>OX637535.1:332500-2732500 GCA_951800035.1 Linnaemya tessellans
CTTCGTATACTATATTTACATATAACATATTTTCATTAATACTGAAGTGAAGGCGGTCCACTAATTCTCTCATTTTACAAAAACTGCATTAATTTGAAGAAAATTTATCTGATTGATTCAATACAAAGAGAATCTTGCTGACATGACTCAAACTTTCACGTATCATCGATATCGTAATAAAATAGCATTTCAAATTTATCTTCGATTAGTAATTATGTATATTTATTTCCTCGTCAAAATAATTATAAAGCTACTTTTAACACACTTCTTTGTTGCTTTGGAAAATACATATGTGCATACATACTGAAGAAATAGTTATGCATGTATAACTTCTGTGAAGTATCGTGAAAAAAACAATACCTTTATTTACATATGTACATATCTAAGTATAAATTGATCACAAATATTTCGAGATAAGTTCCGATTGGTCTCACTATAGTGAGTAATACTGGAAAACTTTTATTATATACTAGCAGGACCGCCCGGCATTGCTCGGCGAGTTATTTGGGTGGAAATTGGTTTACTTTCGTTTACACCTTTTTATATTAAGTATATAGTTACATTGCTGTTAAATAATATTTTTTGCTTTAAATAAGAAAGCATAAGTATTAATTGAAATGAAAATTTACTATAAGATCAATGCTTAAGATCCGAATGCTCAAGAAGTTAAGAAAGTTATATATAATACAAAGTCGAATTTTTTAGTTTTGTCAGGTCGATAAAGTCATAATAAATCTCTTTGATACTTTAGTCTCAGTTTTCTTCTCAATAATCCTTTTAATTTGATACCCATATCGTGTGGTGTATAAAAAGTAGTCATATGACCATTTTGGGGCGTGTCTCATAAAGTGTTTGTAGATATTTCATTAAATTTTGCGTTCCCACTTTCAAAACTCCTTAAATTTGGCACTCATGTCATGGAGGTGGTCCGCCCTCTTGGCAGACCATTCGTTCTCAAAAATCTATTTTATTTTATACCCATATCATGTGGATGGAAAAAAGTAGCACTCCGCTATTTTGAAGCGTCCACCATATTGAGACGTCCGCCATATTGTTTTTGAAATAATTTTATTAGGTTTTATTTTTCCTTTTCAAAAATCGCTTTCATTTGACACCCATATCATGGGGTTGGGTAAAAAGGAATGGTCAACATCTTTGGGGTATCCGCCATTTTGGTATCCTATGTCCGTTTCCTGACTCTAAGCTAAATTCCCACCAATTTGTAACCAAATCGATAAAGTCGTTCTTGAGTTATAAATAGTGTAGCTAACACGACTTTCTTTTATAAATATAGAAGATATGTATGTATGTATGTGTATACACACACACATATATACATATATATATATATATATACTAACCCCGGTATTCATAAAAAAATAAAACGTATTTGAAATCTGTTTTAAGAAAATTTTGTATGAAAAAATTTGAATAAAATACATTTCAAACTCATTTTAAATTTTATGAATACCGGGGTATAAACCTAGCGCTTTTTTTTAATCAATTGGTTGGTCTCTATAAATTGTTAGAAATTATTGTTGTGTTAATTAATAGTATCCTCTTCTTGTGTGGTGCAGTGGTTTCTCGTACTCTAGTCAACCTGCTTGAGATAAGCGGCAGATTTTTTTTTTTGGTAAAATAAAATCGGCACTCGAAGTTTGTTTGACAAACAGATGACATCCTTAAGCCCTGTTAATACGTACAGCCGATTTACTAAAATATCATCACAAAGAATAGCTCTGGTCAATATGAAAACATTTAGCTAACAGCATAATAAGAGGGTATTATAATATTTATTTATAACACAAATTGTATCCAAGCGCTTTTATATTGATTTTTCAAAAAACTAAGCATATACTATATGTACATACATACATATGTAGTATTGTACGTGCATATTTTTTATGTATATACAATTTTAAGCCAGAACTTAAAAACATATTAGAAGTTGCATTTTTGCCTCTTAAGCAGCATATCTTCTAAGCACATAACCCAACTTTGACAAACATATTAATGAAAGTTTTTCAGATCTGGAAGTGCAATTCAATTTCTTACTACTTTAGATCGCATCCGGTTAAGCTGGGGGGTTACTCTGTAATGCGATGCGAATGAAAAACTGAACGCATTTGTATGCTATTTACATTGAAATGCGAAAGCAATTCCTTTCGCATCGCATTACAGAGTAACCCCCCTGGTTAATTAGCATTTATTTCAACAAAATAGTACTTTCAAATATAAGTTATCCAAAAGATTTAAACTTAAAATCTACATGTTGATGTTTTTCTATTTATCTTTAAAAACACCTTCTAAAATCGCCAATGCATTTATACTATGAGTTTTTAGGAATGTGTTTTTCCTGCGAAGCCGATTTTTTACGTATGACTGCTTAATGTTGCTTGAAGGAAGAACAAGAATAAAACATAGCTGCAAAAACAAACTTTGATGTAAGGAAAACAACAAAATAAATCATTATTCATAATAGAAATGGTGATTTATTTTATACCTTAAAAGCATCTTGACGTTTGCCCATGATTTTAAATCATAGTCTAACTAACGTGTTATATCAACACATTCGTATTGACCTGCACTTTTAGAAATTATGATCTTCTAATTACTTCGATCTTCTTATTATATTTATATATTCTAATATTTTTTGAGCAAAAATTAGATCACACTGCTTGGAGGCTAATTTTATATAAGTATTACATACTTTCGATTTAAAAGAAAACCCCTCAAATGATTTTAAAATAGAACTGCTCAACCGAATTTAAAGTAGACCTCCTCCAATAAGTTTTTTTTATGAAACACATATAAAACTCTCTATTTAAATGTTTGATACTACCATTTATTTTTAAGTTGAAAAAAGTGTTTCAGATGGATGTTTTGTTTTAAAGTTATAATAAAAAACTTTTTTTTTCACTTTTGACTATATACTTTCAAAAGTCGTCGAATGGCTAATGCTGACATTTACACAGAATTTCTGATAAATTCTCTTAAATTTAATAATCCATGTTGTCCTAAATCTAATTATGCTTTTGCTGATACATTTACGAACTTATGTTCTCAATACAATTATTTGCCTGAATTTATTTTTGATTTATTCTTTAAATTCCAATGCTATAAAGCATAATGATTGTTTTTTTTAGTTCTAAACTCACAAAAATGTAATAATAAATTGCAAATAAATAGATAATAAATTTATTTACCTGGATTATCTCTCATACAGTTTTTATTTATATTCCTCTTCGTCGGCGTTAAAGGACAACTTAGATGTAGATTTGGTGGATGACTTTTTATTCTTTTGCTTATCGCTTTTCTTTGAGCTTTTTACTTGTTTTCCCGATAATAAAACAGTTTCTAAGGACAAATCTTCAGTACGTCTCTGAACTTTTCGAAAAACGATAGGTTTAGATAAATCTGCAGGTGCTTCTGCGACTTCTGTTTGGAATATTAAAAAAATTAAGTAGCAGTTATTAATATTATATTTGACAAGTAATAAGCATTGCTGTTTATTACGGTTGAGAATTGATTGAATATGCATCTTTTTAACCTTCTAACAAATAATCAGTTAGTGGTTTTTTTAAGGTTAAGGGAACTTTGGAAATTAGGGATTTGTTTGACTTAACGTCTAGGAGACGGAAAGTGCAAATTGCTGTATGCAGCTAACTCAGGTAATAGTGAAGAAACGCCTTGATTATGTTTGGCGTTTCAGTCCGACAATTTATGATAGTCTAAATTGAAAATGAAGACTTCATAAGATACAGAGTCACACGCTCACAAATTAATACAGTAAATAAACTGGTGGAAGAAATATTGCATCCATACTCTTTTTACTGCGTATCCTCATAAAGGAAGCCGTATACATCGATAACGAGAGCAATATTTAAGAGTGTCAGGAGATCATCCGTAAAACGCATAAATGGTAAAACAATAAAAAATAGTATATTTCGAAAACAAATCTGAGATATACAAAATATTTCGATTTACTAAAATCGATGTCATGATTTCGTAAATCACGTCACACAGTCACCTTTGCCAACCTGATGACTTTGATTTGATAATAAAAGGCTTTTTCCACGTTCCGATCAAAGAGCAAAAAAAGCTGCTATAAATTTTCTAAGGGATTAAGAGATAAGTTATCGATGATATCTTCAACTAATATGTATAATACAAAGATCAGAAAGAATTTAAGTGTAGGACAATTAGATAGATTACAAAAGGTGGCAAAGTAATGAGGTATCAATTTTGAACTGTAATAGATTTATACCAATGCATATAATGCTGGACACACTAAAATAATACTTAAAGCAGAGTCTACAGATAAATATATTAACATTCATAAAAAAAATAATTATGATGGTAATGTACGGCCGTACAGTATAAGAATTTCAAAAGATTTTAGTACTGCAAGAGTAAGAACCACTACTCAGATGCAAAGAACAATATCCTATGTCAATTCTATAAAAAATTATTGAAATCATAAATAATTTAACAATAATGTAAATGCAGATAACTTCTAGCTATATACATATGTGTGTACACTGTCGGATGAATTTTACAGAAAACTTGCGTTAATAATCTCGTTATAAAATAATAAGGCATATCAGGATAAAAATAGTTTTTAAAAATTGCGTTTTTGGAGGTACCAGGTCGTTCTAGAAAAGAGATCTAATGTTAAGGCCAATGTGCCGTTATATATAAAAAAAGGAACTTCTCAACACGTATTTTATATGCATATGTACATACCAGTACATACATATACATGTATTGAATATTTTTTTGGGATCGGCATTCAGAGTATGCATTCCACTCATGCAATGCATTGAACCACGAAAGGACGCGCAGTGCTGAGAGGACAGATGGAAAAGGATGCAAAGATATACATACATACATATGTCTTTTTATAAGCTATTTTATTATTTACTTCGTCGTGATTGTCTTGAACTTTAGCTATACAAAAACATGTACAGATCAATACGAACTTTCGAAAATATGAATAGATTGAGATTGCATACTTTGGGCAGCAGACGAATCTTTATTTCAAACTTTACGATTTTATTCAAATAAGAGAGATGGCGTAGTTATACCTAAGATGTTTAAAAACAGAAAGACATTTTTGTTTCATATATTTTTATGCAAAATCTTTTCTCATATAGGTTCCAAATTTATTATTTAAACCCATTTCAAAACTCGCACCTATAACATTTTGGTCATGTTTTTAAATGTTATTAACCGCTATTATTTTCACTGGTGATACGGCAATAACAATTTTGATAACTTACAATGCTTAACAATATTCGATAATGTAGTTAAATCGTTCTATCGCTATAACTATCCAAATTATTTTATATATTCCGATACAAATTTCTTGAGACTACTATTAAAACTTCAATTGTTCTGCTTAATTTACAGAAAAGCAAAAACGGCGGCAGTTTCAAAAAATTTGAGTTAATGCCATGAAACATTTCATTTGGATTTATTTTCAAAAGTAAATACATATTAGGTATCATGCCAAAGTAATTATGAAATATGTTTTTAATTATTTATCAAATATTGCAAATTTTCAAGATATATTAGACCCATCCATCGCAACTTTAGATACATAAAATATATAAGCATGTACATATGTACATACAATTGCATGTACATAAGTATGTATGTACATACAAAGAAGTATAGGTAAGTTTGTTAGTACGAAAGAGTCAAATTAGAACATAGAAGGAAAAAGTTGAGGCAACAGCGAACTGAAATTTAAATGTACACTGTAAATGGATGAAACCATTTTTATTATTTTTAATTCTATAATTTACCGTTGGTTCATTTTTGTTTCATATTCGTCATCTTATCCTCATGTCCCTTCTTTATCGGTGTTACTTTAAATATATTATACTATTCTAAATGTTTAAGACAAGTGTGTCCGGATTTGAAAAGCCTTTCTGGCTGAATTAAAGATTGATTTCAACCGGATGCTACATTCTTCAGAAAAGCAAATTGCAAAGTTTTTAGGAGTTTCTGCTCCGAGTTTTCCCCAAAATTATATTCCTTGATTTCAAGTTACAAAATTTTCCGTCCTTCTGGCTCTGCTACACCCGATGTATGTGGCGTGTTTGTCTGTCCGTCAGTTTCTTTTCATTTGCCTTGTTGCGCGGGCTGTTTCAGCATCGCTTGAAGGCAGCTGTTGTTGTTTCACTATTCTACTTTATGCTTGAATTTTATCATGTTTGCTTTAGCGGAGCCCCAGTACATATTTTTGTTCATACATGTGCAATTGTGTGAGTGCATGAAAATCATAGAATTTTACATTATTTTGGGGTGCTCCGCTGGCAAAAATGTACAAAATTCTTCATAATTCACGAAATGTTAAATCTGAACATACTAAATTTGGAAGCAAATAGGGGTTTACATAAATATTTTATACAAAACCCTTTTAGTATTAACTTTTTTCTTCATCAATTTCTTTTTTCGTTTGTACATTATTTGAGGTTAATTTTTCTCGTTAAGGAGTGGGAAACTAACGATTGAACTGGATAATTATAAAAAATATATATTTTCAATGTATCTTTCATTATATATGTACGTTTAGTTATTACCTTTATCAACTTGACATATAATTTTTATAAGGACACCTTTATTACTGTTTATTGGAACACAATTTCACGAAAAAAATATTTATTGTGGTCTTTCAATGTGCTTCTTCTTTTTTGAAATTATTTTTTGTTCACAAAATTTCTTTTTTTATCTTCTTGCAAAAAATTGTTGGAAATGTAAACTGTGGAAACGGCACAAAGCAACAAAATAAATGACTTACGACAGACACAACGCTCGACTCTGACTCAACTAAACTAAAATGACAGCACACTGACAGTAATAAAACCACCAACAAAAACAAAGCAAGCCACGGACGGACGGACATACAGCAATGTAATCAATAGATATAAACAACAAGCCAGTTACACTCTATAATGTATTGCAATATTGCTTTATTGAATATTCAAGGGAAAGTTCGATGAGCTTACCTTTAGCTAAACGCTTTTCTTCTATAGCTACTTCCTCGGTAGTAAGATCACCAGGCTTTAATACCACTATTTGGGGCTTTTCGTCTTCTGGTTCAAAATTTTCCGAGCTACTACAAACACCTTCTAAATCTTCAAGTTTTTGTTTCTAGACATGCAATATGCACAAATGTATGTTGTTATTTTTGGATAAAACACGGTATTATTTTTACGCTTATTGCATCTAATATATCACCTTAGTTTCCACTGATGGCTCTTCCTTGTATCCAATTTGTTGCTTTAGTTGTTGCAAAAATTTTGGATCTTGAGGTTTTATGTAGGCAACATTACGTTTAGACATAGCTATACTATGTACTTATTTAACACTTGAAAACGGCATAAGTTTACTTAATATTAATATCGGAAATGAACTAAAATCAAAACGAATATAAGAAGGCAACTGTTAAGGTCGTCCTGAAAGACCATCTGATCATATTCTCAATACGTTAATTTTCAAAGTGCTGCTTTCTGCTCTCAAACAGCAAACACGATGAAATACATAAGTACTATTGCAACAAAGCTGGACAGTTGTGGTTTGGGTAAAGTCATGGTCAACGTCAAAAATTGTAGTAAAATACACGTTGAAGTGCTGCTCACCTTGCGTAATTACTAGCAACGTTCACATATAAAAACACTGCGTCGACTTATTGTATACAAAAACGACTTCTATGTAGGCAAGCAATGCTTGAGGAAAACAGCTGTTATCTGGCGTTGGAATACCACCTTGTATCCATTTCACCATGGCTGCCAATGCGTACTTTAAAATACATCTCTGGTATGATGGGAATACACAGTTTTCTATGGTGAAATAAATATAAGGTGGTAGCACTATGTTTGATGTCAGTTGTCTGCTCAAGCAATGTTGTGTTACATTTGCGTTAGGTTTTTGTAGAACTTAACCCCGGTATTCATAAAAAATAAAACGTATTTGATATGTGTTTTAAGAAAATTTTGTATGAAAAAATTTTATTAATATACATATCAAACTCATTTAAAGTTTTATGAATACCGGGGTTAATATTTTGTCAAAGACGACATGAATGAACATACTTAAGAGTATGTATTGGATATCATGTAGGAATCACGTACCCAGTAATCCCAAAGTCAAAAACTTGATATATAATATTTGACTACAATGAACAAAGTATATACATATATATATATTAAGTAGTCGCAAGAGTACAAAATAAAATTACAAACACCACCGTACATTTTGTTTGTGTAGAATTCTAATCTTATGTCAGAAATTTTCTTTTATAATAAAGGTATTTTGTTCACAATTATTTCCAAAAATTTAAATACTTTTCGCATAGAACTTTTTTAAAACAATTTCTTTTTGTTACTTTTCTTAAACAATACACTTTTTCACAAAAATCTTTACCACAACAATTCTTTTTTGCTACTTTTGTTGAATTAATAATGTTTTTCACAATTTACAAAATTATTTTTTCAACGAATCAACAAGTATGGCTCGATACAAAAGTAAAAAAATTTTGACATACGTTCAGGAAAAAACAAAAAAAAATTTTAGTCAGCTGGGCTCTTGCATATACTTGATATAGATATACTTTGACAATGAATCAGAAAACAACTATCGTGGAGGGGAAAAAGTGGGTTAAAAACGAAATTTATAAAATTTCTTTTACACAATAGTAATGACAGTTTCATGCTAATAAAGTATGTTTGAAACGTAATGAATTCGATGTACATATATACCTATTCCGTAGCTTTTTAATTATTTTCAAGGAATGATTAATGCTTATTTAAAAGGTTTTCTATTTCAGTACCAACAAACTGATTCATATCGGTAGGAAAGCAAAAAAAAATTTTTTTTTTTGACATATTCCCTTCTTGCTTTAATTCTCGATAATACGTATAAAAGGTATTGGAATCACATGTATTATTTATCATAATATAAATTTTTCGCATGGGTAACATGATTTTTAAATGGAACACATGTGCTTGAAAATAGTCCACCCATCCCTGAATTGTGCTATCTGTGTGCAATGGTCATCTATGCTATATTTCCACCTGATATATGTACCAAGAATTTATCTACAAATATACATCCGTATAACATTAGATTACCGGTTAACACACAAAAAAGTAGTTTCCTCAGGAGATCAATCATGTCTCTTCAACATTTAGTAAATGAATGGCATTATATTAAATGTAAAAATAAACAATATATGCATGTATATATTAACAACAAGTATTTATTCTGAACTAATTTAATGTTAAACAAGTCATATGTTGTAATGTACATATACGATATATTAAAGTATTGCAAATAGGTATTTGGAGAAGTTGAATGGGGGCAAAAACTCAAATATTTGGGATTTATATTCGTTTAAAATATGAAATTTAAAGATTTCATGTAGCAGTTTGTAAAAAGAGACTATTCTCACACCCTTTTGTTGGCAAATATGTATATATTCTTAGTACATGTGGTCAAAGGAAGCTTGGGCAACTTCAGGTTGCCTAAAAATTTTTATTGTAACTGATATTTAATCTTGCCTGGATCTTTTCGACGCTAGGACCTTGATTTTTTTTGCCATTATCTTTAAAACTTGTTCAAATCAAACTTGGCACCAATTCTAGAGCTTATATAAAAATCAGTTTTATTTTAACATATTTTCGTTTTATGGATTGCGTATGACGGCCACGTTCGACATCATAGAAATGCCATAACTGCGAGTATTTTTTGAATCCTTGGTTTCGAGTTTTTGTAAAACCTCCAGTTAACTGCTCCATTTATATGAAATTTGTCCAAAAGCTTTCGAGTTCGCAAAAAGCTGTTATTTTAAGAAACATGCATGTCTTACACAAAACACATTGATATATGTGTATGTATGTATGTGCTTATGTATGTACATATATGGACATACTTCAGCATATACATGCATACACACTTATGCTTGTATGTGTTCACATGTATAATAAGGGTTGTTGGAATTATTGCAGTATTTCGAGGTTTTAAAAGGATCTATAACCTGGCATAAGTACCTTAGATGATAAGTTACAAATTGCACTATAATTTTATAAAAACGCACAAGGAAATTTTAATACAGATGTTAATAAAAAATGAATTACATACGAGTACATAGAAAAATTATAAAAAATAAATGGAATTGTATGGAATTGAAGCACAACAAAATATAAAACAAAAGAAAAGGTATTAACAAAATTTTGCACATAACAGCATACATATCTCTGTGCGTGTGTGGGTCTACAAAATGAAAAAAGCAGTACATAGTTCCTAATGGAATTTCATCAAAAGATCCACATAAAAAAGCAGCAATTGTGCACTTCCTTGGATAGGAAATTTCAGTTGTTTCTTACATATATTTTAAAATTGAAATTAAATAAATTAAGAACTGTTAATCTGTTATATGCACGTATGTATGTATGTATGTATGTATGTATGTATGTATGTATGTATGTATGTATGTATGTATGTATGTAAGTAGACGGGTATGAGCAGAAAAGTATATTGGTACTGAAAGATATAATGTTAAGTGCGCATGTTGTGCATTGTCTACATGTAAAAGAATTTTGCTGTGCCACATGCAAAACGAAAAAGCTTTGAACGCCTTGAAAACAATACGCAACGCACCCACTGCTGTTTGATTTTTCTTTGTTGTTTTACTGAATAATATTTAGTGTTTTGGTGTTTACATTGACCCGAATTTCGCCCCTATATATTTAAAAGCATATTTTATTGGAAAAATTCTCATGATGTAAATTTTTTATGTGCAACATTTCCATAGGTCCAATGGCTGCTGTTTTAAACAGTTGTGGCACCAGCAACACTAGGAAACAAAACGATATTAATTTCAAATCATATGAAGGATATTATCCCTTACCAGCAAACTCACTGTCAATATCAGCATTAGAGAGTGAACAATATTTGCATCAGCTCCCCACAATGTATCCTTCTCTGCCAAAGTATCACCGGTCATCAAACCAACAACAAATCAGTACAACCAATCAGCATACGCCAACATACGGGAATCATCATGTCAACAATGTTGTTGGCCATCATCAGTTTAACTCATCTCCTTTGGCGTATGGCATGCCTGTTAGTTCGGGTTATTCATCGCAACACTCGAACTTACAAAATTCGTTTGCTTCGGGCTCAATACAGAGGTCTTTTTCCTCGGCGGAAGATGCTTGTCGTACTTACTGGGGTCATAGTCATCCCACCTCTTCCGCACTGTACCGTAACGATCGTCATCAATCGAAGCGGAAATCGGCTGTAGAGCTTTTGGCCGAGAGTAAACCTTTTTTCGTTAAGACCGAGAATATAATGGAGCGTACAAATTTTGTTGCTAGCACATTGGTTTGCAGTGGTAAAAGAGGTCGCAATGGATCTGGTGGTGTGTTGGATGAGGGCAAGTATAATCCTTCATATGGTGAAACTACTTACACTGCCGCAGAAGCTGAGAGGCGTTATGGTACGACCACAGCTCACCGCCGTTCCTCTCATATACACCAGCAACACCATAGTCGTGGCAATGGTTCCTCTCAAGCGTGTCACACATCATCAGCAAATACGATCATGTACCATGGCAAATTTAGAATGTCCTTGTCAAGTGAAGGCTCTCAGGAAAGAGACAAATTGGCACGGTATCGCAAGGAACACTATGGAGAGCCCATAGTTTTGAATGAGGTACGTAACCAAATGCATTTGAAGGACTAAAAGACAATGACCGACAATTTGGTTTCAGACAAAATCTGTGTCATTCGAAGAGAATGTGGCATTTCGTATTCCGCCTCCTTTATACTTCTCTCAGCAAAACTACAACAACATGTACGATAGTGGCGATGAGCCTTTGGTATTGACGGAAAATTACAGGCCAATTAGTCCACCTGCTGAATATGCCGAGGACTCGGCGGAAGGTCACAATGAAGACACAAGACCCAGGTAAGCATATTAAGACGGAATATGTGTAAGTGCCTTAAGCAATTTCTCTAATCTTCTCTATGAAATGAGCGCAATGAAATCGGACAGGCATTCCCGAAGCATATCTAATTTTGCGATTAACATGTTCCCAATGCAAAATTGGGAATAGCTTAGGGCGTTCGAAGAGTGCTTAAGACATCTCTTAGATTTCAAGAAATTTTCTAGAAAAAATCTGAAAAATTCGCATTTAATCTTGAAAGTCTGCAAACAGTTTTCGTACAGCTGTTTTGCATTTCATTTAAACAAATTAACAATTTATTTAAAACAAAATTTCATCATAAAGATTTTTCCATAAAAACACGGAAATGGACAATAACTAATTCAATTATATAAAGGAAACATCTGGAGAAAATTATTTAAAGTACAATTAGGTATAAATTGCTTGTGCATATGCATGCATATCGTCACCTAAAAGCCAAAAGGCCGTACTAATCAAAATATTTAAAAGTGAAACAAAAAGTCATTTAGTTCCTTGCATAAATATCGATGACACTTTTGTCGATGTTACAGACGGTGGGTATTCCTCAGCTTTAGACAATCTTGTGCCAGCATATCGCACTCTAGATCATAAAGAGCCACAGCGCAAAATGAAAAACCTTTTTAGAATCTTATTGCTTATGCGTATAGAAATAATTTCCTAAAATAAATTTATAGTTTTGCAAATCGTAACACATTGAAGAGTTTGCAAGCAAATTTTACGTGCAATTAAATTATGTTTACAAAGCTTTTTCTTATTTTGAGTTGAGGCTCCTTGTGTGCCATATCATTTGCTAGAAAATCAGTTTTCAACCAGTTTCGAACTCTTGTTTTATGCAGTTTCTCACGATCGAAATTCTTTCGATATTTATTGCTTATTTAGCTAGGATCGCCACTCAGGCGATGATCCCCACTCTTGCAATGAATTATACCAGAACTACGGAAAGCAGGGAATAGTCTTGATAGGACAGATGGAAAAGCTGACAAGAGGGTGTATTTGTAGCAGCCACTATATACTGCAATGCGCTTAGACAGGAATTGCTGAATATAGTTTTCAATGGCCAGCGCTATGCCTTCGCCATGCAAATACTACGGCAACAATTAAGACAACGTCTGCAGAGATATTTTATTAAGATCAAACATTGCGAAGAAGTTTTTCAATATTGCACAAGTTCAAAACATGGTTACGCTTTTAAAATCACACACTTTTTTAAAATCACTTGTTAAATTTTTTTTTTTAAATTCAAAATATTTATCTTTTGGCGCCTTTTAACATCATTTTCACAGTTAATTCAAATTTACGCTTGACACTGATTGCATAAGATCGGAAATTAAATTATGGGAAATTATAATATGTTGTTTGTGTACATGCACATGTAGGTAGCCTGCAGGAAATGCTGATAGTGAAAATCTACTGGCTCTTGGCTATTACCGAATTGGCTTCCATACAATGAGTAGACATGCTGAAGACATTTAGCATGTGTGTACGTGTCATTACGAATCCATCAATATAATTGTCTGAGTACTGGCAACGTAGTTCTTATAGGATCGTTTGAGTCAAACATATATTGACGTGTTTGTCCACATATCACCAGAAATACGCCACATCCGTTGTCACTGTTTTTTTTTATATTGAGGAATACAACAAAAAATTGTAGACCGCAGTTAAATACCGGAACTGCAAAATTTTGCCCCTAAAAATAAGTGACTTAAAGATTGAATAATTAAAATACTGGAAGGAATTTAAACATTTATGGCCTAAATACATGTACATATTTCTATTCTCCAAGTATTTTCACTGCGGCTGAAAGCTTCTAACTATTCTCGAAGGACTTGCAAATAGTAGGAATGGTTGGATTTTATTTAACAAGATATAAATATTTGGGATTGTTCTGTATTCCACTCGAAATGGAAATAGTGTGATAGAAAATGTTTGTCGCCGTGACTTATACATACATACATACTGCTATTGATAGGATGTGTGTAATTATTTCGTTATACATTTCGCAGTGGGAATTAAACAGTATTTAAGTTGTTTTGATGTTGCACTTTTCGTTCAAGGTACAATTATCAGCGTTCGTGGTCCCATTCGCATGAGGCCAATGAAAAATCGAAGTACACTGCCAGTTCATATAACATTAATAGCCACAAATCCCTGCCCGATTTACACACACAAATAAATCGCCATTCGCCACATAGTGAAATATTAAGTTGCTGCAGCCGTGGTAACAGATCTATTAAATCGGCCGGTGAGTCCTCTTTAAATCGTGACTCAGGGGGATCCTCAGGTCATTATACACATCGCAGCGAGCCCTGCTACCGGCAACATCGCATTGAACATGATCGTGAGGAAAGAGCAAAGAAATGTTGCAGTGCCACTACACGGCTTGAGTACAGACGCGATAGTGGATCATCTACTCAACACAGTAATAATTCATACTGCGACTACTCTTGCAAGCCAATGCATGAGAGCTACGAGTCACCCGATTATCTTTTCAATTTTACAACACCCGAAGTACCCGAAGCCTTTCAAGACGATTACATACCACCATCGCCACGGTATCAAATTGACGATACTCGCTATTACAGTTCCTCGGTGCAACAATCACATGCAACTCAGAGTCAGTGTTATATGAAACAGAAAGCATCATCCGATGAACCTATTGTGCAGTCACCAGGCTCGCAGCCATCTATAGAGGACATAAGTCCACCGCCCATCCAATTTAAGCGGCAAAAATGTATACGATTCAAGAGACATAACCGAATATCGTTACCGATACAACCATCGACACAACCTCCCCATTCTAATAACGGTCACTCGCACACATCACCTGTGGATAGATACAAAAGACCCGAACATCCTCGATACTATTTCCCCAAATGCTTCTCCGCCGATGACTACCAGCAGCATCATCCACTGCCCCAAAGTCAACAACCTCATTCGCAACATCAAATCTCCCAGAAACCTCCCCCATCACAACAGCAACAAATCAAACAGTTTAGAGATCAATATGCCAATAACGTTTTCCGGCGTTCTCAGGAATTGCTGCATACCCCTTCCGAACCCCTCATGGATTTGGAGAAATTTTTTGATCGCCTGGGCTTAAATGACGATAAGTTTCATGAAATATACACATTTTCCAAAAGGAAACACAGCAATGGCAGCAGTGACGACAGCAACAGCACTGTGTTCTTCTCGGACGTAAGTACAGTAGACTCCATGCGCTTGCCCGACAGCACGGAAACACAGCCGCAAACGGCACAAACATACAGACCAACCGAACCACCATCTATTGTGGAACGCAATGCACGCATAATCAAATGGTTGTGCAACATACGCAAAGTCCAAAATGATCTCAATTAAATATTTACAAGGCTCGCAGTAGGACCGAAGATCGACTAGGACAGAAATAACGAAATTTGCATTAGCGTGTTTGTTTTTTAATCTGATCTTAGCTACGAGAATGGTTGCAGAAGCCTTATGGTGTTCAGAGATCGTGCGGAAATTTAGAATTCTGCTTCTTCAATGATATTAGAGGAAATAGTAAGCGAGCAGTACATACCTTAAATGCGGAGCCGGAAAATTCACTACCTGAACAACAACTCAACGTTTAATGGCTGGGGGAAACATCAAACAACTCCCTGATGTTTGGCAACGCCAATTCGCACGTTCTTTCAGCTTATGTACCTACAACATCCTTTAAATTGTATATACTAAGAATACGTTGGTCCATCACTCCTGTTCTCCTCCTAGAAGGATACCCCGGCGGTTGCTTGCCTACAACTCCCGGAATTCGTTCTACACATAATCAACAAATCACTCACACAATGAACTAAAAATGTATAATCAACAATTTTAAACGCTGTTTTCCTTACAATTCGAGACAGATTTCATTATAATTTAGCAAATAACATAACAGCCATACACGAAGAACACTTAAGGTTTTAAAACCAGTGTTTCCATACAAAATACTGGTTTTACACTGTTGATGTATACGTTGTTATCATTCGAGAGTAGTTTTATACTTGACGACTTGTAAAAGTTGCTGACTGGCTGAAACCGGAATTTCGTGGGTGAAATTTTGTATACAAATTAATTATTGTTTTATTCACTAAAAAGTTCTTCAGATTATTTCTTCCATGTATAATTTGTGATTTATACCTGTTGTTTTGGCAGCAAAGTTATTCGAACTGTAATACGAGAATTCAGTCAATGTACCGTTTGCACAAGCCCGACTTTCAACTTGAGTAAATACTTCCTACTCAAGCCGACTGTTTGGATTCTATGAAGAGCATTTCAATTTTTACTAGATGGCAGTTACTAATAATCAGCGTATCTACTTTTACTTGAAACGTACGTATTTTTGGAATTTAAAAGAATTAACTTAACTTGAATTAAAGATAATTAAAACCGATCTGTATTTACATTTAGAAATTATTAAATAGTGTTAGTTGTATACTTCGTAAAATCTTTGCAAAAAACAAACTAAAAGCTAAATAAACAAAGAATTATTTACTCTAACAACTGAAACAAATTCTAAATTATTATTAGCGTTTTTTAGGCATAACCATAGATATAAGTATAAATATTACATAAATATTAATTAAAGTGAAGTTTTTTATGTCCTCCGCAAGTAGAAAGCAAAAAATTGAAACTACGAATATTTGAAGTATTAAAAATATTGAATGAATCAAAATTTAAAACGAAAAATCAAAAACCACTTGCAACCCAAAAAAAACCTCTATATATATATATATATATATATATATATATATATATATATATATATATATATATATATATATATATGTGTATATATATATATATATATATATATATATATATATATATATATATATGTATATACATATATATATATATATATATATATATATATATATAAATATATATATATATATATATATATATATATTTATATGTATATATATATATATATATATATATATATATATATATATCTATATATATGTATATACATTTATGTATATACATATTAATATGTCAACTCTTATTATTATGGAATTAAACTGAATAAAGTTAGCGCTAAAGTAATTTACCAATACATACATAGATACATAATACATATTAGTTTAATATAAAATGTATATTTATAAACCCTTAGAGATACGAGTAAATAAATAAATTATAAATCCTTCAATTCAAACAAATAATAAAAATAAAGTTCAATACAAAATAAAATTGATGCCCATGCGAAAGTAGGACACATTATACTTTTTTGTTTGTTCAGAAGATAACTGTTGTTAAGCATGCTGTGTCCTGTTTTTCTTGGCGCACCAACTTTCAAATTTACCCGTGACTTCCGATCTTATTCTTACTGATAATGGGTAATTAGTTTGTATATAAGTATTTCGTATCGACTTTTTGTTGTTGCTGCATTAAATGTATCTTGCACCAGCACTCAGGGGATGACCCCTACATATGCACTGCATTGACCCGGAACTGGAAAGGAGGGGATAGTATTGAGGGGGGCAGATGGGAAGAAAGAGAATTTTTTGTAGCTATTTCAACCAATTTTCTTTTTACTTCGCCGCCTAATTTTTGCTACAGGACCGACGAAGGTGGGTGCTGTTACTGTGCTTTTTAGTACATGATAGTGTCAGTCGCTGCCAATTATGTTCAGTGACCAGTGCTATGCCTTCATCATTGAAAACATGCTGGCAACAACTAACACAACCATGCACTAATGCTGATCAGAAGAATTCGACACAATATTTCATCACTCAGCGCAGGGTTGAACTCAAGACCCTCCGATTCATAGTCTCGTGTTCTACTACTTCGGCTAACAGCATCCACAAATTAATTAACATTGATGATAATTATTCGAACATACACATGAGTACTGATGTTGAAAGTTTAGTGGCATTCGAAAACAGCTGCTCTGCTCTGCTGTTTAAGTAGGACAGTTAAAAGTGATGTTGGCCTATTTTTTTTGCTTTAGAATACAAGTATTTATCAAGTTTTCTAAATAGAAACAACGAGTTTTCTAATAATTAGCCTATCAATCTCAATTGAACAACAGACTTTCTTCGTGTGTACTGCTTCGGTTGATACACTTCGCATTGTTGAGTTCTTGCAGATAGGGATCAATATATTTTTTTCTAAACAACTGGTACCAATCGAGTTTTGATCTGTTGCATTATCATTCTCACCGGCATACGTGAGATCAATTTAGTGTCGTAATGCTCCATGGAATATGTCCTCGCTTAAAATGTACATACTCGTATATGTACGTATGCAGATGTTCAATGACAGATGAACTTGAACGCAAACTTATTTTGAAAGTCGGTGCTCCCATTACGCTCGAAGGAATTTTTAGGATATTTATAGTATAACCGAAC
Organism: Linnaemya tessellans; assembly: GCA_951800035.1. NCBI lineage: Eukaryota > Metazoa > Arthropoda > Insecta > Diptera > Tachinidae > Linnaemya > Linnaemya tessellans. The sequence continues at coordinate 350,876 of OX637535.1, forward strand.
AAAAATGCTAAAAATGAAAACGAAACTTAGCGATCAACTTGTCTGTACATTGTTAGTAAGGGTTTGTGTTCATCGTCTTGGAGCATCACTCAAGGGTTGACCCGTTTAATTCGATGCATTGTGTCAGAACTAAGAAAATTGTTTGTGGGAGGGAGGATAGAGGGAGTAGTGCTTGTGGACAGTTTAGTCAACTTTGGCATGCACAGAGCACCCTGCAACTGGGCGACTTTCTTTTCTTTGGGATCGGCGTCACAATGGCCAGCATCCAACACATTGGAAATTCACCGGACTGCAACAACTCGCTGGAAAGCTTAGACAATGTACGCACTAGCATCAAAAAACCCTGCCTCAAGACCAGAGTTGTAATGCCACCTGGTTCAGGCATTCGCTGTAACATTTTTAAATGCTCGCGATCGAAAGAATCTTTTTTTGGAATTTTTAGGTACTTTTTCCAAAGTGAGCAATTGTTGTTGCCAAAAGGTTTCATCTTTGCAGGACTGACTGAAGAAATACTTTAATCTGTGCTTAATCGAATTTTTCCTGAATGGAAAGAAGTATTTAACTTCTAGCAAAATTAAATTTCCAACTATTTCCGCCATAACATCGACGTTGTCGCTCAAGAAACAAAGTTTGCAGTTGAAAAGTTGTAACAATTCCGTCGTGGCTTTGTAAATCACCACAAATAAAGATTTCACTTCCGAGTGTTTTCAATATAGAATCGGATAATCAGATAGTTCGATCGCTTCCCGTGTTTTGCACTTCTATAAATAAATCCGAAATGCAAACTGCGTGACCTGATATCCTCTAATAACACATAAAATAGCAAGGCTTTGGTATTAACAATGAGTTATTATAAACAGACTCGTCAGGAGTCACGTTGCACTTTCTGGGCTTAAATTTCTGTAAATACACTAAAGCCATTCTTGAACACAATCTGCTGAGATATTTTTATCGCGGAGTTTTTTTCAGGTACTTGGTATTGAAATTGTAATACTTAAAGTATGGAAGAAGTACTGCGCTTTCTGATACCGAAACCTTCATAGAGTATTGGTTTAAACCACTTTAGCAATATTTCGTTACGTATTCATTTTTCGAAAATAATATAAAAAAATAAATAAATGCTGCATAGCACTTCTATTGAAAACACCCCTCTTTTAAAATTAGGTCCTAAGGACGGCAGTACACCGCAATTATATCTGCATACATGAATTTATAGTGAATGCCTTATCAAATTAGAATTGGCAGCAGAACTGCTTATAAAGGGTGTTTTTTATAGAGTGATACAACTTTGAGTTGGCATCACTGCTTTATTTGACCACCCATTTAACAGCTGATAGTTGCTTTTTGTTTAGTTGCTTCGACATTTCATTATGGATCGACTTATACCAGACCAAATTGTGCAAATTGTGGACATTTTTAATCAAAATAATGGTTCTGTTCGTGAAAGTCATCGTACACTTCTTCCATTTTATGGCGTACATAATCGTCCTTCGAAGAACAATAGAACGTTTTCGCACCACATATACTGTTACTGATAATATGCATCGCGTGAGACGCCAAACAGTGCTCACTGAAGAAGCTGTAGCCTCTGTACAGGAAAGCATTGAAGATAATACTCATCAATCAATTCGTCGTCGTCCTCAGCAACTGGGATTGTGTCCTTCCACTTTATAGACGATTTTTTTAGTTGTTGAAAATTGGTGTTCCAGATTGCGCCTTGTACGCGCCAGCCGCGGCGGCCACATGGCCGAAATCATATTTAAACCGTTTCATTGCTATCAAAAATATGTTTTATTATGATTTAAACTTGTATCACTCTATAAAAAACACCCTATACGTATAAACCCAGATAACAAGCTCCCTATCTTCTTTCTGTCATCTAGAAGAGACAAGCACATTCTAATAGGAACCACATGATGACGGTGTCATTATTTTGTGAATTGCAAACTTCCTTCCGTCTACAGTGCTGAAGAGGAAACTAAACCAGCAATCCCTTCAGTCCACACACATCTACTTTTTATATCTCTCTCTTAACGATTATGGCTTATTGACCACGAACATTAACTTGAGTTTGCAATTCTTATTCATTTACATACATTCACACAAATAAAAGCTACAAAAATATAAACGGAGGCAATGAATTAAAATCATATTTTAATTAATGGATATTACAGCTTTTACCAAATATTACGTTACAAGGTAATAATGAGTTTTTATGGCTATAATGGGTTTGTGACTCTTTTTATGATGGCAATGCAATTGGGCAATATGTGCAAATGAGTATGTGTGCATATACATACATACGTACACTTGTATGTATGCATGTATGTATGCAGGTATTTATTTAGTTATGGTCGCCTTCTATGAATAAAAATAGAAACGGTGTTTTCAAATAAATTCTAGAGTTAGAAATTAACGCCCAAGAAGACCGCCAACAATACCAGTTCCCCCACCAGGTGCTCCACCTCCTCCGCCTAAAAGTCCCCCAAGAGCTCCAGTGTTTCCGCCAGTGCCACCCAAGAGTCCACCAAGAAGTGGATTGCCGTTAAGGTTTAGCAAACATCTAAAAGGCAAATGTAAGCGAATTAGCAGCTTCGAAAACAATCATGTATGCAGACTGTACCTGAGGTCCAGGCGTATGGCGTGCTGACAGGCCCATTGTCCCAAGCACTAAGAAATGTAACAAAATTAAGTTTAAATTTTATCTACGAGTAGATTTTTAAACACGCAGTTCTTTCGAACTTGTTCGTGTAATAGGGCATCTTACTTTTAACATCTGTTCCGATGGTACCGGACATGTGGGTAATATAACGTGTGTCGCTCTAGTGGGATTCTGGAAATTACGGGTTTTCAACTTACCAAATCAAAAGTTTTACTCAAGCAAAAATACTCGTACTTACAGCGTTACTTGAAGCCAACTAAAGATAAATAAAATTTGTCATGCTGATGTTTTGTTCACAAGCAACAATTTTATTTCGTTCTTACCCAGCCGCAAAGCATTAACACTCGTACAATAACTGTGAATAAATTTGCCATAGTTGTTAACAGATCAGCGCCGAGTGAATGCTTTCGCACGTACTATATGCATGAATCGGTTCTATAGATTTGCATATGAGCATATGGGCGCAGTATATATATGACTTTGAAATGGGGTCACAGAGCGACTGCTTTTGTTTGTAAAACTTGTGTTTTCACTTTTCAGTTTTCAGTTTTCCGTTTTGTTATATGGAAACAAAAGAGCGGCAGCAAGTGGGTCAATCTTGAAGCTATTGTGTTTAAATTGAATTACGCGAATATGTTAATTGCAGAAATAGTTCACACAGCGGGTGCTGTTTTCGAGACGGAGATGTTGCAACTGAAACAACATTGTCGTTGTATTGGTTGCAAGTGCTGAAGCCTTTCAAAACTTGCAGTGTTGCTTTTTATGTTTCCAAAATGTACAATTTTTTTCCCATTAAAATATTATTATTAAAATTCTTAAATATTTTCCATTTCAAATGTTTTTGTTTAGGCGTGTTTATTTTTGGCTTTAAAAACTCTTTGCAGCACATGGGCCTAATTCATAAAAAATATTTTATGCTTACAAGTTTCTTATTGGACAAATTTCTATAAAAATTTGTCATATAAGCAGTTTCTAAATATAAAATATTTTTTTTTATGAATTGGCCCTTATGTATAAAAATCGGATTGAATGCGACTTGAAGGGCGTGAATACCAAATAATTATAGTTCCCGCAACAAAAGCTCGAATGTATTTTTGCCTCTTTCTTAAAGTTCGCTTTTGGGAGGTTGCAATGCAGCAGCATTAGTTGCAATGGGGTTTTCTTAAATTTTTAATTTTTTAACAAAAAATTTAAGCTTCACTATTAAAAGTACTAAAACGGAAGCAAATTATAAACAAATCCTATTTTAGGGGTGGGGGTGTAATTTGAGACGGAAGTTCTGGTTCCATTGGAACTGCAAATACTCCTTTCTTGAACTACGCCTACTTTTGCCTTTATGTCCAGCCCGACTACGCTCAGAAGTTGCTAAAATTCTGAAGTTACCCGTCGACCAGTCCTTCCTAAAGTCGACTTTTCTTTACTAGCTTTTTTCTTAATATCACCACTCCCTTTCTCTCTGTCTATGAGTAGATACTGAGGAAGTGATTCTTCTTTTATTTTAAGTTTATAAGTTTGATAAACTTATCACATGGACCTAGACATATTATTCGCACGAACAAGGACAAAAATAACCCAATTTTAAAATTTCCTATGTTTAAATTGCGCTTTGCAGCTTTGGGAAAGCATTATTAGACTTGCGAGCTTCTATCCTGCAAAATAAAATGGACAGCCATTCCATTTTGCTCGTTTCTAATAGTTTCCTTTGTACTTGTTGAGCATTCCAAGACGTGTTAAGGCAACTGATGCCCTCTTCTTATTTTTTTCTCTTTTACAGAATTTCATAGCTTTTCTTTTAATTTCACTTCATCATCGTATTTCCAAACAGTCCCTCTTTGTACTTTTCCAAACCCATACTCGTACATGCTTAGAATTAACAGTCAGCAAGCAGATTTTAACTATTAATTTTTGTTTTGCTCTTATTTTCTTTTCGAATTTCACTGCTGAAATTAAAATTTTGTTAAACGTTTCACCCAGACAAATAAATGAGGAACGAAAATACAACTGCCAAAGTGATGATTACATTAAGGTAAATGCGCGAGTATTACGATTTCATCCGATAGAAAGCAATTAGACGAATGAAAAATTGTATCACAATTTCGTGCCCATTTGGTTTATTGTGGCTCTTAAAGATAAACGTTTTCTACTTCAAATGCTGTTGCAACAATAATGTGATCTAAAGTCTAGGGCATTCGATTAATAGGGAGTCGGTGTAAATCGGATAATTGAGGTTTTGGTTTAAGCGCTTAGCGACGGCTCAATTTAGGATTAATCAGCTAAATGGTTAATAAAACTGTCTTCATAAATTAATTAATTTCTGTAAATAATAATAATAGATAAATTATTCATTATTTCCAAAAATGAAGGCAAAAATCAAAAACTTTAATAGAAATACTCATAAGCGGCACGAGTTCATTTCAAAATCATATTGCATTGCCTCCATGACGCCTACATAGAGGAAAACTTTAAGTCTACCAACACAAGCTTGTCGCATGAGCGTGAGCAGAATGTGTCTATGGATTATATAATATTTCTCTTATAATATTTTGCTAGTTCTTAGCCCTATTGTTGCCTTCCAGTTCGTTCTGTTAAAAGATTGCTTGCATTAGGATCGATAGTTTCCTTTATTGTCACGTCATCTTCAGACTCATCCTGGCAAAGTTCATTCTGCAAGAAATTTCCTAATTCCCTAGTTGCTGTTTCTGTGTTTTATTCAAAAAGTCGTTTACCAAGAGGAAACATGCTTTTGATGAGGAATGATGTAGCAGCAGTTAAAACTTGAATTCATCCCTCATTAAATCATTGGCAATGTTGTTCTTGCTTTTCATCAAGTCATCAATAAAACGCTTTATAATATCCTCTAGAGTAGCAGACTCCCCATTGAGCTGCTTTATAGCCACATCCTATGGTTTAACGGTTTTACGTACGTTTTCTAAAACTTGTATATTTTTTAAGATCGAAATCGCAGTCGAAAAAAATTGTCTTAAATATTAAACTCTGTTTAATCGGTCAATTGACCGAATCTAATCGCTTAACTGATTGAACACCCTACTAAAATCTTCTGTAATTTCTTTGATGCTACAGCGACTAATTCGAAATTACACAAACAGCGGCGTTCATTAGTATTTTTTACTTGTGGTTAATTCACAAGAACCGCAAAATGATTTCTCACTTGTGGCTGAATTCATCGCCCGAATTTGTTGCATATCCGTATTTACCGTTATCTTATACTTTATGATTAAACTGGGCTGTATATCTTAGCCATAATACGAATAATTTTCAATTCAATATTTTCTTGTGAACTTCGTTTATCAATTTATCTGCCCATTGTACTGTTTTCTGTTATATTGTTGAATGTTTCCGTGGAGGTATTGGAAACATTAAGCACGCTGTCCATGTGTGCACAAGTGCTCGCATTTTGTGGATGTGTGCGGCATATAATCTTCATTGCCAGCATCGTGTTACCATACCACAAATATAAAATATAAAGATTTAAGCGATTGCCTACCACTCACGACCTTGCAAACTACTCGTATAACGTGATTGATAACAACTGCGGCAACTACAATTGGAGCTGGAAAGTACGAAAATGAACACTTAATTGTAAAGACTCTTGACTCTTTCCTTGAACTTCTTATTCTTAGCGAATATTGATCTGGGAAGGCGGATTCAAGAGTAACGTTTGCTGGGTTAGCATCGATTTACCTACCCCTCATGTGTGAGAGCAGTTAATGTTCAGATGACCAGCTTTTCTGTTGATTGCTGCTCTTTTAAATTAATTGTTCACCATTTAACAATCCCCATGAGAAAGATGACGCAACAATAACATTTTGCAAACATTGCGGTTGGAATTGGAGACTCAAACATAAATTCATTTATTTGTTTAAATTCGTGTTCCATGAGTCATATGCCCACGAGTACGTAAGCTTTTATACGATTGCTTATTGCTTAGAAGTGCTACTCTAGTGTTTTGGTTCTATTGGTTCAGCTTTTGTTTTTTATTTAGTTTCATTATCTGGTGAATCACGAGAAAAGGTTTCACATCATCGCTGCTAACCTTGGTAACACAAGAAGCTGGAGGCTCTTGAGCTTGACTTTCATCTTCTTCATGAGTTTTTATTTTTCATTGGAAAGGCCTTCTGCGCCATTTACTAGTGCAGTCCTCTTATTTGTTTTCTCAATTTTTTTTATATATTCTGTTGCTACATACTTTTCATTATCTTTCGCAACCTCAATTTCCTGCGGTATTAATTGCTGGAAATAAATAAATAGTTGTATTGTTTGCGTTTTAATTTCAATGTGTTTTTTAAATTGGCAATTTCGCACCTGTTCTTCATCCTCATGAAAAGCCTGCGCTAATTTGGGATTTATTTGACTTAATGGAGTATTTCCTTCTCTGATATAAACTGGAATATATCCGGGTTTGGATGGCAGTTCTTGATAAGGCGCAGCTGAAAAAAGGTAAATTCATATCAGATTTATGGGTTCCGAAGATAAAATTTTGTTAATAACTTGGGCCGATTAGTGAACAGTGAATTTTGATTCATCGTGTTCTTATCGTCATAATTTCATTTTCTATTACATACAATAATTATTACAATAACGAAGCGAATTGATCAATAAGTTTCGCAAGATTGTGTTTGCTCGTCTGAAAATCAAGCGGCCAGAGAGTTTATTCAATTATTTGTTGATATTTTTTCAACACTTGTTCAGGAAACCATCTTTTAAATTCCTAAATAGTTTTCCCGAAGAAACCCCACAAGCAAAATGTTCGAATCTCTCTTGTTGATTTTTCGATTTTTCTTATTTTTGAAGTTCTTGTAATAATGAGATTGAGATGACTTTTTTTATATGACAAAACGTTATGAAAATGTTTTATTATTTAATATTTCGCTAAAAACCCGTTTGGAAACGGAATTGATTTCATATTTTCATTCCTTAGGAAGAAGAAAAATATTTTTCGGATTTCTTTTAATTTCGTTAGCTAATTCTGTTCATGATATTAAAAATGATGTTATTCAGAAAGATTTTTTAGTTTATCCTTTTCTGAGTAACTCAAGTTTCGTTTTCGAACGGAACTGAACTCTGTGACATGGATGTATATTTACCCAACTTTTGACCGTACTTTTTCAATTCTTCCATAAATTAAGAGACACAAATTTCGCGCTTTTCAATCAAAACAACAATAATGCAAGAGAATAAAAACATCTAACGATTTTTGTATTTAGTGCAGTAAAAGGAAAGCAGAAAACAAAAGTAAATATAACTTTAACAAATATTGGTTCTGGGGTTTGATTTAATTATTCACCTTGGAAAATATTTATGCAATGAAAAAAGTACTCGCATCATTGATTTATTAGTTATTTATGACATCATTTGGGGTTGTTAATATTAATACGAAAATTAAATAAAATAAAATAAATTGTATAGATTATGCACGGAATGTTATGCAAACAATAATCACGATTATTTTGATTCAATTTAAATAGAAATAGCTACAAACAACAAGCATCTTAACTGCAATCAACCATTTCGTAGATATCGAAAAAAAAACTTTCAACGTCCACAGAGGGCGGAAGTACAGATGACAAAGGAAGTGATCACAAATATTTGGGTACATATGAACATACAAGCGCACATGATGCACATGCATTTGAACTTCAATATTATAGTTTCATTGGAAAATAATTGCAACTTTTCTTAGCAACTTTACCAAATTTGTAATATTCAGTTCACTCTATATTTCCTGGCAACGAGATATTTAATTATTTGAAAACAATAGCCGCCATGATTATGCTGTAACGAGGGACACTATAGGACAATGAAAAATATAATTTAGAGCATCGTCGGAAGGCATTTTTATTTATCCGTTTCAGAGCTCTTCTGGATATTTTTTACATCATATTTTGCTTTTTGGAGCACACTTTCTGTTACGTGTATTTACAAGAGGACTTGCTTCTTTTGTAAATTTCAATTAATAGTTCCACTCTATTTGAAATCCTTGAAGTTTCAAATTGCTATTCTCTTATATATAGATGGTGCCGTTGGCTGAAGTAGTTAGTACGAGACTATGAAACGGAAAGTCCCCAGTATGACTCCTATCATGTAATAAAGAACAGAGCAACAGCACCCTCCTTCGTCGGTCTTGTAGCGACAATTAACCGGCGAAGTGAACAGCTAAAATGGCTACAACAAATTCCCTATCTTCTCATCTCATCCTTCCAGTTCAGCGCGCAATGCAAATCAGCCGTGTCCCAGAATACGATTTCGTTCCGTATTCCGTATGTTTTCAGCTATGAACTCACCCGTCATAGTGATGCAGTCTGCGGAAGGAATCGAACGCTGCTAGACTTTTTTCTTATAAAGAGAACGTTGTCGGGCAGTGTTTTCTACTTCATGTAAACTCGCCTTTCAAGTTCTTTACTGTATTAACGATTTATTTTTAGCATTAAACATCTTGGCCAAGCTTTCAGATTAAATGAAGCTGAAAGATTTAGCCGAAACAAGTTTTGCTTCGAGAAAAAAAACAAACAAATTTACGCAAACACTAAACGCTGTTCGCTGTTTGTAAGCGTTGTTGCCGGCGGCTTATTTTAATTATTCTTCTTATCTATTCATTCAGTTCTGCTAGAATTACTTTTATTAAATCATTTTATTTCACTTACCAAGAGCAGCAGCACAAAACACCGACAACAAGACAAACAATTTCGCCAAACTTAACATTTTGTCGTAATATTTTTTATTGTCTTCTTTATTTATTATTTTTTAATTTTGACTTGGCGTTGGTTCAACTTTGGCTTTCAAACTGCCGATCTTAAGTGATGTAGAACTCTTCTTATACTGACAAGTGCGAGATAAATAAATGAACGTAAGCAATTACTCCTAATAAATAAAGTATGAAAATTAATGATGTGGTTTGTTTTGGCCATATCTTAAAGCGACTGTTAGTAAATTTTCGAACATGATTAATTTTCGTTTATTGCTTTTTAGGATCTTCTCTTATTATTTAGCTTTAATACTTAAGAGTAATTCAAAAGCAAGTTCTCTTCTGCTTATTGACGGAAGTTTTCGGTGTTGCCAATTTTCTTTGATTGACTTTAAATTTGGTCATGTAGTTATTGTGAAAGTATGCTGGTTGCCACAGATGAAAAAAAACAAGTAAAAACGTTATTTTCGATCGGGTCGAATCTTAAATACCACCCAAATATTTAGCAAATACAATTAACATGTTTAATTGGGTGGGACAGAGTTCCTTTGTATAATATCGTACGTCAACGCCCACTGAAGGGGGCGGAGTCCAAAAATAGACTACATCATGTTTTCCACAGACGAACGTATGGGCATTGCTAGACCGTCTTAGACTTTATCACTGATCAAGAATGTGTATTATTTATGTGGCCTAATTCGCTTTGGAGAGCATTAAATCTGTATTTTTTTGGGGTCTCTCTGGCAAGGGCCGTTGGGGAGACATTTCACCTTTGCCATAAGACTCCAAAAATAAATATTTGGGATAATTGAAAATTTATTATGCGAGTGAAGATAAATACGCCGAGATAAATAAGTTTTGACGTAAGCAGTTACGAAAGAATGTATTTAGCTGTGAAGTTAAATGTTATGACGTAACGAAATGGAAAACAGTGAAGTTTTTTTTATGAAAATCCGTATGTAATAAATTTTTTGAACATTATGTGAAAATATTTATAAGCCATGAAAGGTCAATTTACAGGCCATGAGAGTATGTGTGATGTTGGAGGGATTTTGGCCCAAGTGGCCAAATAAGGAGTTGCCATGCATAGACAGTATGCAGAAAATGATGTATGGAATAGAAGACACTCTTATAATCATTTTGTATATAAATATGGATTTTCATATAAAAAAATTTAACTGATTGCCATTTCGTTACGTTATAACATATTTAACTTCACTTCCTAACTGCTTACGTGAAAACATATTTAACTCGGCATATTTAAATTCACTCACATAAATATATTTTTAATCTTTTTTCTTTCAAAAGATCATTTTGGAGGCAAAGGAGAGGTTATGTCTCACTTGACCTGTGCTATCTTTCAAGGTATATTTGTACCAAGAAAATGGTGCCACGTATGAAATATCAGGAAAAATAATATAAATAATTCATGCCTGTTTTATTCAAAAAAGAAACCATAGAAAAAACTGTTCATTTACAAAAGTAACCACAAAAACCATAAAACTGTATACGGCCGCGTTTAGTAAATTGTGTCGGTTTCAAATCGTGCGAATTTAGGAAACTGACTTCCGTAATTGGTATATTTTGGCAAACTTTTTAAATTTTGTTATCTATCTGAAAGGAGACTGTCTTATATGAATTAGGATCATTATTCAATTTGGAAATCGTGCGATATCAAATCTACTCGATTTACAGGACAGGGTCGATGAGAATTATTTTTTAATCAGTATAATTTGCTGATAATCGTATCGAGAGAAATCACTTTCATCGGTAGAAATATTTTCGAAATGATTTTCAATTGCTGGCGATGCTAATTTCACTAATTTTGTTCACAAATTCCGTTTTTCAAATAACATTTTTCTCGTAAATGTGCACACGCCTACCTTTTAAGATCGGGTTAAATCAAATCAAATCGTCTAAAACAGCTGAAATTTTTATTTAGAAACGTGTCACATCGAATTCGCGTAAAACCAGAAGTAGGTGTACTTGATGTTTTTGGAAGAAATCCAGTGGTATTAGAAATCAGAAAAGGCAGCTCCAGAGTTGAAAAGCTGATTTTCTTTTTTGAATATTAAAGTAGCTAAATAACAGCGATTGTTTGTTCGGTATCCAAACATATTTTGTATTTTAAAAAGCAATAAATAATTGAAAATCTGAAAGACCAAAAAGATGGTTCCATGGTTGGAATGAAGGCCGGCACAGCCGAGTATGGCTTTTGCTAGTGTAAAGATGCACATTTTCAATGTGCTTCTCTTGGCTCAATAGCCTTATTCCAGGGGGAAAAATTTATGAAGCTGCTTACTATATAACCTGCCTTGATCACAGATTCCGCAGTCTATTGAGTTCATTGGATGACCTTTTCCAACACGGCTTCCATTCCCTTTTGAAAATCAAATAAAACATTTCAGTCATTATTTCTGTTGTGTCTTCTTAATTTTTCTTTTATTAATGTTTTCATTGCTGTTTCAAGGCTCTAAAAATAGTTTACATGGTTCCACTAAAAATGTAGATATAATATAATTTATATATGTATATAATATGTATATATGTATGTATAAGTTCATGTTATATAATATAATTAAAATTATAATATTAATTTTGTTTTGTTTTATTATGTTATTAGTTGCTTATAAGTATAAATACTATAATTCATAATTTTATTCTTTTTTAATTTTAATTTTTTTATTATAATTCTTTATATCATTGTTTCTAGTTGGGGTTAAATTTTTAGAGTTTTTTTTGTGATTTTGTTTGCTTTAAAATTTTGAATCTTTCTATTAATTAACTTATGGATGTGTTTGATTATCCTAAAAAATTAATAATCTGCCCAGTTCCGCGCTTGTTGCACCCCAAATGTAAGCAATTTGATTTCACAGCATTTTTGTTGTAAAAATATATATAACAAGCATGGCGTGGAAATCAACCCTGTTTTCATTCCGAGTAAAAACGAAGAACATCGCCGAGTACATAATATTGCTCCATGTTTTTTTTGTTCTATTTACTAAAGCGGATATTGCAGCATTTTATATAATTTGTGAAAACAATGTTTTTCTTTTCTAAGTATTTACGAGTTGGGTGAACTAATTTGAATCAAAGCTTTTGGCTGATCTGATTTGATTGTTGTATGAAACTGTAAAGAAAAATTTGAAACTGTTTTGAAAATTTTCCCAATTTATATTTGTATAGCTAACTGTCGGCCAATATATAATAAAGTTGTTCTTTTGTGCGTTACCGATTTCAAGTTTTGGATATACGCAATTATTATGTGGTCTAGAGGAGAGGAGTGGAGTGCACTACATTTGATCGAAATCGACGCAAAAATGTCTCGGTTTTAAATGAAAATCTTTAGTTTAGTCAGTGTAAATTAGAAAGTGGAAATATTTATATGTTAAGTATCAATTGTAAAAAATTGCAATCTTTTCAATAATGGTAAAGAAGATCGGTAAGGCGTACGTTTTGAAAAATAGCTCTCGGTTGGGTCAGACAAATTTCTCCACAGCCGAAAACTTATTTTCATTTGCTGTTCCCTTCTGGTGGCATGTACTTGCACCGTCACATATAAAAATGCAAACAAATGGCAACGAGAATAGCGAAAACGTGTGTTATTTCAAACATGATCTACATTGAATTTTATTTGATGTGTGTTTGATAAAGCGGTATGATTAAATTTGTTTGTAACATGGTTGTCGAAATGTGTCCGAAAATTCGGAAACCAAAACACTTAAAACATAATTAAACCGCTTTTGCATGTTTTGCGCAAAACCAGTTGTTTTTCTGTGCTAGAAAATACACGCATACAAATGTATCCTCGATAAGAGTCCATATCTATCAAAGTTCTTTACAGGCACGATCACATGCAGTATTCCATTAATCGCCTTAAGTATGAAATTCTTCATCAAGTACAGAATCATAATTTGGTAATTACTAGTGTGATCTTAATCAAAACTACCTAATAGATATATTTCGAAACTGATAATTTAATACTTCTCATTGACTCTTTGCGAACTGTCATATAAAATGCCAGCAGATCTACAGCTGGCATTTTAAAAATGTTGGAACTTTTTTTAAGGAACATTAAAATACTTATTTGCAAAAATTTCTTAAAGGAAGCATAAGGCAAAGAAGATTTTAGTATCACGCTTCGCTGCAACGTTATAATCTTTCATTAAATTTGAAATTTGTTTGTGGCAGAGATCGAACTTTTTTCATATTATTGGCTTTCGCGTTAAGTGTTTTCTTTTCAAATATCGTGAAAGTATAAACAGGAGTTTACTGCCAGGTCCACGTATAAATACATCATGGGGCAGGCAGTTGTTGTCTAATTTACAAAACAGTGAGTAGCAAAAGTTTCGGTACATGATACAAAATGTTGCACAGATCTGAATTTGGATTATATGTAGAATCGTTTATAAATCGCAAAATATCGTGGTCACTGCTTTAGCTGTTGACTTTGATTTTTTCGTGATTACCTTAAATTTGATTCTTTTATCTAAGATTTTAAATATTTCAACATTTCGCGGTAGCAGTTTCACATTTTTATTTGATTTTCAGCGACATGAATGTTTTCAATTATTTGGGTGAAATATTGAGTTGCAATTAACTCAATAGACTTTTAAAATTAAAACGGATTTGATATTATCCTTCTACTAAACGATTTTTTATACAATCGGAATAAAGAATAAGTGTATTCGAGTATAACGCGTTTGCATTGAAATTGTGGGTTCACTTAAACTATTCGTATGAAAAATGTTGTAAATTAAACGAATTGGTGAGAATGTAAACTTTTATTATGAATGACTTTTGTTTTTAAAGCCAAAAGCTTGTTTTACAAATCATTTTAGTTTAATCTTATTAAGTAATTAATTTTTAATAATTGTATGTTTTGTTTAGTTAAATAACTTTTTTAAGTCTTTTGCTGTTAAATTTTTTAAAATTTTTGTTTAATCAAATATGATTTAATATTATATAATATACAATAATATAATAATGTATAATAATTTTTTGTTGATAAAAAATTTTTTAATTGTTGGTGTCTTTTTCTTGTGTTTGAGTTTTTGTTTTTAATAATTAAAATCTACTATTATTTAGAGATAATTTATTAAAGACTACTGACTAGAATTCCGTTCTTTTCTATTCTTTAATTTTTTCCTATTTAAAAAATGTTTTACTTTTAATATTTTTAAGCTTATTTTAATATTAAAAATTATTGCAATGTAGTGAAAATAAATAATATTTTATAATTTATCGATAAAACGTTAAAGTGTTTAATACTGACAGAAGCGTCGGTATCGATAGCGATAAGGCTGCGTGATTGAACTACGGAATATAACGTCAGCATCAATAAACCGTAATAAGCATTTAAGAAATATCTTTTGTTGTGACCAGGGACGTACCAATTCGATTCGGTTTTTGCCGCTACAATACCGGTACTTAAAATATATATATATGGACCGATACGTATATTGAAATTGAATTCAATTTGAAATTAACAAAGTTGACAACATTCAAGCAGAGATGTTACTAATGCTTAAAATTAGTACTAATAATATTTAAAAAACAACATATTGATTTTAAATTCATGATATAAATTACAAAAAAAAAAATATTATTTTTATATGATAACAGCGGAAGATATTATAAATTTTGAAAATTAAAGTATAGATATTTTCTAAAATCCGTTTGAAGAGACCTAATGAGAAATAATTAATGAAAATAAGCAGACACGTTTTTAAATGAACAAATGCACAGAAGCTTTAGCACTGAGAGAAAGAACATGTCACTGCTACGATGAAAATGAAACGGATGGGAACTAAAATAAGTAATTTCCTCATCCTGTTTCGATTGTATGCTCGGCTTTTTAATATGTTATTTCTTTTATTTGTTATGCAAAAAATTAGCATTCACAATAAAATAGTCCACAGAAATTAAAAATATATTAAGCTGGTACATCAGCAAACTTCAAGTATTACCGGTAGGTATATCAATATCGGCCATGTCCCAAGTTATAACCAAAGAAGTAGGTTATGATAAAAGAAGTCAATTTTGAGTAGGGGAGGACTGTATGACAGTGTTTCAAGTATGTGTGGGTTTTATTATCCTTAAAAGCCGTTCCATATTTGCAGAGGATGTTTAGAAACTAAACGATTTGTAATAATTATAAATATAAAAACTGAAAGTTCGATGTGGAACGACCGATCGTACTGTTAAGTGTTTTCTGTTGGACATATTTTGGTCGTTCTCGCTAAAGATACTTCAAAGTGTGAGCATCTTTTAAGACAGTTTTGTTTTTTATTTGAAAAAAAAGTAATAGGAATTCAAGAGAGAGTGAGAGTTCTGAAATTTGTAGCTACATATTAATTAAAACTCGGTTATGGTTTTATATTTCGGTTGATCTTTTAAAAATTTGACTTAAAGAAATTTAATGTATTTAATATATATTTTTGTAATTGGTTTTGAAATGGAAGTATAGTTAAGGTACTAGTTATTTAAAAGTTTAATTGGCTTTCAAATATTTGTCATTATTCTATGGTTATTCTTTGTAGATTTAAGCAAATTGTATACATTTCATTTTGATATCAGAAGAAAGCAAACAAGCCAAAAGTCGTTTGAAGGAGAAATTTTAAATGAACGGAAATTATATAGAATAAAGGAAATCTGCACTTCTTTTAATTATTTTTTATATATATTTGCTTTTAAATGTTTAATTTTATTATTGTTTTTTTTTTTTAATTATATAAGTATTTATATGTAAGTGTTAATATTAAGTTTTGCTATTTGTAAATTTTAATAAAATTTACTCAAGTTTTGTTTATTTAAAGTTTTTTTATTTCTTATTTCAATCACAAAATTGTTGCTGCTACTCGCTCAATTCAAATAATTCTTTTTTTTCTTATTTAATAATGAATTTTTGGTTTATCAATAAAATTACTTTTGTGTTTCCTCCATATTTTTTGGCTTAATTAAAAATTTATAATTCTAATTTTATTACTATTTATATATATATTTTTTGGGATTTACTGCTTAAAAAATTAGTTTTCCCAGTGGTTTTCTAAAAAAACTAATATTTTAAATTTTCTTCTTATATGTATATAATATTGTTTTTTGTTAATTTTTATATCGTTGTATTTGTTTTTATGTTTTGTAAGTTCGAAATATTTTTTATTGTTTATGCTTTCAATTTAAATCATAATTTGAAGTTAAAACATATAATAATTTAAAATTAATTGACAATTGTTATAGTAATTAAAATAAATAATTTGTTTCAATTGTGTTTAATTAATTCTATTCACATATTTAATTGCCAAAGGTTTCAAGAGAATTCTTTTTGTAAAAGAAAAATTGCTTTTAGTTTCAGTTAAATGTTTTCAATAATATTAATTATTATATAATATGTTGACTAGGATTCCGTAGGTAGTTTCATATTAAGAAATTTGTTGTTACTGTGCAATCCCACCACATTATAGAGCTGGCTTTGAAAATACTCTAACTTCTTAATATGTTTTTAATTAAAAACACAAATAATTAGAAACAAAAATCAGGGTGCCTGTGGCAACTTCCAACAAACGCACAATAAAAATATTTTGGTTTCGGCTAGTTCTAAATTCTCTGCCGTTGTCAACAACGAGTTCACATTAGAGTTCTCCTAGGGATTTTTGCTGATGAAAATCCAAACATTTTTTTTTTAGCGATTTTATGTAATAAAAAATGTGCACATTAAATCCAAAACGACTATAAAGAGAACATTGAGTTTCAATTAGAAATTATATACCGGCAGTATGTCTGATTACAGGCCAAAAAAAAAAATAATAATAAAAATAAAAGAAATAAACGCATTGTCTATTTGGTAGTTTTTAAAATCGAACAGTTTTCCTTAAAAATGGTAAATTGTGCTGCGAATATGTACGTAAAATGGATTTTGGATATTAAGATGTTGCAACCGGATAATATTTGCTGTTGGTTTGCTTAAAAGCAAAGAAAAAAATTCTTCCTGCTGCTCTGCTTGAAAAATGGACGACAATTTGCTATGCAAAATTGAAACATACGGCAACGCTACATTCTCATAAAATGAGGAAGTCGCCTGAACACACAGAATGTGGCTAACTTCCAATACACATCAAAACCAAATTTGTAAACACTTGTGACGTTTTGAAGGTCAGCCTGTAGTTGTCGTATCATATGTAATTAATCGTTTTGTGCGCTGTTCCCTGGTTCAATGTGGCTTTGTCGCCTGCGCTTCCAGTTGCAGTTACGGTCGTTCATAAACTGATGTATGCGATATTTTAAGGGCTCTTATTTTCAGTTGGTAATTGGCGTCATAGACAATTCCTACACGATTTTGAGGACTCTGTAATAGTAACATAAAATATAATTTTTCCTAAGACCTTGAAGTGCATACTCGTATATGTAATTTTCTTAGCCACTTACGAACTCCTGCACACCTCGTGCAATAATACTTTGCACAATTTCGAGAAGAAAAGTTTTGTTAAATATTTTGCCAGATTTTACATGCAGAATTAAATTAAAAGTAAAGTATAATTTTGGAACGGATCAAAAATATAATAAAAATATCTTTTAGGATTGAATATGAAAACTTTTCCCAAAATATTGGAAAATTCTTCTGAACTAATTCTTAATATGAAACTACTTCAGACAATATTTAAACTCAACAAATCGTGAAATATCGTATATTTCGTTAAAATTTAAATATCAAGTAACACAAAAAAATATATAGTAGATATATGTATGTATGTATATATTTTTTTAAATATGAAGTATTTTGGTTTTGGTTTTTGCTTTTGTTTTTGTTTGTTTTTGTTTTTGTTTTTAATTGAAACTTGTATAGTGTATGTTACATTAAGTTGCTATTTTATTATTTAATTATCCTTTTACACAATAAGTATTGTCATTTTGATATGTTCTTTTTATAAATATTTTTAATTACCATTTTACTTCTTCGTCGCTAATTTAAAGGGTTTAAGATGTATTAATTTTGTATATGTAATTGAAAGTTAATTGAATATTAAAATTGCTATTCTTTAAGGTTTAAAGATTTAATACTAAGTGAGTTAGTGTTTTAGTACATAGTAAATAGATCAGTTTTGTTTTAATTGTTTTTAGTACTATTTAAATTTGTGGTATTTTTTCATTATTATTTGATTTATTAACTTTTATCTTTTAATTGTGTTGAAAAGTTTTGACTAATTAAAGTAATAAGCCGAATTAGGTTAAGGTCTTAATTGGAAGAAAAATTATTGGAATTTGCTTAAAGTTCGTTTAGGAATTGGTTTTAATTGTAATTCTTCTTTTTGAGTATAAATTTCTACGCTATTTATGGACGTTATATTTTACTATTTATTTCAATTTATCTTCCTTATGTTTGAGTGCTTTTTTCCAAATCATTTATAATAATTTTCTTATTACGGTGCTGTTTAATTTTTCCTTTCATTGTTGTTAATATTTTGGACCCTATTTTTAATCAAATGAATAAACTAATAAAAAATGGTATGATTGTGGCTGATGGCTAATGAGTGATTACGGCAATAAAATTCTTTTGTTTTTAATTAAATCAATTCTAAATTTTATGTTTAAGTATTTACTTGTGCATTACTAGTGTTATTAATATACTATTTGGTTTTTAAAATTTCATTCATTAAAACTATTTTGAGCTGTTGTTATAGAGCTAAAAGTTTATTTCATAATTGTAACTTTAATGCGAAGATAAGCTTGGGTGAGGAATAATTGAAACATTCATATAGCAAATTACAGATTTGGAATTCGAAGCTTAAATCCTTGGCCGAAAAGATTACGCACTTTGGAAATCTCTACTTATTATTGATCATTGGACAGGCAGTAATCTTGATGAAATGTCCTTCAGTGGCAAATACAAATTCAGTTCACGAGCTACAGCGAGCTCAACTAAAATTGAAAATATTAAATATGTCTTAGTCCCGCAAAGGCTCGATATGTGTAAAATATACATGAATATTTTTTTCACGATTTTGTGACTTTGAATTCAATGCGAAAAATGTTGTGTCCGTAAAGGTGCTTTTCAGGCAACTCAAAGTAACTCCCGATGTAACACCTAAAGAGGAGTATGTGTGCAAATCTATTGCATAATATATTCCGCAAGAAGAGTTCCTCTTTATCCGTGCGTTAGTATAATTAATGGAGTAAAATGTCATTCTATTCACCCAAGTTTATTCCTTAATTAAAAATATACCGTTTAAAGTAAATGATGATTTTTTTTTGTCAAAAAGGCTTTTTTGCAAGAAAGCTTTTAAATATTAAATATTAATCGATACTTCTTCCAAAATTGAGTATTTTGATTTGATCTAAGTTCTAATTCCTATTTTTGTCTATTATTTTTATTTTATATTTTCAATGTTATTAAGTTGAATATATTCATATGTGTGTGTGTGTGTGTGTGTATGCATGGATGTATGTATGTATGTACATATACATGTTATTTCATGTATTCTATATTTGTATTTAAATTCTTATTTAGTATAAACATTTGATTTTAAATTTTAAATTTATAAACTTTTTAATAATAATTTTGTATAAATAGAATTTCTACTTATGTTCCATAATATTCGTTGCATGGGATTTTTACTTTAAGTTGGTTTAAGCTATTTCTGTTAGCTTTGGATTTATTTTTGTATTTAAATTCAATTTTCTTTAATAAAAAAGTTAATTTTAATTTATTTGTTGTAAATAAATGTATATCTTTTTTTTTTGTAAAATGAGTAAGAAATGGCTTTGTCTTGCCTATTAAATTTTTTTTAGCTTTTTTATCAGTATATTTTTTTGCACGAGATGCATAAAGCCGTTATTAGCGATCTTGCTTCTTCTTTATACATTTAACATTCATCGGCGATCGAAAAATTTCTTTCCAGATACAAATTTGTATATAAAACTATAGTTTTTTATCTTTGTGTGCTCTTTGTAGTTGCCATATAAATTTTATTGAGAAAGTTTTTCGAAATAGCTCAGCCAAAAAGCATCCAAAAGAGAACCGATACGAAAAATATATACATACATGTGTGAATCGGCCTTAAGCAATAACAAAAAAAAAAAAACTCAAATGGCTGCTTAACCAGTTGACGAGTAGTACTGAAAATTTTATTTCTTATGACATGCTCCACTGCCGTCATACAATTTTACACAAGTTAATTTTGCTTTGAAGTCATGAGTAATTAGTTATCGAATGAAGTTCAGTTAGATTCCGAACGTCACAAACAGATCGAATTTTCGTGCAAATAAATACAGAAGTAAAAAATTATTCATGAATCCGATCTACAAAATGAAAATGTTGCAAATTGTATTATAAATGGTGGAGTTCTGAGAGAGCAAAAAACTTGTCGTTTTTCATCTTCAGTTGCACTTTGAAAATGTAGACCCCTTATCTTCTTGTGTCTATAAAGACATTTTTTAGAGCCCACTGACTATTCCTCTGTGCATATAAATGCTTCTGCTATCACAACGGCTACTCACCAGGTAGGGAGTTCTGTAAGTTGCATTGTCTTTATGTTATTCAATACAAAGTATTTTTTTACAAAGTGCATATTTTTCCTTTTTCGGATTTAAAAACTTTCAATAGCATAGAATTCCGCAAACTACAAAATACTCGTTTAATGAAACGGTGTTGCCAGTTGTTGGACTCACTACATATTGGCGTGAATTGAGCATTTTCAGTGTAGTCAACTAGTAGGTTTTATCATTTGCAAGCTGTTCCTTAACTATTTAATTGATATCCGTGGAGTTTGTGACACTAGTTTTGCTCTAGTTGAAAAAGAGAATTTCAGTTTAAGCGGCACTTTGCTGCTGCTGCTGCAAAAAAAAAAAATTAAATTTGAAAGGGAAAAACACTTAAATTAAAATTGCTTTTGCTGTGTGGGTGCTTGACACGAAGTTCGTGATTTGCCAGCGCTTTTCGAAGAGCATCTCGCGATTATCACTCTTTCTCTACATATACTTATTTTTAAAATTATTATTGAATGAACAATAGAATTAAATGGCACTTGGTAACATGGAAAATGGCACCAACCAAAAATAAAAAATCAATTTAAACAAACGCTTATACTTCCTCCGATTTTGCTGATATTTGTTGTTGTTTCTTTTGTGATTTTTATCTCTTCTTGCACTGTATTACTCTTTAAGCTACAATAATGTCCTCATCATTTTCATCTGCCGAGTCCATGGACTCCAAGCTGCCACTCAAGCTGTTGTGAATGGTGCTGTAGGCTCCACAATCGTCCTCTATAGCATCAACTTCTTCGTCGCCCTGTTGGCTGCTCTCTTTGATGCAGGCCGATTCTAAGTGTTTGTTGAGATACGATTTTAAGGCAAAAGATTTATGGCAACGCTTACATTCGAAGTTCTTATCAACGGAATGGGTCATCATGTGAGCACGTAAATTGGATCGATCAGCAAAGGCTTTGCCGCAGTGAACACAAGCATATGGCTTCTCTCCTGTATGAGAACGTAAATGACCCTGCAGCAGCCAGGGCCTGGAAAAGAGTTTGCCGCATATGTCGCAGCTGTGTGAAAGCTTATGCGTCAGTAAATGCATAGCCAAGGCGGGCATCGAGACATAAGCCTTGCCGCAGGTGTTGCATTTTTTAGCTGACTGAGAATCGAGGGACCGGTGTGTTTGCTTGTGCCTGGACAAATTGCTGGACGTGGCGTATTGCTTACCACATTCAGAGCATTTGTAGCAGCCACGCTTTGGTTTCTTCGCCGATTCGGATTTGCCATTCTGTTCGCCTCTCTTTTTGCATGCCTTCGTGCGACCATCTACAATATTTAGGGAAATTTTTAGATCGCTTCTAGAAGTGGAATCTGAGAAATCGGTGCGCCAGATTTGCAATGATTGATGGGAGTTTGAATGGCCGGACTCCGATGAGGAAGACATATCAATATCAATATCCGACGAATGGTCGGAGTTGGGCGGTGTCAAGGGTGAACAATTGTTGGAATTACTTACAACGTTGTGATGGTGGTGGTGGTGATGATGGTGGTGATGGAGATGTGGTTGGTGGCCATTGAGGTTGATTTGATCCTGCTGCGAATCGTATGAACTAATATAGCGAATTTTCGAACTGCTACTGTTTTTGTTATTATTCTGGCTTTGGTCTGTATCGATATAAACATTTAAGTTGTCGGGTTGTATAACTCCGGCATAGCGAATTGGTTGTTGTTGGTGCTGGTGTCTGGAAGAACTTGATATTTCTTGCATCTGCGATTTACATGAGTTAAGCGTGTAATTGGGAGGTGGGCCCTTGGGCGACGAATTGGAAATGGCATTTGATTCTTGATGCATTATGGTAACAATACAAGGCGGCGTCAGGGGAGGCAAGCTCTGGGACAACGACAATAAATCATGTGCTGCTTCAGTTTCCTCAATGCTTCGTTCTCTATAGACTTGCGCTGGTATTGGGATGGTGTTTTCTAGTTTTATAGCTGTTTTGTGGCTTCCGTTGCTTGCTCGTTGAGGGTTTGAGTTTAAGCCACCAGCAGGCGGTGCGTAAAATATTACTTTGCCATCTTCGGTTGGGCTTCGACCAAAGAATTTTTCCGTTTGCTTTGGCATTGTGGCATTAATATCTTGGACAATAAATGCATCTAAAAAATTAGATTAAATTAATTTATAAATTAAATAATATTACGCGATGGTTTTATCACTGATTAGTTTCTGATCACTTTATGCGTAAAAGTGTGTGTAAGCAATGAAACTATCAGCTATAGATTTTTGTTTTGTTTTTATTTTTATATTTTGTCGACGTTTATTTTTTCTCACTAACCATGAGTACAACAGTGTTCGTAGTGATCCATAAAATTCACAGTTAATTATACCACTCTGTCTAAGAACGGATCGGGAGTATCTTCCCTAACTTTTTTGGGTTTTTTTAATTTCATTGAAAGTCTTGACAATTAGAATGTCTGACTGTAATCTGCCAATTTTATAACTATTCCGTTTTTATATTATTATTATTTCAAATCTATTGTAATTAAAATTACAATAAACAAAAAGAAGTGAAGGCACTAGCAACTAATGGCTATCGGCCCAGTTTTTATAATAAGTTAAAGTTTTTCTATTAAAGCTGCAATAAAATCCAGCTTTGGGAACTCTTGCACTACGAGCATAAAACATGTTCGTACACACACACATACAATTATAACTCATCGCTTTCAACGTATGAACAGTAAAAACAACATTGAATTTTTCGCAAATTCTGTTCTTGCATGACTGTTTTATCCTGAAGGCCAATCTCTTTTAATTCATTCGTTAAGTACGTTTCATTGCACATTAAGAATTAATGGCCAAATAGCCCAAAACTTGTAACAATATTATAAATAAACGTTTTTGCAATTATATGGGAAAACGCACACTGACACACACTTCTAAATGTGATTCTTACACTTGCGGGCGCTATTGAATGGCCACATAAACATTTAGGGCATTCAATTCGCTTTATTGAATTCGCAACCGTTTGTTTCGACATCACAATGGATGTTGGAATTGCACATATTGGCAGGATGTCAGTTTATATTTAAAACAAAAACAAAAATTTTTGCCTCGGAATATTTATCTTGTGTTTCTGTATTTAAAACAAATTTTCGAACGCTTAGTCTATCAATTTTATTTGAATTTAAAAAATTTTTAATGTCTAGCAACATCGTGTGAATGGCAATTATGTTCATACATTTTTAGAAATTCATTGAAAATTATCTGTCTTATTAATCAGCCCCCATGGAAAAATATAAAGTGAAACGTGGAACGTATTTGTAATAATTGGTCGAATTTCCATTTGTTTTTTTATATTTTATTTCACTTTGAATTGAAAAACGCTCGAAACAGAAAATGGAAATAAAGTGAAAAAATAGTGCAGCAGAATTTTTACCACTGTTCATCAACACTATGGGGCCTGACACTGTGGGTTCTATTGAAATTGTATATAGAAAACTTTGAAAATCATTAAGTGAATCGAAATAAATGTTTGTTCAGATGAATCATTTTGAATTCTGTGGATTTTTCCATTTTGATCTCTTTAGCTTATTACATGAAAGCACACTTTTATAGTTTCCTCACTTTTTGACTTCACTGTAAAGCCAATCACTGTCAGATATGCTATTTGTACGCACATTGTGTAATAAATTTATTTATTTATTATACCATGACTACACATATTTACGTAGGCAGAGCTGGGGTTTCCACAGAAATTAGTATTTTTGGTGAAATACAATGCGCTTTTGACTACCAACATCAACGTTATTTGACATCGATTTGCAATATTTGCTTAGTTTCGTCACAAGTGCACATCTTTGCGTGAATGAGAAATTCAAGAGACAATTTACAATTCATTGTTAAAACAAAATGACTGGTTAATTTGTTATTAATTACTTGTGTTTTTGTGTTAAAAGTCTGTAGAAATAGTTTTGAAGCTCTTACGTTTGTTTCATGCTGTAAATAAAAGTAGACATACATACACACCGTTGGTCTTATGTAGAAAGGCCTAACTCACATAAGTGTAATATTGCAGGGGAAGGTAAAAGCGTAACAGAAATAGTATTGATCACAATTTATGTGTAATGTATTGAAATCACTAAATAGATGAATTTCGTAAAAGTGCGAGTTGGGGCCTTTTCTCCTCAGACCTTCGACACGTACATGTGTACATACATAAAATACTATTTCGTTTTTGGGGCATGGTTCGAAGGTATATTTTTATTTCCATTTCAGCATTTCTTGGGCATTTTTCAATTGCTCATAATCGATATTTAGCTGTATGAAAGTGCGAGCTCTTATTAACTTCAGGTAGTTAGTCGTCTTGATTGCAGCACGAGCGAATTGTTTTGTGTAAACGAGCCTTATTTGATTAGTCGGCATATTGGAAATTGATTTTCTTGTAAACAGTTATAAGCTGTAATACTCGTATTTGATAATAGTTTTTGAGGAGAAAAGGCATATTGAATACAAATTGTTTAATAGAAGTGAGCATCCACCCACCTGCGTTTAGGGGCCTGTTACGGAACACTGATAATCTCTAACAAAACAAGTTAATTGATAAAACGTCTATATTTTCCTCTATTTGAACTGCAGGCACCAAATAAAGTGGAACAAATAAAGAAATTCATAAAAGGACAGTTTTTTTGTATTTCAAGCACTATTTGCTCGGGTAATAATAATAATATTTTTACACGAAGGAGTCATTTATTAAAATAAGTCAAGGCGTTGTTTAAGGTCTTTTAAATACTGCTGGTTGGTGCGTTTTGCGATAAAATTGTTTTTCTTACCTATTTTTAGACAATAGAGATCAATACAGAGAATTAGCAATTAATCGTAAAATCGTAAAAAGATCAGTTTTGCTCAGCAAAAACAATTCTTTGGCTCTTTTATGAATGAGATCTGCAACATGTTATTTGCTTTGTCTCCAACAGTTTTCTTTTGTGACAAATAATGTGACCATTCGCAAGAAATTGAACAATTTTTCAAAATATAAATTTTTTATTTTGTATGGGTTTGGTTTACTTTTTCGTAGTGCGCATTACTTTTTTTCTGTGAGCGGCACTCAGGAGATGGCATTGAATGAAACACAATAACACAATGGAAGTCAGTGTATCGCAGTACCCAATATGTAAATCAGTTTCGGTCGGGAACGGCAAACATGTAGTCGGCTTGAATTAAAGCTCTGAAATTGCACACGGCATTCTCGACGAAGAAGTATAAAAATAAAGATAATCTTTCAGAAGCACATGTTCCCAATTAGTCCAATAAGTCCGTTTGAATTGATTTTGCAGAAAAAAGTTTTTTTCATCCACGCATAATCCATCTGAGTTATAATTCTAAAATGATACTAGTCTTAAGGTGTCAGTGCGTATGCGCAATAATTAAAGCTCATACGCAGCGTTGCACCTTGAATGTTATCACACGAGCATTAGTTGGATGTCGGTGCGTATACGCAATCATTTTTCAAGTACAATTGTGCATATGAAATTTACTAGTGCATTTTTAATTTGTTAACAAAAACTTTTCATCTGCATTTTTAAGTTTTGACTTCAATACCAGTAGTTCCATACAGGGTGTTCGTTGTTTTGACTACGTGTGTGGGCCATTGTAGTTGACAGTTTTTATTTTGTTGGTAATTATTTTACAGAATTTATGGAATTATTTTGGTTTATGTGATGGTTCCATAATGTTATTTAAATAATTTTTGAAATAAAGTCAGGACTTAAGGAACATTTTAGTGATTTTTGTTGAAAGACTCAAGTTAAGTCAGGTTTCTCTGCTAAGTTTTTCCACAAAATGGATTTATATCGAATAAAATTTGTTTGTTGGGTTGTCTAAAATTTCAAATTCTATGGTTTTGCTTGTGTAATTCTCAATTCATTTTTGGGAATTTATGTATAAGCTGACAGGTTTTGTTATTTTGGAATTAGGTTAAAGTCTACTGATGATTTGATGTAAGAACCAATGAAACGCAGGCATATAGACATACTTGACCACAACACAACCAAAAAGCTCTAAATTAATCGAGACAACATGTTGAATAAAAGATTTAAAAAAACGTCTGAGAAACTATAAAAGAAACAAATAGCCGGTAAAAATTATTAACCAAACAAGAAAGAAGAAAGGAAACGCCAATAATTTTTATATTCTATTTCCAGTCATGGTTTGCATGAAAAGATTTTCCTTTAGGAGGTTGCAATTAATTAATTTTAGGTTATTTTTGTATCCTTGGAATTCCTTCTATTGACAACTTCAGTTTGATAAATAATCAAAATGAAAAAAAATTATGTATGCATTTTTTATTAGTCGAACTTTCTTATGTAAATTGTTAGTTTTATTTTTTTCATAGTTGATATTCCTACTAACTAGCACCACTTGAGAAAGTGGAAAAAATTGAACAAAGGACGCTGATGAGATGGCGTAGCGGCCTCGAAATCAGTACTGATCCGTTCTGCTGGTTTGATGATTATTGAAAATATTCTTAGTATTCCAATCTTAATATACATAGATAATAAATAGAATTTGAACAAATTCATTTATTAATAAAAAATGATTCGAACTTAAGCCCGTTGAAAAAAATGAAAAAAAATTAATTTTAATTACATCAGACATGCATGTACTCGTAAGCATGTAGTACATCAGAATTACGTGATGATACTGAATAGTTGTGCTTAAAATGAATCTTTCTTGTATCAAATACGAAATTATTATGCTTCACTATGGCTAAACTCAGTTCTTATTATAATAAATTAGCAGACTGAATAATAAATGTAGACATTGTTTCGCCTTTAATAAATTAGATGTGAGCAAGAAACAAAAATAAAAATATAAATTTAAATTCCGAACTAAACACGGCACACAGGACACTCACAAAGGACGAACGTGCACACACAAACCATAATCTATTGTTTGTGTTTTGCAATATTTAAGTATTTACAATCACACAGGAAAATGCAGATGAATGAATGAAAATGTGGGTTTAAACATGGATGCGTGCTGGATATCCCAGCAAACACATAATAGCAGTATCGTATTCAAGTAGGGTACTTGATGGGTACATCACGCTCAATTCAAGAGCTAGTGAATGATTACAAAAACTGATCTTCACTGTACTTGTCATTTCTGCTATTTCCAAATTCTAAATCACTTACTTTCGTTCATCACGTTAAGGTCCTATAGACGCATGCTGCTCATGGTTTTGCAATAAGTGTGTTGGTAAATTTGAAAACTTTCTCTAATGATTTTTGAAATTTTGTGAGTAAGAGAAGAGGTTTGCTATTTTCGAAATAGATCTGAAGTCTACTAATGATTTGGTGTAGGAGCCAATGACATGCAGGCATAAAATATACTTGCAACAAGCTGAGATAATATCTCAAGAAAATTTCATTGAATATTCTTAAAACATTTTCAGTAAATGTAAAAATATTAAAAATGATTAGGAAATTGAAGTTGTGAATGCGTCTATCGCCCCTTCGCAATTATGTATGGCAAAAGTCATGCTTTTTGTTTTAAAATATTGAGGACGGAGATTAGAAGTGGCTTAATGTGAAGTAGCAATTCAGCATGAGAAAATGTCAAGTAAAACTATCGTTCTTGCTCATGTATTTCATATCTTTTAGACAATGCGGTCGTAAGTTCGAGTCTGGGTGTTCGTTTCGTTGGCAAATGAGTTAGATTTTTCAATAAAAACAGTCATTCCTACACTTATTTAGGCGTTGTTGGTGGAGTGTGTGTATATTTTATTTCATTTATTTTTGTAAGGAAACATGTTCTTATTTGGAATAATCAATTGTTAATTTGAAGGGTTGGTGTGATTTTGAAGAAACTAAATTGTATTCAAACTGATGAGATTATTCCATTGCATTTCACACGTTTGGCCGCATGTTTGCTGGGAAGTTTCAGAATGTAATGTGTATGCGAGTATGTGTGTGCGGCCGTGTGTGCTTTTCACTGTTGTTTGTTCAGTCCTGCTTAAATGTTACATACCAGAACAACAGTTTAATATTTTAAAGGATTTAATTTGAATAATTAGATTAAATTAATATTCAATTTATTCTATTGAAATTCTCTTAAATAGCAACAAAAGTGTCTGTCCGTCTGCCTGTGCCACGATTGTGAGGGAGGGCTTTGATTGAATTCAATTGAAATGATTTTCATTACATTTTGACAAATTGCAATTCACCTGTTTCGCTTCTTCTGGTTTTCAATAATTTGATTAATAAAAGAGAGTAAAATGAAAGAAATAAAAGAATAAAATATTTGTGTGTTAAGCGATTTTTGTCTGCAAATACGTTTTTCATATTTTTTGGCATGACTTTGTGTCAGACACGTGTTCACACACAATTTCGAATCACCACGATAATAAAATTGTAACATAAACCAAAAATTATATTATTCGATTGTTTGTCAGCTTTCAGACCGATAAAACATGCCATAAACTTGAAAAGAAGAAAAATACAATATTATTGATTGCAAACATTTTCTGTAATTCGGTGAGGTTTGTAAAAAAAAACTATATTTTTTTCTTTCTAATTTTGAGGAAATATTATTTCGTCAAGGACTTAACTGCTTCTTGCCAGTAATTTCAACTTTTTTTTGCAAAAAAACTGTTGCTGTTTTTGTGTTTGTCAATCTTTTTATTTTCGCTGTATATTGCTGTCACTTTTTTTGGCTGGCTCCAATAAATTTTGCGATTTGATAATAAAATAATTATAAACATAAGGATACAGATCGATTATTTAGCAGTCTTCTTTATGCTTTTTTTCTGGTAACACAAAATAAAAGTGCATTTTAGTTTCCTTTTACAAAATCGAGTTCTTTGACAAATTATTAAATAGTGTTTTGAAATATCCTTTCCGATATCGAGGTTTTTCTTATTACCCATCCTGCCTGTAATGATTAAAAATTTAATAGTTTTGTTTACATGCATAGTGGCTATGAAAGAGGTTCCATTGTTGTTCACTTCATTGGTGGTATCTGAGCCAAAATGGAGTTCGTACATTAGGCATACTTCACCTCAACTGATCTTCTCACTATATATACCACCTACATCCGACCTAAAATGGAATACAACTCTCATGTATGGGCCGGTGCTTCAAAGTCTATTTTGAAGTTGCTCGACCGCGTACAAGAGAGAGCGAAGAAGCTCATCGGTGACAGTAGGGTAGCCACCTCTATTGACTCACTGGAGCATCGACGCAACGTGGGGTGTGTTTCTCTGTTCTACCGATACTACAACAGAATGTGTTCTGGTGAAATAAGGGAGCTTGTGCCTGCGAGCTACCCGCTATTCACATAGGGCTCATCCTTTTGTGGTTGAGTTGCCAGTGAACCGCACCACGCATTACAGAGAGAATTCGTTATTTGGCCGAACGGTTCGTATGTGGAACAAACTTCCAGCAGAGGTCTTTTCTGTCAGTTTTAACTTGGGGAGGTTCAAATCGAACGTCCACAAACACTACTCCCTCTATCCTCCTTCCCATAGCCAACTTTTCTAGCACTCCCCTGAGTGCTGGTCCAAGAAAAAAAAAATTATGGAATAACAATCTTCTGTGTGTATGTTTACGGAATAACGCTACTTTTGGGTTCGATATTTTTTAGAATGTCACTGTCGCATTCCACCATGGGATGAATACCAATCACATAATCTAACTTCACCGAAAATATGAAAAATACTTTTGGTTTATTATATTCTCATGGAGAATTAATAAAATTTAACAGGCGAGGGAAAATTTAATTATTACGCCAGGAATTGTTATTTGAAATAAAGTGCAAATGATATGAAATGAAATGATGGATATGCCGACTTTGAGGCCGCTGTGCCACCTCATTAGCGTGTTTTGTTCAGTTTTCCCTGTTTGACGGTGGTACGAGTCGGTAGAAATCTCAACCATTTAATCAATGTTTTTAACGAAATGTTATATGAGAACTTTTTATATCCATTTTTACGCATTTTTGTTGAGTACAAAATGCCCCATCCACAATGACTGTTATTCCTATTGGGCTTATGGGATGTAAATATTTTGGCTATTTTACAATCAACAAGGAAAAAGTAGCCGCAACGCATGCGTAAAATTTATTGAGAAAAAGACACTCTTTTGGTCTGAATTGGATAACCAGGACTCCAGCGACATGAGGTTTCAAAAGCTCATGCCGCATTGTGTATTCCGCACAAGTGATTTGGGGGCATGACCATGTCACGTGAAGGTGGTGAGAGGATTTGGGAGTCATTTCACTATTGAATTAGAGGCTGCCTGATTTAAAGGCTGACATCAACATTTCATAAAAAGATAAATTGAGCTTGACGCTACAATGACTCGGTACTACTAATTAATTTTGGAAAAAGAGTTTTGCAGGTGAAGGACTTGAATATTGCCTGCGACTGATCACATAGAGTACTAATTTGTATAGGATGTGTAACACGACAAATTCACTGCCCACTGTGCACGGGATTGTTTGTTGCAGTTCTTTATTCCAAGCGTTTGTCTGTGTGTTCGTGTAAATATTAACAAATTGATGAAGTTGGTACCAACAGACACGAGTGCAGTCAACACAAAAGGAAAACTGAAATGACAACTGAATTTTGCCGAATTACCCGCACTATTACTTAGGCCGCAAATTATTCTTGGCTTTGATGGCACCCGAATTCGACACGATATTTAAATGTTGAATACAATTTCTCAGAACATCAGCTCATCAGATTATTAAAAGAACATTGATTAGAAAATCGCAGGCACATCGAAGAAAATTAACACCATTTCCTTATGCAAGTGCAAAATGTTTTGCCATTTGCCATGTCATTTGTTATGGTTTTATGTTGACCATGTTTTACATTTATTCTTCAAACTTATTCTAATAACAATCTTTCTATTTGTAGTCGTTAGAACTACTACTGCCGCAGTTGTCCTCTGCACAGTCAAACAATAGAGTGAGACACACAACAAAATTGCTCACAAATGTTTCTTTATTCTTTTTGCACAGAGTTTTTGAAATTTTTTTCTCTTCCATTGCCTTCTATTGGCATACGAGTACTTAGAGTCGCAACTGCTACACTTTTGCTGTTGTAAATTTGGTATTTTGTTTGGAAATCCTTTTCAAGTCATTTGGAGTGCCAACAACTTAAAATTAAAAAAAGATAAAATCTGACTTAAACTGCAATTAAAAATTTTAAATACGTAACGAGATTAAATTTCTAATATTCTCTTAAAATTTTATATGACAAATACGTTTAATTTAAACTTGGAATAGAAATGGATTATTCCTAAATTAAACGTGGAATTTTGTTTTTTTTTTCAGTGCAATTAGTTTCCTGAAAAATATTTGAGAACGAATGAAGTTGTAGTTGGAAGACTTTGGCAGTATTATACCAAAGTGAAGCGGGCTCCAGGAAATGTTAAGAAATATTTAAAAGAACGCAGTTTTTTTTTTTATTTTCACATAAAATGAGTGCTTTTGCTTTTATGGAAAGTTTCAGATTTTGTTCGACGAACGGTTGAGCTTAAAATGGCATTAATCACGGGTCCGACACGAAACTCTAAATGAAATCCCAATTTCGTGTGCTGCCTTGAGAGAGGGCAGTGAAAGTTAATTCGAGCTCGGTGATTTGGTTCATATTTACGTTGTGCACGATTTACATTTATGAATCCTGTGCTTTGTATTCAGCAGTTGTTCATTAAAGTGGCCAATGTTCGAGATGCTGCTTTTCATTTATGGGTGAACTTAATATAGAAACCGGCCTATTTCCAAAAAGAGCTCGATGTCACTTGGCTGACGATGTAAACTACACAAGCGGTTTGACAAGCACGCGGTTTCCGTTTGTACGCAAAAGATTCAAACATAAATTTTTCATTTCTGATTTCTTTTCCATGAATGCTCATAATTGCTGTACCGTTCGCCACTCTTAAATAAAAAAGAATCATGTGAAAGGGAGAACAAAGATTTTGTTTGCCTCAAATCTTAAAATTATATTTAATGCCGTTGTTCTCCTTCAACGTCTTCACTCTGCAAAATGTTCTGTGAAATAATAAATTTTCGCCCTAGATAGCGCAAACAGTTTGACAAGCATTCAACATGGCTGCCGAATACCAGAAGTTTTTGTTTTTCATGCTTCAAGCATTTGTACAAACAAGCAAACACCCACATAAACAACGCAAAAAGTTTGCAAACGCCAAGTTTCCGTTTTTTTGACAGGCCGCTTGCGTAGCTTATTTAGCCCTTAAAGCCCAATCAAACATATACATTCGCATGCACCCACACATGTGCATTTGTGTGAAGTATAGTTGATTTTATAAAAATAATAAAATCATCTCAAGGTTCGTTCTTAAACTGTGAATTCTGTTGGTCTATCGCTGCAATTCGAAAGCACATTTTGTTGTATTTTTCTTAACTGTTCAAGCATTTGATGTCGTTAGATTTTATTGCTGTTAACTTTAGATGCAGCATCAAATCCAATGGAGCTAAACTCTTTAATCCAATTTAGTGTTCGTTACATTATTCGAATTATTCTTATGGCAATTACATTTAAGTGACTAGATTATGTGCTAAAGTTCGAACGAAACAAGTTCATGATAAAAAAGTAACCGGAAATGAGGTGTTTTCACAAAGACAGTAAATATTAAACAAATTTAATTGCATTTACCATTCAATATTATTAATAGATACAGAGAGAGAGAGTGAGAGAAAGAGATAGTGAGAGGGAAAGGGAGAGTGAGTTAGGGATTAAGAGTATTTATATATCATATTTTTCATTCAGTCTTGAGTCTGAATAAAAAATTCTTATCTTAATAATAAAACTAATAAGTTCGAAAAGTAAAAATGTACATTCATTTACATTAACGTGCACGCCAACACATTCAAGCGCATGGGGTAAAATAAAAAAGTTTGGAACAAAAACGGCGTCGGAATTATCACTAACGAAATTTAGGCACTCAGTAGGACTAGCGGGGAGCCAGGGCCGGTTATGGCTCATAGACACTGTGCACATTTCACGAAAACATTCGGGCTGCTTTTCTGTTCCTCATAAATTCCGATGAGTATCAGAAATATGTATTAGGAAAAACAAGGCTTTGAGAGACATTTCGGTAGAAATCTATTACATTTCGTGCAGATGTAAATGCACTACTAAACAAAGCAAAAAAGTGTTATGTAAATGTGGTTAGAACAGAATTTGGTTATTTGTTGAACGATAGCAACTTCCCACTCAAAGCAATAAAACAATTCTGATATAATAGAGATAGTCCGCATCTTGCAAATGTTTGCTGGGATCTCTACATTTGTTTAGCTTTACGTTACAGGCAGCTTTGCCTTCAGTGTCCTTAAGTAACCACACAATTGCAACATGCAACAAGCTTTTCTTGAAAACGATTTTCTTCAAATTGCTTTCTTCATTTGAATTATTACTTCTTAACCCAAACCACTTGGTGCTTACGGTTGCATAACATATTAATGCAGGGGGGGGGGGGGGGGGGGAGGGAAGAAAGGCAGCTTAATGAAGAACAAAGAACAAAGCGAAAATGGCGAAATAATTTGTCCGAACAGGTGGCCCATAACACGTTTATTTTCATGTTTGTTTGTCAAATGTTGTTGTTGATTTTATGGCTTTTCTTGTTGTTTATTCTAGCCACATGCGCTAGAACTGCCAACTGTATTTTCTAGTAGACACTTGCTGCCCATGAGAGACCCTGAATACGATTTAATGACTTGGATACGTTGGAATTGCATACTAATTCGTCGTTGGCGTTGCAGGCTTCCCTTCTGTGTCGAATTTTGCCTTTCTGCTCAAAAATAATAAATAAAAGTGGAAATGAACAAGTCTTAAGTAATTCGTTTTAAACAAATTAATTTGCTTTGCGAGTAGTATTTTGAAAACGAATTACAACTCATACGCCCTGCCATGAAAAGGAAAATCAATAGCAATCAATCACTCACACACACACATACAACTGGGATTAATAAGGCATAAGCAATCAAGGGTTAAAGTTTTTTCCCATTTCTAGCTTAAATAACACGCTCCACTAGGAGTTGGCAGCCGCCTTCACAACAGATTTGCATCCGAAATCAGACAACTTCGGCGATCGTCTGGTGCAGGTGGTGCGAGCAAAGTCTGTACTCGCTCTGCTTGAACAGCATGACGTCAAGATAGTTTGAATGCTAGACCGTGAAGTCATGCCGGTCAATGAACTGGTTGGCGAATGCGTCGTAACAGACTTCGTAATGGAGGAGCAGAGCAGCGAAGCGATATTGATTTTCCTTTAATGGAGCTTCGGAATGCGACTAAGGAGAAGGCGCCAAGAAAAGCAGTACACAGAAGGCTTACAATTACCTAGACGTCTTTGACCTTCACTTAGCAGAGACATGAGACACTTGCAGACCTGTGGCCATGCCATTCTGTGCCTTTAGCTGGAGATGCCCGTATCGAAAATGAAATTTAATTAAAGCTCAGATTTTTTTCCTCCAATTTTTTAATGTTCACTCCAGGAGGCCAAATTACCGCATGCGAGATCGGTTGAAATTTGAATTGAATTTAAATACAAATTTCGGTCGATATCGATTGCCCAGATTTGTCCCCAACTTTAGAGTTGGGTCTGGGACAGAATGGATTTTGTGGATGTTAACTTTTTCTCTTATTTGAAACAACTCACCGATTTTACTAGAGGAAGCAGGCGATGAATGCAGATTAGATGCAGGCAGTTGTGTACTTTGCTGATGCTGTTGCCTATGATGCTGCTGCTGCTGCTGATGAGTTATTGGTGCAGAAGTGTTGTTGTCGGGAGTTCGACAACCGCTATTAGCGCCGGCCTTGGCGTTGTTGTAAGGCATGTTGCAATGTTGGCCAATGTCGCTGCAGCGACGCTTTTTGTCTTTGGCATTCATTTCCACCAAAGATTGAGCAGCTGACCATTCCAATCGTTCACAGACTTCAACGTTGACCGCTTGGTCGTCGGCCAATGCCAAAGGTGTAGTTGCTTGCGTTGCTATATTTGACAATGGCAGAGGTGATGGAGACGCTGAAGCTGAGGCAAAGTCTGAGACTGCTGATGTTGTATGTCCTTGTGCAGCGGACGATGATGGCAACTGTCCTCCTAAATCATTTTCCATAGATTGATGTGTGGCACTTTTATTGATGTTGTCATTAACCACAACACCACCAGTGGAGGAAATCGTGCTTGTGTTTATGTTGGTGTTGCAGTTGGTGTGGATGGCACTAATGTGGCTGTTGGTGTTGAGCTTGATGGTTGTTGTTGGGTTAAGAGAACTTATGCGTCTGGCACTGTGCAAGTCGGATGATTTTTTAGCAATGCAGATTGTAGCGGTTTGTTGCAACGGCTGAGCTTTTTGGTGCAGGTCCTGTTGATGGACGAGGTGATGGTGGTGTTGTTGACCCACCACCACATGCTGTTGACGTGATTGCTTTGTATTTTGCGTAGAACGGCGTTTAGTTTGGTTGACAATGATGCCGTCATTCGTAGGCTCGTTTTGTGGCTGGAACTTGTGCTGCACTTCCTGACGATAAGTGTATGCAGCAGCTTCTGATTTTATCGCTGCAGCTGAGTACTCAGCAGAGTTGCTCCTTGCCAAGACTGTTTTGCTTCCAGCTGAAAGACACTCTACAGACATTTTTCTTGTGTTTGCCGGTACGTGTTTTTATCCTTTCCGTGGTCTAAATTCTTTATCTCCTGGTTTGAGTTTTCTCTCTTTTAAAGTGTTCTGTTGAATGCCCTCATGTACATTTCTTGGTATTTTGTTAGCGAAATTCCATTTTGTCGTTTTTTGTTTTTTTTTCACTTTTCCATCTTCTGGTAATTCGTTTACTTCGAGCCAAAAATTGTAGAATTCTTTTCTGAATCTTGTCCTATTCTTCGCTGGGCTCTGTCGGGGGTTGTTATCATTGAAGTTTAAACTGAGTTGGCTTATTTAGTTGCCTCTGTTCTTGGTGATTTTTAGAGAAATTCTGAATTTTTTCTTAGCGAATTCTTAAAATAATTTAACCATTTATGAGATAAAACTTATAAATTTAAGTACGTTTTATTTCTAATATTATTTTGGTTTCTGTATTTCACAGGTTTAGGTATTGCTTTCGATGTTTTGGGTTGTTACATAATTTTTCAATTGAATTTCATGTAATTGTTAGATTTGCTCGACGACTGAAACTCGAATTTCTCTCTGTTTACTGGTTCTTGGTCTATTGAAGTGTAGGAAATTTAAGATGATTCTGTTTGAAGCAGACTTTCTAGGAGTATTTTGGTTTTAAGCATCTCATCTGAAATGGAAAAAGGGGGAAAAATAAATTTATTACCCTGGATTAAATTGATACTTTTTTCATATACTCGTATTCATAATCAGTTTGCCTAATTTCCCTCTGCAAAAACCTATAATTGTTTTTTGAGAGTTTCGAGACATTTATTGTGTGATAGTCGGATGACGAAGTAACAACTTTTTTCTGCGTGTGTGGTGGTAGCAGTTTTGTATGCACTTCCGCGTTGTCAAATCAGATTTTTAAAGAGATGTCGTCTAAATGCACGGAGTGCAACGTAGCAAATTGAAGGACATTTTCAATGAAACAAATTACAGTTTCTTTATTTGTTTTAACAAAAAACGTCGAGATTTTCCCTATTGTAAAATATTTAATTATTGCAACTTATTAGCTGCCTTGTTCGGCAATGTCGCAAGTTATCCTTCGATCGAAAGAATAATATTTACAAAAAAAAAAAAAAATTAGAATTGATTTTATTTTAAATGTTATTCGATCGAACGACAGCTTGTGACGTTGCACAAACAGGCAGTTAGCTGTTTGGTATTATTTCATACAACACGGTGCATTAGTTGTCTCAATTGTTGTTTCAGTGCTTGGAAATTTTGGTTTTCATTTTGGAATGTGTTTACGGCAACAAATTGTATTAGATAAGTACAAGAATACATGAACCAAATAAAAAAGTCAGACCAGTTTTATTACAAAAACGAATTGATTTAAAAAGAAAAAAAATCATGCACGGTTTCTCCGTTGGCGCCAGCGGAACGCGGTGCAGCTCTACAAGCAAGATTAAAAATAACTTGGGATTCAGTTTGTTTTTAACAACAATGGCTTAAAGCGATGATGAAAAATCCAACATCCGATTACAGAGCCAGTTTCAAACCATTTGCGAAGAATTAATCCGACAATTTAAACAGAAACATTATTAAAACAATATTAGCATCTTTATGAATAAGACAGAAACTGAAGAAGCTTAAGGCAAACATTTTCGGTCAGGGAGCTAGAAATTTTGACTTTTAAAACTTCCAAAAAAGAATTGAAGAGGACATTCAATTTGTCATTCCGAGTGTAACGCAGCGAAATATCCATCTCAGACCGCATAAAGTATATGATCAGTGATGAAATCTAAGACGATCTGGCCATGTCCGTTCGTCCGTCTGTCCTCTGTGGAAATCACAATTCAGTCCAAACGAAAAGAGTCAGACCCTTGAAACTTGGTATAAATATATCTTGAAGGATAGCACAGCTCAAACTCGTAAATGGGCCGAAGAAGAACTAAACCAACCTCTAAAACAAGTTTAATAAAAGTTACCTCTTCTGAAAAATTTACTTTCTGTCGCTTAAGCATTTTTGGCGGTATTGCAAAGCTGGCAATGAAACAGTTCTTCCGTGATATTAAGGTAACAGGTTGCTGAACTTATTTAGTTTTGCGTCCTTGCTCGTTCAAGGGTGCGGTGCAGTTTTTCGGAATAAGAGCAAGCACTTTTGCAAGTTGAGTCTTACCAAACATTTTTTTTCGACTTTAACTCTTTAATTTGTCTAAATAAGCAACGGCTTCGTATTTCTGTCTACGAATATGTAAAGTGTGTATTAAAGTTTATATTTTTAATAAATCCAAATAAAAATGTTGCAAAAGGGCACAAACGGCACTACAAAAAAAAGGAAAAAATGTCCCTTGGAATAATTACTGTTGGCTCATAGTTGTTTAACCACACATACAAGTTTTAATTGAATTTTTAACGAAGTCTCCTCAACATTAGCAGGAATACGCACCGCATTTGAAAACATAGCAAAAAAGTGGATTACTGTGATGGGGGGAGGAGGCATGAAGAGAAGAAGAAAATGGAAGAGTATCAACAAAAATAAGCAAACAACAGCTATTGTTGCCTTGTGCACCAACAGAAACAACAAAGCAAACATTTTTCTTGTGATTTCTGAGACCACCTGTCAGAATATTTTTATTGCGAATAAAACGAAAATTATTCTGTACATGAGTATGCAGCTGCTCAACATTTTGTGTTCATAATGGTTGTAGACCTGCCGACTG
This sequence comes from Linnaemya tessellans, assembly GCA_951800035.1. Taxonomy (NCBI): domain Eukaryota; kingdom Metazoa; phylum Arthropoda; class Insecta; order Diptera; family Tachinidae; genus Linnaemya; species Linnaemya tessellans. The sequence continues at coordinate 390,046 of OX637535.1, forward strand.
TTAAATTTGGTGTTTTAAATTTAAAGTTTATACCACTTCAGAGTACGTACATCCTTGCGGTGCTAGACAAGACTTTGTAATTTTGCAATATGTTCGCGCAAATGTTTCAAGTGCAAAATAATTTGCGCCCACTTCTGCAACTTTCAAAATGGTTTAGGGAGCCCACTCAGTTTTGTGTTGCTTCATAATTATTTTTAAGTTAAAAAGTCTTTCCGGTTAATAATGGAAAATAATTTCATTCAAATGGCTGTATGGCCCGATAACGACCGCCATTGACTGTAACGGCCACTCCTTGCTCATTTCCGCTCCAAACAGTGACTCGTTTTGGGTGCGTCGGCTTTTCGATGTATGCGTGCGGGTTTTATGTGCCCCAAATGCGATAATTTTGCTTGTTTACATACCCGCCAAGATCAGAATGAGCTTCATCTGAAGAGATGATTTTTTTTGGCAAAATCGGCATCTTCTGTAAGTCGATCGCAGGCCCACTTCCCAGCGTTGTTCAAGCGTATACACAACCATATTCGTTCAGCGGCAGGATAAAACTAATTACCTGTCAAATCAGACATGAGCTAAGCGTTACCATTCACGAAATAAGCACTAGTTGAAAGAAAAAACGTTAGATTGCGGACCCTATACAATTTAAAAATTTTGTTATTGTTAATAAATTATAATTTACGTTTCAATTGTTATCCTGAAGAAGATATCCCGAGGATATCGAATTGTTGATAAAAATATTAAATTAATATTTTAAATGAAATTTATTTGTTGATGTCTCTATGCATTTCATTGGTGCGTTACCAAATCATCAGTAGACTTTAACCATAGATTTGAAAAGTTAAAAACATAAGTGCATAAGATAGCACATACGAGTACTTTCGAAAACCATCTGAGAATTCACAATTTGTATATTACAAATCATTTTCAAAAATCACAGCAGAATAAGAATAGTAGGCTTTGAAACTCATACAAAACCAACCTATTTTATTTTTCTAGTTTTCCTTCAACAATTTTTCTTTAATATGTGAAGTAATTTAATTTTAAATTTTATTTTCGTCTAGGGCCAAATATTGCATCGAATGCTGTAAAAATAGCATTCCATGGCGTAATCCATTGCATTTAATTTTTAAAATATGATTTTGGCACCACAAGCTGCAGTAGGTTTCACTTGTTGTTAACTATTCACTGTCACAAATATAATAGAAAATCGGACCACCAGATTTAAAAAAAAGTTGCATGTAAAAGGATATAAAAGCCGTTGTATAGTGTAAAACAGCCAAATATTTCGCCACATTGTTTTTGGATCGCCATGTCGCCGAGTCAAAAGTTTAGTAGCTTTAATAAAAAAAAAATCGAAAGTCGCCACATACGACAGCTCCGTGTGTCATACCAAAAGGAAGCGAGAGAAGAGGAAGAGAGAACATTTCGTTTTATTGGTTTCCTTATTTTCATTATTTTATTTTGATTGTGCAGATTTTTAACAAAATTTTTGAAAAGGTTAATGTTTTATTTGAATTAATTTTTGGTGGATTCCTTTCGATTTGAATTTTTTATGAAAACAAATGAAATCGGAGAAAAGAAAAATGTCACTAAAGAACGAGGCTAGACGATGTTTTAAACACGAACGCTGATTCCATGTCAACAGCAATTTGTGCCGTGATTACTATTTATTTATGTTTTCTTTGGTGATTTGAGTGTGTGTTTGTTTAGTTTCGGCCGCTTTTCTTACCCAACTCCCCCTTGAAAAGTTCAAGAGAACAGCACAAAATGGTTTAAGAATAAATGCACCACTACGAAAGCAACAATAATAAAAACAGCCAGTACATTTGATACACATAAGCACACACGCACACACTCAGCCACTCACACACACTTGTTCACTACTGCTAAAAGGAATATTTAAAAAGGATATTAAGTAATCACTATAATTTAACAAATGAAGGAAAATATATTAGAAATATTTTCTGTGAGTGATTATCTCTGTTAAAATTATTTTCAGCTTTTTTCTTAGCGAATTCGAAGTAGTAAATTTGTCCTACTTCTTTGGCTTTTTATATAATTTTTGTTGTTATTATTTGTTGTTATTGTATTAAATTTCTCACTCACTTTTAGTTGGTAGTTTTGAGGTTATGACCAGCTTAACTTTTCCTTCATTTTTCACTTTATTTTTGATGAATATTTCAAAGATTCTCTATTGGACTTGAGATTTAATGTTTAAACAAGTCTCAGCCACCATCACTCCGAATTAAAGCACACAAAAGAAATATATTGTTTTCATTTTTATATCTTTTCAACTACATTTTAATTAGTCTAGTTTGGATAGCAACAGTGAAAAAGGAGGAAAGGCAGACACAAAAACATTGATTTGTTGAATTAAATTGATTTTTTTGCATTAGTTTTCTATTAGTTTTTCTTCCATGTTAGAAGTTCAACACTAGTCTGTTGTCGTGCACTGATAAATTTTAATGAAAATTCAAAATGTTATTTTTGTTTTTTTAGCTTAAGATGTAACTTCTATTTAGAGATGCAGAGTGTAGAAGTAGAAAAAACAAACAGAATTAATAGTAAAAATTTTAAAAATTATTTTTGCACAGTTTTTGCGGATGTGCGTCAGCTTTTGACGTACCACTCCCTTCTACTGATGAATAACAAAGTGGTTTTCAACTGTTGGTCGTCGGTCGCTGTTATCGTCGACGTCGTCAAAACATTAGCGCTCCAAAATGTAACCAACCTCATCTAGGAACGTCTACGGACTCGTACGTCTTTGTATGTGTCATTATTTTGATTTCGCTTTGCATTTAAACTTTTACGCACTTTTCAAACACAACGGGAGAACCGTTTAAAACACTTGTATCACCAGAGAAGTATCACAATGAAAACAAATGGAAAGAGAGAGAGGTGGTGAGAAAGAGAGAAATCGCATACAGCGAGCTCAACATGTACGAGTATAGTGTAGAAATCGGCGTTGCCAAATGATGAGTTTTTAGATAATATCAGTGAATGTTGTCCCACATCAATTTGCGCGGAATGCTATTCAGTCACTATGAAATCGTGAATTGATTTGGGCCATGAAGTATTTTGGAGCAGTAGACTGCGAAATACTTCCAAGTTTGTAGATTTGCTTTAAGCAACGAAGTCATCATTAAAACCAACGGCTATTTTGAGAGGCTTCAGATGTTTTATTTTTTGGGGGAAATGAAACGTCTGGAAAGAAGTTGTAGTAAAGTGACTGTGACGGCTTAGAGCAACAGAAAATACGTGCGCGCTCTTATTTGAAGACTGCATTTCTGTACAAGTGAGTCTACCATCCGCTTACGTTTATCTGCAAGTCTTCAAACTCGTTTAGATATACTTGATGGTTTATGTGCAAACGAAACGGTTCAACCGCCACTTTAATATTCTTTTCAATTTGCCGGCTCATTCATGACTGAATTGGATCTAACATTTTTCATCAACGGTGCATCCTAATGTTGCACGAACGGGAACATTTAAGATTACGAGCACTAATTATTTTTTATTATTAATTTAGCTTTAGACTAGAACGTAACACTCACATTATAAATTTATGATTTTTTTCTTGCAATGAGATTTTCATTTTTTTAAATTGTTATCTTTTTCTCAGTCCGTGTGGCAACACTAGTAACAGTTAAATTTTTTCTTGTGCTAGTTTTTATGTTCAGGGGGTGTTTTAGTTAAATAAGGGTGGTGTAAATGAGTTTCAATCCTTGTCTTTACGGTGGGCCTTCTATAACGAAATAAAAGCGAATTTTCTACAATGAAAAATAGGAGAAATTAAAAAATATATTTGGGTGAATCAATGTGACGGAATTGTGAATAAGTTAAGAGGTTTTGCTGTTTTTAAAATTAGGTTGAAATCTACTGATGATTTAATGCGAGAGCTAATGAAATGCGGGCATAGGGGTCTACTTAGCCCGCAATAGGCAAAGCAAATGTTTTTCTAATGTGTTTATTTTGCTGAAATGCTCGCCCTTTTGGATCAAGTATATCCATAGTTTCTTATCTTGTGGTCCGAAAACTCTAGCAAAAACTGTATTAAAGTGCAAACAAAAAATATAATTTAAATAAATGTAAAAAACTTGAGAAGAAAGCATCGAGCGTAACGTCGAAGTAATAGACAAATAATAATTTCGTAGCATTCTCTTCAACTAGGCAAGCCCACTGTGCCAGAGTGCATTTTCAATTTCATTTGCTTAAAGAGTTTTTTCACTCATTTTAAATGAACTAATTATAAATTTAAATTTTTACATGGAATTGAAAACTTATCACAATCACAACTTAAATTTAATTAATTTTAAGAAATGCAACTGCTATTTGCCTCAATTAATTATAAATTATAAAACAGGCAGCAACAATTTTAGCCAGTCAATCGTGTGTTTTTTAAACTCCGTAAAATATGCACTGTTTTACTCTTTTACATATTTTCGCTATTCGGTACTTTTCACGATTCTTGCCAGTTGCAACCCTTTCAAAATGGTTACAAATACGAAAAAGTAGAAAACAGTTTTTGCATACAACAAGTAGCCGCGCAACATATTATTTTGACTGTAGGAAGTAGCAACTGAAAGAAAGGTTGAGAGAATGAGAGAAAAATAAAACTATTGTAAAAAACAAACTCTCGTAGGTACGAAAAGCCACAAGTGCATAAAACAGACAAAGAAAAGAATTCGAAAAGAGAGCACGAACGCTATCAACTGCTCTAAACTTGATGGTTTCCATTTACAGGGTGTTTGAGTTGAGCGCTTGATTGGCATTGCAATGACTAGCGCAAATACGCATATTGTTAAAATCCCTTTAAAATTGCGGTGTTTAACTTTGGCAGCTGCAGTACCTCCAAGCCGAGACACAAAGAATCTGGCGCACTTATGGGTCGCCTTCAACTGACGACAGAGATGAAGTACATACTTTCTTATGAGCCTTGCCACATTCAATACTCTGCGTCAACGCAAATTTCGAAAGCTACTTGAATTCTTGGACAGACATCAGTAAGTATCTTAAACTGTTTTCGTTGGCTTGGCTGTATTGAGTGTTCAAAAAAGTTTTATAAAATAAATAAATTTAAGTTGAATAAAAAACGTGGGGAACAAGCAACTGATTTAATATCCGTCAACGAAGCACTCATTGTGCCAACCTTCTCCGTCGGTACCGACGCAAAAAGTGTGACGGATTCTACGAGTATGTGTCTCGGCCTGCACGTTGTGCTGCAGCAACTTTAGCTTTTTGTTAGGGAGCTGTGGCTGACTAAACTTATGCAGTTGCATCTCGTTATATTTCCAAGATAGATATTCAAGCTTAAAGTTGCGAACGTCCAAAAGAAGACCCTTTACTAGTACGTGTTTTATGCTCTTCCACAGAGATTTGCTTTTCTATTAGTCGCACAACATTTAATACGTTTCGGACATGCGCGTAAGAACAGCGACCTGTAAGCTTCCGGGTTTCTGCCCGCACACACACTTGTGGATTGCTTTAATACTCAGAAAATTTCTTGGTTCCCAATTATTTTTATTTTCACCATTTCCTTTTATAGCATTTCTTCAATTTATATTTTGCATTGTACGATAATTCTTGTTTTTTTTGTCTGTTCTATAAACATAAAAGGAAAGTCAGTAGAAATTGCTGATTGTTTTTAATTCAAGTCTGTATGGCTTTATGTCTGCATGTGTGTGTCTGTTTTTCTCTCTTTTTTTTTTTGTTCAGTTTTCTTTGTGTCTGGTCCTGTTGTTGTGCTTCTTCTTCAACCAAGCACTAAACCATTCATCTAACCAAATCTCAATTACAAGCTGTTTAATTCTGCTTTCTCATACATGTTTTTATTTTCTTAATTTTTTCCTTTGTTTTTGCAATTTAAAGCATTTTTGCAGTTTAGGCGCTTTAGCAATTTGTTCCAATTTGGGATCGTTGTGTTTTTATTGTGCTAAAAGAACACAAACAACAAAACTTTTATTGCTGTCACAACAGCGAAGTGTTTTATTAATTTTAAATTATCTTTAAATTTTCGCCAACAGGATATGGAGGTGCATTAGACGAGTCGTGAAATATTTAAAAGATTCTCGATGAATTTCCTTTTAACTAGATCCAATTAAGTCATGACCCTATTTTTATAGCATCGGACCAAAAACTATTTGGTCGAAGTTAAATCTCCTAATAATAAAACTGAATGTTTCGCACCAGCATTAGTGTAACCAGGAAACAGGGCCTTAATTTTTGATATGAATGTTTGAAAAAAAGTGTTCACCCACAGTTGGAGAATTCCAGGAATTCGCTTTTTTATTAAAACGAATGTTCTTTGAATGTCAAGTTGACGAAATTGTCCTTAATAGTTGAAATCTTCCCCATTTTGCAATATTTGCAAATTACATGTTTTATACGGCACGGCTTTTATATAACCCGCTTTGCAATTTTGGCCACGCAAATGTATCCTTTTTTAATTTGAAGTTTTTTTACGATTCCAGTGCATTTCACACAAGCATACACATCGTCACGAAACAATTGAATACAGCTTTTGCGTGTTTTTATCATCTCCTGGAAAGTTACAATTATTGAGTTAGGCCTTTTCTACACGAAACCTAAAATGTATGTAGTACATGTCGAAAGTTGTTACCGAAATTTTAAGCAAGATATTTTTGTTTTGTATACTTTGTTGAGAATTGCTTTTGTGTTAATTGCTTTACTGACGATCGGTTTCTTCTTGTTGGTAGAAAAATGTAGAATTGGGCGTTGAATAAACCCCCAATATTTTTTGTTCTATTTTAATTTCTTCTGTTTTTTTTTTTGGCTGCTTTGTACTTTTAAATGGCAATATCTTTGGAATGATATCCACGGAAGTGTTTGAATCGAACACGAATCCCTTATCGGGACAGCAGAACAAAAGTTACAGTTTTTTTCTAAAATTTTTGTGAGAGGACAAAAATAAAAATGGAAAAATGTTGAATGAAGAAATACAGGGAATCGTTTATATTTCAAAATTTAGACCGACTGAATTATTTATTTTTGATATTTCATTACGATGAACAAATACTCTGTGGACAAATTACGGCATTCGACATCGTTCGAAATTTATATATAAAACTTATGGAAATTTCGATTGACAGCGAATGCCGCAATTTGGCCTCTGGACTAGTAGATCGTTAACAGATCACATTTCTAACTATTTATAATTATTTTTATTTTCTATTCTATACACGTAACTGCTCATAGCGAATAGTTTAAGCCAGCGGGGGAACAGCAAAATGTATTCTACTTAATTTATTTTATTGTCATTAGAGTGTTCATAAAGAAAAATTCAAGCAGGGCTGCAACACGATGCTGCGTCATAGCATTAGTTATTATTGAAGTCACCCCGGAGTTTAAGAATTCAGATTCGGCGGACGTCAGTTACTTCATCCATAAGCTTTGCAACTACAGGATCTGTCGGGTTTTTCTAGAAAAAATTAAGTTATTTTACATTATTTTACTTTATAAATACTAACGATATAACGATTTAAATGGCATTTTAATTGTTATGGAAAGCTTTTTATAGTTTGAGGCAAATATTTCATCTGCTACTCTATTTTCAGAATTACTCTGCGTTATGTATTTGTTTTCTTTTTGCGTAAAAAGACGCCTCATTTGTCATGACTTTCCTGTCTGTACATCTCTAAAAATTTGTCGAGTAGTGGAGCTGATTGGAAGTTTGCTATTTAGTTTCGAATAGACTAACTTTTCCTTTTAGGATAAACTCGTGCCAATTGTTAAGTTACGTACCAGTACAATTGCTAAGCAACTGCATGCTCCTGATAAATTCAGCAGCCATACCACAACAATCCTGGAACTAACACACGCCATGACAACAGATGGAGCCACAAAGTATTCATCGAAGCCTCGAACATAATCCATGACCACCGGAGTGGTGTGGATGCCCAGATACTCAAATGTTTTACTGGCTGACTGAAACGAAAAAGTTATTAAAAAAGACTAACACAGACTATTATATCGGCCTCACCGTGGTATGAACCAAATTGTTTATGTGATAGCCCGTGGCAACAGCGTCGAGAACACTGCCTGCTAGCACCACAGAAAACCATGTTCCGAAGCTCAAAAGCTTTAAGCTGCTGTGAGTCGAGCACACGCCAACTAATATTGACCACAATGAAGTCAAAATCCAGAGAGTACTTATTATCACATAACAAAGCAAGAATATAAAAGTACGGGTTTCAGTCAAATCAGCAGCGCCGGTTGAATTCAGCGAAATGACGGCAGTGTTGCCTGGTATTAAAAGAGCTGCTGGACCACATGCTTTGTCTGTGCGCGTGCTCGTACTTGTCTATTTCATCAAAATATGAAACACAGTATTTCAGCAAAACTTACCATAAAAATATATCAAGTCCATTATATACTGGAAGGGTTTCTCCGCTAGATCAGTGACTTGCCGACTACATTCTCGTAAAACTAATCCCCAGATTGCCAGCCACAAATAGGCAGCTCCTTGCAGCTTAAAGCAAAACAAATGCAATTGCCGAGTGAAGAATGCTACTGAAATCAAGCGCTCTTACCAGTATCAGCACGGGCATGAAAAATATCCAACGATTCGTCATTTTGCCTAATTATTTGCTTACTTTTCTTTCGAAGCCAATGCGTATCAGTCGAGTGTTCGTTTTTAACTATTTTTGTAAAAATTGGTTTCTTACTTTTATCATTATTTTTCAAAATTAGATATATTAATGAATGTATTCACATGCCTATATGCTTACATTCACACGTAAAAAGAATTACTTTACATTTATACTCATATTCGAATGTAAATGTATGTGCACACACATCTAATCATCGATAAGATAAAAAGTTATCGAAATGCAAAAAATAAATATCAATCAATCTTAACAGGCGAAGTGGATTTTGATGACTACAAAAATTTTAAATATTCAAACACTTGACCTGATGTGTGCTCGTGCGTGTGTATGCAGCTTTCCATGGCAGAGGAAAATTATAAATTGTAAAATTCCATTATTTGCGCTAAATGCGTCTTTAATTGAGTGACCAGGCGAGAAAACATGAAATAAGTATTTACGATAAGCAAAGTGTCTCCAGCTTTCAGCCAGACAAAGTGTTTAGTTCAAAACGAAGTAGTTGAATAACAGTTCGCTTAAGAACAGGAAATGCGGCACCTGATCTATTGTGCAGGGAACATATAAATTTACTTAAACGCTGAATGGCCATCCTCTAATGAGAGTTAACAGAGAGGTTGGAAAATCTCGTTTGAGCTCAGAATGATAATTATTCCATATTTTATGAATAACAACCATTTTCCAAAAAACACCAGCCATTTTCAGCAAATCATAAAACGTTAAATTTTTACAAAAACTATCAAAATATTAAGAATAACAATTAATGAACAGGTGAGAAAGATAAAGAAATAATAATATCTTTTAAACTTGTATTTGTGTGAAAATTTAATTTCAAATTGTTGTGTACTCCGTCCGTATATGAGGAGGTCCATAAAACAAAACGCAACAATTCCACTTTTTAAGTTTTTTGATTTTTTTACTGAATACTATTCTACATATTAAAATCTATATAGTCATTGCAATAAAACTTACCAAATGCCAATAATTATGGTGTTCTTCAATAACAAATATAATGGTTCAGATCAAAATGAATTCCACAATTCCACATCTGCATATGTATGCAGTAAACAACTTCAAAATATTAGTGTTTGTTTGAAGAACTTCCTCTTGGTGTTGCAATCCAGCCAGAAAAGAAAACAGACGTTGTTAAACTGTTGGTAAAACATTATTGCCAACAGTGGTCCAACATGTCTGAGCTAGAATACTATAAAAATATAATTCTGGACCAGCAAGGGAATAGTGCCTACGAAATAGATGACATGACTTTATGTAATTGTTTGGAGGAGGACATTCGAACTAGACTGTAACACAATGTTGATTTTTTTATGTAAAATATGAATTTGAATAATAAATATTGCCTATATAATAAACGTGTTGTTAATTTTTCTATAAAACATGAAATTCAAACAAAAAGGTAAGATTACAATATTAGTGAAATGGAAAAGGTCACAATTCTGAACTAAGTTCATGACAAAATGCAACATTTCCATTGGGTTCATATCAAAACGAATTTATTAATATGAATCGGATCAAAACGCAACAATTCCAAATTTGTTTTCTAAATAGCTTAAAAACTAACTGGCAGATATATCAAATTATTTATGATTTCTATTAAGATTAGAAAACTATTATACCACAACAAGTGTTCAGAAAAATATATACATATATCCAACTAACTTTAATTAGTATTATTTGTTTATCCATAAAATTGTTATAGTGGAATTGTTGGATTTTGTTATGGACCTACCCATATTTCATAGATAAATTATAACTTTACTTGAATCAATGAAATTGTTTAATTTATAGTGCATTTTTCATTTAATATACAAAAATACTCTGTCCTATTTCTTATTGGCAAAAGGACTTTAATTTGAAGAAAAAAGAAAAGTGCAGATATGATATTAGTTATTATAATATTTTTGGCAGGACCAGCGCTCAGGGGATGGCTCGTAAATATGCAGTGAAAAGAGTGTTTCTGATTAAATGTTGAATAGGCGTTAAAGGAATTGGTGTCAATTGCTGCGAGTTTGGCTTTTGCATAAAACCAAAACTTAATAATTTTTACTTGTATTTGATTTTTATCATATCCCAAATTCTCGTTCACTTCTCGAGAAACAAATATTGCATTTGAATGAGATCGTAGCTATTCCAAGGTCTTAATCGTTAATGGTTCATCAGTGTGGAATAGGCACTTCAGAGATTTCCTCAGCGACGAATTTGTTAGGAAGTTAAATTAATCCAATAGACAATAATGCCGACTAAAATAATCGAAGAATAAAGCGATACTCTCTTCACCAAGTAAAAGATAAAGTAAAAGATAAAATACGCTCAACATGAATAATTTGTTTATTGTCTTTTTTATAATTCGCTCAGCACTCAGGGACGGTACGATCTCTAGAAAGGGCCTAAAGGAGGAGCATGAGCGAAGTGCTGCATCATCTATGATTATTCGGGTTAGGTCTTTAGGTAGTATATAAAGTATCGGTCAAATTTTGCCTCATTGTCCGCTCGCAACCATTGGCAGCTCATAATTATGTATTCCTGTGAATCATATTGCAATTTAAAACTTAATGTAAATCATATCGCATTCAGCATTTTGTTGACTGGACTGTCAGCGTACTAGGCACTGACACAGTCAATTTTTAAAAACTTTCTTACCCAAGAAAGGAAGAAGTGCAACATGAATTCAGGCATATAATCGTACCTCCTCCTCATATTTATTGAGCGTGAATTTTTTGCAAATGGCTTTTGCATGTTCAACTTATCTTCTATCCATCAATCGTGTATGATTTATTGCATCAAGGATTTGGTAAAATAAAAGGCATTTAAGACGAGCATTCACAAATACTTGAATGCGAACGCGAATTCAAGCCGTACAACTGCATTCGCTTTCATGACATTCAGCTGATGTAAATATTTACTTGCGTATGTATGTATGCATACAAATAGACAATTGCCATCCCAGCAAACATTTTATATTGATATTTTTAATTGATTTTCATGGATTTTATTTCAAACGGCGGAATTACTTCGAAATATCTCAGACATTAAATAACTCGTAGTCAAAAGACAAAACAGTTCTTAAAATAGATTCTACATAAAAAATTGGCAATTCTTATTAAACTTTTGAAAAATGGAGCTTAAAAGCAAGTTTTTTTTTGTAAACATTTTGTTTGAAATTGGTTTTTCAAATAGAACTTTCAGTGCCACAACAAGAATTGCGAATTCGTCACGTATGCAAGTCCAAAATAAAGTGATTATTCAGGATAAGTGGTTGGATGTTTCTTCTGTTTGCCTTTTTTCGAATTCGGAATTATTTCTTCATGCTCGGCAGGTAAATCTTTCTAGTCAAAATAGAATTTTATAAATTTTCGATTCTTTAGACTAAAAGTTTTCCGGAATTTTGTTGTGGTGGACGATAAATGAACTCATTCTTAAAGTTTTCGTTAAATAATCAGGAAATAAAATCGAATATCTCAAATTTTACTTTGAGTTGTTTGCGGCTCACACATCAATTACCATGGCTGCAATGCAAAGTATAGTTTCTGGTGTGAAAACTGAATAAAAATATTAATTTGGAGTCTGAATGAAATTATTGTTGCATTTCGTGGTGTTAAAGTGTAAATTTGTTTGAAGAAAAGCAACACTTGCTTTGCTACCACATCCGTATGTTCCAGGCGTTTCGCATATTATTTTCTTTCTAAAAACATAAATTTCATTTCTGCAAACAATCAAGCAAATGCATTATAGTCAATTGGAATATTTTCCAATGAATGTGTCTTGAACAAATTGGAGTGGCTTTGCGGGTGGATGGGTCATCACCTGAGTGCCGTTCTTAGTTACAAAAAGTAAATTTTATAATAAAATAAATTTTGTAATAAAATTTTTAAATATCTCGAAAAGTACTGACAAACAAAACAAAGAAGTTGAAATAGATAATATTATGAAAACTTCTTATTGAGAAAAATTATCTTATAACATTTTGACATTTGGCTGCATTTGGTTTTTTAATGCTCCTTTCGATCAATGCTGGTGCTCGTGCACTATATATCATAGAAATACATATATATATATATATATATATTGGGTGTTTTTTATTGAGGTATAGAACTTTAAGTTGGCATCACTTTTTTTAACTGGCGGCCATTTTGTCAGCTGTCAAGTGATTAATATTTAGTTTGGTTTACCATTTCATCATGAACAGGTTGACAAAAGAACAACGCTTGCAAATCGTGCAAATTTATTTCGAAAGTAATGGTTCAGTTCGCGAAGTTTACCGCAAGCTCCGTCCATTTTATGGTCGACATAATCGTCCATCAGAGCAATTAATTCGGTTAACCATGGATCGTTTTCGCACTACGTTTACTCTATGTGATAATACGCATCCGCACAGACGTCGAACAGTGCGCAGTGGGCTGGTGGAGTCATTGGGCCATACTTCTTCCGAAATAATGCTGGAGAGTCAGTTACCGTTAATGGAGACCGGTATAGAGCCATGATAACCGACTATTTTGTTCCCGAATTGGATGGCATGAATGTGGATGAGTTGTGGTTCCAACAAGACGGCGCTACATGCCACACAGCGCACGTCACAATCGATTTATTAAAGGAAACATTCGATGAGCGCATAATTTCGCGGAATGGACCTGTCAATTGGCCACCAAGATCGTGTGATTTGATCGTGGATTATTTTCTTTGGGGATATGTGAAGTCGCTCGTCTACGCCAACAAACCAGAAACGTTAGGGGACTTGGAAGCCAAATTTCGTGGCGTTATTGCCAACATACGGCCCCATATGCTCGAAAAAGTGGTTGAAAATTGGACCTGTAGAATTGGCTTTATTCGAGCCAGCGGCGGCGGCCACATGCCCGAAATCATATTTAAACGTTAATGGCATAAAATTATCCTTCCAATAAAGCCAAATTGATGGACATTAAAACGATTTTCTTGTGTTTTATTTCAATTCGAAGTTCTATACCTTAAAAAAAAACACCCTGTATATATATATATATATATATATATATATATATATATATATATAAATATTTATATATATATGTATTTCTTTTTTCGTTTACAGTCATTCCTAAGGCTTCGTCACTCAGACGAATTTGTTAAAAATTACAAACAAATTAAGAACAGTTTTTTATTTTTAAATTAGTATTTTACTATTTTTCAAAAATACAAATTGAAAAATTTTTCATCGTCACAAATATTGAGGAATGTAATATTTTGCTTTTGTATACATTTTTTTTAATTCGGACCAGCACTCAGAAGATGGCCCTTCCTTATGCAGTGCATTGGGTCGGAACTGGAAAGGAGTGGAGGATATTGAGAGGACAGATGAAGAAAAATGAGAAGATGGATACTTTTTTGTAGCTATTTCAACCTATTTTTGCCGCAAGGTCGATTTTTGTTCGATAATAAAGATATTATGGACTAAAACACTAAAATTTCTTTGTGCCAGTATGTGATAAAATAGTGAAATGATCACCATTTCATTAAAAAAAGCCCAATATCGGCTGATATTTGCAAAAGTGATGACTCCATCTCTACACAAAATAGTTAAGTTCTTACAAATCGGTTGCGTAGCTCATAAGAATTTTTCTTAATTTTACGCCACTATGCAATAAATTGTGAACAACTTATCAATAACACAGTTTTTTTGTGTTTCATAAGAGAAAGAAAGAAAGAAGCCGTCGAGATGTCCCAACATTAATTAGAATATATGTACCCACATATATCGTCACCTTTCAAATCCACCTTTCATTTTTAAAGTGCATGGTGTTTTATCAAAATAATTTCTATTTTATTAAAATTATTATTCTGTAAATATTCGCATTGAACTGCTCAATGTTTGGCATTTGACATATTTTTTCATCTCTTCTAAAATTGTTAGATAGAGCTTTTGCATTTCAGGTAACGATATGCTGTACAAAATATAAATCATTTTCCAAATTGTCTAGAGAAGTAGTAATAAAGATGGGACTGATTGTTGTCCTTAAAAGCTACTCGTATCTCCTTTTTAAACAGAATTTAGCTTCTCGTTATTTTAAACTCTAGTCCCACAATTGACGTTGTACAAGAGCACGAAAGATTCGACGGACAATCTTGATATTGACTCCAATAACGACTTGCCAAAGTCATAGTTTAAATCGTGTAGAGTCATTAACTGACCTATGAAACGTATAAGTATCAAGCTTGCAGAGTTCTATAGTGGTTTTTGGGTCTTGTGCATGGAAGTAGAAGGTTACTAACGACTGCATCAACACACGAGTAGGAACCGGTGCCTGTTTGCTTTTGGCGGCGCTGCTTATACTTATGGACGTCGGTCTGAAATGGCATGTGCTGTCGATATTCCGTTTTGCGGCAATTGGCTTTTGGAACTGCGCCAAGGCCTTTATATTTACATATTGTATTTGTTGTTCTGTTCCGTTAGGTATTGCAATTGCTTAATTATTTATTTTGGTGTTTGAATCTTTACTGAAGCTCAACCGACAAGACATTTTGAACTTGTGTGTGTGTGTGTGTGTGTGTGAGTAGTGCTCTCCTGAAGACCAACTGGTCTTTTTTCCAACCAGGCTCTAATATGGTAAGTAGCATCAACCGACAACAACATGAAATTTATACTATTGACAAACTAAAACGACATAAATCGACATTTTTGCGATTCCATTATACACGAGTACAACATCACGTTATGCACATTACAACACTCTGCATTTCGGCGGTTGGATGTGATCTGCGTCTGCAATGCAATAATTTCATTCGTTCAGGCTGATGATGATGTCTTTTTTGCGTTCTCTCTTCTGCAGTATATTTCGCGAATTAACTGTGAAATATTATGGGGTTTGTAAAGAAATCGAAAAAACAAGAAAATGCTTACATACATTTCAAAAAGAAAAAAAAACGAGAAAATATGGTATAAAAATAAATGCATGCAGTTGTGTTTTGCCATAAAAAAACTGCACGAGTCCTTCTGGTTTCCTTCTTTTTGCAATTTTTTTTTTTGTTCTGCCATATTTTTTATGCACCAGCCAGCCATTCATTCATCTATCTAACTATCTTGCATACCACTACCCGTTGATATAATTTTATTCGATTTTTTCCTCCTTTTTGCTTTTGTGCATTCATAAAACTTTGACAAATTCAAAGTGTATGTTGAAAAATGACAGGATTTTCGACAAAATACAGAAAAATATAAACTGAGAAAAAAAGATGTGGAAAAAGGAACGACACTAAGTACCAGCCAAGTACTAACTGGGATGCTGTGGCAAGTACGAGTATTTGAGATAAATGCACAAACATTCATGGATTTGCAGAACGGGTACATTCAAGTGGATGTGTGCCTGTACAGTGAAATATAAACCACAAGATAAATGTGTTTCTCGAGAGGATTTGTAAAGGACAATATCTTGAAAAATGTGTACATATACATAAACTTATCTACATACATAGTGCCACACACACACACACACGAGCATGTATACTAATAATGAGTGAGATTTTAAAATTACATAAACTTGTGTAGAGATGTTATGTTAATATTGCCGTAGTTGCAGTTCTCGTTTCTTGATGGCATATTAAAAGGAGGTTGAAAAAAAGTATAAATGTTCTGTGTCAGTCATAATGACGTTTAAGATAAATTACTTTAAAATAACGAATTGTTTCCGTGCTTCAAACATTTTTTGTTATGAGATTTCAAGCATTTGATGGGTCTTGTCTTGATGCTTAAAATGCTTAAAATGTTTTTTCTTTCAATTTTACTTACTTAAAAGGTGAAGTGTGATTTAGTTCTCCAAATCGATGTTTATGAGAAGGACAGACGTTAAAACGGTATCAGCAGGAAAAGCTCACCGTCATGATCTGGATGTTCATAAGTTACTGGCTAATTGAATTGTTTCAACCAGAACAGTTGCTGGTGTTTTGTCTTGGAACGCCAGACAATTCGACTTGATGTCCTTCATCAATTACAAACGCGGCAATAATTATAACTAGATTCAAGAGTTTTCTGACCAAGTTTATATATTTTCTAAACTATTTCAATAATTTCTACTATTTAACGAGTCCCCGATGTCACTATCCCACAATCGCACTCTCTTCTGAATTAAAAATATGTGACTTAAGAAACGCTAAAGATCCGAAATAGTAAATTTTCAAATAAAACTAATAGAATTTCAGGTTCTTGTAAATAGCAGCCTCGCGGGGCAACGATGGGTAACTGGTATGAGGAAGTTTGAGTCATAGAACATCGTTATCGTGCTCTGACATACAGGGTGAGCAATAAGAAAGTGAAGTATTTCTGTTTGTTTTTATAGACTCTTTTTACAAATCATCCTGCGAAAAGGAGTGATTGATGTAGTAATTGTATTAATGGCGGATGAGGTCTGACATCTGATTGAATAACTTTTGATGGTGAGGCCAATAATGCTTTCATATTTACACTGAAAATGAAATGCAACAAGTTTAATTAACTCAGGGCTTAACATAGACTTTTCGTAACAAACCGGGACAAAAGAAAACAAATCTCTTTTATTAAAAATATGTATGTTTTTCTTGTAATCTCAAAAAATTACGATTAAACATGAAGTTGTTGTAGAATTTTTCTCTACTTGCTACCGCACTTACTTATTTGACAAACTGTGCAACAGCTGTTTTTGTTGTTGTTTTCTTGTTTTTGAATTTGGACCAGCACTCAGGGTATGGCTCCTTCTTATGCAGTGCATTACGCCCGAAATGGAAAAGAGAAAGCTTGAGAAGACATAGAAATTTGTTTAGCTATTTAAGCCTTTTACTTCGGCGGCTAATTTTTTGCTGCAGAGCCGACTGTTCCTCTGCTCTTTAGTACATGATATTGTCAATCGCTGCCAATTATGTTCAGTGACCTGGCCAGTGATATGCCTTCATCACTGAAGCAGGTTGACAACAACTAACACGACCATGCTTTAATTGCTGATCAGAAGAATTCGATACAATATTCATGACTGAGCGCAGAGTCGAAGTCGGGATCCTCCGCTTCATAGTCTCCTGCTAACTACTTCAGCCAACCTTCAAACACTCTCAAACTTGTTTTTGTTTGGGTGCAACTGCGCAACATTTTGTCAAAGAGTTCTAAGGAGGAAATGATATTGAATTGTGTAAATGAGTATCTTGGAATTATGGGAATGGTGGAGTTTCCGGTCCCGTTTACCCACATTATCGCCTGTTTTCAATCGTATTAGCTCTACTTCTAAAACAAAATCTAGTACAATAAATATAATTTTTCATTTCATAAAGAAAATTTAAAACTGGTTTTAAGCTGTTTCTTTGAAAACACATTAAAGAGCTGTTAGTGCTGTTTCGACGGATTCCCCCATATTTTATTTTAACATTTTTAAATTTTGAGTTGAAAAATTAACTTACGAGTGTAAATAAACTTTTCTATGTTACTTTAAAGTACAAGCTCTTGTGGTTTCGGATCACCGTATCTACGTCAGTTTCTAAGGCCATCAATAAATAGTGCGATAAAAACAGAAATAAAGACAACAAATGAAAAACAACAGCAACACTGTGTTACCGTTTGTGGTGGGAGTGCACTTTATGTGAGAATCAGCCGACACACTTATTCTGTATTGTTTTCATATATTTCATTTTCTCAATAAGATTGAACTTAAAAAACAAATGACGCCCGGCATGGCAAAAAAAGCTGGAGTTTATAAATTGTTCTTGAAATTCGTATGAAGAGTGCGTTATTCAACATTTCGTTGTTGATTCTTTATTCATTCCAAGTTCTTGTTGAACAAGATTTGCATATTGGTTTCATCAAACCAGAGAAGATGCTAACAAAATTCAGGCTGTATTAAAATACATACAAACTAAAAAACAAGAAACACAAACAAGAAAACCTAAAAAAAAGGAATAGGATGAAATAAGGTCAGCAGCAATAACAATGGCCAGATTCATAATGCTTGCAAATATAACAAGGAAATAAAAGCAACAAATAGACGCAGCAACAATTAAAAGGAACTCCAACTGTGCTTGTCTTTAAGTTTACGACTGCAAATACAAGAGCATAAAATTTTAATTCTCGAATTTTTTCCATTGTTGCTCTTTCACTCTTTTTGTAATTCGTCTTCTACCAACCGTAACAAGTTGTCGTAATAAATTTATTTTGTTGCCGTTATTGTGTGTCCTGTTCCACAAGCACAAAAAAGTGTCTCGAAATTTTGCATACAAAAAGTCAACGAAAAAGGACGAAAACAACGACCAACCGTCTGTCTCAGCCGTTAAACAGAGTGAATAAAGCTTCCATAACGATTGTTCGTTACAGCGGGAGATTTCACTTGGGTCGTTTGTGGTTAGACCACTAGAATTAACTATGAGAGTGGCACAACTGTGTTGCATATTCATTTTAAATAAATTTATTCACAGTTTTCGTTTTATTCTACAGTTTTTATCTTGTTGCTGTTTTTAATTTTCAGAAATTCATGGCAGTTAACGGAAATGGGAAACGATGTTGATTCATCGTATACTTTTTGGCGCAGGTCTTGTTTGCCGTATGCAAAGAGACTCTTTTTTTTGTTGTAACCATTATTAATAAAAAAAAACGTGAATTAACATTTTTGGTTTTTTTTCTCCTTCCTAATTACAAAGATTCTGAATTTATACATTTAGTTTTGAGATCAAACGGGCAATAAAAGGTGCGTAACCCCAAAGCGTCAACCATCAGAACATTCAGTTTAAACTGCAATGGCCAAAAAATACAATTTGATTCTCCTGTAATGGTTTTATTGTAAATTTTTAGCACATACTCGTACATACCGATCTTTTAGCGAGATTTCTTATAAACAGAAAATTACAATTTTAGTTGAACTATTTTGGCGTATACGAAATTTGTTTCTATAACGAATAATTCGTTCGGAAGTTATAGGTGTGCTCAAATCCATTGCAAAATTTGAAACATAAAAACGAAAAGATGTAAAGGCAAGTTTTTATTGCGCCATTATTAGAAATAGGTCTTAACCATGTGCTAAAGCAACGGAGGAAATAGAGAACTACGGGAAGTACATGTTAAGTTCAAGAAAGCCAAATTATTACTTGCAAGTTAGTGGAGTGCATCGAAAACATAACACAGCAAAATACACTCTATGAATCCTTTAATAAAGTTTTCAAAGAATTTCAGAGAATTTTCACCATTTCCGATTTTTGTTTGAAAGACCTGATTGATTTTTATATAAAGCCAAGTGATTTCCAAGTTTTTCTTCTGTTTTAATAAGTATTTCTTAGTTTCTCATACAAACAAAACGGCTGCTGTACAGTCCGACAATGAAGTGTCGCCAAAAGTAAAAAAAGGCACAACAACAAATACACCTATTTCTTTTTTTTAATACAAACTAGAGTAACCCTGCCCGCGTTGCTGGACAATACGTCTTTGTATTAAAAATTAAATTTTCTGGAAAGAATAGACATTTTGCAGATTGTTGAATAATTTTTTTATATTATTTTTATTATATATTTTTTTTATGCAAAATTGTAGCTGAAAGACTACAAATCAATAATTAAAAAATGTCAATGCTCGCACTGTAAACTTAAATGACAATCAATAAACACACAGAAATTAAATTAGTCAAATGACGCGAGCAAGCAGAGCGTTATACCGACAAAATGTAATTCTCATAAGAAAAAAATGCATTTTATATAGGAAAAACACACCATCATAAAAGTGCGCGTATAACGCATATTCGTAGAAATTTTTCGATGTTTTTCTTTTTTATAAACCATCAGTGAAAGTAGACCTTTCCAACGCGTATGCCTGTTTTTTTTTTTTTTAGGAGTAGGACCAGCACTCAGGGAATGTCCCCTATATATGCAATGCATTGCGCTGGAACTGAAAATCGAGGGGATAGTACTGAGGGGACAGATTAGGAAAGATGAGAAGATAGACAGTTTTTTTTTTGTTGTAGCTATTTCAACCTTTTTTACCTCGCCGGCTAGTTTTTGCTACAGGGCCGACGAATGCCTGTTTGAAAATCGGTTGGGTGGTTCTCGAGTTATAAAATCACGAACATATGGACAACTTATTTTTATATATATAGATAAATAAATTTGAATAAGTTGTTATGCAAATATATATTTCACTAATGCGCTAATGAAATTTATACAGCGTCATTATGATGTCGAGTGACTTAGACAATTAAGTCCGGGTCTTAGAAGCGTTCAAGCTGTCAGTATCCCAAATGTTTGTTTTAAAAATTAATATTTTCTGCATTGTTTTGAGAATGCAGAAAATATTTGCCTATTACTCCCTGGCAGGTTTTCATCTTTGGTCTCATTTATTGTTCCCAAATATCAGCTGTTTGACTATCAGAAAATGTAACACTCGTAGCCAAAGACCTGCGCATGCGACTTTATACTACACAAATAACTTTGATGTATTTTGTTGTTGGATTCCACAAACTAAAAACACCAACGATATTTTTCACTTAGAATTTCAAACCACGAATTCCCCTAAAGTGAAAACAGGAACATCAAATTTTAATGCCGCACGAAACTTCATTTCCAAGCTATTCGCTAGCGATTCTTTGTAGAATTGTATTTCTTAAATTACTTTTTACGAGATTTATTTTCTATTTAATAAATTTCTTCCACAACACCTTTAAAAACAGTCTTATTGATTGTATGGCACTAGTATTTTGAGTTGTTGTCTGCTTCACATTTATAGTTTTCATGTAATTTTCTTTTCATTTATTTGAAAGCCCCAAGGAAGTTTGTTTTTACAACAATGACTATTTTTCCATTAAGTCAATGAAATACTCGTATATGGCGAATATGTGCTGCTTGTCATGTTGCTGTCGTCCTAATGCACAATCATGCACATTAATATACAAGCATGTACATGCACGAATGTGTACTCGCCTATGGATGTGTGTAAGTGTGAATGCACGTGTGTGTATCCCAAAGAAACAAATATTTCCAAGTCTATTTGAATTGTACACTGGCACAAAATATTCCATTACAATTTACTTTTGAATGCCGAACACTTCATTAAGTCGAAATCAAAAAATTATTACGTCAATATCTCACAGGCAACGCGCTATAGCATTTTTCTATTTAGCGACTCCACGCTTCATCTAAAGCAGCCATTTCACATATATCCACAATTTGCGCTGCGTACGTGAAATCTAAATTGCAGCTCATAATTTTCGATTACTCGTTTAATTTACACAATTTATTCGAACGAAGGCACTAATTGATAATCTAGCGGCGAATTTCTGGCAAAGATTTTTAAATTTTTAGCAAGAACAAGTGGAAATAGATAAACAAAATTTATGATGAGCCATATTTTGTAAAAACCAGCGATTTTCTTTGATGGATTTTGTATATTTGAAATACAAAATTAAACCCCATTAAAAGTTTATGAAATATAATAACTGAAGATTTAAAAACATGAGTGTTGCTAGAGAATTTAGCTGCATAGTGGATTAAATGTTTCCTAATGAGCTGGCGGAAGATCCAGTGACAACAACTATTTTTTTATGGACACAACGTCACTGATATTTTCATGAATTTAATTGGGGTCTGCGTAAAATATATTTACGAAATGGAAAATTCGCACTTGCTGCAGGCTTGAATTTGTCCACGTTTCATTTAACTTTGTGGGTGCTGTTGGCTGAAGTAGTAGAACACGAGACTATGAAGCGAAGGGTCCTGAGATCGAGCCCGGGCTGAGTCATGAAATATTGTGTTGAATTCTTCTGATGAGCAATTAAAGCATGGTTGTGTTAGTTGTTGCCAGCCTGTTTCAATGATGAAGGCAAAGTCACTGGTCACTGAACATAATTGGCAGCGACTGACACTATCATCTACTAAAAAGCAGAGTAACAGCACCACCCACCTTCGTCGGCCCTGTAGCAAAAAAATTAGCCGGCGAAGTAAAAAAGGTTGAAAAGCTACAAAAAAACTGTCTATCTTCGCATCTTTCCTAATCTGTCCCCTCAATACTATCCCCTCGTTTTCAGTTCCGGTGCAATGCATTGCATATGTAGGGGTCATCCCCTGAGTGCTGGTCCAAGATAAAAAAAAAAAAAAAAAAAACTTTACACACATTTAGTATCATCATATCCTATTAAAACAAATATTTCGACATGACAGCGAAAATTGTCAAATAAATAAATACGGAGAATGTATGTGTGTGTATGTGTGTGTATGTGTGTTCATCGTCGGCAAAGTGCACAAGTGCATTTTCATTATTTTCTTTGGTGTCATTATTGACAACTTGACAGTTGATAGTTTTAGATGTTTTTTGTTGTCCTTTTTTATACGAGCATTTCATTTTCATGTTGCCTTTACTTGTTGTTTTGATTGACTGTGGGTTCTGGTACACACGTACGTGTGCATTCGTACATACACACACACACATGCTTAAAATATTTGATGCTTTTGCAGAGCACTAAATGAGAACTCCCGAATTTTTTTCGCGCACCCGTGAACCGACTTCGACCCGGTGTGTGGCGTTGGACGTGAACCATTTAAAGGCAATTTAAAGAAAGTCATTTTACAGATAATTATTTTTCAGTTCTTTTTGATATTTCTCGAAATCTAGGAACTACCCGATTTTTTGAAAATTTTAAATCTTCTGAGCGAGACCTTCTTTTGGTAATTTTTGGAAAAATGTTTTCAAAATAAAAAAGGAATAAAAAATATTTTATGCAAAATGATCGTGTAAGTGAATAGCAAGACAATTGATTCATGGGAGTTGTTCTTAATGCATTTCCAAAAGTACTCATCGCATTGAATAAACAATTTTTTGGAACATCTGAGAGCGGTCACGAAGTTAGGCCCAAAGAAATTAAAAATGTATTCAGCACTGCTCGCAAAGAAAAAGACAAGGATGACCTGCTTTATAATTATTTATACATGATGTTTTCATTTTCATTTGCTTTTTTTATTCCTCCAAAGAAAAGTGGCTATAATTTGTGCATTTTATGTTCGATGTTGCTATAAAAGTTGTAAATCGTTATCAGTATGTCAACACATTTTCCCAAGAACGCAGAGTCCATTACACACATACGAACACACATACATGCACATGCATGCTCGTGCTTACATCCCCACCCACACTTGCTGAAAATAAGGGAAACGAGAAAAGTGTAAGTTAAGGTAGGTAAATCCTTGAAAAAGTAAAATAAAATAAACCTGCATTTAAGTGTTGAAAAATAAAAAAGCGTTTATGGCTTCTTATTACAAATTCGCACGCATCATAAATCTTAATTTACGCCATATATTCAACTTATACTATTTTACATACGAACATGAGCACACATGCATGTGTGCGAACGTGTGTGTATGGGGATAATCCACACTCGTACTCGTACTCGTATTCGTACTCGCACTCGCACCCGCACTCGTGCCTTTCGAAGCAGAGAAATAAAAAAATTATTTAAATTCAAATGCCGTTATGAAAATAATACAGACGAAATAAGGTACACATGTGGTTGCTTCCTCGGTTCGTTGCTGCTCGCACTTTATGATGCGATGTTTGAGTGTGTGAAGAAGTGTGGCACGAGTTGATATTCCAAATATTAACACTTGCACAACACATTCAAATATAAATTCTAATGCCACAAATGGCAATTTTCATTCTGTTTTCCTTCGTTTCATGTTTTCATTTTTTCATTAAGACTGCCACAAGAATATCTAGCAAAAAAAAAAAAAAAAAACACACACACACACATACGGAACATTTAAGAAATGTCAAAAATAACAAGCACATTATACAATTGCTACCAGTGGCAAGAGGATACTCTCAGTGAAAAGTTGCAGTAAGCCCAACACATTTGTTTAAGATCAAGTCCCCAACTCCTTACGACCACATAATTCAAACTGAAATTGAAGCAAAAAAGTGGCCGGAGCAGAGAACAACATACGAGCAGCAATAAAGTAAAACAAGCATTTTCGACAGGATGAAAACAGTTTGTTTTCATTTAAACACAAAAATATTTTGAATTATTTAGCAGAATTTTTCCTACTCTTACTTCAGTAGATGGAAAGTTAAAATAATGCATCACCATAAAGCTGAAGCGAAACAAAGAGCAAGTGAAATTTATTTCGCAATTCCACACTCCTGAAAATACCTCCAAGACTGAATGCAATCCGAAAAGTGAATGTTGTTTGTATAAAATATTACAATAGATAGAAGAAAGTTCCTTACGTTGGAATCGAGAACGCAATTTTACGCCACACAGTAATTTCGTTTTGCTTACCACGTACTTACTCGTATATACCCATACGAGCGTTTTAAATTTCCGGCGTGAGATGGAAATCGATCGAGTTGAAGTTGATTGTTTTTATTAGAAAATTGTATTGCTCCCTCTCGGCGATACGACAGCCAACTCGATGGCTGTCCTACTCATTGTTTCTAGTACATGCCGGGAGATGGGGTTTTCATGTGCTGGCACATGCATTACAATGACGTTCACAGTGAGTGGGATGATTTTGAGACCGGATGTTGGTCAGGTCTCCCTAAGGAGTTCACCAGCTGGCTGTGCTCGCTACCTCTCGTCAGTTACTGGCGGCATTGCAACAAGTCACTGGTGCAGTAAAAAGCTTAAAGGAGAAGTTGCCAGCTTTGAGTTTCTTGAAAGTCTCTCTGTTGTGCTATCGTGGTAGCACTCAACTTCACACTGAACGCCGTAGGCTAAGGCCGCAAAGACAGTTAGCCAGGTAAATCTCTGGTTACTAGACGAGAGCTATTTAATTGATTTTGGTCATTTGCGCAACCCAGTGGCTTTGCGAAAGTGCGAATGCAAAACATTTTAGCTTTTCATATGAACGAACACAGTGATGGACAGCGGAAGGGAAACCCTTTTCCCTGAATCTGTCCTGCAGATATATTTCCTTATTTTGAAACAAGTGGATGCAATAAATTCTTTGTAAGCCCCAGAAGAGAGCACTTGTCATCCAACTCAAATGCCCGCCAGCTCTTATGGAATCTAAATTTTAATAAGTTCTTCTTAACTGATTGTTTGCCGGCGTAGGTGTGATATTTTCTGGACGTTCAGCTGCTTAGCATTTATTTGTGTGTATCGCATTAGCAGCACATTTGCCCGCATTATTGTCAACATTATTTTCTTATAAACTTTTCCAATAAATCTTTAGAGAATAAAACTTGAAAAAAAAGAAACACATGGAAGCAGGTCTGTGCAAAAGCTGCTCATAAAATGAACTTGCACGAGGCTGTTCCATCTGATTGTACTTATTAGATATTTAAATAAATATATTTACTCGTCGTGTGTATTACTATTGTGCATTTGTGCTGAATAATGATTTGTTTGTACGAACGTTGTTGTAATTTCGAAAATTTATAGTTTCGCATGTGCTCTAAGCAGCAGCAACAACAAAATGCTAATGAAACACACATGACCTAAAAAATAAAATCGAAAATCAAACGGAGAAGAAGAAGACATGTAAACTTTTATCTGCCTATTTGGTAAACAGAGGATAATCTGTGAAGGAAAACAAAGAACTCATGCACACACACACACACACCCAAGCACACTCCTTTGCATGGTTTCTTTTATACATACAAACAGAGCAAAAACACACATCCATATACACACACACACACACATTCGGGAACATTCACACACACACAAACATGAATGAGTGTACGTTTCTCCCAATTCTAGGACTATTTCTTCCTTTCGTCAGCACAAGCATTTCTGTTTTCAAAAGCCTAATTTCGAGGATTTTGCAATCAAGAGCACGTAAATCTATATTTAACCCTGTTTAAATTGATGGTGTATTTTAAAAGATTAAGGAAAAGAAGGGGAGGGAAAATGCGAAAAATCAAAATTATTATTTTGATCGATCTGTTTGTTATGTGTTTTTATTAAAAAGCTTTCTTCTGTTCCTGATGTTGTTTCAATAACAAGCAACACTGCTGAAAAGCTCTTAATGGCTAACTATCTAACTAAAGATGGTAAAATGACAGTCTAAACTGTTTTACGAAATTCAACAAACACCTAAAAAAAGGCTAATGCAAAAAAAACCTTAGCCTCCGGCATCTGTATCAAGTCTGTCCTTTTGCAGGCGAAAGAGGTGAGTGGAAGAGAATCAATTGACCGCTTAGCCCAAGTGGTGCCGGCTACACCGCTGGTGCCACTTGTTTCAAAATAATCAAAAACTGCCTTTCAAAACACCGAACGAGTTTCATGCAAGAACGTCCTGCACACTGACTGAAGTTGTCTCCATCTCTCCTCTTAACTGAATTCAAAAAGAATCATTCAGTCCAGTAAAAGTTCATATTTTATTTTTGAAGTGCATTTGTGGATTTCCAATCGAATCCTTTCAGGCTCCAGGTAAATTATTTCAATACGATCGGTCTACAATTTATTGGAGGTCATAAATGACTGCGAATAACGCGCTTCACTGTTGACTTGAAATTTATTTCTTCTTTGCTTATGTACAGGGTGGGCCAACAGCCACCAAGGGCTTTACAAACGTGATAACTTTTCCTTTAATATAATTTTTCTTAGGTAATAAAATAGCTCTCGGAAAATGAATAATGAACAGATTCAAAACTGGATAAAAAGGCAGAATAATGAAATTTTACTAACAGCGATCAATTATTTTACAGAATAGTTTCCAGCGCGTTCGAAAGGTTTCGCTTAGGGTAATTTGAAGGAGCGAGTACATGTGAACAAGTCGGAGACAATCTTTGAACCTAAGGCCTTCATTTCCTCTTGCAGCCACAAATTTTTAAAGATGTCATGGAAAAAATTCTACCGCGAACACAAATTTTGCAAAACTGAGACGGAGGTCAGTTGAGTGAAGCTATTTTTATACTTGCTGACCTGTCAAACGAAGTCACTAGGTATCGTACCGTCGAATAATCAATCATATATAAAATTAAAATGAAATGTTTGAACTTGTTTTCGTTTTAAACTTTGCGAAAGAACGATATATGGGACAGCAAATTGGTGTAAAAGAAATTTCCAAAAACGCTTGCTGTAGCAAGGAGCGCTCCACACGTTTGCCAGTAAGAAGCCATTTTAGTCGCGTAGGAATTATTTTAAACGCAAATACTGCTTTACGAGTATCTATATCTGAGTATATTTTAAGACATTTACACTTTTGTATCTTTTATCGAACCGCGAGGAGATCTGCAAATCCAACACTCGCAAACGAAATTGTGATAAAATTTGGCTCTAAATAATGAAACAAGTCACTGGTTTCTGCTTTATCCATTTTGTGAAGTTAGCCGTTTTGTCCACAAACCAAGTCATGAGAATTGCCACTTCCAATGTAATCACACATGTTTCAATTTAATAAATGTAACAATTAAAATACAATTAAATACCACTGAAATTGTTTGTTATTTGAGAACTTTCGCTTACACAACTCACCCTCAACAACGAAGCCACCCCACGTTAATGTTGGCAGGAATATCACCTGCTTCCCACAACGAAACATGCAATTCAACACTATCATTAGCACAAGCACTACTACAGACAGAGCGTACATGTGTCACCTGTTTTACAGTCTATAGTTCTAATAATGATCGGTTATCAGCAACACGATCGATTGCCAATACAAGCGTACAATATGAAAGAAGTGGGACAGAGCAGGACTTTGAAATAAGCGCAACTTGGGATAAAATGAAACAGGATGTATTTGGTTTGAAATGTTTCTACAACAATAATTTGTTGTCCTTGGAGTGCAAACGCCATTCCCACAACTACTACGTGAAGTAGAAAGTAAATATTTAAATACACAACTTGGAAATTTTCAAAAGCAAAGGCTTTTTTGTCCTCTTCCACTTCAATTGTGTGTGCCGAGTTTGTTGTTGTAAAACGGAAACATTATTTTCCATTCACGTGGGCTCTTGTTGTTTCGATTGTTTAAACATGACGATTGTTTCTCCTTGTTTCCCTTTTGTTGCTTGTTATTGTTGTATCAAACTTGTAATTACTTGTAGACTTAAATGAATGTTAAATTGTAAAACTGCAGTTGGAAGGAAAAGTTTGTTTTGTTCGTGGAGGAACAGGGGGTGGTTTTATTTACGTTAATTTCGCCTCTCTCTTTAACGATACGATAATATCCCTTTCAAGGCAGACATATAAAACTACTGCTTGATTAATTACCACCCTGTATTACATCCCAGCTACCACCAGTTGGGCTGGCTTGCGGTTTCAACTCGACTGCACTGTTACCAATTGCATCTGACAAATATTGGAACGTTCCTGCCACCCAAAGAAGTGACTAAATATTGAAGAAATATAAATAGTTTAAAAATTTCCTTCTACAAGAAGACCTCAAACTTAAAGAATTGTCACTAAAATAATATTGAAAGGACAAGAATAAATAGAAATCAGTTAAGAACGGATATTAGAAAAAAATTCTTTCTTCGCAATATTTCAAAGTGAATGGAACACGACTTAACCATCCAAAATATAAACGGCGTGAGATTCAGATTTATCAGAAAGGAAACACATATGGGCCAAACTTGTTTCAGGTCCTGGCTGGAAAAGTTGGGCACAGAGATTGTTGATGAACGTGTGACCACGAATGTGGTGAGTTGAACACTCTACCGAGTGTAGGGATCGCACCCCCACTTGGAAAGATGATTGTGAATACCTTCGACTACATCCGAATTTGCATTATAGCTGATTTCCTTGCCAAAAAATCAGTTGTTGTTTTGCTGCTTTGTTTTAGAGAACCAATTGGTCAGCAGCTTGGCTCATGAATTTCTCCATCTCTCTTAATATTGTCGCTTTAAATTTTTACCAATTAATCTCACAATTTTCGAAGGCGGTGGATGGTCAAGGCCACACAAAATATGGAAAAATGTAAAACGTAAATTACGTATTTTTACAATAATACTTTTTCGGTGTAAAAAGGGAAAGGGCGGTTGTTAAATCGGGAGTGGGCGATCTGTACATTAATGGGTGGCATGTACTTGTACGTGTCCACATGGTATTCATTTTTTTGTTGTTTTTTATATAAATACGAGCGCATGTACGTATAGACGCAATCACACATGCTCGTGTACAAGTTTGTAGATAATGTACACATTTTTTTGGTAGTTGTTCAAATAAATAACCATCCACATGTCGGTCAAACTCGTCCAATTTCCACCATCCCAACCGACATGGAGGGCCGTCTGTTTATTGAGACTGTGAGGGTTCTGCTGCAATAAGGCACACGATGCGTGGGCGGAGGTACGTACGACGCAGTGTAGGAGGAGGAGCATTTAACCATTCAACGTCCTCTTTTGACCAGCTGTTGCTGATGTGTGCTATTGAATGAAATTTGTTTTGTGATGGCTGCTCCTTTTTTTAATATTTGCATACATACAAACACATACACACACACACACATGTGTACGTACTCCACTCTCTTTTTCCATAGCAAGTGTTGCTAAACACTTGGAGGACCATCATTTTGTTTTACATCCTGAACATAGATGCGTGTGTGTGTGCACGCAGTTTGGATGTGATTGTTTTGTTTTCTGTCCTAAATTGCTAATAAACGTTCTAAGTGGCGATCATTCAACAGCTGTCAACTAATGCCAATAATTTTATGAACAACAAACACACATGCACATGCACGCATTTCTACACATTTCACGACATCAAATGTGAATATGTGATACTTGGTTGGTATTTTTTACATGCGCTCTATATACTCGTATGTAAATACATGCGAGTGATTCCTTTTGTTTCATTTCGAACTTTGCATATGGAAGTCATCCTCTTTTTTGTTGATTTCCTTTTCGAATGTTATTGATATTTTTATTGTGGTCATTTGCAAGAAACACAGTTTTATGCATTCGCATGTTATTTCGAGATTTATTGATATTCATTTCGTGACAGGAAAAAAGTTATTAAGAATAAATTTATATTAAAAAGAAACGGGAAAAATATACAGAAGCTGCTCGAAATGACCGTCACATTGTGCTTCTAATATTGTCGGATTAAAATACGAGTAGTCAGATAAATTTGAAAATAGTTTGTGACGGATTCAATAATCTTAGACTTAAAAGTTCCATTTGGCCTCATCAATTGTCAGGCAACATCGCTTTAACTCTCCACATCAACATTGATTCAACAACAGTTTTGAATTCTACTACAAGATGGCAGCGACGCAAACTGTTCACCGTTCGTCGTTCATGTCATCATAAGAAATATTCATCTGCCAAAATTTCAATCAGCAGACGAGGCTTCTTTGTGATTTTGAAATGAAAACGGAATTAAAACTAATTTCGATTAAAGTGATGATCGACAAACACGGATGCTTTTTGGCATTACTCGTCAATTCTCACTGCTAAGTAAAATATTTGCAACTGTAAACTTAATTTTTTTAATTTTTATCAAAAATGGGAACGACAAATTTAGAGTCACCACAACACAATACCCTCGTCCCGAAAGCATGGCCTTGAGTCGATGTTTTCGATTTCGTAAATACGAAATAATTAGAATTACATAAAAGACTGTATCATTAACACGATAACTGTAGGGTGCCAATTTGTGTTGTGCTCATTAATTTAAATGTGTGGGAAAGCTCGCTCAATTGCCACAATTATTGGCGGTGGGTGCTTTAGTGAGATACTTATTTTGTTCTGCTTTCATTCTTTTAAACCAGGTTTTTCCGGATAATAAGAGCGAAAATTAGAAGCTTGAGATTCCACTTTATTTATATTTTTAGTTCTATTTCCTTCCACGTTATTTTGATAACTTGCGATGGTTTTTTGGATTTGGTGGTCAAGATATCCCCAGGGTGAACATTTGTGACGGCAAAGTTGTGCTGCATAGTTCTGTGTATGCCTTTCAAACGAAGAATTTCAGACTGATCCGCAACCGTGGCTATGTACGAATGCACTCAAGTGTACAGCGAATGAGTTGGGGTTCCTTACTTATGTGACTGGCAGTGTGCACAACAAAAAATAAATCGAATATAGTATTTTCATAATGCTTTTTTTCCTTTCTCATATGAGCTATAAATTATTGTCCCATTTATGTTTGTTCATAAATCCTGCACAGTTACCCTAGTCAAATGTCCAACAAATAACATAATATTAGAGGAACCTCCCACCCAAAACGCCTTTAATATCACAGCAACCCCGTCTCTAAAAAATTAACAACGGATACGAGAAACGCTCGCATGTACATACAAATCGGTCGGATGTAAGTATGCATGAGTTTTTGAAGAAAAATAACACAAAGTTTAAGCCACAATTACAAATTCGTACGAGTATATGAAAAAATATACGAAAGAATTTAACAGTTGGCCTAAAATGCAGATGGCATTTTGCTTTCCAATCGCTGGAACGTCGCTATGACAGATAGTGTGGCTGTCATTGGGACGCCGCCAGTTACCGCAGAGTGTACGAGAATATTTCAAAAAGTTACACTTTTTCGGTCGCAACAAACAACTCACACTTCCCACCGCAACTTTTGATTCCAAAATAAAACTAAACGAATGTATTTATGCGTGTGTGTTTCTTACGTTTGCATAAGTATATGTAATAAACGTATGCGTGTTTGTGTGCGGCTTTAAGAGCTCTCGCATTTGGAGTGGCTTTAGCTTTTTGTTTGTTGCTTCATCTATTTGTTACTTTTCTGTGTTTTTTCTGCCAGAGTCTTCGTATGACATCTCCAAAATTTATGGCGTACAACCCACGGCTGATTCAATTCCTATCAACAAAAGTCCTCAAACTACAAACAGTTGAAACAATAAGCATAAATAAGCTCGAACACCAACACCAACAGCAACACCAACACAAACGCTACCAGCATCTCATCAGCAATGCCACTACTGGCACTCACCACTCGACACACTCCCATATTTTCATTTACTAACTTTTGCATGGCAGAACAAAATGAAAATGGCATAAAGCGAATTAACGTGTAAATGAAAAATAACAGCATAACTTACAATCTTAATAATCTGTATTTTTATAAATATTTTTCCTTTTGGCTCCTTTCATCTCTCTCCTCTCACTCTCTCTCTCTCTCTGGTGTCTAAAACATTAGAAGCAAATGATTCCCGGCAATATTTTCTTTTTTTGAGTTCAGGCCACTTTTCATTGATTAAGTTTCTGCCTTTTGCATAAAAATTTGGAATCCCTTAAAACAGATTTTACGCGGAAAAATTTATAGTTTATTATTCCGTACAAAGACCGCTGCACAGTCTCCAAGCTAACTTTTCCAACCTGAAACAAATTTTTGGGTAGACAAACTATTTCTCATTTAAATTTTCGTATATTTCATTACTTTTGGTTAAAGAAACTCGCTTGAAATATATTGGATATTGTTTCCAAATAATTTAGACGTCAAATTTTTATAGCCAACATTTCAATGCTTATTTGTAAATACAGTATCCTTGATACCCGGCAACACCGATTATCCTGGAAAGAAATTTGTAATTGTTCTTTTTTTCCATCCGTTTAATTTTTCTTGTTTGCATCAACTGCCAACAATTATTTCTATTTCATCCCGATCAGGGTGTAATATTGGGTTTTAATTGAAATCACAGGAAAACTATGGCGCAGAAACTAGTCGAAATTCAAAATTATATTTGATACTACGGAAGAATTATTGTGGTCAGTTGATGTCGCAGTACTGAAGAACGAAAGAAATCAGGGGAATGAGATCAAAATTTAATGAAATTTATTTATTAAAGAATTTATTTTGTCTTATTACAGATATGAAAATATTGCATGTGTTGCGGAAGTAGCGCAATTAGACAATGTTGTTGACGGTTTGACTGTGATGGAAATGTTTTCCGGTTTGCCATTTTATCTGACGAAGGAGCTGTTTGTATGACGACTGCATCACTTGGACGCACCAGATGGATACAACAACTATTTCTTGGATTTGAGAAGAGAATAGGCACCGCCGCACAGAAGGTAGTGCTTAATATATGTATTCATGCAGCTTTATACGTTATGGGCTGCTAAATGAAAATGTTGTGTGGACAAAAGTGAAATTTGAAAACGTCCTTTCGGCGCAACAGTATTTGTGTGAAATTATTTTAATACGATCAGATGTCTTCAACAGGTATTCCAGATATTTTGTGCAAGGCACACAACCCTTCGCCGCATCCACCTCAGGCCGGCAAAGCACTATCCAGCAATTGTATTTTCCGCGATATAAAAATCAATATGTTTTTGGATTTTGTGGATTTATTGCAAATACTTGAGTTTATGCTCTTGTGACTGGAATTGTTCTAAAGTAGACAGAAATAACAATTTTCTTTTTCGTTTTTATGACAAAAGCATTCAGACTTGTGTGTCATACATAATTTTTGCTTCCGTCAGTTTTCCCATCTTCTAATATCCTGATGGAGCGATTAAAACATAAGAACACAAAAAATTTGCTGAAACGTTTTGCAGCATTTCGTACTTTTGCTCTATTATCTCTGTTTGTGTAATCAAATTGTTTGTTTTTACAACTTTTACAGGCACGATTTGATGTAATTTCATAGATAAAAGTCATCCAAATAGCTACAACACCATATACTACAACAACAACAACAACAACTGTGCATGTGCTTTGCTTCCGCAAATAAATATTAGAAGTATAAATTGCCTCTAATTCAAGTTGACGAAGTACTTTGGCAAAATCTACTCAAGGTATTTATGGAGATTAGAAAAAAATAAGCGGAAAGAAAATAATCTTTCACATCATTTTTCTTCAACTTTAACAAATTTCTTGCCTTTTTTTATAAATATTTTTGTTATTGTTATTTTAATGAGATTTATATGAAATTAAAATAGCTCTTGTTTTATGGAATATGTAATTGTATGTGTATGTGTGTTTTTCATTTTACGAGGCGAAGTCATTGAAAAACTCTGGTTGCGGTATGACACAGGGATCTATTCTAACCTACAACATTTTAATAGAACAAATTTTACAAAACTATATACATACGAGTATGCATATTTACACGACCAGGTAGCTCGGTTTTGAACCTTAAGTTGAAGTAGTTTCCTTTCGTGCACGGACAAGCCACACATCCAGCGACATGGTTACTAACAGCTTTGCTTGTTCCATGTCCACACAGCAATCACTAGGGCTTATTGGAACACGTTGTGTGATGAATTTGTTTAAGTCAATTGTGATTTATTTATTGGTCCTCCGAAAAAGTAAAATACAATGCATGAATACCTTTAATAGCAGAAGGAATACATTTTACTGTCGAGTGTGTCACTTAAGTCTCATTTCGAATGCTTCGAAGAGGCCATATCGAGTTTAACAATTTTTTAAAATTCAAACTTCGTTCTTAAATCCACAACAGCCCTCAATTTATTAACGCATTTTCTTCGTTTCAGTGTTTCCATTATATAAACGACCTACAAATTCACATAAGATGCGAGCGAGTAGGCCAAACATTTCTTGTACGAGTATCTTGTTTAAAATACATCTAGTTTATGCAACAAATGTGAATGAACTGTCTAAAGATCTATTAAACATGTGAAAAACTCACTTGCAGTTCACACCTAACGGTCATACACATACACGCACACACTCACACACTCCCAGTTCTTGGGTTAAAGAAAGATTAATGAAAGACTCGTAGCAGATTCATAACCTCAATAAAAATAACGACGTCGATTAGCGAAAATCTCTGCATACAATGAAAGAAGTTTGAAATTTTACTAAGAAAATATTGTGTAACGAAGGCGAATTCCGCTGGATTTATCTCCAAAAGTACTCCAACTCATTTGGTATTTTTAAATCTAGACACACTTTGTTGCCTATAGCGTCATGGCTAAAGTGTTTTTCTTTAAAGAAAATACTTTTATTGCGTTTTTTTATCTAAAATATAAGGAAGAAGAGAAGCTGGTTTTATCCCATGGAAGCAGAATCGAAGAATGTTTCCGACTCGAAATGGATGGGAACTGTGTCCACCTCTTGCAGACTCGGTGAATATTCCTTCTGTAACGTGTGTAATTGGAAATTTGTCCATGGAATAAAATTTTTCTATGCTTCGATAACTTTAAACAGATTTTTCACATAAATAAATAAAGTTGCAAGGCAATAAACACGCAGGAACTTGATGATGTAAAAATGGAATACTGAGTCTTCTGTTTAAAACTCCGATTTTTGTTCTGAAGAAAAAACTTGTGGAAGCTACTCGTAGGGTATCACAAACGGACCGAATTTACGGACCCAAGTGGATTGTCCCGCCAGGGACAACGGCCCTCTAACCTAACCTAACCTACTCGTAGCTTTCAAAAAGCCATGTTATGCCAAGTTTTAGAAGTTCAGTCCAACAGAACGGGCGTTTCATTTCAATTATTATAATGAATGTCACTACAGACTTTGGAGACGCCCACCAGATGCCGTTCGGTACCAAGAGCTCAGCGTGGAGAACAACCCTTCTACAGCCTCGTGCCGTAGACCCAGTCCTTTCCATACACAAGTGGCATAAATGTGAAGCCAACAGTTTATACTTCTCCAAAGGATAATTCAGTCCAATGGGACTTGTAAGAAAACCAGTGATTAGTCGCAGTTCGCACCTGCTACATTCCATGAAAGCCTTGGCTTGTCTCATACTTGGAAAAAGTAGCCAAATCGCCATTTGGAGTGTTTCCCGCATCTTCTCAACTAGATATAAAATTAAGGCTCTCTAAATTTAATATGTTATTTTCGCGCTAATGGGAGCCTTAAAGCGAAATTGGACATCCAAAATGCGCTTCGTCAAGGACAGTGCTGTGCTCGTGTGCGCGAATTAGTTTTCACATTTTTTTGGGATTGAAACTGAATTTTATTTTTTACAATTTAAAGTTTTATGCACTTTGAAAACACTCTCCACATCTACATTTTTATGTGTACTCGTGTGTATCCACATGCGACTGTAGCGGTGAGGGCCTGTATGCCACTTACAAGCATAATTAGGACGGTTTTAATTAATCAAAAGTTTTTAAACTGAGAAACTTCGGCAATAAAACTAATTTTTAAGTAGATTTCACCGAAAACTTTGTCGTCTTAATTAAAGCCATGAAGGCTGGATATAAAAATGTGAGATATTTCGAAGCGAACTTTAATATTGAGTGTATGTAAATACGAGTATGTAGTCGTGCATATGCATTTACAATAACAAGAAATGGTGAGTGAGAGAGAGAGCACGGGGTGTGCAAGTTGTTAAATGTTTATTATTTTTATTTTCATTAAGCCCATTCGTACGAGTACAAAAAGGCCAATTTAAATTATATGATCCCAAAGAACGTGGTTTTTGCAGTTTTTGTAAAAATTAGTTTTCCAAGGCAGCAGCAAAGAAAACATTTATGTATTTTTATATTCTTTTGTTGTTCATTATTTGGGGTGGACGGTTAATATTTTGCCACCATTTTCCCAAGTTGTGCTAAAATTTCTTTTTTATTCTGTCTCAAAGTAAAAAGTTATTAAGAAAATCACATGCAACTGGTGCCAAATAAGTTTGTTCTTCATTCTTTGGATTTTCAGTTTTAAAATGTTTGTCGTACTCATTGTTTTCGTTGTTATTCTTTAGCTCCTGCCATTAACTTTTGTTAGATTAACACGAAATTAAAAAAGTTTCGTGCAATCATTATTCATCGTAACGAAAAAAGGCAAATTGTTCGAGATGTGCCAGTATGCATTTCATTAAGAGTTTTTCTTTTCCCAAGGATTTTTCAGGGACGCTGGACATTTCCAATTCGGTTGACTGAAGCAGGTAAGGCTAGACTGCGAACTATAGGATCCTGAGCTCGACTCCGCCCTCAGTCATGAAGATGATATCGCATTTTTCTGATCTGCAGTGGTGCATGGTTGTGTTACTTGTTGTCGGTCGTCGTCAGTGAACACTACCGACAGCGACTGACTCTGCCTTATACTAAAGAGCGCATCACAGCACCCGCGTTCGTCGGCAAAAATTCGCCGGCGAAGTGAAACTTAATGTTGGTTACAACAACTTTTCTTTTTTAGCTCTAATCGTGCTAATTCTTTTTTCTCAAATTTATAAAAAAACGTTTTGAATTAATTATTGAGGGTTTTTAGCCAGTTCCAATTCGCATTTCGCTGGGGCTAATTGAGATCATCCTTTAAACAATATTTCTTAGAACAACCGAAGAATTTTTTCAAACTTCTACGCAATTGAAAGAGCGCAACAATTCCCAAATTTATACATTTTCTTCTCATCCGCCCGCTCAACGTCGTCTCCTCCTTTTTAGTTTCAGCCCGATGCATTAAAGGTGCGTTGCTTTACTTTGGCATATAAATTTTGTACAAAATTACGATCATGAGATCTACTAAGCGAAGGAAATAAATTTTGTTTTAACTGC
Source organism: Linnaemya tessellans (assembly GCA_951800035.1). NCBI lineage: Eukaryota > Metazoa > Arthropoda > Insecta > Diptera > Tachinidae > Linnaemya > Linnaemya tessellans. Next base: position 427,951 of record OX637535.1, read on the forward strand.
TTTAACACAGTTTCTGGATTTTAATAAAAGTTTCGGAATTGTTAAAGTTTTTTATCACGGTGTCCTACTTCAGTTCTACAGGATTACTGCATGAAATTTCATTGCTCGCGGTATTAGAAATTCTGCAGAGTCTCGTAATCTCTAATTTTTATACAAGTTCGAAATAGCTGCTGAGTAAATATTTGTAAGGAAATCAATTAATTTTAAAATAACTTGACGTTCTTAACATGCATATTTGCTTGTGTTAGGTCCCTGTAGGAAGTCAAACACATTTTTGAGTAACTTAAAACTGGTTTTTAAATAAGCACAACTAGTGTATAAAGTGACTTTTTTCCTTGTCGTTGACTCATTATGTCAATTGGCCATCTATGCATGACTTTTTAATTGACTACTAATTACTTATTTTTCAACCAATTTGTAGTCAGTTTAATTTAAATTATTTAAAACACTTTTTTTATTAATTCATCTATAAATAGTTAAGTTTCAATGATTTTTTTTATTAAAAAATAATAAAAAAGATATCTTTTTGCAACGTTGATACTGTTTTTAAATAAAAATGCAAGCACATTTCATGACATAAAATGAAAAATAAATTCAGACCCCGGTATTCATAAAATTTAAAATGAGTTTGAAATGTATTTTAATCAAATTTTTTCATACAAAATTTTCTTAAAACAGATTTCAAATACGTTTTATATTTTTATGAATACCGGAGAAAATATTTATGTTTTTTTTTTGTTTGGTTGATATCTGCATTATATTTGAAGGTAATGTGATGCTTCGTATTATTTGAACCACTACCCAATTATTAAAAAAAAAAAGAAATAGTTTACCGATGTGCTGCCGTGATCTACAAATTAAAAGCCGTCTCCGGGGTCAACGTTTTAGAAATATTTTTTATATAAGTCTGGTTAACTCCTTTGCCCCGATCTGCTGTGCTGCAAGGTGTAGAATAGCACCCGGGAATTCATATACAAATTTGCTCGCACACGTTCAACCATTAGGTGACACATCCAACTCATGCTGTCAAAAACCGTATGTTCCGGTCACCCATAGAACATAGTCTCGTCGAACCCGAGTTATTGGAATTTGGTATTTTAATTTTAATTTCATTACGTAACACGAAAATGTTGCCTTTTAACTTTGAACTGTTGGACGTTGTCTTACTTGCAATGCATTGTAAGCAAAAGTTAGTGTAAGTCGCTTGATTCATCATCGCTGACAAACAATTTGTTTCACAAACGTTCGAGTTTTCGTAAACCGTTCTGCTTGTGTTGCCAAAAAAAGAAAAAAATTTACTACCGTCTTTGTTTTCTTAAATCAAAAGAAGAAAGGAAAAAATGAATGGCTTTAAATTAGTTAGTCTATTAAGAGAAACCCGCGACGAATTAGGTAAATAAAATATTCCCACGTTCAGTTTGTTTGAAAGCCACCTTTTTAGTATTGAGTTTTCACAAAGAGCCTGCAGTCTTGAAATACATTGATTTCTAAAGTGTCCTTTCTCCCCGCACCTTCTTGAGGGTAAGCAATTATTAGAACTATAGGAAAAAAGTACAAGAAAGTATGTGGCAGTGGCTTGTGTGAATTAATGTTCGCTGACTTCTTGGGACTGTGGAAAGATTTTTCAGAAATGGGGTGGATTTTTTCTAAAATTTATTTATTTAATTATAAAAAGTCAATTATTGTAATTCTTCGTCAACAGTTGACAGTGTTTTCATTGTTGACATTTCTGCTGATTGAATCACTGCCTAAAGGAACAAAAGAAGGAGAAGATCTCATAAGAGAAACCAAGTAAGAAAGGGAAAAGACGACATGAAATTCAACACGGGGTAATCCATTCAGTATTTTTATAGTATTATTTTATTATTACTCGCACAATACAATATAACCGCTGCCATTAATTCGCTTTCAGATACTATAAACAAACATCTCTTTTGTATCTTCGGCCGGCTCGTTTAAGTGTTTGGGGTAGTTTAGAGGTTGCATTTGGTATTCTTGTTGTGTGTGTGAGTGTGTGTGTGGCTGGGCGAATGTTGCCTATTGTGGCTTAATACTGAATCCTGAAAAGGCTTCTTTCTTTCCACTTTATTTGAAATACAAATACGCTTAACGTTTCAAACAATAAAATACTTTTGTGTACGAGTATGTGCGAAATATGATAGGAGGTCCCAAATACTTCGCATACATGAAGACTTGAAGATATTTGAAATTACATATTTGAATATTCGTTGCCAAATCGGTGCCAGCAGTAGCAAAATTACACACAGTTGAATACGAACACAGAAAAGCGTCAAAGGAACAACTGCCTTTCTGATAAATCAACAATTTGATGTTTTAGCAGATCCTTAAGTTTCCTTCGATTGCCTTTTTCAATGTGATGATGACGTCTACTAACAAGACGACCTCTCTGGTTATTTTTGATTCGCAGCGTTTGATTCCCTGTCATCACTTTTAAAATATTTACACAAATTAAGATTCCCACACCTTGTTGTCTACACTCAAGTATTTAAAGCACTGTGGGTCGAAAGCCTCGAAAATTTTATGAAATATTTTTCTCCAATATAAAAGTCGAAGAAAGTTCGATAGCTAACGTACATATGTGTGTGTGTGTGTGTGTGAGTCACACAGGCAACGCAGTATGAAAAATCAAAATAGTTTTGAATAAATGCACACTTCCGCTAAACGATTGCATTATTTTATTAGTATTTTCACCATTATTGTCAACACACTGCAAGCCAAATACATACAACTCTAATTGTTATACTGTCGCATGAATAGTTCTTGCTTTTGCATAATCATTGGCCTATTCCAATAAATTTCATCAACCGGTAAAGGTCAATCTTATCGCATCAAATTGTTATGCGTTCTTTTTATGCCATTTAATTAAATTAAAATATAATTTTGCTGAATTTACTCGACTTTTTATTTGAATTTTGGTTTGTTTAAGCAAAAAGGGTTTTTAATTTAACTGAACCTTACAATTATTAAAAGTTTTAGTTTGTCATTCAAAATAAAATATATGTATGAATGCAATAGAACAAAATATGTTTAAAATATTGTATTCTGATATTTTTAAGCTTAATGCTAGAGTTAATGTCGACACCGTTGACGGCGTTTCAACGCCGAAAAAGTTGAAATAGATTGAACTTTTACGGCGTTGCAACGCGTTGAGTTTAACTGCTCCCATACAATTTCATACGATTCAACTTTTTTTTGACATTTGACGCCGTCGACGACGTCGACATTAACTCTAGCATAAGGTCTCTTTATTATAGTTTAATTTTTAATTTCAATATTTCGTCACTCCTTTCTTCAGAAAATTAAATATTTTATAAAATAATTAATTTCCTGAAGAAGTCACACAGAGGAGTGACGAAATATTGAAATTAAAAATTAAACTAAAATAAAGAGACCTTAAGCTTAAAAATATCAGAAGACAATAATAATTAAAAAGAGGTCAAGAAAGCAGAAGAATTTATGTTTAAAATATAAAATAAAAAAAATTATGGAAAATCAAAGTTGTAAAAAGCTGGAACTCCATAAATTCACACGCATACAAATTCGACATATAAATTAAATAAAAATAAACCTTTATTTGTAAATAAAAATATAAAAGCACTCATATGTATTCAACACACATTTCACAAGAATTATAGCGAAAGTATTTCTGCCGTGACACAATTTTATTTTGAATACGAGTTCCACTGTTCGCTGATTTCTCTGATTGAAAGAGAGACACTCGTGTAATCTCGCGGATATGAAGAAATCGTTAGAGAAATATGACGGTACCAAAAAGGATTTGATGATGTGAAATCAAGTTGATGTTAATGCTGAATCCAGGTTGCTCTCGATTTTTTCTTTCAAGAACGTAAGTACGAGTATGCAAATATTTATATGCATGTTTCCCTTTTCGTTCAGTCGTACAGTCTGTCACGAAACTATTTTTATTATATTACAACTCCTTTTTCATGTTCAATTTGATCTGTTTCAAGCAACAGCTGCCACAGGCCAAACACCGACTGACACCTTAAATTGGGGTTCCTACTGAGAAGAACTGCATTATACCTCCGATGACATCCTAAATTTGGGTATTGGCAAATTATAATAGCGGTCGTAAGTAAAACAAACCAAGAGCTCTCAAATCCCTTATGATATTATATTTTTTATCAGAAATACGCAATAATCATTGAGGACACAAAAGGGAACACCTGCTGGTTTCCTTTACTGTAATATGTACATATTGGTAAAGCCTTCATGACGAACTGATCAACATATAAAAAATTGTTTTGTCTCTCAAAGGAGTACCTTCAACTTACAAATTGTCTTTAGGGGGAGCTAAGTGTACCGCACAAAAGAACACACAATTTTGAAGTCCTACTTTTTGTGAAAAAATTTACCACAAAATTACGTTGTCCACACTAAAAAAGGAATTTGGCGTAATAAAAAGCACAAAATCTAGTTCCTAAAGCAGAAATGCATGTTAGAGGATTCTAAAATAGTTTATTTTGCATGTTTATATGACGCACACTTTTCTATAAAGTTTCCATAGTGAGACGGTAGCAAAGCAATGCGCGAAACACTGTGATGGTACTGACAAGCACATGTTATGTTCACTTTTTTCGATCAGAAGGAAAAATACGCTTTCTGTCAACGGATCAGACGAGATCGTTAAGGGCCGGACAACACGTATGAAAATTGTGTAATTTAAGTGAAAGGTCAGCTACACCTTGAGTTTTGTTATCTGTCATCGAAATATATTCGATATGAAGCAACCTTCATTTAAAATGTTTATTTATCTTATTTTTCGTTATAAGTTAGTAATTCTTTTTTTAAATAATGAAAATGTTTTGACCTCAACTGATTTAGTTTGAAGCACTTTTTCGAAAAATAAGACAATTAGTAATTTAACTACGTATTGTGTAAATCAGTTGCACTGACCCAATGTACCTTAACTTACACGACCGACTGTATCTGCATATTTGTGTTTCAGAAGAAATTGAATTATACAATCACACACCCACACACATACTTCAGTTTGACTCTAGTCGATTGGTTTTTTATTTCGCTTTCATCGTTTGTCATACTGTTGAATAGATGTGATTTGTGGGGGAGGGTTAAGTTAAAAATTTTCCCATCTATTTCTATCTTCATGCAAACGCGCATTTATTTAAAAATTTTTATATTTCATCCTGAATGAGCTCCTCATGAATACGGCTAGAAGCATCAATTTCTTTATAGAATTCTATGTCGGGTTGAAAAAATTTCGTCAAGAACATCTTGCGATTGTTAAAAAATGCTTCATAAAATAATAAAAACCCCCAAATTTTGTTATTCCAACTTATTAATTTAATTATTAGGCTAAGAATTTTTATTTAGGTTTAAAATGAAAAATGATTTGCAGACTTGAATTTAAGCCTAAAGAAAAATTCTTAGGTAAATAAGAAACAATTAAGTTGTCTAACCAGAATCCCATTCACAGAAGGTTCTTGGATTTTTAAATATACTTTTGCTTTTCTAAAATAAATTTCTAAGTTTTATTGATGAATCATTTTTTGGTTTCCCATATTTTAAATACATTTTGGGATTTGTTTTAATTGTTCAATACGAAAATTTATATTTTTGTAACGCGCAATTTTTTAAAAATTGAAATTAATAATTTGGGGTGTTTTTAGACTGTTTCCGTGCTCATTTTACTGAGGCTAACGCATAGCAACAGGGATCTTTATCCGAAATATGCTAGGACAACCGAAGATATTACTTTGAACTTTAAATCAATTGATTAAAAATGTGAAAAATCAAAGTTGAAAATGCAATGTAAAACAGCACAATTGAAAATTAAAAATTTCGATTTTTCAAATTCACAGATCTTTATATGCATAAAGTGCTGCAAGATCAGATATAACAGATCCAATTCAATCAATTTGGGTAGAGCTTTTTTTTGCAGGATTTAGAACGAGGATTGTATAATATGGGCCGTGGCAGGTGTGCAATTTCAGTGATAATCGCATCACATTGTATGACATTTTTAAACGTTAAACACGAGCATCTCGTCCTTCGTCTGCTTTAAAAAGCGGAAATAAGAAAATGTAACCTTAACAAGTACAAGCTTTAATGCAGATCTATCGATATTTGAAAAATGGAAAGAAACTAATTTTAAGGAAGATTTTCCTTTGAGCCGTGCTGGAAATATACAAAATTTAAACCGGAAGAAATAACTTCAGCCTTTCCTTATGTCAGGAAATTGTTTTTGATTGAATGAAAATGTTACAAATATTCTTGGTAGACTTATTTCTGAATTTCAGCTTTGGACAGTTTGTTCGATCGCAATTGATTCGATTGTTCTCATTGGATGTTTTGACTGCAGTCGATTTTTCCTTTCATTGTCACGGAATTATGGATGTCCAACATTAAAAAACTTCATCATTTCCCTTTTGGGTGCCGACTTCTGGAACAAACATTCTTCGGCACAAAAATATGTTAGGGAAAGGAAGTATTACAATATGAACTTTATTTAACTTGGGATCAAATTCTCCCATTAAGCAGCCCTTTGAATAAGTAATAGAAATTTACGTGATGGCTAACAGGTGGTTGGTGGAATGGAAGAAAAGGGTTCAGGAAAAGTTATTTCCCACAGCAAAAATATATTAAGGAGCATAAAATTTTTTTTCTATTTTGTGTAAACTTGGCTGACAGTATCCAGTACTGCAACGCAAACTTATTACTGTAGGAAGTGCGATTTTTGATCGAAATTGAAAAAATAAGTTGAGACAGATAATTTTTCAAGTTCTTTCAAACTACAATTTATTAACCGCCTATTTGGGGATTTTTAAAATATGCTTTTGTTTTAAATGTTATTCATTCGATCGAACGATAGCCTGCGACATCGCCGAACAGGCAGCAAGAGTTGCATACCCACTCGTACATCATGCGTGTATGATGTGACCATTGCTTAGATTCTAATTTAAATTCACAACATGAATTAAGGATGGATAAGGAAAAGAAATGTTGCCGGATACGTATTGTTTTCAATTACACCATCAAGTTAAAGAGGATCACACGTTACACATTCATGGTTGTGTGTACATGAGGCAGAAGGATACAAAATATATTCAAATAATATGAAGCCAATCGCACTGAATGTTAAACAAAAACATTGGAATCGGATCTTGATTGCTTCGTTTAGCAATGACACGTACAAGTCGGTATCAATGCGATAGCTTCAATCAGGAGTGACATCTTCCGTTTCCACATCCACTTCCCCCTTTAAAAAAAAAAAAAAAACGAATAAAAAAATAAAAATAAAAAACGCAACTTCCGAACAGACCCACATTCTCAAGCAAAACCATTTACATTGTGCTGAAATTTTCGATACCAAAATGTGCGTGTGTAAGTGAACGAATCATTTCATTTTATTACATCACATTACAACTGCATGTCGATTTTTTATATTTTATTTCTTTTTATATTTTAAATGCTGAAATATTACAGCACATTTTTCACATGCAAAATACTCGTACGTACATAAAAGCCGAGAATGGGGATGACTTGTTTTTTGTTTTCAGCTTTTTTTCTTTGCTTTTCTTTGTTGCCGTGAAAAGTAAAGCTGAAAACAGATACATGACAAGACTTGTTAGTTTCTTTGCGTTATTTAATGTTGGTTAAGGTAAGTAAACATTCCAATAGTATTGCAAGCCAAAGAAGTACAAACAAAATGTTCTCGGAAGTGAAGACTTCAGCCTATAGGGGAAGTAAACGGAAATCATAGCGTAACTCGATACTGTGATACGTGCCATCAAAAAAGAAGGGAATTACTATAAAATAGTATATAAAAATTAAAAAAGCACACGGTTGCTAAAGTAACAAACAACAAACGAAAGGAACGATACAACCTTAACTTGAGCAGCATGAATCCTTTTTTGCTTCCTTTGTTGTTGGTGTTGTTGGCGTTGTTGGTCTCTTTCCATTTACCTTCCGCTGTTGCTCATAATTGCACAAAAATAGCAAAATTCAAGGGAACGCATACGACATATCAAGTCTTAACCGAAAGGAAAGACAAATTTACAGTTGCGAGCTTAGAGCACACAATTACTGTTAAATACTCAGTCATTTGGCATATTCGCACCACATCATCCCTGAGCTGCTCTCCACGTAAAACCACAGGTGTTTATACGACTAAGAGCCAGCACGATAGTGGGAACGATTAAACGAACTTCTACCACTACAACTTCATATACAAATGTGACAACAGCGTAAACCAAATTGTAACGAAGTAATCAACCCCCACCCCTCCCATCCCCTCCCACCTTAACAACACGCTCCCCAGCCACGCAAACCAAATCACCCTCCTCCAAAAATTCCAGCCTATTTGTCGTTCGTGTTAGTCTAGTGCAGTAGTATCCCTGAGTGTATGTGTGTGTGTGTTTGTATGTTCATACTTCCTTAAAACTTAACGTCAATACTAAATTACGATGGACGTGGGGCGATTTGTCAGTAACTTTCGTGCACGAGCACTTACACTTCCGCCACTTGCAACCAGCTTTCAACTCAGCATACGAGAAGTTTTAGAAGACACTTAAAGCAAGTGAAATAACAAGCTTAAGCACTGTGCATTTCATATGATTAAATCTTAAAAAATTAATAAATTACAAACGAACGCTGGAATATTATCATCATTTCATGAAAATTTTCATAATCCTGTACAAATCGGACGGACTTGTTAAAACATCTGTTGCAAAGTTACATTTTCAGACCAAACTGTCACACTTTCGTTAGCGCACATGGTATATTTGGCAGATCGAAGGGTTGTGTAGGACAGGCTCCCACGGCATTTACTTCAACTTCAAGCTATTTATGGATTATTAAAGTGTTTTCTTGCTGTTCTGATGAATTCTCGCTAAGACGACGTAAGTCGTTGGTTTGGGTATATAAGTTGGCATTTACATGCATTTGCTTGTGTGTGGCTGTGTGTGTGTACAAGTGTATCAACGTAACAATGCGTAATTCGATACATTACAATATGATACGATGTCGTAATAAGCGCGAAACTATTAGGACGAACATTAAAATTTTACCTTGTGTTCATAACTGTGTATGCATGTATGAGTGTGTGTATAGGGTCCGCCAAATAACTTTTTTTTTGAAAATGCTATAAAGAAACTACTGAATATTTTCTCAAATATCTTTTTTTACTTGAAAGTACAATCTTTCCGCTTAATAATGGAAAATAATGTCAGTCAAATGGCTGCATGTCCCGATAACGATCGCCATTGACTGTAACGACCACTCCTTGCTCATTTTCGAAGAAAAATGGCCCAATTATGCCTCTGGACCACAATCCGCACCAAACAGCGACTCGTTTTGGGTGCGTCGGCTTTTCAATGTACGCGTGCGGGTTTTCTGTGCCCCAATTTTTCTGTGCGACAATTTTGCTTGTTTACATACCCGCCAAGATCAAAATGAGCTTCATTTGAAAATGATATTTTTGGCAAAATCGGCATCTTCTGTAAGTCGATCGCAGGCCCAATTAGCGAAGCGAAAACGCATTGGATGGTCAACCATAATCGTTCAACGGAAGGATAAAACTAATTAACTGTCAAATCAGACATGAGCACGAAATAAGCACTAGTTGAAAAAAAACCGTTAGATTGCGGACCCTATATGTGGATGTGTGTGAAGGCTTGTTTGCATGAAATGTGCACAATACACTTGAAGTACGCAACAACGAAATCCCAAAGCTTATGATCCTCAAGTCATACGAAGAAGTATCGAATGCATGAATGTTCGACTGCAAACCAATAAGCAAATAAACACCGTGTGCGTAGCAGGCAGAGCGTGGTAACGTATAAGCGGAGTGATTCAGCAGTGAAGAAGAGTTGAGTCCTGGCAGAGTTGGCTCGTTGTTATTGTTGCTGGTGTTGCTTTTGTTGTTAATTTAAATGCGGCTATGGCTTCCGAATTTAATGAACTTTACACACTTGAACTACACAATACAAGCAACAATACGCAGCAATGAATGTATCGATTACCAATTAGTGGCAGCAACACATATTCCGACACACTCGTACTGTAAGAGAAGCTACAACAACAGAAAACGAATAAACGAATATTTTGTTTCGTTTTATTTACATTCTAAAGGCAGACAACGCGGCTTCACTCATACATGGGAACATTGAAGTATCGACAACGCCAACAAAATTTAATTTCCTTCACTTTGAACATCCTCTAAAAAATTAACGTGCCGATGTGATGAGATGATATGCGTAGATATTTTAATTAGAACTCTAAAAGTTCCATGCTGCCATCCACTCACATCCAGTCGTTCTTGCAGAAGAGAAAGAAGAATAAAATCTGGAGTGTTGTGCCCCCATCCTCACCGTTCGGTGCACGTTTCTTTATCTCTGCTAAACGGAAGTCGTGATTGGAATGTAAAGATTTGCTTGCGATGCACGGTGGGAAATTTGTATATATTTTCTTGTTATGAGGAAGAACATTTCTGGATGTGGGAACACTTGCCACTCTTCGCAACTGCTTGAGCTCATCTATTGCATTGCCCAGTTACTGGTCGCGCTTCCACAGATTCGAAAACACTTTGCGTTAGTGACATTTATTTGTGCACAAAGAAAAATCGCTCTCTTACGCGTTTGTTCGGTGAACACATTGTGTGAAAATTGAAAACAAATTCCAAAACTTTTGCAACTGATTTACAAATTAGAGCCAACGCGTGTTTGTGCTCAGAAAATAAGCGTCTCATTCTACTGGTGCAAATCAATCAGATCTCAGATCCACTGGATAGAGTCCTTTAGACCGAAAAGATCTAAGAAACATGTCGTCTCGCATGACCGAATGCTTAACGAAATGTTTGTGAAAAAGTGTTATGTTTTGTCACACTTTTTTGCTAAACGCCCTACTGTGCGACGTTGAAAGGCGGGCATATTCGTACTTTTCGCATTTTTATTTTATGAATATTTACAAGATTTTAAGAATTGAAAATGAAATGAGAATTTAAGCGTCATTGATTGAATTTATTGTCACTTTATAGTGCATGAATTGCTGTATCAAATCTGTATAAAAAGGTAATTAAGAATGTACGGCACTAAAAACTTGAGTTCAAAATATTAGAGCCCAAAAAATAATTATTTTTGTAGGTTTTTGTTAGTAATACAGTTTGGTATCTAGTATAGCACAGACGTATCACTCCCAATACTTATTACTGACTGCCTGCATTTCATTGCCGCTAGAACTTCAAGCAGTTACATTAACATTTTTCAACTTCGCTCATATAGGAAATACGAAACAAATGAGAATTGGAAGCATTTCGGCTGACTGACTTATACAATTACATTAAGTTTCTTTGCAAACTTTTTGGACTCCGTGTAACTTTCGTTAACATTAAATTTATGTACTTGAATAAAACAGCAGAACAACATTCTACATTTATAAATATTTAAGAAATTAATTTTTCGAAATAAATAGTATTTCTCAACTAAACATCGTATTCCAAATAAGTAACATCAATCTGTTTCAGGATATCAAGAAACACTCACTCAGTAATTTCACTTGCTGTCAGGACAAAACGTCTCTGCTCTCGCTCCTTCACCTGAGCCCATGACGGATATCGCAACATTTTCCATGAATACTTAAAATGGCTTCCATTGCGAGCTCAAGTAAGTACGTGACGAGTCCTTAAAGGACAAGTGCGTAATATGAAGAATCGCTATAGCCGTGATCTACGCGTTATTCGGGTTATTTACAAGAAAAACCATTTCGCTAAATGGCTCTGTGAGCCGGCAGAGGGCGCAGTCTCATTCACTGCGAGGAAGGAAGTGGACATTCAAATTGCGACACGGGCGAAATCGCCGTAGCCGCTTAGCCTATTCCATAGACGAGCATATATTCATAGACAACACGGCAATTTTTTCGTATTTGAGTCCAATTTGTATGTTTCTGTTTCTTAAGAAACTGCCTGATATGTGAGTGTGTACTCTGTGTGTGTGTGCGTGTGTGTGTGTATTATTAAATATTTATGCGGAATATAGAACGTCAGAAATTATGACATAAAATTGCTGCTCTGCTTGTGGTTAGAATGGAAAACAAATTGATTAAAGTGAAGCATAATATGAAACTAAATAATAAATGATACATCAAATTTATATTTTCTAGAGTTCCTTCAGGAGCAGGGATTGCTGCAAGTGAGCACTTGTGGGAGTGTGTGTTTGTTAATAAATTTCAAATGTGCCTTTTGATAAAATTAAGGCCACGTTTTATTATTGAGTACAAGGCCGCATCTCTGAAAGCTTGCTTTGTCAGCCAGGTGGACACAATTTTGTCAATTAATTTTAATTACGAGTGTTATTTATAACGCACAACAGTTTGTTTACATTTTTAATGAAATGTTCACCGTTTTTTCGATCCATTTCTCGCCTGTGAAGTATTTGTCTGACTGACTGCGTTGTTTATATCTTTCCTTTGGTTCTTTTACCTGAAGCTACAGATATTTTTATTTATTTATTTTATATATTCTAGTTAATATTGTCTGCACGAGATTAATCAGCCAGCGAAGTAAGCTTGCTCCCAAAATTTATACGACTACATGAGTATTGGAGTTTCGTAATGGCTCTAATGCATTCGCTTTTTTTATATTAACTTTTATAGTCAACATGACCAATGAATGGACTTCTTGATTTCTCTAGGTGTTACTTTAGTTTCTACGACTTGAGTTACTTGAAATAAAAGTTCGAAAGATTTATTTGCTTTTAGCAATGACTTTATGGGGGTTCGGTTCAAGGGTGGTCTAAAAATTCTAGGGATATATGAAATTATGAAACTGATAACTGAGAACGCATCACATCACATCACTGACATAACATACACACACATTCGCTGAAATTTCACATATTCTTTGCGGATAAAAAGTACAATAAAATTGAAAGGCCCAACTTAAATACTTCATACCCGCTTATGAGCGCAGAAGCTCCCGCTTTTTATAATGAGTTGCTCTTTTTATAATGAGTAGCACTTTTTATGATGACTTGCAGTTTTTATAATGACTTGCACTTTTTATAATGACTTGCACTTTTCATAATAACTTGCACTTTTTATAACGACTTGCACCTTTTATAATGACTTTCATTTTTTATGATGAATTGCAATTTGTATAATAACTTGATCTTTTTACGATGACTAGCACTTTTTACGATGACTTGCACCTTTTATAATGACTTGCACTTTTTATGATGCACTTTTTATGATGACTTGCACTTTTTATGATGACTTGCACTTTTTATGATGACTTGCACTTTTTATAATGACTTGCACTTTTTATGATGACTTGCACTTTTATGATGACTTGCACTTTTTATGATGCACTTTTTATGATGACTTGCACTTTTTATGATGACTTGCACTTTTTATAATGACTTGCACTTTTTATGATGACTTGCACTTTTTATGATGACTTGCACTTTTATAATGACTTGCACTTTTTATGATGACTTGCACTTTTTATGATGACTTGCACTTTTTATGATGACTTGCACTTTTTATGATGACTTGCACTTTTTATAATGACTTGCACTTTTTATGATGACTTGCACTTTTATGATGACTTGCACTTTTTATGATGACTTGCACTTTTTATAATGACTTGCACTTTTTTCCTTACTAATACAATGTATATGAAAGTGACTCCGTCTGTCTGTCTGTTACCTTTTTACGTTTAAACCGCCGTTTTTATATATACTTACAATATTTGGGTGTATTTTCAAAGAGTTTGTGTAAGAAGCTGAAGCAGCCCTTAACCGAAATCATCTCTCGGATTTTCCGAGTCCCAATTGTCTTCTTGAGTGCAAGAGTTACGACTTGTTGTTTTCTATATCAACTATTTTGAAGTAAAATTTTTGTTTAAAAGTAAATGTTGCTTCAGGACATTTCCTTTAAAAGTTATATGCCTGGTGTGTGTATATCGAATATGCAACTACAGAAAATTTGATATTTTGTTAATGCTCTGAAAATTGTTAGGACTAAAAGAAAATGCCTTCATAAATTGCGTTACGAACACTTTACACAACATTGAACTAAGAATAACATCAGCCTGCTGTCTGGCTACAAAGAGTTGTATTCGAAGAACAAATGCATGCAATTCAAAGTCTGAAAAAAGTTTTTCTTCTTTAACTGCATTATTAGACAAGCAAAACGCAGGATGCAGGTCGACAGACACTTTTGTGTACGAGTACGAGTACGAGTGTGTAATTTTCCCAAAGCCCTAAAAACTTGCAAAAAAGCGATGTATTTATAAATACAAAAACGAAAAATTTCCAAAAAGCCAAGTCACTATTGTAACATTTGCAGACACACAGACAATCGCGAGACTTCTATTGCACCAAAGGACTTGTGTTCGTTCTGTTGTGTGTTATTGCAGTTACAAGTGAACACCTGCAATTTTCATGCCGTAAATATTTACCGCAACACTTACCACGGCGATAGCGTCGTGAACTATTTTTTATATGCAAAGTGTACCCCTGGATACGAGTTAAGCTTTAAACTGAAAGTTTGTTTTTCCTGCTTAATTTTTCCAACAAAAAAGCAACAAAAAAAAAATCCTCAACAAAAAGTTCAAAAAGAAGAATTAAATATTTTCTACTTTGTTTCGGTGTTATAAAAGCCAAAGAAGCAACATTTGTTACAAATTGCATTAGTTTGGATATTGTTTTTATCGAAAATAAAAAAATTGTTTACTCTTGTAAAGTTGTTTAAACTTTGTATGTTTTTAATGCCTACGAAGGCAAATCCTCATCAAAGCCACACATAAGCGAACGACAGTGTTTTGCTGGGCTATTGTTTGGAATCGTTAGTTTTCATTTGTAATAATAATTATCACGGCCAAACTCAGCAGAGAAAAGCCCTCCCCTGCCTGAAGCCTTCAGCGACTTGGCGACATCCGATTCTCGCCCAATTTAAAACTCGTATCTTAGATTATTTTAAACTTGTCCTGGATGAAAAATCAATATACTCGCAGTAAACTTTCGAGTTGCGGTTTTTCGAAATTAAAACTCGTTATCGCTATTTGGGCGAAAATCAACATTTTCTCGTCATTTGACCAATGAGGAAAATTGTTGTAGCATCTAAAAGTTAGATTGATGTCTGCCCGGCACGCACACATTTTTATACGAGTAAGTTGTTTTTGTGTGCATCTCATATTAACTAACCATCAAAGAAGGAATGTAGTGAAATTTCGATCGATATCGAATGCGGTAATTTGGCCGCATCCGATTTAATCTTATTTTAATATTTTCCCATGCGGAATAAATACATTTTATGGGTGCGAGTTGTTCTATTTCTTGCATTTCAAGTAATTAAATGTGTATATTAAGATCGGGATCTTGCTATAATATGTCGTGGGCATGCCCACAGATATCGTTTCAAAGAAACGCTTTGAAGTAAGTGATAAAATTTAACCTTTCAAACTGGTGAAACTGTCTTAGCAGTAAAAACCATTTGTGAAATGTCATAATTTCACAATGGAAGGAAAAGGAAGAATCTATGTTAAAGAAGTTAAAGAAGCCAAATAGTCTTTTTGGAGTTTGATGCGAATACGCGGCATAAATTGAAACTAAAACCACTGTTTTAAAAACAGGAGCAAACTTTTTGCAGTTTTCGAAAACCTCATTTCATTGGTTGAATTTCAAATACTTTGTTGCAGCACTTGCAACTCGTGCAACATTTTATTCACGTTTGTAGTCCTGTGTACTGTGCACTCGTAATCATGGCCGTATTTGCTGCCTTTTTTGCTTTTACTCCTAGTAAGCTTTTCTTAAGTAAATAATGAAATTTGCTGACAGCTTTCTACAATCCCGAAAATGCTAATGCTGCAAAGCTACTCCAACATGAGAATACACATTTGAGCTGCAATTGCTTTGTATTATTCCCATTCTTTATCTGTATGTGTTACCAGTTGCAAATCTTTCAGCCTCGATGTGCGGGGGGCTATAAAATGTAAAATTTCGTCTTTGTGTAGGAAATAAACGAAGAGCAAAAACAAAGTTTTAGTTTGTATTATTTACTACTTCGCTTGTATGAAATCTGCCACAAGTTTCAAGAAACACTTCATGCAAATAAAAGGCGCGGAAAAGTGAAATGCATCTCGGAGAAAGTTTTCTTCAATATGGATGAACGCTTTAACTGGTTGCGAAAGGTCAGCAACAGGTATTATTTAAGAGCAAATGAATTCAGTTTTTCTACAGCTTAATTACTTTAGCATCAAGTCCTGCAGTTTCAACTTGAAAATTGGTTCTAGTAAAAATATTCCCTTGCAATAACTTTTCAAGGCTTTGCAAACTGACACACAAGAGACAAATACTTTTAATCGAAACTCATTTTCATATCTCCTTCAGGTTGCAGTACAAGAGCCAACCGATTGATTTGCATAGACACATCTTGCTGTTACATCAAAGCAATTAATGGAGTTTCATGCTAGGAAACATTTACGAGTACTCAGGTGTCAACGTAATTACACACTTTAATGGCTTATCGTTCTTCAGTTTGAATAAGACTTTCATGCAAAATTGTAACTTCGTGTTCGCTTTTTGAGGAAAAATATGTGCTGTTGGCTGAAGCAGTTAACGGTTTGCCAACGTTGACGGAGATCGCGTATTCGCTGCGTATTCAAAGTTATCATGAATATAGCACCGAATTTTTCTGAACTGTTTTCAGCCCAGCACAGAACCTCCCTTCAACGTTCCTGTTAGACCTTCACGTAATTTTGAACTCCTATTACTTAAATATTACCGTTCTATATATGCCAATAATGACTCCTTCCGTCGTGCATGTGAAAACTTCAATAAATGCTACCATATGATCGAAATGTCTGAGAGTAATATAATACTGAAGAGAAAATTAACTTTGTATTTAAATACTTGATTCCTTTTGTTTGATGTTATATGTTAAAAATCTTACTTTGTTTAAAAACTTATTCGTTGTACTGTATATTGTTATATGTATATATAAGTAAACTTTGTTATTAATGTTAGTCAGTAAGGATATAAAATCTATTGACATAAATAAATAAATAAATAAATAAATCGCTGTTGTAGTAACATTCCCAAATTCTCGCTTTGACTATTTGCCCACTTTTGAGATATGACGTTATTTGAGCAAATGCACGCAATGGAAATTTTCGGTTTTATTTACCAAACGTTTAAATCATAAAACCATTTCTAGTTGCACTGTGCTGTTTGTCAGCATAAATACGCGTAAGGACACGCTATGAGTCCTTTTTCAGCTCTATTTCTTCAATCAATTTTTTCAAATTAAATTTTATGCTTAAAACAGAAAATAATTATTAAGTTTTATTCGTGCAAATTCTATTTCCAAATTTACAAAAAAAAATCAAAATTGATTATTTCTTTACTTTTGAAACTCTTTTCAATGCGTGTTTATTTAAAACAATGCGTTTTGGTTAAAATTGTATTACAACCAAAACACTACGTGTTTACTTTTGCGACGACTCCTTTCAATACGTGTTTATGAGAAATAAATTCGAATTTATTAAAAACAAATACGTTTTGGGTAAAATTGTGTTATAGCCACAATTTTAAAATTAGCGGAAAGTTGCGGCGATGGAATTTAAGGTGAACCGTTTTCTATATTTTTTTAACTACAAAGTTGTACGAATGTGTGTGTAAAGAGGAATAACAACTTGGCAGTTATAGGGTGGTTTATGCATGTGTGGGACAGTTGCATTGTTCAATTGTTAGGGAAAGTGAACTAAAACCAGATATATTTTTCTGTGGTTTACACATGATTGCTGCCAATACTTAACAAAAGGGGTACCTCTTTGCAAAATCTCGATTTTTTTTGCTTTTTGGGTACCTCTTTGTGAGACGCAATTTTAGCTAAAACGTGTTTTTTTCTCATAAATGAGTATTGAAAGGAGTTTCGAATGCAAAGAAGCTTCAGAAAACACATAAATCGCAAGCATTTGAAACAAAAATTTTTTTTCCAAATTTTTTTGGAAAGAGGTACCTTTTTGCAAAAATTCGATTTTTTTGCTTTTTGGGTACCTCTTTGTAAGACGCAATTTTAGCTAAAACGTGTTTTTTTCTCATAAATGAGTATTGAAAGGAGTTTCGAATGCAAAGAAGCTTCAGAAAACGCATAAATCGCAAGCATTTGAAACAAAAATTTTTTTTCCAAATATTTTTGGAAAGAGGTACCTCTTTGCAAAAATTCGATTTTTTTGCTTTTTGGGTACCTCTTTGTAAGACGCAATTTTAGCTAAAACGTGTTTTTTTCTCATAAATGAGTATTGAAAGGAGTTTCGAATGCAAAGAAGCTTCAGAAAACACATAAATCGCAAGCATTTGAAACAAAAATTTTTTTTCCAAATTTTTTTGGAAAGAGGTACCTCTTTGCAAAAATTCGATTTTTTTGCTTTTTGGGTACCTCTTTGTAAGACGCAATTTTAGCTAAAACGTGTTTTTTTCTCATAAATGAGTATTGAAAGGAGTTTCGAATGCAAAGAAGCTTCAGAAAACACATAAATCGCAAGCATTTGAAACAAAAATTTTTTTTCCAAATTTTTTTGGAAAGAGGTACCTCTTTGCAAAAAGTCGATTTTTTTGCTTTTTGGGTACCTCTTTGTAAGACGCAATTTTAGCTAAAACGTGTTTTTTTCTCATAAATGAGTATTGAAAGGAGTTTCGAATGCAAAGAAGCTTCAGAAAACACATAAATCGCAAGCATTTGAAACAAAAATCTTTTTTCCAAATTTTTTTGGAAAGAGGTACCTCTTTGCAAAAATTCGATTTTTTTGCTTTTTGGGTACCTCTTTGTAAGACGCAATTTTAGCTAAAACGTGTTTTTTTCTCATAAATGAGTATTGAAAGGAGTTTCGAATGCAAAGAAGCTTCAGAAAACACATAAATCGCAAGCATTTGAAACAAAAATTTTTTTTCCAAATTTTTTTGGAAAGAGGTACCTCTTTGCAAAAATTCGATTTTTTGCTTTTTGGGTACCTCTTTGTAAGACGCAATTTTAGCTAAAACGTGTTTTTTTCTCATAAATGAGTATTGAAAGGAGTTTCGAATGCAAAGAAGCTTCAGAAAACACAAATCGCAAGCATTTGAAACAAAAATTTTTTTTCCAAATTTTTTTGGAAAGAGGTACCTCTTTGCAAAAATTCGATTTTTTTGCTTTTTGGGTACCTCTTTGTAAGACGCAATTTTAGCTAAAACGTGTTTTTTTCTCATAAATGAGTATTGAAAGGAGTTTCGAATGCAAAGAAGCTTCAGAAAACACATAAATCGCAAGCATTTGAAACAAAAATTTTTTTTCCAAATTTTTTTGGAAAGAGGTACCTCTTTGCAAAAATTCGATTTTTTTGCTTTTTGGGTACCTCTTTGTAAGACGCAATTTTAGCTAAAACGTGTTTTTTTCTCATATATGAGTATTGAAAGGAGTTTCGAATGCAAAGAAGCTTCAGAAAACACATAAATCGCAAGCATTTGAAACAAAAATTTTTTTTCCAAATTTTTTTGGAAAGAGGTACCTCTTTGCAAAAATTCGATTTTTTTGCTTTTTGGGTACCTCTTTGTAAGACGCAATTTTAGCTAAAACGTGTTTTTTTCTCATAAATGAGTATTGAAAGGAGTTTCGAATGCAAAGAAGCTTCAGAAAACACATAAATCGCAAGCATTTGAAACAAACATTTTTTTTCCAAATTTTTTTGGAAAGAGGTACCTCTTTGCAAAAATTCGATTTTTTTGCTTTTTGGGTACCTCTTTGTAAGACGCAATTTTAGCTAAAACGTGTTTTTTTCTCATAAATGAGTATTGAAAGGAGTTTCGAATGCAAAGAAGCTTCAGAAAACACATAAATCGCAAGCATTTGAAACAAAAATCTTTTTTCCAAATTTTTTTGGAAAGAGGTACCTCTTTGCAAAAATTCGATTTTTTTGCTTTTTGGGTACCTCTTTGTAAGACGCAATTTTAGCTAAAACGTGTTTTTTTCTCATAAATGAGTATTGAAAGGAGTTTCGAATGCAAAGAAGCTTCAGAAAACACATAAATCGCAAGCATTTGAAACAAAAATTTTTTTTCCAAATTTTTTTGGAAAGAGGTACCTCTTTGCAAAAATTCGATTTTTTTGCTTTTTGGGTACCTCTTTGTAAGACGCAATTTTAGCTAAAACGTGTTTTTTTCTCATAAATGAGTATTGAAAGGAGTTTCGAATGCAAAGAAGCTTCAGAAAACACATAAATCGCAAGCATTTGAAACAAACATTTTTTTTCCAAATTTTTTTGGAAAGAGGTACCTCTTTGCAAAAATTCGATTTTTTTGCTTTTTGGGTACCTCTTTGTAAGACGCAATTTTAGCTAAAACGTGTTTTTTTCTCATAAATGAGTATTGAAAGGAGTTTCGAATGCAAAGAAGCTTCAGAAAACACATAAATCGCAAGCATTTGAAACAAAAATCTTTTTTCCAAATTTTTTTGGAAAGAGGTACCTCTTTGCAAAAATTCGATTTTTTTGCTTTTTGGGTACCTCTTTGTAAGACGCAATTTTAGCTAAAACGTGTTTTTTTCTCATAAATGAGTATTGAAAGGAGTTTCGAATGCAAAGAAGCTTCAGAAAACACATAAATCGCAAGCATTTGAAACAAAAATTTTTTTTCCAAATTTTTTTGGAAAGAGGTACCTCTTTGCAAAAATTCGATTTTTTTGCTTTTTGGGTACCTCTTTGTAAGACGCAATTTTAGCTAAAACGTGTTTTTTTCTCATAAATGAGTATTGAAAGGAGTTTCGAATGCAAAGAAGCTTCAGAAAACACATAAATCGCAAGCATTTGAAACAAACATTTTTTTTCCAAATTTTTTTGGAAAGAGGTACCTCTTTGCAAAAATTCGATTTTTTTGCTTTTTGGGTACCTCTTTGTAAGACGCAATTTTAGCTAAAACGTGTTTTTTTCTCATAAATGAGTATTGAAAGGAGTTTCGAATGCAAAGAAGCTTCAGAAAACACATAAATCGCAAGCATTTGAAACAAAAATCTTTTTTCCAAATTTTTTTGGAAAGAGGTACCTCTTTGCAAAAATTCGATTTTTTTGCTTTTTGGGTACCTCTTTGTAAGACGCAATTTTAGCTAAAACGTGTTTTTTTTCTCATAAATGAGTATTGAAAGGAGTTTCGAATGCAAAGAAGCTTCAGAAAACACATAAATCGCAAGCATTTGAAACAAAAATTTTTTTTCCAAATTTTTTTGGAAAGAGGTACCTCTTTGCAAAAATTCGATTTTTTTGCTTTTTGGGTACCTCTTTGTAAGACGCAATTTTAGCTAAAACGTGTTTTTTTCTCATAAATGAGTATTGAAAGGAGTTTCGAATGCAAAGAAGCTTCAGAAAACACATAAATCGCAAGCATTTGAAACAAAAATTTTTTTTCCAAATTTTTTTGGAAAGAGGTACCTCTTTGCAAAAATTCGATTTTTATGCTTTTTGGGTACCTCTTTGTAAGACGCAATTTTAGCTAAAACGTGTTTTTTTCTCATAAATGAGTATTGAAAGGAGTTTCGAATGCAAAGAAGCTTCAGAAAACACATAAATCGCAAGCATTTGAAACAAAAATTTTTTTTCCAAATATTTTTGGAAAGAGGTACCTCTTTGCAAAAATTCGAATTTTTTTGCTTTTTGGGTACCTCTTTGTAAGACGCAATTTTGGCTAAAACGTGTTTTTTTCTCATAAATGAGTATTGAAAGGAGTTTCGAATGCAAAGAAGCTTCAGAAAACACATAAATCGCAAGCATTTGAAACAAAAATCTTTTTTCCAAATTTTTTTGGAAAGAGGTACCTCTTTGCAAAAATTCGATTTTTTTGCTTTTTGGGTACCTCTTTGTAAGACGCAATTTTAGCTAAAACGTGTTTTTTTTCTCATAAATGAGTATTGAAAGGAGTTTCGAATGCAAAGAAGCTTCAGAAAACACATAAATCGCAAGCATTTGAAACAAAAATTTTTTTTCCAAATATTTTTGGAAAGAGGTACCTCTTTGCAAAAATTCGATTTTTTTGCTTTTTGGGTACCTCTTTGTAAGACGCAATTTTAGCTAAAACGTGTTTTTTTCTCATAAATGAGTATTGAAAGGAGTTTCGAATGCAAAGAAGCTTCAGAAAACACATAAATCGCAAGCATTTGAAACAAAAATTTTTTTTCCAAATTTTTTTGGAAAGAGGTACCTCATTGCAAAAATTCGATTTTTTTGCTTTTTGGGTACCTCTTTGTAAGACGCAATTTTAGCTAAAACGTGTTTTTTTCTCATAAATGAGTATTGAAAGGAGTTTCGAATGCAAAGAAGCTTCAGAAAACACATAAATCGCAAGCATTTGAAACAAAAATTTTTTTTCCAAATTTTTTTGGAAAGAGGTACCTCATTGCAAAAATTCGATTTTTTTGCTTTTTGGGTACCTCTTTGTAAGACGCAATTTTAGCTAAAACGTGTTTTTTTCTCATAAATGAGTATTGAAAGGAGTTTCGAATGCAAAGAAGCTTCAGAAAACACATAAATCGCAAGCATTTGAAACAAAAATTTTTTTTCCAAATTTTTTTGGAAAGAGGTACCTCATTGCAAAAATTCGATTTTTTTGCTTTTTGGGTACCTCTTTATAAGACGCAATTTTAGCTAAAACGTGTTTTTTTTTCTCATAAATGAGTATTGAAAGGAGTTTCGAATGCAAAGAAGCTTCAGAAAACACATAAATCGCAAGCATTTGAAACAAAAATTTTTTTTCCAAATTTTTTTGGAAAGAGGTACCTCATTGCAAAAATTCGATTTTTTTGCTTTTTGGGTACCTCTTTGTAAGACGCAATTTTAGCTAAAACGTGTTTTTTTCTCATAAATGAGTATTGAAAGGAGTTTCGAATGCAAAGAAGCTTCAGAAAACACATAAATCGCAAGCATTTGAAACAAAAATTTTTTTTCCAAATTTTTTTGGAAAGAGGTACCTCATTGCAAAAATTCGATTTTTTTGCTTTTTGTTTACCTCTTTGTAAGACGCAATTTTAGCTAAAACGTGTTTTTTTCTCATAAATGAGTATTGAAAGGAGTTTCGAATGCAAAGAAGCTTCAGAAAACACATAAATCGCAAGCATTTGAAACAAAAATTTTTTTTCCAAATTTTTTTGGAAAGAGGTACCTCATTGCAAAAATTCGATTTTTTTGCTTTTTGGGTACCTCTTTGTAAGACGCAATTTTAGCTAAAACGTGTTTTTTTCTCATAAATGAGTATTGAAAGGAGTTTCGAATGCAAAGAAGCTTCAGAAAACACATAAATCGCAAGCATTTGAAACAAAAATTTTTTTTCCAAATTTTTTTGGAAAGAGGTACCTCATTGCAAAAATTCGATTTTTTTGCTTTTTGGGTACCTCTTTGTAAGACGCAATTTTAGCTAAAACGTGTTTTTTTCTCATAAATGAGTATTGAAAGGAGTTTCGAATGCAAAGAAGCTTCAGAAAACACATAAATCGCAAGCATTTGAAACAAAAATTTTTTTTCCAAATTTTTTTGGAAAGAGGTACCTCATTGCAAAAATTCGATTTTTTTGCTTTTTGGGTACCTCTTTGTAAGACGCAATTTTAGCTAAAACGTGTTTTTTTCTCATAAATGAGTATTGAAAGGAGTTTCGAATGCAAAGAAGCTTCAGAAAACACATAAATCGCAAGCATTTGAAACAAAAATTTTTTTTCCAAATTTTTTTGGAAAGAGGTACCTCATTGCAAAAATTCGATTTTTTTGCTTTTTGGGTACCTCTTTGTAAGACGCAATTTTAGCTAAAACGTGTTTTTTTCTCATAAATGAGTATTGAAAGGAGTTTCGAATGCAAAGAAGCTTCAGAAAACACATAAATCGCAAGCATTTGAAACAAAAATTTTTTTTCCAAATTTTTTTGGAAAGAGGTACCTCATTGCAAAAATTCGATTTTTTTGCTTTTTGGGTACCTCTTTGTAAGACGCAATTTTAGCTAAAACGTGTTTTTTTCTCATAAATGAGTATTGAAAGGAGTTTCGAATGCAAAGAAGCTTCAGAAAACACATAAATCGCAAGCATTTGAAACAAAAATTTTTTTTCCAAATTTTTTTGGAAAGAGGTACCTCATTGCAAAAATTCGATTTTTTTGCTTTTTGGGTACCTCTTTGTAAGACGCAATTTTAGCTAAAACGTGTTTTTTTCTCATAAATGAGTATTGAAAGGAGTTTCGAATGCAAAGAAGCTTCAGAAAACACATAAATCGCAAGCATTTGAAACAAAAATTTTTTTTCCAAATTTTTTTGGAAAGAGGTACCTCATTGCAAAAATTCGATTTTTTTGCTTTTTGGGTACCTCTTTGTAAGACGCAATTTTAGCTAAAACGTGTTTTTTTCTCATAAATGAGTATTGAAAGGAGTTTCGAATGCAAAGAAGCTTCAGAAAACACATAAATCGCAAGCATTTGAAACAAAAATTTTTTTTCCAAATTTTTTTGGAAAGAGGTACCTCATTGCAAAAATTCGATTTTTTTGCTTTTTGGGTACCTCTTTGTAAGACGCAATTTTAGCTAAAACGTGTTTTTTTCTCATAAATGAGTATTGAAAGGAGTTTCGAATGCAAAGAAGCTTCAGAAAACACATAAATCGCAAGCATTTGAAACAAAAATTTTTTTTCCAAATTTTTTTGGAAAGAGGTACCTCATTGCAAAAATTCGATTTTTTTGCTTTTTGGGTACCTCTTTGTAAGACGCAATTTTAGCTAAAACGTGTTTTTTTCTCATAAATGAGTATTGAAAGGAGTTTCGAATGCAAAGAAGCTTCAGAAAACACATAAATCGCAAGCATTTGAAACAAAAATTTTTTTTCCAAATTTTTTTGGAAAGAGGTACCTCATTGCAAAAATTCGATTTTTTTGCTTTTTGGGTACCTCTTTGTAAGACGCAATTTTAGCTAAAACGTGTTTTTTTCTCATAAATGAGTATTGAAAGGAGTTTCGAATGCAAAGAAGCTTCAGAAAACACATAAATCGCAAGCATTTGAAACAAAAATTTTTTTTCCAAATTTTTTTGGAAAGAGGTACCTCTTTGCAAAAATTCGATTTTTTTGCTTTTTGGGTACCTCTTTGTAAGACGCAATTTTAGCTAAAACGTGTTTTTTTCTCATAAATGAGTATTGAAAGGAGTTTCGAATGCAAAGAAGCTTCAGAAAACACATAAATCGCAAGCATTTGAAACAAAAATTTTTTTTCCAAATTTTTTTGGAAAGAGGTACCTCTTTGCAAAAATTCGATTTTTTTGCTTTTTGGGTACCTCTTTGTAAGACGCAATTTTAGCTAAAACGTGTTTTTTTTCTCATAAATGAGTATTGAAAGGAGTTTCGAATGCAAAGAAGCTTCAGAAAACACATAAATCGCAAGCATTTGAAACAAAAATTTTTTTTCCAAATTTTTTTGGAAAGAGGTACCTCTTTGCAAAAATTCGATTTTTTTGCTTTTTGGGTACCTCTTTGTAAGACGCAATTTTAGCTAAAACGTGTTTTTTTCTCATAAATGAGTATTGAAAGGAGTTTCGAATGCAAAGAAGCTTCAGAAAACACATAAATCGCAAGCATTTGAAACAAAAATCTTTTTTCCAAATTTTTTTGGAAAGAGGTACCTCTTTGCAAAAATTCGATTTTTTTGGTTTTTGGGTACCTCTTTGTAAGACGCAATTTTAGCTAAAACGTGTTTTTTTCTCATAAATGAGTATTGAAAGGAGTTTCGAATGCAAAGAAGCTTCAGAAAACACATAAATCGCAAGCATTTGAAACAAAAATTTTTTTTCCAAATTTTTTTGGAAAGAGGTACCTCTTTGCAAAAATTCGATTTTTTTGCTTTTTGGGTACCTCTTTGTAAGACGCAATTTTAGCTAAAACGTGTTTTTTTCTCATAAATGAGTATTGAAAGGAGTTTCGAATGCAAAGAAGCTTCAGAAAACACATAAATCGCAAGCATTTGAAACAAAAATTTTTTTTCCAAATTTTTTTGGAAAGAGGTACCTCTTTGCAAAAATTAGATTTTTTTGCTTTTTGGGTACCTCTTTGTAATACGCAATTTTAGCTAAAACGTGTTCATTTCTCATAAATGAGTATTGAAAGGAGTTTCGAATGCAAAGAAGCTTCAGAAAACACATAAATCGCAAGCATTTGAAACACAAATTTTTTTTCCAAATTTTTTTGGAAAGAGGTACCTCTTTGCAAAAATTCGATTTTTTTGCTTTTTGGGTACCTCTTTGTAATACGCAATTTTAGCTAAAACGTGTTCATTTCTCATAAATGAGTATTGAAAGGAGTTTCGAATGCAAAGAAGCTTCAGAAAACACATAAATCGCAAGCATTTGAAACAAAAATTTTTTTTCCAAATATTTTTGGAAAGAGGTACCTCTTTGCAAAAATTCGATTTTTTTGCTTTTTGGGTACCTCTTTGTAAGACGCAATTTTAGCTAAAACGTGTTTTTTTCTCATAAATGAGTATTGAAAGGAGTTTCGAATGCAAAGAAGCTTCAGAAAACACATAAATCGCAAGCATTTGAAACAAAAATTTTTTTTCCAAATTTTTTTGGAAAGAGGTACCTCTTTGCAAAAATTCGATTTTTTTGCTTTTTGGGTACCTCTTTGTAATACGCAATTTTAGCTAAAACGTGTTCATTTCTCATAAATGAGTATTGAAAGGAGTTTCGAATGCAAAGAAGCTTCAGAAAACACATAAATCGCAAGCATTTGAAACAAAAATCTTTTTTCCAAATTTTTTTGGAAAGAGGTACCTCTTTGCAAAAATTCGATTTTTTTGCTTTTTGGGTACCTCTTTGTAATACGCAATTTTAGCTAAAACGTGTTCATTTCTCATAAATGAGTATTGAAAGGAGTTTCGAATGCAAAGAAGCTTCAGAAAACACATAAATCGCAAGCATTTGAAACAAAAATTTTTTTTCCAAATATTTTTGGAAAGAGGTACCTCTTTGCAAAAATTCGATTTTTTTGCTTTTTGGGTACCTCTTTGTAAGACGCAATTTTAGCTAAAACGTGTTTTTTTCTCATAAATGAGTATTGAAAGGAGTTTCGAATGCAAAGAAGCTTCAGAAAACACATAAATCGCAAGCATTTGAAACAAAAATCTTTTTTCCAAATTTTTTTGGAAAGAGGTACCTCTTTGCAAAAATTCGATTTTTTTGCTTTTTGGGTACCTCTTTGTAAGACGCAATTTTAGCTAAAACGTGTTTTTTTCTCATAAATGAGTATTGAAAGGAGTTTCGAATGCAAAGAAGCTTCAGAAAACACATAAATCGCAAGCATTTGAAACAAAAATTTTTTTTCCAAATTTTTTTGGAAAGAGGTACCTCTTTGCAAAAATTCGATTTTTTTGCTTTTTGGGTACCTCTTTGTAAGACGCAATTTTAGCTAAAACGTGTTTTTTTCTCATAAATGAGTATTGAAAGGAGTTTCGAATGCAAAGAAGCTTCAGAAAACACATAAATCGCAAGCATTTGAAACAAAAATTTTTTTTCCAAATTTTTTTGGAAAGAGGTACCTCTTTGCAAAAATTCGATTTTTTTGCTTTTTGGGTACCTCTTTGTAAGACGCAATTTTAGCTAAAACGTGTTTTTTTCTCATAAATGAGTATTGAAAGGAGTTTCGAATGCAAAGAAGCTTCAGAAAACACATAAATCGCAAGCATTTGAAACAAAAATTTTTTTTCCAAATTTTTTTGGAAAGAGGTACCTCTTTGCAAAAATTAGATTTTTTTGCTTTTTGGGTACCTCTTTGTAATACGCAATTTTAGCTAAAACGTGTTCATTTCTCATAAATGAGTATTGAAAGGAGTTTCGAATGCAAAGAAGCTTCAGAAAACACATAAATCGCAAGCATTTGAAACACAAATTTTTTTTCCAAATTTTTTTGGAAAGAGGTACCTCTTTGCAAAAATTCGATTTTTTTGCTTTTTGGGTACCTCTTTGTAAGACGCAATTTTAGCTAAAACGTGTTTTTTTCTCATAAATGAGTATTGAAAGGAGTTTCGAATGCAAAGAAGCTTCAGAAAACACATAAATCGCAAGCATTTGAAACAAAAATTTTTTTTCCAAATTTTTTTGGAAAGAGGTACCTCTTTGCAAAAATTCGATTTTTTTGCTTTTTGGGTACCTCTTTGTAAGACGCAATTTTAGCTAAAACGTGTTTTTTTCTCATAAATGAGTATTGAAAGGAGTTTCGAATGCAAAGAAGCTTCAGAAAACACATAAATCGCAAGCATTTGAAACAAAAATTTTTTTTCCAAATTTTTTTGGAAAGAGGTACCTCATTGCAAAAATTCGATTTTTTTGCTTTTTGGGTACCTCTTTGTAAGACGCAATTTTAGCTAAAACGTGTTTTTTTCTCATAAATGAGTATTGAAAGGAGTTTCGAATGCAAAGAAGCTTCAGAAAACACATAAATCGCAAGCATTTGAAACAAAAATTTTTTTTCCAAATTTTTTTGGAAAGAGGTACCTCTTTGCAAAAATTCGATTTTTTTGCTTTTTGGGTACCTCTTTGTAAGACGCAATTTTAGCTAAAACGTGTTTTTTTCTCATAAATGAGTATTGAAAGGAGTTTCGAATGCAAAGAAGCTTCAGAAAACACATAAATCGCAAGCATTTGAAACAAAAATTTTTTTTCCAAATTTTTTTGGAAAGAGGTACCTCTTTGCAAAAATTCGATTTTTTTGCTTTTTGGGTACCTCTTTGTAATACGCAATTTTAGCTAAAACGTGTTCATTTCTCATAAATGAGTATTGAAAGGAGTTTCGAATGCAAAGAAGCTTCAGAAAACACATAAATCGCAAGCATTTGAAACACAAATTTTTTTTCCAAATTTTTTTGGAAAGAGGTACCTCTTTGCAAAAATTCGATTTTTTTGCTTTTTGGGTACCTCTTTGTAAGACGCAATTTTAGCTAAAACGAGTTTTTTTCTCATAAATGAGTATTGAAAGGAGTTTCGAATGCAAAGAAGCTTCAGAAAACACATAAATCGCAAGCATTTGAAACAAAAATTTTTTTTCCAAATTTTTTTGGAAAGAGGTACCTCTTTGCAAAAATTCGATTTTTTTGCTTTTTGGGTACCTCTTTGTAAGACGCAATTTTAGCTAAAACGTGTTTTTTTCTCATAAATGAGTATTGAAAGGAGTTTCGAATGCAAAGAAGCTTCAGAAAACACATAAATCGCAAGCATTTGAAACAAAAATTTTTTTCCAAATTTTTTTGGAAAGAGGTACCTCTTTGCAAAAATTCGATTTTTTTGCTTTTTGGGTACCTCTTTGTAATACGCAATTTTAGCTAAAACGTGTTTTTTTCTCATAAATGAGTATTGAAAGGAGTTTCGAATGCAAAGAAGCTTCAGAAAACACATAAATCGCAAGCATTTGAAACAAAAATTTTTTTCCAAATTTTTTTGGAAAGAGGTACCTCTTTGCAAAAATTCGATTTTTTTGCTTTTTGGGTACCTCTTTGTAAGACGCAATTTTAGCTAAAACGTGTTTTTTTCTCATAAATGAGTATTGAAAGGAGTTTCGAATGCAAAGAAGCTTCAGAAAACACATAAATCGCAAGCATTTGAAACAAAAATTTTTTTCCAAATTTTTTTGGAAAGAGGTACCTCTTTGCAAAAATTCGATTTTTTTGCTTTTTGGGTACCTCTTTGTAAGACGCAATTTTAGCTAAAACGTGTTTTTTTCTCATAAATGAGTATTGAAAGGAGTTTCGAATGCAAAGAAGCTTCAGAAAACACATAAATCGCAAGCATTTGAAACAAAAATTTTTTTTCCAAATTTTTTTGGAAAGAGGTACCTCTTTGCAAAAATTCGATTTTTTTGCTTTTTGGGTACCTCTTTGTAAGACGCAATTTTAGCTAAAACGTGTTTTTTTCTCATAAATGAGTATTGAAAGGAGTTTCGAATGCAAAGAAGCTTCAGAAAACACATAAATCGCAAGCATTTGAAATAAAAATTTTTTTTCCCAATTTTTTTGGAAAGAGGTACCTCTTTGCATAAATTCGATTTTTTTTTGTTTTTTGGGTACCTCTTTGTAAGACGCAATTTTAGCTAAAACGTGTTTATTTCTCATAAATGAGTATTGAAAGGAGTTTCGAATGCAAAGAAGCTTCAGAAAACACATAAATCGCAAGCATTTGAAACAAAAATTTTTTTTCCAAATTTTTTTGGAAAGAGGTACCTCTTTGCAAAAATTCGATTTTTTTGCTTTTTGGGTACCTCTTTGTAAGACGCAATTTTAGCTAAAACGTGTTTATTTCTCATAAATGCGTATTGAAAGGAGTTTCGCATGCTAAGAAGCTTCAGAAAACACATAAATCGCAAGCATTTGAAACAAAAATTTTTTTTCCAAATTTTTTTGGAAAGAGGTACCTCTTTGCAAAAATTCGATTTTTTTGCTTTTTGGGTACCTCTTTGTAAGACGCAATTTTAGCTAAAACGTGTTTTTTTCTCATAAATGAGTATTGAAAGGAGTTTCGAATGCAAAGAAGCTTCAGAAAACACATAAATCGCAAGCATTTGAAACAAAAATTTTTTTTCCAAATTTTTTTGGAAAGAGGTACCTCTTTGCAAAAATTCGATTTTTTTGCTTTTTGGGTACCTCTTTGTAAGACGCAATTTTAGCTAAAACGTGTTTTTTTCTCATAAATGAGTATTGAAAGGAGTTTCGAATGCAAAGAAGCTTCAGAAAACACATAAATCGCAAGCATTTGAAACAAAAATTTTTTTTCCAAATTTTTTTGGAAAGAGGTGCTTCTTTGCAAAAATTCTATTTTTTTTTTTTTGCTTTTTGGGTACCTCTTTGTAAGACGCAATTTTAGCTAAAACGTGTTTATTTTTCATAAATGAGTATTGAAAGGAGTTTCGAATGCAAAGAAGCTTCAGAAAACACATAAATCGCAAGCATTTGAAACAAATTTTTTTTTCCAAATTTTTTTGGAATTTCTTTGCAAAAATTCGATTTTTTTTGCTTTTTGGGTACCTTTTTGTAAGACGCAATTTTAGCTAAAACGTGTTTATTTCTCATAAATGAGTATTGAAAGGAGTTTCGAATGCAAAGAAGCTTCAGAAAACACATAAATCGCAAGCATTTGAAACAAAAATTTTTTTTCCAAATTTTTTTGGAAAGAGGTACCTCTTTGCAAAAATTCGATTTTTTTGCTTTTTGGGTACCTCTTTGTAAGACGCAATTTTAGCTAAAACGTGTTTATTTCTCATAAATGGGTATTGAAAGGAGTTTCGAATGCAAAGAAACTTCAGAAAACACATAAATCGCAAGCATTTGAAACAAAAATTTTTTTTCCAAATTTTTTGCAAAAATTCGATTTTTTTTGCTTTTTGGGTACCTCTTTGTAAGACGCAATTTTAGCTAAAACGTGTTTTTTTCTCATAAATGGGTATTGAAAGGAGTTTCGAATGCAAAGAAGCTTCAGAAAACACATAAATCGCAAGCATTTGAAACAAAATTTTTTTTTCCAAATTTTTTTGGAAAGAGGTGCTTCTTTGCAAAAATTCGATTTTTTTTGCTTTTTGGGTACCTCTTTGTAAGACGCAATTTTAGCTACAACGTGTTTATTTCTCATAAATGAGTATTGAGAGGAGTTTCGAATGCAAAGAAGCTTCAGAAAACACATAAATCGCAAGCATTTGAAACAAAAATTTTTTTTCCAAATTTTTTTGGAAAGAGGTGCTTCTTTGCAAAAATTCGATTTTTTTTGCTTTTTGGGTACCTCTTTTTGTAAGACGCAATTTTAGCTAAAACGTGTTTATTTCTCATAAATGAGTATTGAAAGGAGTTTCGAATGCAAAGAAACTTCAGAAAACACATAAATCGCAAGCATTTGAAACAAAAATTTTTTTTCCAAATTTTTTTGGAAAGAGGTGCTTCTTTGCAAAAATTCGATTTTTTTTGCTTTTTGGGTACCTCTTTGTAAGACGCAATTTTAGCTAAAACGTGTTTATTTCTCATAAATGAGTATTGAAAGGAGTTTCGAATGCAAAGAAGCTTCAGAAAACACATAAATCGCAAGCATTTGAAACAAAAATTTTTTTTCCAAAATTTTTTGTAAAGAGGTACCTCTTTGCAAAAATTCGATTTTTTTTGCTTTTTGGGTACCTCTTTGTAAGACGCAATTTTAGCTAAAACGTGTTTATTTCTCATAAATGAGTATTGAAAGGAGTTTCGAATGCAAAGAAGCTTCAGAAAACACATAAATCGCAAGCATTTGAAACAAAAATTTTTTTTCCAAATTTTTTTGGAAAGAGGTACCTCTTTGCAAAAATTCGATTTTTTTGCTTTTTGGGTACCTCTTTGTAAGACGCAATTTTAGATAAAACGTGTTTATTTCTCATAAATGAGTATTGAAAGGAGTTTCGAATGCAAAGAAGCTTCAGAAAACACATAAATCGCAAGCATTTGAAACAAAAATTTTTTTTCCAAATTTTTTTGGAAAGAGGTACCTCTTTCCAAAAATTCGATTTTTTTTGCTTTTTGGGTACCTCTTTGTAAGACGCAATTTTAGCTAAAACGTGTTTTTTTCTCATAAATGAGTATTGAAAGGAGTTTCGAATGCAAAGAAGCTTCAGAAAACACATAAATCGCAAGCATTTGAAACAAAAATTTTTTTTCCAAATTTTTTTGGAAAGAGGTACCTCTTTCCAAAAATTCGATTTTTTTTGCTTTTTGGGTACCTCTTTGTAAGACGCAATTTTAGCTAAAACGTGTTTTTTTCTCATAAATGAGTATTGAAAGGAGTTTCGAATGCAAAGAAGCTTCAGAAAACACATAAATCGCAAGCATTTGAAACAAAAATTTTTTTTCCAAATTTTTTTGGAAAGAGGTGCTTCTTTGCAAAAATTCTATTTTTTTTTTTTTGCTTTTTGGGTACCTCTTTGTAAGACGCAATTTTAGCTAAAACGTGTTTATTTCTCATAAATGAGTATTGAAAGGAGTTTCGAATGCAAAGAAGCTTCAGAAAACACATAAATCGCAAGCATTTGAAACAAAAATTTTTTTTCCAAATTTTTTTGGAAAGAGGTACCTCTTTCCAAAAATTCGATTTTTTTTGCTTTTTGGGTACCTCTTTGTAAGACGCAATTTTAGCTAAAACGTGTTTTTTTCTCATAAATGAGTATTGAAAGGAGTTTCGAATGCAAAGAAGCTTCAGAAAACACATAAATCGCAAGCATTTGAAACAAAAATTTTTTTCCCAAATTTTTTTGGAAAGAGGTACCTCTTTGCAAAAATTCGATTTTTTTGCTTTTTGGGTACCTCTTTGTAAGACGCAATTTTAGCTAAAACGTGTTTATTTCTCATAAATGAGTATTGAAAGGAGTTTCGAATGCAAAGAAGCTTCAGAAAACACATAAATCGCAAGCATTTGAAACAAACATTTTTTTTTCCAAATTTTTTTGGAAAGAGGTACCTCTTTGCAAAAATTCGATTTTTTTTGCTTTTTGGGTACCTCTTTGTAAGACGCAATTTTAGCTAAAACGTGTTTATTTCTCATAAATGAGTATTGAAAGGAGTTTCGAATGCAAAGAAGCTTCAGAAAACACATAAATCGCAAGCATTTGAAACAAACATTTTTTTTCCAAATTTTTTTGGAAAGAGGTACCTCTTTGCAAAAATTCGATTTTTTTGCTTTTTGGGTACCTCTTTGTAAGACGCAATTTTAGCTAAAACGTGTTTATTTCTCATAAATGAGTATTGAAAGGAGTTTCGAATGCAAAGAAGCTTCAGAAAACACATAAATCGCAAGCATTTGAAACAAAAATTTTTTTTCCAAATTTTTTTGGAAAGAGGTACCTCTTTGCAAAAATTCGATTTTTTTTGCTTTTTGGGTACCTCTTTGTAAGACGCAATTTTAGCTAAAACGTGTTTATTTCTCATAAATGAGTATTGAAAGGAGTTTCGAATGCAAAGAAGCTTCAGAAAACACATAAATCGCAAGCATTTGAAACAAAAATTTTTTTTCCAAATTTTTTTGGAAAGAGGTACCTCTTTGCATATATTCGATTTTTTTTGCTTTTTGGGTACCTCTTTGTAAGACGCAATTTTAGCTAAAACGTGTTTATTCCTTATAAATGAGTATTGAAAGGAGTTTCGAATGCAAAGAAGCTTCAGAAAACACATAGATCGCAAGCATTTGAAACAAAAATTTTTTTTCCAAATTTTTTTGGAAAGAGGTACCTCATTGCAAAAATTCGATTTTTTTTGCTTTTTGGGTACCTTTTTGTAAGACGCAATTTTAGCTAAAACGTGTTTATTTCTCATAAATGAGTATTGAAAGGAGTTTCGAATGCAAAGAAGCTTCAGAAAACACATAAATCGCAAGCATTTGAAACAAACATTTTTTTTCCAAATTTTTTTGGAAAGAGGTACCTCTTTGCATATATTCGATTTTTTTTGCTTTTTGGGTACCTCTTTGTAAGACGCAATTTTAGCTAAAACGTGTTTATTTCTCATAAATGAGTATTGAAAGGAGTTTCGAAAGCAAAGAAGCTTCAGAAAACACATAAATCGCAAGCATTTGAAACAAACATTTTTTTTCCAAATTTTTTTGGAAAGAGGTACCTCTTTGCATATATTCGATTTTTTTTGCTTTTTGGGTACCTCTTTGCAAGACGCAATTTTAGCTAAAACGTGTTTATTCCTTATAAATGAGTATTGAAAGGAGTTTCGAATGCAAAGAAGCTTCAGAAAACCCATAAATCGCAAGCATTTGAAACAAAAATTTTTTTTCCAAATTTTTTTGGAAAGAGGTACCTCTTTGCATATATTCGATTTTTTTTGCTTTTTGGGTACCTCTTTGTAAGACGCAATTTTAGCTAAAACGTGTTTATTCCTTATAAATGAGTATTGAAAGGAGTTTCGAATGCAAAGAAGCTTCAGAAAACACATAAATCGCAAGCATTTGAAACAAACATTTTTTTTCCAAATTTTTTTGGAAAGAGGTACCTCTTTGCATATATTCGATTTTTTTTGCTTTTTGGGTACCTTTTTGTAAGACGCAATTTTAGCTAAAACGTGTTTATTTCTCATAAATGAGTATTGAAAGGAGTTTCGAATGCAAAGAAGCTTCAGAAAACACATAAATCGCAAGCATTTGAAACAAACATTTTTTTCCCAAATTTTTTTGGAAAGAGGTACCTCTTTGTAAGACGCAATTTTAGCTAAAACGTGTTTATTCCTTATAAATGAGTATTGAAAGGAGTTTCGAATGCAAAGAAGCTTCAGAAAACACATAAATCGCAAGCATTTGAAACAAACATTTTTTTCCCAAATTTTTTTGGAAAGAGGTACCTCTTTGTAAGACGCAATTTTAGCTAAAACGTGTTTATTCCTTATAAATGAGTATTGAAAGGAGTTTCGAATGCAAAGAAGCTTCAGAAAACACATAAATCGCAAGCATTTGAAACAAACATTTTTTTTCCAAATTTTTTTGGAAAGAGGTACCTCTTTGCATATATTCGATTTTTTTTGCTTTTTGGGTACCTTTTTGTAAGACGCAATTTTAGCTAAAACGTGTTTATTTCTCATAAATGAGTATTGAAAGGAGTTTCGAATGCAAAGAAGCTTCAGAAAACACATAAACCGCAAGCATTTGAAACAAAAATTTTTTTTCCAAATTTCTTTGCAAAAATTCGATTTTTTTTGCTTTTTGGGTAACTTTTTGTAAGACGCAATTTTAGCTAAAACGTGTTTATTTCTCATAAATGAGTATTGAAGGGAGTTTCGCATGCAAAGAAGTTTCAGAAAAAACATAAATCGAATTTTTTACATACTTCACAGATTTTAAGGTATTTATTTTTGTTAATAATTTGATTAAAATATCTGAGATTGGATAATTTTTTTCCGTTTTTCAGACATTAAATTTTCAGAATGAATTGTCGGGTTTAGCGCAAATTATTGAAAAACAGTTAGATGATCAATTATGGTAACTTGGATAAAGACGTTATAAAAGCTAGAGTTTAAAACTATTTCCACTTTCATCAAATTTGAATTTAAATATATTTATACCGACTTTCTCTTAGTTGTTGTTCTATTGAATTAAAATGAAATTTGTTGGGTTATATATTTATATTGTGTCATACTTACCTTTTCGATTTTATTCTAAGAAATCATTTTCAATAAAAATCAAACTCTTTTAAAATTTAATAAGCATTTTTATTTATTTTGTTCACTGTATTTGTAAGATTAAGTTTAACTTATTTTGTTTAACAAAATAGCTGCTTTCTATGTGCAATCCAAAAAATTTTTTTTTCGCTTTTGGAGCAACACGCAGTTATTTTTTTAACTCAATAAGTAAAACGGTTAGAATGTGTAGGTTTCCACACTACCATAGCGGTACTACACTTAGTGCGTTGCCAATTTTTTTTAATGGCTGGCTTCCCCAATAGGCCTAAACCATTTTTAGAAAAGCTTCTTTGCTTTCGAAACTACTTTCAATACGCATTTATTAGAAATAAACACGTTTTAGTTAAAATTGTGTTACAACCGAAAAATTAAATTTTTTTGCAAAAATTCTATTTTTTGGTTGTAACACAATTTTGGCTAAAGCGTGTTCATTTTGCTTGTAACACAATTTTAGATAAAGCGGGTTTATTTCTATTAAATGGGTATTCAATGGAGTTTTGGAAGCAAAGAAGCTTTAGAAAAAACCTTAATCACAGGAATATGGAAAAAAATATTTTTAAATTTTTTTGGGTAGGGGTACCTCTTTGCAATAATTCGTTTTTTTGATTGTAACACTTTTAACTAAAACGTGTTGTGAAATTTCAGTTGATGTGTTTTATTTTTACTGGATCAAGGTTTAAAACGTTATCAGTTAACAGTTTAATAATTTCATGTCTATACAATTTTTCGACCATCCTTGACCACTCAATACGATGATTTCCATAAAAAAAACCCTGTTATTCCTCAGATCGCAAAATATTTCTATGCCAAATTTCATCTAAATCAGTTCAGCGTTTTGAGCATGAAAAGGTAACAGACAGACGGAGACACAGAGTTCCTTTCATATTTATTATAGATTTTAGTAAGGAAAAAGTCATTATAAAAAGTGCAAGTCCTCATAAAAAGTGCAAGTTATCATAAAAAGTGCAAGCCATCATAATAAATGCAAGTCATTATAAAAAATGCAAGTCATCATAAAAAGTGCAAGTCATCATAAAAAGTGCAAGTCATCATAAAAAGTGCAAGTCATCATAAAAAGTGCAAGTCATTATAAAAAGTGCAAGTCATTATAAAAAGTGCAAGTCATCGTAAAAAGTGCAAGTCATTATAAAACTGCAAGTCATCGTAAAAAGTGCAAGTCATCATAAAAAGTGCAAGTCATTACAAAAAGTACAAGTCATTATAAAAAGTGCAAGCCATCATAAAATGTGGAAGTCATTATAAAAAGTGCAAGTCATCATAAAAAGTGCAAGTCATCATAAAAAGTGCAAGTCATCATAAAAATGCAAGTCATTATAAAAAGTGCAAGTCATTATAAAAAGTGCAAGTCATCATAAAAAGTGCAAGTCATCCTAAAAAGTGCAAGTCATTATAAAAAGTGCAAGTCATCGTAAAAAGTGCAAGTCATTATAAAACTGCAAATCATCGTAAAAAGTGCAAGTCATCATAAAAAGTGCAAGTCATCGCAAAAAGTGCAAGTCGTTATAAAAAGTGCAAGTCATCATGAAAAGTGCAAGTCATAGTAAAAAGTGCAACTCATTATAAACAGTGGGAGCTTATGCGATCATATCAGCGTGCATGAAGTATTAAAGTTGGGCCTTTTTATTTTATTATATTTTACCGGTGAAGAATATGTGAAATTTCAGCGAATGTGTGTGTATGTTATGTCAATGATGCGTTCTATTTTTACTGGGTCAAAGCTTAAAACGGTCTTAGATATCAGTTTTATACTTTCACATGTCCACACAAATTTTCGACCGCGCTTGACAACTTAATAGTTATGTTATTGCTCGGAACTCAAAATATCTCTATGCCGAATTTCATTTAAATCGGTTTAAGCGTGAAAAGGTAACAGACACACAGACAGACAGCCAGAGTTACTTTCGTATTTCTTATATTTGTAAGGATAAACACGTTTCAGCTAAAATTGTGTTTCAGCCAGATACAGATTTTTGGGTGCGGTATAAATGAAGAAAAATTCGACTGAAACCTACCAGACGTTGTTTTTTGTGATGCGAAATCATCATAAAAAGTGCATGCATTTTGCCCGATGTGTAGTAATCTTTCGATGTAAAATGTAACTTCCTGCCTGAGATTAAAAATTTCTAATCCTTAGATAGATTCTGTCTATTTCAGAACATTTGCTCAACTTTGTTATGAAACAAACTCAAGAGTCTTGAAATTCTTTTCTTATTTATTAATATGTATTAAATTCAATGACAAAAGACATCATATATATTCCAAGGCACAAAGGAAAGTCCAGAACGGTTTTTAATTATTCAACTTATACGGAAGAGCAGAGCGGTTGTTTTCGAAAGCCGCCACACTTTCGTCATTAGTACACATGTGAATTTTTGTTTGTCGCCACTTATTTGGTGGCTTAGTTAAATTTGAACAGATTTTATTTATACAAATTTTATTAGGAAATTGTATGAATTATTTTACAACAATATCTAAAGCACAGGCACGTACAATTTTAATTATTCATTCTTAGATTTTGCAGCAAGTTAACGTGAGCGTTAAACATGTAAGTACGAGCATGTGGCGAAGAGGAGCCAATAAGAATGTCAGCCACACAAGATTAATGATTCCAACGCACACTCAATTATCATAAATTTGTCAAATTGTAACACAAGATATCTGTTGGCGCTGCATTCAAAACCAAATAAAGAATTTCACAAAATTCTTTCATTAAGCAGACCAATGAGCTCAGGCAGTACAAGAAGGACCGTCCCCAAACCCTAATTACTGTTTAGAATCAGCAACAGATTTGAGAAGAGAAATAAATTTCTGCACGTTACTGTTGCAATTTTACCAGGCACCAATAACAATTTTCAAGATGCAAATATCATATATCACAGCAGCCATAACTGCAATGCTCAATTGCAGAGCAGGACAAATGGCCGAGCTCTCAAGCTGCATGGGATTCTACGTACGGGTGCATCTGTCTGTACATACTCGAATATATATTCATTCAGGCGTATCTACGAGTACAAACATGTTTACATATGGATTTGATTGTTATGTGGGGAGGGTTTTCGCATCGCTCTGCGAAGAAACTGTCGCACATGTGTGGACTTGAAGGAAACACTCACACGTTTACGGTCAATTGTGCCCATTATTTATTATATTTAATTTATGACATGAGCACTGCTCTTGGTAAGGTTTTCGCTTATGTATTTATCGTAACGAAAGTCTTAAAATATGCCCTTAAGCTTTGACTCATAGAAAGAAAAGCACATTTCAGTACCTTGACTGAAAAGCATATTGGGCTTGCTTTGTCCAAGAGTTTGCTGGAAACCATAACACATACACTAGGAAACCGAAGGTCCTGAGTTCGATCCCATTGATTCATCCAACAACAAAAACATGATGACGGAAAGTAATAAATGCTAAATTAGGAGAGAAAAAAAGGAATGAAAATAAGTATTTGAATAAAATAAAGGTTTCATTTTATTCAAATATCTGAAAATAA
Source organism: Linnaemya tessellans (assembly GCA_951800035.1). Classification (NCBI taxonomy): domain Eukaryota; kingdom Metazoa; phylum Arthropoda; class Insecta; order Diptera; family Tachinidae; genus Linnaemya; species Linnaemya tessellans. The sequence continues at coordinate 467,667 of OX637535.1, forward strand.
TAATGTTTGAAATTTAGTCGAGGAATTCTCAGAAATTTATTTTTCATATATTTCCATTTATGTTTTGCGCATTAAGTTAATTAATATGTTTTAATTTTATTGGTGCTAATTGCAGCTCATCAAACATGATGGTTAGCGAGCTACTGATGCGTTGGCAATAGAAGCAATGAAGTGCATGCCTGCAGACTAGATTAGCTTAACCCACAGCAAATAATATATTTTTGAAATACAAAACCTAATTTAGGAAACTTCATTCGTTATGCACAAACATTTGCTTTCATCGTGATTTGCATGTAACTATTTAAAACGTGTGTAAATTTATACAAAAAAATGTTATGCCAAGGTTTTATAGTATCTGCCTGCACATACAATCAATATATTACACATTAACACACACAAGCACACAATTACATTTGCAACAAATAGAGTGAAAGCAAAAAATGGAAAACATGTTTTATGCAACAGCAGCACCAAACAAAATGTTTAATTATGTGCATGTGCGTGTGGATGTGGATGTGCATGTGCATGTGTTGTGCGCGTCCATGTGTTTGTTTCTAATGTCTCAATGAGCTTTACGAGCACAAATGCACAAACAATGAAACACAAGGACAAAAACAGCAACTTTTTTTATTTTTTATTTATTTATTCCGTTTAGTTTTGTGCAGCTGTTGTAACTGTTACTGGAATCTCGCTATTTTTCACGTAAAATCTGTGGCCAGACTAGCGAAATATTTGATGAAATAAGCAATATTACGTGATGTCCTCATGTGCCAGTGCCTATTCAAAACTGTGGCATTGCTTGGAAGGATCTTTCGAGCGAAAAACCAGACCGTGGACATGACAATGAATTGGCTTCCTTTGCGTTCGGGCAATTGTTTTAATTCATTTAAGTAATTCGTCTGACATCCACTTTTTACTTCAAATAGTTGTTCGGCCTGGTCACATCTTACAATTTTTTTTTTTTGTTGCTTCTAGATGTGTATGTATTTGTTTTCAGCTGTAGTATTGCTATTTTATTTTTAATTTAAAATGGTTTTTTCAGATGCATGTGTGTTGCTTTTATTTGTTGGAACGCCGCTCTGCTTCTAGTAAATTTGTTTGCCAATTGCCATGTACTCATCCAGTTGTTATGAATTATCAACAATTTCTGTAAATTTTTTTCGTTAAAATTTTTTTGGTATTTACGAAGGACACAGGCAAACTTAATTTTTGTATCATGTATTGCAACCATCATTCACAGCCATTATTTACGTCACAAATTCAGACCCAACGAACATGTCAATTGACATCCGTTGATCGTGTATAACATATAAAAATAATGGCCTACACTCATGCTTTGAAGCAAATTAAAGGTTAAGAGTTGGAAATCAGTGTTCCCATACAAAATCTTCAACTTTTACAATTATAGTGCCAATGTTGCAATAAAATTTGAAATAGAATGCGTTAATTCGAATTACTATTAATGAGATAGCAGAGTTACCCAACAAACATAAATTATTTCATTCGATTGCTTTTGCTGCCATTACGCAAGAAAATAAAATATTTTATTTGCTCGGAACGTCATTGTACAGTAGCAAAAAAATAGGTCGGCGATTCATATTCTGAATATAAATCGTTACAACCACTTCTTCGACGATGTTTCAGAAACTACTGGTCAGGTTTTCAACTTGAAGGCAGTGTTTAATTTATACTGATATATAAGCGCATATACTAGTCTTTGTGCATCGTCACAGAAAGTGCTAAGAGTCCTAATTACCATTTTAAAAGTTTAATCCGTAAAGCATTAAACTGATAAATTATGACTCTAGTGTTTATGAACTGCTTATTTGACAGTCTTTATATAGAAATAAAATATTTTTTTGGAATTACACTTTGAGTACATACATTTGCGGGCTCTTTTGGACTAATTGCCAGAACATTTTATTTTAAACAAATTTATGATTTTCTGTGACGATTTGATTTTCTTATGATGTCGTTCGTGTCAAAGTTTGTGTAATAAATTTTTAATTTTATTCGTGCTGATTCTTTTCCCAAGTTTTTATAAATATTAATAGTTTTCGCCTTCCTTCTACTGGAATATAACTTGAGTCATCTTTAAAACTAATAGAATACACAATAGGGTTTTTTGGATCACCCAAACTTTCACAATTTCTAAACTAAAACTATATGTTGGTTTTGGGAAATTAAAAGCCCAAATAATCATTTACTTTGTTCAATACATGTACGGGCCATCAGTACTTGTGATCAATACTTAATTGATGTCAAATACGATTTGTTTGTTGGGGATTTAAACGAGTAACACCACCATAAAATTGCGACTGGCTAAATGAAATACATACAGTCAGACAGACTGACTGACAGACATACAGAAGACAGGGTCCCCCGGAGTAATAAATAAATGGCACTTAACATTGCCTTTGTTATGAATAAATGTTTGTTTGCATACTCGTACATTCACACTCGTTTATTCATTTACATACGCACGCACATTAATACGTGCAATGATACATCCACGGGAGTTGATGGGATTTTCGTTTTTTGGTTGCACGAGAATTTTCTTTTTTTTCTGTCAATAAGAAATTGTTGAATAGCTAGACAAGTGTCAAATACGTCAGATTGTGTTTACAGTGTGTGTGCGCGTAGTGGTTGTATGCGCATATTTTGGATATAAATGAACTGCTGAATGCTTTCGAGTGTTTTGCGTTCTGGACATCTGAAAGTTTTGAAGTAAGATTTCACGAAAATAAAAGTTCGGATTTGGGGGACGGTTCTTCGAGAAGACTTTTAGTCCTTCGGATGCAGCTGCTCAGCCCTGAATTTATAAAATGTCATTGCGAAATTTAAAAATGGCTTTTGAAAGGAAATAATTTGCCAAATCCGTTTCCGTTCAACCAAAACGATATTTCTTCGAGATCAATTGGATAAGCTTTTCTTGTGTTTGAAAATGTATGAAAAAGTATGTTGCATATTCTTTTATGAACGGAAACGGAAACACATTTTATGTACAACCATTAATCGCAATTCACTGTTTCAAATGCTTTTATGTACGATTCAAACAGTTGCTAAAAATATATCGGATACATTTTTAGGTGAAATACAATATGAAGATAAAGATATCAGAAGCAGAACATTCTTTAAATAATTTGAAAATTTTTTGTTTTCTACGTTCTAAGAGTGATTGTATGATATGAAAAAAGCGGATATACAGCCATGCCACGGAGTTCAATTCCGTTCGAAAACGGAATTGATACCTTTTTTAGTTTCCTCAAAAAACGATAAACGAAATAATTCTTCGAATTGAAATCATATTTCATACCACATTTTTTCTTTCTTGTTTGCTGAGGATTCAAAATATAGAATTAATTCCGTTTCCGAAGGGAATCGGAATCTGTGACATGGCTGATAGTTCGTTCTTTTTTTTTTTAATAATTTGTTTTTTAGAACGCTCCATTACAAAATCCGTAGTAAATCAGACTTTTGGAAGATTTGGAAACTAATTTAAATATCTCTGAACTAAACTCTTGGGGAAGAAATGTCAGCATGCACGCAGCAGTGCAATTATTTGAGTTTGAGAAAGGAAAATATGTGGCCAGTTTTCTAAAAATGACTTGATTATTTAAAAATGAAACAGACCAGCTTTTTGAGGGCTTCACAAAAGCTGTAATCTAGTGTATGAAAGAGATGACGGTAACATGTTGCTCCTTTTTTGGAACATTGTCATATCTCAAAAACTTGAAATTTTTAGTTTTTTATATAAAACAGCTCTTTCACGTCATGTAAACAAAAGAAGCTGAGCTGCAGTTGCAGCAAAACGGATTTTGTGCAATAGTCTTTAAAAGCGGGCACTTTAATCGCATTTTTCTAAGTTTGATCCTTTTTGAGATGTGACGATGTTGCAATAAAGGAGCGATGTGAACTGTACCAGAAAATCTAGCTTTTTACTGAAATTTCCAACCATTTTTTTGTTCAAATTTATCTTCATGTGCATGTGCCGAAGTAGGCGGGTGTGTGTGGGTGGCTGCCAAACCACTCTTCCGAATTGTTATAAATTTTTTTGTTGTGCTTTAGTTGATGACTATAATCGAATAACAACAATTTGTCCGCGAATGTTTACAAAGTCATTTATCACTTAAACAGCCTTAAAATTTTTCACATTTAGAACTTTACGACACATTCTACTCTCGTCTGTGTGTGTGTGTGTGTTTTTGTTCAGACTATAGCTTTTCATGATTTTAACTTTGGTTTTATTTTCATTTTAAAATCAGTTTAAGGAACTTGTGTGTTGGTGTCTTTTGGCCTGTAAGTTTAGTAGGGATGAATTGGGTTAGGGATGGTTGGGAAGTCAATGCAAGTTAAATGTGCTGGGATTGAATTTATGATGAAAGCTGAAGTTTCTGTTGACGTGCCACGTCTTAACACGATATTAATGATTTTTCGTGCTTTTCTACGAGTATTTTTAAACTTTCCAAATAATAAAACACTGTAAGAAATATCCGTGTTGAAAGGACATCGAAAGGCGACAGTGTTTTAAGCTTATTTACATATTAATTACGTTTCTGAAATATATAAAATAACATGTCAAGCAAAAAAAAATAATAAAAATAAATAAGTAAATAAATAATAATGATAATAATTAAAATATAATAATGAACAAACCACGAACAGTTCTTATTTGGAATAAACTACCTGCAGATGCCTTCTTTTGATTCCCGAAAATAGAGTAGAATGTGTCCAAAGATACAACAATTTAAAGGCTCTCAGCACCTAGACGAATTAATTTCCAAAACCACTTTTACAAGATTGCTAAGACAAAAGTTAAGGGGCCTTAACACCAAGGAACACTTGACGGATTGCTGGATTGCTGGACATGCTATACACCCTCCTTACCAGCATAATTTGGCTTCATTATAACCGACAATGAAACTCACAATATGCTAATAAATGTTTTCAAGATTTCCAAATTTGAAGAAGCGATGCCAATTATGGGCATGAGCATCATTGATTTCAAGTTCACGTAAACGACATGAGCGTTTACATACTGGAACGCTCAGCTCTTCACAATTACTCTTGAGGCAAAGTGAATACAGGCTTTTACCAAACTTTTTCACAAAATAGAATCTAGTGATTAGATCAATACATTCCCAACAAAAGTCGAAGTAAATTAATGAAAAATAAAGAAACAATTGTTGATTGCTGATGCTGAATACCAGCAGAGTCTAACAAACAAAATAGTGCTATTCACAATATTGTCCGACTGATCATGCATCATTGCATTTGCAAAACAATTGCACTCTACACCAACGAAATGCATTGAAAGAGCGCTCGAATTCTCTCTCAATTTCCTTTGAAGCTTGCGCTGTATCCCATAGAGCCAGCGTGCCCATTTTAGCACTTTCGGTGCTGGATTTGGTACTTCTATCGTTGATTTAGCGGCAAAATTTTCGATTAAGCACTTGGCACTTTTTTAGCACTTGCCAATATTTAGAATAAGTTTGCCTAAGTATATAATATACGCGTATGTATGTGTATGTGATATTTACCCAGCCGACATATTGGCAAGCGTTTTGTAAATTAAGATTGCAGCAAGCTTGTACAAATAAGAGTTTTGTGAATGTCGTTGGCAATTTGCTTGCTAATGCAAGTGTTTTGCGAATGTTTTTGGTAATTTGCTTGCAAATGCAAGTTTTTTGCAAACTTCGTTGACTATTTGCTTGCAAATGTAAGTGTTTCATAAATTTAAGCAAAACGTGTCATTCTCGCCTTTAAAAATTGTGCTAATAAGTTGTGTTAATAAATTGTGTTAAATTGTTTTTAAAGTTGTTAAATTAAGTGCGTTTGATACTTTTAATTATCATTTGCTATTTAAAAAGGTAATTATCTACTTATTTAATGTCTGTAGCAAAAAAGAAGAAAAGTGTTATGCGCAGCAGCACCGAAATTTTTGAGCATCTATGGAACGGTGCGGCTGCAAGTTCTGTAAGTACCCAGAGTGAATTTGTGGAACAGGAGGTTGTGCATAAGGCACAAAATAATTTAGATTCCATGTTGCCAAACGAAGATTATATTTCTGAACACTAGAATTATATGAACTCGTCGGATGGCGCCGTTATTGATTTCAATAAACGTTTAGCTGCATGGTTTGTAGAGAGCAATGTGGCCAATGTGCATGCCAATAAATTACTGGACTTATTAAGCGACAAAATTGAATTTAATATTTTTCTATTAAGAAAAAAAATTTATATTAAAAATGATTTTTTAAATGTACATATCAATAAAAAAGCATATTCAAAACAAAGTAAATGTTTAAAACGCTTATTAATTTCATTAAAAATACGTGCTTTCTAAGCATTTTCAAAACGTGTTTTTCAAGTATTTAGAAAACGTGTAATTACGTTACTTAGAAAACATATTTTGCAATCGTATTTTTAACGCTTATAAAGTTGTGTGCTTTTCGATTATAAAACCCTTGCTTTGATATCTTTTGTAAAGGTCACAGCAGCGTTTTATAAGTGTTTTGCTTACATTTGAACGCTTACAAAACGTTTATTTTTATATGTAAATGCTGGCTGGGTTAATTTAAAGACTGAATTATAATTTTTGTTGGGTTTTTAAAACTTTTTATGTTTAATAAATAATTTACTTCCTGGCCCACGATGTCACTCGGTATCGTTTTCTCATATAAATACATTTAAAACAAAAACAAATTTCAAAATTTTGTTTTTATTTTAAACATATTTATATGAGAAAACGATATCGCGTGACATCGTGGGCCAGGCAGTTATTGTTTTATTCAATGGAAATAAATCCCCCTTATTCTGTAACTATATGTCGATGTCAATGTCAAGACAATACCAAAACAAGTCTATTATTTGCACTTTTTCTGAACCAATTGTCTGTTTGTAACAGCCTCTTGTTACTTTGTAGTCCTTAGAGAATAGTCTGAGGCCATCAGCGGAATTCAATTGTTCACCACAACGAGTATCTAAGTATCCCATTTTTGATATTGTTTTGACGTTGACGTCGACAAACAGTTACAGAATAAGGGGGAATATTTCTAAGGCAACATAAGCATAAAAGATAAAACTATGAACTTTCAAAGAAAATATTTGCTTAAAATTAAGACATTTAAGTTTTAGCACTCTTTTGGTGCCAATTTAGCTCCAAACATTTTTTGGATCTGGTCACACTGCGTAGAGCACAGTGACTCTTCTTGGTTGCAATGCCGCTGTTCCAATAAATATATTTATGTTTGTGTGTATATAGATGTTATGTTGTCTTGGACTATGAACCAGCAACGAGTATCAGATAAAGAAGTTGCACAATCCGCTGATTGTGTGCGCGTGTGTTGAAAACAATTATTTAATTTTCGATTATGTACGTTTAGCTGTTCATTCGGTGCAGATTTTGTATTCTCTGGCCATATTCCGTTGCGGTATAAATTGTTTGTACCGCATACAAATTCCAATGCTTGTTGCATTCCGTCCTTGTATATGCTGTGCACACAAACACAAGCACATGCTCATGTCCACCAGCAAGATATCGCATATTAAGGGAGAGAATAGAGCGGGAGGATTTCCTTCATTTGTAATACTCTTTAATTTTGTTGATTATAATGATTTTAAAGTATTTGTTTTACTTAGTAGGAAGTCACATGTGATTCTCTATCATTCGCAATAAATAAAAATGTGTTTTCCCCTTCCACTTTAATGCGTTTTTCCATTAGTACTCGTATGACAATGCTGCAGAATAATGGTTATCATGACTTTTATCACTGATGCCAATCGAGTGAAATTACACACATTTTGCCCCAGGGACTGACTATATGATTGCGCCACCACCAATGCCATTGCTTTTTCTTTTTTTACTTTCTCCTTTCACTTTTATGAAATTGCAGTGGGTCAGAAGAGTAATGGAATTTTACGCCGTTTCCTTTTAGGACTGTTTTAATATCTAAAACAAGAGTTGGCACTTTTAATTCTTTGTCCCACTGTACGACTGGCCAATTCTTTTGCTTTAAATTGCCGTGCGATGTGCGAACTGCAAATACATGAAAACATTAAGATTGCAAGTCGCTGTAATAAATTGAACAAATTGTGTCATTATTGAAGCTTAAGTTTTAAAAAATATGTCATTTAAATTTTTCTGATAAACATCGTAGACATAAAAGTGAAAAAAACGCACATATAATGAGACCGATGTAAGATTGAACTTTGACGATGATCAAACATCTGGTAGAAAATACGCGGACAAAAATACGTGGATCAAAATAATGATACGCATCCTCCAAAAATTATTCATTATTTTATGTGTCCTCTGTGCTACCGCAGTGCCTGTATGCCCACCAACAATGGTTTTACACCGCGCTCGGTTTGCACGTTGCCGCTATTTCACGTTTCATGCATTCTGTAAATCAATACACAATTCACATATCTAAGTCATATTTATAATTATCTCTAGGCATCTGTTACATATCGTTGCCCAAAATCCAAAAGGCCGTAACTGACAAAACATTTACTTTTACTTTTGATTGATATAGCGTGAACTAACAAAAATACACTTAGAATTTATTGTCAGTTACGGACTTGTGGATTTTAGATGGCCACATGTGTTTTTCGCAAGTACAATCACAGCCTCTATTTATGAGTGGGATATCTTTATTACGCTTCGATAGAAATTTGCAGTCAATTGAAATTGCACACCTACTGCATGTGTAGCATATACAGCTGTTTTGTTTTTGCCCTCGCCCCCGAAGAAGAAAATGCGAAAACGTGTGGCATACAAACGAAGAACAGGAGTATGTAAGAGATGAATTTCCAAATGTAAAATGCTACAACTGAAATATATTTTACTAACCTCAATAATGGCCTGTTGCTATTTTCTGTTCCATTGTTCCGAGTTGCTTTATTCAGTTGGTGTTAAAATACTCCAAGTGAAAAATATCGTTGGCATTTTTTATAAATGTACTTTTTTCTTATTTCCTTAGTAAACAAATTGTTGTTCTGTGTTGATATGAACAATAGTCTCACACAAGTCTTTAGGAAGGGAAACAGACATCTTACATCTCCGTATGTTCGAAAAATTAAAAAAAAGTCCAGATGATGCCTGATTTTATTGAAATGTTTCTTTCAACACGGCCTCTTTTGTTGCCTGATGAGATTTCATCTGTTTCTGGAGCTCCAGACAAATATGAGCAGAACTGAAATAAAAAGAACAAAAAAAATTGATTAAATTCTTATTGAGGTGGTTACCAATTTTGTTTCGTGTCAGATAATGATGGCTTGTTTGTTCTTCTATTTGCTTTTTGCCATTCAATGAATTTTATTTATTCCATTTGAATTTAATTTTAAGGAAAACATTTGCCCGCATACTACCATGAATACCCATTGATTTTATGCACTACTGCAAGACATAAATCGTGTGCCACATGTCAGCATCTGTTTTAAGTTCCTTCTTCCCTTTGTGTTGATTATTGTTGCAAATTTTATTATTCGCTCACGGATTTATTTATTTTTAAGTTTGAAAAGAGTGTTAATAATAATGATGTTTCGAATAGAGAGAATTTATAACGATCTGATTCTGTCAAGACGCTTGTCACGTAGTCGTATAATTCATTTGCATACAATCGATTATGGATAGTTAACCACAATTTATCTCCACTAGTGCGTACTTTAAGCATTCAAGTCCAGTAGACCGGAGTTAGTCCGTAGTAATGCTGACCTACGACCTTCCAAGAGAATTCCGTAGTAACACGAAGGATTTCACTAAACAAAAGAACGGAATTGATTAAATTTGATTCGTGAATCTGTTCTTGTTCAATATCATTGTTTATATTTAATTCCGCTAATTTATTGATTACCCCGAAGTGAAAAATTTGGAAATATTAATTCCCATAATTTTATAAAAATAAAAGTACAGCCGATGAATATTATTTTAGGTAAAATTAGGAATTGCAGATGCAAAAGTTCTGTGCGGTCTAAAATTATTTTCAAATAATTAGGATCCATAAGGTCCCTTGAGTGTAAGTGTCGCGTACAAATAAACTAGCTACTAATCATATGTATTGTGACTCTACTGTCTTCGTTTGTTGCACGAACCAAAATCGTACTAAAAGTTTTCACGAATTCTGCCTTTTCACAATATTGATTTCAATATATCTGTGCCACTTCACTGGTTATGCACACACGCATTTACGAGAATACTATTTCACAATTACTACTTTAATTTAATAGATCAAGTTTGCATCGGGATTGAGGCTTGGAAACCGGGAAAATACTAATTATTAAAGTATTCCTAGGAAAGTATTCATAAAGAGAGACAACCGGCAGCGAAACTTGTGTTTAGTTTTATGAAATAAATAAAAAAATGTATGCGCTGGTGCCATCAACTGCACCGCTGTGATGCAATTGACTGAAAGCTAAGTTTAATTCACGAAAAGTCTGAGCACTATATATTTTGGCATATATTTCATGAATATATTTCTTTTAGACTGTTTGGATTAAGCATTGAAGAACAAATACAGGACAACAAAACTTAACTTAATAATTTGAAAGAGAAATTTATTTTCGCACCCGTAGTGTTCTCAAATGCGATAATCGAATGAAGGAATCTTCTATTTAAAAATTTTATTTGTAAATTTTGTTTGTAAATACAATCATATATTCTGTGCTGTTGCAAGTAAATTAAAAATACTATCCCGCAATATAAAATAAAGTCCTAAATTGCAATTTTTCACTCATGCCTAAAGTCAGCAATCTCATAAGAGGAAAAAAATCGGAAAAGAATTGTAGAAAACAACTTTTTTGATGCGGATATTTAAAACAATCATTAAAAGCAATAACGAATTGGGAAATTTTTTAATATAAAAATCTAAAACAAATGCAAAAACCGAAGAACTGAATGAAAGGAAGGTTGACAAAGGAATGATGAACTTGACTCTCTTCAAAAAACAATAATAAAAAAGTTAATTATAAACGAGCTCTAATTATCATCATCAGCATCGGTATCAGTATTGGCATCCTGAAACCAAAACGCCAATAACGGATGTAATTTAGCAATAGAATTTCAATTTAAAAGTGGCCGGGAGCAGTTGATTTTTGAACAGCTAAACTCAAAAGACGATTAAATAAAAATAACAGATATAAACGAGTAATATTCTTCACTAAGGAAAAGGAATAAGTGAAATAATATGAAGAGTAGGATCGAATTCCACAGTTGAGATTACACACATCTTTGTGCCTTTTCCAATTAATAATACAATAAATGTGGTGAGCTTCTTTATAAGAAGCAACCAACAACACAGAACGAAACGAAAATTATTCCAATTTTTGCAAGACAACATACAGAAAGCAGAGATGATGACAAAAAGCCTCTTCTATGGGCATCAGGCACCGTGTTGTTGTTTCAAGATAACAACTTTCCAGAAGTCGCTGCATTAAAAATTAATTTGTTCGGTTGTATATTTCCTTCGAATGCAGGTTTGGCGCACAGCAGCACCACCGAAACAACTTTCATTGCTTACGCAGCAGAGCTTAGCAATGATCCAAAGATAAATTGTGTAGATGTTTAACTCTGCAGTATCGCAAAAAAAAAAAACTGTCTATCTTCTCATCTTTCCTAATCTGTCCCCTCAATACTATCCCCTCGTTTTCGGTTCCGGCGCCATGCATTGCATATAGTATAGGGGTCATCCCCTGAGTGCTGGTCCAAGATAAAAAAAGGATATATTGTGGAGATGTTTAACTCTGCAGTATCGCAACGAGGTCCCTGCAGACCTCGTATGAGTGAATGAGTTACTCTTTTAGGCTCTGCGGACAAGCGGGTTAAAAGTCATATTTCGGTCAGCAGACGCTTTGTTTTTGCAAAACCAGCACGACAGTTCACATGTGATACTTTTTATTTAATTTAATTTTTTGTTGAATTGTTGTTGTTTTCCACATTATGGTATTTCTAATATTTCGATTCATCGTAGCATATCTAATTAGATATTATATTGTATTTGTATTTAATGACGTCTGCTTTAATTCAGTTTGGCACATTAAGTGCTTCTTTGGTTTACTGTTGATAAAGTGTTATTGTTTATTGATTTCAATACCAACGTCGAAATAAATTATATAAAAGAGAATTGAATTTACGTTGCCTGGATACACATGCATTCGAAGGACTGCAAATAGGCAACAAGAACAAGGTTATATTCAGATTTTAATTAAAAATTTGTTAAAATCTTTTTTCTTCCCAGTGAGAATATTAACCAACTTTTTTGTTCATCTGATACTCACGAGCAGTACGGACCATAAAATAAGCTTCAATGAACTGTTTGAGTTTCATCGATTTGCGGCTACAAGTAAATTCCTGAGTCCCGAATGCTCGCGCAGTCCTATAGACTGACTTTTCATGTGACCTTGGCATCCTTAGAAATGCTGACAATTTTATAGTTTTTACGATGTTTTATTTAATTTTGTTTCTCTGCAAAATAGAGCCTCTTGGGAAATATCGATGCAAAACCAGAAATGCAGCAAAAGATCGCACATGAGTTTACGTTTGGGTTGTGCGCATGATTAACATTATTAGAGAATAATAATGTGCAGAATATAAATGAAAAGTGCACAGACAGACAGACAGACAGATAGACTGACAGACGGCGTGTCACTGGAAGAGTGCGTATGCCAAAATATAATGACTTCATTCAATCAGGTTTTTGCTTTCTTTCTAAGAGCATGCGTTTGCTGTGCCTTTTGTCTAAATTGATTTGAGGTTTTTCTTTCGAGCTTTCCATTATTTTTCACATCGTGGAATTAATTCCATTCAATTGGAATGTGCACATATGGCCGGGCAATGCAGCAGTTGTGCGGTTGAAAACATTTAAGCATTTTCCTTTTTTATTTTTGATACAGAAATATGAGTGAGTCTAACAGCAATATTTATGAAATGAGTACGACTACCTGAGTCTTTATTTACTTTCTATTCCAATTCAAAATAAACCTGGTGCATTGGTGGCATTTGTGGAAGGAAACCCCTAAACAAAGCGTGCAGAGCCTTTATTGATGTGCGAACAATAGAAATGCATGAGAGTTCAAAGACCTTTAATGATTTCATATTTTGGCTGTTTGTTCCTTAAACAGTGTGCATGTGTGTGTGTGTGTATTTTTCTATTAAACGCATGCAACACATTTGCCATGCTGCGTCTAGGAAACGTTAGAACAATAAAAAAAAGGTTCTATTTGTTATTGTAGGTAAAAACAAGGAACACATTGAATATCAACAAATTGATCAATGTTATTAAGTAGAGAGTCCATGCAGCAGAGGGATAAAGAGTGTGTTAGCGGTAGGCGCGTGCGCGCGTTTTTTGACCCTCAAATGCGTTAATAGCAGCTGTTCCTTCTTGTATTTTTTTTTATTAATGAAACAGTTCTTGTAGGCATTAGAAACAATTTTTAAATTCGTACCATAGATTTTAATATTCTTTGGGGAAATTGTATCTTTTCAATGTGGGATTTTTTGGGAAAATTAAATAAATATTCTGCTTTAAACGTAATTGTTTTGAATAACGCGACTACTTTAAACATCCTAGTCTTTTGTGATAAAAAAAATTACAGCCGGGGTCATATGAATACATTTTTGGTTGATTAAAAATATTTACTTTCAAAATATTTCGATGCAGTTTTGCTTTAATAGGGCTGCATTAAAAATAAAAACTTTTAACGGGTTCATTTTTTGTGCTTTAAGCGAGTCTATTCGCAGGAATGCATTTGAAATTTACTATTGAAGAGTTTGAAAATCTCTTATTAGCAAATCATTCGGGTTTCACAAACACTGAATGTCAATATGCACTCGATTATCGAGCGCTCCTGTGGAGATCGATTTAACTCGACCAGCTGTTTGGCGTAGTAGAAGTACAATGCGAGCGGAAGATTTCTCTTATTTCCTGGACCTGGATAAAGTTAATAGCTGCGTCATGTAAACGCGTCGATGTGATAAAGCCGATAAAAGGTACGCTCGCTCCAATATGGGCTGAACTTGGCAAAAGCGATGATGAGGTATGATGGCAAGTGCTGTTGACAAAAAAATTAGTCGACGAAGTAAAACGTTGAAATAGACACACAAATTCTATAGCATCTCCCCTTCATTCTAGTTCAGGCGCAAAGCACTTCATATGTAGGGGTCATCCCCTGAGTGCTGGTCCGAATTGAAAAAAAAAAAACAGTGGGAAATCGCAATTGCTTAGTTCGCTCCTCAAAATCTAGTGTCTACAGAAGCATGTTTCCACGGTCTAGTTTGACTATCACAGACAACAACCTTTTTTCCTTCAAAGAAATACCGAGCAGTTGCGTTACATTCGCAGACGGAAATAATGCTTGGCAGTGTTAGTCACCTACTCCATTTCGTTGACATCGTCGAAATGTTCTCCGCAGACATAAAATGCAAGCCTTTCTTCGAAACCACCATACCGCTAATCCGTTCTTCTTTTGCTAATGCTGCGCATAGACGTTCAACAAATCCTACAGGTATGACGCTAGTAAACATTTTGGTGGGCGGAGCATCGATAAGTACGATAGTAAGTACTGTGTATCATGATGTGCGATAGTGAAATTTATTTCTGCTGCTTGTCTTAAAATTAGCTTTAGAGGTCTCACACTAGTAGTCAGTGTACGTAACACGCGCTCATGCTAAATGAAAATATTAAAAAAATTAAAATCAGTACATCAGAACGCATGATACTCAAATGCAACCACTACCACCGGCAGGAGCGTATTACATGCAACAACTTAAATTGCCACCAATGCTCACACGATCGCCACACAGAAACCAAAACCATTTGCTTTTTTTATTTCATACAACTACGAGCATTATTTACTTTTCCTTCGGTAATCCAACACAAACACAACTCTTTACTTAACAATAAGTGTCCGATGCAGCCAGAGTCTCCAAGGAAATCGACAGACAGTTTCCTCAGATGTACGACCACACATATTTTGTGGAAAAGTTTTCACTTGGCAAACTTTGAAGCACAACGAAGGCGATTTCACACACATTTTTAAAGAACTTTCTAAAGTTTGCTGGGTTATGTGGATTGGCTGGGAACACATTTCATTTGGACAGTGGCATGCATAAACGTAAATACTCGTGCAACACAAATGTCTCCAGTTAAGTGCTTTGCGGTAAAAGATGTAAAGCAATTTTGCAAAAAGATAGATTTTTCAACCATTTGTACACCCTACAATTGGCAGTTGGCTGTATGAAGAGTAACAATTGGTCTTGTTCTGTATGTTAATCGATTTACGTCTGGTGACAAGGCGAATAAGCATTTTTAACTGCAGGGACAATATTCTTTAATTCACTTTACCGCCGTGTCTTTATTTTGGACTCCCTATAATTTGTATCACAGTCCTCCGGTTTCCTCAAACTCAATAAAATGTTGTGTATGAAAATTTATGGTTAAATATAGATTTTTTTTAAATAAAGTCCGTCAAATTTTTTTTGAATTTGCAAGTTTTTAACGTGTACAACAGTTTTAGCGGTCTTTTATTATTCATTCATCGCTTTGAGCAAATTGAGAACTATTAATTTTTTCTTAACTCGGACCAGAACTCAAGCGATGACCCCAAGATATGCGGTGCATTGCGCTGCAAGTAGAAAGGAGGGGATAGTATTGAGGGGAGAGATGAAGAAAGATGAGAAGATAGAGCATTTTATGTAACCATTTGTTTATTGCTCATAAGGGTATGAGACATGTTTCGAAATGGAAATGCCACAACATCCTGCACAACCTTCTCGAGCTCAGAGCCATTTGCATTTATTATATCTAAAGTCGGACGTATTGAAAATATGACCCCAAGCAACCCTTTGGCGCAACAATTAAACTTCACAATCTGAATAGCAAGTACGAGCGTGTAATATTTTTTTTAAAAAATGAAATTGTTGCTAGTTTACGCGTAGTGTAGTTCGTCGTTCATTATTACAGGAATAAATGAAACTGTTTTCAGTTCATTTTTCTGTGCATAGAATATGTTTGTGAAAGAAAAACACTTAATCAAAGCATTTTGTTTTTTGTTTATTTGAAAGTAAAAAAGTTGTAATTCGTACTCGTTTTGTTTTTGTTCATTTATATCAAATTGATGTAACATTTGATTGCAATTTTGACGCCTTTTTCCGGTTTGCATTTCCTTTCATCTGGATTACGTTTCGTATGTGTATGTGTGCAAGTGTATGTTAAAAAGTCGATATCAAAAAATTTCCCTTTGAATGTTACCCTTGTGCCCAACTGAATATCTGAATGTCAAAATGCAGAATGGAGATTAAAAGGCAATACTGATTGTACCGTTGTGAGTGTGTGTGTGTGTATGTGTGTAACTTGAGTACTTTCATTTCGGCAGATGAGGAGAACTTGTGAGGTGATTCAATTTAAAAAACTTGTTGTTTTGTAACCCATAGTTAAACATTTGATTGGCATTTGTTGCATTTAAATAAAATGAAAAAAAAAACAAGAAAAAAGCCATTACAACAAATTTCGATTCAGTTCTTTTTTTTTCTTGTCTAAACTACAAATCTAGTTTCGATGTTTGCTATTTTCTATATGTGGAGATTAAACTTGTTTCACCATCAGGCATGTCTGTGTGTCGTGGTTGTGATGCGTTCCTTCTACAAGGGCATGTTCAGTAAGCAAAATTTAAAATATTTTGTGATGAAACAAAAGAAAGAAAAAGGAATTGTTCACGGGTTCAACAAGGGGTGTTGAGACATATTATATATGTGTGTGTGTGTGTGTGTTTTACTCGATACATGATAATTGTATTAAACATTTTAAATGCAGATACTTTTGGTGTTTGTCTGTAGTCATGGAGACATGAATTTGTTGGTTTTTTAATTGAATGCACGTTTGTTTATATTAACTTCATATTAGGAAGTTTATGAAAAATTTGTTGAATTTTTCACGTACTCAGTGATTTGCAACAATTTACACGGCGTACGTGAAGAGCCCCGTTTAATGTGATTATTCTATTCTTGCCTTGTAGAGCGATTTTAAATGAAAATTATTTTTTTCCCTGCTGTCGTAACCTCTATTGCCTATCACTGACGTCATTATAGTCAATTGGGGATTGAAAGAAATAATCTAATTTATTAATTTGAATACTGAAAAGCAAATTGTGTACTGAAATTCTCTTAACGATTTTAAAATATTTTTTTCCGAGAAATGAGCTGATTATAAGTCTGGAAACGTACTGAAAGCATGCAGTTCAAATGCAGTCAGATGGTCAATGTTTTCACTTTCGTGGTATATTCCAGCTGCTTTTCCTTCTAGTCAAGTCGGAGCATATTTTTTAAAGCAAAGCTCAGTTCGTAGCTTTTTACCAATTCTTAGCTTTCAACGTCTAATACTTGGTACACCTTCCTATTTTGCTATCGGGTTTGTTGTTTAAAAAAGGCCTGGACCACATAAATGAGGGCAGGAAATTCAGCTTTATAAAAGTTCTTTGTTCAGCCAAATATCTATCGTTCTAAATGTTACATTTGATTACTAATGAGTTTATCCAAACTACTCGTATACATACTTGAAAACGTGCGCAGTTGCAACAACAAATTCATATTTTTTTATAGCCAAAGACACAAGCATATACGTTAACTGATCTGATTAATACGGTTGTGCACATTCAGGTATGCCAACAAAGACGAAGGACAACAACAACACGATTCAAACGGAAAATGTTTCAGCTGCGATTGCCACGCGATTGTCACACTTTGTTAACACTCAGATCCAAGCATTCAGTAAAACAGTCGTTCTCAAACTCTATTATTTACTAACGGAACTACTTGACAATTTGCCACTGCCACAGGCAGTTCTGTAATTCTCAATTCTTGCCTCCGTTTTCGTTACGCTTCTGTCATTGAGAGAGTGAGAAAAGGAGAGCATAATAATGAGCGTCTGCCTCAAGAATAAGAAAGGCCGTTGGAGAAAATTTACTAGCTTTCAAGAAAGAGTGCCCTTTTTGCAGTATAATTTATTACACTTTCATTGAATATTAAATAAACAGCACAAAAATTCTATAGCAATGAAATATAATCATTTGCGGAAAAACAAAAAAAAACTATTTTTCACTTGGATCGGCACTCAGGGTGGATTCTATTTATGCACGAAGATGGGTGCCATTTTCTGACTGTTCCTACATGATATTGCCAATCGCTGTCGGCAACGTTTAGCGAGCAGTGCTATGCCTTCGCCATTGAAACAAGTCGACAACGAAGAACACAACCATTCACTAATGCAGATCAGAAAAATTCGATGCCATGTTCACGGAATCCAACCCGGCATCCCTGGAAACTACGCAACACACGGAATCGAGCCAAGGACCGCTCGTACAAAATAATGTTTTCATTAAGAACAAAACATACGCGCATGAAAGACTAGTATTTTGTCAGAGTTTAGCTGTAGTGTTTGTTATGGTCATATTTGTTGTTCCTTAGATTTTGCATTATTTTTATTGTGGGAATCGAAAACTACATTATCTGTGTATGGAAGGACGATTGTAATGAAGAGCAGAAGTAACCCAGTTGCTCCGAGTATTAACAGAATGTTTTATCTCTTACTCATTTTTCTATTTAACTAAAGGACGCATCACACAATTTATAAAGCCAGCAATTATAATCGCCATACCGCTGTAACATTTTCTCACACACAAAGCAAACAATTTTACACACACAGAGGCAGTTTAGTGTAACGACGAAATTGAGAGCACAAAACAATTTTATAATATAAAATAATAACTCAATGAAAATGTTTACCCACTTTAATTTTTTCCACACATGATTGAAAATACGCAGATAAAAAATGTTTTACAATATTTAATTTAAAGTTGTTGGCTGCGTTAATCATTTAAGAAGCTATTCACAGGCATGAGCATTTAACACGAGAATGTGTAAACTCTATGCGAACGACTGTCAATTGTATTGAAGAAACAACTTTGATCTTATTGCCAATATTTTTGTCTTTTGACATAAAACACACATGCATTTCGTTGAAAAAATATCCTTCCTCTACGGTTTTCTTCACGAACACACTGGTTCACGGGTTTCGAATCAAGCTAATCGCGTTTCAAAGGTTTCTTTCAAACTCAGATTTCCTGGGAATTGGAACCGATTTGATTTATGCAAAAAAAAAAAAATGAGTAACAAAAAAGTTTTATGGTATAACTTTCAAACTTCTTTGCCGATCGAGTTCGAAATATAATCACCTCCTGACATTCCACCGCCACAAACCGCGTCAAAGTCGGTTCACGGGTTCGTGAGATATTGTGAACGAAAAAATTCAAAAAGTAATTTTTTTAATAAACTCCGAAATTATATATCTGGTCATTTAGTGTTCTCGATTCTTTTAATGGACTCGAAGTCTAGTGGGAATCTGCTGCTCCATTCAAAAGTTAGTCAAAATGAGTTGACATGCAGCACAAATTCATACTAAACAAATGTGTGGAACTCTTAGACATCTTTTAGAAAAACTAGAACCAAATGTAGCAGTAAAAGAGCTGCAACGGTAAGCCTTCATGTACATACACATGCACAGTTCTTGCCACATGCATGTTTGCTAGCAAAACAGACGCACACATCTGCACTCATTCATTCATACCACACTCTGGCAAAGGCAGAGCCAATTGTTGCACAAACGCACATTCGAAAACCAGTGTGTATAATTACGCCACTGTCACGTCTCTTACTCGAAAACAAGCTGCTCGTAGTTAAACAAGTACGTTTGTTGTACGCACTGTTACATCAGCGTTACCGTTCGTGGACAATTTGCGACTTGTGCCTTTTGTGCCCCTTCTCATTTCGATTTTTTCACATCTTTTCAAGAACGCTTTAAAAATAGTTCCCCTTTATGCGCTTATGTATTTTTGACAGACGACCTTTTTATAAATTTGCCAGTTAAAAGTCCGTGTTGAGGTCGTAATTTGGTATACAACCAAAGAAAGATGGTTTTCAGTTGCTTGTGACGAATTATTGTTGACGACCAGCTTTAATTGAAACCCACTAAGTTTTTAAGGCCCTTGCATCCAGTTCTCTTTACTTCTTTCTATATTGACTTCTATTGACTATGTGGATATCGTATCGGAACGTAGTTAAATTCCAAGTGAGTGGGTGAGTGCGAGTGATTGAAAAGTAGGGGTTTTTGGATTAAAATAGGTTCTATGCACAATTCGATAAATGCTCGCATACATCCAAACTTGTACAAATTTGCCACACATGTATGACGAGCAAAATAAAATGATTCGCAAGACTACAGCATTCCCCTGGTAAATATGTCAAACATATGAACTCGAGCTGCACCCAAACTCTCCGTCCTGCAACATTCCTTCAGAAGTCACCGCACAGAAAATATTTTTGTTCTGGCAGTGTTTACTACAGAAGAATAATTTTGAATTTGTTGAAAAATTAATTGGGCAATAAGTTCCAGGTAAAGCCTTGCTTGTATGACCTATTGCTCGATGCTAGTGAGTAGTGCGTTAACGTATCAGTGCGGAGGTCGTGGGTGCTTTAGACTCTGGTCTGTGTGAGTACAAGGAGTAAACTGTTGGCTGTTAATTAATATAATTTGTAAACTGAGCACGATTCCGTTTGTGTAAAAAGGCCTTTATTGTTCCCACGGCAGCCCTGTCTCACATACATTCATCCCCACATTGTTGTTGTTGTTAATATCGTTTTGTGTATTCAATTTTAATGCACTCGTCTATTTTTCATTTTACAATACACAATCAAGCACACACACCACAAGTACATATTTACAGCTGCATACTTTCTGGCGCAGCGGTAGGGGTGGCGCCAAAGCATGGGTTTTGCATATAAAAAGTGGCAAAATGGAAAAATCTGTGATATTAGCTTTCGAGTATGTGGCATTTGTAATGTTTGTTATAGTTGCTGACGATGTGTTTGAGGTTTTAATATTTTTCGAAAGTTGTTATTGCTGTTGTTGACTTTATCGAATCGTCTGTAAAAGTGTGTTGATTATTTGAAACGTAAAAACTAGTCGATCCCACACACACACGCACACACACACACTCGCAAGCACAACAAAAGTACAGAGTTAAAACCGAAAAACGTAAAGTTGGCAAATTATAGACAATTGCTGCACGTTCTAGTTTGTTATTGTTGCAACTATTTCCCTGGCTCTGGTACGCTTCCACCACTAGACGCCTTGATCTGATTTTTAGTTTTATTAAAATCTCTTTAAATCCGAAACGAAATAGATAAAAAACAAGGGAGAAGCGTTGATTACTATTTCTGCTAAAGTCAGTTAAAATATGCACTGAATTGGTTGACGGCAGCTTTTCTACATATTTGCGTGTTTGCTGTTTGTTGTTTGTGTGTGCGAGTGTGTGTGCGGTGCGGTGCGGTGCGAGTGTGGTGCTGCTTTTCCTAAATTTCATATTGCCAAAGGTGTGGTAAGCGATTTAAAAATATGAAAAAGTTTCTTTTCGTCGCTTATTATTGCCTTATAACATTTTCACGTAATTTTTAACGACAGTCCCGCAGTGTGAACTTAAAGTGAATGTAAACATCATTAAAATGTATAAAAGGGATTTTATATTTTAGATGGATTCAAATGGCAGTTTGTCAATGTAAAATGGCTGTTGAGCCATACTTTCTTGGAACATTTTTCACTTAGAGTTTTTTTTTTTTTTAAATAAACGACAAAACTAAAAATTACTTAAATCTGATTTAATTTACTTGTGCATTGCAATCTGAAGTAATTTGTTTAAAACGAGTTCTGTGTGGTAAAACCTTCTATTTTTATAATACAAGTTTGCTTTTTGGTTGGATAGAAATTACTCTTTTGGGCGAATCATCCGATGAAGTTGACACCTGCCAGCTATAATTTGCGATCTGTAATGAGTTAATTAACCTTCCAAATGGTGCATGCCTTGTGATTTTGTGAATCTTTTTGAAGACATTTAAGAAATTTTTAATTCATTCCGAGACATCCAAGATTTAGTTCAGCCCTAACGGCTGCTACAAATGGTTAAAAATTCAAGGATTTCGGAAATAGGCGGCTCCAACTGAGAGCTAAAAATATATGCGAAGGCTTTAGGATTAAGACATTCTGTCCCTTCCAACGAGATTTAAAAGTGGCACGAAACGTTAAAAATTTAAGAGGCAATATTTTAATTTCGCAATGCGAAATAGCCACAAGTTGAAAGCCAGTCGACTGCTTTTCAATATCCTGGGGCACGAATGCAATATACGTAACTAACAACATTCATTTCAAGTGAAATGAGAGATTAAGTGAATAAATGAAGTAAGTGACTGAAAATAGTCATCTTTACATCTTAAATACTCAAACTGGCATGAAACATTTGCTTTTTCCGAAAATTGTACTTTTCTAAACAAACATGCACGAGTAAGTGCGCGAGCAAAAACGTTTGTTATTTTAAAACTAAAATATTTACTCAATAAAGTGGTTTTCATTTCAGATGCATTTTTTCGTTAACCGACTTTCACATCAATAAATGACAGCTGTTTATTGAAAAAATATTATAAAAGTTTTTGTCATGAAGGAAAATAATATGGGAATCCTAAAAAACACAAATAAAAATTTACGCTCGCTTAAAGAAGAATATCGAATAACATTTAATATAAAAATTCGACAAATAAAAAACAGACATGAATTCGTATAAAAAATTCATTGACCTTTTACTGAAAATCAACACGTTTCTATGAATGCGCTGTTGAGTTTTAAAAATTCTGCATTTTCGTCAAAGGTTCTGAATGCTCGCCACCAATTAAAGGAAAAAATTATGTCGCATTAAAAGTATTTCTGTTTACAAAATTGGGCATGGAAACCAGGTGTGTGAAAGGCAAAATTCTTTCTTCAATATCGTTGACTTTTCATCGAGCCACAGAGTCTAGGCAGCAGCTTCACCCGGAAGAAGTTACTTGAAGTTCTTGTATGAAATGAATTTTTGTTTCTTCAGTCAACGGGTGAGGCATGCTGGATTTTCAGCTGTTTTCCACAAGAACCCAAAGTGTGTGCACATATTTTTTCATGCATATTTATTTAGAAAATCCCATCAGCAAGTTTATAAGCATGAGTTTCTGTCTGCAAGGAGTGGTGGTTCAGTGTGTGAATGAATATTAAATCATAAAACATGCTTGAATTCATTGTTGCGTTTCGTTTGCAAGGATTTTTACGAATTCAAATGCACACACATGAAAACCATAAATTACGAAAGGTAACCATAAAAACGTTCATATCAGAATATACGAGCACAAAGCGTCATATCTTCCGTTGGTGATACGAATCTAGGTTTTGAATTTTTTCTTTGTCTCTACTAAAGTTGCATAATTTGCTGTTGCAAGCATTACACATTGTTGGCGAGATTAATAGTTTAGGACCACAAACACACAGACACTCATTCAACCCAAACCCAATACGACCCAACCCAAATGCAACTGCAGGCCAATTGAAAGCACGACCGGTCGTCTACTCAACTCAACGCAAATTCATTATTTTGCCAAACCACCTGGTTCCTGTTTAGATACATTTCCGTGCCACCCTTTACTTTTACTCTTTTAATTTTTTTTAACCCGAACAACTTTGAAACATTATTTGTGTGTATTTTTTTTTATTTTTTTATATAGTTTAATTACTTTTTTTGGGTGAACAAAATTTCTTAGTTGATCACAAACATGAATATTGAGTTACTCGCATGTATTCGTTTTCATTCACCTTTTGTAGATCTTAAATATGCCAAAAACAAAACAGCTAAGAACGATCAACAATACATATTCTCCCTCCATTTAATTGTTTCACTACACAATATAAATAAATATTTTTAAATTTTTTATATAAAATGACCTCAAGCCTAAACAATTATTACCAAATGTAAAGAAAAACTAAAACAAGAACAGAGAGAAGAAACTTTTTTCCCAGATGTGGTATAAACATAAAAAAGTTAACTCATATCAATTAAAACTTTTCTTGATGTGATATAAATTCTCCTCTGCGCCGTAAACAAATCAAGGGCACGATGACTCGACAATTTCAGAATACACAAATTTCGAATAAAGCAGAGACCGATATGACGGTTATCCAAACTCATTTGACAATCAATTTCTTCTAAGAAATATATTAATGCAAATTTGTTTCAAGTCCTCACATCAGACTAGAGTTGAGTCCCTAAATGCCAAAATCCACGACCTGCATGGAAATATGATTTCCTTTTTTGTAGATTCAAAGCGAACTACGGCAAGCAGCTCTTTTAGAACTCCAAGAATTGCAAATTAAATTTCTTTAGTTTTTTTTTGCCGACCATCAACTGCGCGAATGTGCTAACACAATT
Organism: Linnaemya tessellans; assembly: GCA_951800035.1. Taxonomy (NCBI): domain Eukaryota; kingdom Metazoa; phylum Arthropoda; class Insecta; order Diptera; family Tachinidae; genus Linnaemya; species Linnaemya tessellans. The sequence goes on from OX637535.1 coordinate 491,990, forward strand.
AAAGTTGTTCAATTATTTACACGTACACACACACATAAGCATGTGTATACAAACACTGTGTATAAAAAGAAGTCAAAATTCAACAATTAGCCCACTTGCGGCTTTAAGGTCATGCAAAGGCAACTGTAATGAACACAAAGTTCTTTATGACAAATTTTTTATCGATTGAATAATTTTTATTTGCGGAATTATCCCAAACACGATTGACCTTCATAACAACACACCAAGTACACAAGGAATTTTTTAAAGTTACGTGTTGTACGCTCGGCATCAAAAATGGCGGCATGAAATAGCCACCGACGCAATACCTCCTCAGCACGAAACTGACATGCACATCAGAACCCAGAGAAATGTAGGGAACGCAACAGCACACGGTCTTGGGGGTGGCAGTTATTAAGTTTATTGCCATCTGGGTTAGGTTTTAATCGAATTAATAACCTTAAGAAAAGAATTGTGGTTCATTTCCTTTTGTTATGTCGAATTCTGTTTTTGTCCAGCTCCCCTTTGGCCAGGCATAACGATTTCCGACAAAAGTCGGAGCGACTGCACTTAAAAAGGAGCCTAAATGATGAGCAGTCACTAATCGAGCTGCCCGAAGAACAAAGCCCGGCCAAGCAAACCATGAGAAGTTACTCAGTGAATGTCCTCGTAGACGTGCTGTGCAAAGGAAGTCCATTTTCGGCTTTACTGCACTTTTAATATGGAATTTACTTTCTAACGAAAGAAATTTCCAACAAATTTTATTTTGCGATGCTTTCCTCCATTTCGTTGATGAAAATCATAATTTTATTAACTGCGCAATTGTTGCATTTTCGGTTTGTTGAGTTAATAGCGAAAATATTTGACTAACGTTTTTATTTTCTGCTAATTCAGTTTCAAGTGCAACATCACATCAAACCAAACAAAAAGGAATCCACCGGTGCGAAAAACAGAAAATCTTGAAAATGACACAAACATACAGACAGAATGACTGGCATTTTCGAAGTCGAATGCCTGCAAATATTCATCACACACAAGCACTTATTTTATTGAAGGTAAACAGACAACAACTTCCTTTTTTCATTGAATTTGCAAACATGAGTCTCTGACCAAACATTCAAACATGTGCCGAAAAGAATCCTGTTTCGAGAGCTCCACTTAATGAATAATGGCTATACATTTGCTTAACGCCTTTCTTAAGGATCAAAGCGATATCCGGTCGCTTTGCGTACAAGGGCAGCAAAAACGAAAAAAACCTTAAATCAAGTTTAATGAACCCCCTCCTGTAAAACTACAATACAGTTGTTGCAGCAGTATTATTCAGCACTAGTGTATTTTAGTACGGGCAGGAAAGCATTAAAATCCCGACAAAAAGAAATGAAGGATCAAGGAACGATACTTACACTTTAATATTGTGCAGAATACAGAATAAATAAAAGTTCGCATTCACACAACTGATTACATACGAGTATAAACCAATGACTCATGCAACAATTGGTTCCACATGAGTAAAAGACACATACTCGCACACACGGCTCTTTATCTACAGCCTTGTTTCTGCGTGTGTGTACTTGAATCGTAACTATTCACACACACACACACACACGCAGCCACAAACAGGACGTCCGCAGCAAATGTTTGCACTAGAAGACAGAAGGAACTGATTGTTCTCAAAAAGAAAAAAAGGAATCAGTGCAAATTATAGCCAGTGATTAAAATCTAAATGGCCAATGCACAAGGTGGTGTTGTACGAACGGTAGACCCAAAATCACGAGACGAGAATTTCATAATATTTCAAACTATTTCATTTTTTGCTTTACTACTCGTTTCTTTAATCCGGCTGAAGAAAGCGAAAGGATAGAGAAGTTATAGATTCAATACACAGGGCGCAAAAGGAATGCAAACAGTCGGTAATTACAAAACGAACATAAAAACATTGAAACCTAAACAAAGGCTGCAGTGCCAGGATTTAATTATTTTTTTACTTCGCAAAGACTTTCTCAACAAGACGGCGCAACTTGTCACATACCGCGCAAAACAACCAGAACAGAACCGACAGAAATGGCGTCGGATTACTTTTTAAGCCAGTAATTGTTTTATGCCGACAAACCAGAAACTTTCGAAGCATTGCAAGCTAACATTCAAGGCACCTTTGGCGACATTTTTTTTTTATCTTGGACCAGCACTCAGGGGATGACCCCTATATATGCAATGCATTGTGCTGGAACTGAAAACGAGGGGATAGTATTGAGGGGACAGATTAGGAAAGATGAGAAGATAGACAGTTGTTTTTTGTAGCTTTTTCAACCTTTTTACTTCACCGGCTAATTTTTGCTACAGGGCCGACGAAGGTGGGTGCTGTTACTCTGTTTTTTAGTACATGATAGTGTCAGTCGCTGCCAATTATGTTCAGTGACCAGTGACTTTGCCTTCATCATTGAAACAGGCTGGCAACAACTAACACAACCACGCACTAATGCTGATCAGAAGAATTCAACACAATATTTCATGACTCAGCGAGGGCTCGAACTCACGACCCTCCGCTTTATAGTCTCGTGTTCTACTACTTCAGCCAACAGCACCCACAATTAGACATTAGACTTGTATCGAACTCGTCCCATTTTAAAACGCCAACAATATTTCAAACGGCTCACAAATAATTTTGAAGAAGTGAAGAGAAGGAGTTACAATTTCGGACTCGAATTAACAACTTCAGAATTAATGATAATGAAATCCATATTTTTAATTGGAATGCAATCAAGTGTCAGTCGCAGTTCAACTTTATGCAAGATTCAATTCCTTTAAACCCGTAAGTGTGTATGTGTGCATAACTAAATAGCAAACAGTTTTCCTTATCACAGGAGAAGGATAATGATCCTTGTTATTTAGGCAAGGAGATAATGATTTGTGTCGCCGTTTAAGGCACGTGCACAAAAAACAGAGGGATTTTTCTGCGTGGCATTGCCAGTTTTTGAGTGTAAAACGAAAATAATATTTTTCTGTCGTTTGCAAAATAAACAGGGAAAAAATTTTCAGCATGTTTTTAATGTGGGAAACCGCAAAGAGCTTAAGAAATCGCTTAATAGCTTTTTATGTTTTCGTTCAGCGGCAGTTAAAGCGGCGCAAGCATTTGAGTTGCTGTGACGTCAGTCAGACTCATTTAAGGGAATAATGAAATGCATTCAAAGCAAATTTATTTTGAAAACCTTAATTTCCTTGTGTGAATGTGTGTGTGTGTGTGTGTGTGTGTGTGTGCGTGTTTTTGTTTTGGGTTTGTGGGTGTTGATAGTCAGAATTTTTCCATAAAACAAAAGCATAAGCGCGTGTTGCCCCATGACTTTTACCATGCTTTTGTAATCAAGCGTAAAGATAAATTAAGCTTAAATGTATTAAGGAAGTGTGCTGTTTGTTATGCGCTAATGTAGCGAGTGAGTGGGGAACACACGATTGTGTTTGTGATTCAACAATTGATAAAAAGTATCGATTCTATTGATTTTATAGAATTTATTTTCAATAGATACCCAAGTGAGTTACTCGAGTGCGTCTGGTGATGCTCAGCTAAATGGCACGTCGTCTAGTTGATGGTTCTTCATTCAGGGCGGCATCGGCAGCACCAGACGCGAATTTGTCGACAGAATGACCAATCCGATGGCGGCCACGCCCTGCAGGGCCTTTCGGCGGCATGTTTGCAAAAATGACGAGTTATTATAACCATTAAAGTCGGGACTCGGAAGATAGTAATTTTCTCTCCTGCAAACCGCGTTGAGGAAACCGCTTTTATGTTCCGACTATACAAAACTGTTTTATTTTATGCTTCTGCCACATTCGTGTTTTGGAAATTTGAAATCTTCGATAATTTAAAAAGGATCACCTGGAAGCATTTCGTTGATGAATGGTTTTATTAATTAAAAATATTTAGGAGAAAAAAATTTTTGCCGTTTCAATTTGGGTTTATTTCCCCAATGCGCCAGCCAGCTATTAACGTGCAGTTGTTTTCATATGCAAACATTCGAATATTAACTTTGCACGTACAAGCGTATGCTGATCTAGTTGTCCTGGCGAAGAAAAAATGGGAAATTCCATTTGTTATCAGTGGCAGTAGTTGAATTAAAAGCAGCGTAGATACAACAGCAGCAAATAATTGGCTAATGAATAAAAACTAGTTGACTTTTGTAAAACTGTTGACGTACGACGGCATATATTAGTTCCATATGAAAGAACTCAAAGGAAATGCAAAAACAAACAAGAAAACAAAAAAAGGAAACAAGTATTTGTTGCCTTCTGGTTGGCTCCGTTTATGGTTTCACTCATACAAAAGATTATCCACCAAACCAATTCAGCTCAATCTGAAGGTGGTTTAGTTCTGTTATCCTCGGACTGTCAGAAATAGAAACACCAACAGCACGTGCTGTTTCCATCAACAATATGAAATATGAAATCCAAATTTTGGTTGCTTCAAAAGGGTTGTTGTGGCTGCAACTTGCACCTTGAATTTTGTTGTGATTTAATTATTCCTGCCAAGGTTTTAATCCTGTTTGAACACTGCTACGCATTCAAAGTGATCATTCAAAGTACCTAAAACGATCACATTACTTTCTCAGCCTTGTGTTTTATGTTCCGGCTGAAGCTTAAATAATTTTAAATATTCATAAAACACACGCACAAAAATACTCCTGAATAGAATGAGTCCTCAATATATTCCGCACCAGAGCGTGTGTGTGTGTGTGTGTGTGTGTGTGTGTGTTTCCGTTTTTTACATATATTTCATTACCCAAAGCCTTCTTTATAGAGAAGCCTGCCAACAGTTTCGATTAAAGTGGTGGTTTCTTCCAGCAACTGAAAAGAAACGAAATGCAATACAGTAGACGTCAGAGTGTGCAACAAACACAAGACACACACTTGTGTTGATATGGGCAACGTTGCTCTCCACGATTCTTTTTTTTTTTTTTTTGTTGTTGGGTGATCGAACAAAACTTGTTATTTAAGGAAACAATTAACAATACACTTAGAGAAATGCAATGTGAGATTTATTAATTTCTACAGGTTTTTTTGCGCTCACTCTGGCGATCTTTAAAATTAAATAATGCGGCGGATAGCTGTTTAGCACAGGGACCGTAACTGTTATGACTTTTATCAAAAAAATCAAGAAATAAGAGTTATTTTTGATTTTTATATTTTTAGATAGAAAATAAGAGTTATTTTTGATATTTATTATTTTAAATGAAAAATAAAAGTTATTTTTGATTTTTATATTTTTAAATGAAAAATAAAAGTTATTTTCGATTTTTATATCAATAATAAAAATCAATTCAAAATTCGTGACATAGGTAATATGTTTGTGTTTCCATGGCTTCGAAAATTAGCTTTAATTGTTCATTCTGTACCTGCCACTCAAGTCAGTGTAGAAAGGTCATTTTCAGCACTCAGATTCATATTGGGAGATTTGAGATATAATTTATCTGAGGAACATTCAAAATCAATTATGATGGTCAAATTGAACACCTGAAAACGACCTCTTAACACTGACTTGAATGGCAGCCAAAACTTATAAGCTATTTCTATACATTCATGTTTTTATAGCTGATAATGGATAAGTCAGATAATATTTTATATTCATATAGAAATTTGAATGAATCAGCATATTATAATACATACGGCATCAACAAATAAATAAGAGTTTTGAATTGATTTTTATTATTGATATAAAAATATAAAAATCAAAAATAACTTTTATTTTTCACTTAAAAATATAAAAATCAAAAATAACTTTTATTTTTCAATTAAAAATATAAAAATAAAAAATAACTCTTATTTTCCACTTAAAAAAATAAATATCAAAAATAACTCTTACTTTTGATTGTTAAAATAAAAATCAAAAATTTAAAAATCATGCAATATGTTGGATGCATTTCGCCTAAAAATCATGATGGTGTAATTAAAAGTTTTCTACGATGTTCATTTATGTATGATTTATTTCTTCAAAAATTTAAAAATAACTGTTATTTCCGGTCCCTGGTTGAGCACAACTGCGTAAAATTACAGTGAGCACCTTCGGAGCACATTTCGGAGTACCCAGTCAATTACTTCCAGAAGAACGACTACGATTTATTTGACAATATTTAAGCGAATACATTCAAGGATTTAATAATTATTAATAATTAATTCAAAAATTAATAATACGATCTGAGATGAAAATTTATTGCTGAAGAAGATTTAAGTTTTTATAACAAAACCATTTCGAGAAGGAGAATTGGGCATGCCAGAGATGGTGTTCCGTTCAAGTTGACAGAGTTTAGTTGAAGGTCGGCATATTAATCGTGACAGCAAAATAACATTGACAAATTACTGCTATGGAATGTGACAAACAGACGTTCAAAAGCAATACTTTAGCATCGATGAAAATAATCCACTGCGAACCTATTTTTTATTTAAGCGCATGAATTTCTTCTTGTGTATTTTGCACTCAAGAACTTTTTAACCAACAGAGGACAACACACATTCGTCTGTATACGTGTGTGTGTCTACTCGTATGCTAATCTGGTTCTTTGAAAACATTAATATAGTCTTTTTTCATACCTAATTTAATTTGGGTGTTCACAGCATTTTACATATTTTTTACCAGCCAGCGACGCGTGCCTTCTGTGGCCATATGGTAGGTCAGTCCAGTTCCTATAAATAGCTTTTGATACTAAAGTAAAACGTACGACAAACAGGAAAAGCATAAAATAAAACAAGAATAAAAAACGGCAGCAATATATTCTAAATGCATGAATGCTCAAGTGATCATTATGAAAACCAAAACAAGGAGCAGAAATAGAACTCGTAGCGTAGTCGTGCAAACAGATGCGAGTACGCGTATAAAAAAGGTGGTATTGGCTGGCGGTGGTGGTGGTGAAGGCGACCGACGGTGGTGCAAATGCTAGGTGGTAGAGTTTGCTCGTAAAGAGTGGTGATTGACGCTCGTGTTTTTCCTTTTGTTTTTGAAAGCAACAAAAACACATCCGTTACTGTCCTTAAAAACAATAAGGATACTTTTTCACGATTAAACCAAAATCTACCCAAGCGCAACATTTTCATTCCACCAAAGCCAGAAACAAGGAAAATTTACATGTCGGCTGAATTAAGGCGTTATTTCAAGTTGATGTGGACGCGTATAATGCCATTTGCAGATCGGCCTGGCGTGTTTGTGTTTCAATTTCAATTTCTTTATGAAGTTTGCCCCCTTTGGTTTTTCCTTTTCTCCTACCAATTCGAAATCGTATAGTTTGCATTTCAACTTTTAATAATAAACAATTTCTGTACTTTATAGGGTTTCGTCTAAGCCCTAATTTACATTTGAAGTATTTCTTTTGTGGCTGTAAGTCTTCTTTGAGTTTGACAGCTGCCATAAGCGTTACTTAGTGATAATTTTGAATTTGAAAGCCATTAACTGCCGTATGTTCCTTGAAACAATTGAATGAATTTCATATGAATGAAGCTCTTGGCTCATGTTCTTTTACGCCAGACTTATATTTAATGATAAATTTTTAATTAAAGCTCTGAAATCAAAATCACAATATCAATATTTTCTTGCTCTAAATCTGAAAATTATTTCAAATTATTTTCTTTAGTCAAGAGCAGAACCTGGTCGGATGTACCCGTACGTGCAAAGAGAGTTGCAAATTCGAGAGTTTATTCAAATAAAGAACTTGCCTTTCATCATTAATTAGAAAAATATTCAAAGTTTATTTTTCATTTTCGTCCTAATAAAAAAGTGGAGAAACAACATTAAAATAAAATGCAGAAATTATTTCATAATGATACACTGCGTTCTTGTTACTGATTGAATTTTTGGATCAAACTAAAATATTTCATTTTTATTGCAGCATCTCACAAGGACAAAATTTCATAAGGTCTCTTCCTCATTGTCATGAAATTTAAAATCAGTTTGAATAATATTTTTTGCAAAAGTGGTCATACAAAATTATGTTAAAATCGATTTCAAAATGGCAAAATACACCAAATAATCTAGAGTTAGAAAAGACTTCTACAAATAAGGGAAAGAGAAACTCTTAATATTGAAATTAAATGCTGCAGTTGTGCTAAAAGTTTTGATTTCAGTTTAGGTTGCACGGGCTGCCGCCTTTGATGATCAAATTCAGCCCAGTTGGGGGTTAGTAGGTCACCCCGCGAGTAAACCGAAAAAACATCCAGCGTCTTTGATGAAACTCGAAACCACGACCTCCATACCAACAGCCTACCAACCAACCGCTGAAGCATCCAGCGTTTGATTTTTAATGTGCAACAGAAACTAGAGATAACGATTGAAATGTTCAATTTCATTGTTTTACAGAAAATATCGCAGTAAAATAATTCAAATTGTATAGTGTGGAGTCGAAAATCTTTATATTATAGTTGTCAACATCTTAAGAATGTGCATATTTACATGATGATTTAAATCATGATTATCTAAATTCTATTTTGCATTAAAATTCTAAAGAAACAGAAAAATGTGTCATCTCGAAAACAAAAACTTGCGAAAATAAGACGGCAGGTCAGTCGCAAAGTCTCTTTCGGGAATTGCAGTTTTCCCTGGCACTAGTGGATTTCAACACTTCCGATAACTGAGGAATTTTCCGTGCGTAAGTACGCTGTTACTTCTTATGTAGGTCATCCCGTCGGCATCTGTGAACCGATACTTTACAAAGTAATTTTCCAATAATAATGATAAGAAGGCAGGACGTCACATACGATCGACATGTGCTCGAACTCAACTGAGGCAAACACGCCATGTCTTGTAACTGCACAACCACTAAATGTCCAGTGCTCCAACCGTTCCAATGGCGAGAAACGAAATAGTTTCTTAGTCATAAAGTATTTGGCTCTGAATTAAAAGTCTGTAGGCTTTTCAGGATCTTAGTAGAATGAAGTTGCCATTAACATATAGCGCGTTTAGGAGGAAATTGTAATGTTGTTACTCAGATCGAGAGCCGCCATGGAGTAGGAAAACATCCTTAAAACACTATATATTTGCTCAAAAGCAGTTGCAATTAAAATGATTAAATGTAATATGTCTGGTTATTGATTTAACTTTAATATTGATTTTTGTGTTTGAAGTTTCATTCATGTTTGTTTGTTTTTAATGCATCCAGTCATGAAAATATTAAACTCATACAAATTGGCAACTTTTCTCATGCTCTAGAACGTTAGACAGGCATTTAAAGGGGTTTTATGTACATTTTGCTCACTTTTGTTGCCGCTGCACAATTTATATTTCTATTTGTTGCTGCTATTGTAATATCACGAAGCCAGGCTACCCACCAGCAGCACAACATGTGAGTGCAGTGGCACGGGTTCTGTGAGTGTATTGGTACGGTTTGGTTGTACGTGTTCGTACATATAGTTTAGCTCAATCACGGAAGAAGTAAATCGTGCCACAATGTTGTTGCAGAATATGAGTTGAACAACGTTTTTACACACACACACACACATACGCACACGCTCCCATGAACATGGGTCTCACAACACAGTTGGCCACGTCGCGACGTCTGAATGGCATTAGTAAATCGTGGATGGCATTTTGAGGGAAATTGTGGAAGAAATTACCGCGAAATCTTGCAACAACCTCCCATGTTTTCTCCTTGGGCCTCATGTCAATACGATCATGGTGTAGTTGACTTGGTTGCAATGGCAAATGATGTAGCTGCTACGTCGGCTGCTGCATAAGAAACAATTCATCGCTATTACAGATGACGATCACGTAAGGAATTTCCTCAAGCCAAATATAAAGAGATCGGATTGCAGAATGAATTGATCAGGCAATAAAATCCCATTTTTAGATATAAATGAATGCAACTTTACTGGAATATTTTTCCCGCTTGTTCAGTTTATGACATGTTTGAAAGTCACCGTCTAAAATACTTGTGTTGCAGAGTTAATTCAAGTTATGAATACTACTGCCCTGCACTCTAAGTATGGGATTGATTCTTGTTCTGCATGACTTGAACACACTAATTGATAAATAATTTTAAAAAATATGTAACATCAATAAAACATATTCGTTTGCTTAAGAAAAGAGTGTCGTTCTTGTTATTGTAATTGCAGTTTGATAAGAAACAAAATGTGTAATTGAGTTGCCCATCATGTCGTCAAGCTGATGTTGTTCGATACCAGCCAACCGCTGGTGTTGTGTGAGAGAGGACCCAACTAAAAGCTGTGTCGCTGAAGGCAAAGTTGTATGCGACGCTATTGGCCAATGGGGAAGGATAAAAAGACTTTAATTCGGAATACACAAACTGCTGTTCTACTTACAGAACACATCCATACAGATAAACAGAAAGCAACTGAGCATGGATAGACAAATAGATGAATAGATGGATGTGTAGTTGGATAGAAATGGTTGGAATAAATGCATAGCAGCCACCTCCAGTTGTATGTTTGTTTATATCTATAGAAGAGACCTACAATAGTTTTAGGTTTCTTTTTATTCCACTTCCTTAAATCTGCGACTAGAACAATGCACAAACATACAAACAGAAAATTCTATATTCAGGACGACACAGTGAGTAGAGTAAATTTTTTTGGCATTTAGCCAACTAAATTTATATACACTAAAAATCCATCCGAAAGATTAAAGAATTTTTGAAGACAACCTTTCCATGATAAATAGCAAAATAACAACAGCAACAATAAAAATTCGACAAAATATGTACGGGAAAGGAAAAAACTTTAAATTTAACAGCAGAAAAGAGCCAAAAATACAAGAACAAAAACTTTGTTTGCTTTCGTGTGCTTCATTTTTGTTAAAAAGTTGTACAAAGCAATTTTTTATTCTTCCTTGATTTTTTAATGTGGAAGTTCGAATCTTTTTTTTTACAAGAGTTGCATTAGAAATTGTTTCAAAATAAAGTAAAAACTAGAATTTTGCCAATTATAATTTCTTTCTCCGCAATGCCGCATGTAACAACAATTAATATGAATGATTTGTAGCCAGTTTGTTCTTGGTAGCAAATACACTCAAAAGTTTTGATAAAAGCCAGGCTGTTGTTGGTTTAGAATTCAAACTGTTGCTTTAGAAACGGCATCTAAGGAAGAGGACTGGAATTCAGAACTCATACCGATGCGCCCATTTTTCAAGAAAAATTACATACATAAAAACAAACAAACGAAGGAACATACTGAAGAAGGTATTTTCACTTAACCCAAGTCTATGGGTTTATTACACTTTACGCTTTTAAGTCCCATAATCCCGTCATGTGGGCAACAAAGAAACTATTCAAACCAAAATTGAAGTTTCGGTCAAAGCAATTGGAAACGCAAAGAACGCATAACGATATTGACTTAATTCAGTGTTTAAAAATCTATTGGTGTGGCACGTTTTAGAAGCAGTTTTTTCTAAATTACCTCCGCAAAAGCAATTCTTTATTCAACAAATTGTAGTTTAAAGTTAATAGTGAAATGGTAAGAGGGAACGAAACAGAAGCAGGGGTTGCAAAATACTTAAATGCATCGCTTTTTTTTCGTATACAGAACAATATATACAAAACCTATTACACACACACACACACACACGAACACACATTTGCAAATACTCAGACTTATTGTAAAAACTAAAAAAAAAAACTAAGACCAACACCAAACGAATTGTCGAGAAAATGTAAATAAAATTTAAAACATTGTACTCTCTAATAGCCGAACAAGAAATTGCAACAGCAACAACAACCTCAGCAAAAATGATATAAAAAACAACAACAACTAAAGATAAAAAATAAAACAACAGAAACACATAAAAACGAGAGAATTACAGTTAAATTTTTAAATGGGTGGTGCAATTTGTTTTGAGTGCTAAATTCATTTGATGTATACCGTTATTTGTACATTTGGAAACAGAAAACAAAACATACACACACATACACATACACACAAAGGCAATTGCACAGACACGTTTTAATAAATGAATGAATGAGTTCACTCATACTGATGGTAATTCCACGCACACACACACACACACACACAAACGCCTAAAGTCATACTTTGATATTTGCAGTTGCTCGTGTTTCTGCAGCAATTTGTTGATTTTTGATGCAATTTTAAACTGTAGCCAAAGTAGTTTTTTCTTCATTTTTTTGTTTTGTTTTGTTACATATTGCATTCAAATCGTAAACGAGTGGTTATAATTGCAAAGTTTTACTTTGTTAAGACGCTCTTTGCAACGAGTTAGCAGGATGATATGCAGGGCAACCAAAACATGGCAAAACATGGAGCCATTTTCCCGCAGGTCATGCAATAGCATGGAGATGATTTTTCAAAATTATTAAAGACTTTGGAACATATTCGCTGTTAGCATTCTTTAGAAATGTTTGTGTGTTTCTTTAAGAGTTAAGAAACCGATAAACTTTCCATAGTTTTGTGTTGTGCTTTATTGTTACTTCCAAATCATGTTTATGCCAGTTTCTTTTGTTATCGTTGCTACAGAGTTGTTACTAACAGCATTTCGCAATACAACTTCACTCTCCACTGTATCGCTTCGCTTTATGTATCATGGCGAAGGACTTATTATCCGTTGTGAGACCATTTTCATGTTGACATATAGACCCCGATTTCCATTATTATTTCGTAATAAGAAAATAGCACATAAATGACAAGCAGTGCGTAGTAGGCAGTGGGAGTGTCTAAAGCAAAACTTATCCAAATGTCGACACTCAAAACGTGCATGCCAGCTGGCAACTTTAACCCATTTCGTCCCAGTGTTCCATTTTTCGAACAGTAAATTTCAAGCATTTTAAATTTTTTTATCTGTTTAGGGAAGACTTTTTAATATGTTTTCATGAAAATTTTTAATGAAAATTTTGAAAAATATTTTTAAAAAAATTTTTAATAAAAACTTAAAAAAATGTTTAATGAAAATTTAAAAAAAAATTTTTGATGAAAATTTTTAAAAAAAATTTTTAACGAAAATTAAAAAAAAAAAAATTTAATGAATATATTAAAAAAATGTTTAATGACAATTTTTAAAAACATTTTTAATGAAATTTTTTAAAAAAAAATTTTAAATAAAAGTTTTTAAAAAATTTTGGACATCTGAATCGTATCTTCTGGACCCAAATTACTATTAAACTACGAAGTTTCATAAACTGATTTGAAAAAAAATCTCTGTGACGATATGGGTTAAGGGTGCCATTTGTATATTTTTTGCAACTTAATTTTTTTTTAAGTTTTGGAACTTGCTTCGTAACTCTTCTCCATCAGTATTTTTGGACGTTGATTCCTTTAAAATAATTTAAGACTGAACTAAATCGGGTTTGCTGAGAAGACATTGATGTTGTATGTGTTTATTGTAATTCGCATAGTGATTTCGTTCAGTTAAGTTTTTTTCCTTTAAGTAAGACCAGTATTCAGGGGCTGAGCCCCATAAACCGAAAGGAGAAAGCAGCATTACAAAACAAGTCGAATACACAAAGCAGGCACTTTATCCACAATTAGTTCACTAAATGGTTTGATATGATTATGTATTTCGCTAGCTTTACGTGCTTTATTTTTTTTAACAAAACGTGTTCATTACTCACGATTTGAAAGTTTATGCTCGCAGAATAATTTTCAGCCCTTTTTTCGGATATCCTGATGTTTCCACTTAGACAAAACCTATGCAAACTAAAAACTGCACGCAAATGAAGAAATTCTTATGAATCCTCAATGTACGGACGCATCTTTTCTGTCGAATGCTTACAATTTTTCGGCTTTCAAAACTGTCAACACATCTAGAGGAGGTCTTTGTTTACTAAGTCCGAATGTATAGTCAGACATCACGTCTGCAAACCATGAAGTGCGTAAATGTTGTACGTTCGAAAATTATGCCCGATTATGCCCTTTAAGCGGAAAACAACCGACAAACTATCAAAACTTTTGTTCCAATGCAGCTGCCAATTTTTTTGTATTTTCTACATCCGCCTCAAAAAAATGGAAATCGAAATCCACAACTTCAATGATTGGAAAATTTCTCCAAGTGTTGCATCGCTGATGGTGGTTTGATTTTTTGAAATGCATTTGCATACAAAACCCTTTTTGTGGGTCGTCGTTTAGTTTTTCGCTCTGTTTTTTCTTCTTTCACTTTAACTGTATATTTCTGCTACTCAGCGCTGCATTTTGAAGTGCGGGTTCAATTGCATGAATTATTCAAAGGGCAAATAATGAAATTCATTTGGACGCCTTTGTAGCTGCAAAACGTTTGATTTATCAACATGATGCAATTGCACTTCTCCTTGGCAACTTTTCACATATTGTTAATAATTTATTAATAGACCTTTTTTGTAACTTGTGGATTTGTTGCAATTTGGTCGACTTTATCTGTCTTTAGGTCACGTTTATAAAAAGCAAATTAGAATAGCAAACAGGCTGAAGCTAATCAAATGATGTTTCACAATCGCGCAAAATGTCCCGAATCTTTAGCATTAACGATTTAGTTTCTACATTGAAAATAATGTGTTTACATTCAAGCGTCGTGTTGTTTCTAAATCTGTGCGTTCGAACAATTCACACAATTCCAAAAATTATGCACTCACTTCTGAATTGTTTTAATTTGAAAACACATGATTTCCAATTTCATTATTGCAATCTGTTTGTCTGAAGGAGAATGAGGCTATAAAAAGTTGTTGAATCTTTGATCGAACAACAAAGTTTTGATTTCCTTTTGAGCAGGAGGGCAACAAAAAGCAACCACCGTCGCTTGGCCTGCATAACACTTTTTATATTTTCTTATTTATTTCATTATTTATTTTTGCAAGCAGGAGTAACATTTCCCTGCACAAGCAAAATTATTCTCAACTTCTTTCTTAAGTGCTAAAACTCTGGCGGTATTTATTTCCACTATTTCGACTGCATGAAATAAGAAGAAAAAAAAGCGTGTTTTTGTTTTTGGATAAAGTTTCTTTTTGTTTTAATTCATGAGGGGCCAGAGCTAAAAAAACTGATGTTTGGATGTGTTGGAAAATCTTTTAAGCTGAGTGTACACACAACCGCGCAAACACACAGCCAGATGTGCTCGTACAAACATACACAACGTGTTGTTTTCTTTTTTTAAATATTTTTGATAATTTTCAATGTTAATGTATGTGTATAAGTTTAGCTCCTTTTCACACGGTATAAAACTAATTTTAAAAAAGAAAAAGAAAAAATGAGGTGCTCGAATGCAAAAAAGAAAATACTCTACATACGAGTAATAGTCTCTTCGACAGGACCCCCTACTAAATGAAATTTGAAAATTCTGTGCTGTGGAGTCCTGTGTGGCCACACCGCTTTTAAGAATAGATCTGACGGGAAAAATAGTAAACCGACATCGCAATGAGAGCCATTCAGGAAACTCGGTTCAATTATTCTCCCGCCAAAGACAAAAGTAGCAAGAAAATAAACGAAAGCCACATTTAAATGATTTCAAACTGAATATTTGCAGCAACACTAATCAACTATAATCACGATATAAATGATTGAGTTGACGAAGGCAAACCCATTTTGAACATTGTCCATAAGCTCGATTTTTGTAAGTACATTTACTTTTAGTACAAAAATAAACAACATCTATTCACATTTCCTAATTCGATCAAAAGTTATTCAAAATATAATTGCGCGCACATGGCATGGCTACGGCGAAGGTTGCTGTTGAAAAAATCTTAAGAAATCGTGCAAAAACTATAAATTATTTGCGTAATTGCACGACTAGGATCCAAAAAGAGATAAACACTCACACAAACATTTAAGTGGTGCAAGTATTCGAAGTGGTTGTAACAGAAGCACATCCGTTCTTGGCTTCTTTCAACTTTTATTAGCCAGCAAGATTTTCTCACTCGTTCTTCCTGCAGAATAAACGAAACAGCAGTTATTTCTGGTCTTGGTTATTGCACTATTGAAAACAAACTTTTTCAAATACCCTCTTATGAGCATTCATGAAATTTTTATTAATATCAATCGTCCATGTGATGGAAATCGCTTATCGCATGAAATAATGCGTTTTCGATTTGAAGTCACAAAATTGGTGTGCTGGAGTTCGCAATCGCTCAAAATCGTTCTAAAAAAATTGGCGTTTTTTAAGTCGCATGTGATTCGATAATCGTGCGATTCACAGCACATACATGAATAATTTGATTTTTGCCAAATGTTGACCATCGCCTGAAGTTTTAGTGTTTTTTTAGGACATTGAAGATATTGAATAAAGAATACCTTAAAATCAGCAAACAGAGGAATATTATAGGAACTGCACTGAAAGTAACATTCCAGTAGCAAAACTTAAACACACAATAGGTATTTTGCATAGATGCATATGGGGCTGAGATCAACTAAAATGCATTGTGGGAACTAAATGGAGCACGGCAAGAAGAGTGATCGAAGAACAGCAGGCAACAAACATGTTTCTGCAATAAGTTCGAAAGGAATCGAACGTTACAAACACGATTTACAATCAAGTCCATTGCTCTTTTCGTTATAGCGAGAAGCTACAATAAAATCACGACACTTACACTTCTTGCTTTTTTCGCCCACTTTATGTTTTCTTACGATTTCATATCACAGGAAGGACGGATAGAAACACTGGCACAATGTGTAATAAAAACACAAATTCATTTAATTTAAATGTTGCATGTCCCAAACATAAAGAACAAAAAATATGAATAATAATGCTGCACACACATACAACCACACTTAGGACTGAAGGAAAAAGCGACACATGCAACAGTTTTTCTTAAAGTTTTGGCTGAAATAGAAAACTTTTTAATTTCATTAGAGGGACAATTACACATTGAACATGTAGCCTGGCAGATGGGTGGATGGAAAGGCCGGGCGGTGGTTGGATAAGCGCGTTTGTTCAGGGCCTAAAGCTAAAATTTAATTGCTTAGTACACAATTGTTAAGGAATCTCAAGTGTTGTATTATTCCCTAAAGGATTTTAAAAGGACATTACTTTAAGTGTTTCTGTTTGCACTGCGTTTCTTTTGGTTATAGGACACCACAACG
The DNA here is from genome assembly GCA_951800035.1 of Linnaemya tessellans. Lineage (NCBI taxonomy): Eukaryota > Metazoa > Arthropoda > Insecta > Diptera > Tachinidae > Linnaemya > Linnaemya tessellans. The sequence continues at coordinate 508,946 of OX637535.1, forward strand.
AAAAGCGGACGATGGAATAGTGCCTCTGCGATGTGGCGATGTCTGTGCTTGAAACGTGCTATAAAAAGGGGAAGTGGTTTGGAAAATTTCAATGTAAATTAGTAGCTGCTCCAATGTTTAGAAAACAATTACTTGCGGAGGGGAAATTATGGAACATGGAACGCAACGAGAAGTGGGCCAGGAAACGAAAACATTTCAACTCTGGTAAGCTTAACGGTAAACAACATTCACTTAATTAGTGCTCCTGAAACACGTTCAATTTGCTATTATTAACAATATTTAGCAAACGTCGTAATTGTTGCTGGCGAGGTTTTTTTGTTGGTTTAAAACAAAATAATACGGCAAATGTTCCATGAGCGTGTGATTCAATTCCTTTTTGTTTTGTTTCCAAACAATTGCAAGTCTCACAGAGTTTGTTTCTGCACTCACCGCACATGTCCTTTTTGATAGAGCATTTCAAAACGAAGTGCCAACAACAATAACAGGATTAATGTGCTATTCGCATCAACATATTATTGTTTATTAAAATACATAAAGCAGCAGCAACAGCCTGCCTGTTGTGTGTAGCACGAGTTGCGAACAAAACAGAGAGTGAACCAAGCAGTCAGCCATCCAGCCATCCATCCGTCCAACCGTCCATCCACACATTCAGTCAATTCAGTCAATTCAAAAACACTCGTAGTACGAGTATCATTCAACAATTCGGTGTGTGCTTGTTGTTTTTGTTTCTTTTGTAAATTCGCCTTGCAATATTTGTGAGCGACAACAGTAAGGGTTGTTTCAAGCACTCGCGAGCTGAGAAAAAGAATACGGCCAACAAGAGACACTTGGCCCATGTGTTCCTATGATTTCGCCACGTTTCATTCCCAGCTGTTGTATGGCCAGAAGAGCTGCTGTAGTACTGCGTTTGCCGAAGGACTATAAAAGGTCTGACAGCAACCGCTGGTGTTTTCATTAACCTCCAAGGGTTGCTTACGTTCGGTTCGCATTTCTATACTCTCTTTCTTATATAATATTCTCTTTGAACGGATCCTTAATTTAATACTTTTTTCCCCTAAAACACTCAGTCATACAATACAACAACTTTACTTTCTTTTCCTACAAACCTTTAACTTAAAAACTACGTTAAAACTCATTAATTTTTTTGTAAATAAAAAACCTTTTGTTCGAAAACAAACTAAAAAGCGTTAAAAACTTAACAATTGTCAAAAGCAAGCAACAGCATGGTGTTATAAAAAAAACTGTTAAACAAAACTTCCGGTTTTATCTAAGAGTGTTAAATAGTTGTTTATTTGAAAAGTTAAAAATAAAATAAATGAAAACACAAATTGTTTAAACAGCAAATCTCTTTGCGATTTGCTTCGGGAACCTTTAAAGAAAACATGATAAAAATGTAATAAAAAACAAAAAAAAAAAAAAAAAGATACGGAAAAGAAAACTATAAAAATCAATATTGTTGCAATGCATTCTAGTGTGGCAGACACAAGAATATACCGATTTTGTTTTTGTGGAATTGATTTATTTTAAAGTGAGAACCAAAATATAAAATCATACAATCGCCAAACCCCTGAAAATGAACACAAAATAGCCTAAATACAAAACCATAGATTTCGACGAGCCCTTAACTTTTTTACACAAAAACCTCCTCAATAAAGTTTTTTATTAAACTTCAACTGCATTAAGTTAACAACCAGAAGCAAACTAAAGTCTGCGTAAGAAACAAAAACGAAATTCATTTGACACGTTTTTATATAATTTGTCTGTAAAGCTTTTGCTCGTGCGGAAATTCGAAAACGAAAAATTATTTTCCCTAAACGCCCTTCGCTACTACCACAACTAACCACAACAACAACAACAACAACAAGACAGAAACTTTCTTTTCCTTTCAAATTTAATTTCAAAATCAAAAACAAACTCAAGCAAAATGCCACGTTGCTTAATGGCCAAAAAATGGAAGGCCTACCCCTGGCCCGATCGAGTTGACGACAAAGCCAACAGTTTGGCAACTTCTTCCACGGCCTCCGCATCACCATCGGTTCCGTCAAATTCCGCGACTCCAGAGCTGAGCATTCAACTACTAACGAAGAAAGACGCGGAAATCAAATCTCGCCGATCTACTATCGACGAAGATGAAGAAATCGATGTTGTAGGCGACAACGCGTTAATAAATGCCACAGCAACTGCTGCAGCAACAGTCATTATGAAATCAAGTGATTTAAAGCTCTCAAACACACAAACAGTTTCCAACAGTTCAATACCATCATCTTCAGAATCACCCCCCTCGACATCAGCCAAGATCTCTGCAACATCGGCACCGTCTTCTGCATCACCATCGGCAGCATCCACAACAGCAACGTGCTGGGGTCCCTCCTCGCCAACGGCTGGCACCACAGCTCCTAGTCCTCCTCCACATTCGCCAGAAGCAGCTACGCGTGGAACCACTAATTTATATAACGGTACGTTTTCTCTCTTCTTTCCTCAAAACGTTGATTCAATCAGTCCCATTAGACGCCTACAGTTATGACGCACAATCAATTTGAACAATTGCATGATCTTGTATTAGAATCGTTGAATGTCTTTGCTAGAATTCGTTCTTCAAAGTTTTGTGATCTCTACACAAGAAAGAGCCTGACACATAAGTCGGCTCTTAAGAGTTTAGACGGTTCAGTTTTACCTTTTTGAGCTCCCAACACAGTCGAATGCATCAAGCAGAAACAATAAAAGCAAGAGGAATATAGGGATCGAGCGCTAAGACTATATTTTGCTATATTTAATTTCCGTATCCTAGACTTTGTTTCTTGCCTTTCACTTAACAACGATTCTTCAAGTTGTTTTGATAATCCTGCATCTGGCCACAAACATTTTGCTAGCCCTCATTTAGCTGCAACTAGTGCAGAATATTAGAAAGCCCTCCAACCTGAAGCTAGACATGTGCTCATACTGAACTTCGATGTGAACAAACAGAAATTCAACATTCAATCAACTCGTTCACTTCTTACTGTGCCATTTCAGCAATCCAGGAGTGTGTGAGTACGAGTTGAAAACGTCCAAAAAATTAATTCGAATAATAAGGGTTTCACGATTGATCCAGAATTCTAGTCTAGTCCTAAAATAAATTTTTTGAACAAAAATAAATTCGAGTTTTTAATCGCGCCGCCCTCTCCTAAATTTAAATTGTAAGATTGTAAGAAGAGCAACTGAGTTCTTAGGCTTTAATTATTTTTAGTACTTCGCATCGGCCTGGTGCATGTTTTGAACGCCACGTATAATACGTTTTCGAATTGCGAAGTTGCTTTTTATAGTTTCGGCAATCGACTACAAAAAAGGAAAGCAAATTGCATTTTATTCCAAATTCAATTCAATCCAGTTGATGTGATTTGCATTTTATCCTAAACTTATTTATGTATTTAAGACACTTCTGCGGTAACAATTCAAATTCAAAATGCTTAATAAAAGGGTTATACGTGTAGAAGTATGTAGAAAATGTTCAATTGTATTCTAATGGATCAAAGTAAAAATTAAATTCACAAGAATCGTTTGGGTTAATAAAATAAAATAATTATTAAGCAAACATTAAGTTTGAATATATCAGACTTACCTTTTTCATTCTGCATAACGGATTGGCGACGAGTCCTAAAAAAAGCAAACATGAAATAATAATAAATAGATATTCCGAATAATTAATTTAATACTATTTCATATAAATAAAATATTTTAGATGCTCATGCATGGCGATGTGGCCTATTGAAATGCATGAAACGTTTATAAAACTTATTTTTTTTTATTCTCCCATACAGAGTCTCGTTCCAATACAAACTCGTTTAACCATTTTGGAAAAATTGTAAGCAGTCAAATTGTTCTCCAACTGCTATGAATTAATATTCATCCACATGAATTTCATTACGAAGTTACTGACTTGTGCTGGATTTCTATAAATAGAGACACCCCTAAAGGGTTTTGTAACAAATAAATTAAACGTGTCGATATACAAGCAGCCCGAAAGTAGAAACCCCTTCTAAATAATTTAAAAAGTTTTTGTGTTTTCCGAAAATAGCGCCAAATTTACAGGATACGATTTCCTAAGCAAATTGTTATCACACAATTTTGATCGAATACAAAATCGAATATTTTCTTTGCCAACAACACAGCGGCTCTTGCCGTTCCCCCGATCCTTTTCAATACTTTTCGAAAATCATCTGAAGTTATACGAATGAACTTCTGCATGTTGCAGGTAACAACTTGTGCATTCAGGCATTCAAAGTTACAGTTTTAGGAGTCACTCAAATGCAATTTTGATTTTCTGCGGACAAGCTGTTCTATAGCACCAACATATTTTTAGTGGGGGGACCTTTGCAGACATTGAATTACTAATACTCGAATGTACAATTAAAACAATTATAAAGCTACTGAAAACAGCACAACTTGTTGACTCTTTGCTTACAGTAGTAAATTTTTATAAATATATATCGAATATTTAATTGATTTATATCGATGCCCAGAGTACGAGTATTAAAAAAAGCACACATAAAAATTTTATTTGATTGAATGGAGAAATTCAATAAATTAACGTTTAGTTTAAAAAAGAGTAAAATTAAAAATAAAATTTAAGTGAATAATAAGTGTGTGCAATTTAAAAAAGTTTACATTGATTGAACCATTAACGCCAGCGAACTAGTTTCGTTCGTTACAGGAACGTTTTATACTTTAATACGTTCTAAATTCAGGGTGTTTGTACTTGCAACGCATTCAATACGCCAAGTTTTCACTTTTTTTTTTAAAGGAGAGAAGAATGTAACACACCAACCTTTTGTCAACAAGCGAGCCACGCATAAAAAGTAAGAACTATTTACTTTGTGCGTTCTATGCGTCTCTGCATTCTTCGCTCTTTGCTCTGGAAGTTGACGCAGACACTTGCCCTGATTCTACTTTTTGAAAGATGCACAAAGCGCAGCAATGAATAGACCGATTTGTATTACAACTTTGACACAATTCCTTCCATTGCCCATATTTTAGAAATAAATTAAAATCCATATGAAGCACAGTCTTCACAGGTTCTTTTCCGAAGCCAGTCTTCATCTGTTTTCGTCACAAATGAACAAATAAAACTCTATATCAGTCAAGGCTCCACAACCTGTTCCTATTTTTTGAACGACTGTACCATCCAACTTTCTTGGAATAAACTACATTTAGTAACTAATTGGCCAAAAATATTTGTTTGCCGTGGCCCAGCCATTAAAGTTGGAAAGCTCTTCGAGAACAAATGGGAAAATTTGCCAAAAAACATACACTTTTGAGAAAATCTCGAAAAAGCCTCATAAAATTTAAAAAAATTCTCAGTCTTCGCGCTAATTTTTAACAGTAATTTCTTGAGCTCATTTGGAGTTTCAATGGTTACCTTTTAATGAAATTTCGAATATATTGAAAATGAATTATTTAAAAGTTTTCGTGCATGACCCCGTTTTGAATTCCCCAGCCGTTTTTTATTGTTAATGATGGTTGCAAGTATAAGTTTCTTAAATCAATAATTCATATTAATGACTATATGCGAGAGTTCTTGTAGCCAAAACATGTATAAACAGAAATAGAATTAATAATAGTGTTGAGTTGATTCTCTTAATGGCCTGAAGTTAATTACCATTGAATGGCCTAAAGTTAAGAACCAACAGAAGCCCAACCAGACAATTTAGTTAGTAGAGAATATTTTTTTCAATGACTGTAAAATGGAAATAGAAACTAATAAACTGTTTTGTACATTCGAAAGGTCTCTCTCTCGATATTAAGAACCGCTGAACACAAAAAGCCATCGCAAAGGCAAAGCAAGTAAAACCCTAATAAAAGAACAAAATAAATCATTTGGCTTTAAGAGTTTGGAGGCGAGAACTTTATATCTGCGATTCCGCAAGCGAGGATTCCCATTTGGGAAATATTTAACACCTTTTTCAAATAAAACTTATTGATTTAGCGCTGGTAGTGCAAAAGTTTGATGGCTTATTCGTAAAAGTTTGCCGAACAACATGTGCAACATCTCCAATTTTAGTTCAGATGCCTGAATTCGGGTTTGTTGTGCTTTTCAAGTTGAAATTGTACCACCGCATTTTCCTACTCTTCGGTTTTTCCATGACAAATCATTACTTTGCACTTCAGGTTTTGCCTGACTTTGAAACTTTGTACAAGTAAATGGTTTTGTTCTGCAAATAAAGCAACTAATAGCTGAAATGTCGTGTGTTGAATTCTTTTTTTTCTGTTTTTTTTTTTGCTTTTAACAGCAAATTCGTTTTGTTCGTATTGTTACTTTTTATTGCTGTCTCAGTATAAACACGCATTTCCGTTTCCTATTTCAACAACTTTGAAAAATTTGTGTGTATTGTTTTGGTTTATAAAATTTTTGGCTTTTCGCTATTGATTTTTTATTGTTATTCGGATGCTAAAGGTTTCACAAGAGAGTTTCCTGGAATCATTTATTTTAACTGAAAGCTGAAAAAGTTATGTTTTCAATCCAGTCGTCAGTCATTGACTTTTGACTAAAAGAAGCGTTAGCAGAACGACCTTAAACCATCAAAAGGATTGATAAATAGCAGCCACCTCCCGCTCCCCTAGTGTTTAAGACAAGTAGAAAAGGCCAAAGAAGAAAAAGTTTAGTGAATTTAAGCGTAATAATACCGTCGCAAACAAATCAACTGTTAATAGCAAACACAAACAAATGCACACACGCGCACACAAACACACTCGTATATAAAAATTTCAATACTTTTTTTCGACTGAAAATTGAGGAAGAAAAAAAGGCCGTTGCAATGCGTCGTCAGCATGTTGCTTCAGTAGAGGTTCAGCAAGTGTGTACAAAAGTTTGTCACTAGAGGGTTCTGTTTCCAATTGTGGAACTTTTTTATGTTTTTTTTTCAAGGAAAAAATCGAAAGAAAACGAACAAAACAAGTCAAACAGTCTGACTTGGGTGTTGGGTGGTGGTTGGATTTGTAATGCCGTATGTTGTTTCGTCTGGTGAGCTTGAATGAATAAATGAACGACAACGAATGAGTGTTTGGTTGCATGTTTGCTGGTTGTTTTGACGGAATGGTAGACAGTCGTCGTTGTAGCTATAATCGTCGCCGACTCTCTCGCATTTCACATGAACGAATATGTTCTTATTCCTATTACATCCGTTGCTTCACTCTGTTCTGCTCAGTGGTATTTGCTGGTGTTTTCGCCCCACGTTACTGACTGGTGTTCCTGCGACATACATGCATACACACATATGCCGTCGCTGAAATGTGGAACTCAGCAGCGTAACTAACATTTCACAAATATTACAGTGAGCACCACGCTGGGGCACCACGCTGCACCCACTGCAGTTAAAACCAACATGATTATTTAAAAATTAGTCCTGCGATCCTTAAATCATGTGCAAAATGACTGCCTTGTAGAGAAATACATTCGTGTTTCAGAAATTGGATGCAAGTTCAAGTTCGAAATATAATTTAGTCACTGTACTTCCGATTTGTAACAGAATTATGTATTTTTTTTTCGGCTGGGAACGGTTGCATGTTATGGGGACCGGGACTGAATTTGTGCACATTAAGCATCGAACTTTGAGCTTCAACTTTGAGCCAAACTAATATCGTCTGATCAATAGTTTGGGAATAAATCTTAAATAATCTCATTTAATATCTCTTCTGTTCAGCATTAGTGTATGGTGTGTGGATGTGTTGGTTGTTGCCAGCCTGTTTTCAATGATGAAGGCATAGCACTGGTCACTGAACTTAATTGGCAGCGACTCACACTATCGTGTACCAAAAGCAGAGTAACAGCACCCTCCTTCGTCGGTCCTGTAGCAAAACAATTAGCCGGCGAAGAAAAACATGTTGGAAAAAGCTACAAAAATGTCTCTATCTCCTCATCTTCCTTCATCTCAGGGGTCATCCCCTATAAAAAAATTAAATTTTGAAATTTGAACCGAAAGAGCTTTTGGTTATGAAGTCTGATATTTAGGCAACATTTAATGGGTTGGTCCAATGTTTCACACTTTTCAAGTCGCAAAAGAAGCATTTAAGGCACTGGGCTTCTGAAGACGGTATCAGAGATACTGCACCCATGTGGTCCCCTCTGTGGTCCGGTGCTGCAAAGTCTTTTTTGAAGTCAGTCGTCAGTAGGCAGTGGTGGGCGATGAAAGTAATCGGCCACAGTAGGGTAGTCAGCTCAATTGACTCACTTAAGCATCACCGCAATGTGGAGTGCGTTTAATTTTTTGAATTCGAATTCTTTATTTGGCCGAGCAGTTCGTATGTGGAAGAAACTGCCCGCATATGTTTTCTTTGTCACTTACAAATTAAAAACGGTCAATGGAATATCTAGTTCCGGCGCAATGCACATGCAGGTGTCAGTCATTCCCTGAAAGCTACTCAAAACAAAAAAAAAACATAATTTCAAAACTTATTTAAGATTTTTTCTGTAGAAAAACAGCTGAAACAGAAAAGAAACTATTAAGGAAAAAGTTATTTGTTCTGGAATACTAAAATCCTCGCTGTACCCAGATTTTATTGAAATTAAATCGTTGAGTTACGAACTTTTTATTACTATTTTATTACTATTTTTTTAATATTTCCCGAGAACTTAAGCTTTAGAATTTGTCAGGCGTATAAAATTCAGTTTCTGACTGCGTAAAAAACTAAAATTCGCCTGTCTATTTAATTACAATAGATTGAGCCAATCAAAAGTAGTGCTAGGAATATTTTTAGCTTTATTTTACATTTTGATGAATTAACAATTTGTTAGTTGTTCGATTCAATTTAAGGTTTTTGCAGAACAGAAAGCAATTGTGTTTTCACACTCGATGGATACACCTGGCAGTGCTGCCATGACAATAACAACACAAACCCCTCCCCTTTCCACTAATACAGGAACTTGTCTGAACTGCAGGCAGTAAATGCGACAAGGATTTCACGAATGCCGACAGTAATTCAAAGATTTCTTTAAAGAATTAGAAGAAAAGGAGGAAAATAAACATTTACCTGAATGTACGCTGACTTTGAAATGTTTTATTCTTTAAATTGCATATCCATAAGTCACGTGTGACTGAAATTCGTCCCGCAATGTTCACGTGCGACATTTTCCCGAAATTAATTGCCGTAAATATATTCTGGACGCCTTCAAAACTTTTGCAAACTAATGCGTATTCTTTATACTCATGACAGCATTGCCAGGTGCAAAAGTGGCGTCAGTTAGTTAGACAAACATAACAATCAGCAATGGCCACCCTGCATTTAAGGCTTTAAAAATTTGACAGAAATATCCTGAACTATTTAAAGACTTTTAATAGTTATAAAAATATATTCCTTAATATAAAAAAAAATATTAATTAGAATGTGAGCAAAATCGGATTCTAATGCGTAAAATCTAATGGCCTTTGGGATTTTTTTCTTTTTTTTTTAATTATTAATTTTTATATACAAAATAAATAATTGAGCACATCAGTTTTGATTCGGTGCCTTGAATTTACTATTCAAGCGATTTCCTTCATATTTAAAAGAAAATATAGTCTTCATATTACCAATACTTTCAAATGATTTAGTTCTGAAGAATATTGATTTATTTTTATTGACCTTATCAGTTTATTGTAATATTAATCAAGCTTATGGTTGTTTTTTATAAAATTTTATTTCGTCTAAGTTTTATTCAATATTTCGTTAACAGCTTGTTAACATCTTCAGGAAATAAAAGTTATTAATAAGAAGATATTAACGAAATATTGAATAAATATTAGACGAAATAAAATTTTATAAAAACGACCTTAAGCTTGATTAATATTACAATGTTCTGAAGAATATAAAATATAGAAATTAATTTTACTACTAACGGAGACGAGACGTAACAATTGTTTCATGTACTTGTGCAGCCAATTCCCAACACTAACGCATAAAAACTAAAAACGAAATTATTTCTATTCAGCCAAACTCCACCCACGTTTCCAAAAACTATTTTTTATCATAAGCTCTCCAGTTCGTGCCTTTGGAGAAAATTGCTGAAAATCATTATAAACAAAATAAACAAGACATTTAAAATGGAATGCCTGCTTTTTTGTAGCAGAACTGAGTTTCTGTCTTACATACAAAATAAATATTGTTTGAAATCCCCTTCCGCCCTACAGCCGCTTCCAAATGTTCGCTCAAACTATTAAATTTTTGCACAGAATTCAAGTCTAATCAGCTTAAGGTCGTTGAGTTTGAAGAGCACTGGACTGAGGAAATAAAAACATGACCTAGAATGTGACACATGTCACAGTCATAAATCTTCATAACAACCCTTTCGTGATGCAAGTGCTTAATTAAGGGAACGAATGTGATAACAAGAAGAAATTACTTGGAATAGCAAAGCAAACGAAAAATACGTGAAAACAATTTGTTCTTGATTTTTTTCCTATTCGTTTTCATAACAAAATACTTGCATGCATATGATATTCGAAATTGATCATTATTCAGCCAAGAGTTGAACTGTTTAAAACTTGAAAAAGCTAATATTTTTTAAAATGCCAAAAGTTCTACGTTTGGTTTGCGTTTGGCCTGTTTTGGCAAATAGAAAAGCTGCAATCAAACAAATTTTTCATCCTTCTTAATAAGACCTGCTGTTCTCTTAAATATTGAAAAAATTTATCTTCGTCGGCGAAAAATAAGAAGAAAGAAATTCCACTGTTGCGATTTTAAATGATTATTTGAAGACGATGGGAACCTCTAAAACAAATATCATTTGTTTTCCCTTCCATTACATTATCACATAATATTCAACCGAAGAGAGAACTCCTAGTCAAATATACGTCCGTCAAAGATTCTGGTCGTTTGAAGAAATGCTAAACAATATTATGCGGTATTTTTGATTCGCATGTCATCTTGAATTAATGCCTGCGTACCTTAAGATGGACAATAATAACAGAAACGAATTAGTGACAATTTTTAACATTTTCTTACTGTGCAGCAGTAAATGGAGCCCGAGACACATGTGCGCATGCGTAAACTTCTTTTGCATTTCAATTCCCGCAGAGATGTAATTTTTTTTCTTTTTGTGGAATGCCATTTGCTGGTGTCCACTATTTTATTTAGGCACACGACCAGACAATTATGCGTTTTGGACACGGGAGGACAGAAGGATACTGTGATTATGGCCAAACACATGATTGATTCTGACATTTCGAAAGCGGTTTTACTGAGTCTCAAAAATCAAAAGGAATCCTGTATCAAGACTAAGAGAATAAATAAATCCTCGTGTGTAGAATAAAAATACGCATCACGAGTACGAGTTTAAATACATTTTTTTTGTTTTGGTCAATTGTGTGTCTGACAAAAAATTATCTTGAATTCGGTACAACTTAAAAGTTTAACGACAAGCCAAAAGTTAGGCTTGTGTTAAGGAGAACGAGGATAGCAGCCACACAACGTGGTGGAAGAGAAGCCAAGTGCCAGGGGACGTCTGTGTAACCACTTTTATATTCAAGTAGTTTTACGTTTTCAGTTCTCCAGTCGTGGATGGATTTTTGTTGCCACAGTCTTTTGTTGTGTGTAGCACAACTGCAATGCGACATTTTAATGTTTCGTTTTTTACACTTTTCCTTGTTACTTGCTACTGTTGCTCGTGCAGTTGTTCCAGCGAAGGCAGGCCCTTAAGGAAATATTGTTGTATTTGTTGGTTTCCGGCTCCCCCATTATTACAGCGTGGGTACTTTTATTCTATTTTGTTATTTTCTGCTGCATTCATAATGCTCCGCAGATATCATGTACATACATACATAATTGCTTGTTACAGTATTTTCTTTTTGCAACAGATTTGCCGTCTGTATAGCAAAAAAAAAAAAAAAAGCAACGAATAAAATCAAACGCTGAAGGGCGAATTTTATGTTGCTAATTTAACACGTTTCCTACTTGTTGGTGCAAAAATATATTTAAATACACAACTGATTTTTCTTAAAGCGAGTTGTACTTAAGCTTTAGCAGTTTTCTTACATGAGCAAAAATGTCTGACGATCGGCTTTTAGCACAAATTTTTTATTTTTGTTTGGCCAAATCACAAATTCGTATAAAGAAATGTCCAAAAGAAAAGACTTGTAATAATAATTGTTTTTTTTTTTGAAGAATGGGTTTGCCAACTCCTGCCTTGGGATACTGGCTAAAAACCAGCCTTGAGAGCTTTCGGATTACTTCCACGAGAACCCTCCCTTTTATTATCTTTGCCTAGCCTCCCTTTTATTCGCGTCGAGCTCGTCGCGTCGTGCTCCAGTGTTGCGATTGATGGCAGCCAATCACAATTTCCATCGGCAAATCTTGTGAATTTTTTTCATTTTGGCGCCACTGCGTTGAAGTGCGTGTCACACAGAATATTTTGGGTGGATTTTGACGATATTTATGACCTTTTCTGAACAATATTCTGCCCGTTACGTTTCCTCATGTTCTTTTCTGAAATATATGGTACATTTTAATAGCATTATGCGTCTTTTATGATCTTCCCATAAAAAAATTATAAATGCTCAACACTGATTTTCGTTGAAAGGACATGAGTGCGCTATACCGAGAGTTGACTTTGTTATTTTTGATTCCTGAGGGAAAATACAATCAATTAAGTATTTAAGCCGCGCAAAAGTATGGCGAAATATCAAAATTGGACAACACGAGGTTCAGTGATATTTTTTGTAATGTTCATAATTTTTTTCCATAATGGTCGCATTTCCACCGCTTTATCGATTTGAAATGTAAATGGGAGCTCCATGCAGCGTTGCTGCCCATTCTGACAGTTTCGAATTTATTTATTATAGTTGTGACAGTGCCGAAGTCAAATATATCAGGATTCGGGGTTTTAGAAAAATCTATTTTTTGTGCTGCATTCGTTACTAAACCTCGAGGTATTGTGCCGGCGGAGATATTTGTTTTGACCGGTTCCTCTATTTCGGCTGCTTCCATGAGATTAATTTCGAATGGAAATCAAAATGTTTCCTAAATTTGTGCTTATTTCGTCTTTTTAGGTTATAACCATGATATCTCGCCTCTTCACTATACCGCGTACCTGCCTCGCTTAGAAAACGAAGTTACCGTCATAACGAGCACCTCAAATTTACATCAGCAACAAGCGTCCTCTCATCCATACAACTACCAAACGCCTCCGCCTTCGAACACTTCATCACCTTCATCCTCGCCTTCGACGCGTAACAGCAGTTTGTCTTCGTCGTGTGAGCGTTTAAGTCCGCCCATTATTCGCATTAAAACCGAAACATCAATCAGCGATGATATTGATGCGAGTAGTACAGAGTCACGCAAATGTTATAGCAGCACGGGCGCCGCTCTGTCTTTGCCGCCCAAGAAGAAGGATATATATCGGCCATATTCTCTGGACGACAGACCCTCGAGCGAGCGCTTGCGCATGAGACAACCTGCCGAAGAAGACTTGCATGCAGCCCATGCTATTTTGGACTTGAGTGCTTCGACAGCGTTTCATCCGCCTACACAACCACACCAACTGCAGCAACAATCAGCTACTCAGCAGCATTTAACTCACCAGCCCCTGCATCCGCTACATCACATGACGCATGCTATTCAAATACAGCAACAACAACAGCAGCATCACCATCATCTACCTCCACACCATCAGCTGCAAGACATAACACGGTCGGTGTCCAGCACCACACCCTCGATAGCCGATTTGGCATTGGCGGCCAGTGTGGCGAATGAGCATCGGCCCCGTTCGAATGCATCTATTCAAAGTTTGCAAAGCAACTCGGACAGTGACAGACAACCGTTTTCGCCGGCCGGTAGTGTACAAAATGAGAACAACAACACAACAAACCAATTTCCTAAAAATAGTTCAGCTGGCGCCTCTGTCAAAACCGTGGCCTACACCTACGAGGCGTTTTTTGTAAGCGACGGTCGCTCCAAGCGCAAAAACATCACAGACCCACAGGCCGTTTTACAACAAGAGCAGCAAAAAGCTAAATACACCTGCAGTGAGTGCGGCAAACAGTACGCCACTTCCAGCAATTTGTCACGCCACAAGCAAACACATCGTTCGTTGGATTCGCAGTCCGCCAAAAAGTGCCACACCTGTGGCAAAGCGTACGTGTCGATGCCAGCCTTAGCCATGCATGTCCTTACGCACAAACTCTCACACAGTTGCGGTGTGTGTGGCAAGCTCTTCTCACGACCATGGCTGCTGCAAGGCCATCTGCGGTCTCACACAGGCGAGAAGCCCTACGGCTGTGCCCACTGTGGCAAAGCCTTTGCCGATCGCTCCAACTTAAGAGCCCACATGCAAACGCACTCGGTCGATAAAAACTTTGAATGCAAGCGCTGCCACAAATCGTTCGCTTTGAAATCGTACCTCAACAAGCATTTGGAATCGGCCTGCCTCAAAGATGAAGCCGACATGCAATTCGACAGCACCAGCGACAGCGGCGGCATGACATCGCCTACTCCCACTGAGGACTACAATCATCCCAGCTACTCCCAGCCTGCACAAAATGGTTTTAAAATAAGTCATATTCCCCAGCCGGTTCCAGCTGCAGCCGTAGTGAAAGTAGAGGCCATGTTTGCGGGCTAAACACTAGATGACTACGGCAACGACAACGACAACAACAACAAAAACAACGACAAATATATTGTAAGTAGTTTTTAAAGAAAATGAAAATATTATCAAGCAGAAAGATTTGAAATATTTAAATACACTTAAGTTTTAAAATAACAAAGAAAGTTACGATTTTGTTTAACAAAAATTGAAGTATAATTTATTTCTAGAGCAAAAATAAGGACAATATTTTTACAGACAAAAGAAAAACATTTTTTAACACATAATCAGAATTTTTTTATTCACCTTAAGATATATTTATTTAGATGCTCGTACTTATTTAATTCAATTTAATTTAAGCTCATAATTTGTAACACATCTAACAACACAAGACATCATAATACGTCCATTTCATTTTAAGCAAAACTTTACAAACTCAAGAAGCCCCTTGAGCTTTGAAATCTAGGAAAATCAATCTTAGCGAAGAACAGACTTTAAAAAAGTATCTCTAAAAGCAATCTAATATTATTTAGTATTTCTAGTCATTATATTTACTCACGCACTCAAATCAGTCACTTCCCTAATCATTCACACTCTCACTTTATATATCATCACTCTCATCTAACTCTTAAGCACAAACCCAACACCATCCTCCCTTCCCTCCCCTTCCGTTCCTTCACATTTCATTCTTCACTGAAAAGTCATTCTTAAGAAACTTTTCCATCTGCGGAAATAAATCTACAAAACAAAAAGAAAAAATAGAAAATCTAGAAAAGTGTTCTTAAAAATTACAACAACGAATATTGAAATTGTGAAAATCTGAAAAATACTTAAATCAACGAAAAGCAAATGTTTCCCAAACAACGAATTAGGCCATAAGTCAAAAGCAATTACATAAGCAAATATATCTAAATATAGCAATATTTAAAAGAATAAATCAATTAAGCAATTATTGTTAAAACAAGTAAAAAAGCAACGAAATTTATTAAACAAAAAAAGAAGAAAAAAACATCCCTCAAAGCAATAAGCATAAGTTTTCATATCGAATAACTATAAAAATGTTGAAACATTTTACGAAAAACAAAAAATTAGTCAATTAACTAAGTCATTTATTATCAATTAAACAATTTTAATTTTGAATTACAAATTGATCGGTGTTGCCGAGACTTTAAAAGAAACACCGCCAGATACTGGCATTAAGACGGACCTGCTTTGGCCGAAAAATGTAGGCGAAAGTTTGTAGGAAACACCAGCCATTAGCGGATATACAATTCTTTATCTAGCGGAGAAGGCACCCTTTTGCCCACAACGATATTGCATCTCTTTTCCTCTTAAGTTTAGTTCAATTCAGTCGTCTCTACCTCTATATATTTCCCTTTCTTTCTTTCTCTCTCTCTCTCTCTCTCTCTGTCTCTGTCTATCTGTACTGCAGTATGTATCTATCAATCTCTTGAACTAGTCAATTGCCATATAAAACCAGTTTTGGACACTAGAAACTTAGCTTAACCCCAACTAGTCGCTGTACAACAGCCTAAATTAGAGTTAAAATTTTGGCCACTTAAATCAGTTCATTTAAGCAGCCAGCAAATTTGCAATGCAATCCCACTTCAGTTCAAATTTGTTTAATTTTTGTTTCGTTTATATCGAAACTTTATTTGGGACGCAGATCACTTCGAACCAGGGACCATCGCGTTTAGTGTTTGTCTTTGAGCGTAACTACTTTTGTCCAGCGCCACCGTGTGACCAATTGTATTTATTGCCTCAAGCTATTTATTAAACAACCGCGAAGGTATTGTGCGATTTATTGAACAGTGTGCAGCGAAAAGACAACAATAACAGCAACAAATTACTCAATAACATTGCACACTGTATGGGTGCCTTATGAATATTCCAGCGGGAAAGAATTATTTTGTTATCCTTATTCCCTTCAATGCTGTGATAGAATCTTAAGGGACTCTGTTTCATTCACGCTGAAAACACTATTATCGATTTCACATGTTGCCGTCAAAGTTTTCTTGTATATAAGTATGAGCAATTATAACGAGTTCGTCATGGAAATACTCAAATTAATTTTTGAGACGCACATGGCTGAACGATGAATCGTTGCATTAGTCCATAGAATACGTCAATGCACAGACTACATGCCACATTTTGCGCGAAATAGGATAGAATTATATCGGAAGGTTTTGACGAGAAATACATTTTCTTCCGAAATGTTTCAGCGAACCTAGGAGTGATTGATTTTTGTATCGATTGATAACTCCATATGGAATAGAAACTGTATGGGCGATCTGATTGGCGCAGTACGTTCTACACACACACAAAAGTATAGATTTAAATAGAATAAATTTTTATACAATTTTGTTGAAGTACCTTTAGTCTACTACATAAAAACGACTATTTATGTCTCTCAGTCTCTGTCTCTCTCTTTCTTCTTACAATTCCCAGTGCAACGTTCGTCTTTACAAAGTTGACACCTGACTATTGTTTGTTTAATCTTTTAAAACTCTCAACAATTATAATGTTATGATTCATTATAGATTTTAGGCTTTAACATCTTCTTTGTTTTAGAGCTCTTTCGTTTTTAACTGGTTTACCTTCTTCTGTGTCTACAATTGTTTGTTCGACTTTTGCTATTCGACGGAATAAATCAGTTCCCAGAAATGATCTTTCCATGAGTTGTCAATGCACCTACGCAACACAAAAATGCAATGGAATAAGACTCCGCTGGCAGAAAGCAATAAGTTTTAAAAGAAAATATGTGCGTACGGTTTGTTTCCACATTTCCGTCCTGTTGCCGTAGGGTAAAGGTTGGCAAGTTGTCGCATCCCAGAAAAGCGAAATGGTTATGCTCTTCCAAAGAATTGTTCTTTCGAAGATTTTGTATTTTGCAAAGCGTTTACTCGACATACCACAGACGGAAGAGCGGCAGAAATCCCTTCAAACAAGAAAATCAACGAAGCTGCTGCTGTCTGCAAGAGAATCTGTTCCTCAAAAACTCCTACCAAGTGGAGTCGCTTAGACAAAAGCGTAAGTCATTAAGCCGCTGAAGGGGAGCTACATGAGAAAGTGATTTATTTTTAATACGGCCATTTTCGGGTAGACTATATCATGACGCGTTGTTTTATTTCCTTTTTAAAAGTGTTTTGGTTTAAACGCTAAATCTTATAAATATTAAGAGTGTTAAGTTCTAGTTAAAAAGTTTTTCGTTTCATAGTTCAATTAGGAGTAACCACTTTTCTTAAATGGTTGCTATACAGTGGGATAAGGGTGCAATAAATAATGAAAAGAAAACGTTTTAGTCACAATGAATAGAACAAAATCTTGTAGACACGCATTACAATTACTCTGTACATATTAATTCTAGCTTAACTCTACTCTTAGAATACTTTCCTTCCTGCTCTCTCGCACTCTCCTTTCTTGTCTAATACCTCTATCGTTTTCTTTCTCTCTCTCCCTCCCTCTCTCTCTGTTTACTTCTATCTCTTTCGTACATCTCCACTGACCTATTTTAATTAAGATATTTAATTCTAGCGTAGTTTGTAGAAACTAAAAAGAAACCCAGTAACTTTAACTAAAAACTTAAGCTTAAAATTAAAACTGAACAAGGGAAAACACAAACACAGTCTTATAGTGTTAACTCTTTCATACTCTCTAATCAGTTTTGACTCTCTCTATAATTTCTGTTCTTGTACAAAATTGTGTCAATTAAATTTGTAAAAAGTTTGCAAAGTTTGCTTTTCTTATCTTTGCAATCAAGGAATTTAGTGAAATTTAATTTATAAAATTAGCTTTTAGGTAAAACTCTAACTCTCTGAGGTGTTACCTCCTCTCGATTAAAAATTAAAGCCTGACCAGAAACCTCTAGGTGATGACGTTAGGTATTCTGAGTGACATTCTTTACTTAGACGCAGTATTTTAAACGAATAAATAGTTATTAACGAACTCTTTACTCTATACCTCCTCCCCCTTTTCCCAAGGTCAGATCAGCGATGTCTGCTGAGACGACTCTTTAACAGTCGAGTGTTCTCTAGTCACTAGAACCCCTAGCGTAAATGCCTCCGGTTTTGTTAACAAAGAAGTTATAATATAATAACCTTTTGAATGAAATCAGCTTTTAAGGTGGATCTCAAGCACTTAAAACAATTAAGATTAATTTAAATAGGATATAGAGGAACTCTTAAGCGCCCACACGTTTAACAGTTTCCCACCATACAGCCAGCGTTACCAAATGTATTAATTGAAGTTTTATTCACTTAAACTTAGTTAAGACTCCATATGTACTACTCGTATACATATTAAACGTACTCGTACCAAAGCAATACTCAAACAAAAAATAATAACACGTTAAGTATCTTAACAAAAATCGTATAGCATTATTTCAAATATAGTATCTATAAATAATTATTTAGAAATACAAAATAAATTTTAAATTGCAATTATTTTAAAACCAAATCAATTGTATATAAACAAGTTACACAATAATTTATAACGACTGTAAATAAACATTAAAAATAAGCAGAATAATATTACGAACATTCCTCGAAAATAAAAAAGGTTAAACAAATTACAAAAAGAAAAAGCAACTCATCTGCAGCATTTTATTCATTTGCCGCTTGACAAAACAACTATTCAGAAATATTTTTCCTTTCATTTTCCCCATATCGATATTGATTATTTGAATTATGTGTTACTCATTGCACGGTTTGATTTATTACAAAAAGAAAAACCAATTGAAACCAAGCACTTGTATAGCGAAAATAACAATAATTAATAACATTTTATTGGCATTTAAATCATTACAAAGATCATTATTCAGTGCAAATGAACACGTAAAAAATGCATTTGCGAAAAATATTCAATATTAAATTAATTATGATATTATTGTAGACCTACTTGTATTATTTAAAAAATTTACAAATTATCATTTTAAGTCTTACTTACACACGATTATACATAGAAATGTAAAAGTGATTGAATGAATGAATGAATGAATGATCATTTACAATATTACAAATACATACGAGTTATTACGAACACGAATTCAAAAATACACAATTTTGTTTTATTTATCTCTTGGTTTTTCTCCGTTTCCGTCTATTAAATTTTTCAGCTCTGAAATCGAAGCCCCTTCCCCCTTTCCCCACTCTCCACTCTCTCTACCTCCCCCTCAGTTCAGTTGATTTAATCTTTATACGAGTATTTCGAAGATGAAATTTTAATGTCCCGCTAGTCGATGGTTGCCGAGTGCATCTGCAGACACAAGCTGCTGAAGAATATGCATTCAAGGATTAACAACTTAAGCAGGCGCACGAATGCTGAGTAAGTATCAAATTTTGAAAATTTACCGTCTTGAACTACGCCATTCGCTCCACAGCGGACTTAGCTTCTGTTCCGTCTGTCCTTACCAGATGTTGTTGCGTCTTTTGTTGGTTGTCAGTACGGCCGTGGTATTCACTTGTTTCTTTTTTTAGTAGTTGCAAACATTTCATTCAAGTGCTGCAATTTATTGTAAGTATTTTCTTATATTTTAGAGTTTCATTGTCGTTGAAACGTTTTTAACGTTAAACAGCTACTTGAGTAAATGCATATTCATTTACATTTTGGTTCAAAACTAGGAGTTTTTGTTTAATAAAACGTTTCACAAGCTCTCCACAGACAAAATAATCTTCAATTATAGTCAGAGATTCAAAATCTCTTATTTTATAAAATGAAGTGGAAACGGAGCTTCAATTATAATACAATTGAATACGTTGCAAATAGACTCGTATTGCACTCGTCCATTCTCCCGTTTTTCACAAGGATCTGTCTTCAAACCCATTTGAATTACATTGTTTGAAAACACAAACACAGTTTTTGGAGAAGTTTTCGATTGCAAGTGAATATCTTTTGCGCTCAAAGGTCGAATAAAACAACAAGTGCCCGAGTGCTGGAAAACACCGTATCTGAATAAAAAGTTCTGAGATTAAAATTTGAAAGTCAAACCATTTTTTTGTAATTTTATTTATTGGGGCACAAGAATTGTCTATGAATGTGTACGTTCGCCTTTATCGTTAACGCTTTTCCCGCCGAAGTGTATTTTCTTTTCCCTCTACTTTTATCGTGAATCAAATAGAAATATATTTTTTTCTTAATTTTAGTTGATAATTGGTCCTTAAGTAAATTGAGGATATTTTTGGTACACGATGGAAAAATAGTGTCCAAAGGATATTTATTCAATAACAAGGATCGGCAGGAAGTTTCTACAAAACATGTGTTATCGAGATTTTATCGAGATAAAGTTGTTGTTGTCGTTGTTTAAATTTCTCATTTGAAAGTAAAATATTTGTGTAACCCCCGCGATAACATTTCGACTCCCCGTTCACGATAGCGGTGCATGTTTTATTAAAAAGAAATTCATGCACATATGAGAACATACTTGTGTATGTGTGTACACACAGCCACATATTCAAACCGAACACGTATCAATGTACCAAAATGTATGTGAAGGTTGTGTAGCTTCGTATTATGATTTATTTCACAGACATTTATGACACCTTTGCCATAATTATTTATTGAGTTTTCCATTAATTCCATGAAAAAAGGTACCTAGAATAATTATTAAGTAAAACACCCCAAGTAGTAATTTGGAATTGTAACATAACAATTAACAAGCTTTTTAAATGAAAACGAATAAAATTTAATAATTATGTAGAAGTTAGAAGCGTTCTGCGGCAGAACGACATAAGCTGGGCGGTATAGTTTTTTTTCCGTTTTTTGTTACTGGATTGCAACATGCAAGAAAGCCGATTATTTATGTGAGTATTTTTAAATGGAAAATTGGATAAAGGAAATGGAAATGCAGCTTGACATGAAGTCCGGCTTCCTGTGCAAAATAAACAAGAAAACTATATGTTGGGAGTAAAATATTTAAATTAATATAGAATCACAAGTCTTGTGAATAATTGAACAGGTCTTGGCTGCTGGTGTTTTGTATTAAGATATTTTGTATTATTGCAACATATAAATTGTTATAGAAATCAAATGTGATAAATACTGTTACAACGAACTCATTGAAACAAATAATAGAACTAAAAATATTAACAACGAATTTTTGAAGACTTTACAACCGATTAATTAATGATCCCAGTCATGAGGAAAATATATGTATGAAGGTATGTATGTTTGTATGTGTCTACATGTAAGCTTTCCCTAGGTCTTTTCCGCGTCTAATTAATATCGCTCCAAATATGAGTAACTGACACAAATAAACACGTCGCTGTTATCTAATAAAAAACAAAACAAAAAAAGAACAACAAACTTTTCGACCAGTTTTATGAAAGTGAAATAAAGCCGAATGTATCAAAAAGCAATAAAACGTATTCATAAGTCAATCAAATTTCAATTACAGAAATAAAAAGCAAACAATTTATTAGCAATATAAAATAAATAAAAATTATTATATTAAAATCAACTATAAAAGCAACATGTAAATTTAAAGCAATTGTACAAATATTTTATAAACTTATTTTATAAATAAGTGTTACAGACTCATTACACGAACTATTTCCCCCAAAAGAGAATCACCACAATCATTATCACTTGTCACATGCACTCAGTCATCACATCAAAGTATTGATTCCACAAAAAAACCTGACTGAGTTCGTCCAAAGCGAATGCTTAGAGCTCCAAAACATTTAACACGCACATTCTTAATAAGACCGCATTTTCATAAAAATATATCGAATATTAGATTTTAATTCAACAGAGTCGATCTACGAGATGCAACACTTTGCGCCAGAGTCACGAAGTTTGGTCTGTCTGGTCAAACTGAATGCACAACCCAGTTCCCGTCCGGACTTGAACAATTGTTTCGTGCTGCAGAGCACATGAACGTGTGCCACCACCCTCCCTAACCTTTTCTCCCGTCTCACCAACACACCCAGGGACTACTGCTGCGCAAACTGCAAGTCCGGACAGGAACTAGCAAGTCTCTGTTAATTTTTATGGAAAATTACGAGCCTACCTTGATGAATAGTCGACACTGTGGAATATTTTCATTGGCGGCATCTTTCAACTCGGCGGCATCTTAAAGCTCCTCATTTCATTTATTTTTTATTTGTTAAGCAAAATCGTAACTGGTCAAGAACCCAAATAATATACATATACATAAATAAAAGTTAATGCTAACAACGAAACAATTGTTTAAGTTTGAATTAAGAAATTAAGACAAAACAAAATTGTTGATCGCAGAAGCGTAGCAATTGTAATTATGCTTGAATGACACAAAAGAAAATTATTAAATAAATTTTTGATTTAACAAATATTTACATACAACTTATAAATATACACAAGAGAGTAGAACAGAATAGGATTAACATTAAAAACTAGTTTGTAATTATTAACTGAATCTATTTATTCTTTTAATATATTTGATCGTTATATGATTGTACGACGAGTCAGTCGAATTATTTGCCAGATTTCAAGGTTTTTTTTTTGTTACTAAATGTGTACATATTTTTACGTTAAGGGTTGCCCTATTAATTAAGTCGGCCGAACCCGAAATGTGGATTTATTTTCTGAAACTCGCACCTCCTCTTATTTAATGTTATTATTGAGCGTAGGCCCATCCCGATGCAAATATTGAATGACAAAATCGATAAGCACAATTACGCAAGTGCGGCTCCAAGATTTCAGATTGACCGCCTTGAAAATTTGAAATTGTGAAATGAATCGGTAATACAAGTGCATGTATTTTGAGCTGCTTTCTATACGAATAGTTTTGTTGACGCTTTATACACATTTGGCATATCTTGTGGTGTCATTGTTGTGATTAGATGGACATTGCGACACAATTGGAAATGTCGATAATGGCAAATGTAGCCACTACAACACGCTAGCGTTTGTTTGCGATGCCACAGAATGACGTCATGTGTACGAAGCTTAAGTTGTGAGTGATGAACTTGAAGACTTGCTGATGAAAATTATCGAGCTAATATCATAAATTTGAAAGTTTTTGTGTTTTTGGAGTTATGAAGCACATTTTCTAAAACGCAACGTCAATCGTTTGCAAACTTGTGCTGATGCGATACCCATCTCTAAATCACATCGGAACTCCGTTTATTTTTAAAATTTTTTATTCCACTGGCTTAAATTTATATTATTCAATTAACAGTCAATTGAAAATGGTTCTACTTCGAAGACTTTTTAGTTCAGTTGAAAAAAACTGGCTAAGAGCTGAATTAAAAATTTCCTCCCTTGGAAAAGTACTAAATTGATAATATTGGCCCAAGAGAAAATATTTCATCTGTGGTGCAAAATTAAGATTTGATAATAAAATATAAATTTTTAAGTGGTTGGACTGAGATAATTTATACTTAAAGTTCTGGGCAAAAATTACAAGAACAATAATCTTCAAATTCGTGGTGTCACCAGCCCGAAATCGAAATTGATCGGTTCAATGCGTTCAAATGTACTGATTATTGTTTAACGTTTGCCATGTGCCACCACAATCAACAAAATATTTTATAAAAGAGTTGCAGTACCCTACCGTTTCCAAATGTTTCCGCTTAGTTGTTTGTTTTCCGGTTGTAAGATCAGCATAAACCGTGACAGATATTTAAGTAAATATACTGATTTTCAATCACTTGGAACTTAAATAATCACATACTGCAAGATTATGAGACTTTTATTATGTCTTTGGGACAATAGCAAAGAACTTGTATTATTGATGAAATTATTCATATTTTCGGGCTGGCACTCGCAAATTTTATGAATTTAAATTAAAAATTGAAGAATTATGTTGTGGAAGCCCATTTTGGTAACAACAGAATGTATTTTAATTGTTTGTGCTCTCGAAATTGTGTTGAAGTTCTTCAACAACTAAAACCACACAATTATTTAAACTGTTAAAGGTGCTGGAAATAATGTTTTAATAGCAAGCAACCCTCTAAAAATGTCCTATTTTAAAGAAATATTTTTCCATTTCAATTTCTAAATGTTTTGCGTTCACTCTTGTAAAACTAAATTCAGAGATGTAAAAACTAGTTTCTTGCAAAAAGACCAATTTACTTAAAATATCTCAACTAAAAATGCATACAACGAATTGGATGACATGTTTTTTTTTGTGTTTTTAAATGTCACGGTAAACATTAATTTATTTTAGTTTTAGACCTTAAATGATAGAGTACTTAACATAAGAGAATAATAATAGTACTAAAGTTTACAAAACAACAAATAAAAAAGAATCCTAAGAATTGGATTTCACATAATATTTCTGCTCTTTAAGATATAAATAAAGTCCACACATTCATACCCTAAACACTATTTCCTAATACTCAACAAATTAATAATTTTCAAATAATTTTTTTCTTAGAAAATCCTTTCTATCTCTTCAAATAATTATGTACCTACAATATTTTATTGCAATTATTGAAAATTTTAAAGAAACATTAACTAAAATTGTAATATTAGAAAATCAATTAGTAACGATAACTCCTTTAAAAAGAAACCGCTGAACATGAGGTTTACAATGTTCGACATTTAATTATATAGCAGACACTAGAATAATTATGTTCACCATTATACACATACACATACAAAGAGTGTGCCCTTAGCCGACACTATTAAATATCTGTATAAAGTTTAAGTTCAAAAATATCTCAAACAAGGAACCCTCCCTTTGAAAGTTTGTGTGGGTCACAAGTTAACGCAAGTTTTTCTGTTTTTAATTTTTCCTTCTTTGTTTTTTCAAGTAATAACATAATTATTAAAAACAATAAAAACATTTTTTAAAAAGTCAATTCTACTTTTAAACAGCAACTAAAGAAGAACCAGAATGAGAGAAGTGGATGGTGTTCGTGCAAAAGTATTCAAGAACTTGAATCGCCATCTTGATATTACGTGATGATCTTTTCAGAATCCTCCCCTCTCTAATATTTTGTTCAAGCCATATTCTTTCCTTTAATTGTGGTTTAACTGATTTTTTCTTATGTTTCATTCAAATACTTGAACTTTCAAATTAACTATTAAACTAAAACTGTAAGAAGTTAAAATAAAAATAAAAAATAAAAACAAAGAAAAATAAACTAATAAAAGTTTTGTAAATTATATTTTCGTAATAAAATTATGATAAGAATGAATGAGAGAAGAAAACAAATTAAACAACGAAATAAAACATGAACAAATAGCGTAGTAAAGATTATACAACTGAATATTTTGAATTTCATTTGGAAAGGCAACCTGCGAAACGAATTTGTAAGTATCAACAACAACAATTTAATATTAAAAATATATTATAAATATTTCTGAGCAGATACAAAAGAGCCTACATGTCGGAATTGCCACAAATTGAATGCCAACTGATCCACGATTATGCAGTCAAATACTCGTACTTCCAGGACATCAAATCCACTCGCAGCGAATATAAATTATTCAGCTTTTCTTTGGAACATTAATTTCCGATAAGTTGAGTGAATTTTAATTAATAATAAAATCTCATCATCCAATTTTTGGAAAATTTGGCAAATAGATAAATGCGAGGGAGTATGGGAGTATGGAAGCATTTCAAAAACAGTACTGGCCACAACTGGGTCAGGTGATTTTCAGCATTATTGTCCTTCCCACACTCTGAATAGAATTTCCACAAGGTTGAGGTGTGGCACCTTGGAGATTCAGTGCTTTTCACTTGTATGGACTTACATGAGTAGGGGCGAGCTTCTTTTTAGGAAGACGGATGGATGTTTTCAGAGTGACAAACACAAGTATTTCAGCAGAATGGTCGCTCATATTTTATGCATTTTTAACAATTTTTCAAAATTACTTGAGAAATACCATTTGGAAGATTTCAATGCAATTTGACGAGCATTTGAAAGACGACTAGTTGTCATCGAACGTGGCCCTTTCAAATTATACTTTTTCCAGTTTTTGTCACTTTAAATACTCTTGGGAGAGGAGGGTTCATGTCATTCCACAATTGTTACGATTCTCGTTTGAATAAAACAATCTTGTACATCGCAGAAGAGTTTCTGGCCGAACTGTGCACTGTAAACATGAATGATTCTACCAGGTAGACAGATTCCTTGTCCCACAAAAAAATCAATATTCGGAAATTTGAATAAATGCACGCATTTCAGTCAAAACACATAATTGTTCTATACGACAAGGATGTGGTTATTATATCCGGTAGTGCGATTATTATACTCTGGTATTCTAATGCCCTATTCCTCATACTTATAATCCGAATTTACCAGATCAAAATCAGTACCGAAAGCAAACCCTAATAAATTAAATCAGTATTTGATTTTTTTATCAAACATTTTCATTGAACGGTCTAACTGGTGTAACATTTTCCATCGTGTTTTTTTATTTTCTTTCCGTATTTTCGCATTTCACATTTTCCTTCCTTTCAAACAAAGCCCAACAAATTTTTCCCTAACACCAAAGGAAAACTTTACCTTTCACCACGCACACATTCCCGGCAACGAGCTCAAAAATTGTGCGCTATTGTAAAATGAAAGAAAAAATTAATTTGTTTTTGTTTTTGTAGTTCTACCTCTACTGCCGCCTGATTCATTTTACATAAAATATTCAAAATTTTATAAAGAAGGGTGCAAAAGATTCTTTTATTCGAATAAATGTACGTGCATCTGGACATACAAGCAAATTCATAAAATTCGTTTGTGCAAATGCTTGTGTTACTCTATAAAAGAGTTGCTTCCACCATTGTTCTGCCTGTTCCCCTTCTGGCACTCAAACGTTCGTTTCTATTGTTTTCAATAGCAGCATTTCATTATTCGTTCCAGTTGTTGTAACTGAGCGTTTACGTAGTCTCCAGAGCAAAAACGCTGAATTACATGAGCCAGCAAAAAGAGAAGAATAGGAGGGTTCTTAAGCTTTTTCCACTTAAACGTCATCGTCTCAAGAACTTCCTTCCGGCAAGACCACATGGAGTTTTTTTTTTGATTGGCACCCAACAACTTTAGCTCATTGTCGAGAAAGTAATCAGAAGATAAAAACTGTTGAGAGAAATCTGCCTGATGTACAAATAATTGCCATCACAGCCATTATTTTTACAGTTCGATTTTGTTGCAATTTCAATTCAATAACGCCAAACTAAACAGTTAGAGGTGAAGAATGAAAGTGGCAGCAGGAGCAAGGCCTTAGTGTTGTTGAGGTTGCGATTCTTAGCCTTAACGGATCAAATGTAACTCGTAAATCGAAAAATAATAATCAAGTGGCAAAAGACGTTCACACTTATTAAATATTTGCCCAAAAATGCGTAACCACTAAAAAACTTCTTAATTCAAAAATGTATTTATTGAGTTAAATAGTCTCCAATAATATTGGATTCATGACACTGTCTATTAGTTTTGTATGAAATTGTTTTAATTAATAAACACGTATCTGAACAAAAATATATTTTCATTAGTATTTAGTGGTTACGCTTTTCGGGGCAAATATTTGATAAGTGTGAACGTACCTTTACATACCCTTTCTCTGCAACAACAAACTACTACTGACAGCCTCTTACTACTCTCTATGTCGTTGAATAAAGCAAAAAGGTGTGAGAAATTTACAATTGTTGAAGAGAATGAGTATAGAAGTGTTTTAACTTTCATGTTGTCTTGACGTGACGTTGACGTTGACAAATAGAATAAGGGGGAATAACAACTTCCGCTTTTTTCTTTTTTTAATCTTAGGCCAGCACTCAGGTTATGACCCCCATATACGCAATGCATTGCGCCGGAACTGAAAACGAGGGGATAGTATTGAGGGGACAGATTAGGAAAGATGAGAAGATGGACAGTGTTTTTGTAGCTATTTCAACCTTTTACTTCGCCGGCTAATTTTTGCTACAGGGCCGACGAAGTTGGGTGCTGTTACTCTGCTTTTTAGTAGATGATAGTGTCAGTCGCTGCCAATTATGTTCAGTGATCAGTACTATGCCTTCATCACTGAAAACAGGCTGGCAACAACTAACACAACCACGCACTAACGCTGATCAGAAAAATTCAACACAATATTTCATGACTCAGCGCGGGCTCGAACTCAGGACCCTCCGCTTCATAGTATCGTGTTCTACTACTTCAGCCAACAGCACCCACATGATTATGAAGATCATGCTTTAGTGTTTGCTTGTGTTAATCAGTTGCATTTCAAAAATGTATCCAAATACACTTCAAGTCTAACATTAATTTTAGTTTTAGTTATACAAAATAATCGATTTTTAATTTTCCGGTTTATCTCGATTTATGTACAATGAGTTGGATGGTTTTATTTCACAGCACATTAACAATAATGTGGATCTAATTACAACAACATTTTAATGGAGTATAGTTTTAGAAGCAATAATAATCATGTCCCAGTTTGATCGTAAAGATCCGAACAACAACATTTTTAAAAATACTCGCATGTACTACAATTCAACGACACAATTTGGATCTTTTAAAAAGCTTTAGGTGTATTCAAACGTAAGTATTTGGGATGCCTCCGACTGTAAAATCTTCTTACGGAAATGATAATTCTTCAATTGTTTTCGCAAAAAGAGAATAATTATTTATGGTACAGAATAGGATGTGGTCTAAATGCATTTCACTAGAGCAGGGACGAACTTCAGCAGGGCAATAGAAAAGTTATTTCAAGTCTTTTTTGCTTGACTTTTAAAAGTGTTATTTTGAAATCGTTTAGAAGAGCAGCAACTCCAAAAGGGACTGATAATGAAAACGAGCTTGACAAAAGTTACTCAATAAGACATAAATATTAGCATTTAACCACTCAAAATTTAAAAATGTTTTCTGTTTTCCTACAACAAAAAATAAAAATAAGGGAAAAAAATAAAAGTTAACTTCGTAAATAAGAATACTTTGTCGAATGGGCAAAATTGAATTAGAATTGATTGAAAAATTAAAAATTAATCCAAATGCATTTGCAATGCTGATGTACTCGTGCTAGATGATGATGATGAGGACGATAATGATCAATATGGAGTGTTTCACGCTGTATTAGAAAGCAACATGAGGGTGTTGGCTGGTGGAAATGGCAGCAACAGAAACTACAATTATTTATTCTGCCATGTACGAGTGTCTAACTGTATCTGTTGTAATGTAAACATGCAGAAGACAGATAGACAGACAGACAGACAGACAGATAGAGGAAGCATAGACTCCAAAAATGCATCCATTTATTTTTTGTTCGCTGCTTGGATTCGCCCATTACATGTGAGAGAATTGCAAAATAAAAGAAAATTAGTTGTTGTGTTTGATTTATTTAATTTTCAGTTGTTGTTTTGTCGTGTAAATAGAAAACAACAGCTCACCTTCGAAGCGGTCGTAAATTTAAAATCACTCATTTGAGTCTATAAAATGTAAACGGTTTGAATTTCTGGCATTGTCGTATCATTTGTTCAAAGTCAATTTGTTTCTGTGGTCCTTGTTTTGGAAAAATTTATTTTAATTTTGGCTAATTCGCAATTGCACAGTTTATTCAGTACCAAAACTAATTTATGGCCAACACTTTTTTCCTTAGCAGCTCGCTTGGGGTTCAAATAATCGGGTCACTCGTCGGTACAACTAATCGGAGGCCAACTTCGGATAATGGAGATGTGGCGGTTAAAATAGAAACTGCTCTACTCTGCTTTGTAAGTTAGATAATCAAAGAGATGTTAATTCGAATATTTATCATCACATTCTGAATATGAAATGTTACAAATACTAGTCAGTCAACTTTGATTAATTGGTGTTTCATTGGTCGGCTTAGCCGTGCTGTATAGTAAAGGCATGCAGTGCAACTGCGCTCTTTTAATTAAGTAGGGGTTAACGTAAGCCCTGCTTAAACAGGTGGCATGACAAATAGAGGTTGTTGTAGTCGTCGCATGGGTTGCCACGTTAAATTTCGACTGCGCCTACGACAACCGTAATCAGGGTCAAAATGCTTCCTAAACATCACAACTGTGTCAAATCCAATTCAAATCAAACTTTTTCATAGTTGTTGTCGGCGAAGATCCATCTAAATTTGAATGGGATAGAAACACTTAAAGATGTTGCCAATACATCAACGAAGATGTATTGACAATCCAATGAAATCATGGATCTTTTTCCGAAACGCGCACTTGGGCCGGGCCGAAGTTTTTTTCTGACGTATTTGAGCATTTGGACAGAAATTCATACAATAGGTGCTTTCGAGTACACAGAAGGGTTTGTTATTGTCTATTTCAGATTTCAGTGGCAAGTCGCTGTCAATAAAAGTTCATGTCGCGGCTGTCGTTTAGGGTTCATCTTAGTCGAATACATTTCACAAAAAAAATCTGCCATGAAAATGGAACATTCGGGTCAGTCTTATTACTCTGTAATCGTCTACTAACAAACCGACATGCTTAAGGCAATTGTTGTTTACTTAAACAATTGTGTAGGTTTTTAAAGGCATTTTATAAATTCCAACAGCAGACAACAACAATAAATAACAAACAGTTGTCGGCTAGTAATCAAAATTGATTTTATAATTTACAATTGCAAAGCAATTTTTATTTCAATTATTTTGTGATTGACTATCCAGACACAAAGATTTTAATTCAGAGCGGAAT
Organism: Linnaemya tessellans; assembly: GCA_951800035.1. NCBI lineage: Eukaryota > Metazoa > Arthropoda > Insecta > Diptera > Tachinidae > Linnaemya > Linnaemya tessellans. Next base: position 540,031 of record OX637535.1, read on the forward strand.
TAAATGTTTAACAGGAATAAGAAATTTGTTTTCCTTTTTCACTGGATTCCATTAAAATAACAAGAATTGCAAATAAATTTAAAGAATTTCATGCAACAGATTTCCCGTTTGAACGTCAGTCATTGATGTGCGCTGCCTACAGATGACTTTGTGTTCTGATTAAGCGATGTTGCTGAGAGCGTAGGATCCATATTGATCCGGTCGAGATGTTGTTGCCACACGTCGACTACAACCATCAATTTATTGAAATCAAACTCAATTTCGAGTATGCGATTTGGGCCCTTTTCGAATATCTACTGTGAGACTTATGCTGATGAGCCAGCAACAGTCGTCTCATTTAGGAAAACAATCTTCGTATTATTTTTCGCACACGCTCAGCAACAGTCGAAAAAAGGTGATCCCACCTGGATGTCCTGAATGCGGTCCATCAAGACCAGGGGTCGGATTACGGCATTCGATATGGATTGAAATTTCCATTTAAATTGTATTGAAATTTCGATCGATATCGAATGCGGTAATCTGGCCCCAGTTTTGCTTGCAGTAGAATGTATGTTTGTGTTTTCCATAAAAAGTTTGTTTAAATATGAAGTTCAAAACGAAAAACAGTTAGAAGGAAATGAGAGCAGAACAAAGAGTCAAATGAATAGGTAATCAATATTTCGAAGAAAAAAAATCCTTCAAAGTAGAATGGAGAATTTAAACAAACACGTCACGGGCGTAACTAAAATAACAACAAATGCAACAATTTGTGAGAATGGTGCCAGGACTAATTTGACTTCATATTATTGAAATCGCAGGTGTAGAAAACTGTTCGTTTCCATTGTAATTTCGAGAAGGCTTGTCCAAAAGTTTAAAAACGATTGAAGACAAGAGCAGCACAAGCAACAAACACTGAACACTGAACACTCATCCGTCCCGCAGAATGTTGTTAATGATTCATGTTTTCATACAAATTCCTATCGGACTGCATAACGAGCATTTAAATTTTGATCGCCATAACAATCTAAAATTCAATCAATATGACTGACTTTTCAGGTCAACTGTGATTAACTTCTTTCTACGAGTACATTGTTTTGTTTTATATGTTTAACTAACAACAACTATTTGGAAGGAGCTGCGGCAGAGCACTAACTGAGGCGCACAAGCAAACAAAGAAAACTTTTCTGGCCGTGCTCTGGCGTACTTTTCAAACTTAATAAATTTATTGTGCTCGTATTAAAGAATATTAAATTTTCTTACTTCAAGCATATGTAATATAGTCGTGTGTGTGTGTGTGTTTGTGTGGAGTTGCTCGATACTTCTGTACATCAATTTTAGTTTTGGTGTACGGCATACACTTGGCTTTATGCTTGATGGCACATTTGTGCCGGATGTGATTGCAAAATAATGATTTATGATTTTTTTGTTTCATTATCCTCCATCCACTTCGACTATGGCTATGACAACTTTTTTGCTCCTTTCTTTCCCTCTTTCTGTTCCTTTTCCATACTTCAGTAGTTTCGAATGGTACAACAAATCTGAACTTTAAAAAGTCAACTGTACGCACAAACATCCACTCCATCCAAAACTAGAAACACCTATTTTTCCTTTGCGAGCAGAGCATTTCGAAAATACTTGCAATACCAAATATTGTTAATAGTTTTTCCGTCTTGCTTTTCTTTTCTTGGTTGCTGTCGAAACAGGCGCCTATAGACTTTGCCAAAAAAGAACATTTTCATATTTTTCTCCTACTTTTATTACAGATAAGAAGAAAAGAAAAACACAAATAATAGAGGACAGAAAAAAATGACTTGAACATCAGTTCATTGTGTGTGGAAGATTGAAAAGGAAAGTTCAAACATTAGCAACAGCCTCTGTGACTTTGTGTGTTTGGATGTTTTTGAGAAACAGAAAACAAAGATTTATGGACGTTTGGGCGTGTTACTGACACACTACTCGATTGCCATCAATGACGCAAGTCATCTGAGCAGAGCACAATAAATTTTCTTGGACCTGTTCATAATAAACTACTTTGGTTTACTTATTCGCTTCTTAACATATTCCAAGTCGCAAAAAAGAAAAGTAAAATTAAAGTTCTTGCCATTTGTAATCAACTCACTTGAAACAGTACCCTGAGGATGATTCTGATATTTGAAGCGAGTACGGATCGGCGGATCTATTTGCAAGGCAAGCGGCTCGTCCAACAATTTGATTTTTGCAATGACTTAATTCAAATGAATTTGCGGCTTTTAGTGATTAATTATGAATGTAAGCACGGGAGCTTAAAATGCTATACTTAATGTGTCTCAGAGAGAAATACTCTTTTCGCAATGAATTTTTTTCTTAAAATCTAGATAGATGAAGAAATATGAGAAGATGGATCATTTTTTGTACCCATTTCTTAGTACATGATAATGTCAATCGCTTCCAAATACCAGTGCTAAGTCGACAAGAAGTAACACGATCATGCATGCACTCATGCTGATCCGAAGTTGGCGCCTTATTCATGACTGAGCGCTCACTCGAACTTAGCAGCATTCTAAATTTCCGGCATATGGCTCGATTATCTGCTTGCAATGCTCCAAGTTTTGATCGACTTGATGGACATGGCCCACTAAAAAGTAATCCGGAGGCGTTAAATCGTACGAACGTGGAACCAAAAGTCGTTCATGTTTAGCTGATTCATTTTTCCATAAATTACCACAAATTCCCTCGTCTTAACTTTAGTCATCTATCCGCCTTGCACTATCGGCTTCTCTCTGCAAGACCAGGAAACATTCCCTGAATGCCAGCTTACTCTTCATTCGATGTTAAAATCGTTCGGCGTTCAAGTTTTAAAGCAACAGTTCTTTGAAGAAACCTTGACCCAGTTTTTAAGTCAGCAAAAGCTGAAATAATTTTCCATCAGCCAAACAACAGGAAATAACCTGATTGCAGGATCTTTAAAACATGTTTACTCATGCTCAGTAAAGTTACAACTTTTTTAAAATTAATTAACACTAGAAACTTACTACTCGTATGTGTTACATTCATTTAGGAAGTAAAACAGTTTTCTTAACACAAAAGACAACAGGACAGCACTAAAAATCCTATTATTTTATTCACTTGAAAATTAAATTCATTCTTGCAAGTGTGACAGATTTTGGAATCCGTTTGCAAGGATGCCTTGAAGTACTTAAAAATTATAATTTAAATTTGCTTTCGCTCCTTCAACTCCACCCGGCAGCAATTCTACTGCCACTTTAAACACTTAAGCAGCCACACAAAAGATGAAAAAGAGACAGTCAATTTCCATATTCCAGCAAACAAATGTAAACAAGTACGTGCACTCTTATGTTTGCATATATTGGGCTACTTTCACATACACACTCGCACACACACACACGTGCAGTGGCTTCCAATTATTCATAAAAAACTAACTAACTATCTATAAAAATGAAGTGTTGCATAAATTTTATTTGCACGTCAAATAAATTGAAATATCTCGCTCCAACTATCGTTTTTGGAAACTTTTCCCCCATCAAAATACTCAGATTTGCCATTCAGCGTGTCCTTCAGAGCAGTTGGTACTCACACGGCTGCTGCTAAAACTCGTTCTGCCGCCGCTGCTGTTACTTGTGCCAGCCACTGCCGCTGCCACTACATGCAGGATTTTGTCATTTGTATTATTGCGAGTGGAAAATACAACTGATCAAAACGGCTGCCAGTCACAATTTGTATGATGGAGTGTTGCACAGTGTGAACTGGAATACTTCTGCCAAATTGCTTCCTCGTATTCACAGCTTGACTTAAGTTTCAGATTAATTTCAGACAAACGCACGCTCTTATCTAGAAAACCAAACACGGAGGCCACAACAGAATCGGCGCGCCGATAAAAACAAATTTTCAGATGCCTGTTGAAAAACGCCTCGTGTGTTCAGTAGAGCTGAACTTTAAGTCGAAATCATGCAAATTGAGCAGATTCCATCTCTTTATGATCGCAACAAAATAACAGCGGGAACATGTCTGCAAGTGAACCGAAGGCTTCCCATCTCATTTGTCTTTATTATTTCGCAACAGAGACGAGCACTGCATTTAATTATTTTATATACTTTTGTGTCTGCGGAATGGCTGAATGAAAAAAGCATTTTCAACTGACGATATTGATTTTTTTTATTAGGCATTCAAGTGAATACCGAAAATCACAGACAATCTAGAGAAATGTCATGGATCTTTCGTATGTAGCAGCTTTTGGAGGCGGATTGGCTTATTGAATGCGTGATCTAGTCACAGTCAGTCACACGGTTCATTTGTTTAAATTTTAGCCAATCGACATTGAAAACTTTTCAGCTTTTTGTATTTTTCCGCATGAATAAATTTGTATTTGAAGTAGAATTGGAGCAACGATCAAAATAAAGGACTTGAAGAAAATGAAGATGGCGAAGTTGATTATTAAAAAAATTATTCTCAGTTTTTAAGACACAGAAATAAAAAGAAAACGAAGCGTTAAACAAAAGAGTGCTGTAACCTTTCTTTGAGACTTCTTCCTTTAATGAAAACTCATGTGTTAATGTAAGAAATGTTGGGTAAAGGTTCCCTGATGATCTGCATTAGCCCCAGTGAAATGCGCATAGGAACTAGCTAAAACCCCTCAATAATCAATTTTGAACTTTTTTTGTAAATTTGGGAAAAGAATCAGCACGAATAATATTAAACAATTTTGTGAAAAACCAATGAGGTTTTTATGGTTGCACCCTTGGGATTTGAAAAAAAAAACAATCTTTAAATATGACAGACCTTGAATCGATCTAGTTTCTTCAAATCCAAAAGTTTGGAAAAATTGTTTTGTTTTATGGTATTTTTGGCTGTTTTTATTACAAAAATTTTGTAGGGAATTATTACAATCGGACTAGCCGTTAAGAAACTTTAAGATTATTTCAAAGTCATCCACGTTGTGGATAGTGAATAGTTCTTAGGTACAAATATTTCCAGTGCCATTTATGGCTCCTCGCTTTTGATGCGAGCATTTTTACCCCCTGCTGATACATTCGAATTTTTAAAGACAGGGATAGGGCCGAGGTGGCTCAGTGACGTTGTAGTGCAGTGTTGCAGTCACTCTGTGTGTTGAGCAGCTCATATCGCACTTTGAATGCGGATTGTAGTAAACATTTAGATGTAATTTTGAAGTAGTGCTACTCGTACATACTTTTATTTGGTCTATTTCAATTTACACAACAGCTTAATAAACATGAAATATGATGTTGAATGAAGAAATAAATGAATGTGTGGAAAAAACACTATGATTGACTGTCTAAATGTATGAATGAACGAAATGATGGCAGGATGGAATAAATGAGCAAACGAAATGGATAGTGGCTGTCCCTATTGCGAGTAAATACAGAAACAATCATTTGTGACAAATTAGAATTTTTCGATGCTTTTTATATCTGCTCGTCTGCAATCTGAATAATTGTAGGAATTTTCTATTGCATATTATTATGAATAGAAAAAACTTTGAGTTCCATGGCACAAATTTATGCATGAAACAATAAGAGCTCTTAAATCTTTACGACTTTTCAGACAAAAGAAAGCAATTATTTCTAATTAACTTTGTTTGATATCTTTCACTTCTCGTCCCCTTTCGCAACAACAGACTTACAAGTACAGACAGACAAAATAGTATTTAACACAAACGATATTCAGTCAAAACTGATTTCAATCCACAGTTTACAGATTGTGGCAGTTTTTACCACACATTCTTGTGCATGAAATCTCTCAAGCGTTCAATACAATAACAACACATTCGGTTAAGGAAATTTTACAAACACCGCAGTAAATGATATTCTACACGATAGATTTCTTAATTCTGCGGCTCTTTACATCTATAGGCTAGCTCTCAAGCTAACTGCCATACCAATGAAGCGAATTTTTCTTTTCCATTCACTATCCAGGTGAATGTTCGCATGAGTTGTGATTCATGGGTCTTGCTAGCGTCGAGAGGGCATGGTGATGTGATTGTGGTAGTCGCTGTTAGCACTGTTTGGAAGAATCCGATTCCATGAAGGAGATGGGATCGCATACAGGACCTTCGGCTTCGTAGCCAACCCATTAAGTACTTCAGCCGACAGTGCCCTTCATTTAACAGCACCCTCATCTTATTCATTTACACCAATATTTGCATATTCAAGTGTGTGTGGGTGTGTGTGTGTGTGTGTGGCATTGTGTTGCACGTATATTCAAAGGGAAACAATGCACAAGACATGCTGCCTATAAATCGGATTAAAAAGCCTCTTAAATGAAAATTAAACCAACAGTTTTTCATTGAACCCAAAGCAAAATGAAAAATGCAAAAGTTACAAATTTAACCTCCAACTTGTTGTTGCTGTTGGACACAACATATGCACACAGCCAACAAACAAACAAACAGACTGGTGTGTGAGTGATCAGTAGGGCGCTGTATAATTGAAAAAATTCCAAAGTAATTATCCGGGATAAAATTCCAGAAACAAATTCTTGCTGTTCAAAATTATTGATGGAGTGCCCCAAGGATCGATACCTGGACCACTGTTGCAGAACGCAATGCACGATGGCGTATTTACATTGTGTTTGCTTGAGAAAATGAAGATAGTTGGATTCGCAGAAGATACAGGATTCCTTGGAGCAGGAAACATTGCAGGTGGCACTGCACAGATCGTGAATTCCTGGATTAGCGCAACGGCTTCCGATAACTATTTGGAGAACTGGGGAAAGTATCACCATGGGTATTGGCGTTTGTAGCACAGAACAGAAGTCCTTTTGGAAAAATCTGGACGTGATGATTGATACACGTACGTGTTTTTGTGAACGGTTGTTATCTATATGAATATCTCACAAAACATCTAAGGCACACAGAGACACTCCAAGAAGTGATATACTCTGCGCATAGGCCAGCGGCTTTCAAACTGTGTCGGACGTGGCCGCTGACTAGCAAATAGTCAATATACATGGATTGTCCACATTGTAGTTCAAATATCGGAGAGGATTCTGAACACGGCTTTCGACTCTTCACGATTTTACAGTTAAGGGACTATTTGGAAGGTAGTGTAGGGCGCAGGCTTAAACAGGGGACCATAGGTCCGATTATGCTGAACTCGAGCCTGTCATTTTGGATCCTATTCCTATATAAACTCAAGGAGGGGTAGAAATAACAGTGATAGAACTTCCCAATGTAGTAAATGCATGTGTGTAGGTTTGTATGCATATGTACATGTACATTTTTTCTTCTTATTAGACGAGGTGACATTTGCCAGGAGTGTAAGACTTGAACCCGATAAAACACTCCACACTGTGCCCCAAACGTTCCCCGTCGAAAGGCTGTCCGTCACGTGGTGGGAAACGTATTATTACCCAATCCATTCCTGTTCTGGCCTATTACGGACCTTCTCTAACCGAACAAGTTCAGTTAGAACTGATTCCGAAAACTCTTACATTCGGTTTATGTGTATGCATGCGTGTATGCCTGTATGGATGTATGCATGTACGCATGTATGCATATTACAGGAACAATTCCTAGAGATTCTTCCAGAAGAGACAGAAAAATCGTCCAAAAATTTCCAACAGCTACAAAATGTATAGAAGAGAATTAGGAAAGGATGTAAAATAGAAATGCTTTAGGGCAATTGTTGTGTGGGTTTGGGACGGGGCGTATCGTAAAAACAAATAGTGTCACGCGAAGAATTCATCTGTTCTTTTGTTATCCATCAGCGAGAAGCCAACACGCAATGTCTAGTTGTGGAATGCCATAATTATTGAATTGTTTGTTGAACTATTTTCATTAATTTGAAACGAAATGGTTTTTCTGTTCATTAATATGGGCCATGACAGCAACTGGCTCCTCACTTTTAAATTATTCACGGGCATTTCGTTTATTAAGAAATCAACCCACTTTCGTTACACGTGTAGTTTGTTAAAATTATGCATCAGCTGGACTGAAAGCTGTGGACTCCTTCTACACCTTCTTTCGAATTTTGTTGAAAAGTGGGCGATGCCAGAGGCGGAAAACGGTATCAAGCCCCTTCGAAAAGGAAATCGTCTGCAATGTCTGCAGTTTCCAGTTCATTTTCATGTATTAATGTCTGTAGAACTGCACATGCTTCAAAAAGACAATCAGAAATAAATTGTTGCTAGAAGCACTTGGTGTGGATACAATGGCGTTGCGGGTTTAACTTGTACGAAACACCTGTGTGACATTGTGGAAACAATGAATGAACGAATAAGTCGACGAAACAAGAATTAGAGAAAGAGGAAAGTACTCAGAAAGAAATTTCAATATCACGCTAAAAGTGTTTAGGAAGCCCAACAGCAACAGTTGCAATGACAATATTGCAAAAAGAAAATTAGTGCTAAAGACTTTCCTCTGCTGAATTGCTTCTACTGCAATTGTGAAGGAAACCGTAATTAAAAACCAATTCAGCATTATATGTTTTCTTGAGGTATACTTCCCTCTGGGTTTGAAGGGTTTGAGTTGAAGGTTCCTCTTGTTTATTGAAATCATCGACCGCCACCAATACAGAACTTGAGTGAGCGTTAGACTTCTGTGCTGTTTTTCTAATATTTCTTGTAACTACGACTACTTATGGATTTGCATTGTAATTATACGAGTAAGAACGTTGCAACAAATATCGAATTTGTTATGTGGGGTAAATCTAACATCAATGTCTGCTTCGGTTTCAAATGAATAAAAATAAAACCGAGGCAAATACAGACATAAACAAATCACAAAGACATGGACACCAAGTTTAAGGTTGGCAACAATTTTGCTGCGATTACAATTTATTAAACAGTTGAAGATTAATGAGATTGTTAGCCACTGTCTGAAAAGTAGAGCTAATTTTAGGTTGCGAGAAACGTACTTAAATGTACGATAATACGATCGAACTCCAGTTTGACACCAGGATGGTGTGGACGCCTGATAAAGAAGGCGGATTCAAAAGTATGCCAGATGATGTCTTGTACAGACGTGGTTGCATTGAAAATGGAAAAATATCTACAAATTGTTACATCTCAGCAGACAGACTGGACTTTAAGTCGTAATAGAAGGACTGAACTCAGTTTAAGAGCAACACACGCTATTCTTTGCCCACTTTAGGTGGATATTCACTCCCTTCAAGTGTTCTGTATCACACAACTGGCCCAGAGGTCACGGAAGTTTACATTCAATACACATTTTTCTTTCACAGGCTCACGAGGAGCTCAAGAGTTTCCTCACCCTCTCCACACATTGATGTTGGAGTCGAAGGCTGAATGGATTGCTGAACAGCGTAATATAATAGAATTAGGATACAATATTCTGAATTAGATTCGCATTGTGGTTGTGGATTTGTGCGCTAAAATTACACCACCGTTCTTGTTCGTTGGGATATTTTTAAAACCTTTAAAATAGTCGGTTAGCGACATACAAGAATTATTTACAAGGCAAATGCTAAGGACATTGTGTGTTATCATTTTTATTTAAAATTTTTATTCATAAAAATTACAGCAAACTAGAGAAACATCAAAGCAGCAGCAACTATTGGTCAGCGACTCAGTCACGACTGACACAAAATTCATAAAATGTTTCTGTTGTTTACCAAAGGAATTTTCTTGTTGTTTGTTTTCCTGCGAAACGAAAAACTATTAATGGAAAAAGCATTTAATAGCTGCACAGCGCACCCAGAAGAAATTAAGATTTACAATTTCACTGTAAGACGCTCTTCATTGAAATTTTATGTTTAATTTGCAGCCACGATTTCGTATTGTAAATTTATTCCCGGGCAAAACTTAACAAAATACAGTGATTGTAAAACGCAATCAGGACAAAACAGATTTAACGTGAACAGGGAAACATGAATCAACACTTGCAAGGAAATTATTTGTGAGAATTAATATTCCAGACAGTTTTGTTAGTTCGTCGTCGTAAAATAGCCACAATTAAACACAATTACACGGACATAAAAATTTGTAGCTAAACATGATTGCTGGTAAATCGCTTTTGGATGTCATAATTTCATATCTTCCACTCACTTGTATTTATAATTAATTTTGGAAAAAAAAGAAAAATATTTCCTTTCTGTGTGCTTGTACATGTGGATTCGATTAACATGTACGCCAATTTCGTTCACAAAATTATCCATTTTCATTGTGTTCTGAATAGATAAAGAAGGCATTCTTGTCGCAGTTAGTCGAAGCTTTTAAAATTTCTATAAATAAATGACAAAGTTTATTTACAGGAAACCTTCACAGTGAAATTACTTGGCAGTTTACAAAGAGAGATGTCATTAGCAGGATATGCGAGTTTATAAATGTCAGTTTGGAATTACTTGAAAAGACAATATTGATTAATAACAAAACAACATTTACCCAAATTATGACGTTGTCATTCTTTCAGAGCAGCTAACAAACAGGGGAGAGCTCCCCAGTCAACCTCTTCTCCCAAGCAAACTACAACAGAATAAACAACACCAACAACAACAGCAACAGCAACTCAAATAAAGAGACAGAGAAGGAGCAAGATGCCACAAGTGTTATTTCATAAACAAACTAACAACTGGAATAAGTTTGAAAATACAATAGTTTCCTTATTTTATTTTTCTTGCAGATAGCGTGTTTGCAAGCACGTGTGTTTGTGTGAATGTGTGCGTGCGTGTGTCTGTGTGTGTGTACATCCCTACAGACATAATTTGACTTCTGTCACTTGAAAACTTACAACATTCATACGCACACCCACACATACAATGTGAACAAGGCCGCATTGCATACGAACAGACAGGTAAATATTGATTACGGGCAGTGTTGCCAGATCGCTGTCAGCTTACCCGACAAATGTTCTGCTGAAGCTTGAAATACTGAAATCAGGTTAAACATGGTTTCCACTAAGTCGATTATGCAGTCAGCATAATGGTTGTCACTGTGTTATCGAGTTAATGCTTGGCGCCAAATCTTCTAATATGAAACTTAACTGCTTCAGAACGCTTGGATAGTTAAAAACAAACAATTCCGAGCAAGAGGCAACTACTTATTGTAAGTGTATCCACCCAATTTCCGTCTACTCTGCCATCAATCCAAGTGCTCAGCATTTTATACCTTAAATTCGTCCTGTCATTCCTGAACAGATATCTCATTCCGTGGAACCAAACTGCAACTTTCTCGCTCACAGTTACTCATTTCTATTCATTTTGTATTTTGCCAAATTGAGATCAGACTACTCAATGCATCACATGTTTAGCGTGCCGTTTATTACCTCACTGACCTAAACGCTTAATATGTGGAAAGTAAAAAGTCAACATGGGAAACAAACAAGATTTTTCCTGCTTGATTTCGCACTCTAGTGCTCTTGTTTTAAGCGAAACTTTTTATAATTCGTACAGCCATTGAAGCCACTTTCAGAGAAGATAAAATCAAAAATAAAACTTTCAACTTCACTCTATTCAACTCTTCCTTCAGCCGCCCTCTGGACACTGCCCGCCCCTTTCTAAAGGTCCGACAAATGCATTGTATGAGGCGGAATCATCCCCTGACCGTCGGACCCAGTTGAAGGAAAAAATACGTCTTCCGCTAAGTGTATGAAACAAAAAAAAACTGAACATTAGAATCAGTTGTTCTTCATTGTGTGTTTGTGTGTGTGTGCCTGTGGGAGTATGTTTTTTTGTTTCATGTGTTAAAATTACATTTTCAGGCTAGAAAACTAAACAAACTTTGCCCGTAAATAAACCATAAGCGATGTGAACTTTGACTCAGTAACATCCAGTAACAAGACGAGCAAGAGGAAAGAAAGCACACCGAAGCAACAACTACAGCAAAATGTATAGAAAGTAAATAATAAAGTTAAAGTTTGTTTGTGCAACCACGTATGGTCACACACCATAACCGCTTCCATCCACAAGTGCAGACGACACCTTTTATGGCATCCGATAAAGAACGCAAATCCATGTGAACACAGCACACACTCGCACATACGGCAGCAACAGAACGATAAACACGCAAAATAACCAACAATTTTTTGACGACTTTTTCCAATTTTTTTAAGTAAATCAATCTCACAGCACCCGTAAGATATTTCAAGACAATTTATGAAAGTTCATTTTTGTTTTTCTTGCTGGAACTTCTTACCAAGAAAAACATGTTGTTTTTTCGAAAAAATAAAATCTATTGAAAAGTTGGGCCAATTTATTGTATTCTATCATTCAGTTTTGAATAAATTGTTTAACTTTTTCCGGATTTGGGCACATGCACTCACATTAATATTCACTTTTTCATAGGAAAACTTAAATAAAAGCGCTTAAATTAATCATTTTGAATAAAATAACTCAAATTTTTTTCTTTTTTCCAGATAATTTAACAAAATCAAAACTTTAAAAGAAATACACCCCCCCATTTTATTGTGGTGAACATTTCACATGTTATCGTCTATCGATATCGATCAACTACATTTATTTAAAAGATACATTTATGTGGATAAATTCCTAAATTCTTTGCATTTCCATTAGCATTCTGCAACCTGAAGATATCAGATAATCTGTCAGTCTAGTTTTTATGAAGAAGTTTGGTAAGACCACAGAAAAAACCCGTACTAAATCTACGAGTAAGTCTTATTTTGGGAACGAGTTGTATTTAAATTTTATTTTTTTTTTTAAGAAGCCAAAGCGGGATTAGATTAGAAATGCTATGCTGGAGTTTTTCAAAATGAGTATAAAGTACTTAAATGAAGTACAAAAAAAAAATAGAATGTGAATCCAACACGGACTGTTCGAGCAAAGAAATATTTGTCAATGACACTAAAACTCAACAATTTTTAGTTCATTTTGTATATTTGGGAATTTGTTGTTTAACACGAAATTTTTCCCAAATTTACAAAAACGGATCAAAATTGATTATTCAGCGCAATTCACTGGCGCTACTGCAGGTCATCAGGGAACCTTTACCCAACATTTCAACAATTTGTTTAACTAAGTAAAAAGTGTTGTTGGCTGAAGGAGTTAACACGGGGCTATGAGCCCGAGTTCAACTCTGCAGTCATTAAAGAATAATAATGAAAAAATAGGGAAATAAATATATAAAAGAAAAAGGAGAAAACAGTTTTTTTGTAAAAAATATGAATACCGATTTGGGACTAAACCGGCTAAAGTTAAGTACGAGTATTTAGTACTCAGATGATCTGTACTTAAATAAATTAGTTTTTCTTTTAATACCGTTTGGGGCTGATTTAAGTACGTGAAGGTTATTAGAAAATAACAGCGATAAAAACAACAGCCCTACAAACTGCTGTTCCCAAATAATTTAATTAAAAACAACAGAATATTAAAAAAGAAAATTGCAAAAGAGGCTAATTGCAGTTGAATATTTCGGGTCTAATAACTAAAAGTTCAGAGAACACATACAGGATTCTTCAGTCAGTGTCAATTTTATGGCAAACGGAGTTGGAAAGGATATAAATATAACCTGCGCATAGCAATTTATGTAAGTGCTTCAAAAGCCTTCGACAGGGAAGAGTTCACAAAATGTTGTCTTTAGAAAAGTTTGTTTACAACCCAACACTTAATAAAAGTTTATTAGCCATTTAACACATCATCAAAAACCTTAACGCTTGTGTTCTCTCCACTGTCGCTAATACGACAACAGGATTAACTACAAATTCTTGAAGCGAACGGTTCCCAGATTAAAAAAAATTAATAAAAATGTTTACTATTCATATTCGAATGTTCTTCACTAGGTAATATTTTTTAAAAGGTTATTTTTGAAACAACTCCGTGCTGCTTTCGAAAATATTTCATGCTGCTCTATGAAATTTCGTTTGTTTTAAGTTAATTTTTTGTCAAAGTGTTCAACCTTTCTCCGGTTGTGTTTCGGAACACTTTACATCAGTTCAAAATGTTTCATGTCTAAGGGGAAAATATTAGCCCGGTGACATGAAAATGCAGGTGGACATATAAACGAAATTCGAATAGGTCCTGACTTTTAAACAAATCGATAGTCGAAGTCGCATTGAAGATTTTCAAATGAAGTGCTAAATAAAAATGATTTACCACATGAAATGCAACAGAAGAGACTAACAAACGAGTGACACAAATTTGCTTAGGCTGCCAGATTTCGGAGCCCAGCGGTTTCCTTTCTGTGTTTTCTTGTTCTTCTGATCAAGAAATAGTTGTAACGCATTCCAATTCCACTCAACAAAAGAAATGAACGAACATTCATTTACATCTAGATGCTTTAAAGTAGGAATATTCGTGCCAGTAAAAATAATATTGATAATGTCGGTTTGTTGCTGCTGCTGTTGTTGTCGATTCGGTTGTACATTCGAATGGTTCTTTACATGTCATAAGTTTTTACGACACTATTATGATATAAAAAGTATTTGTAACTTTGGTTTGTCGCGGCAAAAACTAATAAACAGCCATATTTAGAAGCGGTAAAAATCGTAGAAAGTCTCTTGCGAAAGGAATGGGTAGTAGTTGGATGGGGGTGGGGTGGGGTGAAAAATTAAAGTCAGAAGAAGATGATTTTTTATAGCGATAAAAAATCCTCTGCCTCTAAATAACGGAATTTGGTAGAACGTGGTGATGTCATTTGCTCTGACTTGAGCAGAAGTTACATTTTATAGTCAAACTATGGAAAACAACTATTTGACTGGATGTTTGTTTGTTTGTTCTATTTTTTTCAAATGTTTCTATTTTTGTACAACTTTTTTTGTCGTTTGAATTTATGTGCTGAGCCTATAGACATTAAATTTCTAAGAACATCGTAAATTTCTGATTATTTTTAAACTTGACAATTTCTATTTAAAATTTTTTCTTGCTTTGGCAATTTTCACATTTAGGACTCTTTGAAAGGGATGGAATTTATTGCCTGCATTCACTTGTGGCAATAGACAATCCAGTTGGGGAAAGCAAAAGGACAATGACAAATTTGTTTGTTAACCTATTTTCTGTATTTTTATTCCATTTTATTGCTCCGGCTTATAACGAAAATGGAACAAAATCTCTATCAAAAGAAGCAAATTATTTTTAAAAAGATACATAAAATCTACTTTAAATTTATTTGAATTTTGTTTACAAGCATGTGCTTTCATTCCATTTCTAACAGCAGACAAGTGCTGAAATAAAAAGTCATTGAAGAAAAACATTCGAACGATTCGCTCTTTTTTTTCGTTATTGCAGAATCCTTTTTTATATCTTCCACTTCTTACTATTCAATAAATCTGGCACATAAAGGCACACGCACACACACACACACACACACACACACATTCATTATTACTAAACGTACCTACTTCTGCAATAATACTCAGCACAAACTCTTTAGTAATATTTTATTGCAAGTTTACATGACCTCTTGACGATTTGCGACAAACAGCTGCAGTCACTTGATAAAACAGAAAAACAGAGTGAAAAAGTGAAAAATTGTGTCTACTTCACGTCGTGCTCATAACCGGGCGGTTATGAGCGGAGATTATCGGAACGCAGTGGAAGAACATTGAAATTTTAACCAGCAAAACAAACGAGTGAATCCTTTATGGTTGAAGTCTACTAGTGATTTGGTGCAAGAGCCAACGTCCCGCATTAGAACCAACAGTAATTCTTGCATGGAGCAGATAAAAGAAAAAGTTCAAGTACCGTGAAGTCGCTTACAGTACACATCACTAGGTGAGTGAAAACTCTAAAAGTAGGCCGAGCATCTTATTTTCCTCAAATATCCCAGCGTTTTGCTTTAAGATGCGATAAGAATTATTTGTGGAACTTCTACTGTTCATGCAGAAAAAAAATATTTTCCTAGTTGAACTGGACATGAAGCCATTAATTAGGATCATTTAAGCGGAGATTGGAATTTTATTTTAAAGGCCGAAGAAATGATTGCCGTTTGATAAGAAATTGTTATACATTTCGGTACACATCAAGTTTATAAACTTGGCCACGCGCTGCGTTTGCCAACAAAAAGCGCTTCGCGATTTCTTCGAACACTTCGATTTCTGCTATTGTTATCATAATTGCTAGTGCTTCTAATAGAGACGTGCAAATGCGCGGATTTATTACGAATAAGTCACGAGTGACTCACACGTGGCTGATTTTAAAAGCTTGCGTTCGTGATTTAATTTTAATGTTTCGTGGGCGCTTCCTAGAAGTGCCAAAAAATCCATTTTTGGATAATTGATATCGGAAGCGCGTGAATCAAAATATCCTGTTTGTTAACTAATTAACGTTTAGGAGTACCGGCCTCTCCACCAAGATTCTTTGAAAATTGCCGCTAATTGTAAAAGTTGCCACATCAAATTTGTTGAGCCGCAGTGTTGCAGTTGTGAGGATGTGATTTGATCTGGGCAAAGAGAGCTGTGGCGTCGTCGCACTATAACAAGGAATATTTATTTTTTTATACCCTCCGTTTGTAACGCAGCGAAATATCCATCTGAGACCCTATAAAGTATATATAATCTAAGACGATCTGAGCACGTCCGTCCGTCCGTCCGTCTGTGGAAATCACGATTCAGTCCAAACGAAAAGAAATTTGGCAAAAATATACCTTGCAGGGTAGCACAGATCAAGTTCGTAAATGGGCTGAATCGGGCCAGAGGGGAAAAAGTTCCCCTAAGAAGAACTAAGCCAACCTGTAAAAAACAGCATAATTTTTAAAGTTTTTTTGTTCGAAATTTTGTTTAGCAAATGTTATATTTGTATGTCAAAGGAGGTCCAACGCGTTAAACTTGGAGCCATAAAATAAAAATAAAAAAATTTTTGGACCTCGCCCCCTTTAGTGGGCTTTATTATATGCAAAAATAGTGTAAAAAGTAAACAAATTCTTTTACTTAAGCCTACATTCCTTAAAAATAAAATTTTCAAGCTTTAATGACGAAGCTGAGATGTAACCTGGTACTCCTCTGCCCTACCCCTCCTCTCCTTTGCCTAAATGACCCTTTAAAAAAAAAATAAACAAAAGTCTTTTAAATAAATTTATGTGTGTGAAGATAAATATGCCGAGTTAAATATGTTTTCACGTAAGCAGTTACGAAGTGACGTTAAATATGTTATGACGTAAGGAAATGGCAATTAGTGAATTTTTTTTTATGAAAATCCATATTTATATGCAAAATGATTGTGGGAGTGTCTTTCATCCCATGCATCATTTTGTATATACTCGCAATGCATGCCAACTCCTTATTTGGCCACTGGGGGCAAAATGCCTTCAAGATCACATACACTCTCATGACCTGTAAGTATTTTCACAGAATGCTAAAAAAATTTATTAAATATGGATTTTCATAAAAAAAAACTTCACTGTTTGTCTTTTCGTTACGTCATAACATATTTAACTTCACAGCTAAATACGTTGTTTCGTAACTGCTAACGTCAAAACATATTTAACTCGGCTGAATATTTATCTTCAGTCACATAATAAATTTTACATTTAATTATCCCAAATATTTATTTTTGGAGTCTTATGGCAAAGGTGAAATGTGTCCCCAACGGCCCTTGCCAGAAAGGCCCCAAAAAATACAGATTTAAAGCTCTCCAAAAAGAATTAGACCACATAAAGTACACCATATTCTTGATCAGTGATGAAGTGTAAGACGGTCTAGCAATGCCCATACGTTCGTCTGTGGAAAACAAGATGTAGTCTACTTTTTGGACCCGCCCCTTCAGTGAGCGGGGTGTTATATAAAGCAGCCCTGTCCCACCCAGTTAAACATTCTAAATTTACTTACTAAATATTTGGAGGGTGTTTAAGATTCGACCCGGTCGAATATAACGCTTTTACTTGTTTTCTTTCAACTACAACAGTACAGACGTGGGTTGGCGCACTCGCTTACGACGATGCTGTTGAGAATGTTTAAATTTTTACGAACTCATTACAATGATTTCTGTCTCGTGGCGATCGGCCTTTTTACAAGCGCCCTGTGGTGTTTTGTGTTCTCCACTCTCAGTCTGCTGCTTGAGAAATAATTGATATCTTGTTTTTATTTTTTAATTAAATTGTTATCTTGGCATGCACTTCTCTTTGCCGCTTCACACTTTTAGTTTAAGTGCAAGGAAAGAAAAGTAGTGCTGATGGTATATTTTTCTTGGAGATTGTGATGACGATAAATTTAAAGTTGACTAAATTTGGTTGCACTCCTTTTCTCGTGTGTCACCTTCCGACGAGGACATGAACAAATAATTTTGTTTCTCTTCCAAGTCTTTGATTTCTTTTATTGTATATTTTTATTTGGCAGCTGAATATTAGTTGTTAGCACGTCGTGAGCTTTTGCAATCATCTTATTTGAGTGGAGAAAATATACACTCTGTATCCGGGATAAGCGCGCTTGTGAATGTACACTGCGAGAAAAAGCAATACATAAATGATTGAGAGTTGAACGTGGAAGAAGCATAGAAAGCAAAGTAACGCAAAAGTAGCCGATTCGATTACAATATTTATTTTCCAAAACTCTGGCTAAAAGCCACACAACACACTTTTCCCACACAGCAGTTCAGCAGCAAATTGAGAAACATTTGCGAACTTTGATGAGTAGAAAATATTGTTCGTTTGTTTGTTTATTTACTTTGCTAATGGATACAATTCCATGAAAGTCTATGGCAGAAATGAGGAGTTTATTCTCCTCGGCAAGACTTTTGTTGAACTGTGTTTTTCTTTCAGCAAAAAATAATTCACTTCGCAAACTCACTCTTTTTTATCTATTCCTCACTATCTGAGGGATAATTTATAAATGTACAGAAGTAGAAGAAATAAATTCGTTTACTTGGAATTTATTTGGATTTCTTTCGTTTTTTTTTTTTTTTCTTTTGTATTTATTTCATTTAAAGTATATTTCTAGTTGACTGGGGTAGTAAAAATTTTCGCAAGTTTTATTGCGTAACAATTTAGTTTCTGACATGTTATATTGCTGCAAGGGAATGGGGGAAAGCGACTAAGCGTTTCGCTTGCCTTCCGTGATAATGTTGTTTATTAAGCCATTATTTTCGATGATGTTTATGATAATAAACGCTTTTCAGTCTTATTGCAATAAATATTGAAGTAAATATAGAGAAAGCTGTCGGATCGAAAACTTGTATGAGCCGGAAGCCAAAGAAACAACCAACTCGTGTGTTTAAACAGTCAAGATAATAAAAAAATGTATTTTTGCTAAACTTTTTGCAACTACTTTTGCCTGAAAATTAAATGAAATAAGAGGAAAACAAATTTGCCAATTCGAAAACTCCAGCTAAATAATTTGCTCAGCTTCGTTTGCCTTTCACAATCAAGTTGCTAACATCCAAACAGCAAATGAACATCCCCATTATCCTCAATGGAATTTGAATGCATTTTCTATAAAAAAACCGCACTATGCGCCCCATTGGCTGGCATCGGATTTTCTCGTTTCGGTCAATTAAATTGCCGATGTTATTGCGGTAAACGGATTGTGTCTCTCACATGATTGTGTTCATACAAAACTTGGAAATGGAATGAATAAAGATTCAAAAGATTTAATGAAAAATACAACACAAACGAGTATTGCTGCAGCCACCAATATTGTTGCATACTCACACACACACACACACACACATGCATATATGTGTAGTGTAAATGGTTGTATGTGTATTGTGAAACCAAATCTCAACAAAGATTCACAAAAAATGAAAACTGAATACTTTGTGTGCAAGTAGACGTACACAGAATTGCATAAAAACACACACACACACACACAAGTGTCTGGGTAACACTGACACGTACGAATAAATAAATGGCACAGACATTCTCTAGGCAACAAACAAGGGCTGAAGAACAACATCCAACTACTCCAGCAGAAGGCGGCCAGAGGCCCAAAAGTTCCGATTGACCGAACAGTTTTAAAGCACTTTCCTTTTGCCTAAACAATTATTTGGCGCTTTAGTGTTAACAAGACGTTGTTTACAAACCAAAAACAATGTTTTAATTGTTACACTGAAATCGTTTTCGTCTCATTAAGAAAAGGTTTGAAGCTGAATGTTTTATTGTTGCATTTCAAAGCGAGCGGATCAGCTGCGCTTTATTTTCAACCAAAACTGTTATCCTTTTTGTCGCTTATGTACTCAAGAGCTTACAAGCACAAAGACTTCAACAGTTTGCATGTAGTGATAAGTTCTTGTGTGTGTGTATTCCCAACGAACGCAAAGGCAGCCCTTGCTACTGAACCGTGTTGTCAGCTCTTCCTCACACCTTCGCAAAGGTCTGATATTGAAAATTTAAATCATTTAACATCGAGTGCCATTCTCAACTTAATTATATTTTAGAAAATACTTTCTTAAAATTTTAATAATTCTGAAAGTTAAAATGTACGAACTGCCTGTTTTACGGCATCGAAAGAATTCTCTCTTTACATTTAATAAAAAGTTGCATTTTACAAATTGTTCGTGTTTCAAATGCGGTTGTGCGACAAAAAGAACACTTTCGGCAGAATCATTTTGTAAAACGCTAAGCTTTGAGTTTTGAAGTGAGGAAGGAGTGCAGGAGCGCTACAGTCAGTTCTATTTGTTGCTTTTGTTTTGCCTTCCATACTACTCTGTGGCGATAAAATGCCGAATACGTAATCAACAACGAAAAAAAAAATGGAGAAAATTTGTATTTATGAACGAGAAGTTTGAAAATAATTTTTTTTAAATCCCAAGGATGTGCTTTTCTGTTTTATGTAACAGATGCAGATATTTTTTGTGACACTTTAAATACGAAGTGTGTATTTAAAAATGTCGTCCTTATCTGCTGTGCAAATTAATTAAAAACACAATTTCGAGCAATTACATTTCAATCTTAATTAAGATTTCAATTTATTATGACCAAAAAGTAGATGAAAAAATTTATATTCAAGTATTTTAGTCGAACGTTTCCTAAACTATAACCAGAAACAGACACCCTCAAACATTCCTTTTTCGAGCTCTTTAATATGAAAAACTTTTTATCACACTAAAGCCTGGATTACAACTTCGATCTGACAGACTCTCTGGTTTCATGGCTTCCATCAATTGGGATATGCATAACGGGAATTCTAAACCAGAAGCCACGAATGCCTCTTCAAATTTTGTGAGACATCTTTTTACAATTGAACTTCCGGTTTAGAAACTGCAGAGAATCGTCAGAACCCAAGTTGACTTCACGTCGTAAATATATAGATGCATTAATGGTGCTGCAAGAGTACTTTTGCTTGCAGCAAAAACGAAGCAGAGCATCAGTTTACGAGGGCACTTATTGAAAACCATTTGAAATTACTGTTTAATAACGATATATAAACTGTGCACGATATTAAATTGGCAATGATGTGCTGGCTTCGGTGATATTTCAGAAATTACGCTCAAAGCATTCCCCAATGTTTGACTTCACATCATTCTCACACATGATTGTTCGGTAGGTTATGCAGTGCATATTCTTGCAGTCGTAGCAATAGTTTGCAATGACTGCTAGCCATAGGCAACATTTCCCACCGACGGCATCAGCAATAAGAGAACATAAACGACTTTATTCACTCAATTCAATTCGGTTCTGAGTTGTGGCACTCGGTCAGCAGATAAATCAATTATTGTAAGAGGACTTAAATATTTGATTTTGCTTCTGTTATACCAGACGAGAACAATTGCTTTCTTTTTTCTCACATTATTTGTTATCTATCAATAGTAGAGTTCTAATGCTGAAAAATGTAAAATTCAGCAATTTTTAATGGAATGCATAAACGAGTGAAAGAGTTTCGTCCGCAAGACTACTGAGATGTTTCAAATTATTCTAATGTATTTCATGGGATCTTTTATTCCTTCACTGTAACAATTATTTTTTCACGTAAATAAATGTAAAACACGTGCACAGGTGGGATGCATGAAATATTTATTTTTTGATTTCGATACATTCCAGGCATTTCGGGCATCGTTAACTTGAACTGCTACCTGTTTACTCTCATTTTCATTTCATTTTACTTTTATACAAATTACGGGCATTTCCATTCCATAGAACTTGTCGCCATAAATACTTCACAGCATCGCCAAATCTATCAAACAAGACATTTGAAACAGTTTCAACTTTTCTTAAAGCAGCCGACTTCTTTTTTGTCTTACAAAAAAAAAACAAGAACTTGAACAATACATTTAGTCGTATGAACGTATTCGTGTTCATGTGTAAGTGAGTTTTGGTTTTCAAGTCAGACTTTTACAAATGTTTTCTGCTCAATTTGATTGCGAGACCTTGTGTGGCATTCGCATGGGGAGGAAATGACGAGCACAAACAAAAGTTATCAGAAATTCGTTTAAAACTGCACAAAAAGCAAATGTAGAGCTGCATGAAATTGAAAGTATATTAAATTACTTGCGACAGAGTTACGAGTGCAAGCAACACAACACAAATTCTCAAAACAATGTACGAGGAGATACCTGCACGATAAATACATATCGCCATATGACTTCCAAAAATCCCTAAATCTACGTTTGGATTGACTATGACGCACCGTCTCAAAACATGTGCATGCGACTGGGGAAATTTGCAATAGTGCAATTCACAAATGAATGTTGTCGGCAATGGGCCATACTTTTTCAGAGTATGTCTTGGGCTTATTTGAAGTTGTGTGACGATATGCACACACACGTACACGAGAAGGTAAAAATTAATTTAATTTTTATAATGTGTGTGTATTGTCAATTCGTTTTCTGTACTTTTCCCATAAACTAAATAAAAAACTCATCACACAGGAAATTATTTAACGTAAAATAAGTTAGAAACTTTTATGGTCACGTGGCCAGTGGCGGTGCGAAGACAAATGTAATTTTCTGTTTGTTCAGTATTTTGTTTATTTTATAGCCCACAAAAGCAAATAAAATGTAAACAGTTTCATCTTCTGCACCTCCCCCTCCCCCATCTCCCCCCACTCGGCAAAGTTAAATTTAAAAATACTTCTTTGCTGACATTCTTTTAGACGTGGCAGAACGTGGCCGGCCATAAACAGAGACACAACCAATAGAAAATTGCTAAATAAAGACAACAATAGATATTGGGAACTGTTATTTGTGGGAAAACAATACGTGAAATGAAACGCATTTGTGCCACAAATCAATCACTTTGTCGAGGAAAATTGTTGTTTCGCTGCGGCCATTACCTCCTCCTCCCACGCAACATAGATTAATAAATAAGATTAAGGGCAATCATGGCGAAAATTGTATTCTTAGCTAAAACGTGTGGAGGATTTCTGGAAAAATTAAAGACTTTCATAAATGAAGAACTTTTAAATTTTTACAATATTTCCACTTAAAATTGTGCCGAAGAATGGTGCTTTTGAAAAAGTTAATGGAATTCATAACTTTAAAATAACAACATCAATTAACTCTTTAGCCCATCATAGAAAAATAAAAAATGGAAAAATAACACAAAGAAAATTCGTCCAGAGAAAAAGTCATGAATTCATTGAATTGATTTATTAGCCAACTGCTATTTACAGATAATTTTTAAAAGCTTTTATCTCCATCACTTGTTTTTGTTTCGAGGAGATTTTAGGAATGAATAAAAGCAAAATGAAAAGAGCAGCACAAATGAAATTTCATATGAAAATATTTTTTATTAATAAAAAGCAGAGGCCGTAACATTTGGCCACGCAGATCAAGTTACTCGTCGCTATCGTGCTGACCACTTAATGGTTTGCAACAATGGCTGAGAAAACAAGTCAATTTGTTAAACTAACTGATTCTTTTTTCATCTGCCGGCATTGTCAGAAGCAAAGCAAGAAAACTATTTTTAAGGATATTTTCAATTTATTTAATTTTTTCTTCGTCCTTTCAAAACGATTTTGATTTTGGCTCCCTTTTGTTTGTTCATTGAATTTGCTATTGTGTAATTTTATTTTAGCTTTTCATTTTTTAATATAAAATCCTTAAGAAATTAAATAAATCCTTCAACAATTTTATACAAATAAAACAATTGCTTAGCTTAGCGAAATTTAAGTCAATCTCTTCCCCGCTCTCTGCATCAGCCCTTGGCAAACATTTAGCATCATTTACAACTACTGTAGGAATCAATATTGCCCCAGTTGCTTGAGTTTTGAGCAAAACTAAAGTGCACATGTATGAGCCAGTTCGTAAAAGACTGCTTTTGTACACAGACATCTCTGCTGTAGTGCAACTTGTGGAGAATTCGAAATCATTTCAAGAGTTTATAAAACTTCATGGCATCTGCAATTCGACAATTGTTGCCCTTTAATGGCGCTCGAAACAAAAAACAAATCGGTTTGTAGGTTATCATCGCAGCATCCTCATCTTATAAAAAATACGCTATACTTTTTCGTGGTACCCTTTTAAATGTCTCATCGTCCTTTAATATTTATGAGGCATATATGATTTAAATGGAATTTTTCTGCAGGTATTCACAATGCTAATCTCTTACCATGAAACTGTTACAATTTGTTCACAAGCAACAGAAAATTTTCGCTATTTCGTTTCTGCTTCGTGCCCACAAACACACATATACATACGCACGTCTATAAGCATTCAAGTGTCTGTATAAAACCTTTTTAATTGGATGGTTGTTCCCTTGACCGGATTTGTGTAACGGACATCAGAAAATATGAACAAAGTGTCCCTTATGCATACACAATTACCGTAAATAATTACCTGAACTGGGAACGCCAAGTGGTCGACTTTCGACCACCGTGCGACGTACCTATTTTTGAGAATCAATAACTTCGTTGGTAAAATGTAGGAAATTACAAAAACAATCAGCTGCAGTAGAAAATGATTCGAAAAGATTAACTGGCGAAATTTTTCGGTAAATCAAAAGTGAATTATTTTGAATCCCTGAATTCACACTACAAATATTGTCTGGTTATAAAGTGATGATTTTTACCCTGAATGCAAGAAACAAAAACAAAAAAACAAAAAAAAAAGGAAACAAAAACAAATAAGAGACGAAAAGAAACTTGAATGTCAGATAGCCACACAAACAATCAGCCACACCATTATCCTCCGTACTAAAAGAAAAGAATCACACACACTCACACACACACACATGTGCGCCCGCACTTACTTGGTCGTTAGAAGGTGTGAGCGAATGTGGACGAGTGTAAGAAAATGATTGGATTCTCGTTGACGTTCAACAAACTCGTTTTGAACAAGTACGAGTTGTTGTAGTCATTTTCGTATTTGGGTTGTTTGTACACGTGTAATGCTGCACTGCTAAGTAGCACACACACACACTCACACAAGCACGCATACGAGTTGCGTGTGAGCTGCTAAGTGTTCGTTAGATAATACTATCAACATCCTTAATGGATTTCTATTCTATATATTTCGATTTACGCATTGATTGCTTTGTGGTTTAAGATTTCATTTTCACTTTAGCATTTAGTTTCACATATTCGTTGTTCTACTTTTTGTTTTTAATGTGCAGAATAATAGTTTTTAGTTGTTTGTTTTATATCCCTTGCCAATACTACAAGTGCAGCAACAGTTCCGTGTGCTGTTTGTCCGTGAGCCAAGAATTTAACAATAAAAAAATTTATATAAAACAGAAATAACTTGAGAATATCGCAATAATATTCTTGTCTCTATTATATTTTCATTATTTTGATTTCGAACTTGAATGTGATGTAAGCTTTTTGCTGAAAATTAATATAAACAGCAATCCTTTCCTCTCCTCCCTTCAAAGCACAAATATCCAGTAAGTGATTCTCTAATTTGATTTCTGTTGGATATGACAATTAGTACACAACGATTAATATTTGCATCAACATTTGCAAACAACATCCGCCACCACGGAAAGACGGTCACTGTAGTGCGGCAGCGATAACCGATAACTACTCGTGTATTGTGTTCAATACAACAACCGCAACTGAACAAATTTAATTTCAATTACGTGTTTTTCCTTCCCCGGTTAAGTAAAATTGTGCTCAAGGCCATTTTTTGTGTTCAGGTAGCGACACTTAACAAAGGCCTTGGTGAAACCATCGTTCTAATAATGAGTGCTTCAGTTAAATCTTGGTTAATTTTGCTTAAGATCAATAAGTAAAAAATTCCAAAACGGCAGAGTGACAATCCTGAGGGTGGCCACGTCATGCCACGTCAAGTTTTTTGTGGTTCCAGTCTGAAGGAGTTGAGAATCTAAGTAGGAAATCGACATACACATTTATTCTGGTCTAGTTCTCAAAAGTTAAGCCAATCGAACACTTATCGCATGGCTAAAATCGGTTAACCGATTGAATATTTTGGCATAAAAACAGTCTATGGCCTACATTAAATTGTTATATATTAACCTTTGGGGGGGGGCAAAAGGCAGAGACGGAATTTTATTTGGGTACTTTTTTAAAACCATCACTTAAGGGCTGAACGCGCTACTGATGAGACGTATTGTGCGAGAGCTTTCGAATGGAGCGAAGTGTATTGGGTAGGGAATTGATGTTGGGCACTGCTTCCGTTTGCTGCAATAACCGGCATATGAGGGTGCAGTAATGTCGACTTGAGACTGTACTGTTCACTAACCAGGAGCTTTGCATTCCTTATTTGGGCACGTCGGCAACAATGAACCAAGGAAGATCAGCAATATTCGATTCCCCTCAGTTGACTGTAAATTTATTTCCCCAAAATCGATTATATGCAATTTCAAAAAATAAAATTATTAAACGAGTAAATGTCAATCATCGTGATAAAGATCCTGATTATTAATTCCAGCAACAAGTGGTTTCAAGATTGCTGGCTTTCCTGCTGCTCGTGCAATAAATCATAATTGCATTCGATGACCAAATTCTTTAACTCACATCATAAATGCCTCAATTATATTGCAAAGAAGGACATGCAGGCTCACGAACACTAGGAGAATGTAAAAAACTGTTTTCAAGGGCCGCAATAGTTGATGTGTCTGCTTTTGCCACTTTTATTATGTAGATGTAGATGTAAATGAAAATGAAAATGACTTAATTCCGTTATTAAGTATCCAACAAATTAAATTGTTTTCTTGAAACAGGGTGTAACTGACAGTAACAGCAAAACATTTTAACATGAAGTGGGATTTCAAGGAGGGAATTAAAAGTGAATTTATGTCTTAAAGATAAGCCAACAAGAATTAATCGTCATGATAAAGATGAACACACACACACACACACACCAAAATACGTGTGTTCAGACACCAGCAGAAGAGTGAAAACCAACTCGTCGCCTCCGCGTGTACTGCCGATGCGAAATAGTGTTCGCTTCTCGTTATTTAAACTGAATAAAATTTATTGAATGTCTTAACTAAAACACTCAAGTACAAATAATTGAATTCAATGAGATGTAAATAATAAGTGACAACCTTTTGCACAACCGATGGCGCTGATGGTTACGCAGCGATGATGTTGTTGCTGGTGCTGTTGCTGTTGCTTCCTCCAGTGCTGATTTCTATGATTAGACGGATATTGATGTTAATCCACCGAAATTGAAATTAAATGGGAGGGTTAAAAGCAACATTAAACAACTCTTTCAGATTAGAAGCGAACATTTTTTCTGTTTCTGTGAAATGGCTTGAAAAAAACACGATATAAAACCAAATAGAGACAAATAGTTGGAATTATAAATGAGCTCAAATCACTCAAACGCAGTGCCAGAAGTAACAAATGGCACCACTTAGGAGTGGGTTTTGTTACGAATATAATTATTATTTATTTCTTTGCTTTTTTTTCTTTTATTTGAGGAGAAGCAACACTTTCTGGGTGGAACTTTATGATGATTTGTTCCTCTGACATCCACTCATTTTCTTATTAAATCTTCTTCATTAAAAAACAAACAAACAAACAAAAAAAACAGAATGTTACAAATAACTTCTAATACTCCTTGTACTTGTGGCAACAACGAAAATAATTGTTTCGTTTATTGCAACAACGTTGGTAAACTTAGAGCTGCTTTTGCTTGTGAAATGTTTTCATAATAAGCAACCCTTGACAGTTTTAATTACACAAGTTAAATCGGCCCATTAAGCGATACAAAATATCACGCGCCATCATAAATACACACACGCTCATCCCAGGCAGTTGAATTTCGGCAGAATTGACAACCACCCACTTGCTTTTCTTGTATTTATGCAGGCGGTGGTGAGGAGCCCTTTTCCACATACTCATGCTCGTGGTGGCAGTAGAGCGCGTTGAGCTCACAATTTGCAATTAATTTGAAAATAATTAATTACCCCGAAGCGCTACAGTCAAATCAAATGCGTTGCTGTTGTGTTGTGTTCTGTTCTTTTGTATTTGGGAGTAGAAGCAGACTCTATTTTGCAAGTTCGACTACACTTGTCGAGTTCTGCTGCGTGCTGAACCGTGTTGCTATTTCGAAGTCAATCTGACTTTGATTTTAGGTTTTAAAGTATGCACGCTGAATTGCAGCAGATTTCAAGACTAAAATTATATTTTTGTTGGTCACTTCTTTAGGTGTACAGAGCCTGCAGCAGGAGTATTGCAAAGTTATCAGAATCAGTTGATCTGAAAAATTCAGCATTTCGGGGTTTCCTAGAGAATCCAGCACTACCGTTTTGCCCGAGTGATAAGTGCATGAATATGAATTTGGTTACTTTGTAGCTCGAAGTCTGGCTTCAGCAACAACACAAAATGCGCAAGTGAGTAAACTGCATTTTAGCCCACCATCTTTTTCCCGCCGTACTCCCATGAACATCTGATCACGAGTATGATCGTGTCATCTTAAATGTAACATTTTCATTCACAGGCATCGGGTCTCCCCCAGGGTACGATAAGTAAATTGGTGGTTCTCACACTTTGTTGTAGTGCAGACCGGGAGATGGGGTAACACACTCTGTTCAGACCAAGGCCTTTGGTTGGTTACCCGTAAAAGTTATGTGTTACTACGCGGCATCTGAGATAACACAGCAACGGGAGTCCAACGGGAGTCCATGTACTCGTAGAACAGTAAGCCTGCCTACAATAGTTTGATGAGAAGGTGCACAGGCACCTAAAGTTTCCTGCAAAATGTAACAAACGTATGTATTGATTTGGTTTCGAGGCTTCACCGGTAACCTAAACTGATACCACAGGATCCGGGAAGCCGCGCAGATCAAATTCCTGGCAGAGGATAAAGTGATGATGCTCGCTGGTAACCTGATCAGCAACGATGATTTTGCAGTTGTGCACACCCACAAATGTGGTATCGTGGGGCGAACTTCGCTGCTTCGTCGTTAGCATTGGATGATCCTGTGGCAGGATATTGGTGATGTCTCCTTCAGGAGTCCTCGTGATGAATGCCAAAATTCTCTGGTAGGAATTTCGGGAACGACAGTGCTAGTGACTGTCTGTACTTCGGCCTAACCGATAGTAGCAATTCTTATTTGCTGTTGGGAAGTAACAGACGCTGCTACGTGGAAGGCTGTAAAGCTCTAATAAAATTGGCTAATAAAATTGTCTAAACAAATTCGTTCGCTTGATACGACACCTTTCTACTAGTTGTTGTCGGCGCTCGTCAAGCGCTTGATGATTTAAAAGCCAACGTTCGCTGCACTATCGACGAAAGAAGACCTGACGTGCGTCATGGGGAACTAGTGACAGAAAATATTTTAAATATTAATGCAAAGAAACTTGTGAGCTAATACACCAAAAGTTTGGCCGTTCCATTGTTTGTGAAATAAAAAAACCAACAACATACGAGAATTAAGAAACAGTTTCATACGGTGTTCAATATCCCCCACCCCTTTTACTTATGCCCTTCCCAATTTGTATGACTTTTTTTTTGGTAATTCTGTAAACTTTTATAAAACACATATCACACACGGACAGCCAAAGGACTATAATTTTTAAATACTCATATTTCTTTCATACATTTAAAATATAAAATATCACATATACACATTAACCCATTTACTTCAATTGGAAACGTTAATTGCGTTGGTTTGTAAGTGTTTTGCGCTCTTGTAGATGGCAGCAATTGTTGCATCGTTGTAATTATTTTGTTGCTTAAAATAAACTCATTCCACCCCTTTCTTTTTTGCTTTTACTGTCAATATATTGTGAATAAGAGACGAGCTTTCATTACAAACTCTGTGCGTGTGTATGCGTATGTGTGTTGCTTGCGTTTGTATTGTATATAATATCCGCTTGAGCAGCAACAACAGAATATTATTACTATTTGGGTTATTAATTTCATCTCGAGTTTCAAATTGTGTTTTCAATTTTAAAAGCTCTTGCAAGAAATTTCTTTACTTAATGAAAATAACATAAAGCGACCCACACATGAGAAATGGTGTGGCCGTATTTTGAAGCATCATTACAACTCTCAGCCCTGTTTTTAGAATTAAACGGCAAATAGATAAATTAAAGAATTGTTAAGAACACGTACCTCTTAACACCAAAATATTTAACTGGAAGCACGCCACTCTAAGCCACAAAATATGGTTGTCGGTTTAAAAAAGTCTGAGGAAAGAGTTTTTTCACTTGAATAGGCACTCGGGGTATTAACCCGACCGAGGCAATGCATAGTGGCGGAACTACGAAATGGAACTTTTCCTGCATTTAAGGAAGCTCTGGAATTATCGTACAGATGTGAAAATTTTACTTACACTGCATCATGAATGTGGCATGCAATGCCGGGTAAATTATTCGAGTTGAAAAGTCGACTAAAGGTGTGACTGTACACGACACCAGCTGATAATAACGAATTTCACAGAAACTGTATTCTTTATGGGGTCGATATAAAAATATCCAAGGGACTTTCGTAAAGTACAGACATAAATTTAAGTTCTTATCAAGAGTTCTCGAGCCAGTTCAAATTATATGACTTTCAAACGCGCCAACATAAAGGATTTTGTTGAGGTAGAAGGGCTTGCAATGAACAAAAACATTTGGGCACCAAGTAGTGCCCTACTATCTCATTCATTATTTTAATTTTAATTTTTTGCTATTTTTCCTCAACTCATATCGCAGCCAACAATGCGTTTTTATGAGTGTATTCACAAGAGTAAAGGATCATTATTAACACACACACACACTAAATATTTCAATTTGTATGCAAAAGTGTGTAGGTAATATATGGATGTCGGTTTGATTACACACTTTCATATGAAATAATTTATGTTTAACCATAAATGTAACGGAGCAGTTTTCCACACTGATGCAATAACTTTAAGCAATTATCTGTGGCAATTTATCTAGAGCGAACAGCCAAACAGCCAAACAGAACAAAACTGAACTAAACAAAACTGATACACTTCAATATTTTACCTTGTGGAAATAAAACTACTTGTGGCCATCGCACACACAAACGAAGGTTCGTACTGCTCTTGTGTATGCAAGTGTACGTGTTTGAATGAAATTTGACCGGAAGTTGTTGTAGTCAGTAAAATACAAATTGCGATACACAAGAAAAAAATCTTTTTTGTTTTTGTGTGCAACAAAACACGATAATTATTTGCTAAAAAACACACACACACATACGCTCTGATTCTATCTGAGGCCTCTTAAATTTTTCCTTTTTTTTTTCTTGTGAATCAAAGTATTTTTGGCAAGTTGACCCCTACAGCGCAGAGAAAACACACAAAAGATGCGAATTAATTATATGTGAAAGCAAGTACGTAAATATGGATAAAAGCCTCGTTGTGAAGCGTTTGCTGTTAAGCAGGCCTGCTAAATAAATTGATAATGAAGAGGAAATTTTAACTTTTTACTCTGATGGCATTAAGCATGAACGCAACACTTCCGATTCTTTTCTGCCACTGTTTCTGCTTTATATGCAAAAGCTGAAACTCTGCCTAATATTTCGCCTCCATTTGTAGCAACAACGAATGTGTGTGTTTTGTATGTGTCTGCGTAATGATTCCACCGACAAAACCGACATTTGAATCAGTGCAACAAAGTGCATAAATTCAATTTAAAACCACAACACTTACAATAACAATAGCAAACACGAGAAACACACAGACACACATGGAAACGCTATACTGATAACTATCATAGAAAATTGCGTAAGTTTTCGAATGGTTGCAAGGTTTTTTCTGCTTTCAATTTTATTTAAATTTAATGTTATTTTTGTTGAACAAAAACAAAAGAAGGACGTTAAGACTTCTGCTGCTACGATGAATGGGTGTCTATGTTTAAAATGTCAGTGGTAGTGATAAATGTTTTTGTTTTCCGGTTTTATTTTTTATATTTCTTTTTTTGTTGCGAATATTGTTTTCCGTAGAAATATGAAGGGAGAGAGAGAAGCAGGCAGAGAGGGAGAAACAAATATATGAGTAACTTTTGAATAAACGTTTTAGTATTAAAGAAGGAGATCAGTTTCGTAGTGCGAAACTTTCCAAGTTTGAACTATATTTACGATGCTTGTTACTTGATATACACAAATATGTTTTCTAAAAAATTGTTTTAGTTTACAATAAAGAGCCTTACTTGAAAAAAGTCGGCGCAATACGCTATATTATGAAAGAATGTAATAATTTTCGTGCATGTGGTCATCTACAGGTACTCGGTTTAAATATTTTTAGTTCTTATATTCATCTTCATTGTCATTTTATTTTATTATTATATTTCCTTTATTCCATTTTATTGCTATATTTATTTATACAAGAATTCAAACAGGATTTGAATTATGCATAAAATTTTAATTAAAATAAATAGACGTTCTTCTGCGCTTTAAGAATCCAAAAATATTTGCTGTTCAAAATGCATCTTCAATTCTAACTCTTTGAAGTCAACGAAGAGAAGGGCGTATACTTTACACACAATATAATGAAATTTTAAACACTTATACGTAGAGGGGACCCCACGTTTTAAAAATAATACACCTAAAATTAGGCAACACATTTATAAGCTTTATAGTTAGGAAGTCGTATACGTTACACGTCAATAAAAGTTTTAATAACGTATACGGCGTGATGCACTACGCAGTAAGTTTCCCATATAAACGGTTTCTCATTAAGGCATTCCTACTTTTTAAATTCGAATAGAGCAAAGTGTGTGTGAGATATCGTCGACCATGTTTTCATTCCTTCGGGAGGCCTATTGATGCCATTAAAATATAACAATATAATATCGTTCAAATGTCCGGCTCAGCTTCTCTAAGTGGAGTACATCCGAAATGTCCAATTTCCCATGTTTCTTGCGACTAAATCAGGCTGAATTTAACCGAATCTGTGCTAATTTCCAGATTTGATTTCAAAGAACTGAGCAAAGGAAACAATTTGAATTTTTAAGAACTTTTGAAAACAACCATTTGCTTTTTGAATTTAAATTTTTTGATTTTCCATTTATTTGTTAATACGATTTAACTTCCGTTGCCACTTTTAAAAACAGTATTAGCTTCTGCCTATTCAGCTGGCCGAAATACAGTGTCTCAAGTTTCGTTCATGCCAAAAATTGTATCCAAGTTTATTCCTTTTTGGCAAGGACTTTAGTCAAGCAACAGAAAAATGTTGCTTTGAATTTCTATTTTTTTAATTTTTTAATTTTCTAATTTTTAATTTTTAAAATACAGAACCGTTTAGCTGGTCCTCCTAATGCTTGTATTCCAATCAATTACGCAGGTGAGCAACCTGATCATTAAAACCACTTTAAAAATGCTTCTACAAATAAATTTCCCTTGCATTTGCCCTTTTAATCTGATTTGATTTACAAAACAGTTTTGCCTGCCCTCAACTGACATAAAAAAAGTCACACCGTCATTCGAACTTAAGGCAACTTGGCTGTACTGGCACTCGCATATTCTTATCGAAGCAACTCTATCTTTAGCTTTTGCTGCTGGTGAG
Organism: Linnaemya tessellans; assembly: GCA_951800035.1. Lineage (NCBI taxonomy): Eukaryota > Metazoa > Arthropoda > Insecta > Diptera > Tachinidae > Linnaemya > Linnaemya tessellans. The sequence goes on from OX637535.1 coordinate 573,667, forward strand.
TGTCTCCGTCTGAATGGATGAGTGTTTTTCATTCTTAACTTCATGCGTTTTTAAATTGTTGGATTAAAAGTAATTTCGCGGTAAAGCCCATTTCTTGCACGCACATTTTTTCGCACCTTCTCGTTACGTACGAAACAGAATTAATGTGTGCCATTTGTGTGCAAATGCCAATGAATTTGTATGAAAATAAGTCTACGCTCTGCCGTTTTAGTCGGCCATACAGAAGAGTGATTTAAGTTTGAAAGTCAATTTGACTTTAAGTCTTTAAGCCTGCACATTATTTCACAATATGTCCGTTGAAATTGTGTTGTTTAATTGGGAGGAATTGTTCAATACATTTAATTTTTTCTAATTTTAAAACAAATTGCGACTTACCTCAGTCGTTTCATTAAATTTATCTCAAAAACCGTTTTTGCCATTTCGAACTGAAAAAAGAAATAGTGAAAAAGTGATTATAATTTGCAGGCGCAGAAATTTTATTTATTTTAATTATTACGAAATCAATCAAAACAAAGAAACTATTAATTGTTAAGATAAGAACTTTTTATTCAGACTCAAGTTCAAATCTGCAATCTGCGAATTCCTTTTTGGGAATTTTCATTAATTTTGAAATGGATAAAAAGCAAGAATCTGAAATTTGTAACTAAAGTTATGCGATTTGTCTTTACGAATATAAAACAAATATATCAAAATACAAAACTGAAAGGCGTCGACAGTGCAAATTTTTAACAAAATATTCAAAATTCATGAGAACATTCGTCTTAGCATCCACCACTGGACTCTGTGTGACACTTTGCTGTGGATATCAAATGCGTCTGTACAGATGTGTATGTATTACGCCACATTTTATACCCGCAGTAGCTTTCAGAGGCCTACAACCATATTCCGGATTTGTGGGGATGAGTAACAACTTTTCTTTAAGATACGGAAACATGTTTTCCCAAGAAAGACGATACGTTTCTCTTTCAATTTAAAAATTTTAATCAAGGCTTAAGAATGTGTGATGATAACATAAATTTAAACCGGCAGATAAAGATTGTTGCCGCCTTCGTAACATTTACTTTATCTTGTTTATAGTTGCAACCCTCGGTGGGCTGCTTCTACTTTTGAATACTGCTTTACATTTAAATGCTGCTTGCTAGAAATATAAAAAGTCCAATAAACGTATTATAACTTGATAATGACATACACTTAAATCTGTGCTGCCAATAAAAAATAAATTGTTGCCATTTTTATCGTTAAGTGCCACAGCAGACGCAAATATACTTACAGCAGCAACGAACAGACAAACTAGCCAACATCCATTCCTATCAACATTTATAGCAATTGGAAAACAAGTTCAACTTATTCTCATATAAATAACAACAACGGCAATCAAAATGAGAAAAAAAGCAAATAAAAATATATAAACAAAAAGCATGTTGCTGCACTTAAAAACATCAACTCTACACAAAAAATAAAATAATAAAAATACTTTAGAAGAAGATCGTAATTTGCCATTGAAACAACAACAACAACAAGAGCAAAAAATCATTCATGATATTTCAGTATGAAACAAGTTATTCCACCCAAACCCCTTGATGTTACAACAGCAACAACAGCAGGAACGGCTATTACAATTACATCAGTAACTTTTACATACACGCACACACACACACACATGCAAACATACAAACGACACATCTACAAAGCCAAACAAATATATTTACACATTTGTTCGGTTGAACAAATACTTCATCCAAATCCAACCAACCCCTCCCTGCTTCAGCCATCCACAAGGATGGCCCTTTTCCACATGTGTGCTGTTGCCTGTTGTTGATGATGATGCCTCACATGGGCTTCAATATAATGGCTGACTAAGGATTTAAAAGATGATTTTGATTTTTTTTTTTTATTTCTTTACAACATTATGCTTGTTGGCGGCGGGAACAGTGCGAACAACCAGAAAACATCTACGTAACAATTTTTTAATCAACATTTTAGTGAGACTGAAGCGCGTTATTTCAGTTTTTTTAATAAAAACTTAAGGCTTTTCAATTACTGCATCAAATCTTAAAAAATTATTTGTAAAGGTGATGTCGCACAAAATGGGAAATGACAAGTTTCTACCGGCCATCCGCAAATAATTAATAAATCGCAGTGCATGTCTGAATAAATTTCAGAGCCATTAACCGACCAATACCGCTCTCTGAGACCCACATGACTTGTAGCAACTTGGATACAGATTTTAGAACAACGCGGATTTCTAAACCCTATTTGTTGGTGGTCTGGTCTGTGGGAGTTACGTTTGAGCCACAACGAAAAGCGTTGAAAATTAAGTTTAAAATCTATAAAATATTTCAGATTTTTTTCATTTTGCACCGTCAAATGCTGCCCTTCAAACTAATTGCAGATAGATTTAATCAGAATTATGACTCAAACACCAAACAAAATATTTGCGATTTAGTGTTCTACAATTGCTTCTTTGCGATAAACTACAGTTCGTAAATCCCCTGTTTTGAAAATTACAAAAAAAAGGTTTTTACAAGTATTTCGGAAGAATTTTGATGCAAAACCGAAAAAATTGTCAGTGACAACAACAAACTTGTCGCTTTATCAATCACCAGTCGCTGATCTCACACTTCACAAGAACCCTTTCAGCATGACCTCTTAAACTGCATACGGATGGGATCAGTCGCTACGAACTGCACGATTACAATAAAAAGCAAAAGACAGTTTTTGAAGTTTTACACGACCGGACAAAATTGATCTAGTGACGTCTCAGCACAAGCAGACTGCTGTTGAACAATATAAAGTGTTCGCATATAAATAATGATTGGACGTTTAATGAAACAAACTACTGATTAAAACGGACGATATATTTTGCACTACTCCTATTTTCAGAAGACATGCGAAAGCGAATAGCTTTCTAGCATTTCAAACGAAACCGGAAGTCAGAAGCATGTTACTGATCAGGTATTCATACGCCGCAGCTTCTCGTACACGGAACGAAAACCATGCACAGACACTCTGCTGGGCTATTTCACAATATCTAAATGTCCTAAAACTTCCGTCGCTATATGCCATGACCCCAATAACTAGCGAGCAACCAGCAAGACCACGTAGTGGCCTTCCCCAGCAGCGGCTTTGTAGCTTCTGTTGAACTTGCAGCAGCACAAGGAATTTGAGACTACCTGCTATACCAGAGGCCAACAAGTCCTTATAAATTGCTGAGCACCAGTCGGTACTCGGCATTTCTCCCAGTGGCTTAGAAGAAATATTTAATTTAATTAATTCGACCATTGAGTCGCCGCAGTTAGAGTTGTATTTATTTTCTAGACAAGTAAAAAATTTATAGCCTTTTGTACAGAGTCTTTTGAGTTCATAACCCCATAACCAACTGGGAAAAAGACAAACTAATAAATTTCAGAAAAATAGCTTTTAGGATGTCAAAAATAATTTACATTTCAAGGAAACAGTCTGTTGCACGACATTCTCATTCGACCTGCAACTGCGGTTACTTTGCTTTGTTTTTTACTGCTCTCGGCCCACTGTTAATTGTTGATGTTGTTACTGATTGTTGTTTTGTTTCAACATAAATGATAAAAACTTATAAAATGAATTTTTACAATACCAATACACACACACACACACATACACGCAGTATTTTGTTACATCACATTCACTGTTGCTGTTGGTGTTGCTGTCGCTGTCGCTTTTGTTTCGCTCGTTTACAGTTTTTAGCTTCTGGCCATGTTTTTCCGCTATGAAACTAATAAAAATTTCTTTTATCTTTTTTTTTTCTGTGTTGTTTTTGTTTTGGAAAAAGAGGGTTCCATTTTTCTGCCGATGGATTATATTTGATATATTTTTAGTGTTGCTGCCGCTGTTTAGTAGTTTGTTCAATATTTTAGCCGTTGCGTTGATTATCTTAATGGTCTGAAAGTGGGATGGGCTGAATGGCGAAAAAAATAATAAATACATTTCGTATATAAAAACTGTAACAACAGCAATTTCAAAATGTTATATCAACAAATAAAGTCATAAATTTAATTTGACAAACCATTCTATAGATTTACCGACAAACAAAAAACAACTTCCATCGTCTTCTGTCGTCTGCTTCTGCCAGTTTTGTGGCTGTTGAATTTTTATTTGGTGCTTATAGATGAAATGACTTTTATCTGTAGATTTTAGTCACTGACATGTCTAAACGAAATTTATATTGTTTAGCTTTTGAAGAAGACATTCCCTATAATCGTACGAGCGAAGTGTATTCACAGAAATCAAATTGACGTACGAGAGATGACGACATACTTAGACATCATTGCACACTTGACTAAGACTCTAGTTAATTAAATGGCAAGTAAGTGAAAAGGAATTAAAACCCACACAGCATGCACGCACGCATGTAATTAAACGAGTGACTGGTTTGTTGGTTGAGTTGGGTAGCGGCGGATCAACTTGTTTGATTGGGTACCAAATAAAAGTGAATTATTTTTTAATATTATCCTGACTGGAGTATTAGATTAAATTTTTTTTTTAATTAAAATTTTCAGAACCAGTTGAATACGATTTTTCGAACAAAATGGCAAATTGTGAAGCAGTGGAGAAAATGTGTTTGTCTTGGAGGAAAATGAATGACTGCATGAAACTCGGTTACAAAATCTCAGCGCTTGTCATTTGTTTTCGCATCTTTCAAACGTCAATGTTTAAAAATGTTTAACATTTTAACCTCTAACCCATTTCTATTTAATTTCTAATTCATATCAGTAAATATTGACACTTATTTAGCATCCCGAGAAACTCATGCTTTAATAAAACATTTACAAAATTTCAAATATATGAAACAAATTCAAACGGTAAAAAAGTGTCACATGAACAAATACTTTTTAAGAATTAAAGGGGAAAAAAGAAAATGTTTCGTAGCACAACCAAAAAACCACTTGCTGCTTATTTTATCTTATAATTTTAGTCCTAAACAAACCTCTTTGGAAATGTCAAATATTACAACGAGTAGATGTCAGCATTATGTAGGCCGCACCACTCATGCCATCACTCGATAAAGGACTTGGTAAACCTTAAAAATAAACTTGGAAGTAACGTGACAGTTTGTCTTCCGAAAAGGCAAAGTAAATAGGAAATGCAAGTTAGGAGGTGTAAGAAATTAACCACCTACTGGAACACAAACACTCCGTCTTGTACATAAACAGTCGAGTGCCAGCCAGCATTGTCTTGCCATGTAGTGAAGACAATCATACACTAGCACACACACACACACACACACACACATAAACATGCATATTGCAGACACAAGGTATTGTTTACAGTGTTGCGGTAATTCAAATAAAATGCAGGAACAACTAGGAAAGAGCAGAGAAATTCTTGCAAATAAATCACAAACATTTTTCCATTAATCATCAGTGCGGATTTGGTCCCACTTTTGAAATCGGTACCAGTCATTGGAATACCTACTACTTCATTTAACCGGCTTTTGATTAGTAAGAAACTCTTCATCCCTGATCACAAGACTATTAAACCGAAAATACCGAGATCTGTCACAAATATGGGGTCGAAAATTTCTTTCACTGACAGTGATTGACGCTATTACGCACTAACAGCAGAGTAACAGCTCGCCACATAACATGTCGGTAGCGAAATATAGATTAAAATAGCAGCAACAAATTCCCTTTCCTCTCAACTGTCCACTTAATACTATCCCCCACCCTCTTTCTAGCTCCAGCGCCATGCACTGCGTAGGCAGGGGTCGCCCTCTGTGTCCTGGCCCTACTAAAAAAGTCTGCTTATTTAGACTGTTGGCTACAGCGACTTAAAGCATTTTTTGCTTTCCTACCGATTAAGTAGTACCATCTTCAGCAGTAGGAAAAACTCACGAAAAACGCCGATGAGCAGCCTGTAAATCAGTACTGATTCGTTCTACTAGAATGATGATTAAAAATATATTCTAAGCGATCCGCTGTGAGAAATAAGGGGCGTTTTTTTTTTTTTTTTTTTTTGGTGTAGAGAAGGTACAGACATTCACCTCTGACTCCTGAACCATCCACTGTGCAACAGTGAAATAAGTTTTTATGTTTCTTAGTTTCTCTCTTGTCTAATGAAAACCGTTCAGTCGAGAATGAAAAACGAAAGGACAAAAACATGAAAAGCCGTATGTGTATGAATGTTTTACAAAATATGTGAAACAAAAACTTTTTTTCGAAATTGTTATTAGAATGTGACACTCTTTGTGCTCCTGGATGTGTGCAAGTTCACTTTCAGTTGCTATTTTTGCTGTCACACTGTTCTAACAGGTTGCTTGACATAAATGACAAAATACAAGCAGAGAATGTGAAAATATTACAAAAAGTTACGGTGAGTATTCACAGAACAGGACAATAATGAGAAATAAATTGAAATCTAGGTAAATAAAAATCCATCAAGGAAAAGGATATTCAGAACGATGAACTAAATGCTGAATTTACACAAACCTGAAGGAACGAAAATGCAGTTGCGAAAAATTTAGTCGCAGAAATATTTTAGGTGACATGATTTTCAATGCCACAACATTTAAATCTTGGACGGTGTAAAACTCTATTTCGAATAAAGTTTGTTATTCAACAGATCAGTCACTCTAATGACACACGCAATTAAAACTCCATCAGGTATGAAGAAAAACAATTGAGTACAATTGATCTTCAAAAGATTTAAAACAGCAAAACTTCTAAACTCCATCACATGGAATGACTTCAAACATGCAAACATAAATATTTAGGAACTCTTGCTGTTTCCCGTCTTATTAACTTTTTTTCTTTTTTTGTCTTTGATGCTGGTGATGGTGCTAATTTTGTTGACTCTGCTTACGATAACGATGATGTAGAAAAGTAAACTTTTTATAAATTTAATGATTAAAAAAGCAGCACCAAAACAACAGCAGCAGAAGCATGTAAGTAAACAGCAGCAACAGCATCTAAACATCAACAACAATTTAACGGGAACATAATGTCAAACGTAAAGCACCGTTATTAGTTAAAGATGTCAAAAACAAAGAAACACAGACAGACAAACAATGTTTTGCAGATATTTATGTTAACGTTAATATTTGAGTTTCACTTGTTTATCTAAAGCACGCTGTCGGTTTCATGCAGACGGCTGCCGGAGGGAAAAGATGGCAGCAAAAGAAACACAAATAAAACGCTTCCAAATGTACGGAAAACTTGTCTAAGATTTTCGGAAGTAAAATTTTGTGTGACTACATGATTGGCATAGAATGTGCTCAAGTCTATTTACTAACATGTTGCATAGTTTGACTTCAGCTACACACTCCTACGGACGCACACACTCGTGCCTTATGTACTCGCAACATTTGTGTCACCATTTGTTCAGTACATACAGTCCAATACCGGCAGAACCAACACAAGCACAAACTTTTCATAACAAGAGAATCGCAGACAACCAGTCAAAATAGGTGATTGCAACGAAGCAGAATTGTTCACATTCTTATTCAGCCAATAGTTTCCAGCTTTGAACTACTGAATCCAGCTGCTTAATATTTCAATTGATTTGTATGCAAATGAAAATAAAACAAGTTGGAATTTTTCCATGTACGACGCAGCGCAAATGCACATTTATTTATCAGGACAATAAATAATTTTTAGTAACTGAAATGCACGGCAGAAGGCAGCCATCAGCATAAAAAGGACTCACTCGCACATGCCACATCATTCACCTTACCGCTGTTCGTGTGTAATTTATGCTCTAAACGTTAGATATTTCGTTCAAGTGTCATTTGTGACGTCTAAGCCGACATTGATGGCTTTTAAAATATCAGGAAAAAACTTGTTTTCGAAATGTTCAAAGTGTGATGACAAGAGTAGAATCACTAAAAACGGAACAATGAACATTAAAGCAAATGGGTAAATATTGCCCTTTGCCCTCTGCTCGCTGTATTGTTGGATGCTGCTCCAACAAAATGCAAAAAAAGAGAAAAATCGTTTACGATAAAGTCTATATAATTTAGAGAACGCACACACAGCCACACGCACACAAACACAAAACATCAACTGCGCTATTCATGTCGTAACAAGTTACACGACAGCACATTCAAGGTAATTCGCACACAAACTGATACAATTTTTCACACACAAACTTCCATTGCAGGATAATTTTGATGCCAAAGCGGAAGTATTCACGCATACACACGAATACTTACAATTTTTGTAAATATTCTTTAATTTAGGCAGAGGAAAATGCAACAGGAGAAGTTCTTTTAGGCTTTAATAAAGCAAACAACTTTAATGTGACGCCAATTTAATACGAAAATTTCCAAGAAGTTAAAGGTGACCAGGCAAGAAATAACGTTTATTCACTTTGGAGATGCACATTATTTTTTTTTTTTAATAGAATATGGTTTGCAAATTTCAAGCAAGTAATTCACACACAATTCATAGGACACTCATTAGAGTTTTGCAGTCGTTTTTCAAAGGACACTGACAGCATTTCCTATTGAAACCACAAATATATCTGTGCATTACTTCATTCTTAAAGCGGAGGTATTCAATGGCCGGTGCAAATGGTATTGCGTAAGTGTCGCATGGCTTATCGTTAAAAAGGAACAAATAGTTCTTTATGAGATTGTAAGCAGGCAAAATTTGTTGTATCGCAAAATTATAGCAAAATCTAGATGCCCAAATTTTAATATTCAATTAAAGTATTCACTTCAACCAATAGCTTATTAACATATTCGCCATAAGAATTTTCATCAAAATAATTTAAATATTCAAATCTGCCTCTAAAGAGAGTCAACTCAAACGTTAAACAGTTTCAGTAAAGGATAATTGCTGTATTTAACACAATCTATTTGCGATGTTGTTTCAGTTAATTTATTAACTTTACGACTTCTTTGTTGTAGCAAAATAAAAAAAATCATATCAAATAAAATTTACTTGTATTTTCTAAAAGAATTCAAACCCTGCCATGCTTTTGCTTTTATAATTCTCAATTGGTTTTTGAAAGTTTGTGCACAAGCTAAGAAGTTTTGTTATTTTGGATTTAGGTTGAAGGCTACTGACGATTTGGTTGTGAAGCCAATGAAATGCAGGCATATAGACGTACTTAATCCACAACAAACAAAACATCAGCTTGGAAAATTACAGTTTTATTTTTAGTAACACTCAAATCAAAAGGATCGATGTATTCCGCTTGGGGAACGAGTTGAGAAAATAAAGTAAAATTTTGGCTTGGCTCATACTTGAGAAAAAGATTTTTACAAATTAATTTGCAATGAGAATATTTATTTCAAAAGTGCATAAAATTCAGTCGCATAATTTCTTATTTCACACTTTTGTACGAAAACCACCAGCAACAAAAACATAATATTTTACAAATTACTCAACTATACAACACATACAACGTTAATACGAGTTTTGGAATTAAACAAATGATTTTTTAATAAAAAAGGCAAGCATTTCATTTTTTTTTTTTTTTTTTTTTTTTTAGGAGTAGGACCAGCACTCAGGGGATGTCCCCTATATATGCAATGCATTGCGCTGGAACTGAAAACGAGGGGATAGTATTGAGGGGACAGATTAGGAAAGATGAGAAGATAGACAGTTTTTTTTGTGGCTATTTCAACCTTTTACTTCGCCGGCTAATTTTTGCTACAGGACCGACGAAGGTGGGTGCTGTTACTGTGCTTTTTAGTACATGATAGTGTCGGTCGCTGCCAATTATGTTCAGTGACCAGTGACTATGCCTTCATCACTGAAAACAGGCTGGCAACAACTAACACAACCACGCACTAATGCTGATCAGAAGAATTCAACACAATATTTCATGACTCAGCTGGGGCTCGAACTTAGGACTCTCCGCTTCATAGTCTCGTGTTCTACTACTTCAGCCAACAGCACCCACATTTCATAATTATTAAGTTTTAATTTAAGTTCTCTTTAATAAAAACATAATCATCTCATCAGATGAGCACTTCGATTGAAATTTCTAGGCATAAATTCGATAGTTTCAAGAATATTAATATGTACTCAACCATACACTAATTTGGAAAAAAAGACAACTGCAACATCGCATACGAGAGCAAGGATTTATAAAACACTCGAAGGATTAGTTCTTTCAAGCCGAGTCTCGTCCAACGACGGAATCATCCCATAATTAGCAACAATAACAAATACAAATCTGCAGTTGGTTTTCTCCGTTTTTCACTTGTTCTTTTCTTCAAACGCAATGCGAAATGCTCACAGCGACAGCAAACTGTAAAGTTTATTGCGAGCAACAACTACAACAATAAATACTCGCATATAAAATTGGTGGCCGTGGTTTTTTTTTTGTGTTTAACAAAAGACCACATTAAATGATACCGCAGCGCCACGTTTGTGCTTCTTTTTCTTTGGTCTTATTTCACTGTGAAATTGGTGTCTGAAATTTACTCACATTTAGGAGATGTTTATCATTTTATTCATTATTTTTTGTTATTTTTTTTTTTTTTTTTTAGAAATTGTGTTTTTGTCCTTTTGGGTTTCATTGTTGTTGCTAAATATTGTTGCTCCTTTTTGCAGGGGCCGTTGTTGTTGTAAGCCGCAAGCTTAAACAGACATTCTGAAACAGCAATAATAACAAACGGCCAGTGGCAACAACACGAAAAAACAATGGCATCGGCAGCAACAAAAACAAGAACAAGAACGAAAACAATAACGAGAAACAACAACAATAAGGATATTAACGCAACAATAGATGACAATAAGGGCAACTTTATTAAGAACAACTACAACCACTACATCACCTACAATAGGAATAGCAACAACAATAATTACAACAAGAGTAATAACAATGATAACGATAATCGCATTTGCATGAATAGACTGGCTGCCTGAATGCCTGACTGACTGAGTGACTGAGTGACTGAGAAAATGTTTGTGTAACAAACAGTCTGTCGCAAAGCTACAAATTGTAAAGATGATTAAAACTGATGGCGGCATAATTAACGCTCTTTATCTTCATATTCATTTTTATGTCTTGTAGTTAATGTTCCGCGTAGCTGTAATTTGCTTTTGTCTATTCCGGCTGAAAAAAGGTGAGGAGATAAGGTGCCATAATTCTTTTCCATAAAGCCGAATGTTATGGCCTAAATTTAAATAACGGACAAGGCAATTCTCGACAATTGAAAAATTTATAAGTTTGAAAAAATATGTCAATTCAAACAGAAGCTATAAATGATTCATGCTACCAGCCAGTCCAAACACCATCGGAATTGTTCAACTGTAATTACTAGAAGCCATTTGCAATAGAGCAGACCGACCAACGAAATAGTTTTCAAAGCGTCGCACTTACACTCGATTGAATTTAATATCATTTACAAAGTGGATTGTAATCAACCACAAACCGTTCGTCGGTATTGAAGCGAAAATTCGCAGGCCAAGTAAAGAACAAAGCAACTACAACCAACCAATTCTCTATCATCTCACGTTCCGCCGTCTGGCCTCTCGCCACTATCGCCTCCTTAACAGTTCCGGCACAATACATTCACAAAGAGTTCAACAAGTTTCATATGTTGAAAAATGCGATAACTTAGCACACGCTAATTGACAAAATAGCAAACAAAAAGTAAAATGATTTTAGATTTATATATTAAATTGAATTAAGATTCTATAGGCTAATTGTTCGAAATTTGTTTTTAAATCTCAGAAAGACATGATAAATATTCCAAGGCACAAAGGAAAGTCAACATCAGTTTTTATTCAACTTACACAGCAGAGCAGAACAGCTGTTTTCGAAAGCCGCAACACCTTCATCATCAGTGCTCATGTGTAATGTGTTTGTCACCACTTATTAGGTGGCTTCGTTGAATGTGATAACAGTTCCTACTTACACAAATTTTATTGTGAAAAAGAATACGAGAACTGTATCAAGCTGATGTTAACATGTTATTGTTATAATACCCGTGTTACCGTTTGATTATTTTTCTTTATGTCCCATTTTTCTGAATTTTTTTTTTTTTTGTTCCATCATACCTAAGTGAAACTTTTTGGTTTGAATTTTATACTTAAGTACATGTGAACGCTTTTCCAATTTTATTATTGGTAACTCAAGCCATAGCTTAAATTTGTATGTAGTAAGTATTTTCACCAACATTTATATTGCTATACATATTAAATTAAATTAAGATTCATAGGCTAATTGTTCGAAATTTGTTTGCTTCTTGCAATGGCAGGATTATGTAAACGCACTAGAAACTATTCGGACTGACTCCACTCCTGGACCGGAAGTTCAGTTAAAAACACAGAAAATTAAATTCAATGAAAAACAGATCCACAATCGGTTCATAAAGAGTGCATATTGTAGATGTCTAGCATTTCCGATAGGGGTAAATGTCAAACTAACTGTCATGCTAATGAATAGTCTTTAAGCTTTTGGGGTATATTTTGGCTAACAAACAAGTAATCACTTGCAAGAGAAACATGATTGCAAATCGTGGATATTTATTCCCCAAAATTATCACGCAGTTAAATGAACCTAAAGAAGAGTTAGTCAAGTTTACAATGCGCATAATAGTCGATCTAAGAAGGCAGTACGCAATGCTATGAGCCGACTCATTCCGTACGGAGGAAGCCCTCATGAGGTGAGTGTGAGATAGGGCTCGAATTTATCATCAACTCGGTTTCTTACCGCCCATTTTGAGAAAAGCCTGATATCTGAAAAACTTTTTCTGCTTGTAAGTCCAATCGCAGGTCTGTGCGAAATAAAATTGGGCATGCTCAAAAAAATTTTTCAAAATGGGACGACAGCATGGCGTTGAGGCAGCGCAGTCATGGAGACCAAATGCTAATAAAGCCAACATTTTGGTCATTCAATTATACTCGCTTTGTTTTATTTCCGAAAATCGTCAGCATTTCTTAGAATGCAAAAAATTATGTATTTTTAACACAAGCAGACGCTGGTGATATCGATGGTGATATTAAAATTGTCACATCTTTAAAACACTTTTTAAATATTTAATGCTTCTATTTATTTAAACAACCAAGACGACTTTCATTTCCAACAAAATTTTCTTTTTAGACAAGAAATGCTAGAGGATGTTTTAATTCACCTTCAGAGTATTGCATAGACCCAAATAATATATAATAAAGCAAGCGATTGGATGTAAATAAATTTGTTTTACGATCAAATACAATGGAAAGTCCTTTGAGAATTCATGGTTTCTTTCATGGGCAATGAGAATAAGAACGAGCACGAAAACGTTATTCGGTAATCGGTTATTGGCATGGAAAGCACTCCTTCAAATGCATGTCGAGTAAACACACAGAAAATTTATGCTTAAATTCCCAAAGTTAATTTTTTTGTATAAAAATAGACTGCACGAAATTTTGTTATAAAAATATTAGAAAGCGCTTACATTTAAGCGCATTTGGATAAAAATAAAACATTTAGCAAATTCATATTTTATTCCTCTTATCATGTTGATCCACAAGTTGTTGTTAGTGCGGCAACAAGCTACACACACACATGTATCTCACATTTTATGGCCAACATCACGCACCGAAATCGTAAAAGCTAAAAATATTCATGCATATTTGTAAACAGCACAGAACAACGGTAACCAACAATGGCTTAAACCAAAGAAAACTACAGCAATTGATTTTGTTTCATTTTGATGTTATCTGTGCTGTCTATCTAGGAACACACACAGACACACACACACTCTTATACAACACCATCGAAGGGAACCATTTACTCAAACATCCATCTTGGAAATACATCATAAACCAAGCCCATATTCAATAACTATTCAAAGCGAAACAACCGAACGATGCCATGTCATGCTACGCCAAGTCAAGTCAGCGATGTCTGTATACAGATAAATAATGGCACACACACAGACACACACACACATTTCTAGTTTAGCAAGCAACGTTTTCCAGTTACAGACACAAACGAATAAAAATGATGACATTCAAGCACGCACTATTATTTCCTGTTCAACTGTTCAGAACAAAAAAACAAAATAAAAAACAAAAAACAAGAAAACAAAATAAAAATTGCCTAAAAATTAAATTCACGCACACAACACTCACCTCCCGCGGTTTATATATTTATTTTGATTTTCTTTCGTTCGAAGGACAACAATGACGACCAAACCGTCCAACGAGTGTGGGCAACCGTTTGTGGGCGGGGTATTTGTGGCAGCAAAGGCCAAACTATTTGAAATTTTAACGTTTACAACGCTTCAATTGCGCCGATAGGAATTTTGATGAATTTCGATTTACATACAGACTAAAATGGTCAAAAACACAATAGGAGCGGCTCATAGTTTGTGCATGAGTGTGTGCTGAATGCGTTCATCAAATCATTTGCATACAATTGCGCGGTTCAGGCAAAATTCTATGCAACTGGAAGCCAAATTACACCCCAATCCGCTTAATATGAACGACCACATCATTTCAACGAAACATTTCTAGAGGTAAAAAAATCATAAGACTTTCGCTTCATTTGCAAACACCTAAGCAAAATTGTCTATCAACTCTTTTTCATATTTTACTTGAACCCGCACTTTTGCAGTCACACTAACAAAATGAACCATCTTCAGCGTGTGAGTGTCAGTGTGTGTGTGTGTGTGTGTAAATTTATCCTTCGATTTGATTAGTAGTAGCATTTGTAGCAAATAAGCAAAGAAAAGAGAGACATAAAAAGCACGAAAAGTTTATTTAATGAAAACATTTATTTGCCAAGTTAAACATAAAGGAATTAGTGCGGAAATCAAAGATAACATTTTAGTAGGTGTCGCGGCATGAGGGCCAGCAGAAGCGGCAATAATGCTTGTAGCAGGACACACACACACACACACACACATACACACACACAAATGGCACAATGTACGAGCGTGTGTAGCGGACAGATAGTTAATAGTGATTGTAGAGGAATTAACTCTGTTTTTGAAATAAATGACTTGATTTTGAGAATATGAATACATATTTGCTGATGTGACTTCCATTATTCTCTATCCACATATTAAATTCTTATTCTGGGCTGGGCATTGCTGTGCTCGTTATTTTATTCAAACTAATGGCAATTTGTTGAATCGCCGTCCCATAATGGAGCTGATAAAATATAATGAAACGAATCCATGATGTCATTTAAAGTTTTGGACAATAAAAATGACAATAAAAAGCCCTCAATATGCAAGAGTGGGTTTAATAAAAGAAGTAATAAATATTTAATAAAAATTTAAAAGAAGTGAAAGAAACTATTAATTTAAATTGAGAACAAATTAAATGCCGTCCCTAAGATGCCTGCACAGAGAGGCCTGGGAAGTCAGTGTGGAATGCTTAAAAGATGAAAATGTACTCAAGACCGTTTAATACAGGAGTATTGTCGCGTGTAATGCCGCGTGCACATCTTTTATTTTAATTTTGTGGTGCCATTTTCAAATGTGCCACACAACGAAATATACCGAAATTGAAACACGATAATGTGTCCTCGTACCAGCCAAATTACACCCCAACCGGCTGATATGAACAACCAAATCAGTCTAAAGGTAAAAACTCTGTAATTTTCCTTCATATGCAAACTGCACACATTATTGCGTTTGCTTACAGCGTTCGCAAAGTGGCATAAGTTTTTAGGTTTCTTTCAAAGCTAAATATTTTATGATATTTAATTTTACCAAAACAACCCACATCTTCGGCTTCGCCGTAGTCTTTTCTCCTAATGCTTTTTCTTGCTTCATTTTTTGTAAAAATTTACTTTTTAAGTACAAGTTTAAGCGATTAAATAGTTCACTATTTAACGAAAGGAATTCAAGATTTTTTAAAGACGAATCAATCGTCGCATCATTTGGTTGGGTTTGGTTGGACATTTTGAATGGATGTATTTTTATTTTATTTATTTGTTCCATTCAATTCCATTGAATTTCCATTGAAATTTCGATCGACGTCGAATGCGCTAATTTGGCCCCTGGGAGCAAATATGACACAATGAGTTAAAGAAGCACTGAAAAATCGTTGGAGTTTTGCCGCCAGCGCACGGTATCGTTAGTTAACGTCAACTTGTCAATACGGTTCTGGAAAGGGCTTCTCAACTACGATTAATGTTCTTCGTTCTGCATTTCTGGTCTAGTTAGAAAGAGACTGATTTCAGCCAAGCAATTTTTATATGTGGCAAATTCTGATATGCACTCGAAACGTCTGGTATTCCATAAGGCGACAAGCAAGTGCTCTTGACTAAGAGGACACAAATGTTTTGTCTTATGTTGGTGTGCGTTCAGCCTAAGGCACTCATCCTGCATCAATTCTGCTTTCGCTATTATGAACGTTCTACTCGTACTCAGGTCCGCTGAGCATAGAATATTTATTTTTAAATTGGTCTTAACAATTTATTTTTATAGTGGGAGTATAACTCCGTTTTTCTAGAATTAATCTAATTGTTGTTAATTATTATTTTTTTAAACAATCACCTGTTCAGTATTGAGTTTAAACCTTTTCATTAAATTTTCCCCTTCAAAAAACATTTTGGCTTTAGCATTGCGAACAATAACTACACAATTCAGCCAACAAAAATTCAATAAAGACAGAAATAGCTTTCAATCGCACATTTTGCACAAAATGAAGACAAGGAGAACAACATGTTGTACAGTTAACAGGTTGCAATCCTAAAACGATTTGCCACTTTCCATCATAAAAATTTGTTAACTATTCTGCTCGAGATCTACTTATTAAACAGCGTAACTTTCCCTTATTCTGGTCTGCGTGGGAGGGTGTACAACATCAACTACAAAGAGATGCGAATAAAGCTCACTGATCAAATTCAGATACACGTTCACACACACACACACGCAGATGTGTGTAAGCAGGGAAACACATTACGCACCTGTCAATGTGTGACATGCAACGAGGGTAAGTGTTTTGTATTTTATAATTTCAAATTCCCTTAACTGCCACAAAATTCCAACCAGAACTTTTCATTTTACGACACTCAAACGGTGAAAAGATGAAAATTTCAATCGAGTTGTCAACGCCATGACAAATACATATACAATTTTCACTCATCTCCACTTAACGAAAGGAAAATAAGCAAACACACCCGCCGATGCTATTAGCAACTACAGTGGGCCTCGGTACATTTTGAATCGCAGCCACGCTTTATTTCGACTCCAGTCACTGAAGTTTCGCCCGTCCCGCTAAATTGCTTTTCCCAAATTGACTGCCCAGTTTTTTTTTCAGCTGATATTTCTGAAACCCGTATTAGCCGATTTATGCGGCAGCACTTTTAGTGAATCAGTCCCACTGTCGCTACCTTTGAATACTCATATAGAGACATTTACGTACAAATACTGATGGAACATTTAGAGACATAATGGCAGCACAAGTAACGTTCACAACAATTGTGGAAGACGATGGCTGCAGCGACGATAACAACAATTCAATCGACAACAGTTACCTTTTAAAATCAAACTCACATGCATACGGCAGACAAGCAGTTTCTGTGAAAGGCACACCACACATACACACACAGATGCACATAAGGCGGCTCCCAGTACACACAAAGCCGCACGTTTGATATGAATTTGTGTCTCTTACTTCAAGCCATGTTTTCAGTATCACTTTCAAATCTGGACACAGAAGATTCGTACTGCAATTTACGTACAATCCTGCAATTTTTACTGCAGCAATTCCCGAGTTGATGGTGAGGAAGAGGATCACAAATTCCTCTCTCGTCATTCTACCACCAAATAAGAAATGTTGTAATAAAAGCTTCCTACTGTGGAACGCCGCTAACAGCAAATAATATTGGCTTCCACATTTTTCAGAAGGGCATGTCAGAGTAACCTTAAATTTTTTGATTTTTATGATGATAATTTAAGATCAGTTTTTGGTGAAAAAAAACGAATTGGATTCTGCAGAAAAGTTCCTACACCATCAAATCATTTTCCCTAATTAAAGTCAAAGAACCACAGTCAGGCACTATTGAAACGAAACGAAAGTTTAGGTTTCCTCTTCTAGATGTCAATCCAAAAGGCAAAACTTATGAAACGCAGTGCAATTTTTAATGTTGGTTGTGTATTGAGGTGCGGCAGGAAGGCGACTGTAGTTCCCACAATACAAACTAAAAAGGCGATTCTAATAGGCGATATCTCAAGATATTTGTTGTGCTTTCAATGCAAACTCCATTCGTCACCCAACCCACATGTTTGCTGGGTAAGGCCAGTTTGTATGTCTGACAAACGCCTCCAAAAGTTGACACATTTTTGCATTAAGGAATAGAAGATGTGCAATTGTACGAGTACGTAAGTAAAACTCATCGTACCTTTTGACAAGAGCTACAAAAATTGACAGAAGGGGGGGAAATGAAAGGAAAGGATGTTTTTACTTAAAAAATTAGTGTGTGAATCTCAGATGTGAGGCGACTGACTATTTTATTTCTCCGTCTACTTTTCCAATGTGTTCGTCGCATTCTGCCAATACCACGTTTTCCGTTATTATATTGAAATTGTGTCTGTCATTTTTGCATGTGTCAATTCAACATGTTGTTAAGGGAAGATTAACTTTTCTGATGGAATTTATTCATGTAGAATATATTTTTATTTCATAACTTTCTCGTGCTTTCAATAAGAGATTTCCATAGGAAACTAACAAAATATTGAGGGAACACATCCACACACCATAAAAATACATATAAAATATGTTTGCTTGTTTGCATATGAACGCAAAATGTTTGGTCGGGCAATATTTTTCGAAATGCCTTTAAAGCAAACACCGTTTAAGCAGAAATGCAGCAAAGGTTTCTGTTACAATTATGGATTGTGAAATACATGCACTCACTAGCAGGGCCAAGAACAAGCGACTGCATTTTGTAATTTTATTTTACCGCATTTTGACAACTTTTAGAGTAAAAATGGCAAAGCTTCTTCTCCTCTTGTAGGACCCACTCACCTCGATCAACATGTAAATGCATTTCCTAACGACAGATAAAAACATAAAAATACTTAAAATCAACTCCACGGGCTATTGGTGTTCCCCGCAAGTGGTAATTCCAAGAAAAGGAAAGGCCTTATTGTCACCACAACCGTCTTCAATTGTCGACCGCATTTCCTAAAGCAACTGCACGTCAGCTCGATTCAAACCATCTTATTGGAGCATTGAACATCCATTCGTTCACATCTACTGTGAGGGGCACCAGCTTCTCTTCGGTTTAACAAAAGTTGTCATCGCATTCAGTCAACACTTATTCCATCTCGAACGCGACCTGTTATCTAATTAGAGACTTTTCATTTCAAACGACACAACATAATTTTCGAAAGCCAAAACCTCATCAGTGATTAGCAATTATTTGCTGTTAAAAGCTGCCACCATCTTCCGAAGGTGCAGGAAAGTATTCACTCCTTCGCCGTGTTAAAGTTATGACTCGAACGTGGCAATCGCATTTCAACTTTTTCTTCCTTCCATTCATTTGCCATAAATCAACCTTTTATTAGATAAAATTTTCATTTCGAATGTTTAAATGGCGGAACACTCAGAGAAAATGGAAAAGCCAAAGCTGTTTCGTAAACTCGGCGGCAACTTCTTAGTTTGAAACGTTCGATTTTCTGAGTGTAACTTCTTATTCCCATCCACATGTGAGTTTATTAAAACTTTTTTTAATAAAGTTTTCCTTTCTTCATTCGCTCATTCATTCGATTCTGTTTTATTTCTTTAGGTTGTGCAGCAAAATCTTAATTAAATTTAATTGTTAATTGTCGTCTATAAAGTCTACGATGTATTTCTTATCCCTCTTGCTACCACTGCCGAATCTCACTAATATTGTGTGTGTGTGTGTGTGTGTGTGTGTCGTATTGCCAATAGTTTTTGATTGCATTTAAACAAAGCCAAACTCAACTGAACAAAACTTAACTAAACATTGCTATTTTGTATTTATTTGCTTTTCTCCGAATACGTGAACGAAATTTTTCCTTCTGTCTCAAAATAGTTTTAGTAAACCACAACAAATAAAATATAAAAAGAAATTCTAAAGATTATCAATTTATCGAAGTCGTTAAGAAAGTTTATTTTTTGGTTGCGACCACAGAACACCAGAAACAAAAGACACAAGGAACGGGATATTGCACCCACCCCACTCTATGCCGAAAGTATGAACGGAAAAGGTAATATTTAGCATTTGAAGTATGCGCCCTCTAGTGTCAATCGTTGTCGATAATTTACAACGGCCAGCTCTACGTCTTCGCCACTGAAACAGGCCGACAACAACCAGCACAAGCACGCAATAAAGCAGATCAAGAAAATTTATGCCGTACCCGGATTCCTCGGCTTCCCAGTCTACGCGTTGGGAACCTCAGCGAACAAAATTTACAGTTCACGAACAATTCTACAGGCAAGTAAAACACATTTCTGAAAATTTAATTCCTGGAAAGTTTCAAAGAATTTTCATAAACTTTGCAATCAAATTATTGAACGCTTCCCATTGCAGAACTCAGTAAAATTTATCAATGAGCACCGGTGCCAGAAATTGTGCCCACAGATGTCAACCGCAAGGAATCTAGAGAATAATTTTGCAAAACGCATTGCAACAACTTTTCTTTTAAGATTTAGTTCTGGAAAGTCAGACTCCCGTCACTTCCAGGGACTCACAATCCGATCAGTTTTACAGATCCCTTCTTCTACGGCTTACAGGCAGTTCTCGCATCTCGCAATAACAAAAACGTATCCTTACGTTGCACTCCGCTTGGTAACGATAAAAATAATAATTAATTTGAAAATAATAACGAGAATTTGTTTTCTTGAATATAGACAGACGTGCTCAGAGACAAATATTTATAAACAAGAAACCGATTAGCAAATCTTTAAATCTAAGTCACATAATGCTAAAAGTTTAATTGCAAAAGTAGAAAAGAATGACGCAGTGGCGTAAATTGAATGTCGGGCATGTACAAAAGTTTAGCAATTTAATAGTTAAATTTACATGAATATCCAAATCATATTACAGCGAATGCCACAACGACGATTACACTTACAGGATTCAGAGATCGAAGGAGATAAAGTTGCTCGCAATTAAAATTCAAACATTTAACGGTTGAAGCGAATTAACAAAACTGCTGCATCATATTTCATGTGCGTGGTTTTCAGGAATAACCGCGTATGTTTTGAAGTAGTTTCCCACCTGAATTTAGATAAAAATTCCACATGATGCCAAACCTATTTGAACAGAGGGACAAAACAGTTCGTCCTTAACGGACACTCAAGACCAGAATTTTTAAAATGAATTACTATTCGGACTATACAGATTGAATTACTAAGATGAAAGTTATTTCGGACCCTAGTTCGAATCTGCGACTCCAAAAATTACTTGTTATTCTTGAGAGAGAGCGGAAGGTTGAGCTCCAATCCCGTGCAACAACTCTTATAGTGTGATCCCTAAAAGTCCTCGGTGTAAATTGAGAAAATATGTACCTGTCAAATCCTTTAGAAATTTCTTGAGTCGATCAACACCACTTTGCCGAAAGTAACACCCGTAAGCCGAACGTACTTTTTCGTAAATATATTTGAAAGGTGAAACTGTTACACACGCTATTCTTTTGGTTAATTACAACCGGTAAGAATCACATCTTCATTTCATGAAGAATCGATCATTTAATGGTTTATCTGCGGAATATGCAAAACAAATAATAGAACAACTCTAAAGGATTATATTTTCCAACTTAATTTCAGTTCGCAAAATTTAATAAAGACAATTTACTTAGACAATTTAATAGAGACAACCAAATGCTGACAAACTGCACTCAAGAAAAAAAGGAGGAATTAAATACTCGTACATACGATTTTGTTTATTTGGTGTGTAATTTTGTAATTGAAACAGAATATGCATCGTAAGTATTTATTTGTATTTCTTGAATGTGAGAGCGCTGCTGGGAAAAATTTGCAAATGTAAGCAACTTGAATACAATGTTCTCGGAATAACAGAAGGCAACATTGAATACTTTATAATTTATCTTAGTTTTGCTTTTCAATGATGATGAAAACCTTCAGGACAAATAAAGTCTTAAACTGACACACACACATACACATACACAAGCACACCAACATCAACACAAACTTTGTTACTGGCAACAATCGGGCATGAATGCATGCATCTTAAAGATATTTTGCGAATGCAGCAAAAAGTATTGTAAAATGTAATTCAACAAATACCACAAGCAACAACATACAAATTCTGTTAAAATCATCAGCTACTAAAACAACTTAAACTCCTGTAACGCAGAGCTACCTTTAGAGTCCTTTAACAATTTTACTTCTTCGTTTTATTTGCTGGAATCTATTTTTTGTGATGAAATCGAAAAGCATGTCATTCTGTTGGGTTGTTTCTCTACACCGCAAACACAAGACATGATGAGTTGGTTGTCTTGTTCAACAGGATTGTTCTGCATCTGTGAGCGAGTCTGCCAAGCTAACATTTGCCGGATGTACAAGACCTCAGAAATAATGCTCTTCACTGCCTGTAGGTTCAATGCCCATTGGCACAATGTGCGTATTAAGCAGACACGTGGAAGGTTGCTGCGAACATATTGCCTGGCTGCAATGGCAGGCCCTCAATCAATTGCCAAATAGGAACCGTAGCGCGATCTCGAGGCTTGCCGCAGTCATGCCGACCTGGCCCATAATGAGTTCTGCCGCAGTGGTATTGAAGAAAACGAGGAAATTACGGCTTTCGACATTTCGGATGTTCACAGACACAACCCTGCATAGGTCAAAGACGAAGAGTGTAGTGGGCTTTGGAAAAGACACCACCCAGATTGTACTGGGTGAATGGGTGCGTGAAGGAGCCAGCCTCGTAGAGCAACCAACCAAACAGAAGCAAGGAAGTTGCTATAGACAACATTTGGCTGTATTTGATAATGAAAAATTAGAAAAATTTTCTGCGACGCGAACTACTGAAAGCAAAATAGTGAAACAGGTGAGAATATGTTATTTTAAGGGTGTTCTTCTAATAATATTTCTCGCATGAGGTCTGTTTTATATCAGAAGTTGCTGTCCAATATTTCGCCACGCCTCTCTTCAGAAAAATGTTATTTGTATATATATATATATATATATATATATATATATTTTTTTTTTTTTTTTAATAAACCAGAAAATAGTTAAAATTTTTACTTTCTTTCGTCATGTTTGCTGGACATAATCAAACAAGTGCTCGTGTTTAAGTCCTTGTGTGAATGAATCACAAACTGTTGTAGTGGCATGTATTCATGCACAAAATTACATCATCAATAACATATTTTGGTTATTGTTAACAAAAAAAATTTTTATTTTATTTTATCTCAGTATCAATTAAATTTCCTTTTTCGTTCTTAAGCATTTTGCTGCAGCAAGAAAATGTATTTCAACAGTGAATCGGTAAATCTGAAGCGGTACTTTGGGTAAAAATATTTCCTAGCCAACGAACAATATTTGAAAGCCATTTAAAAAAACGGGAAAACTCGAGCGCATTTGAGATACAAATTCTAAAGACAAATTAATAGGACTTTGGGAATGAACAGAGAAAAAGCAACAGGTATTCCCTTATATTATTTCCTTAAATAATTATTTCACGTTGCCTTTTTGGGAAGCAGCGAATTTTAGAAATTACTGATTTAATGAACACAATTAGTCTCATGTAAATCCCATTTAGTTCTCGAGATTTTTTTAAGACTTCTGCAGCGGAAAAAACGAATGTTTTATTTTCCTTCAACCTCTTCCGCATTAATGATTCAATTGCAGCAACAACAACAAAACCAAACTGCTGACACTTTTAATTCCTGACTACAACAGCATGTGTGACTTTAGTTACGTGCGTGTGTGCAATATGCAACTGTGTGCAAGACATTCATCTTGTTCTTGTTAATTTCCTTCCTTTCATCTTAGTTGATTGTTTCATTTCCTTTACAGAGTCATCAGCTTTATGTGATGCATTTGTTTCTTTCTTAATATTTTTATCTTTTTTTTTTTTTTTGCTTATGCTCTGCGATATTCATATGGTTGCTTCGCATCCCACCATCTCATTCCTTCAACGTTTCGTGCGAGCACAAAGGAAAATTAGTATCATTCACGCGCTGAAAGAATGCGTGGCGTCTAATTTCGGTTATAACATGCAACAAGGACAATAATGACAACAGCAAGAGACTTGAGACTTAAGAAAGGCGTGTTAAGTGTGTTTCGAAATGCATGTTCGCAGAAAATTTTAGAATTTCCAAATGTGTTTGTGCATTTGCAGTGCTTGACTACAACTCTGCCACTGACAGCCTTCAATGAAGTTTCTTTGGTGTATTTTTGGTTACAAGTTCCAGAATTATTATTATTTTATTTTATTCCTTTTCTTTTTTGCTGGCTGAAACAACTAAAAACTTGTAATCGTGCTGGGACATGTTGAATCGTGTTGCTGTAAATTGCCGTAAAACTAAAAAGTACCGTGAATATATTGTGTGTTTAACACATAATAAATGTATGACGCCAACAACAACGTGTATATTTAAACATTATAATCAGATCGTAAACGGTGCAATTGCAAAGATTTTGAAGAGCTGAAATTGTTTTATTAAATAACTTTCGCTGCAATAGGTTGAGGAGGTTAGTACGAGTACTTAAGTAAAAATCAATCTGATTTTTCTCTGAGATCCCCACAAACCCCAAAGAAATTTATAAAAAAGCCAAAATGTGAACAAAGATGATTTCTTCTGGATATATTCAATAACACTTTAGGCCTTACGATGGTCCACATATTTTTGTTACTGCAGACTAGCGATTTGAGAAAACAGGAATGCATCTTAATATATGCAACAAAAATAGGTCTGTTTTGAAACGATCTGGATCATTCAAAACCGAAATGACTGAATTTCTTTTTTGTTCTGATCTGACTTATAGTATTGCCGTTTAAATAAGTATAATATGGAATTAATTGTTAATTGTGGGTGCTGTTGGCTGAAGTAGTAGAACACGAGACTATGAAGCGGAGGGTCCTGAGTGCAAGAAATATTGTTTGGAATTCTTCTGATCAGCATTAGTGCGTGGTTGTGTTAGTTGTTGCCAGCCTGTTTCAATGATGAAGGCATAGAACTCACTGGCCGCGAGCGACACTATCATGTACTAAAAAGCAGAGTAACAGCACCCAACTTCGTCGGCCCTGTAGCAAAAATTAGCCGACGAAGTCAAAAAGGTTGAAATAGCTACAAAAAAACTGTCTATCTTCTCATCCTTCCTAATTTGTCCCCTCAATACTATCCCCTCGTTTTCAGTTCCGGCGCAATGCATTGCATATATAGGGGTCATCCACTGAGCGCTGGTCCAAGATAAAAAAAAAGAAATAATTAACGCACTTTTTTCTAAAACAAACGACTACGTGTTGACTTTTCTTTCTTGTATTAACTTGTTACTTTCTTCAGTAATTTTTTAATTAATTTTTTTTCTTTATCTGCAAGTCGGATAAATTTGGCTTTACTGTTCGCCAAAAATATTTAAGATTTAAATTTGGTTTCCACTAGAATATCTCCTAAATCCGAACTTGAAACTTAAACGCTCTTGAAAATATAAACATAAGAAATTTTATTAGAATCGGACCAGCCGTTCCAGCTACTATACCAGGCGGCCTTATATTTTTTTTAACCTGTACCGCATTTTGAAGCGTTTTACAAAGCAGTTTGGCAGCCATGAAGTCGGTAATTTAATCAGATGACGATTGCAAATGGCCACGTAAGTCAAGAGTTAACTTCCCTGTGCAATCGGGCCCAGAAATGCGGAGAACCGTTTCAATGAATTTTAAACTGCGCCACGGCATGTCTGTTCATGTCTTTTTATGCATTTACATGAAAAGTAATGTACTCATCGTCGTTATAACGGCAGTAGTTGTTGGTATCGCTGTGCGAATGGCAGTAGTTAACAAGCGCTAAAGAAGTTGCCATTGAATAAAAATGACAAAATGCTGTTGTCAACGCCTACGTGTTGTCTTATTTCCCCCTTATTTCTTTCCTTGAATGCTCTGCCGTTTTTCTTCTCCTCTTTCTCTCTTTTTTATTTTTATTTTTTTTCTGCAAAGGTAAGAAATGTCATCCACAAGTTTACTTTTTTTACATGTTCATACGGAGTGTGTTGGGATGACTAAGTTGTGAGTGTGCATTATTTCTTAACGTTATATTTCTTTGCACACTATGGGTTTATGTATGAAAATGTATTTGTTTTTTTTTTATTCTTCTTTAACTTCTTTCAACATTCTGCATTCATCAAGGAAAGCGTTTCTCTTATTATTCCTCCCTACTGGCTGTCACCTTTTTCTGCTTTTGGATTAACTGATTCTCTGTGTTGTACTGTCTTCTGAATTTTGTTGCTGTGCCAAAAATAAATTAATTCGTTGGCACTCACAGACGCTGTCTCTTCAATGCAAAAATGCGCACCACTTCGAAAGAGATTGTCACTTGATCGCAAATAGTTTTCAAACGAATTAAAATTAATTTGGAATTTTATTGGAACTTGTCGCGAAAAGCCTGAAAGGGTCTCATAAATAATTTAAATAAATCCGCACAAAAGTACGAGTGTGTCCTGCAGTCATTATAAAACCGTGATGCGTAGGACACTTACGATTCGAATGCATGTCACCTCAGGTGAAGGAATGTATCTCCAAGTTTAGCTTCCTTTAAAAAAAAAAAAAAATCATTTAAAAGCCTTGGCTGTCATATACAAAAATACACACACACACACGCATCTGTATGCATTAGAGTGTGTATTTCTGTAATGTGGTTCATGCAATTTTCTTCAAAACGCAACATATTAAACGAACCGGAAACATATTTTCTTCTTCCTTTTTTTCCACTGGTTGTACACCATCATTCATGTCGACATCTCTTTTTGCACTTTTTATTCGTGTGGCACACGAATGTTCCAACGGAATGATAAGTTTGACAATATTACCAACAACAACAACAATGAAAAGAAGAGAACTCGTTAGGGTTCCAGCTTGTTTTCCAACCACCTGCTACATTTATTTATTCATCATCATACCCGTTCATTCAAACGAATGCAAGCAGGATGATGTGCCGGTGTTATTGCTGCTGACAGTTGTTTTGCTTGTCGGACACTTGACAACATTAAGAACACTTATTTTAAAATACAGAAAAATAATAAACACACGCCAAAGAGGTGTTGCATCATTTTATCCGTGTGCTGAAAGAACAGCATCAACAATGGCATCTAACACGTTGACAACTCAATAACGTCGTCTTGAAAAATGTTTATCGTCTTAACGTTGATGTTGGAGTATGACACCCACTGCAGCTCCGTCAGACTGATTTACAAACACAACTCTACACAATCGAATACTTAAACATGTTTCCAACAACTCTTCGTTACCGTCATTACAAGTGCTTTTCACTTGTTTTTCTTGCGAACTCCTTTGAAAATTACGGAGTTTGTGCAAAACATTTTCGTGCCGCACAACAGCAAATGATGTGACAATAGTTTGTTTAACAACCAAAGCAGGCCCTCGGCTCCCAAAGTTGAAAATATTGCGGTCTAGTGGATGTGGTGGCAACGAGGTCCAAATTTTTTCATACAAACATCTTGTAAAGTTTTGAGAAAAGAAATCACCGTATTTTTCATCGGAAAATCTAGAGTTTAGCTTTGGTATTTTTTTCCTTGCCGCTTTAGCGAATGTTAAAGACCGTGTGTTGCTGTTTATTGACTCGTGATATGGATTATAACAGATGTAATACAGGATCCAAGTTGCTGTATTGAGAAACTCTGGTCTCATTTGAAGTGTACCCACAGGGTATTAAAATCTTTCTAGAGGAAACCACTTGGAAGGGGATGATATATAAAAATGTACACGACTTCCGAGGATGAGAGTTTAGCGGCTTTCGAAAACAGTTGCTCTACCGCATTGTTTAAGCTGAATAATTACATTTTCATTTCATATTTTAAATACGCAAGAGACTTATCGGAGTTGTCCACCGTTTCTTTATTTCGCCTAATTATTTTATATGTCCAATTTATTTAATTTTAAAATTCTGGTTTTTTTTTAATTTAATTTATTGGTAGTTGTTTTATTATATGTCTAGAAATGCAAATGAACAATTTCAAATTACATGTGAACAAGGTGTTGTAGTAGCGTTCTAGCAGGACATTCACAATGGTACTCATGTTAGGAAGCGAGATACGTGCATACGTTTTATCGCTAAACAAATCCGATACGGACAATGGTTGCCAGTTTCGTCAAAAATTCTGAGTCACTAGATATTAAATTAATGTCC
Source organism: Linnaemya tessellans (assembly GCA_951800035.1). Taxonomy (NCBI): domain Eukaryota; kingdom Metazoa; phylum Arthropoda; class Insecta; order Diptera; family Tachinidae; genus Linnaemya; species Linnaemya tessellans. The sequence goes on from OX637535.1 coordinate 601,904, forward strand.
TAATATCACCACGTAATTAAATAAAAATCAGAAATTTTCCTCATTTTTAAACAAATAGGAAATATTTCAAACCAACTTTAATTATATGCTTGCCTCTAGCTGGCTAGTGGCAGGAAAGGCAAATAATAGTTGTAGGAATTGCTCAACCCTTCCGAGAAAAACACTTTTGTATGTCCACTGAATGTCTTTCATATTCTTCCCTCAGAATGGAATCTATTACACACATGCAGTGCATGAACAACGGAGTTTGGTGCCAACACAAGCGAACTTAAACAATTTAAAACCCGCCACAGAGCTAATTTTTCTTTAAATTACTTTGCATAAATTCAACCACATTTTTCTTAAATAATCTCTATAGACCGAAAAATGGAAACGAAAAAGAAATCAAAGCAAAATCTGACTTCATTTAAGAAAACCAAGGCAAAAAAAAACTTATTTTCAAGCAAGACCGCCCTCAAAAAGAAAAGCAAATTTCTTACTTGAACAACACGTTTTGTAATTTTCTATTTTGGCGCGAAAGCAATTAAAAATTGACAAGCGTTGATAATTTATGGATGCTGGCAATATGCAAGAAACAAAACAAAAACAAAAAAAGACAAAAAAAGTAAAACAAAACAACGAAAATAGTTAATGAAAAGCATCAAATAGAAAAATTTTCACATACAATTTTCTTTTTAAGCAAAAATTCAATTCGACGTAATTTCCCACCATTTAAGAGAGTTTAAAGCCTGATGCTAAATTTTTTGTGACCACTACGCAATTTTATTAAAGGAAAAATTATGTTTGCGGGCCGATCTGTTGCATTAACCAACATCAATTAGTGCCACAAGTGTTTCGCTGGATATTTAAGTTGAAGTGAACAACAACAGGTAACCGCATACAACAGCCTTTAGCAGCCATTAATTAAAAGAAAATACTGCAGAAGCAGTACATTCATTTTTAAATGCACAAAAAATGTTGTTGCACGCATCGTAAAATAAACATTAATGTGTTTTTGTAATATCCTGCATCCGCACTCGCTTTGAGGCAGCATCATTACCATCACATGAATATCCTCATGCCCCTTATCCTCACTCATTCGAGTAAGAGTTGTAGCAACATTTTGTTGTCGCTGTTGTTGCTATCAACTTATCTCTGGCTGTTGTACGAAGCACTGAAAAATTAATTGATTTTTTGCACACCAAATCATCTGCATGCCCGTCCATGTATACGCGCACTTGTATTGTTGTTTATTTATAAAAGGATGCTCTAGGAGCGGGATATGTTACGAAAAGAAAGAATATTCGCATGCAACGAAAATAGAAAAAACCTGCAGAAATCCTGGCCAAATTCGACACTAAACGAATGCAACAGAGATTAAATTTTGTACGAAATAGTTGGCATCTCTTTAAGTTTAATTGGTAAAAACACGAAATAGAATATGATTTGGCCTAAAATTGAATACCAGAAGATCGCATATGCCATTTCGTTAAAAACACTTGTTAACCAGTTGATATTCCTAATGACCAGCACCACCGTGGAGAATGGAAAAAGTTGAACAAAGAACGCTGATGAATGGCGTAGCGGCCTCGAGATTGGATCTGCTAGTTTGATGATTTCAAATATTCTAATATTCCGCTCTTGATAAAAATTAATTGAATTTAATAAAAATTCGCAAAGAAAATAATTTGCAGAATGCCGATTGCAGATTTGAACTTGAGTTCATGAGTTCTTGACATGAAATTTGTGAGCATAAAAAGCCAAAATTTTGGTCACTCTATTGAATTAATTGTTTCATTTGAAAAAGCCTCTAAATATATTTATGGATGTAAAAAGCAGAGTTTACAATTAATCCCCATCGAAAACTGCCCAAAAATTTTAACGCTGTCTGTATTGCCAACTGGAAACACCATTCATTACATGATAAGAAAAGTTCATACTCATACAGTGGGAAGCACCACTGTGCGCACTACAGCATCCGGGCGTTACCGTAGTGTCCTAACATAACGTCACCTGAAATCGAAAAGGGCGTATCTCATAAAATATTAAACATATTTTTCGATTGATTTTTATGATGTTTTTTATGACAATCCAGCCAAAAATCATTTTCATTTACAGCGTTTTGGGTTGTTGGTGACGATATGTATGAACATACTTCCTAGAAACCTGCAAAGCACGTAGGACTGTCGGGCCTTAAAATTTGTATGGCAACAGAGAATATTCACTTCCACTTTCGAGTGCCCAACCACAAAATCCGTTCTATCAGGCCCGTGAAAAATCTCACATGCACATGCTTGTTTGTATGTGTGTCAAGTTGAGCAACTGTTTTCAATAACAAGCACAGCATTAGAACGCACGTCCCCCCAAAAAGTATATACACAAGCATGTCTGTCCGGTTTATCTGCTCATTTATGGTGTTAACTGCTGCATTATGAGCGAGTATTCAATATTTTTGAGCTGAACAGTTGGCCAACATACGAGTAGAAGTGTTGCACATACACACGTACACGAGCACGTGTGTATGTATTTATTTGTATTCGAATAAAAAGTTATATGTTTGGTTAGACAGTTTCTGGTTTTTTCCTTCCCTTTGAGTGTCTCCATAATCCACCAAAGCTTCCGTTGTGGCAATACAGGAATTGCCACAATGTAAATAACACATTTTTATACACAGACACAAGTTTCACACACATTCACCACACATACACTCGAACTTTGGCGCACGAGGCAAATACCACCATCATCATGGTCGTCGTCGTCATCATCATCCTGAAATAAACATGTAAAAATGCAGTTTTGTTTGTTGTCTTTGCCACTAGTGTCCGTCCGGCAGCGCTCCAGCGACCGCTATGGTCGCTCCAAAGTTCTTTATGTTGCTTTTGAGTTTTCCTCTTCTTTTTTTTTCTTGTTCATATTTAGTCAATATTTGAGTTTTGGCCAACAACAACCAACACCAAGTCGCAGCACACAGCAGCACCGGGGTAGAATGAAAATATTTGCCAGCTATTTTCGTTTAAATGCCAAAGCAATGTTATGCTTTCGGATCTCTCCGTTGTTGCTTACTTTTTCTTTTTGAAATATTTTATGCACACAATAGACTCACGCCAGAATAGAAAAATATTTCTGCAGCCCATAAACATGCGAGGGCCGTACGAAAATCTGTGGATGGAACCTGATTGGAATATTTTGTTTGTACAAGAGAAACTAAAACAACCCCATAGAAGCGAAAAGCATATGAACAGAACTGAGGCCAACGTCGAACTGGTCTGTAGGAAGTCGTTGAGTAAAATCGCCGAATCAAGTAGAATTGAAATTATATAACAGACAATTCTTTTCAAAATCTAAACTGTTCACTGGTATTTTTATAATCTCGAAATGCACTTGAAATCTAGCAAAAATCCGTTCCACCACTGAAAAGGCAACACACAAACAGATGGAAACACGCACTACAATTCATTAAAGATCGCTAACGCAGCAAAAATGCATTTCCCTAAGAAATTTCTCTTTTTTAATTTTCAGTAAAGAAATAATGGATTTTGATTTGCTTTTCTCCAAATCCAAGCTTCTGTGAATTTCCGATATTTGCATCTTTTCTTTTAGTTTCTTAGGGTTTTCAGCATTCCTCGCAGGTTCAGCTGTTATTATTTAATACTCATACCTTCACGATTTACGCTTTTACAAAGAAATAATTTTAACGCACATCACCCAGTGATTTCCATGCACACAAATGGGTGTCATTTCAGAAGGCGAATATGTCTTGCGAACACTCGTCTTTCGTTTATAAGACTGTAGAAAACATTCACCGAACCACATCATGCCGTAATTGTTTTTGTTACACAAGTTTCCCATCTCTAAAAGCTGTTTTTCGTGTGAATAAAATAAAATGTCACAAAGAGTCCAATCTACCATCAACTAAATTAGCCGTGTTCCTCGACAAAATGGCAACCCTAAATCCTTTTTACAGCCTCCTACACGACATAAGTTGGCATGTAAAAAAAAAAAAGAACAGACGGTATTGTGTGTAACGAGCAGCCTACATGTGAGTACCCGTGTGCAAGTGGATTCAACAATCAGGCATACAAATTTAGGAGGCCATTCCCATAGACATTCATATTCACACATACGAGTGCATGCAGGCACACAAAAGCGATATTCAAAATTAATGTACGCACACAAAATTATGCCGCAACTTCCAGGCAACCATCAACACACACGCACACACACACACACTTGCCTGCTGCCATGCTCCCACGTCCACCCACTTTGACCATAACACCTGGTCATCCTGTATAACTGTCCATAAATACTCTAATATGTAAATAACCAATACACATGCAAACACAAACAAATTAATGTAGTCATCTCTTGTATTTGCCATTGCACGTGTCTCTGTCTTTGTGTGTGTGCATGTGTGGGTGTGTGTGTGTGTGCATGTGCTAAAAAAATGCATTATACAATTAAGCAAACACTATTTGCTGCATAAAGCACACAAACACAGCCACTTACACGGCAGCTGAATTGGTCTGAACAACACACAGCCGTACAAACAAGATATTGCATGCTTTTATTATTTTATTATTTCGCTTGCTCATCCCTTTCCCTCACCTTTTTGCTCTTTTGCACACAAACATTTCGCCAGCAACACATTGCAACTGCAGCCGCAACTGCAGTGCTGCAATTTTTTCTCTGCGCAAAGCTAAATGCACAATTATGCGAGTCTGCATGTGTCTGTGTGCAACAACTCTGTTTAACTTTTCCGCCTGCCTCCAGCTCCGATATTTAACCAAATTCGCAGACCAAATATTAAATTTATTTTTTTTTCTTTCCACCATTTCATATTTATTTAAGGGATCAACATTTCGTTCAGTGAAAAAATTTATTTTATTTCAGTGTGCAATTTTTACAATATTTTCAATGGCTTTATTCAATTTTTATGGGACTTTTTAGCAAATTTTTTCAAGTGACGATTAACCAATTACTGGCAATTATCTGCAACAATTGAAAATGACCTTCAAATTCCAAAACTTTTGCAAATTTTTGTCATCACTTTACGGATTTGAAGTCAGACAAGTTGAAAAACAAATGCTTCTGTCGAGGGGAAAAAGCCCCTTAAGCAGACATGAAGGGAGAAAACAGTTGTTTTGCTCACGCGTTGCATTGGTGAGACTCGCTTTGAGTCTAATGAAATGATACATTTAGTTTGTCATTGTAGCTCGTAAATCATCGATGTTCATCGTAGAAGTGACAGACTGCCGCTCCATGCATTACAGCACTGCTTACCTGCGTGCAGAACCGTAAGCATTTGAGTGAAAACTAGTTTTTCACTTTATAAAAAGAAATTTGCACAAGACAGAAAAGTTCACAAATGGATTTTTGTATGAAGATTAAAATATATTTATGCTTTTAGAATATTTTTTTTAATTACTTTTAAAATCATAGAGTTCAATATCGTTTTTGGGAATTATTGTTCACCAAAAAAGTCATTTTATTTTATCCGCCGGGTGCTGAAACTCACATAACTTTAAATCCCATTTGATTTTAAAATAAATTCTGTCTTTCAGAGGTTTTTAAAATCATATGGGATAATTTGCTCTCAGAAATAATATTTGATGTTTTACACAACAGAAAAATACAAAAAAAATACCGTTATTGATTTTCAAACCACTTACGATTTAAAGCCACGTCATTTTGAGAGCACGCCTGTATATCGCGTTGTGCTTATTTTTCCCATTTAAAAACAAATCAAATTGATCAATTCATGCATTTTCATTTAGTGAAATCGGCAAAGGAACTAGTTAACAACCCATCAAAAGACAAATTCATAATTCTTTTTAAATTTAGGCAAAACTTGCACGACATAAAATTTAAATTATTGAAGTAGTTTTTTTTAGGAGTAGGCGCTCAGGGAATGACCCCTACATATGCAATACATTACGCCGGAACTGAAAAAGAGGGGATAGTATTGAGGGGACAGATGATCAGAGATGAGAAGATAGAGAATTTTTTATTGTAGCAATTTGAACCGTTTTTTTTATTTTGTGCTACAAGGACGACGAAGGAGAGTGCTGTTCCACTGCTCTTTAGTACATGATTGTGTTCAATGATCAGTGCTATGCCTTCATCACTGAAAGACGCTGACAACAACTAACACAACCACGCACTAATGCTGATCAGAAGCATTCGACACAATATTGATGACTGAGCGCGGGATTGAACTCAGAACCCTCCGCTTCATAGTCTCGTGTTCTAGTATTGCAGTCAACAAATACAAAATATAAATTAAACTTTAAAATTCAAGCAAAACTATAAATTGAGGTAAGAAAAAAGGGTAAAAAATAGATATACGAATCGTATTCTTAAATGCATTTTTTGATACGAGTATCAATTTAACTGACGATGATTAACATGACTGTCGGTTGTTTTGGATTTTTATGCCACGTTTATTGGTTCCAGTTGTCAATATCAGCAATCCGCAAATACTCAACGACGTTGCAATATTTTAAAGTACAGAAACTGCCGGTGAGAGTAACAATCTTTTATTACAATCGTGTCAAATTTCCAAGTACACGAAGAAGTATCGTATATTAAATGTCACTGCACTGATCAAATTCCTATAAGTGCATTGGCACATATGACGAGTAATTTACTTATCAAGTGTCAATATAAATAATCCACGTTTGGTTGCAATGACCTGTCTTAAATTTCATTAATGTTTGTATGTCGCTGTTTTAATGCAGCAAAATATAATTTTCAAGTGGCCTAAATATTCGGCATTCTTTAATGACACATGCATTCACAACAGAAGCATCATATTCAGCCGACATCAGGCTGAACAAATCCAATTGCGTGTTATTGGCCATATTGTGCAAAACAATAATTAAGTCCGAGATAGTGAGTGCTTCGACTGGCTCTTTTCTTGTAAGATTTCTCGAGTCGTAATTTGTATAGAACAAAGTATTTGTGCAAGAAGTACACGGCAGACAACTCGACAGATCCCAAAGAAATAAGTTGGAAAGTACTTGGAAGAAACCGTTTCAAGTCAACAGCTTTTACAAGAAAGGACGACTAATACAAATCTTGTTCATGCCGTGCATGCAGTGGAGTGAGTCAGTTTTACTGACTACTTTGAAATAACTCACTTCGTATTGTTAACAATTGGAAAAGAACAAAAGAGGTCTTATCTGAGAACAAAAAACTTTATTTTACTTAAAAATAAAAAATAGTTTTGGCCTTCGGACGATTACAATGTTCTTCATAGCGCGGCAGTAATAATTTTGACCAGCAAAACCAAACACACCGTCCACCATAAACGTGTTTGCACGTTGAGATGTTTGATTTTTTATGAAATAGAAAGAAAGTCTGTAAAGATTCAACTGAACAAAAGTAAAACAAAATAAGGCTCAGGTTAAATTTCACATGAATAATACCTTATCCAGGTTAATGATACACCATTAAGCCGGTAATCTTAACCATTTTACTTTTCCTACTCTCACAATGTTTGTTTATTTATTTATTTAACAACGTAAAAAACAAAGTGAAATAAAACAAAACAAGCGCACAACAGAAAAAAGGTTGATTTCCAGCTCTTAACTGCTTAACTTTCTGCCCGATAAAGATCTGGGAGAGAAAAGGGGGTGGGGAGAGAGAGATGGGGGAGAGAGAGGGGAAAGGGACCCAGAAAGCCTTAATGCCACTTTTGATGCTTTTGCTTGTTTGTACTATTTATTTGACTAAATGACCTGTCAAATGAAACAATATACCAAATAATCCGAAACATTAAAGCCAACAAACAATAATTGTGACACATTTTTATTGCGATACATTCAGACACACACGCACACATGCACACACTTGATACGGTTAACTCGCACTTTATCGCACAAGTGAATAAATAAATGATGAGCTGTAACAAAAGAGGATCGATAGGGAAAAGAGAGAGAGTTGTAACCCTTTTTGTGTTTTGTTTGGTTTATATCTCAATGATAATAACAATAAAATACATTTAGTTATTGGATGCAGATAAACTTGTTCCTTACCCTGCCAGAACACTGCGAAAGCACAAGAAGCACTCCTTCCCATCCTCATTCTCCCACACCTCTCGCGCAGTAGAAAACGTAACTACTGTTGGGCGTTTCTATAATAGTTTTTGTTTTTACAAAACAATGGAGTGAGAATTTCCTGTTACACGAATCATTTCAAAGGCATTGCCGCTTCAATGCCCGAAACCATGTTTTTTTTTGCTAATTTCTATTGATTATTAAGCTTCTGTAAGAAGTGCTTAGAAAATCGTAGTCCATTTCCCATTTGTTCCCAATATATTTGAACTCAATTGCCTTCAACACAAAGATTGCTTAGTGACAAAAATTATGAAATAAAAAAAGGCATCCAAAATTGTATAAAATAAAATACTTCCAACTTAAATGCCCGCCGCAACTGAATTAGTTTGCAAGGAACTGGCAAATTTAATCGATCAACCCTGAAATTAGGCAACATAAAAGCGGCACGTTTCCGGATCCAGTACGATTTCAGGCGTAACTTTCTCAAAAACTGACCGAAAAACGGACCTAACACACGAGATCACCCGCTAATCAAATATTGGGTTCTTTCTCGAAATTAAAAATTGAAAACTATCAGTGCAAATCACAAGTCGCTGAATTCTTTTTCAATTTCCTTACAGATAATCACTGGCCTAAGAAATACATCAATTTGATATTTTACACGGATTCAAGTGATTTATCCAAAGAATTCAATTTTCAACTTGTGACTGTCTTTGTGGTCCCCAATACATACACATTTATGTTACTGTTTATGTTCCTAATAGAAAGCTCAAAACATAAAATACATCTAAAGGAAAAATCACCCAGACTACCCACTGTGCAGTTTATGCTCTTATTTACACACACTCATGCATACAAAAAGGATATTTATTTCCTACAAGTGACTACCACAGCTGCCGCAATTTTTATTGCAACACTATTTTTTAGTACACACACACACATGCACGCACACAGACACACTGTTGGAAAATCCTCCCCGCACACCTTCTCATGCACTGCAACCAGTCGTACAATGAATTACAAACATTTAACGTGAAATTATGACATAACTCGTTCATATATGTTTACTGTAAGTAAAATTATGTAAAGACAAACTCAAACAGAGAGAAAAAATGTTAATATGAAACATTTAGACCCAGAGTATCAGCCAAAAATTGTAATACGAGGACATGCATGAACAAAAGCAAAAACGGTACAAGGAAATAAAACATGAACAACAGAAATACTCGTAATAAAAATAGATGGAATAAACTGAAATGGGAAAAGAGTGTGCTAAAAGCAGATAAAATATTAAATTGACGCATCGTAAAACTTTCAGTATAATAATGCACAGCACATACTCACACAAATGCACACACACACACACACGTACACACTAACGAACATGAATTACATTCAGCAGCAGACAAAATAAGCAGATGAAATAAGTAAAATATAATGTTATGTGAACGACACACACTCACAACTTAAACGGAAATCTTTATGCACACACACAATCACACACACACACACACAATATGAAAGAAACTCATTCATATTTTTATGTCTTTTATGAATGGACACATGCACACAAGCAAAAAATATAATAAAAATATGACTTACGGCTACATGTAGATCTTAGTTATACACACACATATAGAGACACACACACTAACACATACAGACAAACACTCACACACACAACAATTGAAGAATCACTACATCTACCTGATATATCACTTAACAGGGCGCAGCTGTCCAGCAACTAGCCTGTAATTTTATTTGGCCGTGAAAGAGAAATGCCACAATAGATGATTTTTGCAACTCTTTACTGATGAACAGATCTGAAGATCGCAGATCTCAAATACCCTTGGATTATTAACCAACTAATTAGCAAGAAACGGAGATGAGTCGGATATATAAAGAACGCAAGGGGAAATGGCTCTCAGGTGGTCTATAATCACCACTTCCAGAGTAAATAATACTATTTTTTAAGCAGAGCCAAGCAGCCTTTTACCATGTTGGGGCCATCACAGAGCAACGAGCGAACGGCCGTGTGCGGCAACATCTAGTCTTTCCCAATGAGGGTCAATATAAAAACTGCTGCGAAGAAGGACTTATTCCATCATATTTTCAGTGGCTGGTCAGTTTTCGTTTCCTGCCTGATCCAGACTGTCCCGGGAGGATTCTAAAGGGTTTATGGTATAACGAGGTATTTCCGTATTTCAAATACGAGTACTTTACGTACCTGTGAACAAGGCGTCCCAAACGATTTCAACGCAATCCTGGCAAAACAGTGTCCGAAACCTCGATTAAAAGCAAGTTTGAAGAAATATTTAATTGAGTTTTTACCAGAAATAATCATTTTGCTTTAGGCGCAATTTTGTTTTTGTTTTCAGTATAAGTATCCAACGTAAACTTTATATATATTTAATTACTTCCTTCTTTATATCCTCTTTTTGTCCCGTGTAAATAAAACTATTTTTATTTGTTTTTATTGATCTATATATTTCAAACCTCCCGGTTCATCTTCAGGATCTAATTCCCTTGATTTATATGAAAATTATTTATATATATTGTTTAAGCGGCTTTCACACTATAAGATTGAGTATTAAGATTTGTCAAAAATTCGAAATAATATGAAAAGTCTCATAGTGTGAAAGCGATCTTAAGTAAAATCTCATAGAATGAGAAGTAAAATATGACACACCGATGGCTCTCTTCATTTTTTGAAAATTTTCTAAAAGCTGAGACTTTTCATATTATCAGGGTTGTTTTGTTTGCAACAGAACACGATGATAGTTAAACAAACAACCACTTTTCATAGACCGAAACCGATTGATTCATAATCATGCTTTTTCTTATTTCATGAATTTTATTAAGTGTGATAGTGTGAAAGCGTTTTGTAATGATACGTTAGATTTTTCGGAATCTCAGGCATTCTCAGAAGAGAAATTCGAATGAAAATCATACGACTCAGTCTTATAGTGTGTAAGCGGCTTTAGCAGTACAGTCTTCCAATTTAGACTCTAAAAGAAATTTAAAAAAACATCATTTATCGAAAGCCTGCGAGTCCAACATCGGAATTAAAATATCTAGCTGCTCACGTATTTTGTTGTTTTTATATTCCGTTTTATTCGAATACTTATTCGGCAATTTCCATGCGTTTAAATTAGAAATGAAATTTTACCGCGAAATGTTGAATTCGGTTGCTCTGGCAGTCGGTCCGTGATCAAAATCAAAGCCAATAATATAATTTGCACACACTCATACTTGCATCACAAACATGCACACACACACGCACACACACACAGAGATGAAGAGTTTTTATCAAGCAGCCCACTTTCACACATTGACACACAAATAAACAAACAAACAAACAAATTCACAAACGAAAACACGGTTCGGCAAAATCCCTGTGTTTATGATTTTAAAAAAATAAACAACCAATTTACAGAGAAACCAGACCAGTTCAAGTCGTTCGCAGGGAGTTCTTTTAAATCCTTGAGTGCTTGATACCTGCTGCTTGGCACTTGTAATAAAGTGATTGTTGTTTTTGCTTTTGGCTGATTGCTTGGCTCACATGTAAGTGAATGAATGCCTGAGTGGTGGGATACTGTTTCGTTCATTATTGAAAGTAGTAAATATTTTCATATGTGATGATTTCTGTTTGCACATACGAGTACTTTATCCTTAAAACCTCCCCTCCCAGCGACTTTCCACTTCAGATTGTTCTTGTTGTCGTTGTTTCTGTTGATCTTATTGTATTTATTTTACAATCAAAGGTTTGTTTATTTGTCATTTATTTATGAAAATAAATATAGATTTTTATGAATTATATTTTCGTTTTTTTTTTCGTTCTCTTCAATTGCTTTGACATCTGAAGACATCTTTTATATTTTTATGCTGATGTACGCCAGTGCGTGCATGTGTGTGTTCACATGTGTTTATGTGTTGTTGATGAGGGGAACCTTTACTTAATACTCGTACAGACGTCGTAAAAAATTTAATATTAATAAAAATCGCATAAAATTAAATTGTATATAATTTGTTGTTATTTTTGATTTTGCCCTCTTTTGAAGGTAGAAAGTCTTAATATTTCAGACAGCAGCAAATCTTCTAACTACTTTTTGTGTGAATCAACACAATTTGCCCAGCCGTAATCTAAATGAGAACGTTGTGTTCTTGTGTCTAATTTTTTCTTTTAATAGTAAATAGACTGAAAGTTGTGTTCTTCAGATTTGCATCGTAATTAGGGAATTGAGGTCTTCCCGCAATTAAAACTTGAATTGAGTTGAGTAATCAGCAGTTCCTTATTCCATGTAGAATAAAAATGTTCGGAATTGCATATTGACACAAATTATTGATTTAAATTCTGTGAAAGCGATTGCTGATTATCCTGTAACTGATTGGGTTGTGTTGCGAAGATTATGGCAGAGATTCTTTGGACGTCAGTGGTGAAGCAGTATTTGATAGAAATCGCTCCTGCGACACAAACGATTTGTAGGAAGCTTTTCACTTCCTATGCAACTTAATTTAATTTGCAAAGCGAAGCAAGCGCAATCACAACAAAACCTGTCGTTGTACCAAAAATATGACAAAAAATAAGAGTTTGTGAACGCGGACCACCGTGAAGTTGAAATTTAAGACCGTGAATATGTTCTGAACACGACACACATGTTGACTTCCCTAGGGACGCTCTACAGCTGGGACTGGGATCTTATTTTGTAAAATATAATATTTAATGCGTAAAAATACTTAAGGAAGACAGGCAGGGAGTCACTACTCCCCCTGCCTTTTTCCGGCAGAATTCATTGCATCAGTATGGTGCACGCGATGAGCGCCGGTCCAACTTAAAAAATTACGTGCAACTGCGATTATGTTGGTGGCGGTTGGTCTTACATTTCACCCCTCTTGGAGCGACCCAAGGCAAGTTGTGAAGCTTTTCGCGGATTTTGTCTCGGCATCTCCTTTAAATCCAGATAACACGCCATTTACCCTATCCTACCCCTTAATTATGTATGTATGAGTTTACAACAATAAATTTTTGTTTTACAACAAATTTTTTAGCTTTCACAGCGGGACTTTGAAATGGGCTGCAAGAAACTGGTACGAGTAGATCTTCAACAATGTCCGCACCATTTAGAGGCAAATTTCACAGAAGATTGTTGAGAGGAAAATCTGCTTCCAGTCTGCTTACAGTCAAAATGTGATAACAAACGCAGTCAAAGGACCCTTTCTTCAGCTAAAGTAATTTTACCAACACCCAACTTAAGAGCAATTCACAGCAACGGTCGATTCCCATTTACAGCTCGTGAAACTTCAATAACTTGTGTTCTCCGCCTCCAGTTTCGAAATCATTTGCACTCGTACACTTGACACGGCACATTCTTAATTGAGCACTACTTCCTTGAAATCATATTAATTTTATTATTCTTCCCAAACTTGATAAAAATAAATAATAAAATGTAACAAGCACTTCGAGCAACTTTTGAGGAAAATGTGAAAAGCAAACCTTTTTTAAGCTCAACCTCTTTTTCCTGACATGATTTCCTTAATGTGAAAAAGAAAAAATCAAATATCTCAAGCCGAAAGTACTCGTCATAAATTTTTCTACTTGACTTCGCTTTACTTTAAATTTTCTCACGCCGACGTTTCATTTTCCTTGGATTGTTTTTACAATTTTTTACAATTTTTGTTAATGTTCACTTCCGTCTTATCAGGCGCCGGCAAGAAGAAGAATCAATATTAAACAACAACCAATTTTGTACGTTTTATTTCAAGTCTGTTGGTTTAAGCAAAATATTAGTTCTACTTTTTGCAAAAGTTAACTAAACCCAACCGCGGGGCGTTACTTGCCGCACCTTTTCAACCACTTAATTGCCATTTCCGGTCACCTTTTGTTCTCACTTCTTTGACTTAATTAAGTAGCAAAAGAATATCAGCTGGCATAATAATATTTTCAAATGTAACCGCATTATTAGAAGCAAACTGCTTATCAATAAACATTAAGGCCAACACTTAAGCGAAGAGCACAAAAACAAAGAAAATGAAACAGGAAACAGATTTAAAACAGACAAACGGTCGGAAAGATAAACAAACAAGACAGAAGAGCAGAGCCCTTTTTCTTTGTTTTCTCAAATTAACTTTATAGACTTAATCTGAAAGTAATTTACACAACTTCTTAAATGATTTTTATTTTAATTTTTCTCAACTTTTTTTCTCTTCCACATTATCGTGTTCTTTTGTCGTATTTCTTTTCCAACTTTTATTAAGAAGAAGGATTCCAAAGTACAGAGAATGTGACTTAATTTGAATAATTTTGCAGGTTGTTTTCACAAGTAAAGGAAGTGTTGAGTAATAAATCACACTTTTAGAAATTTCAACATGAAAACAACATTTTTTACATATTTTAGGAACAGCATGATTCATTGTTATTGCTGAAACCTGCAACTCCCAACTACCCGGCACAATTACAAGGAAAAATGTGTGTCACATGATATGCACATGTTTTTGATCACGGGGATTAAAAACAACTCATTTTCAAATACACCATCCGCTTTAGAAACTCCTTTCCTGAGAGTATTGAAATGGGCGGATCCTGAAAACCATCCAGAATATTTACCACAGGCTGAAGGTCCCAATCACTTGGATTCATAATGACACCGACTGACACCAACTGTAGCTTTTTATGCTCCAGGAGACACACGCCGCTCGGTTAGTATGATGATTTGAAAAATGTCCTAAGGATTCCACTTTTAATAAAACCGAGTCCTACGACTGACTGCCTGCAGCGATTTCAAGGCCGCTGCCAACAACATCTCTTTAATTAGGAAATCACACTTAGGAAATATTGCGACTAACACGACGCTATTGCGTTCTTAGCAGACAAATTAAATATCTATTTCATATTCATTGATCTAAAATGGATGTTTCTAATTAAAACAAAATTTAAAAGCAATTAGCAGCAACATATTAAAATGCAAAAAGTTATTCCTCCGCCTGAAACTCCTGCAGCACAAGTTCACACAGCAAAGCAAAACACATAAAGATGTAAAGAAGGCAACGCCATCAAAAGCCAATGCAGAACTAAATAAAATGTGTCAAATTGAATAATTTCTAAAACTCATATTCTTTATGCCAACACTCCATCCCTCAGCGTCCCGCAATTCATTTTTAAAAGTCTGTTTCCACTAGACATCTAGTCTAAATTACAATTCTATAAGAAGACAAAAGCAACAGAGAGAAAAATATTTAACGACGGCATTCAGTCAATTACTAATGAAACCATTTCCCCCTCTGCACTCGAGGAAACAAAAAAACAAACATATTCACACGCACACACACACACACACACGCGCACATATTCACTTGGAAAGTGCAGGAGCTACAGACAAATGGACGGACGGACGGATGGACGGACATAACGCGAAAATGAGTTTTATTTAAATAGGAAAAACTTTTGATTCCCTCCCACTATTCGAAATGAAATCATCAAGTACTTTTCAAAAAGTTCTTAAATTACTTTTATTATCATTTTCAACATCTTCGAGGAAGTATTTAATAGAGAAATGTTTCCAAGTGTTTGTTTAAAATGCTAAATATGTTCTCCTCGTCTTCTTCTTCTTCTTCTTCTTGTTTTTATTATTATTGTTTTTCTTCCTCTTCTTCTCTACACTCTGTGCAATTGCCACTAAAAGAAGGGAAAAGAAGGACGCAAATGTCTATTTCAATAAGAAAATTCTGCCAATTTCTGATATGATTGCCATGATATTTATAGTCAATTTGTAGGAAACTTTATTATCAGCCTCGACTCATTTTGCCAAATTCAAAGGAAATTGATTTTAATTATTAAACAGAATGCAGAGTATGCAATTAAAAGAAATTTAAATAAAAATTAAGAAATTTTGCAGAAGCAGATTGGAAACATTTTCTTCGCAGCTTTGGGATACAGTCAAGTCAGTAAAGCAAGCGGCTATAGGAAAAGTTGTTCACTTCATAAGGAAAAACTGTTCTCGTACGTAAAGAACAATTTCACTTGGGTTTGCCTTCTGCCAACTCTTGAGCTGAATAAAAAATTTGTTACATGCTTGAGTGCAAAAAAAAAAGAAAAATAATAATTGTTTTAAAAATAATTCTTAAATAACACATACAAATTCAAATTTAATTAGCTTCACTAAAACAATTGTTTTACAAATTGGATCACATGACTTTCGCTCTGAAATAGCTGCAACTAACGACAACATAATTGTAATTAAAACAACAACCAGCTTACGATATCCATTAAGTAAATGATAAAACATTTAAAAAACAAACACAGCAACAACAACAACAACACAAAAGGAGGTTAAATAAAAGTTGTACAACGTAAATGTTGGTATGAGTTTGCGAGAAAAAGCAACGATGACAAAGCAAATTTATGGGCAAATAACACGCATGCAACTGACAATTGGGTGTTAAGAAAACACACCAACGCACGCTCGTTGACTAAAAACAAACAGGCCAAGAACTGGAAGAGAAGAAGCGATGAGAGGCCAGAGCAAAAAACAAACTTGACATAAAATGCAACAACGCCTATTTCCTGTACAGACTCCTTTTTAGCTGTCGTCGGTGTTGGTGTTGGTGTTGGTGTTGGTGTTGGATTCAAACACACCAAATCAAGAACTTTGCAGCGACCGAAAAAGCGATGGTATAAAGATTAGTGAAAAATTACAACGCTTGCACCAACACACTCACACGCAATGTGGCACACTTGCTGCCACATTTGCACTCATTGCAGCAAGTTCAGTTGCTCCGACATCGCAATGTTTTAATTACCATTAAGATTAGATGGAAGGAGGCGGGGGGAGGGGGAGAAGAACAGCCAGCCAAAAAATCATTAGCATCCATTTTTGGAAATAGTGTGTACAAGATGACCCAACTTTGATTTAATTTCACATTTATCTTCATTTAAGTTTTGCACTTTGCGCTGAAAGAAATAAGAAAAGAACGGGCTGGGCAGGCCAGGCCAGAGTGTGAAAAAGGTTGCAGCCGGACTTAACAATCGTATACGTTTAATTTTTGCAATATTTTTTAAACACTTTTTCCCGAGTTAATTCACACTTATCTGCCTGTACATATTCACCCGCTCGCATTCATTATCCTTGCACACCCGCACCCACACCCACACCCAAACACTTTTATTGTAATGGATGTATAACGGCTGTTGCATTAACTTTAATTTAGTTCGGTTCACAAGTTTATTTGCTCTTGTTGCTCTTTCCTGTTGCCGTGCTGTTGTCTGCTAATTAATTTTTTTTATATCAAGAATAAACATTTTCTAGGTAAAACAACATCTACACAACCACAACTCTTCTTGCAATTACAGCCAACAATACTTGCTGATAGGCAAAGTTGTTCAAGCACCTCAACCTTAAGTTAATTGTATTCGAAACTCAGCACACACACACACAACACTCACACCACATACAAATACCATGTACAGTGAAAAGGCAAAATGTGCACACGTTGTAAGAAAGACTCATTGCCAACAAGTTTCGGTATTCGACTGTGATTAAAACGAATGTTCGCTCGCTATTCACCGAAAGGCTTTGTAGCGATAACGTTTTGGACTTGTTCGCCAGACCATCCCACTGACGCCATGCATTTAGCCAGCACTTTGGAAGGAGTGCATAGTGTTGCTAGGAGAGAGGAGGAAACATGAGAGTGGATACTTTTTTGGTGAACTGTCGCGAAAGTACTGACGGAGGAAGGTACTGTAATGTATTCCTTAGAAAATGTCATCCGGTGTCGGTAATGTCCAGCACTACAGTGTCTTCGTCAGTGAAATAGTGCCACAACAACTAACACAACCGTTCTGTAATGCAGTGCAGAAAAATTCTATATCACAACCGTGACTAAGTCCAGAGTCGAACCCGGTACCTTAGGCTTTGTAATATCCGGACCTCATTGCACTCATTACTGATTACGTAAGCGTTTCCAAGGGTTACTCTCTGGGACTTGACTACTCTAACTGTCAATTGACTGTCCCTAAGAGAGGCGTATGAGGCCCTAATATTCGCACTGATCCACTCCAGGACCTTCTCTTGAAAGACTGCGTTATTGTCAGCTAGGCGGCAATAAATTTCGATCTCCATCTATATAGCAGCAAGGTGTTCGCGGGTGATTGTTCTAGTGTTCCTTTGATCCAGGAGTACATATAAAATAGTCTTCAATGCCTGGAGACATTTCTCATAGGGCCACCTTCACCAACGATTTATATCCGTAGAATTTTAGTGCTGCCCTTCCTCCCTATTGACCGTGTCACCGATGTTGGACCACTCTTATAGAACCAATGAGCCAAATTGGGCCTGAGTCCCCACACAGAATCAACGGGTGTTCTGCAGACAGACTAATATGAGTGCTGTCTACATGACACTCCCCAATCTGGGCTTACTCCTGGGTATTTAATCCTACTTTCCCTGCAAGATCCTCCACTTTCTGGTGAAAAGCCCTATCTCATCTTTTCCTGAGTTTATAGTCCGGCCTGCAGCGCAATGATATGGGTCCTTGCCCTTTTCCCCCAATGCTGTTCAAGGTCAGTTTCGCTTAGAAGTATTAATGCAAACTATCAATTATTTTATCAAAGCGAAATAACCTGCCGCTACGCAAAAGGGTTCATGTGTATGGTCCTGATGAATTTTGGGACTCGCGTTTTCTGAATCGTATTTTTATTCGCCTTGAAGAAAACTTTTGGCTCCCACTTTAGCGTAATCAGCATTAGCAGAAGCGCATCATAGTCATCTGTATGTTCGTTCTTAGTTACGAGTTTAAATATCGCAAGAAAAGGTTTCCTTCAAGTTTTTTATTTTATTTTGTTTAAAAATAGATTCAACTTTCAATGTTCTTTTTTGCTGGCTTCGGTTTCACTTGTGTTAAATCGCTGATGATGGCGATGATAAAGTTCAAAGTTTTATGCGGGCATTAGTCATTTATTACACTTTAAATTAATTCGCTCATTTGTGGTAACGCTACAAGCGAAGTGTGGCAAGTGAAGGTGTACTGCTACTCGCTGCAAATGTGGTATAGCCAAGAGGGATTTTCACAAAATAGTATTGGGGAAAGGACATGCAGTTCCTGTATTGCATCACAGTTATATTAAAAAATTGGCAAAATGTGATTGCAGTTCAAAACAATAGTTCGAAGCGATTTAAATGTTTTAAGAATCCGTTTCATGGCAAAAGGTACCGACGCTATTGGTAGTATTTTGCATTTTCACTTACAGATTTTCTCAGATAAAAGGTCTTAGAGAATACAGAGATTCTCGTCAGTAATAATTAATTTCTAAACAAGACTAAAGAGCTAAAAGTTTTAATTAAATTGCAGCTTGGCAATTCGCAAAGTAGAGAATAATAAATTCGATATGATGCCTTCAAAATTCATTTACAGAATTTTACTCTTGGCTTCATTTATATTAATTCGGTTTATTTGAAGCACACACACACACACACACACACACACACAAACCCAATAACTTTGGCAACAACAAAACGAAATGAAAACAGAAAATCAAAGAAGACGTAGAAGAGAGCGCAGTTTGGGTATTACCGAGATTACTTTAGTTTTTCGCGGTTTTCCTTTTATTTTTATTGTTTTAATGTTGAATACGATCGAATTTTCTCCACCTTCAGTTCTCCGCACCAGTCGTGGGTAAATAAACATAATTGAGTTTTAATGGCTTCTAAAATTCGAAACAAAAACCGCATTTGAAAAAGCAGAGCAGAGTTTTGTACACGAGAACACCTACAGCCACTTCTATTGGGGGCTAATCTTTAGCATTCTTTTAAACATTTTAATACTTTTGAAAAGGGAAATATGTAAATATATTTAAGAACACTCACTTGCAGTACTGAAAGACGAACAAAGTGAATGGCTTTCGCGGTAAGGGAAATTTAATTACGTTGTACTCGCACTTAAGCAAAATATTTTAATTCGGACTTTGAATGAATTGAAATATTTCATTACTGATTAAGTCGTTCGTTTAGATCAGACCTGTTGCTTAATGCCCTTCCAACGCGACAAGACAGACTGAGTGCCTCGGTAGACTAGTGAGTATCGTGCTGGTCTATCAGTGTTCGATGTGCTTCTTAGACTCTGGTCTGTTTCACTGAAGGTGTATGTTACTATTCTCGCCTAATTAAGGTCTACTCCTATAAAATTGACTATTTGACTTGTTGTCATAATCTTGTTTTAAATTACATTTATTTGTTGATGGTTAAGAATGTCTATAAGCATTCCATTGGTGCTTTACCAAATCATCAGCAGACTTCAGCAATAGTTTTGAAAATTTGCTAACCACTTATTTTACGCTCATACTTTCGAAAACCATATGATAATTAAAAAATTATTTTCAAAAATCATCAGAATAAGAATAATGGGATTGGAAACTCATGCAAAACTAACTAACAAATAATTTATATTCGATACGAATCTACTCTTATGAAATTCACGATTTGACATTTAAACTAGTAAAAATGTTATACTCCACCGGGTCGAATCTTAAATACCCTGCAAATATTTAGTGAGTACCATTAAAATGTTTAAGTGTGTGAGACAGAGTTGCTTTATATAATGTCGTACGTCAACGCCCACTGAAGGCAATGCATGCCAACTCCTTATTTGGCCACTGGGGGCAAAATCTCTCCAAAATCACACACACACTCTCATGGCCTGTAAGTTGAGCCTTCACAAATTCAATTCAGCTATTCCAATTGCTGTGTGTGATAGAAGTCCATTTTTTTTTTTCAAAATATTAAAAGGTTTTTGAAATAATAAGATAACAAGACACGGTCATGGGCAAAAAATGATTTCTCTTTTGTGAGCCACAGTGAGCAAACCCTGTGTGCAGCTGGTCATCTCTATTGTTTGGGTGGAGTCATTTTCAAAATAATGCAATAGCCAACTACACAGCGACAATTGCTGCTAGATTGTAATACGAAGGTCTGCCTTGGTATATATGCTTAATACATAAATCAGCATTTGGCTCCAAGTTTCAGCCAGCATGCCCATTTAACCCAAGAAAATATTTAATTTTCCATTCATATTTTTTTTATCTTGGACCAGCACTCAGGGGATGACCCCTACATATGCAGCAGCGCATTGTGCCGGAACTAGAAAGGAGGGGATAGTATTGAGGGGACAGATGAAGAAAGATGAGGAGATAGAGAATTTTTTGTAGCTATTTTAAAAGTTTTATTACATCTCCGGCAAATTTTTGCTACAGGACCGACGAAGGAGGGTGCTGTTACTCTGCTTTTGTGTCAGTAGCTGCCAATTATGTTCACTGGCCAGTGCTATGGCTTCATCACTGAAAGAGGTTGGCAACAACTACCGCAGCCATGCACTAACGCTGACCAGATCAATTCAACACAATATTTCATGAGTCAGCGCGGGGTTGAACTCAGGACCCTCCGCTTCATAGTCTCGTGTTCTACTACTTCAGTCAACAGTACCCTAAAATTAGCCTGTAGTTTGCCTTCATTTCATTGTTTCCCACACTAAATCATCAGTGGACTTACTATTCTGAACAGTTCCTTTAGCTTCTGCACGAACTTCTGAAGAATTACTTGAGAAAAGTACAGCAGGGTTGAAAACTTTTTCAAAAACACAATAAACAAATTCTGTTCGATATCAACAAAGTGTGCGTCAAACTGAATTTCGTTGAAGGCTACCGGAAACTTGCGGTAAGACCACGGGAGCAATATTAAGGAAATACGTTAAGGGAAATTCTGTTCGAAAAAATAGAACTCTGCACAGATTTCAGTGTCTATGTCAACGTTGTTGTTTATATGAAAAACTAAGATTTATTTATTTTTTCAGAAAGGCTGTTAAGTTTCGCAGAATACCCCGGCTACACTTCCCCGAACGGCCGCAATTTATGTTTCACACTTAAACTTCATTTTACTTCCGTTTTTGCACAATCAACAATTTATTTAATTAATGAAATTGAATTAAAAACGAAACCATTGTGCCACTTTAAAAAATCTTTCGAAAATAAAACACAAAAAATTAACATTTCTGAATATTTAAAATCTGAAGCGTTAATCTGCTGCATTAAATCACTACCGACTTCATTATAAATAACGCTTCCAGTACTGAGACTTTAAAACCATTGAATGGCAAATGAAATTGTTGCTGGCGATTTTCTTGTCTTCTATTTTCCTTTTTTTACGTCAGCATTTCCTGCCCAAAGGAATAGAACGAAAGAAAAAAAATAAGAATAATAAACTTAATTTTGTTTGTAAATTAAAAATCTTAAATTAGACCAATTAAATAGAATAGCAGCCATCCAAGACGGACGTTCATTCGCTTGTAGTCGCAACTGCTTGTAATCACACTTGAGATATTTTTACAAGGCAGCAGCAGTGGAGGACGTGCGGCCAAGTGTTGCTTCTTGTTGTGTTTGTGTGGCCAAGAGTCATTGTTTCTAACGTTCCCTTAGGTTAAGATTACGATTTTCAACATAAACTGACACACAATGGAAAGAAATGTGCAGAGCCGACTGACGACGACTGATGAGGGCTTTGGAAACAAACAATTTTGTTTAAAAAACAATATTTAAAGAAGAGATACATACTTTAATGCTAAATATCCACTGCGTTGCAATAACAGTCCTGTCAGTCCGACTGACGAATGAAATTGAATTAAAAATGTATCAACAAAAACGAACTGCCAATTTTCTGAATAGCTTTTTTATTAAAATGTTCGTTTTTATTCAATATTTATGCGTACAAGAAGTCATTTAAATAAATATTCGATTCACAGAACTGCAACTAGTGCTTTGCGTTAGAAACAACACAAAATGTGGCCAACAGAAGTTTAGCTCATCATCTATTCAATAACAATTCAAAGCAAATATGCCTGGTCTGCTTTAGAAGTTCTCTGTGTCAGTTATATTTTGAGATGCATTAAAGATGGTAGCGGCAAACAACTTCAGATTGAAAGAATTTACTAATTATGCTGCTTTGGCACAATTTTTTTTTATACTCTATCAGAAACTCAAGGAGTTGTATGAAACAAAAAACCGCAATTTCTCAAACGGATGCAAGTAATTCTAACAAAATAGTTGAACAGTGACACACAAGAGATGCTTTTACCTCATGTCCTTTGAGTCTGATTTAAGAGTTTGATTTGAAAACTTTTTAACTTTTCTACAATCGTTTGGCCAGGTTGATCCAATTTTATGTTTCATTACGGGGGTTCCCCTGCTAACGAAATCACTTCAGCCTCATGTGATATTTTACCCAAAATTTCAATACAATTTAAAACAAATTTCGATCGATATCGAATGCCGTAACTTTCTCCCTGTTCCTTTTAAAAAAACAATATCTTTTACATTCTGTGAAATTTTCTTGAGATATTGTTTCACCCAATTTATGATTTTTTCCAGCGGCATTTCAAAATTAAACAAGAAACAGCATAGTAGGTCTTGAAATTTTTAAAACCGGTCTATCAATAAGTAAAGCGTCTTTTTTAGAGTGTCACAACTTTGAATTGGCATCACTGCTTCATTTGATCAGCCATTTAACAGCTTTTTGTTTAGTTTGCTTTGAAAATTTCATTATGAATCGACTTACACCAGAGCAACGTGTGCAAATTGTTGCAATTTTTTAATCAAAATAATTGTTCTATTCGTCCAACTCATCGTGCACTTCTTTCATTTTATGGCGTACATTATCGTCCTTCAGAGCGGCTAATTCGAAGAACAATAGACCGTTTTCGGATCACAAGGACTGATAATGTGCATCCCGTGAGACGCCAAACAGTGCGCACTGAAGAAGCTGTAACCGCTGTACATGAAAGCATGAAAGATGGTCCTAATCAATGAATTCGTCGCGCGTTCTCAGTTGCGTCCTTCCACTTTATGGAAATAAACAAGTTTTTTATTCTTACCAAAACTCAATTAGTATTTGCGGCTGCTGTTGGCGGAAGCACTTACGCGAGACTACGAATTCTAGGATCCCATCATATCGAATTTTTCTGATCTGCGTAAGCGCAAAGTTGTGGTAGTCCTTGTCGACATGTTTGAGTGACGAGGGCATGGCACTGGCTGCTGAACATTGACGACACTGGCTAACACTGCCATGTACTAAGAAGCGCATTACAGCACCCTCCTTTGTCGTCGTTGGTAAGGTAAGGAATAAAAGCAGCTAAAACAAAATTTCTATCCTTTAATATTTCTTCATCTGTCTGCTCAACACTATTGCCTGCCTAAGAGGTGATCCTAATAACAAAACTAAGCCAGCTCTTCAGGATCTCAAAGCTTGTAGAACTCCAACTTGAGTCACGAGGACTATAGGAAGGACATAACACACATTGTGAATATTTCGTGGGCCACTTTAAGACGGCAAATTCAAATCATTAACAAGCTTTTAGTTTTATGTAAATGCATAACTTATAAACTAGTTTCACACCTTTAACATCTAAATTTAATTTATCCATGAATTACAAAAAAATTATCCGACAATAAACAACTACTCGTATGAAACAAACTGAAGTCAAAGCACTTCAACCAAATCTAATGAGAACAAACTGAAACGTTAGTTAATTGCAGAATGTAAAATGTTGGGCATTTTGGGACAATTTAAATTTTGTTTAGCAAGAGGAGGCAAAGCAACAACTTAAATGTTTCCAACTAAAAAAAACAATTTAAGCACCGAAAACTTTCAGAGAAGAGCATACGAAAAAAAATTCAATACCAACACTATGAATAACGCAAAAGCAAAGTAGATATAAAAAAATCCATAAAAATAGAATCTTGGGTTAAACACAATTCCTTTTGATTACAGTTAGTTACATGATGTTACTTGTAACTTCATGTCTAACTTTTGTTTACACCAACAACAACCCAACAAACAAACAGGGGCCAAATCACCGCATTCGATATCGGTCGAAAATTCAATGGAATTTAAATGGAATTTCCTATCGATATCGAATGCCGTAATCTGCTACCAGGTCTAAACTCAAAAAGGAATTCATCTTAAATCTGAAATTTTCCCAAGCACTATCGATTCCTCAATCGATATTCCCGGAACGGGCTGTGCTCAAGAAGGAAAATAAGTTGTCACAACACGTTGTCTCACGGACTGCCTCCTGAGCAGGCAACTTGTATGTTAATGAGACTTTTTATCAAAGTTTCGTTTCAAACTTGTCTTAAAAAATTTAAAAAAATATATTAAGAATTATTTTTAAAATCAAGCCATAAAAATTTTTCATTGAAGCAACTGGACTTGATGTTTCTTGGGATATAAAGGGATGTTTTCCTTCATGTTTTTTATGTTCAGCCAAAGGCGTTACGCATTAGAAATAAGGCAAGAAAAAAGTGTCTAAGACAATAATAATCTACACTTACCCATTTGCATCAAGTGGAAGTAGCTTCTTTTTTCTGCTCCTTTTTGCCTTCACTCTTCCTTTTTGAATTGTTATGCCACTGGAACAAAAAAAAAAAAAAAAGATAATAATAATAATAATAACAAGAGCAAAAAATAGTGTAAAAGTAATTTTCCATGGTTGGTTTCCTTAAATTGCCGCAGGCTTTATATTTTGTGAAAGACCTTTTTTTCACTGCTTTAAAAAAATTACAAAAAAAAAATCCGATAGATTCAAGCGAATTTAAGTGTTTAAGTGTTTCATTTGTAAATGATTAGCGAAATGTTTAGTAAAATAAAAGAAAGTTTCAAATTATAAAAGGAAACAGAGCGTGTATGCGTATGAGTGTTACTTCGTGGCTCATACGCCACAATTAGAGCTCAACAGGAAATCACAACGGTCATAAGTTTAAATTTCTCCAATTAAGTTGAAAGATCCAAAACTTGCTCTCTGGAGATAATTTCTATGAGAAAATCGAGGTGAAATATATAAAAAATTAATTAGGCCCTATGGAAAAGGTCCGTGCAGGTGGTAACTAGACTTTCTAAAGAAGAATTTAAAATTATCCCTAATTGAAAACTGGAAGAGTTTCTGGTCTGATGTCGATTTTCGAATATTGAGTGTCCATCATATATCAAAATTTGGACAACATGTCAATCCATTGGGTTCATGTGTGAATCAGATTTCCATCGTCAAATCATCTTCCAGAGTTGCTTTTCTTAGAGAAACCCCAATCCTCATGAGTCATCGGGTCATTTTAATTTACATACGAAATCGAATACTGCAAACATACGATTCGTGGTTCTTCCCTTATGTCATCACAAATCATTTGGCGGAAAATACTTCCGACAAGACGGCGTAACATGCAATACTCCTATCAGACCGTGATGATGCATTGATTATTCTGATGGGTCTCGGCATCAGTATTTTTGATGGCGCTGAATATTCTTTGCATTACATTATTCCGCTGTTCGGGGATCGTGAAGTGGACGCATTTTTACTTTTAACAAAATTAATGTTTCAAAGCAATTGAGATGCATCAAGCGTGCGTGTCCTGAACTTCCTTGAAGGAAAGAACTAAAAATTTATAATATTTTAAAACGATATAGAGACCGATTATACAGCGCGCAACCACCACTTTATTCAGGCAAATGTTTAGTAACTCTATTATATCAAGGAATTCGTCACATTTCTTATCTATGCTGATAAACTTCAACAATTCAGCCCTTCACGCACTATTGGACGGCAAAAGGCCGAGAGTGCTAGAGAAAGTGATACTAGAATGAAGCGATAGGATGGCGCACCTCGTGGAAGCCATAGGCCAAAATTACTTTTAAGCATTCAATTCCATGAAATTCATGTGTGGCATTTTGGTCTTTACATTCGACTTATTGTTTTACGAATAACTCGACAAGTGCTTCTTTGAAATATTTTGTTGTACTAGAATTTCAAAAATAAATTTCTTTCAAAAAGCTGGGATGATGCAAACATTTTTAAATTGCTCCGTTGTCTCAAAATAAACCTCAACTATAACTTTGTTTCAAATGATTGGATCAATTAAAATTTAAAATCCCTCAAATTATCTCATAGGCGTAACAGCACTCGCAATTGAAGCTTTTCATAATGCCAAAAATCGTTATTTTTAAAATAAATAGTTTGTTTTAATGCAAAGTCTAAATTAAAATGAAATATTTTTAAGCTCAAACGAAATTTATTTGCAAACCGTTCACAGCCGATAAATCGAGCAGCGGCGACCGGAAGGGAGTCTCTGTAACTCAAAACAGTCGAAATTAGCAGAAGGTGAATGAATGCGCATCAGATCCAGCTGCGGTTGCATATTAAATCAGCATGACTTAAAGCTGCTTCAATGCGATCACAGTGTAGAATGACTATGAAGCAAGATCATTAACGTGAAATTCACAACTTTTGCTGTTTCCTGCAGATTAACCGCAACCATATTATGAAAAACTCAAGCCATCGAAATGTTTGCCCAGGCCGATTCGGAAAACCTCAATATTCCGCGGTTTGTTGCCGAAAATAAATATCAAATATTCAATTTTAATAACTCAACCCGCGTTGTAAAATATTTGTTTCCATTTACATTTTAAATTTTATGCATCTAAGCGAACTCTATTGATAAGTTCAGCCATACGAGTGTATTGAAAATATTTTATACATTCTCAATTAATAAATTAAAAAGTTGTGTAAACTACATTGTGAAATCTATTCAAGTGCAGTTTAACCTTTTTTATCTGCACAAAAATATGAATGCGAAATTTATTTTTAATATTTATATCTTTATTGTGTTGTTTGTTAAATTATTTGTGGCCACAATATTTAAATTAAAGTAAACAACACTTTGAGGCCATCATGCCGCAAGTGCAGGCATCACAAAACAACATAAATAATTATACATGCAACGAAATGCAGTCATACTGTTTCGCATTTGTGCAATCACACAAATAAATACAATTATAACACACACTCGTACGTAAATAGAAGAGCAGACTTGCAAACCCGCAATCACACACACACACGTACTGTTGCACATACACGAGCACACTTTTTCCTTTTTTGCCCAATAGCAAAAACACATGACGCACAAACACAGATGCAGATAAATGCAGGTGATATCTTTGCATGTTAAGTGCCAATTAATGAGCCATTGTCAATTTTACACACACATGCACACACACCGCTTAACATGCATTGGCACGCACTCTCTCTCACACACACACACACTCACACACATACCCATATATGAATTTATGTGTAGTACCAGCACAAACCAACATGTTTTCACTAGTTGTAGTTATTTAATGTTGTTGTAAAACAAAAGCAACAGCAACATGCCAACGCTGTTGATATCTGTAAAGTTCATTTTTTCGCCCGAGTTTTTTCCCCCTTCATTTTGTCACACGCGATGCAATTGCATTACAAAAAACATTAAATGTTCAATAAAAACAATTGGATTTAATCAAATTTGTCAATTGTGAACATTTTAATTATTTAGAGACAATCGTTTATGGTTAAACTGCAATAAGAGAATAAAAAACCTCATGCACAACGGCAAGCACCTTAAAGTGAGTGGCTTCCAACCCCTTTCCACATTTTTGCATCACTAACTTTTTGCAAACACTCATTTTTAAACGAGCCACCACCTCAGCAGACCGAAGATTCGCCCACCGTCTACATTTAAATATGAAATGACCGATTTACTTCTTAACGACAGTTCTCAAGTCATTGACAATATTTGTTTGCCATCTCATTAATCTGGTCATCAAATCTGATGGTCATCAGTTTCGCCAGAAATGCATGTGAGTTCACAAAGTCATATGACCGACTCCCATGGAACGCTGCGTAGAGCACATATTTTACATACAAATAAAAATTACATGTTGCAGTTAAATTCTTATTTGTAAATTAAATAAAGTCTTTTATTTCTTGTTTAAACTATTAATTTAATTTTAATTAAATAAAAAGCAAACGCAGTAATTCGACAAATGAAATAGAAGCAAATTTAAATATATAGCACATTTTGTTCGGTCGGAAATTCTATAAAAAAATCCCATCCACTTTGTATCATTCACCCCTCCCCCCCCCCCCCAAACAGCGTTGCCATTTAATAAAATGTATTATAATTTAATTAAATAGAATAGAGGGAAACAGATATGATCGAGTGATGGCCGAAAGCAAACATGCTACGCTTTGCCAACTTTAATTCAGTATAACTTTTTCAAATAATTTTTAAAACGAACAGAAGTGTTTAAGATCATCGCGGTAACCTACCCCATGGTGCTCACAGCACCTTGTGAAGTTGAGTGTCCGCCACCACCCCAAAGCATATTTACCGAATACAAATAGGTGGCAGCTCTCCCTACAGCGTCTGCGCCGTACCTGCATAAACCTTCCATAACACCAACTTTAACGGTTCTAGAGAAGTCTATCCAGCATCAGCACGTAACCGACATGAGAGCGATTTTGGTACCAAATACAGCATTCAGGTGAATCCCCTAGACTGCAGTAACATCGGGCCACAAATTCATACAACCCAGAGTTTAGGAAGCAATTGGGTTCGCCGCACGGCAGAATAAACAAACATCATCAGACGTTATCATCACTTGCACTCAGGTTTGTAATAGCACGCTCAATGGTAAGCATCTAGGAGTCCGTGGTGCCAGTGGAGGATTTCAAATAGAGCAATATAAACAGTCCGAAAGTAACACCGGTTACCAAATCTGCCTTTTATAAATATGAAAATTAAGCATCTCAGGACTCTTCTGTTAAATTCTAGTAAAAAGTTGAATATATGTCCGACTGCTCGCCTCGAAGGAAATTCGAGATAGACAAACTTCAAGGAACGTTCCTGCTCTCACTGGTATCATGATATAAAAAACTTCAATTACATCGCCGGAAATTTCACTTATACTCCTTTCACTTTACACACAATTGGAAATACGGAAGAGTTTCGTGTCCTTAATATAAAAATTACTTAAAGTCTCAAATGTTCTACACAAAATTTTCAAGCCTCTCAAAAGCTTGCCAGCCAACAAAAATCTCTGGCCAAGTTTTATTAAATATATGGCAACACTTTTGGCTAATAGCTGCAGCAGTAGTACAGACGTTCAAGTGGATGTGAGTACCGGAACGAAAAACACTGCATCAAAAGGAGTGGCATGTCCTTTTTAGCAATAAATTATCTTTGGGGCTTATTTGTTGTGTTGGAAACAAATAAATGCACATAAAAAATACACAACAATAACAGCAGCTCTCACTCAAACTCTACGAAAATATTAACTGCTGCCAAAGTCCCAGTGAACACTTTTAGCCGACAATCCAGCCAGAAAAAAACTAAAGCCTAGATCAGTCTTCTAGCGAAATAGTGGAAAATGTCGTGGTACAATGTTCAAACCTATCAAAAATTTCTTGAGAAAACTTCTTCTGAATTCATAAAGAAATTCCACAGAAACAGCGGAAAGCTTTTGTAAATTTTCAGATTTCAGTAACTGAAACTAAAGCAAAATAACTATTCACTGGGAATATCCATAAACACACACACACACCCGTTCACCCGCTCGAACTCACATGCACATCAATAATGCATTTTAATTTTTCAATTGAATTATATTCCAATAAATTAATTTTTCTGAACTGCGGTCCACTACAAAAAACCGTTTCAAATAATAATGACGCAGTGGCGGCTGCTCGACACTAGAAGGCTGCAGCATTCCAAATGCATCCAAAAGCAGTGGCAGCATAATTATGTTTATTATTGATCATTTAAAAAAATAACTACATTTTTATCATCTCCTTTTTTTGCCACTTACACACATTTAACACGCATTTAATGTATTTTTAGAGGCTGCTTTACAATATGACTTTTAATAAAATACTCGCGCAACAAAATTATTTACATCTACATCATGAATAATTTAGCTATTTCGTTTTATTACTTGTGCAGGTGTTTGCCGGAAAAATAATTTAAATTTTTAAAGAATTAAAGGAATCGCACATGAACAGGAGTTATTTTCATTAGATGCGAATGCCCTTAAGTCGCTTCGAGTTCCTACAAACAAGGATTTCGTAACTGGAGGATTGACATTTCTGCAAGAACGTAAAGATCTGTATGACCGTATGCGATTTGTATATTCTTTCAATCAAGACAATTTTTTAAATGCTTGGGGGAAATAGCAACAAGAGAACTTTCACTGGAAAATTTCCAAGTTTGGAATTTATCTGGGAATTTATACCACCTGACCGTCCCTAACACAGAAAAATTACCGCCAACTGCAATTGCGTGGTTGTCTAGGCAGCAAATCTGTTACAAAATAAATCTTAAAACATCCGATTACCCGCAACCATCTTTACTTCATTATTTATTCAGAACATGAATAAACATGCACAAAATAAATTTAATTTTATGAGTACGCATTTTTCACAATCACCCCTATCATGAATAATTTTTCCCCCCCAAGTTTTCCTTTTTTACTTAAAATTGCAATCATGAAAAAAATTCCCCATGAATGATTTCACGCTAAAATTAAATTCCCCTGATCGTGAATGATTTTTTCCCTCGAGTTTTTTTCACTTTTCCCTTTAATTTATTCACTTGCGAGTAGTTTTTGGTGGGGAATAGAGTAGAAAATGCAAGTATTTTCTATTACAATTCGAATATTAGAGTTTGCAAATTTTATTTTAGTGGCAAGACCCGTTAGTAAGACGCAAACTTATATTTTTTTGCAACAAATCAATTCCCTGCGTCTTTGTAAAACTTGTTGCTCCAATTCTAAAGATTAAGAATATTTTTAATTTGTTTTGTCCGCTTTTCAAAATGTATCCAAATTATTTGACCATTAAATATATAGTCATACTTTATGAAAATTTTTTTAAATTATTGCATAAACTTAAATTATTCAACACAAATTCTTTGATTTTTCATGTTTTCGGCTTCTTCTCTTTTTTGGCAGTCACTGAGTACTGATAGCGAGAATAATTTCCCACGGGAGATTCACGATACCATTTTTCCCTTCGAGGGGAATAAAAATTTCATGTAAACAAAAATTCCCCTTGTTATTCAACACAGGGGTGAATATGTTTTTTCTCATTTTTAAACTCTGCCCAAAGTAGACGTAGTCCCTCAACTGCTTAAATTTAACTTTTCTTTGGCCTCGCAAATTGATCGTGACCAAGTATATTGATGGAACCCAAAATAGTTGGACGGACTATGAACTCCCAAAAGTAATTTACAAGTAATTGCTTTTTCGATTTCACCTCCACTAAATTGTCGCAGTGCAATGCAGTTCACTTTTTCATCTCATATTTCCATCGGGATGTAAAATTGTAAAATCATTTTACAACTCATAATGAAACTGATGCATGGGATTACCAAATTTATAACATTTAAATTGCATCAAATACGTTCAATTCGAACACTGCAGATTCCTAAATGCGTACAAGTATTCGATACCGTTTTCACTGTGTGTTTAAAATCAACTTTAATGGATTGTTATTAAATTCTATTGCAGCATATTTTCCAATTTTCTAATCCCAATTTTCAGCGGGAGTGCTTTCGGAATTTAATGTGTATTTTGCGTATTTGTAATAATTTGTTATAAATATTTAAAAGTTTTACTTGTTTTCATAATTGTTTGTTGCTGCAAGCATTTGAAACGCCATCAGCAGGTGGGTACAATCACGTGGATGAGGGGGCAAAGCTAATTTTGTGCGATAAACAGAAACTAAATAAAACTATGGCGAGAATAATAATAAAAACAAAAAAACAATACAATAAAATAATATTTCCATTTCATTATTGCAAACAATTGTTTTTATTGCCACTAGACTCACGCCAGCACTTGAGATTAAATCATGTGAAATTATGCACGAAACTCTGGTCTCTATTGCAAAAACTTTGACAAACCATGAGAAGAAAAATTAAATACTTTGAAGTTAAGAAAATTGCGTGGCCACGAATCCGTGCTGACACTCTCAAGCCGAGCTGCGAACTTTAAGCTGAATAACGAATTTGGCTCATATCCTACCGTGCATTTTCGTCCCTCACTGTACAGCTACACTTTGTTTTATTTTATTTCTCTCTTCAATATTTGTGTTATTTTCCAATTTTACTCTGTGCTAATATTTTTTCAATAGAATTCAATTATTAATAATCATACGTTTATGTTAATTGAAATGCAGCATTAAGTGGAAACAATTTATTTTGAAACGAAATAATTATTGGCTTTTTAAAGTTTCCCCAAATACACATGCAAGTCCATATTAAAAATGCAATAGCATCAAAGTAAATATTTTATTTAAACAGCAAAACTATAGAAAAAACATTTTAAAGTTCTGCTTTGTTCGCACTAATGCGAATACCGGAAACACGTTGGCCAACCTGTGACTTCCTCCACCTGAAGCTTTTCTTGCTGGTGTACGCCGTTGCCGCGTACTTTGTTCTTTTTTAATCAAAACTTAAGGAGTACCCCTTTTAAAAGTGGTTAAATTAATTGGTCGTTATTGCACTTACTTGCAGATAAAAAATATCTTTTTTTTATCTTGGACCAGCACTCAGGGGATAACCCCTATATATGCAATGCATTGCGCTGGAACTGAAAACGAGGGGATAATATTGAGGGGACAGATTAGGAAAGATGAGAAGATAGACCTTTTACTTCGCCGGCTAATTTTTGCTACAGGGCCGACGAAGGTGGGTGCTTAATGAGAAAAAGACTACAGGAGTGTGTATTGATGTCCTTGGAACTTCAGATAACTACGCCGCTCTCTGACCGACCCATCGTTGGGTTATTAGAGAATGGAAAATTGCGTTAATGCGTGCATCAATTTAGAAACGAACAATTAAAATTACTTTCACTTATTACATTGATAACTTGCCCGTTTGATGGAAGCTGGTCCACAAATTATTCTGTTTCCTTTTGCCACATTCAAGATGTGACACAAAATCATGCGTTTCAGCCATAATTCGGAAATATCAGCCCTTTTAGATTATTTATTTATTAATACACCGCGGACTAAAAAACTATGCATCAAATTTTATTTTTGAACAACAAAAAAGATTTTGTGTGATGGAAATCTTTATCTGAACATTTAATTTTTATTTTTTTTTTAAGTAGGAAAGTGTCTGCCGCCAGTGGCGATACACATTCTCTGTCCGTTTTATCGCATTTTTTCATGACTTTCCTTCTAAAGGGCTGCAATCGGCATAAGCCCGCGAAGTCAAGTGGACCTAAAGAAAGAAATTTTGCATGTCTAGCACACGATCTTGCTTTCCCTTTTCAAATCGTCAAGAAATTTAACTGATTTCAAATCGAAATTCTCAAAGAAGGAATACTTTTTTTTCAAGACTAAACATTTCAGATTAGTTTTTGCAACAAACGATCAAACAGTTATTTCATGACGAGATCTTTCTACGAGTACATGCAGAGCATTTTAAAAAATTTCGATTTTTCAACAGGAGCAAATACAGAATGTTTGGTAAGAAATTGCTGAAAGGATTCATGCATAAAGTGAAATTGATGGACGAGGGCATTGATTAACTGCTTTTCTTGTATGTATGCGTTGCATAAACACAAATTAATAAAACATTTCTGGCTAAACTCTAGAATGCGGCTCAAAATATTTAAATTTTGTGGCGGCTGCAGAACGTCTCTGCTGCTGCTTTGCTGGTATTTGATTGCTTTTCAAAGTTGACAAAAATGCAATTTACTCAGCAATTTTGCTCACACACTTAGACGGCAGAAAGAAACAAACAAACAAACACTCTGGCTGCCTCATAATTCTTCTACTCGTATTTTGTATGTGAGGGAATGACTGCGTAAGCGAATGTGAATGTTTCAGTGCGTATTGTTTTAGCCAACAGTCCTCACCCCTTTTCCCCTTCACCGAAACAGTGTAATTTTACTAAAGATGTAATGAGATACTAAACAATAGGAGAGGGTGTCGTTGTTGTTTATTGTTATTGTTTGTTCGTATGACGAAGAAGATGAGGACGAGGACGAGGTTGAGGATGTGGATGGTGATTGTGTATTCTGCTTCTTTCTGGTGTCCTTGTTATTCGTTTTTTATATAATCTTCCTATGAAGCTGCACACACACACACGAGTACATCCTTATGCAAGTACATACATATGAATGTATGTTTGTATGTGTGTACGTTTATTAAAATATACGAGTATGTGCGTGCCGTTGAATGAGAACGTTTTTGTTTGTCGAGTGCTCGACTAAACGCATGAGTCTGTGGGGTGGGTGTATGTGTGAAGCGCAATGTACGTTTATGTTTATGTGGCACTCCAAATTAAAGTGATACAACATTTGAAACATT
The DNA here is from genome assembly GCA_951800035.1 of Linnaemya tessellans. Lineage (NCBI taxonomy): Eukaryota > Metazoa > Arthropoda > Insecta > Diptera > Tachinidae > Linnaemya > Linnaemya tessellans. The sequence continues at coordinate 637,162 of OX637535.1, forward strand.
TTATTCGTTCTTGTCGTATTTTAAGAACGCACAGAGTTGTTGTCCTCAATTTTGTTAATTTGGTTTTTTTGCTTTTTGAATTCTATTTATTTAAATTTGCCTTAACATTTTTCGATTTTAAACTCAGGCTTCTCAATTCCTCGTGCATTTATAAAAGAACGTATTTAATACTTCAGCCGCTTGATCATGACCATGAAGCGGTTCTTAAGCTTTTCCTACTTGATTAAAGACTGGTCTCTGAAAATATTGTACTAAACGTAAAACCAGAACACGAGTGGGTCCCATCCCCTTGGACGTTTAAGTGGTTTCCAGGACCCTACCAAGATCCAGGCGGCCAACGTTTGTTAATCGAAAGCTGGCAGCCTGGGCAATTTTGGAGGAGAACCCCCATTTAGAACATTTTTGTGTGGGTATTTTACAATAAGTTCGCATACGAGCGTAATAAAAACCGACTGTACCGTTTCGTAGGAACACAGCTTTTTCACGTAGAAGGGAAGTTGAGAGTGATTTTGCTTCTTCTTTTTGTATTTTTAAGTGCTTTAGGCAGGTTCCTTTGCACACATTTTTATATCAATTTCACTTATTTATATCATTTGGACGACCTTCTACTGAGTCCTGAAATCCAATATTTTTTAATGTCTTGAAGTGACTGCTTTTTTTAGCCAGCCAACACAGAAGACAGGGCTTTGTCGAGAAATAAATTCTTTTAGCGCTCAGGCGAAAGTTAAGCCCTCTTTATTCATTACCACAGACATCCTGCTGTTGGAAACTTAATTTCCATTGTTCCCTGGTACGTTACACCTCCCCACATAACAGCAACTTTCCCAATTTTTCAAAAATATTATGCTAAAGAGACCGTCGCACGTGACTTTCAATATATTTTTGGTTATTAACGGCTCTTTTCATAATGTACGATTAAAAATTAACGAGGACTTAAACGTCAAGTTTGGCATACAAAAGTTGTGGTTAAAGTAAACGTTAAGTCTTAATCATACATTGTGAAAATGGCCGTAAATACGATATCGACGGGTAGTAATATTTTACTTGCACTCGTACAATTTCAAAAATTTTATGTTTTTACCAACAGAACAAAGTGGAGTAGAAGTTGGAAATTTTACAATGAAATTATTTGAATAATAGAAGGCGACGTCCTTCCGTCATCCTTGAAAGTTGTTAGATTAATTGCGCCACACATCGTTGTTGAGCAGAAAATATTTTTTTGGAAATTATGGGCTGTCGGGTGAGAACGGGAAGAAACAGTTTTATGTGTAGCAGAGTGTTACTTTAACAGATTTCTCGTATTACAAGAGTATTTGCTGCTCTGTTCAATATTTTATTTTCTCTGTTTTCAAACATGTTATTGTTGTTTTTATTTGCTGCCACAACTGCAACTATTGTTATTCATCGTCCATTCGCATTAAAGTTTGACACAAACTCACAAACACAAGTTAATGTGAGAAAAGAAAAAGTTTCGTGAAAGGACTGCCGGAATTGAATTTTTCGTCTTGTTTTTATGCCTGGCATGTGTGATTGTGTTATTGATGTATGTGTGTGTGTGTGTGTCTGTGCATTTTTATGATTATTTTAGGATTGAATTACAGTAGTCCGTTTTATAAAAAAGGGGTTCTAGTGTAGCAGCTATTGTCAACGGTGTTTTTTATTTTTTATTAACAAATTACAATTTACTGCTGTTGACCAATTTCATCTTTTGTATTTTATCAATAACATTCGAGCGAGCATTTGTTGTTTTATTTTTATTTATTTTGTCAGCATTATTGTGTTTTTAGTGTGCGGGGAGAGAAATGGTGTGTACGCACATGAGTGTTCATTAATATTTTTATTTCGACTTCAATTATTGCTGTTGTTCTTATTTATTTATTTGTGGGTGTGTGTGTGTCGGAGAGTATTATGTTAACTGCAGTTTAGCAATTGCTGGCACAATAAAGAATTATTTTATTAAATTTCTTTCGGATTGAAATTTTTCCCAAGATGAAAAGGAGATTCTGGCACATTAACGTACACATGGATTCATGAAACAAGCAGTGCCCGTACAAACGCTGTTGTCCACAATTTGGGAGTTCTTGCTTGGCTCGTACTTCGTCGACGAATAACGGCAACAAAGCAGCTGTTTATGGTCCGGCTAAGCAGTTCAAGGCTGCAACGCAATAACGTGGGACGCCACTCAGGAAACGAGATGCATTCAGAAAGGTGTCACCCATTCATCGTCGGCACTGGTGCAACAACACGAAGGCGAAAAACCAATCAATTCATGATTACGCAATTGTTTATGTTGAACTTTTCAACCAACTCAATTCAATTATCACAAGTTGGTATAAGACATTAACTAACTACGGGCTTAAATCAAAGGCTGATCACAATAAAGAAATCAATAGATGACGATTACAAATAGAATTCATTAATTTCTTTCGTTACAATTTATATGCGTCAAGAGAGAATAAAGTTAAAGTGATTCTGTTATTATTAATGCGTGAATACATGAGGGTACGTCTGTGTGTGTGTGTGTGTGTGTGTGCGAGTACGAGTATGTAATTTATTTTGTATTTTGATTATTCTAAGCAACGCCTGTTTCCGAATTTCCTCAAGACACTTTAACACTGGCATCATTGTTTTATGGCAACGACTGCATGCAGAAAATGAGTTTGTATTTGCTGATATGACTGTGTGCGTGTGTGTGTGTGTGGGTATTTTTCGGTTGTGGTCGTAATTTTATTTTATTTCTTTCATTTTCAATTTATTTTTGTCATTTATTTTGTAATTTTTTCATTTACAATATTTTTGCGTCTTTGGGCCAAATCAACAAAACAAAAAGGAAAAGTAGTTTAACACACATGTGTGTCCTCTCGTATAGTATAATTCCTTTTTTGCCAGTTAATTTTTTGCTTGTTTGTTTCCTTCATTTTTAGTTTCGAAAATAAAAAAGCAGGAATACAGTCCATCAGTCAGTCAGCCAGGCAGTCAGTACACATTGTATATGCTTCTGCTCGAGTGTATGTGCACATACTCATGTACATGTGTGAGCTCACTCACACACAGCCACACTTGAACCATTTAAACTTAACAATTCACAATCATTTACTCAACTCTGAAAACGACTACACAACTTTATATCCCAGCAAACACAACACTTTGTTGCAAACAAAAATACTTGCGAAGTTTTTGGAGGTTCATGCCTTTGGAACACTTTTGCAGCCATTCCTGATTTCGTGCTGAAACAGCGGATTTCCCGATTATCTTAGAAAAGTTTAATACTCGGTTGGCAATTCCCTCTTGGAAATTAGCATACGTTCAATTCAATTAATAAGTTTCTGCGTATGAAAAGTCTGATAATTTGTAAAGAGCCCAAGAAAGGTGGCATAGGAGCCCTGTGAAAGAAAAAGGGAAGTCATTTTTGAGAGACTGCGTTTTCTCTACTTCCGCAATACCAAAAAGTGTGTATTTTCGACTTGTAAGGAAGCGATTATTAACAGTATTATTTAATAAAAATACTTATATGATTATGAAATAATAATATTTTATTAATGAAAATACTTTTATGAAATTGAAGTTTCAGAAAAGTCCAATTAATTTATTTCTGTAGAGTGTGAATGACTGGACCAAAAATGTGAATTATGCTTGTTTGGCATCGAGTTATTTTTTTTAAATTGTATAACTTTAATGGTCCTTCTTTTTTTTTTTTTTTTTTTTATTACACAATATTAAACATCATCCGGTTCGTAGATATTTACAATAAAGTTTTCTAAAAATATTACAGGACTTCTTAAGTCCGACGTGGAAATACAAAAGATGGATGACTAAAAGTCGATTTATATATTTTCGTACTGTAATTTTACGGGTCAAGGATACAGTTTTCGCTAAAGGCCAAAGAGTTACAGTCTGCAAGTGCTGAATTGGAAAAAATACAACATATTCGTATGAACCGGTTCAGGAAAGCAGCAAAAATAAAACAGTCGCAGTTTTAAAAGTGCCCCTATAAGGATACAAAACATTTATTCTTCATATATTAAATTTTGAATCCTTCTCGATGGGTTAAAGGCGCCTAAGCTGTTGGTCACGCAGCCACACACAGATTTTTAAAATATTCCGTTTGGATTGCTTTTGGTGACCGTCCTTTCACCCTTTAATGAGAACAGCATTTGTGTTTTATTCTTTATTAACATTTTTCAATTGAGATTCGGTTCAAACTTTACTTTTCCAGTGCTGGGTTGTTGCGATGTTTTAATTTTTTTCTTTTTTTCGTCATGCTGTCTAAAAAGTCCCTCGAGAGATTTCATCGCACACACTTGCAAAATATAAAATATAAAACAAATTGAAGTTGTTGTTTTTACAGTTAAACAGCATCATTACACAGCAGCTCGTTATTGTCGCCTCCCCCACTTTCTGATTTCGCAAAGCAACGAGAACCTTTCAATTTCACTAGACAAGTTTAGTTATTTTTGCACACATCCTCCACCCACAATCCTCGTGCCCTTGCACGCTATTCTGCTAAAGTGTTTCATATTAATTTTTTATTGCAGAGTTCATCATCAGGAGAGTCGTTGTTACTTCGATTATTCTGGGAAGAGCTCTGCTGTGGGGGTGGTCTTGCTTAAAGTTCAGGGTTTAAATATGATTAAAGACCAGCAACTTGAAAGATTTTCTTATAAATGGCTGTCAAGGTTAACCGAAATGAAACAGTCAAACTTATATTGGAGCACCAAAATAAATGCGATGTAATTTAATTGTTTAATTTTAACGACTCCTTAAAAAGTGCTTTGAAAATCAAACTCTAATAAACAATTCATGTACATTCAGGTGCTGCATTCATGACGGCATTTAATCTTCCTTTATTGTCAAACAAATATCCATTATACTAATAGCGCGCTATGCTCGTCATTTAAAGTGCTAAATTGTATGTGTGTTCTTGCTCAAGAATCTGTGTGTTTGCCAAAAAGATGATGATGTTTTATTCTAAAATAAATTTTTAAAAATTTTCATATTCAAGTGCACGAGTGAGCGTGTGTTTGTACGTAGACGCAACCATCCGTAAGGGAAAAAGTCAAAGGAACGATTCTCTTTAATAATTGGTAAAAGCAATCTGTTGATTGCAAAGACAAATCACAAGATCCTATAAAAGGAAATGGAAAAAAATTAGCAAAGCAAAGACAACAAATATGGAAACATTTCTATCACTGTCACTTAGTTAGTAACACAGACACAGAGAAGGAGCGGTAGCAAAGCAGGCGGACGGACGGACAGACAGACAGGCGGACAGACAGACAGACAGTCAGTTGTTTACGTTTGATATGTGTTTTCACAAAACCATGTTGCTTGTTTGCCAAGGCTTAATTAGTGACGCACGTACATGCATACGAGTACGTACAAAACTGAAGAGGGTGTTTTACAAGGATTTCTTTTCACATTTTTCCTTTTTCACTTTTCAACTTATCATTTTTACACAAAAAAAAAACCTGAAATTTACATAGACAGTGAACGTCACAAGTGAGTGGCAGTTGGCCTTTAGAAACAGCAATTCAGATGCAAAACATCCCTTTCAAAACTGATTCAAGTCTCAATTAACGTGGTCATAAACTTCAGTTATTAACTGCAGCTCGTGCTGTTGGAAGAATAATTTTGTTTGCAACTGTAAGAGCTCGCACACACGCACACACATTTATTTTAGCTAACGAAGACAAATGAATGAGTGTGTGTAAATTTTTCATAAAAATGAAATAGATTAATTGGTGTCTTGTTAAGTACAACAACAAACAACGAACTTGTAAATATCAACAGCAGTTAACACATGCACACATGCACAAATACTAACGCAAATGGAATTGATTTTGTGCTTTAAGTAAACATGCAATATTAACAACAGCAGCAACAACAACAACCAGAAAAACAACCTTAGCAACAACAACATCCCAGTAACTATGGAAACCACAGAAGAGTAACAATCACACAACGAGAACAGGATTCGAAAAAATACAATTCCGGCAGTGACGCCTTCACGGCGTCAAGATATATTTTTCCTTCTTCAGTAAATCAGAACTCACATGCGTACACAAGTACAACACAAACACAAACACTTGCCTACTGGCAAACAGCAGCCAGCCAGCAGCAGCAGCGGCCGCATCCTTCATGTATCCAACTTCTCAAGGCAGTTCGAGTTGAAGAAGAAGTACAAAACGAATGCTGCGTGGTTGCTTTTAATGCACGAAGATTAATTCATATCAGAGCCATATGAATATTTATCTTAACTTATAATGTTTGTTTATCCATAAACATGCATGAGTGTGTGCGCCGGAGCATCAGCATGTGCAGCACAGACACATCGACCACATCTTGTTGTTACATCGGATACGAAAACATTTTGTTAGAAAAATGAATGACTGATGAAAGCATTTTCTGATTTCATTTCTACTCATTTCACAAGCACACAAACACTCCCTCATCCCGACTAATGCATCGTCGTATTGATACAAAATATTTCGAGTTCCTAAGCCTTGAAATATTACATTTTGTTTAATAAGACTTTGTGCGAGCTGTTTGCAAGTACTTTAATGTAGAAATATTTGCTGCTGTAATTTGTTCACATTTTTATTGATTGTACGGGTCAAAATGGTAGTGGAGGCCTGGGATTTCCCAGTGAATTTGAATGCTCACAGCAATCGCTAGAAATCGCTTTTACCGCATTGACTTCGATTCTCGATGCCACCCTTATGTTGAATTTTGGAAGGATTCCACTACGTCATTTTCCAATTTTCAAAATATGCCTGGTAAGTTTGCTTTGCAGATGCTTTTCATGTCGCAGTTTCCCAGATGTGACTCGGGTTGTTATCAGAAATGTCTGTAAAGAACTCTTTCTTCCATAACATGTTTTTATCAAAAATGCAACCAAAAAGGAGCATTCAGTTGAGGGTTTTTTTTTTGTTTATGTAGTTGCACTCGCTTCGAACGCATGTTCGCAGTTTCGGCTATTTAGTACGCTCCGTTTAAATTGCGTGCTCGGCGATTTTCTGCTTTTGAAAAATAGATAAAATTTTGCTCAAAAGCAAAATTGAACTCTGAGTCAGAAGTATTTTAAAAAAATTTCGAGATGTGAATGACGACACTCTTTCTGGGCGCCCCAACAGGGATGTCTACATACAACCTGGGGAGACGGACTGATTATAAGACTTCGGTCATGAGCTTTGACAAATCCTTCTCAGTCGCTTTTCCGTAGAGGAAGCGACTCGCAGTAATGCAATCTTGGTTTTTACGGAAGGCTCGAAGATGGACACTGGCACTGGTTCGGGGGTATTTTCCGAGGATCTCGGCCTTTCGGTATCGCTCAGGCTTCCTGGTACCTCGACAGTTTTCCAGGCAGAGATTTATACCATTACCGAGGCAGGATTGATTTGCTCAGTTTGGAGGCAAGAACTGTTGACATTTGTGTATATAGTATGGCAGCAATTAGAGCCCTGGACTCGGGGATAGTGAGCTCGAAATGTGTGCTGGCATGCATTCAATCTCTAGGTCGACTTAAGGGACATGACGTCAAGATAGTTGGGTTCCAGGGCATGAAGGCATTCAGGGAAATGAAATGGCGGACGAAGGCGCAAGAGTGTGTTCGGCCTTGGATGAAGCAGTGTCACGTAGGGATATTGACATTCCCTCAGTTGAGCTGCTGGACAAAATTCAGGAGTGGTCAGAGAGGGAGATGACAGGCAGTGCTCACGAATTACCACCTGTAGGGTCTCTAAAACTCTATGGCCCTCGCTTAGCAGAGCTAGGACTAGACAGTTTCTGACTTTTGGGAAAAAGCCGTTGGCACTCCTGGTGGGGGTCTTGACGGGGCACTGTGCAATTGAGCACATGTCGCAGTGTTTGGGATGATGGTCGCTGCAGGAGCTGTTTTGATGAAGAAGAGGAGGAGTCAGTACAGCATTTCCTTTGTGACTATCCGACCCTGCTCTTGTTTCCTGCGAGAGCTGGACTGCCTCAGGAATGCTCCGCTGGCTGGCCTGGCGGGCTTTGTGAGAAGTTCTGGGTGGTTCTCAGGAACCAGTACTTCGTCTTGAGGAGATTGTTTGGGGTATAGTCCTCTGGGCATCACAATGGGCATTTTATGGCCTCCAAGTGTTTTTCTCGCTTACTGCGGGCAGCCTTCTAAACTAACCTACAACCGATAAGAAAATTGTCATGAAGAATCCTCGAATTCCTATTACGAAAATGCTAAGGATGATATCGGCATATCGGTTGGCTCTTGGCATGCATTTTTTTCGGAAATTGTAGGAATTAAGCGAAGTTCCTTTCGAAATTTCTGAACTTCTTGCCAAAAAAAATTAAGACCGTCATCACGCCTCAATCACTGTACTCACTGGATTTGTCCCCTTCCGCTTTCCCGTTTCCCAAGTTTAAAGAGATTCATGAAAGGACGGCGTTTTGCGACGTTTGAGTGGGTAAAATCCGAATCGTTGAAAGACCTCAAAGACATGGCCAAAAGTTCATATCAGAACTGCTTCAAGGATTGGAAAAACGCTGACATAAGAGTATTTCAGCGCAGGGGAAATACTTTAAAGGGAACCAAATACAAATTGACGAATAAATGTACGCATATTTAAAAAAAAATATCACCTAATTTTTCGAACAGACCTCGCATGCAGGAATACACAATTTTCAAATTAACTAACATGAACTTGTAATAATGGAATGTCTTTAACATATTGTAAAATGTCAAATTAAAAGAAGAAAAACGCCAAACGCAGTCCTCGGAGGAGAATGTTTCACTTTAATCACATCGCCAATCGGAAGCATTTGCAAGTGATATTTCCCGCAAATTCAGAAACAAGTCTGATAAAAATGCACCCCTGCCTTTCACTAACTCTTCATTAATATTTCAATTTCAGAAATCTCCATTTTCTATTTAAAAAACACGAGTGTCCACGTATAAGCGAAAGGATTAATTTCCAATCAAAAACTTTTATTTGAAGTATTTTCTAGTCTACAACAATTTAAATGTTAAATTAATCCATAGATTTTTTGGTAAACCTTTTGGAATGTTAACAATAGCAGAAAAATAATTGTTATCAAGTGAAATATAAATAAAATTTTACAATTGAAAGATTATATAACTTTTATACATTTCTGTGTTTTTTTTTATGTCAGAAACTAATATCCACACAACCACATCCACACAAAAACTCACGTGAATAAGTTGTAAGAACACACACACACACACACATTTACATGTGTAACAGCATAACGTATTCAAAAACATATAAAATATCTGTGTAGACACAACTGTGCATGTGTACGTACGACTCTGGTATACAAATATAATGAACTTTTTCTGTTTTATTGTGTGTTTGTCTCTCTAATATTTATTGAATGGTAACCAATTCATACATCTATTCAACCATACATTTACAATGTATGTCGAGGAACGTATTGATCTAAAAAATGTATATGAATACCAACACATACACACAAGGACAGCACAGAAAACACAACAAGCATTTATGGTCCTTTGAGCCAACAAAGCCATCCAAAATCATCAACAAATCCAATTACTTTTCATTTTAACGAAGGACATAAAACTAATAACAATTGAAAACATATACCAAAACCAACAACGGCAACAACAACAACGACAACGACAATGAGAGTCGTCCCAAATATTCAGACAAAATTCACTAGCACACTCACACACATACACGACTAGATGTAAACTAATTTTGAATACTTGCGCACATTAGAGCGACTCACGGGCGGGAAAAATATCTTTCTTGCTCGGATTTTTCTCAAGGATTCCCACATCATTTTGCAGGCTAATCGATGACCGCTCATCTAAAAGTTTTCCTTCTTGCAACTTTTAGTCTGTTTATGTTGGCGCCGATGTCTATTGAAAAGGCAGCCAGAAGGCGCATCCAAACGATCCATCAGTATCGAATTGTCGGTTCTCGGTCAGGAACTACGAGTAGTTCCAAAGCGAAATCGTTTTGCTTGCTGTTTTGATACAAAAATCTTTCGTTATAGGGAACTCATAACGAATCCTCATTTGTAACGAATTTTTTTGTTTTAGGAGTAGGACCACCCCTCAAGGGATGCTCCCTATATATGCAGTGCATTGCGCCGGAACTGAAAAGAAGGGGATAGCATTGATAGAGACTTTTTTGTAGGCCGACGAAGCAGAGCACTGCTCCTCTGCACTTTAGCACATGATTGTGTCAGTCGCTGACAGTTATGTTCAGTGACCAGTGCTATGCCTTCATCACTGAAACGGACTGACAACAACTAACACAACCATGCATTAGTGCTGATCGGAAAAATTCGACACAATATTCATGACTGAGCCCTTGGTTGAACTCAGGACCCCAAATTCATTTCCGTTTAATGGACGTACCAAACATTTTCATAGGGTTTTATATTTACTATTTTCCTTCTTACTGCATGTTCGAATGCTTTTTTGTAGCACTGTTCATAAGAAAATTATAAAATTGTTTAAATTCTGCTTTCGTTTTTATGTTAAAGTGTGTCTATTCTTTGCGTAATTTTATTTGATATCTTTATGCCGCTTGACACAAGACTGTTGAGCAGGTTCAAGGACGGTGCCAGTAACCTCCACTTTGAAAAGTGGAATCTATGTTTTCGCACAGATTAAAAAGGTCAAATGCTAAGATCTGCCGTACAGGAAATGGCGAAATACTTATTATTGGCGGCATTTTATAACGCAATTTCCTATTCCACTTCCAAAACTTAAAAGTAAAGGATGCGTCAGTGGAATTGATAAGGAAAGAATTAGCAAATTTCCAAATATGTAATTTTCATACAATTTCTTGCACCGAACAAACGTGTAGAAATTTAGTGGTTGTTTTGCATTTCAAGATGTTTAAAATTTGTCCTTGTTTTCCCTATAATTCTCACGGAAATGAGGAGCAGATTATGATCGATTAGGAAGAGGTCATATCGAGCAGACTTAAGAAATGGCAAATTCCTTCATTTGGACGTATTGAAATTTAAAGTTAGCGGAAAATATTATTTAGCTGTTAAATGTCTGTAGAACTCCTGCATTCGATCGTTTTGGACAAAAACCCATGATCAAAACCATTTAAATTACACCCCAAAGGTTGTGGTCTAGAATGAGCGAATGAACGAGTGCAATCCAGGTCTAGTATTTCCAACTGAATTATTTGTTGCCAGTTTATTTTTTAGCTGGCTAATTTGCGCTGCAATTCAGAATACGAACTCAAGCCTAAACAGGTGCACTCGAGATTTTGCAGCAACACAAACGCCCAAGCTAAACTGGCACCAGCAACAACAATTTTTCAATAAGCAACAGCTACAATAAGTAGCATCTGAACAACAACAACAGAAACAATAGATGAAAATAAGAATGCAACAAGAAAAAAGACGGGGGATGGGGGATGACAATGAGGACGCTACAAGCATTTTCCATCTCTGCGTGTGTGTGAGTGTGTGCGTGTGTCTGCTTGACTAAGTATGTGTCTGTGGTAATTGTCCTAGCAACAACAATAAAAAAGGCTGCAATAGTAACAATACGAGTACAAACAAGCTTACATACAGCTTACAATACAACATCAACAAAAAAAAAAATTCGATGGCCGGAAGAGACATGAATGAATAAATGAATAACTGAATGGCCATAGAATATGAGATGAGCTCACAAATAGAATATAAACAAATGTTTAACAAGAATAACAGTGCAAAACTTGGAATGTTTGAAGAAATATGAAAGGAGGGACTGCAATCAGTCAAACCGTTATATTTGGATACAAACAAAATAAAGGACAACCTGCATTGCACCGAGGCCATCGTAAGGATCCACTATTCACCTTCCTGCTTGCAGCGCAGAAGTTGTAAGTGAAGGTGGCACAATTGGTAATGCCCGCATCTCGGAACACGAGTGCGTAAGTGGTTCTCCGGAATAATGCAAATGTTGATCTTATTTGACATGCAACTCTCGAAAGTTTACCGCAGCCAAATCGAACTGCATCGAGTGCTGAGTTGGCTGGGAAACAAGATTTTGGAGCAAAGCGGTTGCCGATGCCACATTCGTGCTTAATATCATATCAAATATTAATTTAGTTATTTGAGAGATCTTTGCGTAGAATAAAAAGTTTCTGCTGCATTTCGTCGACTTGGTGCACTCCTTAGTGGGACGTAGGAGAATGAATGAGTGTGCACAGGCAGCAACTTGAAGCTGTTTAAAATAGAACGTCGTATGAATGCATGTGCATGTGCATGTGCGAAATTCATTCATTCTTTCATTGACAATGAGTACTTTGCTGTAGTTGATGCTGATGCTGGTGACGATGATGATGATGATGATGATGAGTTTAGAATGTTTAAAAAGCACGTTTGTCTATGTTGAAGAGCAATTGTTATTTGCTGTTCTATGCATGAATTTATATTTGAGTGCCTATCCGCCTGCCTGCCTGCCCGTCTGCCACCTGTTTTCTTGTTTGCCTGTTTATTGGTTTGTTTGCATGTTTGTCGGCCAGCCTGCCTGCCTGCCTGTGTAAAAACAAAAGAAGCAGAAACAGAAAAGCAACAGGAACTTTTTATGTTGCTGCGTTTCCTACTACACACTTCAGTCGCTCTTCATGCAGCACTGCACATCCACATGGCGTTTTTGAGTGATTCCTTGTGCGAGTGCATGTGAGAGTGTGCACGCACTTTAGCATGTAGTAGATCTCTTTTGCAATTGTTTTTACTAAAAAAAATCAAATGTTAAAGGAAGTTTATTGCTGTTTTTCTGTTGCGAAACGTATAACCAGGAGGACGTTGGGATGTGGATGGGGCAGGGGATGGTTTGTCACAAACCAAGTACGTTCTTGAATTTATTTTACACACTCTTTTCGGAGCAACGCGTCAGGTGCTATTAATATTAAACAGCTCGTGAGTATCCCCATCATCGCTGTCAGCATCGTCATCATCATCATCATCAGCACCATCATCATCAATCGTACCATCAAGTATTCAGCATGTCTGCAATCTTCTGTTGTGTATTTGTTTTGTTGCAGTGACTGATGTTTGATGGCAACATAATTTCATCCTGTTGCCTGTGTCTGCTCGCAACAAATGAATAACATTTGCTTACCCCATTTTGTTTCTTCCTCATCGCCGTCTTGCACAAACGTTGACGAACACACAACATCAAGCATCATTTTAAACGCGTCTATCTGTCTGGCCTTTTGTTGTTTTTTTCTTTTTCATTTTTTATTTTCTTTCCGCTTTTTAATATGAAGATCAAGTAGTTTGGGTAGTCAAGTTCGTATCCCTGTCGGTGTTTTTTTCATGTGCGAGTATGTTCAACCCTGTGCTCTCAACACTGCCGGTCATTTGATTACGAGAAGCCCATTTTGGCGCTGTTCAAAAAAATTTCCGAGAAGAAATGGAGTGCGATTAAGTAAAAGCCGGGCGTACTGACTGTTTAGTAATTTTCAAAAATATATTGTTTTGGTTTTCTTTTCTGTGATAACTTCCATTCGAAGTAAGCGGAGTGTAGAGGCTTGCGCTTCTACTCTAAAGTGAAGGGTTAATTTTTTCTGTTTTTATATTTTTTAATTTTCATTTTGATTATAATTTTACTATGCGTTCATTCATTCACTCCATATTTTTCCATCGCTTTATGTTCTCTACCTTCTTCTCTAGACATTCTTTTTTGTTTTTATTTCCTCTTCCTGTCGTTTTTATTCAAATTCAAATTGTATTTTTCCGGCTTGAGTAGCTCAAGATGAAATTTAAAAAGAGGAATGTTTTTGTTTAGCTGGAAACTGCTACTGCTGCTACTCTGCCATCATGTCGTTCATTGAGATGATGACGCTGAATGATGCTGTTCCCAAATGAAAGGAGCACTTGTATGTGCGAGTAGTTGCATGCGTTTTTCGTCCTCTTTATGCTCGTACACTTTTTTTATCATTCATGTAGCCGTAGTAGGGCGCGCGTGTCTAGCTAGAAGCCAACATCCTTTCTGCTGAAATTATTGTTTTGGAATTGCACACTACGCAAACATCTTAGTTGGAAAATTTATAGGAACTACGCATTTGGCAACAACGACGACAACAACGACAATAATATTTAAAACAATACACTCGTGCACTACAAAATATTCCACATATTTTTGCAATATTAGTGCGAGTATCAACAATGGCCTGCAGTCATTTAAATCGTCAGCGTTTTTTCATCGTTGCTGTTTCTAAAGCTCTTGATGTCAGTGCTGTTTGTGTTGTTGTCTTTGATCCCCTTTTCTGCAGTAGTTGCTGTTGCTGTTGTTGGTGCACATTCAGTTTTTTTTTCGGGCAATTGTTTAAAAATTAATTAAAATGCTTCACAGCCTTTAAAATGTTCAAGAACACGCAGCAGTCGAATACAACAAAGAAATTTCAGAAAAAAAGTCATTGCAGCCACGTATCGCAACAACAGTGTTGTTATAGAAAAGTGGCAACAATAACGAGCGAGGATTTTCTTTGGAGACAGCAACGAAATGTTAATGAAAAGGAAACAAATACTTTTATTGTTGTAGTGTGTTGACGGCTCAGAAGCGTTTATCGCGGGATGTTTCATCGTCTCTAGTGGGAGTCTTCCAAGTATCCCAATTATTAAAAAATATCAAGGAAAATATTAATATCAATAAAGACAGTCCAGCCACCATCTTAAAGAACGATCATTGCAACACTGTGCAATTAATCGGATACGAAAAAAGAACTGGATTCCAAAGAAGAGGAATTCGTGAATATTTATGCAGTGAAAAACGAAGGAAGATCCTTTTACTATCCGATCCTTTTACCGTTTTGATACGGTGTTTGGTTGAAATGCTTAGGATTTATGAAAAAGCTGGCGAAATCGAATGCAATCTAGAGTGGCGTAGATTTCTCAGTCCTTTTCCTGGTTTTCTGTAAAAAAAATAATAGCTTCTATTATACCATCGGATTTCATTTTGGTTCACTTTTTCATTTCTGCCATTTTCGAACAATTCTGTTAGAGATCTGTTTGCATTAGGATCTATTTTAAAGTGAGTTGTGGTTGCTGTTGGCTGAAGTAGGAGAACACGAGACTATGAAGCGGAGGGTCCTGAGTTCGAGCGCGCGCTGAGTCATGAAATATTGTGTTGAATTCTTCTGATCAGCGTTAGTTCGTGGTTGTGTTAGTTGTTGCCAGCCTGTTTCAATGATGAAGGCATGGTCACTGGTCACTGAACATAATTGGCAGCGACTGACACTATCATGTACTAAAAAGCAGAGTAACGGCACCCAACTTCGTCAGCCCTGTAGCAAAAATTAGCTGGCGAAGTAAAAAAGATTGAAATAGCTACAAAAAAAAAAACTGTCTATCTTCTCATTTTTTCTAATCTGTCCCCTCAATACTATCCCCTCGTTTTCAGTTCCGGCACAACGCATTGCATATATAGGGGACATCCCCTGAGTGCTGGTCCAAGATAAAAAAATATATAAAAAAATACTCGCAAAGTTTAGAACCGATTTATTTCCAAATTCTTTAGTTTCTGTTTTCATGCTGAAATTTAAAATCTGTTACTTAAAAGCAAATATTTTCGAGTTCAGGAATATTATTGGTCTACTACGGATTTCAGCTCGTGTCTCATTTTATCTAACCCTTGGATTTTTAATTGCATCATAATTATTGGCTTTCATCAAGTTGTTAGTTAAAACCGCAAACCTCTTTTATACCACCTCCAAGCGAACGTATGAACGATACAAATACGAATGAAGAGTATTAAGCCATTGGAGTGATGAAAGGAACACGTATCGCAAAAGACACATCCTTATAAAACCAGAGCTCGTGAATTAAAAAACGCGTATTCCGCTATTGTACTAGAATATCAGTATTGCAAAGTAAGTCCACACAATTATCTGAGGTGTAGAAATTAAATAGTGCGGGGGAGTTGCGAAACTCTCGAAAGGCAGCAAACTATCAGTGGTCTGGCTGCACATAAAAAATAGTTGCGGAGGACGCTTGATGTTGACTGACTCGGTCTGTATTCTACCTGCAAGATCTGCAAGGTTTGCGACAACAGTTTCCAAGAAAGAATTTATTTCTTAAAGAAATTATACTGAAAAACTCTAAATATATCCCCAAATGGATTTCTCGTTAGCTGCCGCCCTCAGGTCCCCGCAGTAGTAGTTTTCACAAAATGCGCCCGATGTCCCCATTTCATATCATATTAAAAATAAATACGGGTTCATAAACGTGGTTAAAAACTAAAACAGTACAAAAGAAAAAAAAACCCACAAGTTTTTGCCAACTATCTAACAACGGATTCTTGTAAAACTACAACACGTACAACAGTTTAAACGTTCGTCTATGAAACAGAAAAGACAAAGCGCAACAAACTTTTTGGCCACGTTTACAGGACTTGAGATTTTCTGCTGCAGCTACTTTCATTCTTAATAAAGACGAGCATGCAGATGGATAAAGCAAAACCTGAAATCAACACTCGCTACTCTATCGGCTAAAGTTAAAAAAAAAAAAGATTGGACGCGCTTTGCTGCACGTTACCATTATAAAGTTTGTATTTGTTTTTTCTTTTTTTTTGTTCTGCCAAAACCGCAATGACATTGGAAAGCTATGCGGCGTCACTACCATTATCCTATTGCAGCCAAACAACCAACCAAACGGAACTGGCAACTTTAAACACGCTGGCTGCATCTCCACTCAAAATGCGCAACGCATAGAACTATTGTGTGCCATAAAATGCTTAACAAAAACAATCTAACAACCGTAGTTGCAACACAATAAAAACTTTAAATAGTTCTCAGTGCAACAGAATAGTTACTCGTACACTTGAAATTTGCAACTGAACCAACAATTTAATTTGGAAAATATTTTACTTTCTTAAAGAGCAACAGCACGTTCTCCACTTTACTTCAACTAGTATTTTCAATAAAAAAAAATGTTAAATCTACCCACATTCATGCCCCACCGAGTTTAGTAAAACGATATTTTAGTTGTTTCCATTTGATCAAATAAAAATAGGATTTAGGCCGATTTCCAACAGCATCCAGAAAATTTTCAAGATTCCCAATCATGCCAAAGGATTTGGGAAACTTAAAACCCCTATCTTCTTCCAAAAGTTATGTAAAGCAGGATCGTCCGGTGGTCAAAACTCTTCCGAAGATTCACAGTTAAGAGAAACTTTTTCTGCGACTCGTTTTTCAATTTATTCCCATTTATTCGTTATACAGGAGACTTTAAGAGAATTCAAAAATATTATACAGGCATTTGAATGTCGATGCTTATGTGCGCATGTGTGTACAAAACAAAAATTATATAAAAATATGTGAATTTTGCATCCAAATAAATTTAAACGCTTCTTACCACTTTTAAGCCAAGAACTTAAAAACAAATTAAATCGTGCATTTCTACACAAATGTGCCTCTTAAAAAATATATATATTACCGATAATGGTTGACATTCCGATGCTTAAAAGAGTACCACAAAAACAGGTGTGTGTAAAATCACTGTTGGTATGCCGTGATCTTCGAAGTTGCACATATTTTTTCAATTTACTTTTAAGTGCAGTTACCCGCCTCTAATTTCAAGTCCAACTAAACTTCAACCCAACTGCACTTTTCTCTTATCTTTTAAACATCCTTAAGCAATTTTGGTTGATGAGTTACTGTGTGAACTTCCCAGTGGCATTTGTTTCTTTCTGAAGGTCATTTTATTTAAAACTTTACTTTAAACAGCGCTTTTTTATCATTTTGAACACGAAATTGCAGTTGCGTGACTGGGCCAGAGAGAATTGTTGCAAATGTCCGCTAGTGACTGCAAGTATCGCAAAAAATATAAAGTTTGCAAAAAAGCGCTGGAAAAATCATGGAGAATTCACTAAATCACATGATTTATAAATCGTATCTTAATAAAGTGCACACTTGCACTTCGGAATAAAAGTTATAAATATTAATTTTTTAATTTTTTTACAAAAAAAAACAGGAAAAATAATTCCGCATTTCATCGCATTAAGCGGGACGGCCAGGATATAGGAATTTTCAATTAATCGACACTTGCACTTGTAAAAAATAAAATTATTCGATTACTCGTGCACACCTCAGCTGAGTAGCCTCCCCTCACTTCTAATATGATCTCCAGCTTCAGTTAAATCCATAATTAATCTGATAGAAAATACTTAAGAATATGAGGACGCGTACGAATACATGAAAACAACCACTGAAGCCCCAAGACAAATATTTATGGTATCGAACAACCAAATTTATTTGAAATGACCATTTGCAAGTCTCATAAACAACTCATTCATCCGAAACATTAAAAGAATTAATAAGAATCTTGTTTTCCCTGAATACTTGCAATTGGAGTTGGGGAGGAAATCTTGCTTTTGAGATATTTTTAGCTTAATTTATTGAAAAAAAAAAAAAAAACAAGCCAAACATACAAATTGTGTACGACTGTAGCGGTGCTGAATACATTTTAGTGCTCATTTAAATCACAAGTTTGTCCGACTTCGTGCTGACAATTTATGCAGACAATTTTAAAATATTTAATTTTTGTAATAAAATTTCCTTAATGTCTGTGAATTTTTATTCATAACCAAAATACAGAAAAATAAATTGTCAACTTAATTTTGTGCCCGAAAGTGAGGACAGTAGCCAACAGTTTATTATTGTCGATATACAGTCACTTTCTTTCATCCTTCTTCCTTGTGTAGTACTCGTAAACAGTTGTATGTGTATGTGTTTGTGTGTGTGTTTCTTATTTCAAATACAAAAAAGAAAATTACGTAGTTTATATTAAAGCCTTTGGCATTTTATTTCAGTTTAAGGATGTTAACACACTTCATTGCCTGTTTGGAACAAAACGAAGAAATATTTTCTATAAACATGTTGTTCTTTTGTGTTTAAATACATAAATGAAGTAAAACATAATGGGGATACATGGAGAGAGCAAAGCAACGTACGGCTACAGCATATGATTACTTAATGCCACATAAATTTCTCTAAATAAGCAGCATGTTTCATTGGCTATTTGTTGTACACACTCGCATTAGATGGAAACACAAAACTTTTTGTCTACTTTGTGCTTGACATACACCGGGAGAAACTGATGTGTACAAAAAATCAAAGCTTATCGGCATAGCCATGCCAAAGTATTAATATTATGAAAGCTATTTATCTGGTTGTCTGTTCCGTTAATTTCTTTCAATGTTGGTCAAGTATTTCGTTTGGAATACAAACACTCGGATTTTTCATGCTTAACAGACCTCTGTTAACGTACTTGGTTTGTGTCTAGGGTTATAAATTTTTTAAATTTATCTTCACACGGGTCTTGTATTTTCAGTGTACAAGACACATGAATACTCGTACATGCAGATGACGACATACAGATCTGTATACAGAATCAAAAAGAAACACAATTTAGCACGCTGAAGCACGTCAGATGTTTATGAGAATTATTCGCTTGCGTTCGTTCTTTTACGATCATAAAATGTTTTTCCGAATTTTGTTTCTAGATCCCCCAAAAAGAAATTTTAATAGCAGCACGTGACCAAAATTTTTTCTTCGTAGTCACCACTTAAGTGCTTTGCAATGCTACGAATTTGTAATGTAATACTGCGAATTTCGGGTTTTCCATAAAAATACAAAAATCTTGGTCGGTGAAAAAGATATTTTTTTTTATGTTTGCAAAATGTGCAAGAACCGTATGACTTCACATTTGACGCGATTACAATAACTGTGGCCGACATTTACATCAATTTCCCTTGTTTCTAACTATTCTCAAGAGTATAAGCGGAAATAAATCATGAGTCTGCTTTCAAGCCTGCCAGTAAATATTGAGAGGCTTGTGGCGTACACCACGCCTCCATTAATGCTAAAGACTTCGAAATTAAAGGTCATACGATAATGAAAAATTGGCATAAGCGACCAAACTGAAAATGGTTTTAACGAGCTCTGGCGTACCAATTTGTAGTTAATAATTGCCAAAGTATGTCTCCTGGTTTTGCCACTTTTGCGAACTTTATGCCAAATTTTTATTATCTGTACAAGTGATCCGGCAAAACACGACTCATGTGATTTGTTTGAAATTCAGCAAATGAATGCTGGTAAAATTAGTCGTGCATTGGGCGTATGGGCAGGTGTGTTGGTCTTTGGATATCACACTTGAATGGCTTTAAATATTTTTTTATCTTGAAACGAAACCCATACCTGCATGCACATTTTTCGGAGTGTGTGTGAATGTGTGTGTGTGTTTTCAACGTTAACAGGAATTTCCATTAGTATCAACTTCCCATTAGAACGAAAACTTAAAAATGAGCAAAAAAAAATGTTAAAACTTTGAACCTTCAGCAACTTGTTGGTCACACTTATTCAACAATTTTTTTCAGATATGCAAAATAACAAATAAAAAACTTTCAGATACTTGTCTCCGAGCTGTCAAACGACTTGTATGGAGTACAACAGCTACTGATGCCGCTGTATGGCATTGATGTTTTATGGTCAGTTTTCTCTGAATTTCGTGTGGTTGACCAACTTTAAAAGCAGCCCTGGAGCGAAGAAAAATGAAATGATACAGCTGCTCCTTGCAGCACAAAAAGAAGACCAGGCAGCAGACCTGCCAGAGAGGGTCCAGAGTAGACATGAACGTGTAGACGTTCGCACACAGACTCATGTTCAATTCAGTTAATACTTATGCACGAGTATGCACACACTCATGTACATGTAGTCGTAAATGAGCGTGTATTTGTAAAGATGTGGCATTATACTCGTAGTGTGCATGTGTTAGTGTAGGTGTAAAGTTATTTTTCTTTTTTTTTTTAAAGCCTTCTCAATGACTAGAGGCATTTCAGTTTTTTCTTTAAAAAAATCACCAGTGATAGGGAAACTGCGCACATGAGGTTTGTCGGTTTGAGAGTTGTTGAGTAAATTTTAAATTAAATTCTTGTTGGTTTGGAAGAGGAAACTATTTCGAAAGAATTTATCTAAAACTCAAACTATAAATTAAGTTCATTACACTGGAACTTTTGAGTTAATTTTTGAACGCCTACTTCTTTGTGAGGACATGATTTTAGCCATTTTTCTTCGATGAGCACCGAGTTCGCAATTTCTAAGGAATCTGGTCCAGCGGGCCACTTCAAGTGCCTTAGCAGGATTAAACATGGAAATAGAAAAAAAATTTCCATGCCACTGCATATTTTTCATTTCAGAACTTTGCTTTTATCGTTAAACCCAACTGGCAAAAACTGATATTACATACGTAATAATTTTGTGAAAACCAATTTAAAATCGTTTTTAAAAGCTTTTCGTCCTGCCAAGATAAAGATTGAATGCTCCTGATGTCAAAGTAATGAAAAAATTTGGATGTGGTGGAATGGTAGAGTTTGTGGATCTTACGCTCCTTTATGGCAGAACCCTTCGAATTTGGATTTTCACTAAAAATTTTGATTTTTTTGTGTGATTTCATTTATTCAATTTATCTAAAAAAAATCCATGTGGGGGAAATGGGGACATCCGGGTCTTATTCTCTTTAGAAGACGGCCAATAGTCAGAACGATCAGCAGTTGAAATTTGAATTTTTAGTGAAATTTCATATTTCGAATTTTTCTAAAGAATGAATTTCTATTGCTGTTGACTGAAGTGTTAGAACAGGAGACTATGAAGCGGACGGCCCTGCGTTCAACCCCGCGCTGAGTCAGGAATATTGTGTTGAATTCTTCTGATCAGCGTTAGTGCATGGTTGTGTTCGCTGTTGCCAGCCTGTTTCAGTGATGAAGGAATAGCGCTGCTCACTGAACATAGTTCGCAGCGACTGACACAAAAGAAGAGTACCTGCAGCACCCTCCTTCGTCGGTCCTGTAGCAAAAATTAGCCGGCGAAGTAAAAAGATTGACGAGGCTACAAAAAATTCTCTATCGCTATCCCTCAGTACTATATCCCCTCTTCTCTTCTAATTGCGGCGCAATGCACTGCATATGCAGGGGTCATCCCCTGAATGTTGGTCCGAGATAAAAAAATTGTGTGTCTGCTCCGTTAATGTTTTCCTGTTTAGCCCAGAAATTATTTCATTTGGAATCATAGATTTTTCACGGTTAACAGCATTATGTTAACACGTTAACAGAGCTGTGTTAACGTGTTTGGTTTGTGTCTAGGGTTACAAATTCGAACTTCAACCTCCCTCACGCACATATTTCACACACATTCTGCATATCTGAATTTATTAAACTTGCGGTGTGAACGCAAATCACATGTTTATGGATTTAAAGTTAAAGCCAGGTTTAAGCTTCCGCAGTGAAAAAAATATTAAATTTGGTTTTGTGAGATGTTTTATATTTGAAACAGAAAAATCCAAAACTTGTTCGTTTTACAAAACTGATAATCGATGTAAAAATTAAGATTTTTCGACTTTTTGCACAATATTCCAATCTATTGGCTCTTATTTCTCACCGAACTTCCTTTCGTCAAATGCTAATTTACAAGAAAAGCACGAAATTATTTTTATTCAAATGGAGGATTACAACTTTAAGCCGAAGTCCAAACCTGAAATGCAAGAAGGATGCGTTGTTTAGTTTACATTAAAGGCATTACGCGTAATAAACGCCACTTAATGAAACTACAACTAACAAGCGATAAGTAGCACTGATGGCGTTTGCTATTGTTGTCTTATAAAAAGCAAAAAATTACTTCACCCTCACGCCTCCGTTATCACAACTTGCATCTGTTTTACAGCAAGAATGGAAAACCTTTTCCAGGCATTAGAAAGGAAAGAACGACGAAGGCTTTTTGTTAATGTAAGCAGTTTGTAAGTTTATGCTTAAGATGTCGCTGGAAAGGTCGGACCTTTTACTGTACTTAGAGAGAAATTACCATTTACACGCTTAATCGTATTGGAGAATTGCCACAGACACAACAGGAAGATGGGAATTTGACAGACACTTGAAGCAAATAAATTTAATTTTACTTTTGCCCTACAAAGCAATTCCACTCTTAAAGACACCCAAGTCGTTATGCTGGTCATATTGTTTTCAACGAAAATACTCGAACAGCCAACTAAACAAACTATTCCATACAGGGAGAGAGAACAACAACAACCTGGAATTTTTATGAATGAATAACACAACACCAGCAACAGAAGAATGAAATAAATAAATTTTCCAAAACGACCACCATCAGCGCCGGCCTAGACAAGTATAAAATTTTATTATTCAGTGAGCAACAATTGACATGCAACACGTGTCTCAAATCAGCAAAACCGTAACATTGTATCAATGCTAATCTATCTGCTTCCCCTCCAGTCCGCATTCATCGGCATGCCCGGACAAAAACAAAAAATTACCAGCAGCAATAGAATGGAAAATGCTGGGGAAAATTGAATATTTTTTAGCTTCTAACAAGAAAATTATGTTTTTTGTTGTCATCTTTTGTGATTGGTTGTTATTGTTTTTGCTGTATCGTTTCCTGTCACGTGACAAAATTTCATATTCTAACTGAGATTTTTCACTGAGTTTTGCCTCTGCATTCATGCATACATGAAAAGTGGAACAACGAAAAACTGATGATGGCGATGGCGATGGCGATGGCGATGACGATGTTACGACTATGAATATGATTTGCATGAATTTAAAATTTGCTCGAAGAAAAAGCCTTTAAAAACTACAGAAACTTTTTTCCCGGAAGTCCTTGTCAATTCATTGGATTACTCAATGTATTACACCCGTCGTAAAGTTGCGAGAGTTAAACTGTTTAAAATGTCTGAGTAGAAATTCATAACCGCAACTAAATGGGAAAAATGTACTCGTAGTTATTTCTTATTTAAAATATTTCATTTGAGATATTATCTCGGATTGTTTACTAAATATTCGCTTAATTTTTTTGTGAATTCTTGGAATTAAATTGCAGGAAGAGAGAAAGCAAACGTATTGATTTTCAATTTGAGGGTGCTGTAGACTGAAAGCCTACGAGGCTATGAAGCGGAGGGAGCAGAGTTCGACCTCGCCATCAGTCATGTATGTACCGGGTTTTTCAATAAGAGCGCTACAAAAGATTTTTTAAATAAGACAAAAACGGTTTTGGATATCAATGAAATTCTTTATTCCTGTGAAAGTACGTTCGATGCCATTATGAATGGAACTCCATTTCAAACATAAATCGGATCATACTGCTGCAATTTTACGTACGATATTCCTACGAAGTTCATCAATCGTCGCTGGCTTGTTGGCATAGACCATAGACTTGACGTAGCCCCACAGGAAATAGTATAACGGCGTCAAATCGCATGACCGAGGCGGCCAATCGACTGGACCATTTCGTGATATACCACGTTCTCCAAACTTGGTTTCCAATAAATTGATTGTGACATTCGCTGCATGGCTTGTAGCGCCGTCCCGTTTTAACCAAAAATCCTCCAAGTCCACATCATCCAATTGGGGTTAAAAATATTCGGTTATAATTGAACGGTAGCGATTCCCATTTATAGTAACGTGCCGGTCTTGATCATCACGGAAGAAGTACGGCCCATAAACCACACCAAACCGTAGTAGTAGAACACGAGACGAGTGGGGGTCCTGAGCTCAACCTCTCCCGCCCATTCATGAATAGTGTGTCGAGTTCTTCTGATCAGCATTAGTGCATGATTGTGTTAGTTGTTATCAGCCTGTTTCAGCGATGAAGGAAGGCATAGCACTGCTCCCTGAACATAACTGCAGAGTAACAGCAGCAGCACCCTCCTTCGTCGGTTCTGTAACAAAAATTAGCCGGCGAAGTAAAGATTAATATAGTTTACAAAAATGCTCATCTTTCTTCATCTGTTCTCACAATACTATACCCCCTGGCTACTTCAGGCGCAATGCACTGCATATGTAAGGATCATCCGCCGAGTACTGGTCCGAATTAAAAAATATAATGTCATAAATATATTCATGACATCATCAAAGTTTTGTACTCGACTTCATTTAATCGTAATTCGGGGCAAGACTCAAAGAAAAATGGTTAAGGAAAAGGTTTGTCAAAATCGGTGCTATTCGAACTCGAATACGTCGATGGTACCTCAACGACCGATTTAGGAATTTCCTTAGTTTTCACAAATATCGACTATTTGTTTTTAAATAAAACTTAACAAAAATACTTCAAACCTCAAAATCGATCTTTACAATTAAGTTGGAATCGTACAGTAAATAGTCTCTTTTCCACGTGCTCAAAACAATATTTGTGACCCACAATAAAAGTTAAAAAAAAGAACAACAATAATAAACAAAATTACATTTAACATTTGTAGCGATTGCCACACTTCATTTTAAGCTTTGCGAACTTTGGAACAAAGAAAAAGTAAATTTTTCAACTTAAAAACTTAGAAAATATGAACAGAGCAATTTTTCCCAAAAATTTTATTTTGTACAACAATTTAAAGTTGTTCTTTTTTTGCGATATTGTTAACTTGCTGTGTTGTATTCCACATTTTCTTATACTCCCTCTTACTTCAGTTGCAAGTCCTGCAGGATGTTCACAGTTTCATATTCTATTTTTTCTGTTTTTGTTTTTCTTTTCTTCTTCCCCAAATACCATGAGACACACTATATGGCATGAAAAATGCAAGGAATCATTTCATATAGTTAATTTTTTTTCTTCATCTTCCTCTTCCTGTTAATGATTTCATTTTTTCACATCATATTCAATAGCACCGCCTGCTGCTACTGCGGCTGCAGCCACTGCTACCTTTACTTTACAAACTCGATAATTGCCTTTGTTAAGTACTTTTTGATGATGGAGCATATTTACTAGAACAACTATTTACGATTATTTGTGAGGGTGAGTACGTTAAATCGGCATCAGTAAAAAAGTTATCAAAGTACGAGTATGTATGCCAAACTAAACCTGAACATGCTTGCTAAAGTGGGTTTTTTTCATTTCCAGTTGTAGTGTAGCAAAGAAAACCTGAAAACCAAAACTTTCACGACTATGCAGGGTATCGTAATGCTGTTCACCTTCAATTTATTATTCCATGGCTCTTTAAAATGTGGAGAACAAAGTTTCAAAAGATATGGATGCCAAAAAGACAAAGACAACAATTTTAAACTTGCTACTCTTTGCTATAAAGTTCACAAATGAATGCAATTAACTGAAATATAAATTTAAAAATGAATAACAACAATATAATCTACGCCTTTCTGTGCAGAATACGAAAAAAGAACCATGTGAATTTTTATTCTATTGTTGCTACAAAAGAATTTACACTTCGATTAAAACTTGGGACTTGCTTCCAAGCATAACAGTAGTTTTAGCCAGCAAAAGCACTGGTTACGTATACGATATGGAAATACAAAAATTATATTCCGCATACGCAACCTGTTGAGTGTACACTGTACAGTTAATCGGGCTATTTTTAGAGTATTACCTGCAATGGTTTTAAAGAAACATATTTTTAGGGCCCAACTTGGATGGATGAAGAAACGAAATGATTTCAAACTCCTTCTGTAACGTGTTACTCGTATTTAGCGGAAATCACCTGCTCATTAATCAAACAGATTTTAAAGATTTTTCTCGGCAGCCTAGGCCTTTCAATATTTAACCCAATTCAAGATTAGTCGATAAGAAGATATTCGTAATACATGAATTATGGACGGTCAGTATTTATGATGTACTTCATATTTCAACAATTCGGGTGCCAGAGGATGCACAAATAAATGAATTTACACCCATAGAAGAGACTTTAAATTTTCCTTGAAATTAATCTACAATAACCACAATTGGGCTCCATATGAAAGCCAAAATCTATATATTGATTAACTGAAAAATATTTTGCAGTAAAGCAATTTTGTATCGCTTATTTTCTTATAACCGCATGTAAAAATTATTCTGCAGATGCAGATGTAAGGGGAAGAATGACGTTGGCAGCTTCCACTTAATGTGCACTGGGGTCTCGTTTTATGCGGATTTTTTGTATGCGAATTCGAATTTATGCGATTTTTAAAAGAACAATTTTTTTTTTTAATTTGAACAGCTTTTGAAATGTAATATGTTTTTAGGTTTTTTTTAATATTTCAGCTCATTTTTGGATCATTTTCAGTTTCCTTTTTTCTGTAATTAATGAATTATTATATTTTTGTTTATTTTTTAACAAATTTTGTTTTTATTGTGGGTGCTGTTGGCTGAAGTAGTAGAACACGACACTATGAAGCGGAGGGTCCTGAGTTCGAGCCCGCGCTGAGTCATGAAATATTGTGTTGAATTCTTCTGATCAGCGTTAGTGCATGGCTGCGTTAGTTGTTGCCAACCTTTTTCAGTGATGAAGGCATAGCACTGGCCAGTGAACATAATTGGCAGCGACTGACAATATCATGTACTAAAAAGCAGAGTAACAGCACCCACCTTCGTGAAAAATGTTGAAATAGCTACACAAAAAAACTGTCTATCTTCTCATCTTTCCTAATATGTCCCCTCAATACTATCCCCTCGTTTTCAGTTCCGGCACAATGCAATGCATATATAGGGGTCATCCCCTGAGTGCTGGTCCAAGATAAAAAAAAAAGAGTAAATAAAATAAATATATTCTTATTTTACTCTTTGACATATTGTCATAATACTACTACTACAAATGAAATTTATTTGTTGGGTGGTTAAGCATTTTCATTTGTGAGTTCTCAAATGCTTTTTAAAAGTCTTTACATAAGATAAGAGGTTTGAAACTCTTTGAAATAGTGGTTGAAGTCTGTACTTACGACTTGAAATGAAATGCATATAGACATTGCTTAACCACCCAACAAATAAATTTAATTTTGTAAAATACATATATTTTTGTTGATTTTTTTATGCGATTTTGGTTTGATTTTATAACTAAAATTTGAATTTATCCGATTTTTCATAGTGTTGGAACGAAGCATTAGTTTTTATATGAAGCTAGAGAATCATTTTATGCGTATTTGATTTATGCGATTTATTTTGGAACGCATCTATTGCTTAAAACGAGACCTGAGTGTATTTAAAATGAGGCAGAAATCAAGTACAACGAATACGAGTTAAAATTGAAACTGCAAATATTTTAATGTTGTACTAAATATTGTACTGGATTTATCAGCCCTGCTCAGGTTTCTGTTTTAATCGATCAATTGACTTGGGATTTAATTGCTTCGCACTCTACCACTTGGGAATCATTGCGCTGAAAAATATAATCTATTCTAAAAGGCAAACAAGTCATAAGCAAATTGTTAAGAGGGTCTGTCAAATATAAAATCAATAAAAATTATAAACTGAAATTTCATTAAACGACAAAAAATAACGATTACGAGCACCACTTTTACAATATTGTTTAGTTAGTCGTAAAATAAAAAATTGTGGCAGCAATTGCTCCTTTAAGCACAGTGAATGCTGTTGCAAGCAGCCGTCACATAAACTGTATACAAGCTACGCTACGCCTGCATTTATACTCGTATATGAAAAGGGTTTTGTTAATAAGGCTGAGTCAATATTGACAGTTTGCCACAGTTTTTTGCAAATCATTCCGTCAGAATTCCTTAGACAAAGTTCTCCAAGTTCAGTGAAGAGATATCCGAATCGAATTGCGAACAGCAAAACATCCAGTCATCGGCAACAGTTGCCAATGCAGCACTAAATTTGTTTTGAAGCGGCATAGACGTGCCGCTACACCCAGTACGCATTTCTTTTCGCAAAACCCGTTATAGTGAAGGAGCAATAAAAATATAGATTTTATATCAGCATTTTTTGTTTTTTGCTCCAGTTATTTCTTTCCTTTTTTGTTTATTGTTGCCATAATTTTGAACATCCTTCTATTTATTTAGATTTTCTCTGCCATCATTTACTTGTTGTTTTCTCTGCTGCTTTTGTTGTTTTGGTACGCAAGTATTCTGTCTGTTTTATCATATTTGAAAATTGATAGTCCTGTTAGCCATTAACTGTAATGAATATGACGCCATCTTTATGTTATACGCTCGTTCTCTTAGTCGCTCTTTCATATAGTCAGGCATTTAGCTCACCATTCCGTCAGTTGTTCAGTCGTTCTTTCTGCCTTCAATTGCCTTTAACGGCTGTTATTTAAGTGAATTATTGTTTTATTGAAAGCCATAAAAACATGATATGAAGTGGAGAATTTATATTATTGTTGTTCCTATTCTTGTTCTTGTTATCGTATATGTCGGTCGGTCGGTCGGTCGGTCGGTCGGTATTGGTTAAAGTTTTTAACATTAATAGCAACAGCAATAACACACATTCTGTATGAATTTCTGGTAAAAAACGAAAATCACAAAAAAAATTAAAAGCAGCAGCGACAATGATGACAAATAAAGAGCAAAAAGTATAAAAAACGGAATACTATTTTTTTTAACAGACACGGCATTTCTTTGACATGAATATAAAATGGCGGGAGCGTGCTACAAACGATGCCTCGAAGGGTTGCAGATATGTATGCATCATATTGTTACAAGTCATCAAGGGGAAACTATTTTACACTCCGGCTATTTTTCCAAGTCACAAATCATTTTCTTGATTCAGGTGGCCATTTGAAAAAAATTCGATGTTGCTATATCGCGGAAACGGAAAGAAGGGAATTGTATTGACCAAATAGAGTTTTTTTTAGCTTTTTTAAACGTTTACTTTGCTACAGGACCGACGAGGGAGGGCTAATCCGCTCTTATAATCAAAATCACAAAGTGTGAACTTCTCTTACAAAATGCGAGCAGCATTCTAGGATATAAGTTTGTTCAACTATTTTGTGTGCGCGCAATAACGACCACAAGGACATCTTCAGTTGCCATTGTGCATTTACGCAATTTTTCATGCAAAAATAGAAGCAACAATTTTCATTCATTCTTTTAGAATGAAAAGGAAATCGTTGCCAAAAGTCTATCTGTGGGTTGCAATCGCATTCTACTCTTCCGAGTACATCGTTATCATCAAACGCGTGCCATTCATTCATTTCGTTTTCGCTGTAACCCTCGCCATCGAAGTCATCACCATTATCATGATTTGATGAGCAAAGAATTTGCACACATGAAGCCAAAAATGTTTCATTTATTTATTGTGTATGCGTGTATGCGTGTCTGCCTGCCTGCCTGCCTGCCTGCCTGCTTGGCTGGTTGCTTGCATCATCAAACGTTGCTAACAAAATGCGAATTTTACTGCTGAGCCAACAATTTAAGCAACTGGTGCTTTTTCTGATGCGATGTGAAATCCAATTTTTTTATTTTTTATTAGTTCTTTCAGTTGCAAAAACATGCTGTGCATATAGACAGTCGCATACACATGAATTTACGCATACACATACATAAACGCATAAGTAGACGCTCCTGCCTTGTAAATAAAGAAGAAAATTTTTTTTTGTTTCGGTCATTCCCACCCACGAAAGTTTTGAATGAACGCTACTCTCTTTTAACGGTTAAAATTATCATAAATGTCGCGTGTTCCTGGTCACTTTCGACTCTTTCTCGAGCGACCTGTTATTGAAATTTTTACTTCCGAATAAATTCTTTAGCATCCCACGTGATTTATCACCTTTTACCATAGAGCAAATAGCATTGAGTGGAGTGGTGATAATTTACAGATTTTCTTTTTTATGCCTCAAAATGGCGGAGCTCTTGCGTTAGTCGTAACAGAAGACCAACTGTACAACGAAGTCACGTATTAGTTTGTAAATTATAATGCAAAATGAGTTAAAAATATGATTTTTAGAGATGGAAATCTTTACTTGTACTTTTACAATTTTTTCAGTCAACAAAACAAAATGATATCCGCCGATGTTGATTTATATTTGAGGTCATGCTGTTGCATTTCGCATGACTTATCGCGTTCTTGTCGAATGTTCTTATTGGAGGCTGCTCTCTGGAGCTTGTTGTCATAAGGCTGCGATTTTAAGTACTCCGAAGAAATAGATCTGGGACGGTTTCCTCAAGCGGTCATACCATAGTGGGATATTACGAGACCAGAAAACGATTTCTTCACAGTATTCACTGTGGCACCTGCTCCTTTTGAGACCACATGTTCAGCAAGCGACGCTCATGCGTTGCCAATGGCGTCCTCAAAAATGATATGACCCTTAAATCGATGTGGCGTTTAAACGGAAATGCGCTTCAACGCTCACGATTATTTTCGACTTGAAATCGTTCTCTTTGTTGTTTTATGGCATAAATTGATGCAGTTTGTGCGGGAAAATGAGTCTGTGCGGGGAAATCAGTCTTTCTCAAAAATTCATTGTAGTGTCCGTCATCCACATCGTTACGCTCCGCAAGGTCTCTTGCGATTCCAATCCATTCGAGCCAATTTGCTACGCGTTGAAAAATGTTCTCAGTTCGCGCGACACAATTAGGAAAGCGACATCGATTATTGTTAAAATTGCAATTGTTGTTTAAAATTATAACACCGTCCAATTGGGTGATTAGTTTTGTGCCACGCGCCACTTTGCAGCGGTGTTCAGTGGTTGATGCAAATTGGAAATTCAAAATATTTGCTGCTCTTGCACAATATCAAAATAGTGTTACTTTTTCCGCTACGCGTATTGCTTTTGCGTACCTGATACCTGACCGATTCTGAATATGAACTGTTACCAGTTTAAATCCAGTGTTGCAAAGTTGCTCAAAAGTAACGCTCGGCAAACAGTCTTTGCGACTATGCTGCGGCTCTTATCCCTACAAAAGGTTTACTTTTATTTGCGTTCTGGACGTTTCTCATTTTGTATAAAATAATTGAAAATTAGCTGGTGCTACAGTCATTAAATGTGATTGAAATCGGTTGAGCGTTTTCAAAGATCGGCAACGAGGGGTGTTTCAACACCGTGATCTGATTTTACACAACCACAGATCTAAAATTACTTCACCTTCGTTTTATCGTATTTAAGCAATTAAATTCGAACTTCTTCAACGACCTCCGCATCATCCGTAGCATAAACGAATGAACAAGAGGCATGTTTATATGAGAAGTAAGCCATTAAAATTGAAAATTTACTGTTGCTCCATTCAATTTAGTCAGATTTCGGGGTATGACGTGTTTTATTTGTTATTTTTGTTTTTCCTTTTTTTTTGTGTAAATGAATGGCCACGACATTTCTGCTTGTCTGTGTTCTTCTGAACATGTACTGGTATAACATGCAGCATGATTTGAACTTGTTTGTTTGGCATTTTTGTAAGCATAAATTATGACCATTAAAATTGACATTTTGAATTTGTAATACAAATTATAATGAAAGTCGGCAAGTGGTTGGAGGAAGGAGTCGCTGCACACATGTGCGAATGTGTACTCCTTTCATTAGAATGTATTTTAAATTTCATAGCAAATTAATTTATTTACAAGATTATTTACAAACAAAACAAATTTAATAAATATTTTCGATTCGTTTCAAGTGGAAAAATAGAAAATATTTTATATTTAGGCTTTAAATTTCATTTTGTGCCGTATCGTAGAAATTCTACATTAACTCTGATAATTTCCTTAATTAGCAAAATACGGACGAGGTTGTGTTTTCCTATTTCGAGTGCGGAACATTTAAGCCTTATGCTTTACTAATTCCTTCAAGATATGGATGGAGTGCTACGCACGTAAGCACTGGAACGGGACCGTATCCATGTCCTTAGAGAGGTTTCGCAGACGCAACAGATGCTGCTTTCAAGGAAATATTAAAAGTTGTAAGTGGGCACGGCAGTATGCATTTTGAATAAGAGTTTTCATTAAATAATTTATGTGATTACCGTCTCATTTGCCAACTTACGCTTAACCTCAAGTAAGAAATCAAATTTGTTTAGCAAGAAAATTAATATACATATTTTAAATATACAGACGACGCCAGAAAGCCGAATTATTTGAAAATATACAAAGCCGGTTAATTTCATAATTTCATGTTCACCATATTGAGCCTTTTGGATAATGTTCACCCAAATCGAGGCGTGGATGTGACAGAGAACTCGAACTTAAAACGCGAACGTGAAAGATTCATTTTGTTGAGCCAAATGTTTCATGAAATGGAAGTGTGACTTGGACATATTGTTCGCGATATTTGACCACTTTTTGGAGGGGGAGGGTTTGATACATCACATTTCTAGTCTAGCTGCTGTATTCACAAAAATTAATGTGTACTTCAAGTGTGCTTTAAAGTAAAAATTTCATAGAAAATTTATTTTAAAGTGTTGATCAAGTCTACTTTATTTCTGTGAATGCTGCTGTAGGTCTCTAAACCAGAACTATTGACGAACTAAGACCTGGTGCGAAGATTTAATAACGACCCTTTACATCTTTACGTAACTAAAAGCTTCGGCTTGATTTAATTTCGTAATCTATATAATTTAGCAAAATGTTTGTTAAGAAATCAAAGAAGCTGAATTTTTCAAAACTTTGTTTTGAATATCTTAACTGGGCCCTAAAATTATTTTAGCATACATTTTTGGATGATTTCATAAATCATTTAAAAGTTTTGAAACACATTAATAAACTTCAGAATTTCGGAACTCCGGAATTTCGAATTTCGGGTCTATAAATTAAATTCGGCCGGCACTTTTAATTTCTAATTATATATTGCAATTTGCATATAAAATTATCAGTTAAATTTCAAATTGACTAAAAGGGAAATAAGTACTTTCTCTCATGCTCACACTCACATGCAGGTGGAAATACCAAAAAAATGAAATGCTATTAATGTTTGCACATAAAAGAAGGCTTATCATTTCAACTCACAAATATCATTTGAACCGGACAGAACGAAAATGAAATTACTAAAGGATTTTTTTTTTCAAATCAATTCCAGCTACAGAAATGAAAATATGAAAATTATCATTTTGCTTTTCCTGTGCCGATTATTCTAAGAGACTTTTGACGAACTTTTTTCCATTATACTTTGTAATAAATAATACATAAAATTCTTTATACAAATACTCTAGATTAATGCCAAATATTTTTAAAGTGCACACATTCGTACGTAGAGACAGACTGGTCGTATTTGCTTGCATATGTGTTTTGCCGAACAATTTTAAATGGTTGCTCACCGATTTAATATGAAATGAGTTAAAATAACTAACGGACGGACACCGGAAACACAAATAGAAAGATGAAAAACAAAATTTTATGTATTTTTGACTAATAATTTTATCAACAGAATAACACATCTGGGCACAAACATACGAGTGGGTATGCCCATAAATAAACACAAATAAAAATAGGCAACAACACCTCACACATACACATACACGCACGCACACACACACACACATGAAATCAACCATGTTGGTCCAAAAGTACAAGTGAATGATAAAGCATACAAGTGATGCCAGTAGTGGTGATGTGTCAGTGTGATTGTCAGTGTGATTGTCAGTGTGATGTATGTATTTGGTGCTCTAGCTGTTGTTGTTGTTGTTGTTGTCAATCAGGATATTTATGCAAAATATTTGCATATGTGGCTAAAATTCAAATGCCACACAATGTCAATCATAAAGGAAATCCTCTACACAAACACTCTGACACTCGCATGCAAACTCACTCCCATACCCACAACGGCGCTTGCACATTTACGTTTCCATTTGTGTGCAACCATTTTTCTTTATTTTCCAGCCAACACTTGACAACATTACGAGTATAAGTACATGTGTAATTTAGAATATTGCAGTTGTATGCGATTCACACATTTTGCTAAATAGAAATCAAATGCTTGCAATTTCTCTACAAATGAATGTAGAAAAATGCTTGTATTCGTGCTCGTGTCTGTGTGCATAGATACGAGTGTGTGTAGGAAAAGCAACAGGATATCATCAAATGACATGAAAGGATAACTACGTGATTACTTTCATGCGTAAGTGTGTATGTGAAACTGGTCTTTAGTTAACTAAAATGCTTAAGGGTTTTTCATACGTTTAATTGGGAAAAGGAGAAGGGGACACAACAGCATGTTAAACACCAGACAGTTGGACAAATACTCATGCAACAACTACCAGCAGCAACCGTCGTCTAGTAGTGTGGTCACTACGACACACATCCATTCAGATGTATAGACGTGTGTGTGTGTGTGTGTGTGTAGGTAACTACATACATTCATTTTTACACTATCCTTGAAGACAGCTTGGGTTCAAGTGCATACAAGTCGTCACTTTTCGGCCATTTATGGTGTCAATATCAACAGTTCGTCTATACTGTTTACCTTAGCGATAAAAATTGTCTTCTTCTTATTTGCAGTATTGTTTTCTGTCGTGGAACAGGGACAAATTAATTTTATTATGTGAAAAATTTAAGTTGAAAGGTAAATTCACTCTCACGTACCCGTGCCCATATAGTATATTTTATTCCAGTTTTGTAATAAATATTTATCAATATTACCATTTCTTGTAAAACGGAAATGAGATACCAGTTTTTAGCAATCAAGTCGCAAAGAGGCTAATTATAATGGGGATGAGAACTCTTCCCAAAATGGGCTTTTAATAGATTTAAAAATTACCCACTTTAAGAAGAATGAATTTATGCTTTCAATGTCGTAGCATGTACACCAAAGTACTTAATATATGGCTGCAATGTCTATATATCACCCGAAGTGGGGTACTGAATCATTAGGTCATGTGGAACCACTGACTGTAGGATAGAACATTGCAAAGGGTGTAGTCAGTGGGGCTGCTGACAAAGTCACTAGTGAATATTGTTTCCCTAGCAACATTTCGTGCAGGGATACTCTGCTCATGTGAACGTGTAAGTTTTTTCTTCTATTGGCATTGAGACCAAGGAAAACATAAATTCGACAATTATTTGTATATGGAAAACAATCTTATAAGTAGATGTGTAACACTCTTAACTGCAAAAACTATTTAAACATTAAACTTGATTACATAAAGTGGCTTTTGCTTTTCCAAACTACTCGAATTTTTTTGTACACAAATCGGAATAAGACTTTTTCTCAGAGAGAGAGAGAGAGAGAGGGCTTCTTCGGCCACAATTTGCGGGTAGTGGCATATGTGTACTCATCCTCGTCACTAAAATCCAAAGTTCTCTATTAAAAATCCAACTTTTAAGGATGATGGCCATTGGACGTGAGAGAGGGCCACAAGAGCTACAAAATATGACAATTTCTAGTTGCCCACATGTTTCCGTTTTCCTAGGATCCTGGCTTATCCTGTCTAGAATTTGACAAATTTTGTGTACGAAAAATCAAACCTTATCGGCATAGCCAAAGTGTTCATATATTATGAAAGCTATGGACCTGGTTGTCTGTGCCGTTAATTTTTTTCAAGGTTGGCAAGAAATGTGGCCAATATTACATTTGGAATACAAACACTCGGATTTTTCATGCATAACACTGTATGCTAACGGAGCTCTGTTATCGTACTTGGTTTGTGTCCGGGGTTATGCATTTCGCAATTTAACTGCACACACCTATAAAAACGGACACAAACGGATTTGTTTAATTTGCAGTAAAAATATAGTACCAATTTCGTTATTTTTCTATCGCCATTTTCTGTGTAATAAACATTTAACAATTCCTTTACTCTAGAGAAGATGACGAAGCAGTTAGAGAAATACAGAATAGAATAATAAATATAAATTAATTATAATTACTATTTAATTTGTTTATGTTTTGTTTGAATATGAAGCTTTTTAATTTAATCTTTAGAATTTTTAAGAGTCTTTTGAAATGTTTCTATTAAGTTTTGAGTTAATAAGAACGTTTTTTAATTGAAAAATGTTGTAGTTTAGAAGTGCTCTTGTTACTTTTATACTCAATACAGTTACTTTTTCACTCATTATATTGTAATTGATTAATTGTGGGTGCTGTTCGCTGAAGTAGTAGAACACGAGACTATGGAGCGGTCGTGAGTTCGAGCCCCCGATGAGTCATGAAATACTGTGGTGAATTCTTCTGATCAGCATTAGTGCGTGATTGTGTTAGTTGTTGCCAGCCTGTTTCATTGATGAAGGCATAGTCTCTGAT
Organism: Linnaemya tessellans; assembly: GCA_951800035.1. Lineage (NCBI taxonomy): Eukaryota > Metazoa > Arthropoda > Insecta > Diptera > Tachinidae > Linnaemya > Linnaemya tessellans. The sequence continues at coordinate 674,023 of OX637535.1, forward strand.
CACTGAACATAATTGGCAGCGACCGACACTATCATGTACTAAAAAGCAGAGTAACAGCACCCACCTTCGTCGGCCCTGTAGCAAAAATTAGCCGGCGAAGTAAAAGGTTGAAATAGCTACAAAAACAGCTGTCTATCTTCTCATCTTTCCTAATCTGTCCCCCTATACTATCCCCTCGTTTTCAGTTCCGGCGCAATGCATTGCATATACAGGGGTCATCCCCTGAGTGCTGGTCCAAGATAAAAAAAAAATTGTTTTTACATTTTTCTCGTGTTCCGAATTCAAAATCACTCAAACACGTTTGTGCATGCATACATGAGAAAAATACGGTTGAGTGTTTGTACACTTCCATTGGAAGCAAACACAGTTATTATATTTACATAGTATATGAACTAATATTCAAGAAAGAAGTCAAACCTATTCATGTGCACGAACGTGTAGATGCAAGTTCATATTTTTTGCTTATTGATTTGTTTACCTATTGATTTATCGATTTATTTAAATTTTGTAAGAAATTTTCCCAAACTTACCTTAAATACCGCAAAGTTGTTGCTGTCTTTTTAGATTTTTTTTACAACTTTCGCCTTACAATAAATCTATTCGTACTTAAAAGAATTGTTTTTGCTGCACAAGTATTATGTATTTGGAATTTCCAGCAACAGCTGCCATTTTGTCGACAGTCTTTATTCAAAGTCATTCTTTTGAATGATTTTTTTTCCTTTTAACATTTAGCTGCCATCATCGTTAGCAGCAGCACTACCAACATTGTCAAAGATAAAACGCACTATGGCGTGGTCGTTCTCATTCCCGCACTACGAGTAACGACATTCAAGTTGAGAAGTATCTATGGCTTGCAATATATCTTGCTTTACTGAAAATTTTTTCTGTGTTATCAGCAACAATTGAACACTGCTTTTACAGTTTTTTACTGTTATTGCTAATCAGCAGTCGCTGCTGTATTTTCTTTAGTGAGAAAAAAACACTAAACAGAAACGAGTAAGTAAAAGATAAAGGTACTTAAACTCAGACAATATTCCAGTTCGTGCAAAGAGATAAATGTGTGTGTTTTGTATACAAATACTTAAAAAACATCCTTAAAACCATAAGCTATACTTTTTGTCCTTTTGAAAAATCCTATCAAGGATAAAACAAAACATAGCAATAAGGCAAAATGGTATGAATTGAGCTCTAGGAAAAGCATTTTTTATTTTCGATATTGATTGCCTGAAAAAGGATCTATTATCAAAACAGGAAACACAAAGTTCAAATCTTTGTTTTTGCTAAGAGCAACAAGAAATATATCAAAAAACGTTATCAGGCATACATAAGTTGTTATTGCACAACATTATCGACGATAATCTAACGCTTTAAGTAAACAATAACAGATAAATGATATTTTCTAACATTTTTTTGTGAATTATGAAGTTGTTGATACACAATACACCACAAACCCTGCAGTATGGGTTTTTTCGTTTGTTTTTACTCTTCTTATATGTAATGAATCACTTAAGTGATGTATTTGAAGTTTTTTGCGGTGTGTACCATTTTTTTAAACGCATCGATTAATCCTAATTGACACTTATTTCGTTCATTTATTATAATAAATAACTAAAACGTGTGGCAAATTATTTATTGCATACAAAGAGAATGGGGTTTTGGATACATGTATTTAGTTTAAGCATTATTTGAAACTTGGTCTTCTAATAACTAGACGTGTTTAATTAAGAAATTAAGGAGTCGGAAATTAAACAAAAAATAATGGGTATCCAAGAGAATTTTGTAAAACCCACAATTTTCAAAAGAAATTCTTTCTAAATACACCCTTCCAATTTAAGCTTTTCTATCTAGGAAACAATCCTTTTGCAAGGATATAAGTAGGATCGCTTAGGTTAAGTGGACGAGAGGAGCCATTGCGTTAATGTCGGTAAAGGAGAAAACCTACTACATATGTAAAGAGTAGTAAAGGGGCTTAGACACGGTCAAAATGGTTATAGTGTGAGTGAAAATTTGTTAGTATGTGTGACACCAACGATGCTTGATAGAAAACTAAAAAATTTGGATTTTTGGCATGCTTGCTGTCGCTTGTTATATACTATCCCCAGTATTCATAAAATTTAAAATGAATTTGATATGTACATATATTAATAAACAAATTCCATACAAAATTTTCTTAAAACAGATTTCAAATACGATTTATTTTTTTGTGAATATGGGGGTATATGTATATGTGTTAATCCGCCAAGCACGAACAAATTTTTATTATAATTATCAAGGCAGCTTTACTCTGCCTGGATAATTATATTTTCATTATGAACAGTTGTCAAAAAAATCGGAACTTAACAAAACAAACAGCACAAAATCAAAATGAATGCTTGATTGGACATCAAGCATGGTAAGTTCAAGCCCACAAGCACACGTACAGGAACTTGACAGCAAGCATTTTGACCGTGTCCAAGCCCCTTAACGCTCGAAAAAGTAATATCCAAGAAATATGCCGAGATTGTAAAAAAATGTTTTATAATTTTTTGGAAAATCGTTTAAATTTGGTGGCAAGTATGTCTTCGAGAACAAATTTAAACCCACAAAGGAAGACATAACATTCCGAGTTGATTCAAAATCTTTGATAGCAATTTGCATCAGCAGCACACTGCATCTTTGGGAGCCAAGAAAAATGTTGAGGTTAATATATAACAATTACGAGAGGAGTTCAAAAGGAGAACGAAGCAGTGCTCCATCTACTATGTCGGCGGTCTGCCTTCGCACCAGACCTAAGCCAATGCCGACCAATTGCAACATTTGAAAATAATATTTATATAGTTAATATATCACATATTCCTCTCGTTTTCATAGACAAAAAGAGTTTCTATACTTGCTACAAGAAGAGCAATTGTCTTGTAGTTCTGGAAAGGGAGCCACTTGTGCCCAATTTTTGTTGACACTCAAAGGCCCCTTCAGTAATATGGTAACTAGTAGTTTTGTTTTTGCATCTATCTCAAATCCTAATACATAAGTATTTCACCTGTGTACCTGTTGCATCTCCCACCATGCTGAAACATTTCACTTTTTTATTAATTATTATGCGCCCGTTAAAACCGAAACACTTTCAGGCCCCGTACATATGTAGATGTGAGCCAATGTGTTCTAGCAACTTGAACGTTTGTCTTTCGATATTGAATATTTGATCTTTTAAGGGATTTGGTTCAATTAATAAAATCTTATACTCACATATTAATATGGTATTCCTTCTTAAGTAACTTAACTTCACTTTTCACAAAATTTAAATTAAATCCCAACAGTTGTATTATTTTATCATGTATTTATGATGAAGAGATTAGACGATACTAAAATTCTCAAGTGGATGGTGCTCGGTTTAGACAGTTACCATATGCAGTTTTTGATATCTAGCTTGTTGTTGTAGTTGTAAAGTCGAAGGGTTCTTTTCTTTTTAGTATACAAGCATGGTGAAATACATATATAATTCACCACGTTGGCGTCGTCTCTTCATTTGGTTATTGTCAAAATACATATGTTTGTATTTAAAAACAAACCACCACAATGTGAAAAGTGATGAGTAGTGAAAAGTACAAGAAAAAAAATAAATGAAACAACAAATTGCTGTTGAAAAGTTATAAAAATTTTTAAAATATAGTTCTGCACATACATGTGCAAATTTGTATTATTACATATGAATATAAACTGAAGAACAATTACTTTATTTTAATAAATAACTTGTGTTAATGAATGCTAAAGAAATTCTAATGAAGGCGGTTCAGTGCGATCAGGCTGGCCGCATATTGGAAGCCCAAAATTATTATCAAGAAGGCATACAACTTCTTATGGAATTAGTAAATGGTGAGTAGCTCTGGAACAAACCTGGTTTAAGGGCTGAACTGCGACCCAAAAGAAAGGCGTCCTTTGTAGTGGAGAATATAATCTGCAGAGATTCTGTGGAAAAATGTTTTATTTAGTATAACCATAAGGGGAACATGCGATATGACACTCTTCTTCTCGAATAGTGGTTTTGCTATGGAACAGTAGTTTTCATTGCCGCCCTCGGGTCGGGCTAAGCTATTTTCCTCCAGCCATTGCTTTTATCAAAAATAAGCTCGTTCAGAACCAACAAACAAAATAAAGTTCTTATAAATAGAAACGTCCTTTAATTAAAATAAAGATCAAATCAGGGGCAAATTACGGCATTCGATATCGATCGAAATTTGTATCTAAATTGTATGGAAATTTCGATCGATATCGATTGTGGAAATTTGGCCCAAGGTTTAAAAAACTTTTTGTAGCTCCTTTGCAGGATTTACATATTCTGTAAGATACCATGCAATAAATTATTTAAAATCAATTTATTACAAAAAAATAGATACCCGCTATGATCTTATGCTAATACAAACACATTTATTTTCTGTCTCTAAAGGCGAATGTGATGTTAAGAAGAAAAAGGTATTCCATGTACGTATTAAAGAATATAATGATCGTGCAGAACAAATTAAGGATCGTGTGCGAAGGCATGTCTCTCAAGGCGAATTAGTTTGTCACATACCCATCGATGAAGATGCTACCGGCTACAGTTACCAAAAATTGTTTGGAAAATACATTAATTCCGAAATAAAAGAAGTGCTAATGGAGGAACCTCATATTACCCAAAGGCATCATGTGAGTTGGCATTTTACTAACAGTAATTATTGTAAAGTCCAGAGATACATAATATATAAATTGTGTAACAATACTTAACGATTAACCTACAAACTATGATCAATTTAAGATGGCAAACATAACTTTTTTGCTCTATTCACTAATAACTAATTTTCAATATTTTCATATTTTACTTTTGTATTTATATGAAGCGGAAGATGGTTTTACTTACTTCTTTTAACCATATTTTTTAAAACGTTAAGATATCATATCTGAAAACGGTAGTGTGGTATACGTTGTTCGGATGCATATTGTTCTATAGATCGTAGTTATTTAAATTTAAGGAATGCATAAAGTATTTGCTTTAAGCTTTAAAAATTAACTTAAATTGTTTAATTTGTTGGTATAACAATCTGTTGAATAATTTGTTTTGCAATAGGTGTAATTTTATATCGATGGCGCTGTGAAAATTGATAAATTTCAGGAAGACCATTTCAATTATATGTATATTTTGCATACTGATATTTCATATAAATTTTATTGATCGAGTATAACTGAAAAGCTTTGCTGTAGTGGCCTAAAATATAGAATCAAAGCATATAATAACTTCATTTGGCTTAAAACTGGCAGCTTTTTATATATCAGTCAGAAATAAATGCATTTAACTTTTACCTATATAGTACAGATGTTGCAAGTGTTTTAGAATTGATCTCCAGAGACTAGAATAGCTCGATGAAATGTCTTGCTTCATCATTTGCTACACAAGCGTTTATTTCAAGATCAACGTTGCGGCAGTTCTAAGAATAATATTCATTATTCAAACACATAAATGCAAATTAATTTTTTATAAACTTTGAAGTTGAATCATGAAATTAATATTCAAAGTAAATTACATTAGCTGGCTGGTGGAAGAGAAGGGTGCAGCCCTCTTGGGAGAATATGCGATCCCTTTGTGTTTTCCAAGTATATATTTGGTGCAATATAACGGACCAACTTAAACATATTTAAATTTCGAAACTTTTGCGCCAGCATTATAGCAAATATTCGCAGGCGAGCTAAAATAAAAAATAAAGAAAACTGATATAAATTCTATTTCTTCTAATCTATCTTCATTTACACCAGCACCACCGTTCTCCTTCTTTCATAATTTCGACACAATGTGTTACTATCCCGTCTGACTTTAGAGATTATCTATTAAAGTCGACGCAAAGATTTTCTAATGATATACTGAAAAAGTATAATGGATATAAACCGTAACGATATGAGTATAATTATTTCAGTATCGCGAAAGGTATTTTTAATTTCGGTATCTAAAACACCGGTAAACCTGCATTACAGTAAAACTGATTTAAACATTGTACGAGGCGAAAATATCTGTATTAGGTTATTAAAAAATGACAGTATTCTAATGCACATGTTTTTTCGACTTATGTTTTTAAATTTGGTCAATATTTATAGGCTAAGAGTCTATGTTTGAATAAAAATACTCAGTTCAACAGTTTGGAACCTATATTTTAGTTGTGCCCTCTGAAAATGACCAGACCAAATATTAGTTTGCATTGGGACGTTGAAACGTTCTAGCTTTTAAAATACTATAGACATTTTAGAATCATGTATATAGCATAGACTTCGATGTATAGACTAAATTTTATATTCTGTATTTTTCTATAATTTTCCTTTCTTTCTCTTAAAATAAAACAACTTAGTTTTAAACAACAATTAAACAAACTTTAAAACAGTTGAATTTGAAAATGAAAATACTTAGTTTTAAATTAAAAAAAGTGAATTTAATATGAAAAATGTTGAATTTGATATGCAAAAATTTTAATATCGGGTGGTTAAATTTCAAGGGCCGATGTTGATTTTGAATAAAACACAAACTATTTAGGAAATTATTGTAATTTTATTTTATTATAATACATTGGTATTACTCAATTATGTATGGAACAAAATATCGGCCAAATGGGCGCCGCGACCACGGCGGCACACCTCCATCCGATGGTCCAAATTTTCGATGACCCTGAGGCATAATGGAGGTTCTATGCCGTTAATGTGCCGAATTATCTCATCCTTTAGCTCTTGAATTGTTGCTGGCTTATCGACGTACACCTTTTCTTTCAAATAACCCCAAAGAAAAAAGTTCAACGGTGTCAAATCACATGATCTTGGCGGCCAATTGACATCGCCATTACGTGAGATAACACGGCCATTGAATTTGTTGCGCAAAAGAGCCACTGTTTCGTTAGCTGTGTGGCAAGTGGCACCGTCCTGCTGAAACCACATATCGTCCACATCCATATCTTCCAATTCGGGCCATAAAAAGTTCGTTATCATCTCACGATAGCGAACACCATTCACAGTAACTGCCTGACCGGCCTCATTTTGGAAAAAATACGGCCCGATGATGCCGCCAGCCCATAAACCGCACCAAACAGTCACTCTTTGTGGGTACATTGGTTTTTCGACAATCACTCTTGGATTCTCATTTGCCCAAATGCGGCAATTCTGTTTATTGACGAATCCACTGAGGTGAAAATGTGCCTCATCACTGAAGATGATTTTCACAAAGTGCACGATATGCATTTTTCTTTGAACGCCCATTTTCATAATAAGTCTGGATAACTTTAACATGTTGTTGGATTGTGTATCTCTCCATGGTTCAAATTGAGTAAGTCTGAAATAGAGAAATGTCAAATAAAATTCGGAAAAAAGCTTGGCGTTTAGGTGTGGTTCACATTCAACATCGGCCCTTACAATTTAACCACCCTTTATATTTCAAAAATAATTTAATTTGTTTGAAATAAATGTTAATTTGTTTTGAAAAAAATTAAGTTTGAATTTAAAAAATTTGAATTTGATCTAAAAAATTTTTAATTTGGGAGTAAAAACATACATATATATAATTTATTTTTCGAAAATGATATCGATAAGGAAAATAAACAAATTATAAAAATATTGGGATTAATGTGGGGGTTCTAAGACCGCCTAAACGTTTTTATTTTTGTAAAGCCTTCTCTCTGCTTTTGTAACGATTTGAACTTGTTGTTTGTTTTTAAATTCTATACTAACAAACTCTCTGTCGACTATGTAGATTGTGAGTATGCTCAGGGCAATCACAAAGTTTTGTAATGCTCTAAAAGTGAAAAACTAAAAGGTCTTCCTTTACAACCAGTACTATTTATTTCCTTCTGTCTTCATTTTAGTTTAAAAATTTAATATCATTTTTCGAATTACTGGTTAAGCATAGTAACAATTTGAAGTTCATAAGTTTGCTGACTAAAACCGACCCAAAGGACCCTTCTAGCCAAGAGAATTTCCTTAAACAGATTAAAGACGATTTAGACAAGCGTGGCATAACCTTGAGCATTAAATATGACAATTCGTTACATGACCGTAAAATAGTGTAAGTTTTTATATATTAGCTTTCGCACATTTTTCAAACATTGCCATCTTTTTTCATAAATTTCCAGCTTAAGCAGTGGTTATATAATTAAAATTGGCCGTGGCCTCGACTTCTACAAGCCTACCAATTCTATGTTTTCCTTAGGTCTCACAGATTATGACTTTCGGAAATGCAAGCAGACCGATGTCGATATTTGGCGTACAAAATATATTTCTTAAAAATACTTTCCATCCTTTATTTCTTACTCGTTAATCAAATTTCTGTCTTTTTTTGATCAAAACAACAATATAGCATTTGTGACATGTTTTTGAATAATTAAAGTACATTGTATGTATTTATTTTGGTGGTTATATGTATATCACTGTGAATAATATTTTCAAATAATATCTGCAAATTTGCTAAAACACGATTTCGAAAAAGTCGTGATATAAATTGTCTGTATTAATTCAACGAAATTAACTTTCAGAAGCTTCATAATTAACCTGTAAAAGAAAATAAAAAGAAAAAGTACTCGCCAATCGAAATAAGAGCCAATATTCTCTTCATTCCAACGCATTTGTGACGTGAGATTACTTCATGATCACTTATATTTTGCGCATTTGCTCACATACAATCAGCTATCCCTAACGTGTAGAGATACAAATAAAAATTTTCATTTGAAAGGTTTCAGCCCAACCAATATAATACTGTGCTACTTCTTCCACGACTAAAAGCTAGTTGGTGGCACGGCTTAAATGAGGCCGCACGAAATCATTTCTAAATGTAAAAATGGGTTGATGCCATATGACAATCACCTAATGCAAATAAGTAACAGTAAGTACACAAAGTCTCCTACTCAAATACATGGAATTTCTCAACTCATACATGCTTTTACTCTTGCATCTGAAACGCTGCATAGAGAAGATGATAAATATGAAAGAAATAAAATTTTATCTGGAATCATAGAGTCATAGAAGTTAAGTTTTTTATTTTTTCTGGACTTTTAGGGTCGTAAATGTTTGAAGAAGACAATAATATTGACGACTATAACAAGACCAATTTAATGGTTGAGTTGTTGAATTATTTCTTTTCATACAAACGACAAAAGACCTCATAAAAGGGGATAATAAACTTGAGAAGTAGCACCAGAGAGAAGAACATTTAAAATGTGGTTTTTAGAATGCGAAAAAATATTATTGAGTTTTACCAATAAAATGAATTAAGGCGTTGAAAATATTTATGAGGAAGGGTAGAAGGGATGAACGTTTACTGTTGAGTTAAACAATGATTATCATTATCCAAAAGCGTCAAAGGAATTTTCATAAAAATAAAAAATTAATAAGAACTATTAATATAGTTGGTCACAAAAAAATGTGTAATCGTTCGTCGTATAAATACTTAGATGTTGGGTCTTTAATTATAGTAATTGGCAAAATACGAAAAATCGGATAACCAAAAAAGGAGAATATAGTTTGTGTTTTCTAATCCTGTGGAAAGGGAGTGCGAAAGGAGACTGGCTTTATAATAACAAAATATTCTACTTTGTTTTTGCATTATGTGGTTTTGGTGCGAGTAAAAAAAAATAACCATATATTCGCATTTTTCTTACTGCGAGATAATAATTTTCACTGGCTTTGTCAGAATGTAAGTGCGAGTGCTTCCCGATTGTAATAAAATTTCGTACCGCATTTAAAGACCTGTTGCAGATTTTGAGTTCAGTTATTACATTTTATATCCCCAAAGGGAGCGGAGTCACGAAACTCCAAAGTGGGTAATTTCGAAGTTACGAAATATTCAAAACTATCGGAAACTGAGTTAAGAAAAAAAACTAATATAATATTTTCCAACCTAATGCGGAAACTGAAACAAAATTTTTAATATGAAAAAGAATTGAAATAGTTAAAATTATAACTTAAAAAAAAGTAAAAGTTTCGCCAAATGCGATAGTTAGGGAAAGTTCGTTGGGAGTTATGGAAATGTCAGAAACAAGTCTCATTTGGTTTTCCTTCCATTATATTAAATACTACATCACTTTCGATTTTAAGCAAGAATTTTCATTCGAAAATAATGAAAATAAACATTTTAATTTCGTGTTTTTTGTTTAAGACGTTCTGTATCTTCAGGATCTTTGAAAGTCGTTTCAGTAGAAGAACTGATTCAACTTTGCTTAGAGTTATACTTAAATATATGCAAGCATTTAAAAATAGAAACACTTTAAACTTAATTTAAAAACGTCATTGTTGCATTCGATTTTTCACTTGCATACAATATAAAGTATCCTTTTACGCACATTCATCTGCAAAGTAATTTTTATTATTTCCTTTTTTGTCCTTGATATCCATCCGACTACAGTAGCAATAACAAGTAGTCTAAATGCCATAAGTTAAAATTGCCAAACTAATATTTTCACCTGCAATTGAGCACAAGTGAAAAAAGGAAAAAGGACATCCAAATGTCCTTAAACATACAACTTATGGCCATTTAAAGTTTTACTTTTTCCGTGTACAAAGAACTAAACGAAAGCAATCATTGCAGTTTAAATACTAAAAAGGGAGGTGGAAAGGAAATTTGGTATGATGCGTTCAGCTTTAAATTTAAATCTAGTTTCAAATTTTATCGAGACTTATTCGTGTTTTGATTTAATATATTTATTGGTTTTTTTCTTCTTCTGAACAACTGAAAAGCAAGCTTCAAAGTCCAATGAATTTGTAATCCGGGATTAGTGCAAATCTGGATAATTTGTAATGATATTTACATGGGGTTGCCATTGCAAGAAGTTGTTTTTTGAATCCAAAGCTTCTGATGTTAAGCTCATGTAATTCCAGTGCATCTTTTTAAAGTTAGCAATTCATTCATTGCGGTGCCTCAACGAGGACTACATGGTCATAATACAATGGCCATTTCTTATCTACTTGATGTTGGCTCAATCTAAAGGACTTGAGCGGTTAGCCCTCGAATACCGACCAACATGGCAATAGGTGTTTCTTGGTATGTGTGCATATTGCCGTACAAGTGAAGTCAAATTATATTTATCTCAAATACGTACCTGTTCCTTCCTCACATCCACTTGGTGCACTTGTCCTCAGGCTATAAATTCGAGTGTATAGTGTGGCACTTGTGCGGTTCAAGTAGCAGCCACCATAAAAAACCACACTTTGTGATTTTTTTTCTTTTGTGCCACACACAAGCAACGAAAATGGTGGTAATACTTTTGATTTGCACATCGCTCGCATTGGACAGCAATGGAAGAGATCAGAAAGTACTCCAGCCCAGTTGTTTGCGATGGAGTGTCAAGGATTTGGATGTCTGAAATCGGTACAAAATGTGTTTGCATAATGAGAGTTAGAGAGAGCGAGTGAGGAAGTACAACTTTCTTTTCTAATGGAAAAATAAGTATTAGGTTCCGTGGCCAGTACAATTGTTTTGTCATAGAAGTGGGCAGCGCAATTATAAAGCGTTTTCTTTTAGAGTGTCACAACCCCAGAGCAACGCGTGCAAATTGTTGAAATTTTTAATTAAGATAATTGTTCTATTTGTCAAACACATCCTGAGCTTCTTCCATTTTACGGCGTACGTAATCGTCCTTCAGAGCGGTTAATTCAGTGGGCACTGAAGATGCTGTAGGCGCTGTACTGAAAAGCATTGAAGATGACCCTAATCAATCCATTCGTCGCCATTCTCAACAACTGGGGTTGTGCCCTTCCACTTTATGGACGATTTTTTTAGTTCTTGAAAATTGTTGATCCAGATTGCGCCTTCAACGCGCCACATGACAGAAATCATATTTAAATTCATAAAATTTCCTTTCCAATGAAACCCGTTCCATTGCTATTAAAAATATATTTCCTTGTTTTAGTGCAATTAAAATTCACTCTATAAAAAGCACCCTTTACTATTATATTGCCTAGTATTTGTTTTCAGTCGATAGTAATGAATTTTTGCGCACCAAAAGTGGGCATCTCCACGCCCATCCAAAATGTATAATTTGTAAACTTTTTCTGCTTAACCGATCGCACATTCTTCAACTTATTCTTCTGAAACAAAGCTAATCCTTGCGAAACAGTTTTTTGTGGTTAAATAATACAAATTGCACCGTGTAATCCCTCTTTTATTTATTTATTTGGTTTGCAATCTGCAATTTGCACTAAATAATACATCAGTACAGTCGGAAAACTTAAATTGTAGAAAAAATCAAGTGCGGATGAACTGCATCCACATCTGAAGCTCGTATAGCCCGTTGGTGACCGATTCCTAAAGAAATGTATAAAAGAGAAGAAAGCCGGGTAGGCTGTTGCATAGGCCAATGAAATATATTAACCTGGACTGTTTCAAAGACTCTTGTAATTGATCTTGGAAATGCTCTACGAATCACGTGTGTATGTGCACAATATGTTTCGGAAAGAAGCAGAAACTGGCAGTGGTCATGGCATTTCAACAAACTCCGCATGCAACGCCTCGTATTTGTTGTTGCTGTAGTTGCAGTGGCGAAAAAGATGCAGGGCTTAAAACGTGCGCATACATAATGTTACCACCTTTTAATTTTCTTGAACAATGAATTAAATGAAAAAGAAAATCGGGCTGGAAAACCGTTGACAAAAAAATTGCAAACTAGTGCCAAGAGTACTGCAAATGCCATAAATCTCTGACAGAAGTTGAATATGTTGTACAGCCTTGCTCAACAGTCAAACGAACCAGCCAAGACTTGGCGAGGCAGGCAGGCGGGCCAACTCATCTCCACTCGACCTGCCAAGTGAACATTTCGAAGAAGAATTAAGTGCAAAAGGAAAAAAGAACAAGAAGAACGAACAAACGAACGTCTGTGTGAACATTTTTATTGCAATGCACAAAATTCAATGGTGTGCTGCTTTCTTCTTATATCTCTTTTTGCTCCCACGCAGGGCAGAAACAACAACTACAACAACAAGAAAAGAAAAATCATGAAGTAATATGCAGCCAACCTGCTAACAAAACTCTGCGGGATTCCGTGCTCTGAGTGCCGCCACCTCTTGTGCGGCATTCACCCAGCCAAATGGCGATAAGTATTGGATTACTTTTTTTCTTTCTATACATTTTGCATCCAATATATTTTTATGCTTGGAAAAAATTAAAAAAGCGTTTCATGTGTAATTCTCCTTTTGCTGGTTTTATTTTTATTAAAAGTTTCTCCAAATCGAGCCAAAAAATCGCATAAAATTGTCGCCAGCACAAATTTATTTTCAATTTTCGTTAATTCAAATAATCGAGCATTATTTGGAGTTCATTCATTCTTCCTGCCCGTACGATAAAGTGGAAGCGGGCATGCAACCTTTTGTGTGATTGTGCTTCATTTTGTTTTGCGAACCTGCACAATTGCAACAATTTAATCCGTTCTGCGAGCAGATGGGTCGATGGCGTTAAGGATTTAACCGAACAATTGCCGTTGCGTTTCAATTACTTCTTTGTACTCCGTTGAGTTAAAAAAAGCAACAAGAAATTAATGACTTTGGTGGGTGTAAATAAAATGAATAAAAAATTATTTGACGTGCATAATGGAGAAGAAAAAAATCAAGGTTGTTAAAAAGTGGTAATCGCCCGCAGTTTTGTGACCACCCGCAAAGTGGAATATTTACAGCCGCAATGAATATTGTCACATACCAGAAATTTCATTATATCCTTAAGGACACACAACTAACTGCACACATACAGACAGCATTTGCCACTAGGCTGGAAGTATTTTTTAAATGTGCATGTGTGTGTGTGTGTGTGGTGCGTGCACTGTCAGACTTGAATGCAGGCGTCTGTTCAAAAGGATGGGTACGAAAAATGTGAATTAACTTTATTTCCTCCCGGTCTTTGTCTCCTTTTTCCAGCAGATAAATGATTTTAATTGGCATCCTTGTTTAAATAAAATTAAATAAAGCCATTAGGGTGTAGATGGTTGGTTCAAGCAACCACTATTCTACTCTACATTTGGATCACTCGCACAAACTGTCGACTGGCGGGCAAGTCAGTCATGAAAACTAAATAAGAAAAATTATTGTACTCTGCTATTGGGCGTTTGTTAATTTTTATAGAAGCATCCCTGATGCATTAACTCTTACGATGCATTTTTAGCCATTTTGTCAGCTGGTTGGCTTCGCTTTTTCATAATCGCTTGTGAAGAGTGCTCCAGAATGGGCCAGTGGTAGTCGTATGTGCATGGCGGTGCTTATCATTGCTTTCTTTTGATTTTTGGGTCTGAAGTCAAAATTTCTTAAAAAGAACACGGCAAAACATGAGATTGTAGAGTCATGGTAAAACTGTCGCTATTGGTCACACGAGAAATTGTAAAACTTCTGCGCTTCAAAAAAAAAAAACAGAAAATTGGGAAACAACGTAAATGCGATTGGCGTGCGAACAGTCTTGACAACAACAAAAACATTTCCACAGATGCCAACTTCTATGTTTTGGATCGAACAAAATATTTAATTGATTTAACAAATACAAACATAGATTGGGCATATCTGGAAACTACTGATAAAATAGCATAATTGTTGTCTAAATCGATTGTAAAAACTATTTCTTTTGTCATGTTTTCGTTCGAAACTCAATAAATTTCTTACTTTAATTCTGCGAAAGCCGGACTAGTCAGCAGCAATGCCGTGAAACGGAACAATTTCCCAACAGCATTTACGATGTCATACAGCGGAAGTGAGTTAATTTGCAGTGTCTTAAAAAATAGAACGAAAAAATTACCGTAATCAAGAAACTAAAATAAAATTTAAAAAGCAGCAGCAAACAACTACGACAGCGCCATCAAAATAAACAGATAAGAGTTTTCCGCACCAGCCTATTTTCGCCAATACAAATTTATGTGTTTACAAACTATACCGACTGGAGCGTGGCGTGGTGTGTGTGCACGAACCACGTTTGAATGCACTGTAACTGCAATGGATTTATTGTCGAAAAAGAACTAAAATGCAACCATGAAAAAGAATATAAGAACAGCAACAAAAGCAAACAGCACGGAACCCCGCAAACCCACTGCATATTTGCATCCTTTGAAACTGAATATTCAAAGGAATAGCACTCGTTATACGGCGCTAACTGCGCTTGTTTCAACTATTTTGTGGGCTGTGAGTTTTTGTTTTTGTGTTAATTTTATTTTTACGTTATTGTTATTATTATAATTCTTGGTTTTTATTATTTTTTTTTTTTTATCATTATTTTTTATTTTTCTGTTGGCATTTGCCAACACCTCTTGTCCGTTGTTGCTTTATTTAAAAATTGGTTGCCGCATTATTTATCGCACATTTTTGCAAATTTTTTTTCATTTTGTTACGGAAAATTTCCGTGAAAAATTCTTTCTGTTACTACAAAACTAAACAGTTGGGTCTAGAGTGTTTGGTTGCACGATGTGCAGAAAGTGCATCCAATGCACTTTCATAAATCTATTAAATCAAACAGCAAAATAATGAAGTAAGTTTGGCTGCCTATTTCTCGTATGCTGCAATTATGACTTATAATGCATTTAATTTCAAGGATTCTACTGTTAAGGAACGCCGAACAGACACACAAACATCTGTCCAAACGAGCACATTTGTCTGTAATATTTTACTCTCAAAGTTATAGAACTTGTTTTGTAGTTGCATATTTACTAGGGCGGTTGCAAAATGTCTCTTAATTTTGGGCAAGAAAAAAAAAACTATAATCATCGCACGATAACGTTCCTGTATCCGTTCAACCAGATGTGAACTTCGTCCATAAAGTGGAAGAAGCGCCCGATCCACGTTCTTAGCCGAACATGAATTTTAATAATGATATTCAATAATCTGCAAGCCTTTTTTGTTTGTAAGTCGAATCATGGCTAAATTACAGGCCAAACTGAACATGTTTAACAGTAAAAGAGAGCTGCTAAAAAAGTTACTAAAACATGACCAACGAAGAAGGGGAGTGTATTGATAGCGTCAGTCGGTGCAGGTAGTTTTCACTGACCAGTCAAAAGTCGATGCTGTTCTCAGGCCTGAGTGCAGGACCGAACCGACAACAGCAGGTACTCTAACTACTTCAACCAACTGATTATTAACTCTTTCCAAATGTTAGCGTTCTGAGCATAACATTTTCTGTTGTTCACTCGTTATGGGGAAAGGGATGACTGTGAGCCGCCCTAATGATATTGTTTATTGCAGCAGTTTCACATTGAATGTTAAGAGTTTTTATGAAATTTATGTGAACAATTATATAAATTTTATTGCTGTTGCTTTATATTGTTGCCTTTAATTTGTGCATTTCATCCACTTAAAATTTGTTCTAACTGTTGCTATTTTATTATCCTTTTTTGCATTTATGTATTTTCTTTTTTTTCCTGCAAGTTCTTTGTATCTGTTGCCATTTTGTTTTTAAAATAAAATTTTTGTGCAATATATTTTTTCCTGCAGAAAATTATAAATCCACACACACACACACAAACACACTCGTACATGCATATACGTTTATATATAAGTTAATGTGCATACGTGTGTGCAGTATGATGAATATTCCCTTGAAAGGAAACTGGTAGATATACAGGTATGTGATGAAAATCAATTAAGACACAAAAACAATTTGAAGACGATAAAAGGTGTGATGTGAGTTCTGTTATCGTTTTGTCTTATCGATTTCATATTACATTTTGTTTCAAGTAAAAACAATCGTTTTGCTGTGTGATGCAAAACGGTTATATCAGTTTCAAATTGTTTTCAAAACAAGATTGAGTCTGGTATCTTTTTGTATTTTCTTATTCATTTGAAAAGATCAAGGAAATGTAAGTAAATTTTTATTCTAAAAAATATGATAAAATATGATTTTTCTTTTGTATTTAAGGGGAAGACACAAGAATTTACGTCAGGAAAATGCTTTAATTGATTTTATGCAAAATCACACTGATGTGGCTAAAGGATTCACCAGAGGTGATAGAATTGACACCGAAAATCTTTGGAAGGATTTAGTTAAAGGCTTAAATAGCTTGGGTCCTCCAGTACATGACGTGACTGGGTGGAAAAAGGTATGGCTTAAAGAAGAATGTTTCTTAATACATTTTATTTTTAAATATCGAATTTTTTGGATATGGACATGCTGGAAAGCGGCAATCAAAAAGAAAATAACTATAAACAAAAAAGAAGTTGTTGCAACAGGTGGTGGTCCGTACAACCAAATCTACATATCCAAAAAGGAGGAGATTATAGGACAGATATGTGGCCTCTATTCTTTTGTAGATGGCATAAAAAATGCAAAAGCTGCTGGAATAGAAAGTGACAGTTGCACTACTTCATCTTCCGAAGATGAGCAGCCAAGTGGCCAATTAAATTTAAAACTATCATAAAACCCTCTTTATTTAATCTGAAGCATTGCATAAATCTGTATAAAAATAAATTAATAAACAATTAATTAAATCTTCCTTAAAAAATACATTTGGACATACATATCTGCTGGTAAATCCAACGGATTTGAAGCATCTCGTAATTGCTTCCTTCTTAAGTTTTCAGCTCCATTTTCTTCTTCCAATGCAATTAAAATTGCTGCTGCAACGAATGCCATACTATTTAAATTGAAATCTATTTTTATTGTTAAAATTTTACTTTTGCACAAATTTAAAATTGTTTTCACTTTATAGTAAACAAATACAGGGTTGCATGTTATACTTATGGTTGCATTTTTGTAGAGGAATGAAGCGGTATAAAACAAAAATGGAATGTGAAATCAATCTAAATTCATCACTACATTATCGTTTTCAAAATTGATTTTACTTTTCAAAACGATCGTTTTTCATCACATACCTGATAATTTAGAACTCGAACAAATTTCTTCTAAAGTAAAAATAAAAATGAAAAACAATTTTAATTTGTGCTTAAATATAAATAGTGGCAGTATTGAATTCTACAAGGCTCGCCGATCGAAGACGTAATTAGCTTCTGTTACTTAAGAAATATTATCGACAGCAAAGAATAATCCTGTACTGGTCCTGCGCACAAGTAATGCCAAACGAGTATTTGGAGCCCCTTCTGAAACTGCTCATACATGACGCAAACCTGAATAACGCTGCTTAATGGATATGCAACATGGAACAGTTTCCATCAACAATCCGTGGTTCCCGGCAGGACAAGCTCACGTCGCATTAGAAACAAAGGCGAGAATAAATGAGTGGTGTTTTTTCGTAGAGGTGTAGGAGTTTTTTTTTACTAAATATCGAATGAGTCGGCCAGTTCACAAGGTGAAAAAAAACCAAGTAATGGATTCACGCACTGTTTGGCATGCTGACCGTCTTGTTAGAACCATTTCTCCTTCAAATGATCTGCAATAAGTTTGCCTATCTCACCAAAAACGACAATTCTGCTTGTTGACATTCTCGTTATGCCAGAAATGAATCCCCTCACGGAACACACGCGTCCGCGTTGACTCTAATTCTTGCACCAGTTGGATCTTATATGGATGCAGGCCAAGGTCTGTACTTAACTGGACTGGGCGGGGAAGGAGTTGCTGAGAACCACGTCGACTGTCACGCTCTCATGTAAAGCCGCAATGAATTCTTCTGTAGGGCAGAGTAAATTTTATCAGGATTGGATATTATGCGCTCAGAGGGACGATTATACGCACTGTAACCCCAAAGAAGTGCTCTTCAAGTTTGTAGTTGGATTTGAATTGAATGCAACTCTGTTGTTTTCAGACGCCGAAACGCTTCCTCACCAGGGACCATGAGAATTTCCTGCTTCTTTATGAATCATAATTGAATGCGATGCTGTCCTACCCCAAATTTTTGGATTACTTAGATGCAGTCTTATTATTTTATGCGCGCCAAACAGTTTTCGAAACACGCCGAATTATTTGATTTGGACTCGCAATCAGTACGACATTTTAAAGGCGAGGATTTGTTGGACTCGCAATTTAATTTATTCAGTTTGCGTGCGTACCTGTCGGCGTTATTTTTATTAAAGCAATTGATCAACTTTTGAACTCTTGCACGACCTTATTTACATTATATCTGTGTTTCTGTAGATAAATATCTTATTTAAAAGCGTTTCTGTATTTAAAATTTACATAAAAGAGAGTCGTGCACTTAAAAAAACTCTCTTTTCAATTTAAGATGTTAATCGTCCAGGAACTTTGTGATGCGGATTTTTGATTTGTGTATTTTTTAACTTAATGATCGAGTTAAATTTTGCAGCAATTACCGAAAAACTGATTATGCTGTTTTTAATTTAAGAGCAAACGTTTTAACACACTCATGGGGGGCAGCCGGTGTGAACACCTGCTTCCCAGTTGCATCCACGTACTCGTTGTAATATTTAATATTAATACATTGAAAGCCCATGCGCTCAAATATCCGAGCGGAATAGAAGCTGGTGCAATCTACCGTCACCATTTCATAGTTAAACGTTTTCGCTTGAACTACAAGTTCGTCAATCAAGCGGCGTCCAATGTTTTTGCCACGTTTTCGTTTGTCAACAGCCAGCACGTGAATGTGCAGGACATTTTGCACATGGAAACGGTTACACACATTTGCATCGCGTTCTACACAGCCTGAGAATTGTAAAATATGACCAAGTTTAGTAGGACCCAGCCGGGCGGCCTCCTCAAAAAGTTGGTCCGCTTCGTGGGGTCCTTTTGAACCGGATATAACAACTCCAGCAAGTTCGCTCTGGGAGCTCATGTTGTCACGTACAATTGCCATGAAGGACATGCCGCGCTCTATATGAGACAAGTTCCAGTCCTCATCTTCTTTGTCTTGTTGCTTGGGCTCACTGCCTGCCGTTAAGGGTTCCTCAAGGTAATAATGCAGTCGTATGAAGTTCAGAATCTGTTGGCGCTCGTGTGGTTGGATGACGCGCACAAGAATTTCGTCGTTCGCCGAAAATGTATGACTTGACATCCATTTAGCTGGACGAAGTTGGTCGTGAAACCTACTGCGATCAAGTCTCATTAGTTGGGGATCCCTCTGGCAAAGTTGATGTATTTCACGCTGATGTCCTGCTGAGTTGTGTTGAAGGAGAAGAGGAAGAGAGTTGCTTTTATTTCGTACTGACCGTTGCCAACATTTTGATAGATTCAATTTGCACCTGAATGCATAAAATAAATAATTTGCGTTAACACTCGTAATTTTGGAAGATTTCTCGAATAATTTTCCTTATTACTCGTATAATCAGTTTGACAATCTGTCAAACTGGTTTATTTCCATAAAAAATTTTTGAAATTTTTTATAAATATCAAGGCCATATTCAACCTTCACAGCCAGGGCACACTGATACAGACAAAATACATGTAGGTTTTTATTTTTGTAAAACCGCTCTTACCTGTATCAGTATGCCCTGTTCACAGCAGAGCAGAACAGCTGTTTTCGAAAGACGCAGCCCTTACATCATCAGTGCTCATGTGTATTGTGTTTGTCACCACTTATTAGGTGGCTTAGTTGAATAAATGGTGACAAATACAATACACATGAGCACTGATGATGAAAGGGTTGCGTCTTTCGAAAACAGCTGTTCTGCTCTTCTTTGTAAGTTGAATAATAAAAACTTATGTTGACTTGCCTTTGTGCCTTGGAATATTTAGCATGTCTTTCTGAGATTTAAATTAAAATTTCGAACAATTAGCCCATAAAATCTTAATTCAATTTGATATAGCGATATAAAATATTCGTTAAAATTCTTACTTTTTAAAATTATTTCTTTCGACATCGTCACACTGGCAGTTACATCCGCTGGTTTAAACAGTCATACAACATTTTCAGCTTGACTACGTGCCAAACGCCGGACTTTCGGGAAATTTGTTTTGATTGCATCTATTTCTTCTGAAAATAGCCTGTTAGGACTTTATGTCGTTTTGACTGGGAGCACTATTCACCCAATAACATCACACGATTATCTCTATAGACATAAGAAGAATCAAATATTCGTTACAAAGGCAAACAATCGGGTGATTTATTAATCAAATTTAATAATGATTTAATTAAAACTATTTTTTTTTGTTCTTTTGTTTGAATCAGTTGTTGCCAGCGACTTTACTGCGGCAAAATTGTTGCCTTAATGATGATTTTAAAAATGCAATCTTTATCCTTTTGAATAAATATTAAACACAGATATCGTCAGCTTAAACGTTAAATTTAACTGGTAAAAAATACTCGGTAATGGACTATTAAAATGCATTTCCCATAGGACATAATAAAATTAATTTCGTGTTGCCCTCGACGGGTTCGTGGAACGATATGTATGCAAACACAAGTAATAACGTGTTAATCAATACAGTCAGATAATTTTATATTTATTATAAATTGTTCAATTCAATGCACTCAGTGTCTGTTGAATGTGAAAATCCTTCTTATAATGAACCCAGAAAGAACACAGTCAAAGCTACACTTGATCTCAAACATGCACACAAACACACACACGCACATACACATACAGACACTACAAAGTATTTATTGATAATGTAGTAAATTTTGGTTGCATTGCATCATTATCCTTTTCATTACATTGACAGAGTGACAGCAGCAGCATTGCAGTTTCCAAATCATTTTATGAATAACTCTTCTTTGTCCTCTTTAAAGCTATTTGCCACACACACACACATACAAATATTCAGCCACATGCATATATACATGTGTATGTGTGTGTGTCTGTGCTGTCCTGACATGCCTACGTATGGTTTTTCCCATGCATTGGCATGCGGATCTCGCTCCTGGAGTTTTTAGCCATTTTACATTTTGACATGATATTGATTGGCAAACGTGCCGTATTTGCACATCGATTCATTTATTGCGTGTTTGGATTATTTAAGTCATTCTTGGGTGCTGCGTCCCGGCATCAAGGATCGAAAATAATAGTCAAGTCATTGTTTGCGGTACAGCCAATTGGGCTTCTTAAAAACATTGTGGGGAAAAATGACTTTTAATTTGTATGCAAAATGAAAATAAATATCTGCCGCACGTTCGTAGGCAGGACTAGAGTTATAAACTTTATTGGCAGTAAAAAAATTATTTCTCTGTGACAGATTTGCCAAAAAATTTTATCAATTATTCTATTTAAAATATTCTGCCCTGTTCTGTAAATGGAGTCGGTTCGAAATCGAGTGGTTTTATATCAAAATTTGAAATTATCGCGAAGGGTTTTAAGAACGTCTTCAGCATCGATTCGATTTACAGAACCGAACCGTTTGAATAAAAACGCATCATATCATTCCTTCTATTAAAATTATTCTTTTGATTATTTGCATTTTGTATGTATTTTCAAACACACCAAGATTTATTCCCATATGTCTAATTTAGGGAAAAAAAATTCTAAAATGCTTTTGGAATTAATTAAAGGCCAGATGCACCAAATGAAGCACGCCAATGCTCAGTTGATCAGAATTAATTGCATTTTGGTGATTTTCTTGAATATTTTTTTGTAGATAATTTCATATACAAATTTGGCCGTTTCTCAAACCAAATTTAGGGTTTTAAAACACAAATTCGAAATTTCCCAAATCAAATTCAATATTCCACAAATGAAACGTACAGTTTTTTCAAATCAAATGCTGCATGATGGAAATTAATATTAAAGAGTCCTTTTAAAAACAAATTATTTTGAAAAAATGCAGAATTTGTTTATCTTTTATTTAGCCTATTATTTCTGGCTGTGTACGCACAAGTGCAAATGAGTGCGAGTGGCCACATGTTGTCTGCTAAATTGTGTATGAAGTTGTTTGTTTATTCTAAATCAAAATGATATAATTTACAATATTTTAATCAGTTTTATGGAATTTCTGGGAATCGTTTAGAATTTCTATTTTGTTATTCAAGTGTTTGAGCTCTTGTTTATGTGTGCGTCTGTTATTTCAAATATGCCCTGCAAACATTTCCGGTTGCGCAGAAAGCAACTGCATTTTGTTCCGGTACTGAAAGCGATGTTGCTTGTGTATCGTGAAAATGCCGCTTAGTTTAATACGCTTTTTCAGGTTATTGATGCAATTATTTTCCTGTATGTGGGCAGTATTAGAGCGCTGCTGGGTTATCAGTGTGGAACCTGTGAGTTCAATTCGTCAGCCCCGTAGATTCTGGTCGGTTTTACAATTCTCGTTTAAATTAATCCATGGCATAACTTGCAATTGTATGCGTATATATCAGTCGCAAAGCAACTCTGAGTCAATCAACATCAAGCATCGTTGGTAACTATTCTTCAGGTGCAGGCAGACCACTCCAGATCGTTTACTCTATTTCGAGAATTTTGCATCTCACTCGCACTAGTTAATTTTTACGCCTCAGATAACTGCATAGATTTACGGTTCATCTGAGAAGGCATAAGTCTTGCAAGTGGCCCGCATGTGGTCTGAGTCACCCGTCGGCATCTGTGTACCGATACTTTGCAAAATATTCTACAAATAAAGAAATAAATGTGTTGTATTTCACAGATAAATAATTTTTATATTTGAGTAGTGCGCATGTCCGACGATATGCCGTTCGTTGCATCAAACTTTTCCTGTGGGTGTCCATGCAGTTTCATTTCTGTTGGCATTTTCTAAATTTTCATTTTGAATTGTGGAGAAAAAGACGATCTTTGGACCAGTTCTTCTCATCAGAAAGTTGTACTTATGGGCGAATTGGTACAACAAAGCAATTTGTTTGCTAAAAATTATTTTAAAAGAAAATCAAGCTGAAAGCGTGAGTTTATTTATAAATACCATAAAATGTTTCGTAACGTCTCTCTATCGACTGCCCTGTCGCATGCCCCCTGTTAAACAGGCTTGAATCCTCCTGCAGGCTTAAATTCGATGTGGCCAATTCGCTGGTGTACGCTACAAGCACAGCAAGTGGTTTAGTTTTAATTATGAAATATACGTGCTCCATTTAGATATCACATATGCAGTAGGCCAACCAGAGGAGAATAAAAAGTTGCTAAACCCAATAGCAAGATAAGAATGTTTACGGGGTTGCAACGAGATACATCTTCCTACATC
Organism: Linnaemya tessellans; assembly: GCA_951800035.1. Taxonomy (NCBI): domain Eukaryota; kingdom Metazoa; phylum Arthropoda; class Insecta; order Diptera; family Tachinidae; genus Linnaemya; species Linnaemya tessellans. Next base: position 697,970 of record OX637535.1, read on the forward strand.
AAGTGTGTGATATGAGTGTGTTTCAGTCAGATATAAATGTAAATGTGATGACTCTGATGAACAAATGAGACTATTTACTTAATTTGTTAAATGTACGAAATCCTTTTCCCAATTTAACTTAAGGTCAAAAACAGATTTATTTACTTCTTGTTTTGTTTTCACTTTTTTTCTATTTATTTCTTTGGCGGTATACGGTAAGCATGTGCACGTGTGCATGTGTTTGCTTATTCCTTCCCAACAAAATTCAGATCTTGGCATCTAATTTTTCTTCTCGCATTTGAAATACTCGTATTCATGAAAAATAAATTTTATGTAAATAGAATGAAAGCCGTCAGAGGTCTGAAATAAGTTTGTATTGCACAATTTCCTAACACTGAATTCCTATTAATATTTTTATACGAATGACAATAACACAAAACCAACGTTAGCTGCTCGCAATTTTGTGGTATTGTTCTTGGGACGTTTTCGCTTTATGGGCTAAAAAAATGTATTGAAAAGAGCGCTGTGCGGCCAATTAACTTGAAATCAAACACGAGTATCTCAACTCTTTTGTATTAAGTAGAAATTTTTTAACAAAAACCTGTACATTTCTAAAAATACATGTTCTACACAACAAATGAAGCCGGCTGTTGGAGTGACATGTCTAAAAACACACAAGCCTTCTTAATGAATGTAATTCTGTGAGTCGATTTGATTTTTTCTAAAATATTCATATTTTGTAAGTTTTAAACAAATTCTTTTGCTGAACTCGATTGATCTCTGATAAAAAGTATTCTGTCGTGACAGTTTTGATAGACCAATTTGTTCTCATGTACCATAAATATTTTGCTTGGATCAAGAACTGTTTGGATCTGTTTGCACATATTCTCTTTTGTCTATTTTTTTAAATTTAAGGCTCAAATTAAATTCGCGAAATTATAATTTGTTTTTGTTTTGAGAATTTGTACAAATTTAAGATTCGAATATTTAAAATATTTTTTATAATCATAAAAGTAGCAGAACGGATCATGACTGATTTCCGAGAAACGCCCTCCATCTCATCAGCGTTCTCTGTTCAGTTTTCCCACTCTTCAAGGTGGTACCGGTCAGGAGGAATATCAACTATTTAGTCAATATTTTATAACGAAATGGAATAAAAATTGCGTCCACGTAAGAAACTTGACACCGAAGAGTAGCCCACAATTTTGAGTTGTCTCAATCCTTATGATTTGTTGATGTTTGTGTAGTGTTTTCCCAAACATCCGTACGAGCGAGAATGTGTGGGTTTGTTTTGATGGGGAAGGAATATGTGAGCAGGTTCATGTTGGTTTGCAAGGTTGGATTGAGGTTGAATTTAATCATTTAACAAAATTCAATTTTCGTTTTGCTTGGACGTAAGAGTTTATGTGTCAGAATATTTGTGATAGTTATTTGTGTGTGTGTGTGTGTGTGGGGGAGAGTGTGTGTCTGCGGAATAGTTTATCTAAAAAACAAATTTACATACTGATATTAAGTCAAACACTCTCAGCAACAGTTGCACCTCCACTCGTATGCGACTTCAAAAACAAAAACGGCTCCATAGGCTCGGTTATCGAGTTTGCAATAAAATGTTTGTTCTCTAATCGGTTTTTTGTATTATCAAAACAGCATCTTTCCCTTTTTCGCTGACACGCTCTTACTCGTATAATAATTTTTCCTGCATTTTTTTCAAAAATTGGTTATCGGTTTTTTTGTAACGGTTTCAGTTCTTTAAAAACCCGAATTTTTTTTATTACTTGGTGCGAATAAGCCACAAACGTAACAAAAGTTATTTCAAGTCGGGCATTGCATTGATAAACTCCAAATATGTGGAGTAGGATAGGTCGAAAAACAAATTTTTTTTCCGGAACGCTTTAGTAGTTTAAAAATTTGGAGTCCCTTCAAGTTATGCTGAAAAAAGAGAAAAAAAAATTGTTTCAAAAAAAATCTGAGAATTGATAAAAATCTGAATAAAAGAAACTACAAAAAAAAGTACAATAAGAAAAGGTCGACAAAAATTCTTTGCATTGATAAAAATATATTTTTTTAAAAATTTTACGTGATACAGGCATTTCTAAGAGTCTGCCTGCAAAAATTCAGCTCGATTGGATCACGGAAAAAGGGTTAAAAACGTATCCAAAGCCTTTCACGCAGTCAGACAGACGGACACTACGAGCTTTATATTTTACACAAAAAATAAAATAAAAACAGTCGCAAAGCAGGTCTGAGTCAGTCAACATCAAGCCTCGTTGGCAATTATTTTTTAAGTGCAGCCAGACCACCGATTGTTTACTCTCTTTCGAGAGTTTTGCGTCTCACTCGCACTAGTTAATTTCAACACCTCAGATAACTGTATAATGTTACAGTTCTTCTGAGGAACATTCCGTGGTTAACTACGTTGCTACTTCCTATGTGAAGGCATAGGTCGTGTACAGTCAGTCACAGTAACGGAAAAAAATACGGGCTAATAACATCGCCGGCATCTGTGCACCAAATACTTTGCAAACTTACTTTGTAAAGTATTCTTGAAATAAATAAATAAATAATAAAAAAATAAAAAATCTGACGTGTACATGAAAATCGCCGTTACAAGTGTATTTTTATTTCTTCTCCCCTTTCCGAAAAAGTATATTTTTGGTTCATAGGACAGATTGTGTGTAACGCGGTGTAATGATTTCATACGACATGTTTGTTACGTTAGTGAAATTTATATGGAAAGCAAAAATAAATTCTTGAAAAAATTTCGAAATTCATTTTCCTTTATTCACCGGAAACTCATGTGTTACTTTGCCTTTCAAATTGCTTAAAAGTGGTGTAAAAAACAAAAGCAAAAGCAGTAAATATCACTAGAGCCAAGTGATTTATACAGTTAGGGCCTAATATTATGGAGCCCTTTCCTTCGAAAACTGATTTTCCCGGAAAATATACCTCCCTCGATAATAAATCCCTCCCAAAGTCCTTAGATCTATTTGCGAGAAACGAAATACCCGTATGGCTAAAGTTGTCTTATAAATTTTAGTCCTTAATGCTCTTTCAGATGTGAAATAAAATGTTCAAGGACTTAAAAGTTTTTATAAATATTTTCCAATTGTGTACGAGTGTGTGTGTGTGTGCATTTGACTAAATTTTTTAAATTTAAATTTCCTTTATTGTGATGCCATCATGTGTCCATCATGAATGTTTTGCATTTTGATAATCTGTCGCATTGGGATGTAATTTCAGATAATGCACTATACATAAGAGCAACATGTATTGCATGAATTCAGATACACACACACACATGCACATGCAGACATACGAAAACACAAGAAACATGTACGTAAGGATGCACTTTGTGCAGAACAAACTTTGCATTTTGTTGTAAAATTAAACAAACAATGAGGAAAGTACAAGGACATGCTCAAAAGGACGATGAATAGCGCTAGGAGAAAGGCTTCAGCAAACGACATTAAATTTGATGTACACACACAAACAAATATTTAATATAATGCTTGGAGTAAAAACATCAAACCAGACTTGTTTGCAAAGGCTTGCCAAGTACAGCGTACACCTCCTGTCACCAGAATAAGGATATTCGGTAAATGAGGATTTTTGGCTGCACATCTACGTCAACTGGAAGCAGTTCAGTGGCTACTTTGCTAAGCGGAATGTATTTAGAAACTGAAAATAAAAATTTACAACAAAAACGACAAGTAGAACAAAATGGCAGGATAATTAAAATGGTACTTAAATTTTAGACTCCCATTGATTGTAGCGCTCATTGTCTGCCCGAGGAAATTGGGTCAAGTGTACCCTTGATTGAGGGCTTTGTGGTCAAGTTTTACTTAACGTTTGCGCTCCTCTGATAATCAAAAAACAGTTTGGGCTACTTTTGTTCCCATCACGTCGGATATATGTGATTGTAGTGGCACTTCTCTGGGAGAACTGTAATTGAATTTCAAAATATGGACCCGTTTTATCAGTACAATAGCATTTGGAGTTGCCTAGAATTGCTTGCTCAATAAATGAATAATAAAAGTTTGATATCAATTTTCATTTTCAAAATCAAGGACAGTTATGCTAGAGTTAATGTCGACGTCGTCGACGGCGTCAAATGTCAAAAAAAAAATTGAATCGTATGAAATTGTATGAGAGCAGTTAATCTCAACGCGTTGCAACGCCGTAAAAGTTCAATCTATTTCAACTTTTTCGGCGTTGAAACGCCGTCAACGGCGTCGACATTCACTCTAGCATTATGAAATTTTTTATTTGACATATTGTCACAATTCTATTTCAAATGAAATTTATTTGTCGGTGGTCAAGCAACGTCTATATGCATTTCATTTTTTCAGAAGTATGTTCATAAGATAAGAGGTTTTTAAATTTTCAAAATTGTGGTTAAAGTCTACTGATGATTTGGTAAAACACCAATGAAATGCATATAGACGTTGCTTGACCACCAACAAATAAATTTCATCTAAAATTAAGGATATCTAAATAGCATTTTATTTGTACTGCTCTCTGTTTTCTCCACATTTATGATTTGCTTTTTTAAAAAACCTGCCTTTTTAAAAAAAAAAAAGCATTTCAAATATTTGCAAATGCAACTATTCGAATGAATGGCCACATGGTGAAGAGGGTCGGTCGCTTTAGAGGTTGCTTTTAGGACGCATGCCGCAAACTGCAACGTCTTTGTTTTTCGTAAATTTAAATTAATGATAATAATTATTAGTACTGGTCTCATTATTGCCACGAAAGTCGTTGCCGTTTGTTTTGTTGCATTTTCCTGCTGATGCAATACTTCCCTTTTAGCATTACACGCACTTGTTTAATGTTGACACTTTGCATTTAATGTCTTTTAATGTTAAAGTGTTGTTATCCTGGGATTAAAACTGTTCAAACAAACTGGCGAAAACACATGCACAAATGCACTGGCCCACACATACGCTCATGCAAACATGCTCTTTCTGTATGTGTGTGTGAGCGAGTGTGTGGATGTCCAAGCACACTTTCGCATAGAAGCTGATACACTTGAAAGAGCTTAAAGTACATTTCTGTCGTTGTACGCATCTCGATAAATACAAAACTTGTGCTTGACAAGAGCAGCACTGAAAGTTAAATGAGCAGAATGGAAAATTCTCGAAAATAAATATTTCTTTGTCGAATCAACTGAATTCAATAACATTTCTGTTCTTGTTAATGGACATAAATACTGTTTTTCTCTTTCTTTTTCGAATTGTGCAAACAATTTATTAGTCGCTGCTGTTCGGCTCAGTTTATTTGCAGTGTAAAATTTTTTGGTCAAAAAGGGCTGATTAAAGACAGGAAACTAATTTCAAAGTCAGCCCATGAAAGCAGTTCTAAGAATTTAAGGGAGGGAAGGAGCAGGTGAGTTATTTGCGATGTGGCAAATGCAAATTACTTGCCAGTAAATCAAGTGAGTTTTGATAAATCATTCCACCGTTTCATTAAAGAATTAAGGATGCATTTAAAAGCAGGGGCCACTCTTATTTTGGTGTGTGTGTGTGTTTATGTATCTTCAGCATCTGTTTTAGTTCGACTGCATTTAGTCCGCAAACATTGAAAGTGCTCGTGTGTAATTTTGAAATTATTTGTAGTCTGTTGCGTTTGCATTTGGTTTAACTTTGTAAACTTCTCGTTGGCCAATTTAACACAATCTGTTGTTGTCTGTTTAATTCGATGGCATAAATATTTAAGTTTTCATCTCAAAGTGTGCTTAGCGGTCACTGATAACAACAAATTGTGCTTGAAATTCAAGTTTTTAAGGAGTTTGCGGCTTTCTGGACTGATCGAAGTATAAAACATAAGAGTGTGCGGAACGAAGAGTAAACTCAATTGCTTGGAGTTTAATAAATATTAGAATTGATCGCTTAATCGTACTGATTCTGGAATCTTTCGTCTGAATAAAGATCCAGCCTAATCGAAACTTGCTTTAGAAATTTCAAACTTTCAGCTTCAAATATCCCTTAAAAAATAGTACAGAGTTGTGCCACCTGTTTGGCTTCCACACTTCAAAAGTTGTTTACGAAGTAATTATCGTTCACTTTGGCGAAAGTCTAGTTATTCGTGGCCTTTTTACTGTTTAATTTAAATTATTTCTTTGATGTTTTTTATTATTATATTTTGGAGAAAAGAAAATATAAACAAAATTTTGTCGCATTTTCCCGCAGTAGCTATTCAAAGGCATACAGAATTAAAAAATACTTCAAGCTTAAAGAAGTTATAATAAAAAAGGAAGGAGTAATTTATCAATAAATAATTTTTAATAAAAAGATTAGTGTTTTTTGCCTTTATTGTAAATCATTCATACTCATTAAAAAGTATCATCAAGTATTCGAAAATGTTCAGTTGTTCTTTAATAAAATCGGACTAGGGACTCCAAACTTTTGAGTTGTGGAGCATCCAGTTGAAATCAGAACCCACTGGATTTATTGTGGATAAAGTCACTGTTATCGATTGCTTTTTTAGTAAAATACTTTTTTTTTGTGTTTAACGCAACTTTTGTAGCTCAGACAACTAGCAAACTTATTCATTGTAATTGAACTTAAAAAAATAAAATTGCGAATACTACTGAATTAAAAATAGTCAATAAGCAACACTTTTGTTGTAGGCAATCTATTGTTTATTTTTTCTAATTCCGAGAATTTATTGCAACATGATACAGCGACTATAACTTCAGAGACTTGCCTCTGTTTAGATGTTTCTTGTGAAATAGACACAAAATAATTCAATTTAAAGACAAACTGCCTTTTAATAGGCGTTAAATGCTGTATGAAATTGTCGCTTTGGTTTTTTTTAAATTATTGTCTTGGAAAGAACAGCACAATTAAATTAAATTTAGTTTTAATGAAATCATTTTTTTTGTGCTATCATTTACTATCACTACTATTTGTTATTTAGGAGCCGCTCGCAGGCACATCTGCAATGGCACATGATCGCGAATCAATTTTTGTTTCAACTCAGAAAAATTTTTGTATGACCATTTCTAGACAAATTATTTACTGATTCCTTAAATCTGTGATCAAACTATTGTTAAAAATAAATTAACATTTTCATTAAAGTGATCCAAAATATTTGGTCGTACTTGAGCTCGTATGATCATGAGTGACAGCTGGCTCACGACGCCACCACTTTATGCGTATTATTCTCTGTATCACAATTATCGATTTCATTCCAGCGCTTGCTGCTTCTGCTACTTTTTTATTATTGTTATTATTTCTATTATTATTATTATTATGGCAATTATAAGCTGGCAAGAACACCATAATTAACGTTTCAACTTTCAATATTGTAGTCAATAAAATCATCATGTACGATTGGAAGACGACACACGTACACACACATATTGGCCTGTTTTGCAGAACAACACACTTAAAACAAATAATAAACATAAACATGTTCAAGATGCACATATACTCGTTTGTATGTATTTACGTACTTACTTGTGTACAAAAGCACTGTATAGAGATTTAGAAAGTGGAGACATTAATTTAAGGATACGTTTGAGTATTAGGCAAGTCCTTGCGCATATGGAGAAGAAAGCAACTTTTCTAAAAATAGTTCCATTTTCTCTGTGTCAGATTTGTTTAGTGTCATTTAGTTCTTTGGGCCCTTTTAATATTCATATACTCATCTAACATTAGCACAAGTAGTCGAAATTAATTGATTGGATTAGAGATTTTCTCTCAGTTACAAACACTTGAATGTGTGTACGAGTGTGCACACATACAAACGCATTTCAACTCAAGCAGCTACATTATGGCACATGACACTCAAATAAACACACAAAATGTTTGTGGTCAGCTGAACCGAATCGTGTCCAGCCTACAGTTTTATTCAAAACGTCCTGTAACGGGGTGATTCGTTCACACTGCTGACTTTAGCAGGGGTTGAATTGTTTAAAACATTATCAAATTGTAATAAAAATGCCGAAATGTAGAGGAATTTTCAAGGAAACTAGATACTAGATGACCCAAAAACAATTTTTGACTTTAAGATGAATTCACAAAAATTGGATGAAGACATAATAATGAAACAAATCAACATTAAAGATAATACAACTCATTTTTTAAACTGGTTTGAAAATATGAACTCAATTGTTTTTGAAAGCCACAGTTCACCGGAAGATGTAAATACCTGCTCATCTTATCAATATTCACCAGCTGAAATCGACAAAATCTTTGAAGATAGTATTCCAGAAGGAACAAATACTGATGTGTATGATTGGGATTTGTTTCCTCCACTTAAAAGAATTAAATCAGACAAGATGTTGAGGCCGAAATTTGAAATAAATATTTTTTATTGTAAACTAAGAGATTCAGAGGGATGTAATTTGTCAAGTAATGAACAAAAAGTTTTATCTGATTTACTTCAGAAATTTCAAAACGTTTTTGAGCCTAGTTTAGAGCCAATTCCACATGTGCAATATTATATAGATACTGGGTCACATCCACCAATTGCGTGCGCGCCATATCAAATATCTCCTAAAATGAAAGAAAAATTGAAAATTGAAATTGATGCAATGTTGGAGAAAAATATAATTAAAGAGGAGGAATCTCCCTGGGCATTTCCTGTGGTACTTATTCCAAAGAAAGATGGAAAGATAAGAGTTTGCGTAGATTATCGTCGATTAAATACTATTACAATAAGTGATAAATATCCACTGCCAAGAATGGATGATTTATTACATGCTGCTAGAGTAACTTCATTTATGTCAACAATTGATTTAAAATCTGGTTATTGGCAGATAAAAATAGCTGATAAAGATAGAAAGAAAACAGCATTTACTACACCTTTCGGAATTTTCGTTTGCAACAGAATGCCGTTCGGTCTCAAAAATGCGCCCTCAACGTTTCAAAGATTTATAGACAAATTTAAAAGTGGTCTTCCACAAATAACTTTACTTGCCTATCTTGATGATATAATTATTTGCTCCAACAGTTTTGATGGGCACATGACTGATCTTCAAGAAACATTTCAAAGAATTCAGAAGTTTAAAATTCAGTTAAACAGACACAAATGCCATTTTTGTAGACCAGAAGTTAAATATCTCGGTCATTTATTAACTATAAATGGAATTAAGCCAGATCCCGAAAAAACGGTAGCAATTCTTCAAAGGCCATATCCGAAAAATTTAAAACAACTTATATCATTTTTGCAGACTTGTTCATGGTATCGCCGTTTTATTCCAAATTTTGCTCAAATTTCTAAACCTTTATCTTCATTAACAAAGAAAAATGCAAAATGGAGGTGGAGTATTGAAGAAAATATTGCATTTGAAAAATTAAAAAGTCTTTTGGCATCTTCACCCATATTACGCCAAATAGATGAAACAAAATCATTTATAATAAAAACAGATGCCAGTGGATATGCACTTGGGGCTGTTTTACTCCAGGGGGAGAAAGAAGATGAACACCCGATTGAATATGCTAGTAGACTTTTACTTCCTGCAGAAAGGAATTATTCAACGACGGAGCGAGAAGCACTAGCAGTCGTTTGGGCAATTAAAAAATTTCGTGGTTATATAGAAGGGTCAGAGATATCTGTGGTAACAGATCATCAACCTCTAAAATGGCTTTTTAGTCTTAAAACACCAACTGGTCGTTTAGCTCGATGGGCTTTGCTACTGCAATCATACAATTTACATTTTGAATATATTCCAGGAAGAAAAAACGTTGTGGCGGATACATTGTCCAGACCACCTTGTATAAAGCATACAGATGTTTCTTGTGAGTGTTGTCATATTTCGATAGATTTCCCACGTAAAGCTTCTGCAGAAATAAGAAAAGCTCAATTGGAAGATGAATATATAAAAACAATCATAAACGCCTTTGAAACAAGTAGTGAGAGTGTTACCAATTACACAGATAATGGTTATTTATTGATTGATGGAATTTTATATCGGTATTGCTCTGATCAAGACACGGAAAATGGTCAACTAGTGGTTCCAAAGTCAATGCGTGCAACAATTTTGAAAAGATTTCACGATGATCCAATGGCTGGTCACTATGGTATAGAGAAAACAACGAATCGCATTACTCCTCACTATTACTGGCCTGGTATGAGAATTGAAATATCGAAATATGTGAAAAACTGTGAAAAATGCCAAAAATATAAAATAACAAATTTGAAACCAGCTGGGTTATATCGTACAGTATCGAGTAATCAACGATTTGAGATAATATCTATAGATCTTGTTGGACCACTGCCGCGTACGAAAGAAAATCATCAATGGATACTAATTATTGAAGATGTTTGTAGTAGATGGGTAGAACTATTTCCTATGAGGCAAGCAACAGCAGAAAACTGTTCTGTTATAATACTAAACGAAATTATATTGCGTTATGGCGTACCAAGGCAAATCCAGACGGATAATGGATGTCAGTTCATATCGGATGTAATGCAAAAACTTACATACTGTTTGGGTATTACACATACATTTACTCCTGTATATCATCCTCAAGCAAACCCAGTAGAAAGAAAACATCGTGATTTAAAAACGCAATTAGGGATATACGTAGGCACGGATCATAAGTCATGGAATATAAAATTGCCTATGATTCGCTTTGCAATGAATACATCTAAATGCGGAAGTACAGGACAGTCAGCAGCATATTTAACATTTGGACGAGAATTAAGGAGTCCATTAGAGGCACATCATGACTTAAAATCAATTATTGTTTCTGAAAATTTTATACCACAAATTACACCACATTTAATGAATCTTGCTAATATTTTACAGAATGCTCAAGAAGAAGAGAAAAAACAACAAGAACGAAATAGAAGTTATGTAAATAAAAAACGAAGGTGTCCAAATGATTTTAAAGTTGGAGACAAAGTTCTTGTGGCTACTCATGTTTTGAGTAAACGTGATAAGAATGTAACATCAAAATTTGTACCTCGTCGGGACGGACCTTACATTATAATTAATAAAAATGGTTCCTGCTTTACTATAGCTAGAGAAGATAATCGTGAAGTACCGCTTGGAGTTTATCATGTATCTGATATAACATTATATAATGGGCCAACCTTATTTCCAATATATCCCATTAAAAAGAGAGGTCGACCAAAGGCAAATTCTACAATTTTACCAACAGGAATTGAACAAACCAAACAATTAGTTATACATCAAAATGAATCTGAATTCTCAAACGACAACAACAATAAACGAGTTCTCAGACCAAGGCTTTAGGAGTGCAGTTCAGCGACATCATCGGGACGATTTCAGGCGCTGAGGGGGAGTCTGTAACATAAATGATTTATTTGTTCTTTAATGATTTTCATAATGTTCCTGTTATTAAAATATGTTACTTTGAATTGAGTTTAATTTTATGTAATACTTTGTTTGAGTAGTTTTAAATTAATTTGATATAGTTACCGGATAAATTAAAAAGAAAAACTCATTACAAAAATTGTATAAAAGACAATACAAAAATGATTAGATTGTCATTCTTCAATTTTGAATTAATTTAATAAATATTATTTTTAAAATAAAATATTTTCCAAGCTTTAAAATAATTATATAAAAAATAAATAAAATATATAATTGAGGTCAACTAGGACATTGCAGTCTGGTTTAGACCCAATAATTAAGTCTCATTCTCTACAAATATGAGAAGTTATCACATTCATTTTTTTAAGTTATTACCTTTTTGGTTAGTACGAAATTCCCCAACCCTGACGATTAATATTCCCAATATTCCATGTATCTCTTTCGCTTTTTCCAGAGCCATCGGCTGCTGATTGCTAAAGCTTTGTAATGTAAATTAACAATTTACATTAGAAAGTTCGACTAATAAAAATTCATACATAACTATTAAATAATTTTTAATTCAAGACCCCTTAAATATATATTTAAAGATTAAAAGAGTACCCATAATAATTTGCCGAGAAACGGTTATCAAATGCGACGACTCCTGGCAAACTTTTGCAATTTTGTTTTAAATGAAATTTATTTGTTGATGCTTAAGCCATCCGTAGATGCATTTCATCAGTAGACTTCAACCGTAGTTTTGAATCATCAAATAGTAAATTTCGTAGGGGTTTTATAATTTTGTTTATTTTTAGAAATGCTTTGGAGTTCAAATCAAATAAATTTGGTTTTAGCAAATTTAACTAGTAACAGTTGTTGAATGTTTCTTGTGAAATTATATGTCATGAGATTCAGACTGTTTTCAGAGGAAAATTTTCTATGAAATTTTGACATGCGGTTGCACCAGCTGCATTTTATGAACAGGTTGCTTTTCAACTTCGTTTCATGTGAATAGTGCTTGTCACTCACTCAAATAGCAATAAGAAAAATATGCAGAAAATTGAGAAACTAGTCCTTGATTGCCCATATCCCTGGTATTCCGAAGAAGTTTTCTACAGTATATTTTCGATTTACGATTCAATTTGAAATTTTAATGAGACCGTGAAAATGGCTTTTTCCATAGCATGAAGCGATACAATCAGTCTATCGACTATAGCAGTTGTATATACAAAAACTATCAAAAATTACTTATTTTTTTCAAAATAAATATCTAAGAATTTTATCGGAGCACAATGAAATCAATTCCTTCGTTTGTAACTACAATAAGAGAATCACTAACTTTAATGTCGGTAACTCTTGGAATTTGAATTGATTCCAGTGTATTCATGAACATTTTTCGTCATTAATTGTTCTCTTCTAATGCAGAATCTCATGTACTTTCAGCGAGCACATTTAGTTCTCAATGTCTTTGATTTTTTTATTTCATCCGTGATATGACTGCAATGGGAGGCACTTAGAAATTTTGGGTTTCGGTTTTAACACGTTGACTGCCAAGGCAGTTTTCAGAAAACTGGCCAAAAATGACATTTTGATATTTTCATATTATATTACTAAAAACTCTATTTCTAGATGATAGGTATCATGAAAAAGCAAATATGATGTTTTTTTAGGAGAAAAAGGACCTACGAATTATCTCGTAGTTGGCTTCTGTGACAGAAATCGCTACGCAGAAGCCAAATACATCAAATTGTCTGCAATATTTGTGTGCCGTAAAATTTTTCTATAAGGTCTCCGAGACACCAAAGCCACAACCTCAACTCGAGAGCCAGAAATCAGTCGCTATTTGAAATGTTCCGAAAACCTATATTTTAATCTGCAATAGAAGCTATACGGGTGCCACACTCCACCCAAATCTATTGAGCGGTTTTTGCGTGACCATTTGTCTTTTTTTAAGAGGGCAGTACTTTTTTACAGGATATCCTCTTAAATAAAAAAAATTAAAGTGTCCTTTTTTCGGTTGAATTGTCTTTTATTGTCTGTTTTTTTAATTATTGATTTTGTTTTTTAACTTTTGTTTGCTCGAAACTCTAAAATTTAACATCAATACAATAAAAGTGCAAATACAAATTAAAATCATCAAATGGATTGTACAGAAATTAATTTTTTTTATAAAATTTCTGCATATATTTGAAGTTGTGGGCAATTTTTATTATATTTCTAAACATTTGCTCGTATGTAGGCAAGTGAGTCTGTTATGCATATCGTATATCCAATAAATTTAATAGTAATTGAAATTTTTATTACATTTCTAAATGTCCTCTTCTTGTCGTTGAAAATAAGGTCACCGCAGGGATGGGGGAAGAAGCATCCAAACTTTTCCATTTATAATGTTGAAAAAATGGTTGCCAAAATCCCTGGTATTCACTTAAAATATGTCGCACGTCAAATTGTGTGGCAAACGCAAACAAGACCAGCAGAACTAAATTTATTAAAAGAAAGTATTTTTAGTATTAAAATTTCAAGTCACAAAAGTGACGGAAATTATTAGGGCGCTTGATTGGACATGTGGTAGACAGGTTTACGGCAGGTAATCCACGTCCAAGGCCTTCTCGTTGTGTATGTTGAAGCATACATTCCTGAACAGAGCTCTTCTGGCTTAGATTGTAAGCCGGGTCAGCCGCGTTAACTCTATTTAATTTTTTTTACTGATGAAAAGGTCAAGCTGTGAATGGAAGTCGCCTGCTTACGCATTGTAGAATAAATGTCCTTTTCTTCTGAGCATAGCGACACTGATTGACGCTTTTACCGATTGTGTGTTGCCTGCTACTTGCTGGTCGTTACAACACCCACAAGCACATTCGCATGTCCACACACTCACATGTTTATCTGTTTATTTAACAAGTTAAAGGAGGAAGTACAAGTTTATGTGCTATTTCAGCTGCTGGCTTTTATCAAGGATTTTTAAATGCTTGTCTCTCCAACGAATTAAGCAACTGAAACTAAAACAACAACAGCTTAAACAATCATATAAATAAGGACATTGTTAAACACCACACACACACACACATCTACAGAACCAATGGATTTGGCTGCGTATGGCTGTGTGTGTCTGTGTGTTATTACTTCAGTATTAGTTATTTGGTTTGACTTCTACTTCTTCTTCTTGGCTAGAAGAGTAAGTGAAAATGAAAACATATTGAGAAAAGAAAACTATTTTTGTTCAATCGCCGTGAACTTTTAAAGATGCTGTCATTTTATAACAATCGTGCCATTGTATGTGTTTGCTCATGTCCTTCAATTAACAGTGGAAGCTTGATTAAACTGTCACAGAGTTATGAAAATTTTATTTAAAATTCGGCACTTCCGTCGCTTAATCTCAACATGCCACTATTAGTATTATTATTATTATTATTTTTATGACTAGTTCGTACAATAATAACAATAATAAGAAGAGCAAACGTTTGCGGTTACACTGTACCATTCAGCATTTATCCTAAGCTGCGAATATAAGCTGTCAGATGAAGGACTTCTCAATTAATATGTGAACTAAGTGCGGCTATTGCCAGATACTTGTTTCAGTTTGGAAACAATTTGTATTAATTATAATCAAAACAAAGAGAAAAAAAAAGAAAACAGATGGAAAGAACTAAAACCAAAAATTGGAAAGAACATGAATAAACATGTTGGGCACATGTGTGCCGAACAGAGTGGACGTCCAGCGCAAGTGGGATGGAGTTGAATAAACAACGTTTTATTTGATTTGCCAAGCAACTTAAGCAGAGACGTACTGAAAGCACATAAATAGACCTTAATTCGAATCATTATAGATTTGTCAAGTGGATTTCCCAAACACGAGTATCAGTGTGGGCATGTTTCAGTGACCTACTGCCTGCTGTCCTGTTGTCCTGCACATAAATATTAACTTGCATAATGCGGACTGTAATCCAATTAATTTTATTACTTGTATGAATTCGAATTGAAATTATTACAAGAAATTGACAATTTTCGACCCCCGTCTTGTGAGAAGAGGATAATTGTAATGGCAAGAACGAGAACAGAATTAGAAAGAGGGTGCCAGCTTTGGTGCGCTTCTTGTCAAACTTTAATTGAAACTTCTTACATAATAGAGATAATGATTAACTCGGTGTGTACACACATAAGGAAAATGGAAAGAATAGTTTGTATTATTTATAATTAAGATATTAAATCTTTACAAACTGTTAATTAGCACATGGCAGTGGCCATAAATTTGTATTAACTGGAAAGTTGGGGTTAGAAATGCTAAAATGCTTTAATTAATTTCCATGTGCAAACAACATCTTAAGGATAAATGAAATATAAGAATTAACGAATTAAATTCCAGGCATTTAAATTTATTCTCACTTGGCACTCGCGCTATTCGATATTTTTTCAGAAGGAGATGGGACAAGAGTATTTGCAGTTTTATGCTCTGCAATTGCTTTAATCTTTCTTCTCTTGGAGCTAAAATATTATTTAATTAAATTCGCTAATTATTACCCGGCTTATTGCAATGGCCAAACTGGAAGAGCGAAACATTTTAAATTAAATTTTTTCTAATACCACCGCAAATCCTTTAATGCATCCAAAACACCTAAAATGCCTCGTTCTGTTGTGTCAAGTTGAATTTGGTTTGCATAAATTAAGGCGGCAGGCCAGGCAGAGGCGGAAGAAAAGATAGCAAAGCAAGCGTTAGTTGTTCTATTGTTAAAAGTGTTTTCTCAATCATTGAATAATAATAATTTATAAGCAAGAAAGTTATTGTTGAGAATTGACGTCAAAAATTTTGTTAAATCGAATAGAAAGTAAAATTTCTTATTAGTTTGTAGCACAACTCACTTCCCTTCCGCTAAAAGCCCCCTTTGGAAACGGCTGAAAAATTTGCCGTTTTATTGCTTGTGCGTCACTGTGCGGTGCTTTAAAGTCTTAAAATCTTGAAATTTTAAACGCAAAATAATGGAAATGATGGTGACAAAATGAGTTTAATTATGATGTAAATTATCGCTGTCTTTATTAAAATAAATAATGAAGCAGCAGTCAATGTCAAATGCAGCAAATTAAAGTGTGAAAAGGCTTTAAACACTATTATTTTAAAGAGCGGCAAGAAAAGCCTCACAAGACATGCCGACTATTTGCTGTTTGTACTCTCGGCTTGTGGTGCCTTTCAGTTTCAAAAGTCTGTCATTATGAGAAAGAAATGATAAAATAAATTGCCACAAATACGAAAATAGTTGTGTAACTGTTTGTTCATTGTTCGCATTCAAAAAGTGAAAAATGTAAATGAAAATGAAATTTTTTAATTATAATTTAATTAAAATTACGCGGGCGCTTGCCACACGCCATTATGATGTCGCCTTTGTATCAGAGTGTACAGGCAGGCAGGCAGGACATAAAACAACTGATTTCGATGTTAATTAAATACAAGTTAAAACTCTGGGCACACAACTACATGTTCGCCAGATTTACAAATGGTCACATCGTGGTGTGCGGATTAAATAAAAACGATTTCAATGCCAGCTTTAAAGTTAAATCACAAAAGATTCCAAAATCTATTCAAATAATGCAACAAAACCAACTCCCGAATTTAGCATTTCAAATAATCTTAATTGCGTTTAGTTTTCACACAACAATCGCACCCTGAAATTGGAATGATGATGATGGTGGTGACGGTGACGGTGACGGTGGCTGCATGTCTGCTGAATGCTTTGATACTTTTTATTCAATAAAAATAATATTTTTCTAAATAACGAAATAAAATTACGTTTCAGCAGCGCATCAAAATGTTCAGTTTTTCCAAACTTTAAAGAAGATTTCCTTCAGTTCGGAAAGCGCAGAGTGTGTACGAATATTTTTATTTGCTTGTTGTTGCTTTATTTTAGATTGTTGTTGTATTGCTCAATCGAAAAATGAATTGTCGTTTTCGAAACCATTCTAAAGTTAAGTCTTTAGAAATTTATTGGCAGCTGTTTTATGCCATTGTTAACTATGTTGCCCTCTTTTATGGCTTTTATTTTGCGGTAATCAACAAAACGTACAAACAGCGTGATGAACAGCAAAATATCCTTGACTTCCATTATCATTTCTAAAACTCACCCGCCCCCTCAAAACGGGGCCAACAAATTAATGAAAAATGAATTCATTTACTTCCAAAAATAAAGTTTAAAGTATAATTTTTAAATTGAAGATGAAACAAAGACTGAAATGATTACCAGAAGTGGCCTTCTGCTCGTCATTTCGTCTTTGAAATTTAATTGAATCTCAAAGAGATTTAGAAGACAAGACAAGTTTATTTTATTTTGTTGGAATAGGAAATGGAAAACAATAATATTCTCATATAAGAAAAATAAAAGCGAAGCAATAATAACCCAGCAAACACTTTGCCATCCAGTAGGCAAGGAAGTAGTAAACACTTAAAATTGCCTTAAGCATCTATCTTCTAATTGTGTTTTCAAATTCGGTTGGCCTAACTGTTTTAAAAGATCGAATGAGTGCTCATGCTGAAAGCAAATTGCGGCGAAAAATGTGATCACTCAAAGTGAGTAAAATATAAATTATAAAAGTCTGTGCCTGATTTCTGCAATTTGCAACAAGTCTTCATTAAGAAAAAAAAATTAATAATTATATTGAATATCTCACAAAAAAAAATTATAAAAAGGGAAATTTTCACTTATTCTGGGTCAATTACAACAACTTCTTGTGTAGAAAAGTCCTTCGAGAAAATACAGAAACCAGGCATTGATTAAAAATAATTCACCTCTTGCGGAGTTAAAAAAAATGGAATAGTCAATTTGAATAAGACAGCAGACACGAATAGAAAGTTCACAAATCAAATAAATGAACGATGAACAGGAGAAGGCAATACCACAACCGAAACTCTATTGATCGTAATAGAAACTGTAATTATAATCTGCCTTTAAAATCGTTGCTTTTTATACTGTTGCACTAAATTTTTGCGACGAAGTGTGTTTATGTGAAATGTGCAGGAATCACCGACAAAGTAAATTTCATAAAAATACGAGTTGGGGCATTTCTACTTGTGACCACAATGTTAAAAGTCAAACGTAACAAGTGTGATACTAAATTGCTTGCATACATTCGTATGATTTTGCTAAAAGTTCGCACGTGGGCGTCACCTTGCAACACATTCACAGTGAACTAATTCAATACTAGATTAGGGTTCGGCTATTAGTGGTGTGTACAGTACATCAAAAACTGTGGTCGAATACCGACTGTCTATCAACGAGATAGCGAGACATTCGAGGGTGACACTGGTTTGGGTGCCGGGACATTCTGGATGTCCAGGCAACCATACTGCGGATGAGATTGCCAGACAAGGGACTGAATTGAACAGTTCAATGATCAGTCACTTCACTGGCATTCCATTAGCGCGATGCAAGTTTCTGATTCAAAGCGAATCATACAAACTAGCTCAACTTAGGTCGGAAAGCGTGGCTAACTGTCTCGTGGCAAGAGCCACGTGGCCCCATTATGATTTGCGCAAAACACGCGACCTTCACAAGTTTGACAAGGCGCGCATTCGTCAACTGGTGACTGTTCTGACAGAACACTGTAGCAGAAGCTGCAATGATGAAGAGGAGGAAGAGACTGTCCTCCATCTTCTGTGTCAGTGTCCTCACACTGGGCTGGGCTCCCGATTCCTGTCAGACTTAGACAGCCTGGCAAACATGGAGCTTTCAGGGGTATCATCCTTCCTCAGGGGTACAGGATGGTTTGAAACGGCGGAGGACATCCCTTAGGAGTTCCTCTGCTTAAGGGCATCACAAAGGGACCGAATTGACGGACCCAAGTGGATTGTCCTGCCAGGGACAACGGCCCTCTAACCTAACCTAACCTAGGGTTCGGCTATGTCGGTGAGAGGCACTACGTGTCATGAAATTATTCAATCTTCTCCACTCAGTACCTCTGAGGTGGCTATTGCCTGCTAAAGTATCATTCTCAAACGATCGCCATGTAGGCTGGCTGAATGCTGGGCAGCATCAAAGAAAATGTTCCCTTTCATGATCGTCTCTTTCTTGTAATCCGGTTCCCCGTTAAAGTGCTGATAGTAGGACTTAATTTATTGCTTCAAATAACCTTCTCCGAACAAATAATAAATTTTAAAATTCATGCTGTCTTTTATATCGATTGCTCTACTATAAAAGAACACAGATATTAAACGCATTTAATTTTCTTCTATTGGCACTCTAGGGTAGCAACGGTAGTAACGCTACTTGTCTACCATAATCCATAAGTTATCCAGAAAAGATTATATTTAAATAAATGTTAACTGAATGAGAATTCCTGACAACCTCCAATTTAAAACAAAAGAACAAGTTCGGGGCACATTTTATGCGAAATATTTATGTAAACACGAAACTGACGTGTATTTCGAAAGCGCTTGATTTCATTACAAACCCCAAGTAAATAAATCGTTGGTTAAAAATTAACAACAATCAGTGTTTAGTCACTTAAAAGTAATTTAATTTTATTTAATTTCAATTTTGTTTCCTCTTTTTCTCATTCCACTGTATTTGTGGGTTTAACGCTGTTGCTCATTTTAGCTCTTGAACAGAGACAGAGAGGAAATGCGGTGGCTTCGGTGCTGCTTTTAAAAGAACGTTGATAATCAATGTTGCCGCTTTAGTACGATTCGAATGTATTGGACTGTTATTAAGAGATTTGATTTCGAACAACTTTAGCACGTGTTTTTAAGTTTTCATTTTCACTCAAAGCAAAACACAATTGCAGGATGTGCAAT
The DNA here is from genome assembly GCA_951800035.1 of Linnaemya tessellans. NCBI lineage: Eukaryota > Metazoa > Arthropoda > Insecta > Diptera > Tachinidae > Linnaemya > Linnaemya tessellans. The sequence continues at coordinate 717,994 of OX637535.1, forward strand.
ACCGCAATATGTCATGAAGCAGAGATAACACTTTCCAACTCGAACAAATGATATAACAAGACCCTAATGGCCTACTGACTAATTCGAATAGAGCCTTCAGATGATGATTTAGAAATAAGTGCGTGGGCGTTTTGAAGTTTTTTCATATTTTAGAGAATGTGAATGTCCCCCACTTCGAACTCCTGCATAATTTATAATTCTCTTCCAATTTGATTATTGCGTTATTAAGTAAAACACTACCGGGAACATTTTTTTTTACATTTTAACTTTCTGCACAAGGGGGCGAAAATATATGCGATAAGTATCCCACAAAATCCAATTGAAATTATGCGGAGGTGTAATTTTAGTGCGATTTGTTTGGAAAAACGGTTCTTTGCGGCAACACTCTTGCTAATGATGACAATGAGGATAACGGATGTTTATGAGGAGCTTTCAAGAGTGGACACTAAACTGAACCATTTTAGAGAACAAGAATAGCGACAGGGGGTTTAGGAAAATACTCCCAACACTTACTCCACTGTTGTATTGGTGACCAACGCCATCATCACAACGGACGACTTCATTGCCGCATTCAAACACAATCTTAAATATACATTTTTACGTTTTGTGGATGTCAGTGCGTCCGTATGTAAATATGTATGTGTGTAAATCGCTGTGTGAGACTTCATCCTCCTTTTTATTGGGTTTAAAATGATGATTAGCTGGCTTAAGCATATCCCGCTATCTTTATTAGCCTGGTGTTCTTTTTTTCTTTCCTTAATATTTCATTTTTCGTTCGCTTTGTTTTTCTCCTTCTTGAAAATGTTTGAAAGTAAGAAAAAAATCTGGGAAAAGTTTTAGTGGAAATGAGCTTCGGGAGTGCTTTAATTTGATTTCATTAAAAATAAACTTTGATGTTCTAATAAATAAAAAATGATGGAAGTAAACAAGTTCAAACTCGATGAAAAATTACACTCGACGATGATGCGTTTATAAGGGCGCAATGCAACGGAACGCGTGTAAACTTAAATACACATTCATATCGCGCGTGCATTTTGAAAAAGCCATTCGTTAATTACGCGTGAATGTATGAGAACATAAAATGGCGTGTGCGTGATTTTTAATCTTTATTTTTGACGCTTCGTGCCGGCTTCTCAGGCTTGTTAAAGAATGTGTTTTCGGATAACTCGGCAATGACATACGTGAATCATTGAATCATGTTTAAGTTTTCGTTTGAAGTTGCAGCTCTTTATTGTGGTGCAGATGCAGAATTATTTCGTACGGTGGTTACCCGTTCTCCTCTTCATATACCGCCAAAATTTTTTTAGGAATTCGCAGTTTTCCTGAAAGTCGTCCATAATAAGATTTTTTATTTCGGACCAGCACGCAGGGGATGACCCCTACATATGCATTCCATTGACCCAGAACTAGAAAGGGGGGTATAGTATTGAGTGGGCAGATGAAGAAAGACGAGAATATTTTTCCTTTACTTCACCTGCTAAGTTTTTGCTACAAGACCGACGAAGGCGTTAATCAGCCGTGTCACATGCCCTGTTTTGATTCCTCGGAGTTCAAGAAAGCAAACGATTTTACGGACTGAAATTTTGTTTAAATTCATTAGCTCTTCCCTCCATGATATGAAAGATTCATGAATTCGCTTATCGTTTTCTGAGGAACCAAAATCATTTCCGTATGCGAATGGATTTAAAATCAGTGACATGACTGAATATATATTTTTGATAGGCATTAATAGGAAACGGAAATCAGTCTTGAAAGTGTTAGCAAACAGAACATGTTGCTATTAGTGGCAATTTCCATGCTAAACAAAATCTTCCTGTCAATTATTGGTCTGAGGTTTCTGAGACAAATAAAAAGTTATTTTTAACGCAATTTCCTCAAAAAGTTCACTAGTAGTTTGATTTTTCTTTGGTAAAAATTTGATTCATGCATAAAAACTGTACCAAAATGATTATTTAAATAAAGTGTCGTCATTTTTGCATCAAATCATGACAATAAAAATTGACAACAATTTTGTATGACATTTAAAAGTTTTGCTGATGTCTTTTGTTGGATACACAGTTTGGCTTCGGTCACTTGCGGAATTCTCGCCACATTTTCATTCCAAGCCAAAAGTATTTCAAAGAAAAAACTTGTGGAAGAAACGACTACAAGGAGCGCTCCATAACACACGATTACAGAAAACTTTTCCCATTTTAAAGTTGAAACAACACAACAAATTACAACCAGAACTGGAACGAAAAAAACACAAAAATAACACAAAAATAATAAAACACTCATAAAAACAATATTAACTGGCTGATGTTTGTTTGAAAGGATATTTTTTCTTTTACTGCAATTCTTAATGTTGTTGAGATATTTTTTCCTTTTTTTTAATTTTTGGGAATAAAATTTGCGAACAGTTTTAAAAAATGTTACGATTATAAAACAAAAGAACTTCTCCCGTGCGATTCTTGAAAGACGGAGGAAAAGGAAAAAAAAAACAAATAGAAATGTGGCCAAAAAGGTGCATCACTAAAGTTGAATGCTTCAAGTGGAAAAACTAAAAACTAACTAAAGAAAAGTACAAAAGAAAAAAAAGGAACTGAAATAAAAACGGAACTTAACTGCATTTTTACGGCTCACAAAACAACCATGTGTTGCCTTTAATATTTTTCTCTTCTTGTTCTCGTTTTGTTTTCAAGTGATTTGGTCTCTGCAGCTTTTTATTCCTTTGTTTTTCTTGCATCTTTTGTTGCTGCTGCTGCTGTTGTTGTTGTTGTTCTTGTTGTTGTTGATTGCATGCTTTTGGCTAGTTGACTAAACTTTTCTACTTTAAATGCAAACTTTGACCATTTTGAGAAATATCGTTCTTTCTTTTTTTTCTTCGCCTGCAACATGGTGTGCATTTCTCGGTTTTCTTTCGAATTTTTCTTGCCAGTTTTTTATTTCGCCTTTCTTTTCCTATACGGAATCTTAAATAAGAAGAGCTTCACATTGGGAAATGGACAAAAGTGTTAAAGTTGCTGAAATCATATAAAAATTGTTGGCCAACCTTATTACAAGTTGTTGTTGCTGTTGGTTTTATTGTTCCTGCCCGTTGCATTGAAGGTCGTTTTAATGGCTGAGACTTTTATAACAAAGTATGTGTATAAAATATTTATATTATTGCCTTTTGTTATTCTTTTGTGCAATGAAATCGGAAACTTTCGAACAAATTTTTAAATTTTATTGCCTTTTTAAATATATCAACTGCGTATCTGCTCCAAAGTACTCGTACATAGAAAGAAACCGTTTGTACAATTTACACTTGAAATAAAAACAAATTTTCAAATTCAATTGTTCTATCAAATGCAAATTGTGTGAACGAAAATTCAAGCCTTTTGAGGCGTAGTTCTATAAAGTTTTTCAAATCTATTACGTTTTCGAATAAAAATACGAGTTTGAAAACTTGCCGAACCTGATGACGGTGCAATATCTCATTCGGGAATTTCCATTAGCTCCAACGAATACCTCAGCCCACTTCAAAATTATAATTTTTAAAACAATTTATTAATATTATCAACTTTATTTACTATTTAATTTCAAACAATTGTCATGTGAATATGCTTGTGTCATAAACTAGTATGCAATCAATCACACCAACGTGTACGACTTATTTGCCACATTTTTCCCGACGACAATCCTAAGGAGCACTCGCGAAGTGTGAGAATTAAAGTTTTAAAATCAAGGCAGTAGTTTATTTTCAAATAACTCTCATGCAATTCACGCGTAGCAAATTACGGAATCGGAGCATCGGTAATAAAAGACATACAACAATGCCAGCACTAACAGCAATAAAATGTTAGCCAAAGTCGCGGAGCACATCCTGTTGGCTAATGCAACACGTGCAACCATTTTTAATTCGTGCATAATATTTTTAGAATATCGCTCGTGTCTTCTTTCTTGAAAGTATCTGCTTAATTCAGTTCAATTAATAACTTGATGTCCAAGTAACTGACAAAAATAACTTCGTTTTTCCATTTGAAACTTTGAATAAGCACCTGAACTTGTTGGTTGCATTGCCCGCTTTGCCATTTAGGCAGGGTTTCCAGATTTTTTTCGGTCCTTTTCTCCCCTCAGTTTGGTAGAGGAAACGTAGCATGGACAAGAACCCGCCGTGTAGCCATGAAAATAATCATTCCCATATAAACAGTTGTATTCTGTTTCTGTAGTCGTGTAGTCGCTAGCCTGCTGTCATGAATGTCTTTAATGCACATGTCATGCAGGCAACACACTTGTGCAATTGTCTTGGCTATTTCGCGCGTATACGTAATATTATTTGTAATATTGCGCATACGCTTCAACAAAATTTGTGTGTGTAGCTGTTCTGGGTATATTTTCCTTTATAAGAAAAAGTTTGCAACTTACCCCTAGTGTTAATCGCAAAGCTATCGTGACATGGTTTGTTGTGCTGTTCTATACGATTTTAATCTCTTTGAGCTCAAAAGTCTAATAAGAGTTTGATAAAACACTATTTTTTCAATTTTCGAACGGCAATAACTTTTGGATGAGTCAAGCGATTCCCACGTGATTGGCGGCGAAAAGAGTCGAGAACACTAATGCATTAAAAAGTACCATGCAGATCTTTTTCACGCGTTTTTCTATCACATGATTTCAAGGACCCTGAAGGTCCTTTTCAAAACCCGTCTTGAAATAATTGAGGTTTTCTTCTTATCATAAACGCAATTCGAGTGGATAATGTACTAAATCGAATTATTCTTAATCAATCAAGTTTAAGTTTTTAGCGATTTTTAGTATTTAAAATACTCGTTTAAGAAATGATTATTCGGCCGGCAGCCACAGCGCCAGTCAGTACAACAGATATAATATGACTCGTATATGATTTAATTTTCCAAACACCGAAAGTGAGTCCGAGACGTATAGAAGCCACGACTATCGGACTGAGATCCACTGCGGCACGTCGCATTTGCAATGCGGAGGATACAATTAATTACGAATACGAAATTTGATTCCCTCAGTGAGCCTTAAGGGGAAAAGGAGACTCGGTTGAAGAAGTTTATCATTTTAAAATAACAGATTAATTTAATTTATTTCAAATTTTAAAAACAAATTAAATTGTATTGTATGAGTGTTTGTAAAATCATTTACGGTTTTACAATTCAAAATCTACTCTGGAAATGTATTGCGAACATCGTCGCTGTTCGCCTTTGAGCTGTTTATCTATTTAAACAATTTCATTTTATTTATTTCTCTTGCAACAGCATTCAACTTAATCTTGCTGTTTTTTTAAGGTTATTTGTGGCAAAATAGAAAAAACTGCAAATAAAGAAATGAAAGTGAAAAATAAGAAACAGACAAGAACGAATGAAAATCCTTTAAGAGCACATAGAGAAATGTTTATTGCGTTCGTACTTGTGCGGATGTTTCTGAGCGCCAGAGTGTACATGCGAGTTCGTGTGTGGCTGTGCGGTCTCATTTTATTTAGAAATAAATATTTCTCAAAGGATTTGCCAAAGTAAATCGTTTAAGTTTCCGTTTTTATTTATTTATTTTTTGTTTTGTGGAAGCGAAGGCAGGCAGGCAGGCAGGCTGTGGCGCAGTGTTATAAAATTTCACGTCATCATTATTTTAAGAATATGCAGATGTGTCATGATGATGGTGGTGGTGCTTCCGAAAATGGCAACGGTGGTGGTGTTAAGTGGAAAGCAACAACAAGTTTAAATTCTTTATATTCCCTTAAACACACATGATACGAGTACTTGAAAGTACTCGTACATAAATACTCGCACATTTCGCTGAATGTGAGTGTGTGCGTGTCCTGCTATCCTCATATTATTTACGCTGACACATATAAATCCAAGTTGTGTATCGGAAACTTGAAAGTTTTCATGGCTTTAACTGTTTTCGTTGCAGCAAATTTTAAAGGACAACACAGTGTGTTGTCGGGTTGGGTTGGCTTCGAAACTTTTATAAAAATTCTAATGGTACTTTCACGACTTCGTGCTATTTGCAAAAAGCGCATTAATAGTTTCTTTCAAATCCTGGTTTTTTATTTTATACTTTTTCTTTAATTACCTGAAATCGTTTGGTGTTGTGCTCAAATCGGCAAGAAGGGATTATTTGCCAGTCAATTTATAATTTGGTACTCCTTGTAATCTTAAGTATCTTAAGGAGGCAACCAAGTACTTCAGTCGTTTGTGTCGAGAATTTGGACATTTTTAAATTTGTTGAAGCAAATTCAGTATGCGGAATAACTTTATTTCACAGAGCTGAATTCCGATCGGATACGATGTTGCTTCCGTATTTTGACTCCCCAGTAAACGAAAGAAGAATCAATTCATCGGAATGATCTTTATTTTTTTTTAAATATTAGTGAATTCTGTTTATAAAAATGGTTTCATTTGGATTTTTTTTTCGTTGTTTTTGGAGGAACGAAGGGGAATTGAACTCTGTGACGTGGCTGAATATCTGTACAAGCACTTTTCAGTTACAATATCCATTAACTAAATGTCCACTTTTCATATGCTGCTTGTAGTGTTTTCAGAAAAATTCTATTGAAGTTCAAACATCATTTACGCATTCACATATCAAATTTAACGACGTATGTATTTTTAACTGCATGATGAAAATTAAAGTCGGCTCAAAACATAATCGCTAGGCTTTATGTTACGAAACACACATTTTAAGAGGCGTTCAATGATGCAAGGCGCCTTTGCATTTCGAGTTTAGTACTTAAGGATGGGAACTTCTGTAACGACACGTTCTCGCTGGATGCTGGGGTAGAGCTCATCGGCGTCCAGGGTCGTTGATTGTATATGCAAGGATACAATGAAACAACGAGTGTTGTTAGCAGAAATTGTTTTATTACAAAAGTAGGTTATTTTATTATACGAATAAAAGAACAAAAGGTTGTTCAGTTCTTGGGAGGCGGAGGATTTTCTTGTTTGCGAGTGGGTACCAAATAGCTGGAGAAGATTCCTACTGTTCATTCACCGATACGGAGACACTCCTATTAGGTGCAACAAACTAAGTATGAATGTTCTCCTACCCTAATTAAACCGGACCGTATTTATTTGAGTCACTAGCTATGGGTGAGTAACGAACACACTCCCAGTAAGGAGACACTCCGGTTAGAAAGAGGTTCGCCAATTACCCACTCCTAGGCTCAACAACAAAAGTACTAATGAAAACCACCAAATAGCCAAATTCATTCACCGATACGGAGACACTCCTATTGGGTGCAACAAATCTAGCTAGGTTTTCCTACAAAATGTTAAATTATACTACTCTACAATTTAATTTTACTCAAATAACGACTTACCTCCAAGTAGGATTCCCAAGAACTGATCTTGATTTCACTCTGCTTTGCCCTTTTATACCTTCGCAAAGCAGAATGTTCCTTACTTGAATATTTACAACAAACATTATATGGCAGTTGGCGTTATATACAATTCATTGGAAAATCATTTCATTATTATGATAAATTCTTACTTTTCAATGCTAGAGTACAGTTACCTACGTACAGACATGTGTGTAGAGACACACTCAACGTATGTATGTATTCGCAGCTTCGGTTCGTCTTGATTTCATTTGGTTGCGTACAGGCAGTGCATGTATGTCGATATGTACATGTTTATGCACAATCAGACGACAAAACAAGTTTCATGCTTTGCCTTACGACCGTTGCACACATTGTGTGCCAGAAAGTGCTTGTACAGTATAAATGCTTGTACATAAGCAAAGAATTTGGAAATCAACTACACTGCTACTTACATACATACATACATACATACATATGTAGGAATGTCTGTTGGTTTCTTTTCTATATGACCCTTTAACAAGAACAAATCACACATGCGCACAATGGGGCGCACGTTGATTTGTTTGCGTGGTCAAGTGAATTAATACAATTTTACTTAACACAAAAGAAATATAATAATATAATTTTTTGAATTCACTAATTACGTTTCATTATTACAAATTCATAGTTTTTTTTTTAAATAATTTTAAGATAAGAATTATTATGTTTGTCATGATGTGCCCAAAAACGACTACCGGGACTTTTGGTCGTCACATGGCCTCCCTTCTTTCCGGGGCGGCTGTTGGCTTACCCGATTCGCCATGCTCGGATATTTCCTGCGGCGGATACATTAATTCGGAAGTGTTGGCCGGCGCTACTGGTGATGAATCGTAGTCGCTGGCGTGGGTGCCGTGTTGCTATTCTTTCGGCGATGAGTCGATGGACCTCTGCCGGAACGTTGGTGAGCGGGATTTCAATAGGCCCGATGTGCGAGGTTGCGTCTGGGGGTGTGCGGTCTGGTGAGGACTTTGATGTGCCTCGGGCTGTTGTGGATGGCGTGGGCCCCGAAATGGCTGGGGAGAATATGTCGCATTCTTCTTCCACGGCGCTCGATTGCATGTCGCCTAGCGTGAGGGGTGGCGAGTTAATGTTGCGTAGCGGGCTGAACCACTTTCGTCCTGGGGTGTCAGGCAGTTGCGGAGTGTCGTCGTAGTCGACTTCCAGTGGCGACTCTAACTCGTGCTGCCGGCCCGCTTGTTCCGGCGTTCTCTGTGGTGTGGGGCGAGTGCTCCCAAGTGTCAGGGCTGGGTAGGTGGGCTGGAAACGTTGTCCCGGGAGTAACAGGCGGACTCGCAGGCAGCGCTCATAGCATCTGCATCCCATATACTGATACTGGGCGTCAGTGACGTCCAGCATTCCTCGGCCTTGATGTCGTGGTGGCGTAGGCCGTTTATCGTTATCATCGCCTTCGTCAGATGTTGACTGCGACGGCAGCGATGGTGGCGATGGGGGACGACGACTGACTGTGACGTCATTGTGTCCAAAGAACGAGCGGCGAAGCTCCTCTACCAGCTGGTCGTCGCAACCGGCTAGATCGTCCCAGCCCCAGATGTCGGCACAATTCAGGAACTCTTCAGCGCAGTCATCTAAGTCGATGACCAAGTCGTCCACTAGCAGTGGTGTAGGTGCATCCACCTTGATACATGGTGGAGGCGGCGGCGGTGTTTCTGTCTTCATGGATGAAGGCGGAGGCGGTGGTGTCTCTGGTTCAACAAAAGGCGGAGGCGGCGGTGGCGTCTCGGTTTCCATTCTTGCTGGTGGCGATGGTGGCAGCGTGTACGTTGGCGGCGGCGGTGGAATATTTTCTTTCCTTTGGTGTGTTGGCGTTTTATAAGTTTGCTGCGACGTTGGTGGTCTGGTTGTTGGACCTGGTTCGCTGTGGGGTGCCCCTCGGGTCTGGGTGATGATTCGGCGGTTGTAGACCGGACCTTGAGTCGTTGGCCGTCCTGGTCGGTGTGGCCCAGGGACATCGTCGTCTGCCAAAAATATGGTCCTCTTCCTCTTGGCCTGCTCCTGCTCTAGGTGGGTTCTGAAACGCCGGCGAGAGTCTTCAAATTTTTTATTGTTAGGGTTCATCTTCCTAGTGACGCTTGACTACGGAAGAGACAGATAGAAAGGAAAATATTAGTGTTGCGGCGCGATGAATGGTTTGAGTTCGCTCAGGTGCGCTGTGCGAGATTTGTTAGTAGCTAAATCTACAACTTCTGCGATTACGGGGGACACGAATCCCTTGATGACATAAGGTCCCCCAAACCTTGGTGCTAATTTAGCAGCAAATTTGTCCACTGCTTTGGACAGTGGATGTTGTCGAACGAGAACTTTGTCTCCGACTTTAGGGTGCCAGCGTCGGCGTCGCAAATTATAATGATGCTTTTGCTTCGAGGATGCTTTGCTCAGATTCGAGCGAACTAGGGTGAATATTTCGCGTAGCTCTTTGGCACGTTCGGTTGGTGGTACCAGTCGTGCTCCCGTTCCGATCGTAACCTGGTCATAAATGGCGCCGGGGAGTCGGGGCTCCCGTCCTTGGGTAAGGTAGGCCGGAGAGTACCCCGTTGAATCGGATATGGCAGTGTTTAAGGCCAACATAATTTCCGGCAGGAATTCATCCCAGCGGTTATGGTTCGACCCCGCAAATTGAGCTATCATCTGTTTTATGGTGCGGTTGGCGCGTTCGGTTGGGTTTTCCTGTGGCGTGTATGGCGCGGTGAATTGTTGTTTCACCCCAAGATCTGCCAGGTATTTCTGCAGTACAGATGAGGAGAACTGGCGACCGTTGTCGGTGAGGAGTACTTTAGGAACTCCATAGCGGGCTAATATGCGCTCCCTGAAAGCCTTCTTCACCCCGTCTCCAGTAGCACTACGTGCTGGGATCAACTCACACCATTTAGAAAAATTATCGAAGAACACTAAGAGCACGGTGTTCCCCTGTCGTGTGCGCGGTAGTGGGCCCACATAGTCGGCACATACGGTGGCCCATGGTTCTTCTGGGACTCTGGTTAGCATGTGTCCGGCTGGTTGTTGTTGAACGATTTTGTAGCGTTGGCAGACCTCACAGCTGCGTACGTAGCGTGCGATATCTCTTACCATTTTTGGCCAGTAATATCGACTGGTGATGCGGTGTATGGTTTTACGAATACCTAGGTGGCCACCAGCGGGTTGATCGTGAGCTTCGGCGATGACCTGGTGTCGTAGTGCTGACCCTACACATAGCTTCCACGGAGTGCTGTCCTCGTCGTTGGTTTCCCTCGAAAAGTGGCGGTAAAGTTGTTTGTTGACTATTGCGTATTCAGGGAATTTCTCGGGGTCTGCTGCTACACCCTTCATTAGGTTTTCCAGCCACGCACACGTGACTGCTGATGTTGCCTGGGCTAAATTGGCTGCTTCGACGGGTTGTCGCGACAAGGCGTCTGCCACGACATTATGCTTACCCTTTCGGTAGGTGACCGTAAAGGTGTACTGCTGTAATTCCAAAGCCCATCGTGCCAGTCTACCAGTGGGATTGTCTATCCCATTCAGCCACTTGAGGGACAAATGATCAGTAACAACATCGAATACATACCCCTCCAAGTACGGACGCATCTTACGAATCCCCCAGAGAATTGCTAGGCACTCTTTCTCGGTGGTTGAATAATTCTTCTCTGCCTTGTTGAGGTGACGACTCGCATATGCTATCACGTGCTCTTGTCCTTCACTGTGTTGTGTCAGGACTGCCCCTAGACCGCAGTCGCTCGCATCCGTTTGCAACGTGAACGGTTGCGTAAAGTCCGGGCAAGCTAGGACCGGTGCTTCTGTCAGCTTTGTTTTAAGCCTTTCAAATGACAACTGCTGCTCATCTCCCCACTTCCAATGTCGGCCCTTTTGTAAAAGCGTGGTGAGGGGTTGTGTGAGTGTAGCGAACTCAGGAACGAAACGATGTGATGCCAAGGAAACGTCGCACCTCTCGGACATTCACTGGAGGCTTCATTTCGGCAATCGCAGCTACTTTGTCCGGGTCGGTTTTTATACCCTCTTTGGTGACGATATGACCCAGATATTTGGTTTCGGCGGCGAAGAACTCACATTTGTCTGGATTGATGCGTAGATTAGCTGCACGTAGACGTTTAAAAACCTCCTTCAAGTTGCGTAGGTGTTCGTCAACGGTGGTGCCAATGACAATGATGTCATCTAAATAGGCAAATGCGTGCGGTTCTAGTGCGGGTCCAATGACTTGATCTAGTGCACGTTGAAATGTTGCGGGCGCGGAGTGTAGCCCGAAGGGCATGACCCGCCATTGGTAGAGGCCTCGTCCGGCCACGGCGAATGCTGTGTACTGCTTGCTGTCCTCATCCATGGGTATCTGCCAATAGCCGTCTTTTAGATCCAGACTGCTGATGTATTTGGCATTCCGCAATCTATCAAGGATTGTGTCGATTCGAGGTAAGGGGTAGGCATCCGGTATCGCTCTGGCGTTTAGCTGGCGAAAATCCATGCAGGTGCGCCACGTGCCGTTCTTCTTCTTTACCAATGTAATTGGGAAGCTATACGGGCTATGTGACGGTTCGATGCACCCTTGCTGGATAAGTTTGTTGACTTCTTGATCAATTATTGCCTGCATGGCCGGATTGCGGGGAGCGTACCTAATTTTTATAGGCCGATCGTCTCTCATGGTTATCTTATGGCTGGCTACGTTCGCCAGCCCCTTAATGCTTTGAAACTCGGCCAGTTCGTCTTCCAAAAACCGGGCGATGTGTTCTTCTTGGCCACCAAATTTTCCATACGTACCGGGGATTTCGGCTGCGGATGGGTTTGCTCTGTCGCCTACCTGGGCAAGCTGCTCTCTGGCACAGGCAGTTACGGCTGATGTATTGGTGCTGTGTACTGTCAGACCAGCACACCTTAGGCTGGTGTTGAATGTGCGGAGGAAGTCAAGACCCAATATTATCTCCTCTGTCGCCTTCTCCATGATCAGGAATTCGCAGTTGGCCGTAGTCTTGCCCAGGGTTACCTTGATCATAAGGGCCCGCTGGATGACTGTCTTAGAACCATCTGCCAATATCACGTCTACCTCTGTATGTGTGTAGGCTGGCCGCGGAACCAGTTGACGTACCAGGTGCGGCTGCATGAAACTGCGGGTGGCTCCAGTATCTACTGTGGCTCTTACCAATTTATTCGCGATGATTATGGTGGCCTTTATTTTGCTTTCCTCCCACTCCAGACTAGTTTGGTTTTCTAGAGTCTTCTCCTGACTCTTTCTGTGATGCTTGCGACGGGCACGCTTTCGTGAGGCAGGTTGGTCTGCCATCAGCCGATGGTGCTCTCCTCTACCAGGATTTGTAGTGGTAGGGATACCCTCGAGTTCGTCCGCAAGATCTATCAGCTCATCTAAGGTGGAAAAGTCTCGGCGGCGGATGTACCATTGGTAGTCAGGTAAGGCGTTACGGAAGATTCGTTCCAGTTTTTGCTCTGTAGTAAGGTTTGCATGCCGCATCAGGTTTTGTAGTGCCAGGACATAATCTTTAAAGGCTTCTCGCGTGCGCTGAGTACGTTTTCGTATTTCATCTTCAAGTTTTTCAAAGTACCTTGCTGGTAAGAAAAACTTGTAGAAGTCAGCTTTGAACGCGTGCCAGTGGGTCCAGTTTTTATTATTGTTTCTGTACCACACTAGAGCCTTGTCTCTGAAGCACTCCGCTAGTACTTTCAGAACCTGATTTATATCTACCTGGTACATACCTGACAGCTCCTCAATCCGCTCGACAAATCCAACTGGATCTTTTCCGCCGTCATATTTTAGGCCCCATTTGCGTACCAACTCTACCACCATTACACGATTATTCGTGTCGTGTTCAGGTGGGAGCGGTATGCTTGCGCTGGAATTGGATGGTGCTGCTGGGATGGGGGATGTAGGCACTGGAACACTGAGATTCGGGGGCGTACCTGCTGCCTCGTGTTGCTGTTGTAGTTGCCATAATCGCGCCATCGTGGCTTCATCTTGTTCGGTGCTTATAAATTTGCTGAGCCGCTTCCTGATCTCTTCTACACTACCACTCGCTGGTTGACCTAACTCGCTTAGGTAGTTAATTAACTCCTCTCGTTTGAGGGTGTATACCCAGGATGTCTTCACCATGGTGGCTGCTCACGTTTATGGAAGTCTTCTGTGGGGTTTTTCTTTAAAACTTTTCTGATTCTTTTTTTTTTGTTCTTTTATCACTTCTCACTTTTTTTCACTTTCACTTCAGCCGTTTAGGTAGTTTTTCAGGAACACTGCAACCGTTGCTTTTTTTTGCTGGATGCGTTTTCTGATGAAGGGAAATGAAGAAAAATGTACTGCTGTTTTTAATTGGACTTAATGTCCCTGCTCGGGCGCCACTGTAACGACACGTTCTCGCTGGATGCTGGGGTAGAGCTCATCGGCGTCCAGGGTCGTTGATTGTATATGCAAGGATACAATGAAACAACGAGTGTTGTTAGCAGAAATTGTTTTATTACAAAAGTAGGTTATTTTATTATACGAATAAAAGAACAAAAGGTTGTTCAGTTCTTGGGAGGCGGAGGATTTTCTTGTTTGCGAGTGGGTACCAAATAGCTGGAGAAGATTCCTACTGTTCATTCACCGATACGGAGACACTCCTATTAGGTGCAACAAACTAAGTATGAATGTTCTCCTACCCTAATTAAACCGGACCGTATTTATTTGAGTCACTAGCTATGGGTGAGTAACGAACACACTCCCAGTAAGGAGACACTCCGGTTAGAAAGAGGTTCGCCAATTACCCACTCCTAGGCTCAACAACAAAAGTACTAATGAAAACCACCAAATAGCCAAATTCATTCACCGATACGGAGACACTCCTATTGGGTGCAACAAATCTAGCTAGGTTTTCCTACAAAATGTTAAATTATACTACTCTACAATTTAATTTTACTCAAATAACGACTTACCTCCAAGTAGGATTCCCAAGAACTGATCTTGATTTCACTCTGCTTTGCCCTTTTATACCTTCGCAAAGCAGAATGTTCCTTACTTGAATATTTACAACAAACATTATATGGCAGTTGGCGTTATATACAATTCATTGGAAAATCATTTCATTATTATGATAAATTCTTACTTTTCAATGCTAGAGTACAGTTACCTACGTACAGACATGTGTGTAGAGACACACTCAACGTATGTATGTATTCGCAGCTTCGGTTCGTCTTGATTTCATTTGGTTGCGTACAGGCAGTGCATGTATGTCGATATGTACATGTTTATGCACAATCAGACGACAAAACAAGTTTCATGCTTTGCCTTACGACCGTTGCACACATTGTGTGCCAGAAAGTGCTTGTACAGTATAAATGCTTGTACATAAGCAAAGAATTTGGAAATCAACTACACTGCTACTTACATACATACATACATACATACATATGTAGGAATGTCTGTTGGTTTCTTTTCTATATGACCCTTTAACAAGAACAAATCACACATGCGCACAATGGGGCGCACGTTGATTTGTTTGCGTGATCAAGTGAATTAATACAATTTTACTTAACACAAAAGAAATATAATAATATAATTTTTTGAATTCACTAATTACGTTTCATTATTACAAATTCATAGTTTTTTTTTTAAATAATTTTAAGATAATAATGTTTGTCATGATGTGCCCAAAAACGACTACCGGGACTTTTGGTCGTCACACTTCTTTGAAACGAATTTTTGTGTACATTTAATGTAAAAGCTAATTGTTCATATGGATGTATGTGTATGTATGTGTACGCCATACAGATTCATGTTATAAACTCGCTTGCTTGCGTTTTTGCAGTAAATGTTGACAAAATGTCCCCATGGAGTTGCATCTGCGAGAGAGTAAATTTATTTCACCAAAAACGAAAACTAAAGACAAAAATATTTTCAATTTATGTCTGTTATCTTTGTTTTTTATTATTTTCTAGCATGCGATGAACATATTTTGCGGACTGATAGCATTCGTCGTCACTTGAAAATGAAAAAAAAATTATTTCTTTAAATACAAAAATGTATCGCAACGGAAATGTTCAAAATTATTTAAAAAATCCATTCGGAGCCATGTGAAGACTACATGGAAAGTGTTGTTCAAATTTAAATGTCACCTGAAAGAATAATCTTTACTTATGGGTGAATAGCAACTGAACTTGCGTTGCCTTTTCTAGTCCGCAACTGAAAATTATAGTTGGCGGAAAACCACTGGATATCAACTGTTTGGCGTTTCTTTAAAAAATACATTTTAGGAAAATGGGGTACCACGGCGAACAAAATTTATTAAAGCTTTCAGAAAAATGGGGATGTAAATCGAAAGATTGTGTTGTTGCTTCTCAAGCCAACTTTAAAACGCTTTCTTAGCACTTATGCCTCAATAATTTAAGAAAAAAAATTTTTTTTTATGTCTTCCAGTCTGCTTGTAGTCAGCTGGAAACGAACCCACGATCATTGGACTAGAAAGTTTGCCGTGGTAGCTGCCAGCCATAACGGCTTTATAATAAATAGTTTTATTATTTAAATTTTTATTCCACATTCAAAGTATTTCCACACAGAATCATTCAAAGCAGCAAATTATTAAAGAAAAATCGCGAATAAGATGTTGAGAATTCTGTTCTTTTTCAGCATTATATTTCCGTGATTTAGTGCCGTTTAAGTTAGTTCCATTTCCGGACTCCTTTCATATCCTGGTAGGCAGCAGGCACACTGTCAGCAACAAGTTTGAAGGTGGAATTGTGCATTAAATTTGAGCTGACTCAGCAGTTTTCCTGGCGTCAAAAGCTAAACTGCATCATGGCGAAAGCAACAGTTCAATATCTGTGTCAGTGTGTAATGTGAGAAGAGTGTGTGTATTTGTGTGTGTGTGTGTGTGTGTGTGTATTTGTGTGTGTGTGTGTGTGTGTGTGTGCGTATGATTTGATTGCGGTATCCACAACCGACAGAAAATTGTACAATGCAAGAATAGCGAGCGCAAGTGGCTGTTCAGCAAAAAACAACTGATTTCAACTCTTCATATGAGGGAAGAAACTTCAGCAACTTCGTGAACTTCTTTGGGCGAATTCTGTTTGAGGTTCTGCTCAAGTATCCGAATCCGTATTCAAAGTCAATGAGTTAAAATAGAGAAGCAAAGCTCTGGTTGCGCTACATAAATGGCAGAACTTTTTTGAATCCTAAAAGCATTTCTTGGAGAGTTTGCAAAATCTTGGAGAAGTCTCCTAAATATGATACTAAAAAGGCTTCAGCTATTGAAATCAATCCACATCAACGCAGAGACACCAACAAACTCTACCTACCCGCCACATTTGCGTACTTTTTGTTGTCTTTTCGGAACACCGGACACTATAAAAAGGAGGTTTCGAGTGAAATACAACTCTGTGACGTGAGGGAATTTGAGGGAGTTGTTGGCTGAAGTACTTAACGCATGCTGAAGGAGACGAAAATCCCGAGTTCAGCTCCGCACTCAGCCATGAATGTAGTGTCGAGTTTTTCTGATCAGCACTAGTAGTTTTAAAACGACAAGTAGTAATAAAACCACCCTCGTTTTCCATCAGTACTCGCATGCATGTTGGTGTGTATTTTGGTATTAGATTGCTTAAGTTGTTCGGGGAATTGAATTTCGTATGCAAAGCAACTTAATAGCAACACCATTTTCGCCAACAACTACACAATCAGCTTATTGCAACAGCAGCAATAATAAAGGCGCAGAATGCTGGCAAAAACAACAGCGATGAACGATATTGTTCTTGTGTTACTGCGAGGAGAACATCGTGACAACAATGTGTTGAAATTAGTGCTGGAATGCATGTTTGAATTTTTCTTTTCAAGGTTTCTGTTTTATTTAATTTTCCTATGGAAATTGCAACAGATTTAAAAAGAGGAGGTGCAGCCCGCTAAACTACTTTTCATGTTGTTGCACATTGGCTCCTAAGTGCCACATGCAACTGCATACGCTGCTGCCAAACAACAATTACAAGCACAAGCACAATTCATGTTGTTACTTCAATATGTCCTTGATGCACTTGTTTAGATAGACAAGTCCTGATGTGTTTTCTTATTCAGGGATTTATTTTATTATGCTGTTTTAGTGTAGATGACAATCTTTATTTTAAAATTAAATGAATTAGATTAAAAGTACAGCTCAGCTTCAGTATAATTCGAATTCGTGATTGTAAGGGAAGAATTCGCATGTTGCATAATATCTTTGTTTCCATTTTTATAAAGAACCGCGTTTTATCGAATCGTCGTCGTGGAGAGCGGCCTAATTTTTCAGAAAATCCATTTTCCATATCTGGGTGTTAAAGAAATTCTCAAATTCAAATATTTCTCAATAATAATTTTGTAAAGTTTCATTGGCCTCGTTTTTATAAATTCTTATGCCACAAGTTGCACATTCCGCAATCCTTACAAAGAAAAAAATTCTGTAAAAACAATTTACATTTCTTCTTTTCGTGGGAGATTTTATTTGTCGTTCACTCTGCAAATTGTTTGTACAGTTTTTTATTCGCACTTTTCCTTTCTTCTATTTTTGACTACGAGTATCTGAAGAAATATAAAAATACTTACAGTCAAAGAAGAAATCCTTTGAAACTAACAGAGCCGCGGTATGAAATGTTGTAATAAAAATCGGCACAAGCAACAGCAGCTTCGCAAACAACATCAACAACAAGAACAATAAATTTGAAATTAGGAAAAAAAAGTTAAGAACATGTTGTTAAATACATTAGTTACATTATTTTTATTTCCTCTTTGTGAATTTTTACTTTGGAAATAGTCTTCGCGGCGCCATTTCCTTTTCCGTCTTCATAACTTGTTGTAGACTTATAGGCCAATAGAATACTCGTAATATCTGTTTATGTGTGCGCGAGTGTGTATGGGATCGTGTACAGTGAGAGAAGACGTTTTTTTCCTCGAGTCAGCACACATCCTTCTGTTATTCGAGATGCGGAAATTTGTATGTTGGGCAATTTGTTAATTAATCTGGCAGAAAGGAATGAAGGCAGTCTGCCGACATGTTCGTAAATTTTGAGTACTTTTTGTTCCTTAAGTCATCAGCCGACGAATTTGTGGTTGCCAGAATTTGCGGCAACTTGAATAAATACATTTCTGCAGCCCAAAAATGAAAAACCCGCAAACTGCACTGTTTCACACTTCTTTTCGCGGAGTGCGCTTAGGGGATAGCCCCTGCATATGCTGAGCATTGCGCCGAAGATGAAGAAAAATGTGAAGATAGCGAATTTTCCTGGATTAAACTGGGCGTAGGGTCTGTCTGCTTTAGCTAAAGCTTTTATATCTTAATATTCATTAAGAAATTGAATTTTTATGTTGTATTGGGCTTAAAACAGGGAAATATTTATTATCGTTTTAGCTGACAGTCCTTAAAGTAAGAAAGTGAACGCTATTAACGTACGTACGCGTTCTCGCAAATTAGAATCGGGAAAAGCTAACACAGCTTCCTGAAACTACTCAACTTATTTTAAGTCTCGGTTCGCACTATGAAATTTTATTTCATGAAAGTGTCAGTTTGTTGGTGAGAGGGGAGAGAAGAATGGTGTCGGGTACACACTTTCATGTTCACTGAAATTCTCTTTTGTAATGTAATTCGTAATTGATTTTACTTCATTTTTCTATTCTTTATGTGAAAGTAAACAAACAAAAATATTAAGTTTCATGAAATTAACTTTCAGTGTGCAGACACGAGTGAAATTTTAAAAGAGAATTTCAGAAATTTCATGAAAGAAAATTTCATAGTGCGAACCGAGACTAATGAAAGCTTTTCGTGTAAATAAAGCACTCATTTGTTGTTGTTTTTAGTGCAGACTTGAGCTAAAATTGAAACCAGGCAAATGTTGAATTAGATTTACAAAAAATGAAGCCGAAGAAATGTTTGTTTGAAAATGGAAATGAAAACAGTTTTTGCTGTGTACTTTTTTACTTATTTTTCGTTTTCACGCTTGAAGTTTCACAGTAAGAGGCTAAAATGGGAACAGATAACGCTGGCAACATTCTGTCACATGTCATGATGCAAATAGCAAAATGGGAGCATACAAATACGAGAATGTATTGGCGCTGCACCCACACTCGCGCACTTAAATACACACTTGAGTCTATTTGCTCAAGTACATAATGATGTTGCCTTAACATCATTGAATATGAAATATTTAGATGCCTGCAGCTGCTGCTTCTCAAGTTTCTGTTGCAAGTGCAGTGGCAAAATATTAAAAAGCAGAAGTTTGAATTGGATAAAGGAAATGTAGTAGCACGATGCAGAAACTATCGAAAGACTTTTGTTATGACAACTTTGCCAATCAAAATAAATATATTAAAAGCAACAACAAACGTTGTAATAACAATTTTAATAAAGATATAATTTGCTCTTCTTCTTCGTTTGGTGATGGAAAACTCGAAGGAGCGCTTAAAACACACATTCGTTACATTCCAAATCATTGAAGCAATAAAATTTGTTGTCATTTATGAAAAAGTACATGTTTTATGCAAATCAAATGCGCCGAAAGAACTTTAATATTCTTTCAAAAAAGGGATGTCTAGTGAAAAAAAGAAGAAATGAGTTCATTTGGCGTATGCACCGTCTGCCACTATTGACACAACAAAATTTACCTAAATTCATATTTTTCAAAAACTTTGCACAATGATTTATTTCTCTCTTTCTAGGCTTATGATCTGCCGTTCTTCGTCATTTTCCGAAGTATAAGTCTGTTTTGCCATCCTTATATCCCACATGTGAATTCCCAGGCGAATATGAAACGACCGGAAAGGGGAGATGAATTGCATGCCATCAGCGGCTTTGAAACATTTAAGCGATACGCAGGCAAGTCTACCATAAAAGTTTTTGTTACAGTCAATTTTCGCGGATAATTAAGAGTTGAAATATTTTCTTAAATTAATTCATTGAAACAAAATGATTTTAATTTGACAATTAAAATCGTTGGAATTACAATCTGAAAGCATTTCCTTAAGTTGCTACTGAAATTCATCGCTTAGCACTCGTTTACTTTTCATCTTCTCTCCAGAAAAGAAAACCATTAATTATATCCAAATGAGCCAGCGAAAACTTTTAAAATTGCGGTAATAGATTGCAGAAATGATTGGCACTTATTTAGCCAGAAGCGAGCAGATATAATTTGTTCAGTTAATGGGCGCGTGTTCCTTGCCAAAAGCCACTATTTAGCATCGTGAGGAAAAAGGGAAGCGAAATTCACACGCAATTTAAAAAGGGTTGGAAATGTCATGCAGGCGACTAATGCATTGTTTTTAATAAAATTGTAAAATATTTAAATAAAATTAACTATTCGCGCTGTTGCTCCGGAGCCTCTTCAGCAAAAGTAAACGATACGCTTGTTTAGCATAAAACATAAGCCAACGCTAGATATAGATCGCAGTTGCCTTTATAATATTTATAATACGACTACAAAAGCACACAAGCTCCGTTATACAAACACTTACGAGAATTTGTGTTTGTATATGTGTGACATTAACGAATGTACAAGGATGTGGTCATTGGCGCAGCCAAATCTGATTGTTTGGGTGGACGTGGGGAGAGAACATCTTATGAATTTCTTAACATGAAAAAAAAATATGTTGGTTGCAATTTTCCATGTTTTGAGAAAAAAATTTTTAATTTTAGAATAGAAACTTTAATGCAAGTATTTTATATCGGGCCATTATTCAATTATGCCTAATAATAAGAAGTGATAAGCAAAAATACTCATGAATACTGATGATGAAACCACTGCTGACTTTCCCTTGTACCTCGGGGAATTTACTAAGTCTTTCTGAACTTAAACCTTACGAATTCCAGCCTATCAATCCTTAAATATTTTAATAAAGAAAACTTTATTTTCAAATAAGTTTTTTTGGTATCGTTTACAATGGCCTTTGAAAGGACATCCGATGACAAAAAATCATTCTATTTTGCAATAACAAAATATTTGTTTCTTGAGCATATTATGGCATATTATTTTAAAAGTTCGATTTTTATAAAGCTTTGTCCAACTATCGAATATCGTACACTTTCAGCTACAAACCTAAGAATCAAATTAAAAGTTTAAATAAAACAAATACGAGCAGAACTTGCTAGCACAAAAGGCCACAGCTTTGTAATCGAGAAGAGGGCAACACCCTTTCCGAAGGGACAAGAATTGGCCCTTTGCGACTTCTGAGTTGCAAAAATAACACTAGCGCATTCAGTAAAGTGCGTGCGTATCCACCCAACAATAGTTTTGTTTATGATAAGAATAAAAAAATTTCAAAATACAAAAATTTCCACATACACATACGTTTACATACCGCTCCTTTATTGCAACACAGTCATATCTCAAGAAATCGAAAATTTTAGTTCAAATTTCAGCATCATATCTCAAGCCGAACCGAAGATGTAGTAAAAATATTTCCCGTAATCGTATTTGAAAGCGCACATTTGAAAATCGTTTTGAGGCATTTTTCGCAGTTCGAACTTTTTTGAGATGTGTCTATGTTGCAATAAAGGAGGGATGTGTGTGTGTGTGTGTGTGCTTGTACATGGCATTTGTGTTTCGTGTGTGCACATAAAAAAGTGCCAGCATTAACGATAAAATAAAGATGAGGAAAATGACAGCAATGATAACGATGACAACAACGAAAGTAAGGCAAAAGACAACTTAATTTCGCTCTTTATCCAGCAGCCATAATTTAAAGCCAATAAGATCGTTCATACACTCACACACGCACACACATGCACAAAGTCGCTTTACAGATTGTGCTTTGTGTAGCTTTGATTGTTGGTTGTATGTCCTGTTTGTATTTGCTCATCTAGATTACAATTCATTTACGCTTCGTTGCTTACGCATACGTTTCAATAGTTTCTAGCATTAAGAGCTGAATAACGTTTAACAATATCAACGGTGGGGCAGCGTGACAGTGGGATCACCGGGAATGGGAATACACAACTATAAATAAGTCTCAAAAATACTTATAACCTGTGGGTTAAAATAATCCACGTGCGAGGCCTACAACAAACAAACAACTAACAACTTTCAAAAATTGATAAAAAAAACACTAGAGTCCGTAATAAAAAATGCTTGTGTCCAATGACAAGTCGCAAGTCCATCTCATTCTTTTAGCCCACCGTGTGTCGCATTCGTAGCAAAATGAAGGAGGTGAACAACAACAAGACAAAAGTGAAACCATACGTTCGTATTAAGCGGCTCCCTTCTAATGTTTCGGTGCTTATCACTTAAGAGCATCTCTTTTTAACCGGATACGGAAGTATAGACGGCAACAGTAGTTTCAGTTTTAATAAGTCTCGCAAACAATTGGAGGGTATATTCACTTTGTCATTCCGTTTGTAGCGCAGCGAAATATCCATCTGAGACCCCATAAAGTATATATATTCTTGATCAGTTATGAAATCTAAGACGATCTGAGCACAACCGTCCGTCCGTTCGTCTATGGAAATCACGATTCAGTCCAAACGAAAAGAGCCAAACTCTTGAAATTTTGTACAAATATACCTTGAAGGATAGTACAGGTCTAGTTCGTAAATGGGCTGAATCGGGCCAGAGGGGAGAAAATTGCCCTAAGAAGAACTAAACCAACCTATAAAAAACTACATGATTTTTCAAGTTTTTTCCGTAATTTTGTTCAGAAAATGATACATTTGTATGTAAAAGCAGGTCCAACGCATTAAACTTGGGGCCATTAAATCCAAAAAAACTTATCTTTGGACCCCGGGCACTCCTCTGCCCTACCCACTCTCCTCCTTTGCCTCCTAAATGACCCTTTCAAAAAAAAAAGAAAAAAAAATTAAAAATAAATGTATGTGTGTGAAGATAAATATGCCGAATTAAATATGTTTTGACGTAAGCCGTTGCGAAGGGAAGTTAAATATGTTATGACGTAACGGAACTGCAATCAGTGAACATTTTTTTGTATGAAAATCCATATGATTATGGGAGTGTCTTCTATCCTAGACATCATTTTGCATATACTGGCAATGCATGCCAACTCCTTATTTGGCCACAGGGGGCGAAATCCCCCCAAGTTCACACACACTCTAATTGCCTGTAAATATTTTCACAACATGGTCAAGAAATTGATTAAATATAGATTTTTATAAAAAAAAAACTTCACTGTTTACCATTTCGTTACGTCATAACATATTTAACTTCACAGCTAAATACGTTGTTTCGTAACTGCTTACGGCAAAACATGTTTAACTCGGCTGAATATTTATCTTCAGTCACATAATAAATTTTACATTTAATTATCCCAAATAATTATTTTTGGAGTCTTATGGCAAAGGGGAAATGTGTCCCCAACGGCCCTTGCCAGAGAGGTCCCAAAAAATACAGATTTAAAGCTCTCCAAAAAGAATTAAACCACATAAAGTATATATATATTCTTGATCAGTGATGAAGTGTAAGACGGTCTAGCAATGCCCATAAGTTCGTCTGTGGAAAACAAGATGTAGTCTACTTTTGGTCCCCGCCCCCTTTAGTGGGCCTTGACGTACGATATTATATAACGGAACTCTGTCCCACCCAGTTAAACATTTTAAATTCACTTACAAAATATTTGGAGGGTATTTAAGATTCTACCCGGTCGTATATAACGTTTTTACTTGTTTAAATTATTGCTGGGGCCTTTTTTGTGAAAGTGGCATTAATTCCAAACCCGAAAAATAATTCTAAGTCTTAATTTGCCTTTGCCAAGTGAATAATTTTAAAAATTAAATATATCCTTTTGGGGTTTAGGTACTTCCCATGCAGAGAACCTTTTACGCAATTCTTTTTTTTATTTTGCGGTTAGTGGAATATGTATAATTTTTATTTGAATACGAGAAACAGAATACTGAGATTCTGTAATACGATCGAATTCAATTCATTGCAAGCGACTTGTATTTATTAGATGCTCACAAAATACTTTTTATTTTAAATTTTATTAGAACTTGAGGCGTGAAAGACAAAATTGTTTCTCTTCCCAAAGTATCCAAGGTCGCTTAATAAGATCTGTGCACAAGCAGAAGTGACGGCAAAAACTAAAGTCGATATATTTTTTATTTTACATTTCCTATACTTGTTTCACATGATTTTCAAACATGACAATTTGCTGCCAATAGCTGCATCTCTTGTGCACAACAGAACTTTAGGAAAAGCACGACGAAAGTTTTGACAAGTTGTAAATACATCGCGACTGCCAGGAGGATGGCAAGCAAACTGAAGGCTCGGATGGTTCCTGAAAGGTTTGCGCGAGTAGGCGAGCATTTACAGTTGACAGGAACGACAATAGTACGACAAGCAAATAAACACTAATGCACTAGAACTTATGTACACATACACACACACACACACGCACGCACACACAAATCGGTTTTAACAAAGTGAACACGAAACTGGATTGAAGTGGAATTACAAAAAAAAAGTCAACTGCACAAACAACATAAAATCAACACTAATTTACTAAAGCGATTTCGGATAGACAGCCTTCCCTCGTACGCCGATACTATTACGTGCTTAACAGCACTTAACCGCACTTACCTGCGTGTTTCAGTTAATAAGACGTGCTGCATGCCCCTCCGAGACTTCATTTTAGAAATCACACAGCGACAGAAACAAGGACAAATCTGTTAATACGAAACCTGTAGCAGAGTCCCATCAAAATCAGCAGCGTATCCCATCGCATGCACCAACGCTCGTGCATTTTTGTTGAATACTGGGAAACACACAAGTCAAACTCCAGGCAAGATTTCATTTTTGTAAGCAACAGAGTTTTTACGACTGGAGCTGATTTTGGAATTGTCACCTTTTTCATGTTTTAAGAAACTCCGCCGCGAGACTTTTTCTTATGCATCCTTTTTCGCGTGAAATTGTGCAGCATTTCGCCAATAAATGGCGGATTATGAAAATGCTTTCATTTTGCTTGACATTTGAACTGCATTGAAATATGACTGAATATGTAATGAACCACAAATTCATTAATTTTATAATGAAATTAATCTCATTTGAGATAAACATTTCTTATTTGTTGTCGGTGAAGTGCATCCATGCGCCTGCATTTCGCTGGCTCCTACACCAAATCACCAACCTTATATTTGAAAGTTGCACCTTTTCAGTAAAAAAAGTCTTATTAGTTTGTTTGAAACTATTTTTAATGGAACGCAGGTGACAATATGGCAGTCAGAATAATCGATAGGTTATCAGGGCGTAGGGCAATCCAAAGAGCATGTCGTTACCTGAAGCCTAAATAGCCGAAAGCAATTTTATTTGTGTGTAATTTTGATACACACACACACACTCACACACAAAACTGTTGCCCGCTATGAATAGATAATTTCGCTACCTTTTCGAAAAAGCTTTCAACATGTGAAATATTACTCTTGCCAAAAATGTTTATCATTTCGCTGCATCAGAATTGTCATCCAGCCCATCATGGCCCTTCTCCTGCTAAGAAACGCGTATCCTCATCAGTCGAAGCATTGAACTTGTATTTTACGAAGCATTCATGAAATATTCCCTCATGCACACTGCCACGTACATAAATATTAGGTAAGCGCGCACACATGCACAAACGTACTCTACAATCGCACTCGCAAGACAATTAAAAGAGGAAAAGATTTTTAATAAAAAATGACGTTTCATGCAAAAAGTGTTTATCAGCTACTGTAACTGACACAAGCGCAGGACTTCCCGAGAACGGGCTGGTTTGCAGAGATATTTGCGTATGTATGCATGAGCATACAACGCATGAACGTCGTCCACGCACAGTGGGGTGAAATACAATATAAAATAAAGTAATCGTATCAGAACTATTTCTTGCCAAGACTGTAGCCGAGCCCCGGGACGGATGTACCAGCGCGTGACTTAAGGCTGTTAGCTGCGCAAATCCAAAGTGTGTAATAGAAGATCCGTCCTATTTTTATTTTACGTCACTGTGCGACACAAATGATGCTGGTGATAAAATGTTGTTCATTTTCCTTCAAATATGACAAAGAATTACCAGGATGTGGAAGAGTAAACAAAAATGCCTTATGAACAAGTCAAGTTTAAATGAAAAGTGGCACATGTCTGTTAAATTTTTTATGACCTTCGAGGGTCACGATACAAAAATAAACCACTACGTGCGCGTGTTTCCGAAAATCTAATATGAATGACTGTGGAGTTCTGCGTGAAATCAAAACAAAACAATTAAAATGAAAATATGATGTTCAGATGTAAAAACGCCTTCACAGCCACACAAAATTAGGATTCGTGTTTATAGGCCACAAACACAACATTTGTAAATTAATTAATTAAAAAAATATTGATTACTTCAAAAAATGTTTCAAGGACGATCGTTGAAATGTTTTGAGTCCCAAACTCGAGGGAATACTTCGAATGATTTGAACGCATTTAGTAGTTTAGTGAAAGTGAGAATGAGTGGATGCAAATTATTAGGAATCCGTAACGGGAAAAATAAGCCGTCAGGAACACATTCAGAGCCTAAAGTGAACCAAAATATTGCATGTAAAATGTGTGTGTGTGTGTGTCAATAGTAAAATTATACTAATTATCTATTGACGATGTCACCAGTACTACTGACAAATTATACCCCAACTAATGCCCCAACTTTTGACAATTAACACAGGCTTGTCGTACGAAATCTACCAGTGGACTGCGTCAATACTGACTAGGTAGTTCTTATGGGACCATATGGCGAAAATAACAACAGTTGCCGTCGGCTACCCACCGATGCTGAGCCCATCAGCTTCACGATTTGTTTTAACCGTCAACAATTTTCTCTACCTATCAAAAACAAAAGCAAAAAAAAAAAAATTTTTTTGATAGTGTCATCAAAAAGACACCATAATTGTTGACAAAAATGTTGACATGGATACACTTAACCCCACGTTTCCTTCAGGGTAAGTAACCACAACAAACAGTAGAAACAGAAAAGTTTTTATTTTGTATAAGAATATTCGCAATATTCGTATTTTGGTTTTTGCTCCAACATGAAATTGCACTGGAAATTTCACAGTAAGTGACCTCAAACTTAAGCGTCAATCGTGTTCATTAAAATGGCAAGTCACTTAAATTGTTTCTTGATAAAAAGTATTGAGAGAAGGATGTTATAATTGAATAAAATAATATTGTTGGCTTGTGAGAGTGTTTGTGGAAATACTGTTAGTGTGAGAGCTCTTTCAAAAGTGGTGCGTACATCCATACACACACACACACACACACACACACTGAAATGGAGATGTTTGTATGACTGGATAATAACATTTTCTTGCATTTCATTAAAACTTCTTAAACAAAAATAATAAAGATGAAAGAAAGAAAGATGAATGAATATAAAATTTTATTTTCAACAACCCACTCCACAGGCGAACCGACCCACTTAAGGTTTGCGGATTACTTGCGAAAATACTTTAAGCACTCTCAATCCTGTTGATACTTGTTGAATTTTGTTTGGAATTTTCTTTTAAATTCGCTTCTTTCCATTTGCTTTTTGGACTTTCTTTTGACTTTGACTCCACTTAAATACGAGAACGCTAAAAAAATTATTTTCTTTTTTTATTTTTATTTTTTTTTATTTTTTTTTTTGCAAAATTAACATAATTTATTCAATTTGAAAACCAACATAAAATATCATCCTCATCGACAATTCTTATTTGAAGACTGCAAATAAAAAACCAATTGCTTGAACGACTGAAATGAAATGGAAAAATAGGAATAGAAAAAGTTAAGAGGAAAAAATTCACAACAAAAAAAATTCTCATACAACACATGAAACTTTAATACATAAAATATTTTTAGAAAAGTTGCAGAGTTTAATTTAGAAATTATTTCAAAGCGCGCATATGTGGGGGGTTCCATAAATAAGTGAGCATATAAACAAACACAGAGTTGCGTGCAATAATTGTGTAAGACTGTTTTCTTAATTTCTATAGGCTTTTATTACCTCAAACTAATTCGTGACATGTTGCCACAACGATTTAAATATTTATTTCTTTGTGAATGTATGGATCCTGACTGCTTGGGTTATTTCTGCGGGCAAAAAGCAAGCCAAAGGTGCTTTAAGACTTAGCAGGTGCGTCGAGTTACTGATTACTCTGAACTTCTGAGTTCGGAGACCATCTCCACAGTTTGTAGTGCTACTCATCAGGAGCGCCAGGAGGTGTTTTTCTATTAGAGATCTCGGGGTTAAAATATCCATTTGCTGTCGCTGCGCTGTTCTTGGAAGCAGGTCTTTCCTCTTTTACTCACGTGCTCTCCTTCACGGTCTTAAGGGCAGCTGAATATATCAATTTCCTAATCGTTTCATTTTTGAAACAGCAACACATACACACATGACACTAACGGAAATGCAAGATGTGGAGCGATGGGTTTGCTCTACTTCATTATAATTTGCAAACATGAATTCCATGTCCGCAGTTTCTATTGCAATCATTTTTACCTTTTTTTACAATTTGTCTGTTTTTTCATTCAATAACTTCTCACAGTGCACAAATAAAACTTGCATAGTTTCATAATCGAGCTGAAACTCGTTCGGGAGCCACATGCTTTCAGTAACTCCACTACACTGGTGACTGGTAATTAAGTAAATACTTTGATCAAAATTGTCGACTTATTTGAAAATTGGATAATTCACTTCGAATCTGATTTCATCTCAAAAATCGTACGAATTTAATTGGGATTTGCAGCACAAAAGTACGAGTACGTGCACTTTGCAATGAAAACTCCCATATCGTTCTTAATCTGCTGTATTTAAGAAAATGAGGGCAGAATTACGTACGTACGGGGGGAGTGCTTTATTCCTTTATGTGTATTTTTTATTTTGTATAGTAATTGCTTTGTTTTTTATTTTAATTTACAATTTAATTCAATATATCAACTGATT
Source organism: Linnaemya tessellans (assembly GCA_951800035.1). Classification (NCBI taxonomy): domain Eukaryota; kingdom Metazoa; phylum Arthropoda; class Insecta; order Diptera; family Tachinidae; genus Linnaemya; species Linnaemya tessellans. Next base: position 747,189 of record OX637535.1, read on the forward strand.
GATGGCAATTTTACAGAGGGGTGAATACCATCAGCAACAACAAAAAAATAAATAAAATAACACAAAAAGGAAAATACAACGATTGGAGGAAGAAAACGATACACCGCTACTGGTAAAAAAAAATATCTCTGTGTTTATGTTGTACCCACTAATGTAATCATTTACGCAAATACGACAAGAAAAATCTCTAATAAAAACATACACACACACAGCCACACACACACACACCAACAGTCTCAGGCAATGAACAAATGAACAGAGACGAAATGAACGAGAGCAAAGACAGGATTCTGTTGATGAGGATGTTGGGAAAAAATAAAGCGTGAAAAGGAAATGAAATTAAAACTTTAAATCCGACATTTTCTCACCCTTAGAAGCTCATTATGGCCCTTTCGGCACGCGTTCAAGTCATTTTAATAAGAACATATTCGAACGCTTTAGTACACTTTCCCTACACAAAAGCTGCCGAGTTAAAAGCAGGCCCAAACTAAATAATAAAACAGCAACAGCAACATTTTGGTAAACGATACATTAATCCCTTTAAATCTCAATTACTTTAATTTTAAGCAGACAGAATGGATATAAATACTCTTGCTACGAAATTTAATGCACCACACACACATTTTCAGACATACAAACAAATCTACTCTTTTAGTGTTCCGTAGTGTTGCTTTAATGTTTTGCTGCTGGAATTTAAAATAAAGAAGGCAGGATTATATGTAAAGGAATTTCGGACGAGCATGCATGTCCTCGTAAGTACGTACGAGTACGTACTCTGGCAAAAACACTTGCAGAATTAAATGGATAGGAAAGCATTTGAATTTGTTGTATCGAAAGATGACATCACAAGCAGTCTTCGCCGAGCATGACAATACTTTTTTTCAGATCTTTATAAATCGTTTTCAGAAACCTTTTCCTGTCCATGATTTTTAATTTCGTTCTGTAATTTATTTACACAAACAGTAGCATTCGTATTCGTAAAAAAATAAAAGGTATTTTACATCTGTTTTAAGAAAATAAATTTCGTTTAAATTAGAAATATTAATTTACACCAAAAAATAAAAATCTTTTAAAAAATTTCGGAAATCGGAAATATGGGTTCAGTTTATGGAATTGCAGTTAAAACAGTGCGTAGGTGCAGTAAAAGCTGTAAAAAAATGGAAAATTTTTAATACTGCGGAAAAATTACGAAACGGAAAAGTATGAGTTCAGAAAAAATATAAATTATTCCTAAACTCAATTTAATTTGAGTGTCCAACAGTAATAAAATATTCAATTGCAAACGTTGTTAATCTGGCTTTCACAATAGATAATAAATACTGTCCTCAAGCATGAGTCCAAGATGACGAAATGAAAATCATTATGAGATTTTAAAAACTCCAAGTATTTTTACCGGTCAGTGAAACCAATTCCAAGATAGTTTTTTTCCGCCATCAAAACGTATTGCGTAATTGGAAACAAGAATGCTGGGCAAGTTTCATAAGTTCTATTTGGATAAAAGGTGTTCGTCTGTGCTCTTGCCTTATTTGCTTTGTTTCAAGAAGGAACAATTTTCCCAGTGTACAACGAATGTTTGATAGGAGAATTAATTTTCTGTAAAAATGAGAAAATAAAAACGAACACAAACAAGAAGTTAAATTATCAGGAAAATCCTTTTTTAAGTGTAGAGCTTCATTACAATCAAGAAATGATTAATTTCTAGATTATTATTTTTTAAGGGCAAAACAAAATACTCATTCCAAAACAAAAACGAAAGGATAAAGGACTACTTGAGAAATTTGTTACGCCTGTTGTATTCAAACTATGAACACGGTGGCACTGCACTCGTGAGTGTGTGAGTGCGATATGAAAAATATCAAAATTAGAAATAAAAAATGTTGATTGAAACAGTCGTATAAAGAAGATAATGGAATAAGACGCACTAACAGATACATTAACTTGTATTAATTTAATAATAATAATAATGATGATGATGATGATGATGTTAAAAGCAATGACGAGCATCATCAAGTTTAAACTGAATTCTGATGAGGAGGACGTTCGTTTTGTATCGCATTATTATTTCTTGTTGCAATATCGAGTGTTGACACTTTCCTCACTTGATTCCAGTGGCGTTTCTGTGTTTTTTTTTCGAATTTTATTTTGCTTACTGCTCGCTTCTTGTATTTAGATGTCAGGATAGGAAACACAGCTCGTTTATCATTAAATATGAAACAATTTAAATGGAAAACTCTCAAGAGACACACACACACACACACAGACACCAAATATTTTAGAGAATAAAATACTTAATCTCTATAGATATTAAAATTAAAACGAACTTTAAATGCTTTACAGCAAACTTGTGAAAAGACTTTAATAGCCTCTTCGTGTAATGGTATCGCACACATACACTCGCATTAGAGCATTTGAAAAAATTTACTCTTGCGAGGAATCTGTTGTGTACGAGTGCTGTAAACAACGAATATCATTATCAATTCATTGACATAAAGGAACTTGAATCGAGTTGTAGCAAATGATGTGAACAAATTGTAATACCTTTTGCAGCAACTGCATTGAGCGACAGGAACTGTCATTAGAACAAGGACGACGGTCCTTTTGAAGAATAGTCGTTCGGCAGTGATACAGAAGTCTTTTTCATTTGTTCAAATCATTGAGTTTCAAATTGTTGTTAAGTAAACGTTGTTGTTACATTTGACATAAAAGCATCGTCGGGTGGATAAGTGAGTTAAAGGCAGACTGACCGAAACGACGACTGACTGAATGAGTAAATGAATGCTGTCGATGGTACTTGACACAGTGTCCATTAACGCCATTTGTACCACTCGTGTTCGTGCTGTTTTGTGTTCATCATTTTTGTTTGGTTGCAAACCCCGTTTACGTCAACAGCACAATTCTCTAGATAGAAGGCGTTGCTCAAGACGAATGATTATTGTTTCTTTTACTCTCCAAGTATTCGTTTCGCATTCTAAAGTTGTTTTTGAAGTAACACATTATTTCGTTTTCATAATCATCATTGCAGTAATCGTACGAGTGAGTGTTGAACGGGTGTGTTTAGCAAAAAATAAACATTATCAATGGAATTTCCATTTTTAACCATGAACAATGTTTTGGGAATAAATGTGTCTTACCAATGCGAGTATATGAAAGCAAGAAAGCTTTTTCCTACAACTGCAACATAATTTATCACTGCTCTTTTATCAAGTTTTATCTTATGCTCGTATTTTATTGATGGTAAGAGTGCTTTTGCTTAATGATTGAATGGCTATAAAATATCATCATTGCAACAATGATAAATTGAAAGCATGAGTTAGTTGTATGGCGAGTGACCGCTTTGTTGCGAGTTCATTATAATATTTGCCAAAAAGTAGTTTTAAATTGCTAAAAATAATCAATAACTCGTACTTGATTCTGCATCTTAAGTGGAACTTTTAAAACGTTTTAAACACAATGTTAAACAGTATTACCCAATTCATACGGTGATTTAAAATCATGTTTTTTTTTTTAAATTTGCGTATTCATACGGTTACTTTTTTCCGTGCTGATTTTATTCTGTTTCTATTTTAATTTCTTCTTTTATAAAACAATAAAGAATTCAAATGTGATTTTCTCTGGTAAAGAAGAACTATCGCAGTGAAATAAAAAATTAAATGGAACTACATGATATTTCTTTTACCCGAATTGTTGCTTTAAACCGTTTCGCCCAACGAAAATGTCCTATTTCCCCCCTTTTCACACACTTCAACTTTTGCTGGCCGGAAAGTCGAATAGAGAATAGAGTCGAATACAATAGATAATATAAAAGCAAATATCTACAGCTGTTTCATTCTATCATAATACTGGCAATACTGCACGACAGTTGAATTATCACTGCTTATTCACTGCAATACCTCTCGTTGTTAATTGTAAACTGCATTACCATTTATCACTACCCAGTGAGCAAAAGTAATTGCATCGGATTATTTATAAAAACTAAAAATTATATACATATATTTGATTGTTTCATCGTTAATTCCCAAGATGTCATGCTTAAAAAAGGGATGTACTTTAGAAGGATCGGATGATAGAATGATAATCTGCTGGTTATGTCACGGTTCATACCATTTTAAGTGCGTTGGTATTTCTGGCTTAGTGGGCGAGTCAATAGCTAAAAACAAAAACGTTCATTGGCGTTGTAATAGTTGCCAGAAAGTCAGTGTTGAATTTTTTAAATTCTTCCAGAGCACTAAAAACAATTTCCTGCAAATCCAGAACAACCTTGGCCATTTAACTGAACAAATTAATGAATATGGAAAACTTTTTAGTGGCTTTAAAACTTTAGATAGTTTACAATCACCATCCACAATTCGCCGCAAAAGCCCCAGGTTGTTGAATAAAGATAACAATACGATTAATGACGGATCCAGTTTAACAAAAAATTCGCCTCCTAGAACAACTATGCCTAATGCCTCAGATAATGTTGGTAACATTATTCATGTCAACGATATAAATAATGCTCTGAGCTACTCATCAACGGCCGTGCCTCTAAATAATGCTTCAAAATCTCTAAGCCCCGCTCAATTAAGTAATTTTGATGTCTCAACTCCAGTCCCTTTAACCTCAATAGCGAGCTCGTCTACAGTTCTTAATCAAAATATAACTGATACGTCAACAGCCCCAAGGGAGTTGCGTACGATTCCTCCGAAAAAAACCATATTTGCTACACGTTTCGCATCGGATACAAAAGCTGAAGATATGAAATGGTATATTCAAAGGAAATTTGAAAATTGCTCACCACAGGATATTCTCGTTTTTAAAATAAACTCTAGAAATAGAGCATCATTCAAAATAATTGTACCGGAGGTACTGTTTCAGCAAATTGTTAGTCAAGAGTTTTGGCCTAAGAATGCTTTAGTACGTGAATTCATTTATAAAGATGATAATAATGCTCGCTTGCCTAATTTAGTGCATCCCAACCCAAAAAACTAATATCTATTTTATACCAAAATGTCAGAGGTATTAATTCAAAATTGTCATCGATTTACCGAAACAGCTTTGGATATGACAACGATATTATAGCATTCACTGAAACCTGGCTTAGTGGTAAAATTAATAATACCGAAATTATGTGTTCCAGATACCAAATTTTCAGAAAAGATAGAGAAAGTTGTCAAACAGCCAATAATATTGTAAAAAAATCGGGTGGTGGTGTTTTAATTGCTGTCTCAACTATGTTTTCGTCGGAAGAAATTATACTGCATGATTTTTTGCACATTGAGTTTATATGCGTATTGGTGAAAATACATAAACAGCTTATGTATATTATTTGCTTGTATATTCCTCCTAACTCGCAATATTCTATCTATGAGGATTACCTAAAAGCTATAAATGTTATTGCAGATAAAGTAAATTCAAATGATATTATACTTGTGCTGGGAGATTTTAATATGCCAAATGTGTCCTGGAAATCTGTGCCTGATTGTAATTATTTGTCACCTCTTCAATCTTCGGAATTATCGCAGTATTTCATTAACAGTTTACTGGAGTGCTGCCTTTTTCAAATCAACTGCATCACAAATACTTCTGATAAATTGTTAGACCTTGTATTTGTTAATGAACCGTCAGACTTTTCGATATCGCAGCATCCCCCGCTTTCAAATCCTGAGGATAGTTATCATCCTACGATTGAATTAAGTTGTATCTACCAACCTCATCGACGGTCAAATACATCTCAGCAAAATAAAATTTTTCGTTTTAAGTCAACAAATTACATTAAACTTCAACGTGAACTCTCTCAAATCGACTGGTTAAATGAATTATCTTATGGCAATGATTTAGACAAAAGTATCGAAAAATTTTACCAGATACTATACAAATGCTTCCTATCTTCAATACCTAGAGTACTACCTGCCCCCTGCCATGGTCCACCTTGGAACACTAAACAACTTTCAAGACTTAAAAACCGCAAGAGTAAACTATTTAAAAAGTACAAGCAAAATGCATCTCAACTAAATTATTCCATGTACTCCTCAGCAAGATCTGCATATACCATTGCTAATCAACTGGCTTATAGTGCTTATTTAAACAGGATAAAAAATAACCTAAAAAATGATCCCAAATCTTTTTATAAGTTTGTCAACTCGAAGAGGCGTGTGTCAGATTTCCCTTCTGTTATGAAGTTTAAAGATTATGAGTCGTCAGATGATAAAGTTATAAGTAATATGTTTGCTGAATTTTTTGCATCAACCTATTCTTCGTCTACGTTTAGCAATATAGAGCAGTATTCTTACTATATCCCTGAATCAGTGAATTTTAATGTACCCCGTATTGAGCAGCAAACTGTTTTGACTTATATGAAAAATCTAAAACTTTCGTATGATCCCGGTCCTGATGGTATTCCTAGTAGTATTTTAAAATACTGTCCTCATTTACTAAGTACTCCATTGACCTATTTATTCAACAAATCACTCAAATTGAGTTACTTTCCTCCAATTTGGAAGAAATCGTTCATCATTCCGCTATTCAAATCTGGATCTAAAGCTGATATATCCAATTATAGAGGTATAGCTAAACTGAACGCTATACCAAAGTTGTTTGAGCAACTCTTATGCGATACATTGTCTTATCAAGCAACGTCTATCCTTTCTTCTGCGCAGCATGGTTTCTGTAAAGGTCGATCAACTATTACGAATCTCTTAGAATTAACAACCTTAGTTAACGATGGATTTGTCACTGGCAAACAAACAGATGTCATCTATTTTGATTTTAGTAAGGCCTTTGATAAGGTGAATCACAACTTACTTATTCATAAGCTTGATCGAATTGGATTTGGAACGTCTCTAATAAAATGGATCGAATCTTATTTGAAGAACAGAATGCAGTGTGTCAAGTTCCGCAATATGCTCTCTACTGATATAAATGTTATATCAGGTGTGCCTCAGGGTAGTCATCTCGGCCCACTTTTATTTACTTTATTTATTAATGATCTTCCATCCGTTGTTGATAACTCAAATATACTAATGTATGCAGATGACGTAAAGTTATTCTTATCGCTTGATTCTATTGATCAACAGTTGCGTCTCCAAGCTGACATTGTACACTTAACCGCTTGGTGCGCTAATAATTTAATGGACCTAAATGTGAAAAAGTGCAAATATATGATTTTCTCAAGATCAACACCAATCAATGGACTCTATAAAATGAATAATGCTGTTCTTGACCTAGTGGATTCATTTAATGACTTGGGAGTTATTTTAGATAAAAAATTGGACTTCAGGTGCCATATAACCTCGACGATTAACAAAGCTACTGGTGTTCTGGGTTTTATTAAACGCTGGGCTAAGGAGTTCTCTGACCCTTATACAACCAAGATATTATTTACTACTTTAGTTCGCCCAATACTTGAATACGGATCTGTTGTATGGGACCCACAATATCTTTCACATTCAAATAAAATAGAGTCAGTACAAGTGCAATTCTTATTATTTTGTCTTCGTGGTCTTCCTTGGAACTCTAATATGAGATTACCATCTTACGAGAGACGCCTAGGACTTATTAAGCTTCCAACCTTAAGGAGCCGTCGACAAATGCTAAATGTTACCTTTCTGCTGAAATTAATAAACGGCTGCGTCGCATCTCAATTTCTCCTGAGCAAAATAAACTTGAATATACCCAATCGTCCAACAAGGTATTATAGCTTCTTGAGAATTAAGTTTTACACTACAAACTATAGTAACTTCGATCCCTTTCGGAGAATTTGCAGTGATTTTAATAGTCTTTACCCTTGTATCGATTTCAACAAAAGTATTGATGTCGTAAAAAATGATATAATTTTACATCTTAACTCGTTACAAAATTGATTATAAATAAATGTTTAATTTGTTAAATCGACATTTGTTAAAACCATATTTTTTGTTTTTGCTATAATTTGTCTTGTTACTATTACAACAAAGCTTTATAGATTCCATTTATATATGTATGTAATTATCATTTCTGAAAAATTGTTATATTTTAATTGTATCAGTCTGTAAGGATTAACCCATAGACTAAATAAATAAATAAAATAGAAAAAAATAAACAAGTTCATTCTGACAGCGAAAGCTAAAGTTGACGTGTGTGAACCGGGACTTTAAAAAACCAGCCCGTATCATAGCTTCCCATATTTTTACTGAATCGTTTTATGATTTTAAAATATACAAAATTTAAAAGAAAATTTAATCAAAGTACAACTAGGGGAGTGTGACCCCATTCCAACTAGAGTTCTTTTCAAAATCAATGTGTATTTATTGCAAATTTTGATGTGGCAAGCCTAGAGTGCCTGCATGGCCATGAAAAAATTCTACCTGTACTTGTCCTCTAATGGTTCCATATCTACGCTTGGCCCATGGGAAAGTGAGCCATTTATTCCATTTCAAAAATTGTTCTGACACTGCGTTTCCGGAATGCAAAGTAAGAAACGTCCAATTAGCGAAATCATATCCCGAATTTTGGAATTAAAATACAAAGTGCACTTCAATATTCGCTGAGTTCTTAAACTTCTCATAAGGTTTGTTTACCATCGTAAACAGTAGTTTTAAGATAAAACTGCCAATTCCAAATTATTTGTAGCAAACGAGATTTACAAATTAAAGTTTAATAAATCTGTTTTCTTCTGCGGTTTTAATTTGTATTATTTTTATCCTCAATGCACCGCAACATTTCAAATGATGAATGCTGGTATTTCTTTATGACTCCTTGCTTTTGTTTTACAAACCGTGCAATTGATTTTTCATTATGTCTGCGAAAAATAACATTTCATTTGTTGTCGACTTTTCTTCAGTTTTTTGCTGATGACCATCTATTTCTTTTTTATAATTTTTTTTTTGGGACTAAGGAGCACCCGCCAGCAGCTAAAGTAAACGACTAAAATGGCAGAAGAAACGCTGCAGTGAATGTGTATGTGGGTAATTGTTTTTCGAACCATTCGAAATAAGAAGACAGTGTAAATGGCAGAGGAATTTAAAATGTTTTTGTGAACCAAAAATACTCCAAGTGCGCTCGTATAAATTTATAATTACGTAGACGAGTGTGTAAAAATAGCAGTAGATGGAACTTTAGGGGACTGCGGCCTTCGTCTTCTTTCAATAATTCCGGTATAGAAAATAGTGAATATAAAAATATCGTAAAGAGTTAAAGCTTGTACGTTTCGACCTTCAGATGCCGGAACTGCTTATGCTATTTTCAATATTCTTTTTTCTGCGGACGGTGTCGGCAACGACGAATTTTGAAGTGTTCACTCTTGATTTGAAGGTATGAATTATTGTGAAAGTTACAGGGAGCACTAGAGTCGAGAGTTTCACTGATAAACTGCGACAAATTCTGGTTCCTATCACATTTTGAAGTTTCTCGCTTATTGAGTGACCGAAGAAAAATAGAAAAAAAGAAAAAATACATGCGCTTCAGCTTCCCCGATCTAGGCAATTATATTGAAAACTCGTTAGACACGAAGTGACTGAAATACAGAATCAGTGCCTTTGGCCCCAGGGTGCGTTCTTATTAAATGCTATGCAAAGGCTTTACTGTTGTATTCACAAAAATTAATGTGTACTTCAAGTGTGCTTTAAAGTAAAAATTTCATAGAATATTTATTTTAAAGTGCTGATCAAGTCTACTTTAATTTTTGTGAATACTGCTGTTAGTGTTTTCTCTAACTCAAACTGCGCAGGAGTTGAGCTCCAAGATGGAAAGAGGCTGCGTATGTACAAAATATAATAATATAAAATATAATGACATAAACTTAAAATATGATTCTCAAACGTTTTCAAGGGTGAGTTGCTTTAAAATATTTTTACCTACTTGTACTAAAATTTGTCCAGCTGGTTGCATGCTACGAAGTCGGTGTCTTTTGAAATTAAAATTTAATAAAATTAATGAAAGGGATGTAATGAGCTTTAGCTACGGGTATACAACTTTTATCCAAATTCTGAGACAAATTACTCCTCTGCCAGCACTAAATGCAAGTCAAAAGTAATTTATTTTGCTGTGGTTATCGGAAATAAGGAATTTTTATACAAACCAACTGGCATACGTTTCTTTCTCATCACACAAAATATTCCTTCATTTAATTATTCGAATGATTAAATGTGTGTTTGGGTCGATCAAATATTTGAACAAAAACGTCATAAAGATGTGACCGCACAATGTGCCAATTTTTAAGAGGTAAAAAATTGAAGAAGAGAAGGAAAAATTTTCCTCAGATTTGTTTAAAAGCGTTGCTGTTTTATTAAACACAATTGCAGGAAAAGATGGTTCCGTCAGTCAAATGCAATCACGAGAGGTTTTTGCTTTAAAATATTGGCAAAATAGAATGGGAATGTATTCAGTTTTTCCTATCAGAATAAAATAAAAACTACTACACAAAAAAAAATAATAAATGTATTTGGTTGAATCCGGAGTGCACAATTCAATCATTTTGATCCGTTGCGGTTGCAAAGCTCCAAAAATATTTATTTATTTATTGTTGCTCAATTGTTGAGGAAAATATGTAATGAAAATTTTAAATCAATTAAACAAGTGCCAATGCCGCAAGGCTGTTGCTGCCCTTAACTGCTGCCTTTGCAACAACTAAATTACCTCTTTGTATCCTGGGAAAAAACCGAAATTGCAAATACGTCTTTCTTGGGCGAATCAGTTTTGTTTTGACGTCCTAAGAACGTTAATGTTAATAATACGTCAAGTCTGTTATTTTTAGATGGCTGGCTGGTTAGGCTGGCACGTCCGATTCTGGTATCGGGAGCACCAATTATAGGCTTTGGGCTGATGTGTTGCCACACCCATTCCACTGTGCTGTTGTTTGAGAAGAGCAAACGGGAATTTAGTTCATCTACTCCTACTTATTTTACCACGACTAATGACGACGTTTCGAATTATTCTATCACGTGAACGTGTCGAAAATCGAATAATTTGCATGCAAAGACTTGATGTACACCGACTCAGGTTGTATGCCTGTAGCGGAGCAGCATTCGTCTTTTCCAATTTTTGTCCACTTGTACATTATTTTACAGAACTACTGTGTATTTATAATTTCTGTTTTTGTTTTAAGATGCTCACTGGCTTCCATACCGTTTCCTCTTTTCTTTATGCACAATAAAAGGTCCTTGAAAAAGGAGAACCGAAGGAAAAAGTGGCAAAAAATAAATTGTTCAAAAGGATCTTTCGCTAACTAATGATACGAACACAACGCTGTCCATTACTTTTTTTTACTTATTTACAGCTGATGCCAAAGCGAACGTTGCACGCTTTGTCTTCTTATTCATGCAATCCATGCTGCAATAAATTTGTGCTGTTTTGCTCTGTTGAAAGTATCGCAACATGCCAAGGCATTTCTTGTTCCATTTGCAACTGGCAAAATGAAGCAACAATCTTTCTTCTGAGCATTTTTTGTTGCTTTTTAAGATTCGTTACACTCGTGTTTAATTAGCCCCAAAATAACTACAACAAATGCAAAAGATAATAGAATCACTGCAGGATGCAGAGCCAACACAAGATGTTGCATAAAAACGCTTACAATTGCATTTCAAATGATTTTAATAAAAGAAAAAAAAAAAGAAAGAAAATAAATAAATAAGTAAAGAGAAATATGGAATTTACAGCAGATTCCTTAGATGCTTTTGCATGAAGTTTTTCTTGCAACATTCTTGTTGTGCTGCTTTGGGAAACTGGTACTCAGCAGAGGCAAGCAAAGCAAGCGTTCGACATTTTGTATTCCTTTTTCTTTTGCGTTCTGCAATTAATTATTTCGGCAAAAAACAATACATTCACATCGTTACAGATGCTTTAATTACAAACAGATAATTGCTGTTATCCTTATGATTCTGCAGCAATACTTCATATCAGCAGCACAAAAACTTTCCGCCTCATATCCTTTCGTTCAGAAATAATATTTATTGCCTTATCAATACGTTATGAGCAGTTAAATAAATTATTTATTAGCGCTGCGTTTGCTTATTTTCAGAAGCTGGTGTTGGAATGGCAACCACGGAGCGAGTCTTTCGTAATGAATACCGTGTAACTTATTGAGTAATCGAATCGAGAAAATAATTTCAGGTACGTGCAGTTGTTTTCATGAAATGTAAAAAAATTAAGTGAGAATTTGTATGAAAAACGCCTTTTTTTGTCCCTATTATAAAAAATGTCCGTAACCGATCTAAATTATATATTTTTTTAATCTATTTGCATTTGCAAACAAAAATATAACTTTTTGTTTCACTGGGAACCTTTATTTTTTTTCAATTTTCACTGCAGCCAAAAACTAAAGAAAGAAACATTTAGCGGACGAAGCTCCAACAATATATAGGGTGCTTTTTTAGTAACTTTCGGCAACTCAGGGTGATTTTAAGCAACTTTTTGGCTGCTCAGCTGTTTTCGTGCAACATGTTATTGTTAAAAATGAAAGAACGGAATATGGGTGGCATGTGGTTTCAACAAGAGGGTGCTGTTGGCTGAATATTGTGTTGAATTCTTCTGATCAGCACTAGTGCATGGTTGTGTTAGTTGTTGCCAACCTGTTTCAGTGATGAAGGATTGTGCCAGCGACTGACACAATCATGTACTAAAAAGCAGAGTAACTAACAGCAGCAGCACCCTCCTTCGTCAGTCCTGTAGCAAAAATTAGGCGGTGAAGTAAAATGTTGAAATAGCTACAAAAAATTCTCTATCTCCTCATCTGTCCTCTCAATACTATCCCCTCCTTTCTGGTTCCGGCGCAATGCACTGCATATGTAGGGGTCACCCCCTGAGTGCTGGTCCGAGATAAAAAAAGACGGTGGCATACAGCACGCGAAACAATGGCCCAATAGAGAGGCGAGTGTGGTGAACAATTTATTTCACGTTTAGGGTCAGTCAATTGGCCGTCTAGATCGTGCGATTACACTATTTTTGTGTGGCTATGTTAAGGCTCTATAGGGATAAGCCCGCAACGGTTGAAGCCCTGAAAGCCGCTATTGAAGAATTTATTCGTGAGAAAGCGGCCGATATGTTGCGGATGGTATGCCGAATTCGGACGAAGCGTAGGAAAGATTTGAGGCACATCCTCGATCAGCATTTTCATGAAATCATCTTAAAACAGTGAATTGTATTAATCGTTCCATCGACTCAAATAGAATTTCATACAGTTCTCTAAATTGTGTGTTTTTTTTTAAATCCAATCCGAAAGCTCTTAAAAAATCACCCGTTGAAACCACAACATCATTGCCGCATGGCTGTTCTTTTAATTTTCCCCACTTTATTCCAGTCCTTGACATTCACATTAACAGAAGATGTCGTCATATGTGAAGGCGTTTCATAAATCACTTCTTTAATTTGCGCAACTTCAAAGTTGGGTATTCAAATCGAAGGGAATTATTGAGTCGACCAAGAAGAGCCGGCAACATTTGTTGTGAAAGTTTTCAGTGTTTTGTTCTAAAAGTGTTTATCAATGGTTTTCTAAAATTATTTTATTGTTCTAAAATCCCAAAATCAGAATTTGGGATTTGAAATTTTTTTTTTGGGACTTTCGGGGATCTCATTTTCATTACATTAACCACTTCATTTTCTGTCTACGCAAGTTGCAATTTTCAGCTGAAAATGTTGGTGTAGAAATTTTATCGAGCCTCTTTGGTTCAGACTTTTCTTTTCTCACTTTTTCTTCAATAGAAGAAAAGTTTTGTGTTGCCATAAATTTATGCCAAAAATATTTTGATAGAATTCTGCAAAAGGAATATTTTGTTTGTAGCAAAAAAAATATTTTGGTGCAGTTGTTGGGCAATTTTTTTTTTTCAAATAAAAAGAAAAAAATCCTATATATATTTTTATTAAAGGCAGTTGTTTAAGTTTTCGGCGTTTAATTTCTAGTGTCCGCTTGAAAACTTTAGTCACTTCAACTTCCTGCCGCTATGCTGCGTTAATTTCTTATTTAATTAAGTTTGGGAAAACAAGTTCTTATTTAATATAATGCGCTTATCTTTATTTACTTTTGAATTATATAAGGCTAATGATAAAACTAACAATAACGACAATTAATCACCACATGTTTGTCAAAAATTTCTTTGTACAACGACGGCTTAATCACTGAAGTAGCGTCCGTCCGTCCAACTTGAGGCGGCCATAATTCATTTATCAGTGCCCAAGAAATGACAAACAAAATAAGAAGCACAAAACACAGAAACAATAAGGAGAAATGTGTGCATGTGTGTGTACATGAATTTTTATAAGACATAAACCGAATAAAAACAAGCCGTAAGAAATAGGAAACTCAAATCACACAAATAAACGAAAAACACGAAAATCTCGTTAATCGTCTCAATGACATCTAATGGCTAAAATCCCATCACAGCATCAGCTCTTGGTGCTACTCCACCCCTCTTGTGATAAATAAATAACAAGCTGTCTTAGAATTGCGCTGCATGCTCGCCCGGGTTGTAGGCAACACCATTTAAGTATTCGCAAAGTTGCCGTGTGGCTTAAGAAGATTACGAGTTTGAAGACACAGTGAATGTTTAATTAAAAAATTTAACAAAAAGCAAACAGGTTCCAGCAGCACCAGCAGAAGCAGCGGAAGAAAACAAACTGGCACCCAGTGAACCTTATGCCAAAGAAGTCAACAAGGAGTATCTAATTTGGCTAACGCACATGTAATTCGTGTGTTGCAAGAATGTGTCCAGGCAACACAAAGTGATTTCCTTGCGTAGAAGGGAATAATATTGAAATATATTTCTGTTCAAGTGCCCTTGAAGTGATTTAAAACACTTCAGTGATAAACACTGTACGAGCATGATGAAGTTTCAATGTGTTGGTGATGTCTTCACACCTGCGTGGGCCTCGCACCAAACAAGATTCAGCCACATGTTTTTCGGTTTATTTTTATGGTCATCTAATGAGAATAATCTTGGTGTGGTTAGCATGTGTTTTGTTGTTGATTGCTCTCTTCCCCTCTCTTCTGGCCACAGTTTTTGCCCACAATCGCAAATACAAAGACGTTGTCATTATAGTGGCGTCAACAAAATATCGCGTATATAACAAATGATTTCTTTTCATTCAGCCTGAACGCAAGCTGTTTCTGAGATTTTAATGCGATTTTCGCATTTTATTAAAAGAAAATGTAAATAAAAACTTTATTTCCCCCTCTGTTCTATTATTTTAGCTTTCATGTATTTTTCTTTGTTATTAAAGGACTCGACTTTTTTCTGCAGTTGCTACTGCTGATTTCCAGAACGATAGAAATAAATAAAATGACAAAAAAGTGACAGACTTGACATCTAAACCCGCAGAATTAATGATAAGCAAAAGCTTCGAAGCATACAATTTCAGTTGAATGTATTGAACAAGTGAACGCAAATAAATGCACCATAATTCTCATACAGTTTGTTAAAATCTATATATTATAATTTTGTTTTCTTTTTTTGTGCTCGATGCCGTACAGTAAAAGTTAAGCATACAATTTAAGTGGAGTGTATGGAACAAGTGAATGCAAATGGACCATAACTCTCATGCAGTCGGTTAAAAACTTCCGCCTATTATAATTTTTTATTATATATTATTATTATTTTTTTTTTTTGTTGTCTAGAAAATTTTTTGCGGCACTTTGGCCGATCCATTTTTTTTTTTTACTTCAAGTAGAAAAAGATAAATTGGCGGCGCAAAAGTCAACTTTCTTGGACTAAAAATATGTCGGTACCGTCAGAGCCTTTGTTTCGTTCAAATTTAAGGAAAAATGAAAATTTTTCGCTTTTTTGCTTTAAAGCTTTTAACTCCTGATTCGTAGCCAAAATTTTCCTTTTAGAAAATAGAAATTCATAAGATTTTTCTCGGTAACATTTTTTATAATTCAGAAACAGTGAATGTATTTTCCCCCAAAACACAGCCACTATCCACTCACTTTTAATTTTAAGATTTAAATGTTGATTTATTTGATTTTAGTAGGACCAGCAGTGAGGGAATGACCCCTACATATGCACCGAATTTCGCCTGAACTGGAAATGAAGGGATCGATGTGAAGATAGAGAATTTCTTCTGCCTGTTTGAATCTTTGTCGCAATGCACTGCATGTGGAGAGGTTAACCCCCGCTTAAAACTAAAACAAAAAAAAACATAGGAAAAGTATCGATTGAATTCTTTGAAGTCTGATCTCACCTGCTTCAACTAATTCTTACCTTTAGCAACATTTTTCATGCTGATGGTGTTTTTTGAGTACAAAGCGTCTCGGCAAATCTCTTTACACGGATGTAGCATTCATAAACGCGTGCAAATAATAAAATTGTTTTATCAAAGTAGGAGTTCCGCTCGGGCAACGTGCGTTAGATTTTTCATCGATGACGTTCACTGACCGGTACTCTCAATGACTGACGCAAGATTGCACTCCTTCTGTTTTATTGTAGCAAATTCTTCAGCGAAGAAAAATTTTGCGCAAAAAATTGCTGTTGCAAATTATTTTTTTCTTAACTGTCCGTATCTTGCATGACAATACCATCCCCTACTTTTTGCAGTTTCGGCTCAATGCAATGCATTGAGAAAAGCTGATTTTACCATGCGTTGGTGTCTTGGTTCTCCGATCTGTGTGGGTCACTTAGCGCCTCATCTCTTATAACTTTCTGAAATTGGAAGATATTCAAGTTTTAATTGTTTCTCACAGTTTAAGACTGATTGCAATTTAAATTTGAAATGTACAACCTGTACCTCAACTGATTATGCCGCAACATTAAAGGTGGCAAATAAGAAGTGGATAAAAATGCCAACACCAGTGCCAGCCGGCTAAAGTAGAGTTCAAACAAGTTAAAGAGTGGCTATCAATTCATCTCTATTATCTGTATCCCTCGAACATTCATTGGACAAGCAGATCTATCATCAATGTCACAGTGGTTATTATCGGCTCAAACTTTTTTGTGCGTCTGTAAAGACAATAGCAACGACAATAAGATAACACATATCCGGGAAGTAAAGGGGAGAGAGATAACAAATGAACTGTTATCGACACGCTGTCAAACCACAAAAAGCTTCAGCTCATATAACAACAGATACATATTACAAGCGGTTAGAAAGTATTGATGTCGTTTAAAAAGTTAAACTGTCATGGGCAGGATGAACTTGCATTTAGTTAAAAAGTACTCGTAAATGGGAGTGTGTGTGTGTGTGTGTGTGTGAGTTGCTGTTGGTTAATAAACAACAACATGATTTTGTTTTACTTTTAATTTGTTCCTTCTCTTTTTTTGTCGACATTTTTATTTTCCAATTCACATTTAGCCGATAGTTGTTTTTCGCAGTCATCATACACATGAATTGTTTATCAATTGTCCATTTGTTAACTGTTCATTTTGTGGTATTTCTGCTGTATAGTTCGCAAAGGCTTTGCATTTGCACTGAACTGCGATTTGTAATCAATCAACGTCAAAAAAACACACTCGATGCACACACACACAAAGCACGACGCATCTATACCAACGAACCAACGAATATGGGAATTATGCTGACACAAACATAAGCGGGCATAGCAAAGTGCCAATGCCCACAACGACAAATGCAAACGTGCTGCTGCTGTTGTCCGCATCACACATCCTCACAACTATTCAATACTATTGGGTGTTTGTGTGTGTGTGTGTGCGCTGGGATGCGTGTATGACGAGTATCGTAATGAAGTGTTGCTAATAGTGATTTGCAAAGATTTTCATAATTTCTTTATCTGCCACAATCAACATTTCATGAGAGTTTGTGGCAAGCAGCAACAGACCACCGCCCCCCAACAGCACACAAAAGGCTTGCCTTTCTTGCAAACTTTTTATATACTTTTATGAAAGGAAAAACAAAAATTAAGTTCCGAATTGTCACCCATTGAGCAAAAGAGTTTTACTTCCAGCATCTAATGGAGGAATTGCTTCACACTGGCAGAACAGGCCAATACAAAGAAATCATCTGTTGAGAAAAATACACCAACACAAGAAGTACATCTACCCTCATCAACTTTGATGTCCTTACACACACACACACCCACACCCACACACATGAAGCAGCATCATTAGAACTATAGTTTTTAGTCAGTTAAAGCAAAGGACACTTTTTCCTATTTTGTTTGATTTTATGAATTGCTAATGCCTTCATTTCTGCCAAAAGTAGTTGTTCTTTTCGCAAAGAGATGAATCGCATGTACGTGCATGAGTGTGCGTGTGTGTGTGTGTATGTGTGTATTACCACCAGCAGTGGGCCAATATATGGCGTAATTGTGTTCATTTTTACATGAAATTCTATTCAGAATGCCGCAAATAACGCCGCCTAAAAAGCAAATGGAATGCAAACTTATTTGCTTCGAAATTAATACACTCGCTTAGCAGCCTGCATCGGATACTTTGCAGTCATTTCCACTGTGCCAAATACGTTTCTTTTTGCAATCGTTTTTGGTAGCGCTACTGTCGATGATATATTACTTCTGGTTGACACTCCCACAAACATTAAAATTCGTAGACTCAAACAAATGGAATGGAGAAGAAAACACAGATTCAAACAACTGCCTCCTAAAGTTTTTCTTAAACTATCTCGGTTTTTTTTTCTTCGTTTAGATGATTTCTAATGTGATGTTTTTTGTTTGTGCAGAGCTGGGACTTGCAGCACTGAAATAACTGTTCCATTAAATCTACAAAGACTTTAATCTCTTCTAATTTTTAAAACAAAATCGTTTTCTGTAATTGTCATACACAATCTGTGTCCATCGAAAATGAAACGTCCAAGTTGGATATGAAAAGTCTGTGTTTGAAAAAAAGATGTGCCCGAATCTTCATTCTTTTAAAAAATGGCATCCTGAAAGTAAAGAGACTGACAAATACTCTTGAGTTGTGTTACATTGAAAATTCACTTCATCTGTATTCCGATAGTTGTCGCAATCCAACTTTGTATTAGACTTCTGACAGAGATGGAGGAACCCGTTTGTGTCAGCTCATTACAGAGTGAAGATCTTCCCAACTGTGGCCGCAATTCTATGTATGAAGCTTTTTCCTCCCAATTGCCTGAGCTAGATTTTTCAGTAGGTTGATTCGATGGAACTACTTGAAATAATTTAAAACTTATAGTGTTTGGCCAACTAGTTAAGTCAAGTAAAAAATGTTCCTTTCTTTTTAGCCATCCACCCACAAATACAACTTTGGAAAAACACATTCATTGAATTTTTAATAAGAATATTGTAACGAATGTGAAATGAACGGTGGATGTGAGAGTCCAACTTCAACCTACAAAATAATCCAAACGAGCACACAGAAGAATAACTTGCAACATTCGCATAAATTTATTGTACTTGTGGTGTAGTACACCAAATATGTGTATGTGTGTGTGTGTGCGCGTGTGTGTGAGATCGTTGTTGTGTGCGAGTGCTCAAAAACTTTCAAAACTTTTTCACTTTTTGTCAAGTGCTGCAACAGACATTCGTACCAACTTTAGAATGTAACGCATTTGGGTGAGAGGATGTGTTGGTGATACACCCACACATGCACATCAACATCGATGTTGGCATCTGATAATTCTGTAACTAGACCGTCTCCATGGAGAGGTCGTGCCAAAGTTACCTTCAAAATGTTCTCTTAATAAAATCCAAATTATGGGAAATTCAAAATACAAATTCAGAATATAAATTCGAAACTCATAGAGAATACAAATTCGAAACTCATTTTGAAGTTGATTAAACAACGTTAAAATCATAAAGAAGAACATGTGACTTGAACTCCCGTCATTATATTTTACAAATCGTGTTGTGCGTTCCTTAATTATAGCGTGTACAACGCGAGAATTTTAGGTGACTAGAAACTTCGTCATTTATTGGTAACATACTACCTTTTGGAGCACCCTACATAAGTTCAGCCTTAGATCTTCTCAGAAAGGATTTTTCTTTGTGTGTACAAAAGCAAAGAGAAATTGGATATTAGAATATAGAATATGGTCTTGCTAATATTGTGGATCAATTACCCCACATACTAACGAAATCTTTCAATTACTAGTTTTTAATGACCCCTTCCATAGAATGAAGGGAAAATAGAAAGACAATACGGCGTCAGAGTATATGCTGATGGTTGGTGAGTCTGAAGTACTTCGGGATGATCCTGGTGAAAAACATCATTGTATTTCAAGTGCTAATTCCAGATTTAAGGGCGGCATATGGGTACACTGGAAAACCGGAATTTTCATATTGAATGGCCACGTTAACCAAACAAATAGCAGTCAGTGCAATTGCTTTCAGCCCAATTGCAAATGGCTCGAAACTAACAAAAATGTACCATAAATTGCAACCGTGTTATTCGTTCCTCCGTCACGATTTCATGAACTTTTCTACTTTCGCCTAAATATATGCAACGTCTTTGCATTGTCGATGTACGAATGCTCCTGTGTGAGTGTTGATCAAGTTCATAGCATTTTTGAAGTTAAGGTTTCTTATTTCATTTTTCTTTTTTTTTCAAACAAATCATAAGACCATTTTGTTTTTAACTGTATGAGTGTTTGCTACCAACTTTTCATATTCTAGCTCCAGGCATTTTTAATGCTCAAGAAACGTTGTTTATATTATTTTGTTGAAGTTTTAATTTTTTATTTTATTTTTTTTTTCATATAAGTTACACCTTGTACATGTGGTCGGTCTCATTTTATTTTCTCTATTTGTTTTTAAGGCATCATTTAAAGTTTCACAAACAAAAGTTTGTTGCAAAACCTACCACTTGCACAGATCTTTTTTTTCCTTCTATTTGAAGTGGACATTAAAGTTGAAATAAATTTAATTAGAATACTTGAAAATATTGAAAATCTTAGCTTTGCCCAGCAATTGAGACGAACAATTAACCTGGTTGAAGTATATTATTTATAAAACGAAATTGAGTGTTGGACCACCTTTTAGACGAGACTGTTTAATTGAATTACTCGTAATGAAGCATTTTATTCATTTAAGTTTTATTTTCGTCTTCAAAATAACCCATAATTAGTTGATAACGTGCTACGGTATCAGTCCAAAGGACTCTCGTTAACACACCCAACAATTTTACTACCAAGTCAATTTACCATCAAATTTTTAAACCCTTTTCAAATGGAATAAATAATTGCAGAAATATCTGATCACTGGCATAAAAGTAGTCGTAAAATTCTAGGGGTGAATACATGCAATCTTAGTTTTTATATTTCAACTTTAAAAATGCAAAATGAAGAAAAAAATGTTGAAAAATATATTATTTTATTTATTTGCGTATACAAAAGCGTTTGAGTGATTGACTGTTTTATACTCCGTAAAGACTACGATTTTCTGTGTCTTATTGCCATAAGCTTTTGACTTCAAGTATCGCCACAGAAAGCAGTCTGCGATAGGTAGATTGTTCGGTCTGGCTACCGACTATAATGTCCCGATGCTGGTGCTATTATTTTCACTCTTTTCGAAGACAAGGATATCATTCAAACCAGTTTTGAAGCCGAGTGCTGCACTGTCTATGACGTTTGAAAACATGGAAAACTGCTCAAATTGCTCACAAGTTCAGTCTTCATACAAAACAGAAATATTTTGAAAAACCAAAAGAAAAAAAATTCTGTGAATGGCCCAATTTTATATATTTTACCCCACTGTGCGCTATACAGCACGATGGTAAAAAAAGTCTGCTGCTAATGTTGTTGTTGAAAATAATAACGATTTTTTAAGATGCCTTAATTTGTTAGCATTTGAAAATGTGAAAATCATAAAACACAACCATGAAATAAGTAATACGCGGATATTTTATTAGCTGGAAATACACAAGAGTTTTCCAAAGGAGGTGAATGGATACTTGCGGTTCATTTCTGCTTAGAATATTATAGGGTTTTATTTTATAATAACGATAATGGGCCTTTTGGCTTGTTTTTTATTGCGACAGTTAACGATGGTCTTAATTGTTTGAACTATAATTGCGACAACAAGTTCTTAATACTGCCATTCCATTCATGCTTTAACGCAATATCAGCGATATAATGAGAGTGACGGATTCTCCAAGACACTATTATCGACAACTTCTGTTGTCATACTGCTATTCTGAATTGTAGGAAAAACGAAGTAACAACGCAAGTGATTTCCGGAACAAAGCAGATAACTTCATATTTAAATATTTGCATATGTGTTCATACACGCGTGTGTGCACAAGCAACACACTCATTTGGAAACCAAATTGAAGAAATCAATTCTCCAACGGTCGCTAAAGTAAATTTATTAAACAATAATGGGCCCTGCTGGCGAAGTTGCTTTAAACAGTTTCTCACGCAAATATAAGAACTTCAAATGAACTGCTTCTTGTGAAAACTTAACGGAGGAGAGGCGGATTAGGATTTAGCAGAAATCAAACATTTTCTTTACTTTATAAATGTTCGAAGGATGTGAAAAGTTGAGAAAATTAAAGTGCAATGAACAACTCAACAAAATCTTAATGAATGGAAATTTAAAATTTCATATGCGTCCGTTTAAGAAAAAAAGAAATGAATTTATTTTAGCCTACTTCGTAACAGGAAAACTGTTTGCCTTTAACAGTTCGAATTTTTCCGACCGCCTTAGTTCAAGAATTTCTCATAAATTCATTTTTATTTTTATTTTTTCCTGTTACGCATTAAGCGGAAACAACCGTTTAACTTGTGGTCGTAAAAAAATACTGTACAAGACCATTATTCCACCATTTATGCATTTTTATAAAAGAAACCCCCCTCTCAAGTGGCAGGCATCGAAGGAACAAACAGTTTGTCACCTTCTTTTATAATTCCTTGTAATAACATGAGAAAATATTACTTTATTTATTGCATGCACATCAAAACCTGCAGTGTCTCACAAAAGTTGTGCAACAACACCAAACCGTAGCGGCAGACTGATTTCTGTTTGAACCTCCATGGGAATTGGAAACACATCTCTCCTTTTGGCACTCAAAATAAAATCTGCCATCCAAACATCAGTTCAATGATGACGCAAGCAAACAGTTCTCCAGAAGCAATTCCATGAAAATTTACACTTTTCCCATTTGGTCGTAAATTTGGCTTTGAACTATTTTTCCATTTTTATCTTGTTTTCAAAAATGTTAAAATAAATATCTTTAGAACTTTTACTAAAAGTGCAGCCCATTTTATTTATTCTATGGGATACAATTTTCCAAGTTATTCTAGCCCACAGAGTAAGAAATTTAGCCAACATAAAAATCAGAAACACCACAACCGTGAGCATGCAGAAATTGCAAATGACAAAATGAAGACTGTGAAAGGAGACTTTGCGCTTAATCGTGAACGCAGCGTCGAATTCTTTTGATCAGCATGTTTCAGTGGCGAAGCACTTAATACTATCCCATCCTTTCTAGTTCCAGCGGAATGCATTGCATAAGTAGGGCTCATCCCCAGAATGCTCGTCAAAAAAACAACAAATTTGTCGCATCATTCATTCCAATTTTTTGCAGGGTTTGTTAAGTGAGTGATTAATAGATTCAGGCAATTTGTTCCCATGAAACTCTCTTCCATTCGAGAGAGTTTCAATCATATTTTTAAGAACAGTTTGTTTGTGTATATGAAATATCAGAAATGGTAAGCGTACAAACTTATGAGCGCCACTGTGCACACGTGCTGACGATACTCAAGCAATTGTATGAATGAAGAAATTCGGTGGCACTATGGGCTCTTTTTTGCCAGAATGTGGAATATTTTATTTTTAATTGCATGCAGTCCGCTTACGGTTCTCTTGGATTTTATTTGTTTTCTAGTTTTTAGTCCATAGTGCTTGACAAAATGTTTAGGTGTGGGTGTGGGTGTGTATGTGGAGAATGTTGTTTTGTGCAAATAAGTACGTGAGTTTTGCACGTTATGCGTGCATAAGTGAATAAAACTGCCGTTAGGTATTTAAGAAATGAAATAAAAATGAAGGCAAAAATATTTAGGAAAAGAAAAATGAAAGGACTTACTCTTGCCACACACACACGCACACAGACATGCCACATAAGGCATAAACACGTTCGTTCACATAGGCAAACACGTTCACTCCGCAAAGAAGTTGACTTAAAAGCAATCGCTCTGACTCTAAGCTTGCATGTTTTTTCTTAATTCACTTCTCACCCCCCGCCAGTGTCTTCGGCGGGTAAAACGTTTACAAAAATAAAATGAAATCGTAAAGGATCGTAAGGATAAGCATTTAGAATAAAAATGCTTCAATTATACTTATCCAACGACAATGATGATTGTTTCATTGCGTTGGGACGGACGGCGGGTTGGGTGGTGGGGGTGGGTTGGTTCGTTCATAGCTGAGCTTCTTATCTAGTGCTAAGGAAAAGAGGTTTAGTGCTAAGTACGTTTGCTTAGGAGAAGATGCCTTGTACGTGTGGATGTTGTACAATTTGTGATGCCTCAGGCCTTAGCGGTAACAGTGAATATTTTGCCATGATTAGAGAGAAATGAATGAATGAAACCGAATCTACCGTTTTTGAGACGCAGCAATTGTCTCCAATTGTGAGTGAGTGTGTGTGTGTGTGTGATTATTTTTCTTATGTGACAGTCATATGTTTGTGGTATTATGCCTTCCAAGCTTTTAATTTTTTTTTTTGTTTGTTGTAACTGTATGATGCGTCTAGTCCTTTGGATTTTTTAATGACGTTACCTTCACTTCAAGACTACCAACACAGAATCATACGCTTTGCATGTGGAACAAGTTTCGGGGTGCGTGCTTGTGTGTTCGTGTTAATAAACGTGAGAAAACAAAATTTACAGTACAGGGATTATTAACGCCGCCTGTCCTGTAGACGATTGTTGAATATAAATTTATTTTATCTTTGCTTGAGTGCAAATGCGATTCAAAGGCTTCGTCTAAAAAAAAAGTTATTTATATCTCGACATCAAGAGAAATGCTATCAGCCGCTCACATTTTCGTTTCCAGTAAATGACGACTCTTGAATTTTTTAATAATATAATTATATATTTATTTGAATTCTACAGAGCTAAACTTCATATTTCATTACCAGGATATCTTTCATGAGCAAAAACAAATTTTTCTTCCAGCGTTTTATTTCAATCAATAACTACTGAGAAAGTAATGCCTCATCATTGCTTCAAGGGCCTTTTTGGTTAAATTGACTTGATTTCTAATAGCACTTGATTAAAACATTCAAAATAAAATGAAATTAATAACAATAGGAAGCCTCATTAGAGTTGAAGAAGAATAACAGTTTTTATCATGAAAACTAGACCTGTTTTTACTTGGACCGAGCCCCAGGGTTTGAAGCCCACTGATGCAGTGCACTGTGGCGGAACTGTGAGAGGAGAGAATAGCGCTGAGGAGACAGCTGGAGAAGGATGAGAAAATAGATTATTTGTTGGAGCCAGTGTTTGAGGTGCATGACGAGGAATATGTGATTGCATTACACTTTCCTGCAAGTTTTTTTCCTCAAAGTAAAAAATATATCATCACAAAAATCTTGCAAAAAGTCATGAACTTTGTTAGACTTCAGGGGGTCTAGTAACTGGCGATCTGATTGAAAAGCAAGTTTCCTGGCTTGAGTTGGACTTTTTCTTCCATTGAAAAATTCTAATGAGGCTGAGACAATTAACGGCTTTAATAACGGAATAGATGTCAAAAGTTAATTCATACTGCACTTTTATCTCGCAGCTTTGGTTTGCAATTGGAAATTCTGATACTCAAAAATCGAATTTTTCGAACTAAAGACCAAATTCTAAAAATTCCACAGTACAAGAAATAGGCTAACCATCGAAAAAATTAATTTCACTCAAACATTTAATGCGTAAACTGCGAAATAGAACCACAATCTGCGACCTGGTGGCTACAAGAAATTCTATCACAATATCCCCTCTGCAATATCGCCTTCTTTCCATAGTTCTGGCATAATGCATCGCGGGGTCATTCCGTATGTACCGGTCCCAATTAAAAAAACAGCCACAGAACAGATACCTGTAATTCGAACTTTAAGCCTGCAATTCATTACAAATATTGAATTTGTTTATTTATAATAAAGGAACGGGGAATTTGCACACAGGATTTTATTTTCTATATTTATAAAATGTTACAAGTAAACCATGAAGAAATGGTATCATAATGCAGCATTTTTCTTACTTCATTAAAATTTCTACCGCAAAGCAATTCTTCGATTCAAATCGACTTGTCATAGAAAGTGTCAAATGAAATCATATGAAATTCATATTAAGTATGAAAAAAATCTAACGTAACGTGGATATGATTCCTGTTTACACGAACCAGAAAAACTCGATCCCTTAGTCATTACTGAAGGATCGAACCCACGACCTTTGGCCTCCTCATCTATGCACTAACCACCTCAGTCAACAAACACCACCCACTCGCAGTCAGTACATTCGACCACGAGTTGGCCTGGAATTCGCAATTAATACAGCACGTTTTGATTTGATTTATTTCATTTATTTTCCATTCGTTGAAATGTACTCGCACATTATTCATTTGCATGAAAGCCAAAGTTATTCAAAGAAGTCTTAGATCAATTTTATGTGAAAGTTTGCCACGTAAAATTAAGTGAGTTACTGTAAAGTAATGGCAGGAAGCAAAAGACAAACGTTTTTCTTTCCCAAGAATCTAATGCACGAAAGTGATAGAGTCAACAGCTTTTTCTTTATGCGCGCATAAATTTGTGACTGTTAATAACGCGCAGTTTATATTTCACTTTGGTTTTATTTCATGTTTATTTATGGCAAGCGTAATAAATTTTTACGATTAAGATTATCATCTGTAGCCTTGGCAGCGAGAGATGCGGCAGCAAACGGAATGAGCTGAAAAACAAAATAAAAACTTCTTGAATTTTATTACGTTGGAGCGGAGTAATGCAAAGAGTGCCTTCCGTAATGTACAAGTGGAGCATTAAGACGACTGTTGCAAGAAACTGTTAAATCTCTCACACGATTTTATTGGCTTAATCAAGTTCCATGCTGTTTGCTGATATCGCAGCTACTGCCGGATCTATTGTCACCGTTGTTGCGGTGTTTCCGGGCGTGTGGTTTTATGCTGTTGCAAGTCATAAAAAAGTTTTATGCTGGCTGAGACGGAATTACAAACAAATTTATTTTAATCAATAACATTTTATTCTTCATCATTTTATCTTTATTCGGTACTTGTGAGTGCATTAGGACGTGCATGCCTTTCAGCTGCTTTAAAAGCGTCACATATTTTATTCGATAATCAACTGGTTTTATATTCTATGGCCTTAATATTCTTTCATTTGGGAAACAGATTCATGTTTTGTCGAGGCCAAATTTCTATTACCAATGCGTTTATAGGTGTTAGAAACGAGGCCATAAAAGCATCACATTTGACGTGTTTAAAAATATTTCTTATAAATATTTAACCATAAACAGATGTACGTACGTCGTTAGAATTGAAAATAAATATTCATATCTCCAAGTAAAAAAGATCAAAATATGACGCTGCTAAACATATTCGAATCAAAAGTACAAAGAACGTGTAATAAATGAATATTTTATTGTTTATCATCTCAAATTGAATGGAGGCATCGTGAAAATAATATAAATGTGTTCGGCATATAAGCGAAATTAGCGCCAAGTGGTCTCGCAGATAAACCTTCCAGAAATATTGTTTTTTGCAATTTTTTAGCGAAATTGCTTAATCGCCATGTTCATGTGCTCAATTTATGAGAAATGGAGTTAAAAAAATATTTCGGAACTACGGAAATCTTTATCGTGTGTCTCATCAAATATAATTTTATTTTAGTATTT
Source organism: Linnaemya tessellans (assembly GCA_951800035.1). Lineage (NCBI taxonomy): Eukaryota > Metazoa > Arthropoda > Insecta > Diptera > Tachinidae > Linnaemya > Linnaemya tessellans. Next base: position 774,885 of record OX637535.1, read on the forward strand.
GAAATGTCCAGAAGCAAAAAAAAAAAAGAAAACGAGATTGAAAAACGTCGTACTATTGAATTCTCACCAGCTCAATTACTGTTCACTTACAAAATAGTGACAACCTTTTGTCATCATTGCCTTTCATCTATGAAATTTAATTAATTCAAATTCTCAGATGTGTGTGTAATACTTACGCATCATCATTTGACGTCTGCGAGCGAACATAGCGAACAGAATGCTTCCTCCTGAAAATGCACTTTAGTTGTAAAGAACCCGTTAGGAAAAACCCACTTCAGCTCCGACCCTCGCGAGTTAATAAAAGCGAGGAGAGTGTACGAATAATGCTGGTAAAACTGCCATGATGAAATGCTGAACTACACCTCAAGAAATATCGTAGAGCCACTAGTGCATAGAATTGATAGTGCGGTATCGTCACGTCTCCAAAAACACACACACACACATGCACTCAAAGGTGGGAAGTAAAACCTGTAATTTGAACATAGTCCACACCTCTGTTAACTATGTTCCACATAATGTAAGAGTACAAATATAATATTTATTTATTAATTAGAAAATACTTTGCAAATTAAATTTGCAGCACATCATTTGTGGACCATCTGTCTGCAATGTTTCTAACCCGTATTTTCATGCGATCCTGTGGGTCACAGGTTAGGCCTTCACATAAGCAGTAGTCATTTCCTGAGAAGCACTGCACGGGTTAGGCCTTCACATAAGCAGTAGTCATTTCCTGAGAAGCACTGCAAATCAACACAACAATCTGACGTGTTGGCAAATTTCTCAGAGGCAAGGATATGCTTCTTTCTAAATAAACCGGCGTGGGTGAGATTTTCGACCAAAACCATAACGATTTCAAATAAATATTTATTTGAAATCGTTATCTGCACTTGTTTATCTGGGGGTGCTAATTTCGGCCGGAAATACTGTTTCACTTTCTTCTGATCTTTTACTTTCGAATATTCTTTATTTTTTAAACATATTTCTTAAACACTAAAATTTTGAACGTCAACTTAAAAATATACTTTAACCCCTCATCCACCGTAAGGAAAGCGTCGTTCTTGCGATTGCCAGTCAGCTTAGGATGATTAGAGGAATAACCTAAACAAACTGTTGCAATATTAAAACTCAGGAAATTAATTAGGGGCCATTTTTAAAACACCTTTTTGTATTTCAATGCGTATGAGCATTAACGAAACAGTTTATTAAGTATACGCCGAGTAACCCAATTGTTACAAAATTTTAATGAAAAATATCCGAAATAGGGTAATGGATTCGTACTTTTATTCACAAATACATTATCTGCCTGGCCCACGATGTCGCTCGATATCGCTCTGTCGAATAAATATATTAAAAACAAAATTTTAGAATTTGTTTTTGTTTGACATGGATTTACACGACAGAACGATATCGAGTGACATCGTGTCCTAGACAGTATTTCTTTGTTAGTGCTATTTTATTTGTTTATTATTATTTATTGCCCATTATTTATTTTTTGTAATACGACTTGAATATTGCACAAATGCCTGCTCTGGACTTTCAGTATATAAAATAAATGTACTGGCCTGCTTTTGAAAGAAGTTGGCCAGATTTACAAAAGTGTAACATTGAGTGTGTTGTGGAAATCTTTGTTTCATTATATTTAACACTTATAGAAGCTACTTGTGTATTTATTCTGCCTGTTACGCCTTGTGCGAAGAACTTAAGAAGAAAGCTGATTAACACCCTTTCCACCGGTGGCGAACCGTATAATAACGCAAGTGCTTTAGATGGTCGGCTCTTAAATACATTTTAGCAAAATATGCACATGAATGTAGGCACGTGTGTGTCTGACTTCCAGCTCACAATTGTTTAAGTGGTTTGATAAAATAAATGTAACAAAGAACGGACTGACTAATGACGGCGATGAAGACGACGACCGCGAAGTCGCAATATAAATGGCGCACGTACGCGTTCAAACACAAATATGTTTTGTCTGACTGACAAAATGTTCTGTTTGTCATGAAGTGAAGTTGAAACTCGTGCATTTGCAACTTTTTTTTTTGAAGGAAATCATAAAAACATTTTTCATTTTCAAAAGTGGTGTGACATATCGTTTATCCACTTTGATTTATCTGTGATTCCATTCAGAGTTCTCTTGTTTTTCTTTTCTTTTTGTTTTTGCGGGGTACCATCGTTCATGAAGCTATTTTAAAGCATTTGCTGTAGTTGTGTAAAAAGCAAAGCAGAATATAAAAATTTTCTTTAAAATAAATTTAAATCTTTATGAGTCAATTTAAATACTTTAGGCAAATTAAAAATGTGCGTCCCTATTTTTATGTGTGTTAATACTTTACAGCCATTTTAGCACATGCGGTAAAATTAAATTGATTATTTTGACTTTTTTCATGCGCACGTGTTGAAGTTATATTTGCTTTTTGCCACGGCCTCGATATCTTTCAAAATCTTTTCTTTTTTTTTTGTAGTAAATAAAATGCCTAATTCCTTGAGCAGAATTAAATATTTGCCACCACTTCAGTCCAACTCTGTAAAGAATTATTAAACCGCATACTTTATTCTTTATACAAGTACATACAATATGTATGTATATATGCGAGTATATGTGTGTATGTAGATTCCTTAAGGAACTGTTTTCAACTTGAAAAGTTATCTCACACTTAATTACATAATCAAACTTTAAAACATGAAAAGTTGTAAGTAATGGAAGCGAAAACTCGCCATCCAACCAATTGATGATTTACTATGCGCCATAATTAATCATCATAGAAAAGAAGTTTAAATATTTATCATTTGCCAAATTGCTTAATTTGTAGCAGATATAAATAATTGTACAACACTTGTTCCCATCCCACTCCACGCACACTCTCGCTCCAAGTCGTATGCAGCGCAAAGTGGGAGCAGAACGGAGATGTTAGAAATCGTAAATTAATAAATTTGTCGTTATTTTATTGTTTGATTTTTACTGTTTGCTTTGGCTCAAATACTTCAGGAATGCTGAGCTCTTAGCGTGACCACCATCTGACGGCACAATAACCGCCATTTATTGTAGACAAACATTAAATTCTAATTTGGGTGTAACTCTTGTGTTAATCAAGGAGACTTACGAACAGCAGAAGGTGGCTGCTGCATCAAGGTGTATGGCCGGAGATCCTTTGCGAGATGCTGAATTTGTTGGCTGTAATAGCCAAAAACATATTTATGCAAACGCTCTTCTATCGGCATTTAACTTAAACCATTTAATGGCCAATAAAAAACCCATTAACGCTAATGTTGTTGCCTAAAGCTTAAATGACTAAAGGTGAAAAAACAGTCGAATTGCGTACACTAAACGAAATTTATTTGCCTGAGACGCTCTAGTCGTTACATACCAATAAGAAATTTTACAAAATTATGAACACAATTTTAAGTTTATATAATCAAGTAGCAAAAACAATTCTTTAAATAAAAACTTCCAATTCACAACCAACAAAAAAAATGTCAGTGTAAAATCACAGCCATTAAACCTCAAAACAAAAGGTATATTTTTAGAAAAAGTAAATTTAACTTTAGGAACACGACAATGAAAATTTTTCACCGTTATCGTTAGAACCTGTTTAAGCAGCACATTGACACCTTAAGCTGCTTCACACGAACCAAAAATGAAAAGGAAACATTCGCGATGTTCCCACTGCCGTCGTCCTTCTTCGCACAGAAAAGAATAACAAAACATTAAACTATCTTTAGTAGTCGTAAAGTTTCGTAAGCGATGTAATGCCAAAGGTCCTACATTTATAGTCATTAATCTGCAATTGAAGGCAATGAAAGCCAGCCGTGGAAAGGCAGAATCAACGCCTACATATGCAAACAGCCCAACAAGCAATCAAACAAACAAAAAGTTTGTTGTGCAGCTGGTGGAAACAGAAAAACAATCTATTGCTGCATGCTTGGAGATGTGCGTGGCTGTAGGTGTTTCAAGCATTCCAATACATTCTGCATGGAATACACTATTGATTTGGTGGTCCCATGGCTATTGTCATCATTTTAAGGCAAAAAGTTTAACGCTCGTATTTGCTCTACCTGCCACCGGTTTAAAATACAGTGGTTAGCATGTGGCAAGCAAAGCGTCTTTCAAATTCGTAATTATTGAAAAATACAAAAGATTTATAGGCAATCGTGATCTCCATAGCAATTTGTTCTTTTGCTTTTTATATTTTTATATTTATTTCTTAAGAAAAGTCTACGTGTTATTTCTCACTAGTCCAGGTCCCATCCTTGCAACTTTTTTGGATATTAACATCCATAGCAGGCATTTTAAAGCTACAGTTTTTAAATATTGATTTTTATTTTTCTCCTCCCTGAAGCCCACTGCTCTCAACACATCCTCGTACTCGCACTCGTACATGCCTGGCACATTTCAATAAATCTCCAAGAACATAAATAAAAAACACTTTTAAGTGGAAATTAATAATATCTCACATCACATGATTTTTTCAGATCCATATGCCACTAGAGTTTCTGTTCTCGGTGTTTTGTTTCCTTGGAAAGCGGGAATTAAGCAGAAATCTCCCGGAATCCAGAACTATCCGCACATGTTTTTTATGCTCCCACATTTATAAGGGGTTTTTGTGAAGCCCGATAGAAATTACACTCTTATGTGAAGTATAACCCTGTTATATAGCACTGCTAAGTGAAGTACAATCTGGCAAATCGGGATGAATCGATTGATGCCACCAAATTATTCAGATTTACTTTGAAAATGTATCATCACCAATCTGTAGATGACATCGTGGCTTTTTCTAAATCACGCAATAAAATCGACACGTCGGATAAATGTTCGCACCAAAGAGAATATGCCGCTGTTAACGAAGATTTTCGTCGGTCATAAGAATTGTGACTCTGCTTGTCCACTAAGTGGAAAGTTTTGTACAAAGATCTTGACTCGATCCGTTAAAAGTCGAAGCGATGTTTTATCGCAAAATTGTGTTCAGCGATGGGACACATTTTCGTCTTAACGTGCTTTTTAACAAATTAAATTGCCACATAGAGAGTGAAACTCTGCAACAACAGACTCTGCACACTCTTTACATCTGGACAAACTGCGCCGTTTACTGCAGTTGGTTCACTTTAGCACAGGTAACGCTTATTTCTTTAAAAATGAAGTTGGAGATCTCGTTATGAACATTGGAGATCACTAACGCACCATGATCAGTGACATTTTTGTTTTACAATATGATGAGGTGGATCGCAACCACCAGCCTATTGAAATCAAAATTTCGCGATAACTTAATTTCCAGAAATGGGACTGTCTGTTGACCTCGAAGCAAGTTCTATTTGACATATTTCGGAAGATTTTCGTTGGAGTGACATACCAGTAACAATTGCAGCTTCCAAAGCGGTTGCAAGTGTCGTTGAATGAAGTAGTTAGTACCTGGACTGCGAGGCCCAAAATTCCGTGTTTGACTCTGCACTCAGTCATGTCAGTCAGTCGTGGTTGTTGTCGGCCTGTTTCAATGACCAAGGCATAGAACTGCTGGCTGAACATTGCCGACAGCGGCTGACACTATCATGTGCTAAAGAGCGCCCTATAGCACCGTCTTTCGTCGGTACTGTGGCGAATATTCGCCAGCGGGGTAAAGATTAAAAAGTGGGGTTAAAGGGTTCATAACCTGAGTATCGGTCCAAGTAAAAGAAAATATTGCAATGCTCGCAAAACTGATCCCAGATTTGATATCCGGACTGCATTTTCGAACAAATAAAGGCTTTGTGCCAAAATTTCATTTACTCGTGCATTTTTTGCCTTTGGCAGTTTTATCGGATATCCCAAATTGGAATTGGGAGATTGATTTTTTTTTTTAAATACATTAAAAAAGATCTTTCCGAAGCAAAACATAAAACGACCGAAATTATCAAAAAAAATTTAAAACTTGGGAAAAAATTTAAAATCCACTTATTCAAAACTCATAAATATTTTATATTTTTCATATGTAAGTTATCAGATGATCTGTTCCTTAGTAAATAATTGTTCCTGTCAATCTGAAAGTTTGTCCAAAAGTTTACTTCAAATTCGTTCAGACGGAGATGATTGTGTTGTGAGCCAGGTGTCCGTCTAGTACCAGTTGCTCAGAATATATTTTGTGTAAAATCACGTAGTGTAATCTGCCAGGATCACTGGTTTCACGGCAAAGCTTGTAAGAAACTCTATATGCCACACAAGCATACGAAAATGCAAATAAAAATGCTTGCAGAAGGGATGGGGCGGCGGTAAACAGAACATTTATTATGAAAATTGATCAAATGCACCCTTGTGTAATAAATAGCACATGCTAAATTTCCTTAACCCCCATCTCTAATTCTCAGATGTTCTTATTTAAATCATTACGAGCATTTAGTTGCCCTGACCTTAAAAGCATGTCGTATTACTGCATGCATTTGTACGGCTGTGTGTAGCCGTGTAAGTGCTAGCAACAACATGTTGTCGGGTTGCAGGAGAAAAAGTGTGAGTTGCGGATGTCTTTTCATTCTGTTTGCAAAGTGTATCTGTGAAAGTTTTTGTGCATACTAAAGCGTAATAAATGACGCTTTTAATCGAAGATTTATAGAAAACCAAAACCGTTAAGATATCATTACACATATATTATTACCTAACTTTCTCTTTTCTCTCTCTATCTCTCTGTCTCTCTCGCACTCTAACTTGTTTCCTTGCTGTGTTGTCACCTATTTTTGTTGTTTTTCGGCCACGTTTCCTTCCTTTCTGTTCTGGTGTGAATGGCATACGAGGGTTCGTTTAGTGAGAGCATGTGATAAAAATATTTAAAAACACATTTACTGCAGATATTTTATTTGAATATATTTTTTTTTGTTCTTAGTCGTTCGCTTTCTAATTCTAATCTATGCGACTTTTTTTTGTTTGTTAGAAGTACCAACCATTTCATGGCTTACATGTGTGAAATACCTCCGTAGAAAGTTTTGGCCGTAAGAAACTGAATGGCAAAAACAAAAAGACAATGTTAATATAGTTTGGTGAGGCAATAAAAAGTGATATTAATTTCATTTCTACTCGATAAAGGGAAAAAAGTTGTGGGTGTCATGGAATAACAGATAAAGCAAGTGAGTGTGGAGCAGTCGTCTGGGTCGAATCTTGTATGCCCTTCCAATTCAAAAGCCTCTCAATATATCAGCTGAAAAAAATTTAAGTTGCAAATGATTGTAATTAGCCAACTTTATAATAATTAATCATTAAAAAATAAATAAATCTTGCTTGATTTCATAACTGGAAAATCCATTGGGCCCACTTTTGTTTTGTTAAAATTTCTTTCAAAAGGCATTCTGAATCACTTCGAATTGAAAGAAGATATTAAATGTAAATAAAGAACAGTCTCTCACATCTTTGCCAAGTTCGTTCCCTTAGCAAATGATCTTCATTTTAATATATTCCATGTGTGAATATCCCCTCCTATGCCCTAATCATACAAAAGCAAAGTGACTTATTCCGCAATATGTATATCTGGTGCAGCAGTGCATTCCCTAACTGCTAACACAGCCTTTGCAATAAAAGTGTTAGGATTTTATAAGGGCCACTGGTGATTTTATTGCTGCATGCATTAGTCTGTGCACAATCTTAAGTGGAACGTAAAGTTAACTTGAAACATCGACAACTTAAAACACAGAAAGGATTTCGATCAATGAAATCATCGCCATATGTTCATGTATAAAAGCTGTGCTCATGGGTTCCACCGCCAGTGAACTGCACTAGGATTTTATTGTCTGTAATTTGATGTTGATTTATATTCTTCTCTTCCATCATACGAATTTCATCAAACCTTTAAAATTGAGTCGTAGTAAAAAAATCTTACAGCTTTGGATTTTGCCATCAGGAAATATATTTTGAAATATCTATTTTAGGGAGCGATATCTTCATGTAGCACCCCAAAATCGCTCTACTTATTTAATCAGAAGTATGAATTTATTTTTACAATTTATACAGAAAATAAGATTACATATTTTGTGAAAAGGACTGTTCTTCTTGTATTGATTCCTTGAAGTTGTTAGAATTTTATCCAAAGTGAATGTGAACTGCCGTAAGTCAAATAATAAAAATAAAGTGTTCCATTATGCATTCCATTACAATTAATGCCGCTGTGTGTTCCTCATCACGTTGTCTTGACGTTTGTTATCTCGGCAGCTGTAAAAGCGCAAACTACTTGAAAATCCAAAAATAACAGCATGGAAAAAAGGGCATAGAAAGCATTAGAAAATGTTTTCTTTGAAAATTGCTCATGTTTGTTTCTATTAATTTGTTGATTTTGTTCAGACTCTGCTCACTCCCTTTTACGTTGTGAAATAAACATTAAAAGTTGTTGCATACTTTAAGGAAACAATATTGGCCTTGTGTCTCACACGCACTCTCTTACTTCAACGTAGTTTTTGTATGTGAAAACCATGTTCATACTCATATATATCTGTGTGTGTGTGCGTGTGTATGCAGATAGTGTTTATCTAAGGAAATGGTTTTTATTAGTGCAAGTGTGTGAAAGATCACAATGAAATTTTTATTTCCATTTTTAGCCGCATCTGGAGTAGCAGAACGAGTAGCTGCTGCAGCAGTTAGATTGCAACATAAAAGAATTGCAAGTCCAAGTTTACGGTCATTTCCTTTATAAGTACTTGGACTTTTTCCTTATTTTTAATGTTTTTCTTTTCCATGCACTGCTTCCTTAAAATAGTTGGCGTCTGGTCGGAAAGTTTGGTGCAACTAGACTCATATGTTGCATTATTGTTATTTCAAAGTAAAACACACTTAAAGACACATACACACGTACATCTATTACATTTGCCTTAAGTAGCTGGTGACTATAATTTCTTTTTGTTCCGGGCCAATTTTCATGTCTCAATTGGATATTATTTTATAAGTTTAATAGTCAAAAACAACATCAAAGTTTAAACATTAGAAATGGAAAAAAAAGAATTGAAATTCAGTTCCGTTTATCGTTAATAAAAAATAAGAAATAAAAAAGTACGTGATTTTATTTTTATTTATTTTAGGAAACTTGTTGAATCTACTCCTTGAAAAGTAGTAAAAGCAGTACGTGTCTAGACCCTTTCTGGCACTCTTAGCCCTTCTGTTTCTGTTGCCATTTTGGGTTGCTTACAATTTCACAATTGTTATGGCCATAATGTGCGTACGTGATGCGATACTTTGCTTCGAAAATGAGTTATTGTTAATAAACTTTTATCTTCTTAAACTGCAATTAAATGCCAAATTGTGTTAATATAAAACTAAAAAATTATTACATTAAATTAAGGAAGCAACAAAAGACTTTGTATTGATCAGAAGCGTAGTTCTAAACCAGTGTGGAGATATTTTCTAAAACGCAGTGACAGAATCAACCGGTTGCTTTATATAAATGCTAAAATTATAGTTCTTTTTCAAAGGTTTAGCCTTTAAAGTCACACAATTAGACCAAAAATACAACCATGACATGAGGAGCTGTGGTTGCTTCAGTGCACCTTTTCTAAAAGCATCAGCATGTCAACATATTGTCGACAAATCCAAATACGAAATACAAAACATTTAAATTAAAAAACGATAACCCGATATGAATGAATGAGAAAAATGTATATGTTGTTGCTACAATCATACCCGAAACAAAGAGTTCCTTAGCAGCTTAAAACCAGAATAGTGTATGAGATTGAGCCCAATTTAAAAAAAAACCCCCCCAGTTTCTAACATTTTAAATTTTGTCAAAATTTAATAGAAAACTAAAATCCTTCTCCATCCAAATCATACATCTCTACCTCAGTTGAGTCAAGGCTTAAGGTTTGTGAAAAGCTTCCATGGAAATTAAGTCCGAGAGCAAAAGTATTTTTGAATTATTACAGTTCCAAATACTGCTTCGGCAGAGGAGATTATTTGGTTGTCAGAAAATTGAACATGTGGTCGACGGCCGACCTCACACTTGAACATGCAAAAAGTTAGTTTTTGCAAGAAATGGCAAAATATAAAACTGAAGCAGGTTTATGGCTCTTAACGGGAACGCATGAAGAACAAAAAGTCCCAAACAGTTGTGCGTGACAAACGACTTGCGGCAGAGCAAAACGAACCAACGCAGAAATGAAAGTGTCCATAAAGTGAATTATTAGAATTATAAGTTGCCAACATCCATTTGCACATGCACATTTTCCCTCATTCTTGTAACGAAAAGGCAGAGCAGGCGGTCGGTTGGCTGGTTCGTTGTTCACAGTCTTCATTTAAGAGTGGATGTAAGAATGTGCGTGATGAAGGAGAAAGTGTGTTAGTAAGTGAGTGTATATGAATGTGTTAATGATTATGGCTTGTTAAGTTCAACAATGGCAAAAACAAGACGTCTACAAAAGCAACATGCAGGTTAAATTGTTATTTTGCCTTCCACTTACATGGATACCGTTAACAGCCGCTCGCTCATTGTTCTAACCTGACGGCAATAACTACAACAACAGTAAGTGTTGTTCCAACATATAATTTTAATTTATTTCATTTGTTTCATTAGCAAGACACAAGACGGGTTAAATCAAAGAAACTTAACGAAAACAATGATGTAGAGGCAACATATGGGGGCATGGGAGTGGAATTAAATGTAAGTAAAGCATCCAAACGAAGTGACTGGTTGACAATTTGTTATTGCTTTTAAAATGTCCTGGAGTCAAGTGAGAACTGATTTGCGGACCATCCAGCATTTAGCACACTCACATTAGAAAAGAACGTGATGTGAATGAGATGATGAAAGCCAAGTTATTAATACTAATAATAGCAAAATTGAAAAGCCTCTAACCGAGCGTTGTGCGTGAGAAACTCCTTTTTGTTACATGGAACAAAAAGGCTTTGAAGTCACAAACAGAATAAAAAAATTCTTGCAAATCTTCTTTGAACACCTTTTAATAAAAAGGCAGTTTAGGCAGTGACAGAGTCAATCCAAAACGGCAACAATGCCGATACTGTATTGGAATTATTTTGTACGATTGCTTTAATCAAGTTCAGAAAGAGTTCCTTCGCTACACGTGGCCAAAGTGTTTCTGTTCACAATTTAAATTAGAGGCATAAAAATAATTGACATCTTTTATGTTTTGGATGAGTGAATGAACAGGTTCATGTTCAGAACAGATGAAACAAGTAACTTGTGAGTACTTTGCATGAGGCACGAGTACTTATTGCGGACATGCGAGTGTGTGCGTACGTGCATGGTCAGGTTGTATGTATGTGTGTGTGTGTGTGTAACATTATGAAATAATGCCCTTCCTTTCGCTATTCTTAAACTTAAAACAAAAAGAAAATTAAGTTCCATGTCTGCGTGCACCGGCACACAGTTGGCGGCCACACAATGACTTAACTGAAATAACTTTTCAATGAATGAGTTGCTCTTTTCGTGTTTGTACAGTCGTATTAACGGCAGATGAAACAAGAAGGATTTGCCACTATTAATAAACTGAAATTTCATAAAGTTACTGAAGCCACATGCTATAATCAGAGAACAAAAGAAAATGAAACCCAAATCAGCTCTTAAAGGGTTTCACACACATAAACAACAATAATAGCACTGAATGTATCTCAAGGGCATTAGAGCCAAAAACAATTTTCTCCTTTGAAACTAATCCTACAAAGTAAAGCTCTTATGCTGATATTGGACGCCATGCCAGCTCAGAAAAATGTGCCCGTGTTCTTAACTGCACAATTGATGTTAAAGAGAAACAAATTTCACCAGCGCAAGGAACTGCTCCAGCAAAAATTATCAGCGTCAATTTCGTTACATTGAAGTTGCATATTTTTCACCACTTCCCATGGTTCTCGCCTTTTTAATATTTGCACCTTAAGTTTGATTATCCGTTCTGCATGCAGCCAAAGGAATAATTAAAGACGAACTGTAATACGCTTAACCAAAATTAATTAATTGGAGCAACCTTTTCATCAAATTTCGTTACGTTTCATTCAGCTTAGCGAATAGGCAATCTGATGTCACGTCGCTTAAGCAATCAACTGTTTGTTTGTTGTATACAACAACTCATCATTTATTGTTTTTTATAGTTTCTCATTTACTGTTTTATTTCACAAAAGCAGTTAAGCTCAAAGTCTTCATTATTTTGTTCAAGCATTTCAGAGACTTCTGGCAGTAGCTTAAGTTCACATGACGTTTGTGTTCCCTATTTTATCCAATTAATTGCTTACACAATTAATTAAAGTTTTATTTAAATTCTATTGAACGGAGGGCACGAATTACGACATGATGTGAGAAGCACGATCTGTCAATCAATCTGGAGAAAAGTTGATGTTGGTGTGGTCTGGTGTGGCAGGTGAATACAATACCCAATATTTAAAGAGGTTATATATTTTATTTTTCACTCTGACCAGCACTCAATGGATGAGCTCTACATATGCATTGCGCCGGAACTAGAAAAGAAGGAATGGTATTGAGGGGGCAGAATGCACTGGGTGCACAGGGTCTGAGGCCATGGATGTTCATCCGAATCTATAAATTGATTATCAGACCTAATATAGTGTACGGCGCACATTACTTTTGTGCAATCTGTTATACAAATTTATCTGGCAAATCTGCTATCAACTAATGACACGAGTAGACAGGAGCACTGAGGATGGGACACCGGAAAATTGAACTCCTGCTGATCGTTTTAGTTTCGATCAGATCTACTTGTATAGAAATACCATGTTTTGAAAATTAATTTGGACTTAAAAATAAACTAATCGTCAGTAGAACGAATGCAATATATCCGTGTTGAAAAAAAGATTGGCTTTTAGGAAAAATTACATACAAAAAAAACAATTAAAACTCTATACCTCAGGACAGAACGCATTCTTGGATCATCAATTTCCTATTCCAAGTACCACTATGTAGCGTTTAATTTCCATTTAATTATCAATCTGCTTTTTGCATTCTTCAAAAAAGATTAGAATGTACTCGTATCTTTGTCGTCTGTGCTGCCAGTTTCTGTTAAAATTTAATTGAAGGTCTTTTTGCGGTGCTTAATCTTGTATTTTTTGCCGCACATTTCCGGTCTTTGATATATTCACGCACAATAGAATTTCGCAAATTGTGGTCTTCATTTGGGTTTGATTTGCAAATGCAATTACGCTTTGTAAAACGAAGATATAAAATGAGAACGTCAACCAAACAGTGTAGATGAGCGGATGACTGGAAACTCGGAAAATATGTATGCGTGTATGTGTATGTTCTTACCCAGCGAGGAAAGGAAGTGCGGCTGCCATCTATAAGCGCTCTGTATTCCTTCTTTTGGACTTTGAAAGCCCGATTGCTCTATTCCACAGTCTTATTTTTATTACACACCTCTTCACTCTCTCTTTTTAGCCAGACCTTCCGAAAGACCAACAAATCAGTAACTGTTAGAAGACGTTCAAGGAAAATGGTTGTAGTAAAGCCTCCCAAGCGTTAAGGCCTGCAGAATAATTGCTACTAATATGACCGCTTTACAAAACAATTCTCTTCTTCAACGCACAAAACTCAGCTGAAGCGCTTTACTTTTTTTACTCCAATTTTTCTGTTCTGTTTTTAAATACACTAAAATACTATTACTCTTCCACTGCTCCCTTCGTATGGAAGAAAATTTGCAAACAGCAGAGGCTTTCATAAGATCTTTTCTAGTAGTTCGATAAGATTGTTAATTAAGCCAAACAAATTTGCAAGTCTATAAACTTTTTGTGCTGCCAGCAGCAGATGCAGCGCTCAAGTTTAAGAACGACTGCCAATTAAAATGTAAAAACGAAACTTTTTAACTGTTCGCCATAATAATAATATGATCCAAGCTTTCAATGATTGTGGTTAAGTGATTGTGGTACGTGCACGAAAAAAGGATTAATATGTCCAGCAAATGTAATAAAAAATTAAAAAGGGCATCTCCTGAGCTGCCGTGCACATGTAATGCCCTTAAACATTAGAAAGTCACGCAAATTAAAATAAAAAAAATTTAGAAACGAAAATGTAGTCTAAAAAGCAGCTCGAACTCGAAAGAGAAATCTTCAAAAAATGAACACTGAACGAACGAAATTATTTCAAAATGTTACCGGAATCCATTGTACACATGCTGCTAAATATGGGTGGCGATGCTAGAGTGTGGATGTGTGTACGTGTGCTTTGATAGAATTCAAAAGCACAGGTCAAGTAACTCATAGATTAATTATGCAAAGCGATGCGTCGTCGTTAAAAAAATGATGTAGTTAAGGGTTAAATGATACATGGCGAGCAGCTACCGCCCATAAATAACCTTAAGTCCTGCCACTCGTTTTTACGGCCAAAATAACTGTTTCATTTTACTGTTTTAGCCACCTTTGTTGCTTTTTGGCTTTGTTGTATTATGGATTTTTAAGCCAACTTTATTGCTAATACTTGTTAAAGTAACAAATTTTGGTGATATTAAACTGGAAACTGGTGTGTGTGTGTGCTGATGGTTGGGACGGTTTTGCCAATTTATTTATATATTTTATTTTCTGCGATGGTTTATTTTTCTTCACATCTCCTCTCATCTATTCTTGAGGGCCAAGGCCTGTCTGGAAATACCTTCACTTTTTCTTTTTTTTGTCGTAGTGACATATTGTCTTTAAAGGGTGTGTGATGCTTTTGTAACGCTGTGTTTCCACAATTTTAATTTCAATTCAGCACGTTGGTCTCTTGTAGGAAAAATAAACACAAAGTTGTATGTAAACTAAACCTCGTCATATACTAGTGAAGCACTCAGACTTTAAACAATTCATTTAAGGGACTCAAACTTCTTCACTTGGAAAATATTGAGATATTGAAATAACTTTTGAAACCGGCAACAAATGGTAGACAAGCCCAGGAATGTGTTTTTGATTCCGAAAAATTGTTTGTGTGTATGTTTTCTTCTTTAAAAATATATTTATTTACCAGCTTTTACCCCCGGCTTAGAATATGTGAAAGTTTAGCTTATGTGTACGTTATGTCAATGACGTATTGTATTTTTACCACCCAACAGGATCATTTCCAAAAACAAAGACCACTCGTATGTTATTCAACGGATCTTAAAATATCTGTATGGCAAATTAGTGTATGAGAAGGTAACAGACAGACAGAGAGGCAGAGTTACTTTTATATATATTATATTAGTAAGGAAAAAGTGCAAGTCATTATAAAAAGTGCAAGTTATCATAAAAAATGCAAGTCATTATGAAAAGTACAAGTCATCATAAAAAGTGCAAATCATCATAAAAAATGCAAATCATCATAAAAAATGCAAGTCATCATAAAAAGTGCAAGTCATCATAAGAAATACAAGTCATCATGAAAAATGCAAGTCATTGTAAAAAGTGCAAGTCATCATAAAAATTGCAAGTCATCATAAAAAATTTAAGTCATTATAAAAAGTGCAAGCCATGATAAAAATGCAAGTCATCATAAAAAGTGCAAGTCATTATGAAAAGTGCAAGTCATTATGAAAAGAGCAAATCATCATAAAAAATGCAAGTCATCATAAAAAGTGCAAGTCATCATAAAAAATGCAAGTCATCATAAAAAGTGCAAGTCATCATGAAAAATGCAACTCATCATGAAAAGTGAAAGTCATTGTAAAAAGTGCAAGTCATTTTAAAAAGTGCAAGTCATCATAAAAAGTGCAAGTCATCATAAAAAATTCAAGTCATCCTGAAAAGTGCAAGACATCATAAAAAGTGCAAGTCATTATAAAAGTGCAACTCATTATAAAAAGCGGACGCTTATGCTGTCGAATTATTGTTAATAAAAATTGGTTTGTTTGAAAAGAAAGTAAAATGGATTCATATCGAACAAAACTTGTTTTGTTACTCTTTTGGAAAATTCTAAGTTTTTTTTTTGATAGCTCATGCGTGAAGCAAGCGATTTTGTAACCCTTAAATTAGGCTGATCTCTGCTGATGACTGGGTGTAACAACCAACGAAAGCAGTTTTTATTAGGAAATATTTTTATATATAATACATATATATATATACATATATATATATATATATATATATATATATATATATATGTGTGTGTGTGTGTGTGTGTTTTTGTGTGTGTGATGTTGCCTATCCTTTCGCAGCCCCATCTCCTACAGGACGGCCCTTGTGTCAGCTACAGATTAAAGAGAATCAAGACGTCAGTTGCCAAGTGTAAAATATGTTGGCATTGGCATTTAATACCTGCAATCTTACGACGTGTTGCATACAGCGCGAAAATCGGTCAGCTGCCAGCGTTATTGCCATCACGAAAACTTTTTACTACTCCTTTGAAACGTGGATAACGATGAGGACAATGATGATAATCATGTGCAAAGCTCTGAATAATTATGATGTTTGATGATCTACTGCTCAATGAATTTCTATACAATGACTGTATTTTTACGATACCGTGCGAGTGTGTTTCCACTACGCCAACGCCATAGCAAACATTAGAGCGTTATAATGCCCGTAAGCTGTTGACAGTTCAGTTAGTGGTTTTTGATATTATTTTTGCTTAGATGTGCGCGTATGGAGGAGGTGTGTTAATTTTTTGGACCCGCATTTGAAGCCGCTCAATGTTGTTGTGTCCTTCATTAAATATTTCATGCCCCATACCAACACCGCATTTCCAATTTAATTGAACTTTTGTACTTTATTTGCCACAACTACTCCAATATATTTTCCAAGCCAATACTTTTACATGTTAATGTGGCAAGCATGTGTGTACAACGAAACGACACATTCAAAAGTGTGAGTGAGTAATTGTGATGCTGGCTGGTGTTGGCGGTATTAATGTGGAACAAGTAAAAATGGATGTTTATTCATTTGTCGAATATATACTCGCGTACGAGTACTTGGAAATATTTGTTGCGCAGTTGCGCAGCAATAAATCCCAACCAGGCACTGCCTTCAATTACTTAATTAGAAACGATGGCCCTTAAGGTAATTTATGAGCGACATTTGCTGCAAGAAAGCTTATTAGCGACAACAATACGTGCAACGAATGCTCGACATACGAATCATTCAGCCATAATTTTATAACGGTTATTTGTTAACATCCAACATTCGTTACAAATAATAAGTGATGGCCTGGCGGTACTTTATCTCGGTACAAAATTGCAGGACATAAATGTTTAGTAAATATTCAGTAGGCGATGCTGCATGCAATACAATAAGAAGAACATTTTGTATCGTTGTTTCGATTGTATTGTTGTATTAAAATACAATAGCGTAAGGTGTTTGGTGTCATATGCAGAACAAATTGAAACTGCACAATTTTATATTTTTGAAAGAGTTGTTTTGGATTCCGTGCCCTCAATATGATTGGAATGCAAATTATTAAAAAGATAATCATCAGATTATTCATCACATCTTACGAACTTTAGCCTGTTAATAGTATCTGTAGTGTAATACAACTCATATTCGTCAGCATTGTGTAAATTAGGTCGGCAGCTAAATGCTTAAACCCAGAAATTCAAATGGAAGTTGGCACAAAAAATTGAAAAAATCGATTAATTTGCTTTATTTAAATTCAACTACTGCTCGTGTTGTGATATATTCAAAAAGGCTTTATGAATATCCTAAGGAAAGAAGGAAACTCAATATCAATTCAATATCCCAACTTTCACAGAATAAGTTGCAAGTGCGGCCAACGAGGTTGTGAAGGCCGGTTATAGGATTACCACCCCCCCAATTGGAGCTTGGCTTAAATCCCTACAGCAAATCAGCATGCCTGGCTGCATGTATTTTTCACATATTTTTAACTTGAAAAAATAAATTGAACGTCCTTAAGACGGATTTCATGGAGTGCAGTTTTCCGGTTCATATCTCGAAGAGATGAACTGTTTTCACTGTTCCGGGCACAGATTCATATATTCTTTTCCTGAAATCGCAAACTTTGCTGTGACCACCTTTTACTTTTCGCTTTCAGCGTTAAAGTGCAATCTGAGTTGTTCCGTCTCCGCTTGTGTGTATGTGTGAGTTTACAAATAATATTGCCATCATATATTTTACTTTCGGTGATGTTGATAAGTGTTTAAACTCTCCGTAGTTGTTGCCTGGCATGGCACGGCATGGCTGGCTGGCTGGTTGGCTGACAGCATTCTATAATTTTTATTTCTTTGTTTCTGCCATCTATTTGGTGTTAAATTAATAGTTAATAGGTGTGAGGCTTACATTGAGGCACATGCTTGTATGTGTGTATGTACTCGTATAGTATTCTAACGACCAAATAGCCATTACATTCTACGCCAAGTTATGAAGTCAACATTTAAGCTTTAAATTAGATTTGTATGCCTCCTGCTCCCCTGCCGCTGATTATAACGATGTGCAGGTGATGAAGTGTGACTGTATGTGTGATTCGTAGAGTGCTCAAGTTGATGTGTGAACCATTTTAGCACCGGATTTTAAGACCTACGCTGTTCTCTTATTGTGCATATTTTCACCTAGTGAACCAGGTTATTGAAATGCAATTAAAAATTAGACCTTAATGTACAATTAATAAATTCTTCATAATCAATGTATGAGAAATACATTTGAAACAGTAACAAACTTGATATATTTTTAAATAAATTAATCTAAAAAAGAAGGAAATGCTCTGTGTAATCAAATCGGATGTAAACGATCACCCTAAGGACTTGAAATATTGGCTCCTTTACTTTGGGCATCTTCGCAAAGGCAACTAACACTAAAAGCTGTTGAATGTTTTTTTTCGTGCAAGTAGGAAGGAGAGTCCAATAATTTGGTACTTAATAAAAATTAAAATGTTAGCTGTGATTTACGACGAAGAACAAACTCTCTATTGATTGCAAATGTGCTCAAACCTGTTTCAAAATTAGTGATAATGTTTAAGGTTTTCCTGAAAATGAAAATAACTCAATTATGGAAATCGTTATTGTAATTACTTGAGCTTTTGCACTTGGAGGAAGATTGTTGATTACTTTAACAGTCTAAATGTAATAAAAGTGAGTTATTCGACGGACACGAGTGTCGTTAGTAATCGATGCTCTTGGGGTGTGAAATGTATAAAACATAATGTATCTATGATTTCGAATATAAAATGTAGCACTTTTTTTAAGTAAAATAATCTTAAAAAAAAATCCTTTTTGTACTCTTATCGTAGATGTTGAAGAATCGAAAGCAGTCAATAGCAGAGTATATCAAACTTCTCAGCCGTTGTTCTGGTTTTCCGGGCACCCATAGACACGCACTATTGATGCTGCCGATAAATGCTTTAACTAAGTGTGAACCAGGTTTATATGCCTTCCTCCTGCATGTGCTAATCTTTTACCATTTTTTACATTTATTTTTTGAAAGTGTTCATATATTTCACTTTAAATAACGAATTCTAGTTTTCAAAAAATACAGGAAATACAGTCGTTCATCGGCAATGTCGGCTCATTTCAAAATCAAAACTATTTCGATATTTATTCTGCGCATAGGCTGTGTGACTCTACATAAAAAATTTAAAATTGAACGGAACTAAAAGTGCAAAAAATGCTTTTTACAGTTATTCAACATATTGCAGGTTTTCGAAATTTTCAAACTCGAGAATTCCTACATGAAAAATAGAACCACTTCCCAGTTGTTTGGCTTTCCTTCCTTTTTGTATCATAGTGTGCCACTCGTATTAATCTGTTTTTCTTTAAATATAAAATATAATATTTAAATCAAAGAAATATAGGGAGCTAAATTTAAAATAACATTTTATGTGACAAAAATATATTGGAGGAGTTTTATGAAACCATTAAATGCAATTAATTGACAACTTGATAGAACAAAGTTTTTTCAAATGCTATTGATATCAACTATTCGACAAAATTTAGGTTTCAATTCTTCTCACCATCTATTGATTGGAGTTTTGCGTCAGCTACTAAATTGGGAAGAAATTGAATACAGGAAGTCAGCAAGTATTTTTATTTAAAACACAGACTGACTAATTAAATTCAAATACTTTCGAACTGAATTTTTTATTGGAAAATACTGTTCTATAAATTGATTGAAAATTCATTCACATACGATTTCTGAACTTGCTAAAAAAGAAACTGAATTATCGTTACCGTAATCATATTTTAAAAATTTCTCTGTACGATCATTCAATATTTCAAGAAGAAATAGTTCAAAATGGAAAATCGTCCCCTTTAACTCCGTTGCCGGAAGGTCGTGACTATTTAATTGCCAAAGTTTTAAGTATTTTAATATAATTTGAGCTTTAACATAAACTTTGTCTTATTCCAACAAAAAAAATTATTTTGCTTGTGTTTCTTCCCCGTATCGTAACAACATAATCATTTCTGTTGGCCAAACACAATTTACTTAATTTAATTACTTAACCAAAACCAATGAAAGGATTTTAGGTTGTGCTTTTAACCCTCGTGCCACACATCCAACAGAGAACATTAACATAGAATGTAAAAACATCTCACTATAAGAGCTTTAACATTAACATAGTTTGTATTTATTGGTTTGTTACATGCCACCAATCCAACTCAACCCCCATTTCATCTTTTTCTTTATTTTTTTTTTTTTCTTCTTTTTATTAACGACGAGAAAAGATAAATATGTGAAAATTTTTGGCCAAAATATGCAGACATACAAATAAAGCCCATCCTCATCCCAAGCCTGAAATGGAATGCTTTGCACGCACATCTTTGCGGTTGGTTGTTGACGCGTCTTTCCAATCGCCGTTTCATATATTTTGACTGATTTAGTATCTACATTATGACGGGCACATGACGTCTGGATATTAACTAATTATCATTTTAATGATTATTGTTATTGTCTGTTTATTCATATGCAGAGGCAGGGGCAAAATTAGGGCCACAATTTTTCAAATGCTAGTTTGCTTCTCTCATGAGCCTAGTCTTAATCTATTTTGAAGGCACAATAATAAAAGGTAAATTTATCTCAGACCGAATTGGCATCTTTTTTGGTTCTTACAACAAAAATATACAACAGGAATTAGTTTGCCATCTCTTTTACATCAAAAGTGTTTGAGTTAAGGCAACTGCCTTCAGCTAGAAACCTTACAGGAGCTAGGAAACTCAGTACCAAAAATAAAAAAAAATACTTCACTTCAATTCTCCACTATTTTTGCTCTTGCACGGCCCAACACTAACCACCAGCCTTGCGATGCCTGCTCAAATACTCGCTAATAAAAATCTAACAGGTTTTTTCCATATTTGACGACAAAAGAGTTTTCAGAGCCAAAAACAAATTATTACCATCATCCATCTGCATTTATAAATCTAGGGAAATTAAAATATCAACACCTTTTCTGAATGAGAATAATGGAAATTTTGCGGAAAAAAATAAAAATAATCTCTTAATACAACGAAGTGAAAATGCTTTAGCTGTTTTAATTGCAGTCCTCTCCTCTTGAATTCCATCGTCATGAGCAAGAGCAGCTCCCGCAAAAACGCGAGCACTGCCAGAGCCAACACTGCCCTGCCATCATTATTATTTTTAGTTTTATAAGTGTGTTAATTCAGTTGTTTAATCGCAATTATTTTTCAACTTGAAGTGAATAAATTTCATAATGTGGTACATGCACGACTATTTTACCTTTTTTCATATCATTTGCATTAATTTTGAACAAAACTTTTTATGCTGTGAAGTTTCATCTTCGTCGTCACCGCCACCGTCACTGTCGTCGCCAGCGACAGCGTTAAGCCAAATCGCAGTACTTTTAGTTGCACAATAGTCAGACAATGACAGTGACGATGACGCTTTTGTCTATGGCCACCAGTCCTCATTTGGAACCATTACGGATTTATCGCTTTGAAGCTTCCGTTTTATGCCTTAAGCAACAGCTCCAGTTTTTTGTTCTTTCCTCATAACACAACATACAGACAGACAGACAGACAGACATACATTCATAAGAGTGCTACTGTGCTGTCGACCATTTATCTCATGGATTGCAGATGAGCGAGCTTCCTTTTTCGTTGTCGTTTTTCGACAACTATTACCGTTATTATTACAGGTGCCAAACGAAAATTATACAAACTTGCACCAGCCCCAATCCATTCTCTCACTCTTCCTCTCCCCTTCCTATTCCTATTGTAATCAACAGCATGCATACTCTGCCTGACGAGTGACAACGACATGAAACTAAGGACCGTGATATCAGGCGGGGGCAGAGGACTTGCTAATGCTCTGCTTGCTTTTATTACATTGAGTGTAAATTAAATGAAAACACACATATAAAAGCCCGGTGAACAAAAATAATAATGACGACGATAATCTTCTGTGAAATGTGTATTATTTTTTATATTATTATTTTTTTCTTTTTCAGCGAAGAAGAGAAGAGTTTTTCATATTGTTTTTCGCCTGAAATCATTTACAGCTTTTCCCTTTACACGCTTATATGTATATGAAAGCGACATGTAAATATTATATTGCGGCGTGTAATGACACATACGAGTGAGTATGCATGTAAATAACGAGCTTTTTATTCAAAAAAGTCATTGTGTGAAAGGTGAATTAATTAATTGCACTACTCTTGCTTATTCATAATTTTATTGGAAACATAAATTGATTTCAATTAAGATTTATAGGCTAATTGTTCATAATTTCTGCTTTTAAATTCAGAAAAACACGATAAATATTCCAAAGCACAACAGAAAGTCAACATCAGCTTTTAGCTATTCAACTTACACAGCAGAGCAGAACAGCTGTTTTCGAAAGCCGCAACGCTTTCATCATCAGTGCTCATGTGTATTGTGTTTGTCGCCACTTATTATTGATTACGATTGACGGTACAAGACGCATAATTATCTGTTGCGAGTATGTCCTCTGCCTAATTGCGATTTGGTTGCAAAGTGCAGAAGACATTCTTACAAATTTTGTTCCACTAATCCTTTTCCTTAACGTTATTAACTTGTCCATTCAGTACAATTGCTTTGACATATTGTGTTAATTAATATATTAAAAATTTCAAGTTATCAATTTGTTTTGTACTAACAACTTCTTCACGTGTGAGTCTTTAAAGAATAAACTCACTTAAAATCATCTGAGTGTCCGCTGAAATTTATGCCTGACAGAATTCTATGTTGTTTAAAATTGAGGGTGCTGTTGGCTGAAGTAGTTAACACGAGGTTATGAAGGGAAGGGTCCTGAGTTCAACCCCGCGCTCAGTCATGAATATGAGGAAGATATAGCTCTAGTCACTGATCATAATTGGCAGTGAATGACAAGTTCATGTACTAAAAAGCAGAGTAACAGCAGTACCCTCCATCGTCGGTCCTGTATCAAAAATTAGCCGGTGAAGTAAAAAGGTTGAAATAGCTACAAAAAGTTCCTATCTCCTCATCTTTCTTCATCTGTCCACCCAATATCTACTATTACCTCCTTTCTAGTTCCGGCGCAATGCACTGCATATGTAGGGGCCATCCCCTGAGTGCTGCTCCGAGTTAAAAAGAAAATTGAAGAATCGATTGTGGTTTGTTAACAATGTCCGGGATAGAGAATCTAGACGGAGGCAAAAGTATTTCATTGGCGTCTATTTTCCAATAATATTGTTAAATGCGGATTGAATAAACATCATAAAAAGTGAATCGTGTTAAAACGTGGATCGAGTTAAACGAAGCTGTGCTCCGCTTTAGTAGAAGACGATTCGAATTATTATATGTTTTAAGTTTTCTCAAAATTGATATAAAGAAATTGGGCTTTTTAGTGCATGATTGTGTTAATCGCTGTCAGTACTGATCAGTGACTACTTCTATTCTATACCCTCTTTCATGTAAAGAGGGCGACAACAATTTGGATGCAATAAAGCGAAATATAAAAATTCTATTGTAAATACAAGACAGAGTGTTGGATAGAGCTCACGCACTCCGGCTTGGTAGTCAACGTGCTCTCTACAGTCCACGGCATCCATTAAAAGTATTAAAAGAGAATATAAATGCCAATTTTCAGTTGGGGAGAAATGGAAACCGCGAAATTTTTAAATTCCTGATATCAGAATTTGCACAGAGTGTCAAAATGTCTCAAAAAGACATAAAACACAGCAGGACTCTTGCAAAATTTTCATTAATTATTAATGAAAAAGGAGCTTTAAATTTCAGTTTCAGGGAATGTAATTGTTTGGCCACAAGATCAGAACATAAACAATAATTAATAAATAATAATTATTAAATAATAATTCATTGCCAGACTTAATTACTTAAGGCCGCGAAACTTGATTTGCACAAAATAAAATAAATGAAATTTCTTCTTAAACTGAAAGACTAAATCAACTGACTTGGAATTTATTTGATTTATGTAAAAAATAATTTTTCTTCTTGAACTCCTTTAAATTTTCGCGGTGTGGCATTGAGAAATACACTTTCAACAAACTGCCTCAGAACTCATTTATTTGTTGCACACTCAGGGATTGTTCGTAATTTTAGTTGCAGGGGACGAGTGAGTGGTTTCTTAAGGTTCTTTGGTTGTGAATAGATAAAACAGCTGTAACCTCTGCTGGCACTTTTGTGCTTTAATTTAAGTAGCGATAAAAGCTTTAAATATCGAAAACGAAAAACAAATAAAATAAGAATTTTGTTTTCTCAAGTCTAAAAAGTTGCGCTCGCTGATGTACTCATCAACGGTGCAAAAGGCTACCAGTAAATACATTTTTGCAGTTCTTAAAGGAATGAAAACTATTGCGTTGCAATCTGCATAGACGAGTATATTTCAAAGTCATTAGCACTTAATCAATACCTGTCGGCATTTACTCGTATGCGGCGATGAAGGCAACAGCGGCCCGGTCTATGACAAAGTTCATCTTCAGTCCGGTATTTTGATATTTTAAGTACGACGGTGACTGTCAAAAGAACATGATCGGTTATTAGGGAACTGAGCTTCGCTATTTATTCTTTTGCTTATTGTCTCGCACTCGTTGTCCCAAACACTTATGAAAGGTTTTCGTATGAGCATGTGATCGACATGCCGCTGCTCAGTAACTCAGCGGAAGGATGTGCATACGAGTACGTGTGTCGCACAGAAAATGTGAGGCATGCTCAACAGAGTACTCATACCTGTTGTACTTTCTAAATAAAACTTGTGACTTTCTGTTTTTCTATTGTTATCTTCACCTAGAAAAGCATTTCAGAATGTTTCTCCTTAATTTATCCTATTAGCTTCTTAAAAGATGCTTCTGGCAACGATAATATGGAGTGCAAACAATTTTGCCTCTTCCTTATGAACACGAAGAAAAGAGAAAAAATCAATCAACTGCTTTCCAGCTCTGACTCCCATATAAAATAGTTTCGAATGCGGGAATAAGTACAGCTTCCTAAAGACTTTGTTGTTTTACATCTTCTACTTTATTGAGTGTGTAACTTGGAAGCGTTTTTACGTATAATTTCTGTTTTTCTTCTTTGTGTTAAAATGTTGAAGTTGAATGCGATCAAAAAAGCAATAAATTGTTTAAGCAGTCAAGTGCATCCACGAATTTTAAGAAAGTGCACGTTGGCTGCCGAATGCTGGAACTAGTGAGTAAGTGAGTGCATCGCCGTCCGTTCTCAGTCACTTTTTAACAATAGCATTTTTGTTGCACTTGTACAATTGCCCAATGAGAAGAAAGCTTCTGGAGCTGTGATGTGTAGCTGTATCCGCCATTCTCCTGTCCAATAGTTTATTTTTGTTAATATTGTCTTAAATTTTTCCATTTGGATTTCAACAGAGCAACGATTGAGGCCAAATGATGTACACTGCCAATAAAAGCGCAAGTGGGGATTTTCTGAAGCCAACGGCTTGATGTAAGAACGTTTTGTTCAAGCACCCAAAATGTTCGATATGCATGATTGTGGATGGTTTTAGTTTAACCGTTCAAAGAACAACATTTCAAAGCCGATTTTATTTACTGTCTCGTTTCGAAATATTAATTTTTGTTTAATTTCCTTCTTCTTTACAGTCTTAATTTAATTAATTTAATTTTTGGTTCGAAAGTCAAACCTGTGCGTTAATTGTACATTCACTGTGCAAATGTATGTGGCAAAAATTGTGTGCAACAACCAAGCGGCAGTCCAACGTATTCAGTTTTCTTTGTTAAAAACGCATGCTGAAATTGTAATTTTAATGTTTTCAATAGCAAATAGAACCACTCAAGTATCTCCACTAAATCATCTTTGTTGAGAACTATCCAAACGGAAATATTGCAGCAAAAGGTGCTGTTGGCTGCAGTAGTTGACACGAAGCCGAGAACCCCGAATACGACCCCGCACGCAGTCAAGAGTATGATGTCGAATTTTTCTTTTTGTCCGCTTGTTTCAGCACTGGTTACTGGCAGCGATTGTACTAAAGAGCGTAACAGCAACCTCCTCTGTCGACCCTATAGTAAAAAGGCGTCGGAGGCTACAAAAAATCTATATCCTTTCATCTTTCTTCATTTGTCCCCTCAGTACTGTCCCCTCCTGTCTAGCTCCGTCGTAATGCACCGCATTTAGGGGGGTCATCTCTTGAGTACTGATACCAAACTCTACTCTACTCTACTCTAATATAAGGACTGAGTATCGAGTGAAGAATCTTAAATTTAAAACGAATTTTTATTTTGTATTTAAAACAAAGCGAAGCACGCAGCCTATAGCTGCCAATCAATATTTTGCTGAGTGTATTTTTTTTTCTTTTTTTTTTGTTTGTTTCGTACTGGCAGCGCTTAGAATGAAGAAAAGTGGAAGAGTAGTGAGTTACATTATATTTCGGCAATTGCAGGAAATGGCTAAAAAGCTTTCCTTTTCGGACTAGCTGCCTGCCATTCTACGGTGAAAAGTACTTGACTGCTAAACTAAGATATTCGTCCATTTCTTTAGGATTTACATTTTTCCTCCACGTTTGTTGCTCATCTCGCCTCCTTCGTCTCGTTATCTGGTGACTAACCACAGATGCAAGAGACTTTCAACGAGAATCTATTCAAAGTACTTGTGTGTTGCATGAATGTTCTTGTTGTTTTTTGTTCTTTTTTATTCCTAAAAGGACTACAACAAAACGAGAAGAATAGATTAAACTTAACTAAAGGGTTCGCATGTGTTTCCAGACTATTTCCATTAAGATTTCTTTTCTTCTTGTATCTATTCGCATACACATTTTCACTCGAATTGTTACTGCTGTTGAATTGTATTGCGTGAAATTTGCTTTCAAATTACAAGGTAAAATTCTTTAGGTACTCACCATCTGCACGTGTGTATGTTCGTTTGTACGCGCATCGTATGTGTGATTATTTAGTTTTCTTTGCTGGATGCTACTCCCCTCATGTCGCCCCTCCTCGAAACAGACTTTTGTATGTGAGCTCATGGCTGAAAACTTTATTTTCCTTACACTTCCTCTTTGAGCAATAAAAATGGCTTTGCAAAGTTATAAATAAAAGGAAAACAGCGTACAACGACGAGTAGGTACTTAAGAATTTTCCGTGCAACCTAACAAGAGATACACTTAAGAAGATATAAAATGTATGTACTTTTTCAAGTCCAATTGTTTCCGGTTTGTATGAAATGCAGCTTTCCCCAAAAAGCATACACTTGCACACTTGTGCAAGTGCATGTGGCAACATGTTCGGTGTGCATATTTAAATGCAATTGTTACCCGTATCCCGTTGCGGATGTAGCACTTGTGCTAATTTATGCACAATCGAATTGAAAATTTCTTATAGGAGATAAAGGATTTCTTAGTGATTCGTCCGTCTTAATTTATATCTTGTGCCTCTTCACCAATCACTCCATGAATATTTGTGGCCCTTGAATATCGAGTAGTTACTGCGTATTTGTGTGCGTTGTCGCCGTGACCAGCTTCAATTATTTTAAAGGATTTACTGGGTCTTTGCCCAATGCCATATTTGCGTTTCCAAATGGGATGTATTGGGAATCTTCGTGCTCATCTCCAGTTTAATGGATTCTTGAAACAAGAAATAAGTATCGATTTTTAACACGTGAAGTATTAAAACATAGAAATTGAGGAAGAGTTTTGACGGACTTGAAGAAAAGGTGTGTTCCATTTCACTTAACGCTTTGCTCACTTGTGTCTTATGTGGAATATAACTTCCACGGCCATACAGAATGCAGGTTCGACATTTTTAATAACTTTAAATGTCCTTCATCTTAAGCTCTACTCTAGCAAAGTACATGTATGGCATACTGGCAACGTTTCAGTGTGAAACGCTTAAAAAACTCTAGCATCTGCTTAGAAAATATGCCTCATTGGAATTCCCC
This sequence comes from Linnaemya tessellans, assembly GCA_951800035.1. Lineage (NCBI taxonomy): Eukaryota > Metazoa > Arthropoda > Insecta > Diptera > Tachinidae > Linnaemya > Linnaemya tessellans. The sequence continues at coordinate 803,013 of OX637535.1, forward strand.
AAATTTCATTAAATTTGCACTTTTGATTTTTTTTTTTTTTTTTTATAAATAAAAAGAGTCGTTAAGCAGTTTCTTTAGAGCATAATAACTAACTTTGGACTCAAAAGTAAAAAATTATATATTACACACACACTCACACATACACAATTCCGGAAACTTATTTTAAATTCGTGCTGCTGTTGTGGCCTCAAATATTTGATCTCTGAATGTCTCCTGTTTAGTGTTGCCCACTTTTTGCGTAGAAAACTTTACAACTCGAATGCTGTTAGAATTAAAGTTGGTCACGTTCTCTAAGTCTGCTTCTATTTTAAGTGCCAGCAAATGTATTTTAAAGTTGCAATCAATTTTCAAATTTTCTTAATAGACTTCTAGTCTTACCACTTGCCATCTTCAAATGAAAAGTCAATTTATCTCAAAATTGGCAAAAGGCTTAATGAAATGTGTTCGTGCACTGAGAGCGCCATGCAACCCACTCGCAAAAAATATTGCGATATTGCGATAAATTAAAACCACGTTGTCCCACTTTTGGTATTATTTGATTTTGATACTTCAGTCGCTTTCAGACTTGTCAAAATAAATTGATTTATTATTTTGAGATTTTCATCTCAGAAAATGATTAATTTTATAGCGACGTCAATCATGATCGAATCGAATAAAAATATAAATAAGAAAAAGGGCAGAAAGAATGAAACCAATCGAGGAGTTTGTGACGCTTGTACTTGGATTTGTAATAACTTTCAAAACTTTTTTATTACCCTTTTAAACTTTCGCTTCAGGGATTTTGCTTTGCTGGCAAAGGGAGTGGACGGGACGGACGACTTTAGGTATATTTTGTTCTTATTATTGGGGATATACAACTTTTATCTAATTAATTTGTGTTTTCCTGTTTCCTTTTTTTTCTCTCTCTTCGTTCACAGTGTGTTAAAGTTATGCTTTTCGGACGTGTATGTGTGTTCATACACATACATACTCGTACATATGTTTTCTCACCAAAAAAAGTTATAATAGACTTAATGTATTGACTTAATGGTTTAATATGAATGGAGAAAGTTGTGTAAACAATTGTAATTGGTTAATTGATTAGAAATGACTAAATCTTAAATATTTATGGAATGTATGAAGGTGTCTTTGAAGCTCGAGAATTTTATGTGGGAAATTTTTAAAGTTCACTAGTGCGAAAATGCGAAAATAGCCAAACATCACCCTTTTTAAAAACTTAAATAAATCCATTCTATAAATAACCATAATAATTACTTGTGCTCTGTACATCGAGTCGTCTTTATAAAAAATGAGGAGATGGAGCACAAGGGATCCAATTGACTAAAGAACAAGAATAGGTGGCTTTAACTCGTATCTTGCAATGAGAAATGCTGGATGTTTTTTAATTAAAACTGCTAGAACATGTCGCTACCGAATGAAAATTCCACTTTTGCTCTGATTTTCCCAGAACTTCAACTAATAATTCATGCATGACTCAATTTTACTAAAAAGCTCTTAGAGTCCTTGTGCCTTAACCTCGCAAAGAGAATGACTTTCTAAGAACATTAATTGAACTTAAGCCCCAACTGTCTGATATTTGTTTATTCAATGTGAAATACTAAAAGCTATTCCTTTACGATCATGCTCTCAGTTATGAAATCATTCGACTACTATTTAAAAAACTTTGTAGCAGTCAAGTGCCCAGGAGAACCTAGAGTCTTCTTGCATTCACTGTAATCACTCACAAATAGTTTTTCGAGAGAACAGCAATCAACATAAAAACTTAAACCTTTATTTATATGCCGAACTTAATATTTATATTTCTTATTTGTATTTCCATGCAAAATCTATAAATTCAACTATGACAGAATCAGTTACGAGTGCATTTGGTAAAATTTTAATATTGTTTTTGCCTTTTTGGGTCCAATATTAAAAAATAATAAATATATTTTGCATACACACATTCAACTGGCAGCAGCAATGAAAAAAGCACAAAAAAACCCAAATGACACTATTCAATATCCTTAAAAAGCAAATAACAAATTTTGAAAGTAAAAAAAGAGTGACTGGTAGCTGAAGCAAAATAACAACAAGAATAAATAACAAACTATAGCAATTGTTGTAGCAAGGAAACAAGAAATGGTACCAGCCACGCAGGAAGAGGGGAGAGGAAGTCATATGGTCTCTTTTCTGCTCCCTGGTGTTCATGGCAAAAATGTCAATAAATTATGCGTAAAACCACACAAATCAAAGAAAAAGAAATTGAAAAACATTTTTGGAAATTGTACACACAAGTTAAACTTTTTTCACATGAATTCCGACACATATTCACACACACACACATGCGTGTGTACATGTATGGCAAAAGGAATCCTTGTTTTGCTGTTCGCTCAGATTAAAGTTTTTATACCCTCCAAAAAAGAATTGGAGGGTATATTCACTTTACCCTTCCGTTTGTAACGCAGCGAAATATCCATCTGAGACCCCATAAAATATAAATATTCTTGATCAGTGATGAAATCTAGGACGATCTGAGAACGTCCGTCTGCCCGTCCGTCCATCCGTCTGTGGAAATCACGATTCAGTCCAAACGAAAAGAGCCAAATTCTTGAAATTTAGTACAAATATACCTTGAAAGATAGCACAGGTCAAGTTCGTAAATGGGCTGAATCGGGTCAGAGGGAAAAACTTTGTCCCCTAAGAAGAACTAAACCAACCTCTAAAAAACAACATAATTTTTTAACTTTTTTTTCGTAATTTTGTTAAACAAATGATATATTTGTATGTCAAAGCAGGTCCAACGCGTTAAACTTAAGGTCATAAAATCAAAAAAATTATATGTAAAAAATTATGGCGTTATTATATGCAAAAATAGTGTAAAAGTTAACAAATTCTTTTACTTAAGCCTACATTCCTTAAAAAAAATGTTAAGCTTTCATGACGAAGCTCAGACGTAACCTGGCACTGTTCTGCCCTACCCCTCCTCTTCTACATTAAAAATAAATTTATGTGTGTGAAAATAAATATGCCGAGTTAAATATTTTTTTGACGTAAGCAGTTACGAAGGGAAGTTAAATATGTTATGACGTAACGGAACTGCAATCAGTGAAAAATTTTTTTTTTATGAAAATTCATATTTATATACAAAATGATTATGGGAGTGTATTCTATCCCGTACATCATATTGCATATACTGGCAATACGTGCCAACTCCTTATTTCGGCACCTGGGGGCAAAATCCCTCCAAGATCACACACACTCTCATGGCCTGTAAATTGGCCTTTCATGGCCTGTAAATATTTTCACAAACTGCTAAAAAAATTTGTTAAATATGGATTTTCATAAAAAAAAATTCACTGTTTGACATTTCGTTACGTCATAACATATTTAACTTCACAGCTAAATACGTCGTTTCGTAACTGCTTACGTCAAAACATGTTTAATTCGGCATATTTATCTTTAGTCACATAATAAATTTTACACATAATTATCCCAAATATTTATTTTTGGAGTCGTATGGCAAAGGTGAAATGTCTCACCAACGGCCCTTGCCAAAGAGACCCCGAAAAATACACACTTAGTGCTCTCCAAAAATAATTAGACCACATAAAGTATATATATTCTTGATCAGTCATGAAGTCTAAGACGGTCCAGCAATGCCCATACGTTCGTCTTTGGAAAACATGATGTAGTCTTTGTGTTGAACCCCGCCCCCTTCAGTGGGCGTGACGTACGATATTATATAAAGGAACTCTGTCCCAACCAGTTAAACATTTTAATTGTACTTGCTAAATATTCGGAGGGTATTTAAAATTCGACCCGGTCGAATATAACGTTTTTACTTGTTTTAGTTAAACGGGGTTAAAGCTGGAGGGAGGAAAATAAAGGGCAACATGTAAATAAAAAGTTGTAGAGCAGGAGAAAATTATGGAAAAATACGCAAAAGTCGAAAGGCAACAACAGGCACCAACACCAACAAATCTTTTGGAAATGAAATGAAAACAAGCCACTGGGCGCCATTTGATTTTTTTTCTGTCAGTATTTTGTTTTTTATTTTGCTTGAATTTGTTGTTTTGATTTTTATATATTTATTTGGTAAAACTAAACTTTAATATTTGAGTGTGTAAGTGTTCTGCTAGTACAGAGAAGAAGTTGGCGTGGACTGCGAGAAGTTGTTCGTGTGATGCAGCGATGTCTTCCGTTTCCGGCAAAAATAGCACCAGTACAAAACCCAGGAAATAAAAGTTTTACTTTAGAGTAATAAATACATAAATAAATATTTATATATATGTACATGTGTACATATATATATATATATATATATATATGTGTGTGTGTGTGTGTGTGTGTGTGTGGATGTGTGTGTATGCGTCTTATATATCGATGTGTCAATAAGCAATAATCTAATTAACATACAATAAGAGAACAACAAATTCCACTCATGGCAAAATTAAATAAAACCTTGAAGAACTCCATGCAAATCTTAATAAAAATATACTTCGAATATTTTTTATTCTCACTTATGGATCTTGTTGCAAAAGCATCCGTTATGAGATGTTTACCAGTCACATATACTCAAGTTAAATTATTTTTGTGGTAAGAACATTTAAATTAATTGCACTTTTCAACACAAGATTATTCAAGGGTGTTCACAGCATACCAATTCGGTTTTTCGAGACACCATAGAGAACGAAGATGCTTACCTCTAACTTTTCCACTTCATTTCGTACAATGATTTTATAACGCTAAATGTAGTGAAAAATTCGGTTTTCTTTGAGTGTAAACTTCAAATAGGCACGACTTCATTGTTTCAAAATGCTTTTTAAACACATAAAACATAACTCTTTTATTGTAAGCCACACATTTGGAAAAGCTTATTGGTTACTTTTTACAATAATATAGTGATTTAGTGTTTGGTGTCTGATGAGCCACTTGGAGTCTGAGGAACTTAAAATGATGTTGGAAAGTTTGGGTGTCAGACCACCATTAAACTTGCATTGTTTGAAAGACAAGATACCGATTTATCAAGTTAAAAAATTCTAAAAATTATATTAATAGCAAAGCCACTAGATTTTAATTTCAACACTGTGAATGTCAAAAGATATTTTTAAATATGAAGCTCTGCTTCCCGGATATAGAAGTTCTTATTTGTAAATGTATATTATTATTTTCTTCTATCCACACTCTGACACACTCTTGCTACGCATGCATGTATCCTAAATGCATGCGTAACAAGAGACCACTGTAATATTGTGGGACGAGTTCATAATTTGGAGATAGTTTTTAAAGCATTAATGCATCATGAGTATTTCCATTACATATTCTGCAATTGCAAAATACAGAGCAAACTTTGTCTTAACTTAAGAACTCTGTTTCGTTAACCAAATTTTGATTAGTGTTTGTTTTGCCAAATTCTGATAAAAATTTACAAATAAGAGTGTGAGGATGAGTCTGTTTACATTTTTCGTTATATTCAATATGATATTTCCAAAAGTACATGAGCTCTACTCTGAGCATATTTGAATATCCATTAGAAACTATTTAGAGCTGGCTTGCCAAAAACACTCAGTTAAGGGAAAGCAACAACCACGGAACACAAACCCAATGCGTTAAAGTAGATCAAAAAAGAATTGGTGACATGAGGAAAACAAGAAAAAACAAGGGCTTCGGTTTGGCCATTTCAATTAAATTTGCGGTCTGATTTATGGTGCGCGTGAGAGTTTATGCAAACAAATACATTTTTTACTAAAACAAATACACAAAAGTGCAGGCTTGAATTAGGGCAGCACCTACACACATTTTTTTTTTTTTTGCTGTCTTCCCGCTTTAACAATTATTTCAACAGTCAAAATTACACACAAAAACTTTTAATAAGAGAGCATCTCAAGGATGCTTCAGCATATATTTTAGCGTAAAAATATTTAAGTCTTCATTTACTCGTTATGATATACGATAAATAAACAAAATCACGGTGAAAATTAATTACAGCGATAACAACTTCGCTTGTTCTTTCAATAGTTGATCTGGTCTGGCCAAATGGCACGATGTGGATGCTCTATTTGGAATCATAATCTTTTATTGGAATCATAATTATAATTTTTGTGTTTCAAAAGAATATTTTATATAATACTATTTCCATCTGTCCTGAATGAGAACTTACACATATATTTCTCCAAGTAAGGAAGGGCTACCCTAATTCGCATACATGAATATACTTTGTGCCTAAATAGATGATGTTTTGGCATTTACTAGAATATAATACATCATCAGATGGTTTTTGGCACCAAAGAATGCAAGAGATATCAAATTATCTAAAGAACAATTTATTAAAATGGAAATGTATTAAATATTTCAAGACGGTCGTAACTTAGAGGCCCTTGTTACGGTATGACGTACTCTAAACTAAAGGACTCCGAGGTTAAACATACTGCGGCTATGGCCACATGTTAGCGATTTCGTCACTTCTAGGGCATCCGTAAAATGAGATTGAATACGAAATATTTTATAGAAGTAGTGCATAATAGATATTGCAAGGTATTTGTAAGATATTTGGCATAAACCAAAATCAACCGTTAGTTAAAAGGAAACAGCTCATAGGCAATTTTAATACAAATTTCACTACCAGGCCAAAATTTTTGGGATGCGACTACTGAATCAAATTTCCGTAGTAAGAAACTGGTTTTGATGTTGGCTGAATCAAGTTTCTCTTTATCTCTATTAATCTTTCTTCGTCCTTTCTTTTGACAGTATACCCTTCTTCCTGTATAGTTGTGGCACAACGATATCTCAAGCTTCCTATCACTTTTTATATATCGTCATATGTTTTCACAAAAGCCCTAAGTTACAACACAATTTAAAATACACGTTACTGCAACATTTTGTACTCCTACAATTATAAATAACATTCTTATCAAGAAGTTTAAAATTAAAATTTTTTTAAATATTTGAAGAATTTTCCACACTAAAGATTTTGTTTGCTTCTCATGTAAAATTTGTTCAATGTAACTTAGGGCTTTATTGAAAACATATGACGATGTGTATGTGTATGTAATTTGGTTATACAAGGTGGGCCAAAAGAAGTCATCAGATGACTCCTCCAGTGTGACTCCTCCAGCGCACCATGCAGTCACTTTGAGCGGGTGTAATAGCTCCTCGTGGATTTTCGGTGACCCAGAAGCGATAGTTTTGCTTGTTCACGTACCCGCTGAGGCCGAAAAATCGTCCACTTTGTCCTCGGCATTGCAGATGGGGAGTGTATCGCTCCATGACTTATTCACTTGTATTTTACATCTGTCTAGTTCGCAAATGTCAAAACAGATTTGACATTTGCCGCCATTTGCAAAAATAAGAGCAGCTTCCAATAGGGTGATTTCTTTTGGCCCACCTTGTACAATGAACGTTTGAAATTATTCCTAAGAACTGAATAATGGCCCTTAGTGAACAAAAATATCACGGAGTAGACTTGATCGCACATAAAAGCCGAATTGATGTTGCTGGCTGATAACGATCATAATCTAAAAAATACGTTGTCTTTATTTTTTTACAAGTATTTTGTGTGCCAATCTTTAATACAATACCGTCGTATGTAAATACAACGTGGAACGTAGACAGCACCACCTCTTCAAATTTAGAAATACCGGCATGGCCAGTTATGTATGCGTGCATGTGTGTGTGCAACACAGCTCGGACCGAAACTGTGCCGGTTCGAAAATACAACCAAATGATTTCAGAATATCTTAAGACATATTCTCTTTTATTTTAACGATACAGTTCATATTTTGGCTGCACCTGGCGGACTGCTAATTTGCAAAAGCTTGACTATCTTCACACTGACTATTCGTATGAACTCGTATAACTGCTTTCATTTAAATAAATTTCAAAGCAAAGGAAAAGTGTCATATGTACGTGTGAATGTGTGTGTGCATGCTCATATTTATACTCCAACTCACACTAGGCCATTTACATACGAATTCGTGTGTGCTCGGCATCTCCTGGAATATAAAATTTGCATAGAAAACATATTAAAAATGCTCAGAATAAAAAATTCAAAAATAAAATATAAAAGTTGATTCCATTAATTCATAATTGACAGCCTTATCAGGGCATGGCAAACGGTTGGTCTCTCGGTATCAAACCGAGTGTATGAGATGTGGCGTCACGTTGCTAGCTTTTGCCTTCGCCTTTATCGTTATCATCGCCTCATATTTACTTCTGCTGCTACATGTTTTACTTAAATTTTAGCAATGCTTCAGTTTTTGCTTTTAGTACCCCTCGAGGATGTTGACTTCAAGCTTGAAACTGTGTGTGTGTGCATGCATGTGTGTGTGTTTATTATTAATAGTTTTTCATAAGACTACAACTACTGTTTTGCTTGCCACCACTTTTTCCACATTCATTCATTCATTCATTCATTCTTTCTCTCGCATGAGGAGCAGTTCTTGTGTTTTACGACTACTTATTTTGCGTATCAGAGTATTAATGATAATCTTGCAGAGTTGTTTGTGTGCATGTATATGTGAGTTATAAAAATCAAAAGAAAATAAAGTTTATATCCTTTTTTTCTAAGAAATTCTCATGAGCCTTTTGTTTAAATGATTTGACAAATGGTGTTGGTGGCAATCGCTAGGAAGCAATGATTTGTATATTTTCCATAGTTCTTAGCAGTTGTTTCATTCCGCCTTCGTTCGAGTTCTTAGTTGGCGCAACGGCTTCAAGCCAATAAAACTCCCATATGCAGCACAATTACAATAAAAAATTACACAGGGAAAAAATTTGTTTAACTGAATTTCCAATAATAAAAAAATAGTATCGGGACTTTTGCCGTCGTACATACAAATGGGATCGAAATAAATTCCGAAATATCTATTGTAGATCCGAGGACTGAAGGGCATCATATTTCATTAATTTTGAATTATCACTTTCCCAAGTGTAACGTGTCTTGCAAACATTGTACGTTGCCTTGAAGTCTGTGTCATTGTCATTAACACAAACAAGTCGGAAAACCTGAAACTTTTCTTTCTTTACGGATCAACTTTATACCCTGTTAGGGGGCTTTCCAATACTGAAGTAAGAATTACTCGGAAGATGAAAGGATAAATTTGTTTATAAACTTCCAGTTTCATTTCGCGCTCTCTTAGAAGTTGGTGTCTAGGCGCAATTTAAATATAAAAGTTTGCTACCTCCTCAATCTATAAATCGATTCGACTTCTGAGTAAAAATGTCGGTACATTCGCAATTTTTAGAATTAATAGTTTGTGAACTGCACCTTGTCTACGAAAATTCCTCTTTCCCTATTTGTACAATTCATCATTGGTCTGGTATATATATTGGGAGCCGCATCTAATCCAAAAATAAAAAAATATTATATATAATAAACACACTCTGGCTTGTGTTTATGCGGAATTCGTGCTTTTCAGTTTTATTCTCTTAAAATTCTCTTTTTGATAAGAAGTAGGATAAGGAATCTTTCAAACTTTTGCACTATAAACAACAACCGTATAAAAAATCGGATACTCAATTTAAGGTAGCTAATACACGTATATACAAGTTAGGATGTAAAGCGTTTTTAGTGGTATTGACTGATGTTTGTTTTGCTTTTTCACTTGAGTGAAACTTCCACCAGAGTTTCGAAATTCATTTATTTTGTTATGAGGCAGTAGAGAGATGTCAGATAAATTCTAGGATGCCCATTTTAGTGGTAGTACCCAGCAGCCTGGAACATTAAAAAATTAATTTCTTTCTGGGAAAAACACTATTTGTAAATTACATGGACCTTATTTTAATGCAAAATCTTTCTTCGGCCAAGTCGAAAAAATTCCCAGCTGCCATATTTTTGTCTGTGTATACAGAAGCAGATTATGTTTTTATGTTTAAACTACGATTTTTATAAAATGAGTACGAAGGAAATTCGAAATTTCTTTATTCTCTTCTATTTCCATCTGATGATGGCGGATTTTGGTTAAAATTATCTTTAAGTTATGTAATCAAAAACATTTGTCTCTTCATTCCTTTTTTTTAATCTCTACTTCAAACTTGAGCAAAAAAATTGGAAAAATTATTTGTTTATGTTGTTGGTTGTTGTTTGCAAATATTCATTCAATGTGGTTGTTAATCTGGCTCATTGTTTACCAAGTTCTGGCTCGTATACGTGAACAATATTTCATTTTCTTCACAATAAAAGTTTCTAATGATAAATGATTTTATTTGTTTCTTAAACTCAAAGCTCATAAACTTTCAAATACGTACAGATCTGAGGAAAACACGTAATAAAAAAAATGAATAAAATGAAACTAGGAAGACAAGGTGTAGTTGTTTTGATAATGACAACAGCAGACCAAAAAAGCAACTGAACATCAAAGATACCAAAAAATAAAAAATAAAAATTATATTAGATAAAATAAAATAAAAAGAATCCTTTGATACAAGGGATACATTTGAAATATTTAAAAACTTCCCACAAAACCCGCAACCAAGATGACCTTGTCATAAATGCACTAAACAGTTGCCACAAGGGCATTAATTAGCACAGATCTTCAAAAACTGGTCAGATGTCGTCTGTCATAAAATAATTAAGAGTTGAAAGTATTAAAATGGAATTTTCTGTTCACTCGCCATTAATTGAACAATCTTTTTACTCCTTGTTTTATCCTTCCTAAAATTAACAAGACCAACTCATTCAAGCAACAGAACGAATGTGGCATAAATAGGCATGCAGATGTGTTCTAACTTCGATGTTTAGGTGCACGATACATCGTCGTCAAAGCTAAAAAACATGGGCACCGTTCAATCGCTGTTGGCTGAAGTAGTTAACACGAGACTATGAAAGCGGAGAGACCAGAGTTCGACTGTCGCTGAACATGACTGCCAGGGATTGACACTGTCCTGTACTAAAGAACAGCGGAACACCACCCTCCTTCGTCGGTCCTGTAACAAAACATTAGCCGGCGAAGTGGAATGTTGAAATAGCTACAAAAAATTGTCTGTCTTTTCATCTATCCTCATCTGGCTTCTCAATAGTATCCCCTCCTTTCTAGTTCCGGCGCAATGCAGTGCAGTGCATCATCCCCTGAATGCTGGTCCGAATTGAAAAAAATACTGTTTTCCGAGATAAATGACCGCTAACTTAAAGTCAGTAAAATGTTATCTCGAATATTGTAAAATAATATTTTAATATATTTTTTTTGCTAATTTTTCGATCCCTTTTTATACCTTCCAAAAACATGACTTTGTCATTCCGTTTGTAACACATCGAAATATACATCTCAGACCCCATAAAGTATATATATTTTTGATCAGTGATGAAATCTAAGGCTATCTGAGCATGTCCGTCTGTGGAAATCACGATTCAGTCCAAACGAAAAGAGCTAGACTCCTGAAATTTGGTATAAACATATTTTGAAGCTTAGAGCAGGTTAAGTTCGGAGATGTCAAGAGGGAAAAAAGTTCCCCTAAGAAGAACTAAACCAACCCAGAAAAATCAACATAATTTTTAAAGTTTTTTGTTATGAAATTTTTATTTGACATATTGTTGTCACAATACTATTTTAAATGAAATTTATTTGTTGGTGGTCAAGCAATGTCTATATGCATTTCATAACAGTTTGATTTAGATTTTATTTTTCATTTTGCCTTATAAATACTTTTCTTGTTATCCAATAGATTTCTGATTGTATAAAGGTGTAGAAAAATAAAATGGATTCATATCGAATTTAATTTGTTTGTTGGTTTAGATTTGTATGAGTTTCAAGGCCTACTATTCTTATTGTGTTGTTATTTTTGAAAATAGTTTGTTATTTACAAATTGTGAATTTTCAGATGGTTTTCAGAAGTTTATGCATTAGATAAGAGGTTTTTTAACTTTTCAAAACTGTGGTTAAAGTCTACTGATGATTTGGTAAAGCACCAATGAATGACCACCAACAAATGAATTTCATTTGAAGTTTTTTGATTATTTTTTTAAGCAAATTATATATTTTTATGTCAAATACGGTCCAACGCCTTAAACTTGGAGCCATAAAATAAAATTATTTTTGGACCCCGCCCACTTTAGTGGGCGTTATTATATGCAAAAATAGCATAAAAATTCAACAAATTGTTTTACTTAAGCCTGCAATGCTTACCTACCTCCCCCTTCACCCCCTAAATGACCCTACAAAAAAAAAATTGAATTTTGTATACAGTTATCCCAAGCATTTATTTTTAGAGTTTTATGACAAAGGTGAAATGTTTCCCCCACAACACTTGCCAGAGCGACCCCGCCAAAATACAGTTTCTATACCCTCCAAAGAGAATTGGACCCTATAAAGTAAATACGTATATTCTTGATTAGTGATGAAGTCTAAGACGGTCTAGCAATGCCCATTCGTTCGTCTGTGGAAAACATGATGTAGTCTATTTTTGAACCCCGCTCCCTTTAGTGGGTGTTGACGTACGATATTATATAAAGGAACTCTGTCCCACCCAGTTAAAGATTTTAAATTCACTCACTAAATATTTGTAGGGTATTTAACATTCGACCCGGTCGAATATAACGTGTTTACTTGTTTAATCTTAAAACACTAGTGTTATGAGATCTTAATATAATTAATTTTAAAGTTTATATTTTGGCCTTCATTGTAAAAGTTTAATGGAACATGTAAAGCGAAAGTAATTGCCAGCACACTCAGTTTTGTATAATTTTTTTCTGCGCAATTTTGTTCAATTTGCCTACTTTAAAGTCGGAAGTTTGGGAGAATCAGAAATAATAATAAGCCCAGATATTATATTTCATATAAGTATGCGTTCCTTAACAAAATGCGATATTTGTCTGAATAGTCTGATTGCAGATTTCGTCGTGAGAAATTCAATGATTTCATATTGTAAATTAATACAACAGGCCGGTCGTAAAAGAGTGTCTGACAATTCTTTCAGAGTTCGTACAGAATTATTGTAGTCATTTTGGCAAAGGGACTTGCGGCACATTTTCTGATTGACCTCGGCTCGGTCTTTACTGGGTGCATGCAAGTACCACTCTGGAATATTTTTTACCTCCACGGTTCGAAGAATATCGGGAACTTTGAAGCCCTTATAGCGAGACCCTAAAGTACCACCGATATTTATTTTTTTTATTATTAACATCGTTCTCTACTGCTGCTGCCACTTGGCGTTCTCCATCGAACATGTGCTGGTGCGGGTTTGTGCTTGAATTTGTGCTTCTGCAGATTTCCAGTAATTGTGTTGTTTGTAGATGTTGTGGCATCTCGTTAAGTTGTTGTGATCATTTGTTTATTATTGAAAGCAAAATTTGCATCTTGATGAGATTTATTTGGTTTTCTTATTGTGGTATTTATTTTTGAGGATGGAGTAGGTACATAATCTTGAAGGAATGTATTCATTGAACAGGAACCTGGTAAATATAATTTCTCTATGTAACTGCCAGAGGAAATTTCCAATGCAATTGGAACTAGTCTCGTCAGCATTTTTATGGGTGCTGTTGGCTGAAGTAGTAGAACACGAGACTATGAAGCGGAGGGTCCTGAGTTCAAGTCCGCGCTGAGTCATGAAATATTGTGTCGAATTCTTCTGATCAGCATTAGTGCGTGGTTGTGTTTGTTGTTGCCAGCCTGTTTCAATGATGAAGGCATATCACTGGTCACTGAACATAATTGGCAGCGACATGTACTAAAAGCAGAGTCACAGCACCCACCTTCGTCGGCCCTGTAGCGAAAATTAGCCGGCGAATTAAAAGAGGTTGAAATAGCTACAAAAAAACTGTCTATCGTCTCATCTTTCCTAATCTGTCCCCTCTCCACTATATCCTCGTTTTCAGTTCCCGCGCAATGCATTGCATATGTAGGGGTCATCCCCTGAGTGCTGGTCCTACTCCTCAAAAAAAAAAAAAAAAAATTTTGGCGCATTTCCTATTTGAATTTTACTGAAAAATAAACAAATTAGTTCTATGCAGAAAATGCTGCCATTGTTTTGGTATTTATCTTTTAACTATTGCAACTCCTGACGACTTGACTCTTTTAAAGCATAAAATTAAAATTAGCTTTAGTTTTCTTTTCTCATTAAAATTTTATGTCTTTCTGCTGAATGCCTGTGTAATCTTTTGTGTATCGATGGCATGCATTTTTCTCTTTGAAGTTTTCGCACTTTTTTGTTTAAATTTATTTAAAATTTTGTTGATGTTAGCTTTTCATTGTCTGTTGTTGTTAAATTGTACCGAAATATTCACTTTTTTGTTTTCGTGGCTGTGGAAAATATACATAAACAAATATACCGACACACATACGTACGGTGACCCTGCAAGCTTCGTTTTTTCCCCGCTCGTTAACAAATAACTCAAAATATAATCTCAATTGTCGATTGAAAGAAAAAATTTTCGAGTTTTATTGAACTGAAATATCCTTTATGTATGCGGAAATCTGATCCTACGAACTTCGTCCCGTTCAATATTTGGGAAAAATTCAATAGCAGCCCGTAGGCTGCTGTTGACTGAAGTATTTAATATTTAGACTACGAATCTGGAGATCCCGGATTCAACTCCGCACTCTGTCATGAGTATGGAATCGATATTTTCTTTTCTGTTGTTGTCGGTCTCTTTCAATCATGGAGGCATAGCACTGGCCGGTGCGCATTACCGATAGCGGTACTGTAGCGAAGAATAAAAATAGCTCCAACAAATTCTCATCATTCTTCATCTGTCCTGTCCACACTATACCCCCCTGCGGCACAATGCATTGCAGCAGTAGGCTTCAAAGCCTGGTGTCCGGCCCAAGTGAAAAATAACGGATCGATGGGTATGTTCTGTGCTGGAAAGGGATGCCATCTGAACTTATTTGGCTGCACCGAATATGACATTAAATTGGATTCTTTTTTAAGAAGAATTTGCCAGATATTCAGTTTCTTTTCGAAAAGTGCTGTTTGCACCTTTTACAAGCAAGTTTTTCCGCCAGCGCAGTGATTACCGATATTGAACGCATTAGAATTATATGTTGCATGAAAAGGAATTGTGAGATCTGTTTGAAGCTAAAAGTTTAAATATAATTTTGTGGATCTTAACTTGTAAATAACCCTTGGTTTGTGTGTACGAGCATGTTTGCATCCATTTTACTCATCCATCCGTTTATTAATTTCAAGTGTTTAATATATTTTTTTGTGTTGTGCGTCAACATTTTTCTACCACAATTAGGCTGCATGGCATTACTGTCCCCATTTTGTTGTTGTTGTTGTTGTTAGCAGTGCGATGATTTTTTTACGCGGTCATAAGGCTTGAGGTCCAAAGTGTTTAGATAAAATAGAAATGCTGGCGAACACTATGCTGATGCAATAGTTGGCACAAGGTGATAAGTAGAAGGCTATTCCATTTTGTCGGAATCGAATAATCGAGTAAAAGTGTACATGCTGATGTACGCACATGTGGCACGATTTGTGTGAAAACACATCAAACACATTTGAAGAAGTACCTAAGTAAATCAGTTCAGTTCAAATCGAGTAAAGGACTCATTAAGGCATTTCCATCGGGTCGAATAATTGTCTGCTGAAAATTGTTCGATTACACAAGTACACAGCAATCGCTTGGATATCCTAATGCATATGCAGAATGCAGTGGCTGCCTATGTGCGTGCTCCAGATCATGTAGTGCAATGAAAGTGCTTAAGACCGCGGGAATTACGCTTGAGTGCAGACATGCGTGTGATGTACAAACAGCAACGAAAAGTAAGCAAAACATTATTCCAACACTAATAAACGATGCCAGTGTTATTGTTGTTGTACTTGTTGTTTGCACGCCCTTCGTTATCTTCTAAATGTGAAAAGTACTTCAAATGGCAACATGCTGTTTTAAATTTTAATCAGAAAAAAAAATTATATAAATATTGTACATAAAAATGTATGATGAGCACAAACCATAAACACGGGAGCTTTTTGAGTTGGGCCAGACAGTTTGGCGTCTGCCGCACCACACAAGAATGCAGCAAAGACGTGAATGTGTTGTTGTTAGTTTGCTTGCGGGTTTGTTTGTTTCTTTGTTTGTTTGTAAATAGAAGAAATTACGAAACTTGTGCTCCAATAATACGTACATACACACACACACACACATGCAATGAAAATGAGCAAAACTAATTGCACTTTTACCTATATTTGGCATACATTTTTCGAACAAATTCAAAGAATTTTTTCATAACAATTTGGCATGAAACTTGCGATCGGAAAAAATACTCGTACGTTGTTTATTTTCATCTTTGGAAAATAAGTGTTTCTTTAAAAAATGCTGCTTTCATCTGAAGAAGACCGTACAACAAACATTTAAGTGGCAACACAAAATTTCAATTCTTTGGCATAATAAAATGGATTAACCCTTGTGCTGCCGACTTTTTTGTTAGCATAATAGTCCGGACTTAGATCCATAAAGCAAATCGAGTTCATTTTGCGCTAATTGCACTGCCCTCGAAATAACGTCCCAGGTAAAGATTTGAATGTTTTAAGCTATTTTAGGAACATGTTGTTTAGTTGTATCTACAATCTTAAATTTCTTAGAAACAAATTGTAAAATATGTACATGAAACATTCTCGTTCCGTGAATTTTTATACCACAAATGTTGAGTTTATGTTACGCCAAACAACTAAAAGCACCTGCAAATTAAACTCGCTTGGCAACCAACAGGCATGCCTTGAACGATTAATGAGAATAGAAGAAAAAATAATGAAATTTCAAATACAATCAATTCAAAATGCATGGCAGTGATATCATTAATGTCTGCCAATAAAGTTTTTAAATTCGTTGGGAATGACTTACAAAAACACAAACAACTTTTGTTTTCCCTGACAACACTTTTAATAGAGAGAAGAAATGCATGCCATTGTACCAGAAGGTTTGCCTTTCCATTGAGGACAAAAGTACCAGCACTAAACGTGAGTTCTATCAACCACGAAGGCAGATAAGAAGCCTTTGTGGCAAACCACCATAAGGGCAGATAGTGTTTTTCGTCACCCATGAACACTCGAACATTTGTAAATGCTGGCCAACCTGCAACGGGGTTTGGGGGCGGGGTGTTGGGTGAAAGAATTCTGTTTGGAAAATATAACTTCCCATGCAGATATTGAAGTAGCCATGCTGTAAAAATTACTATTAGAGTGATACATACACACGCACACTCATAAATAGAAGCACATTTGCATACATGAAATCACCTCAAGAGCCATTCGAGCAACCCACTGCGTACAAAAATGAACAGCTGGCTGTTAAAGTGTTCCATAAGATCAAAAGCAGATTTACGCCAACGGGGTTCGTTGGAAGATTTGGCAAGCACTACTACAGACGAGATACAATAAAATTAAAGCTTTAAATGTCAGTTGTCTGTTGCTAAACGAAGAAGGCTGATGCCTCATTTTCCTATTTCGCCGGAAGTACAGATTCAGAACTCCATTCTGGTGACTTCATTTTTTTTTTTTTAGGAGTAGGACCGGTGCTCAGGAGATGCCCTCTACATCTAAAATGCATTGCGCCGCTCCTGAAAAGAAGGGATAGTGTTAAGCAGACAGATGAGAAGGTAGGGATAGGAGAGTGCTCTTCCTCTACTCTGTAGTACATGATTGTGTCAGTCGCTGAAAGTTATGTTCAGTGATCAGTGCTATACCTGCATCACTGAAACTGACTGACAGCAACTAACACAAGGTTTTATCAATTCAATTGCATATCCGTTTAATTTTCATACCATTTGCCGGCTGATTGGCCATTATTTCAACTTAATGTTAGCTTTTTGATCATTTTTCTACCTCTTTTTGTAGACTTGTGTAGTTCTTTCACATTCAATTTAAAACTTTTAAATTCTATGATACACAATGTTTTTAGAATTATAATTAAAAAGAAAATTTATAACAAAATATAAAAATTCCTGTAGAAGTCTGCCAAAGGTTAACGATAAAAATATATATACATATATACTGTGTGGCTGATGGGCAGTAATGCCGGGGATGGGTGTTTTCCTCAGACAAGGAAATCGCTTCGCGGGCTGTGTCTGTTAATGTTAATGTTAGTTGAATGTTGGATTTTATCGAAAGAATAAAAAGTTTATCATTATCATAATGTCGCTCTAACCCAGCAGATAGGATGAACCTGCCTTCAACATATCGTTCACTTTAGGTTTAAGTGAAATGGTAACAATAGAACGCATTTTAAGAGTCACACAAAATCCCACTTTTAACAATATGAAGTTGTAATCATGATCCCTAATGTAAAAAAAAATTGTAACGCCGTCAGATTTGACCCTTGGTTTTTATTTTGTACTTGTTGCACGTTTCTTCGTCCTTGCGGCCAACTCTTTTTTTATTTCCAAATTGCACGTGGAATATTTTTCTTTACCTTAAAAAATTAAATTTTGTCATTTTATGCCGCTAAAGCTGTCACATCAGCAGAACTGCAGCCATATAGACATCTAGGTGATATTTTATTACACTCGTACTCGGAGTTCTCGTTTGGAAGGAGCACCTGAAGTATGCCCGGTCCGTGTGTGCGTTAGTTGCTTGCATGGTTACCTACAATACACATCCATATGTACATGTGTATGTATGTGTGTAATCAACAAGAAGAACGAGAGGATAGAATAAATAAAAACAGAAATATCATCATCATCATCAATGCAGTAACTAGTCAACCGTTTAGCCACAGAGCACGGTGTCAATTTTGGCCTAAAGGGCGCCAGTTATAACTTACATCGTATATTGCCTATACAGGAGTATGTATGTAGTACTGAATATACGCACACACAAACATATTCATAAATTTTCTTGCGAGTGTGTGTACAGCGCTTTGTATACGAGTATGTACACACATAGAAAATGGAGTGTTGCTTGAAATCCTTGTTGCTCTTAAATTTATTTAGTTGAAGTAAACCAAACATTTTTTGAAATAAAATTCAGAACAATATTTTCATATCCCCTACTTCGAGCCAAGTAAGTCCGTTGAATATTTCATTAAGTTATACACTTGCATGCATACTCTACGTACATAAGCAAATCGGCATCTGCCAGTCAGAAGGACATGACTTTCAGAAGACTAACTGCTTTGGAACGTAATAAAAATGAATTATTCGATCAAAAATAATTGCAATCTTTTAAAAACAGAACTTTATGATGAGGAGAAATAATGCTTATTTTTGTGGTATTAATGCCTAATTTATAAAAAAAAAGTATTTAATGTAATTAAACTATTTTTTGTTTATTTACTTAAAAAGGTCGAAAAATTAGAAAGAGGACAAAAATATTTTATGCATATAACCTTTTTGTTGGACAAATTTTGCAGTTGTTTTTTTTTTAATTGAGCCATTAAAATTCAATTTATGTAATCTTGTGTTTCGTTGAGTAGAATCTTTTGTCAATCCCATAATTCTTCATTTCCGTTCAAGAGCTGCCCACGATGTGTTGATAACGTCTTTAAGATATTTGTTACACTTCAAAAACGTGTGTAGAATGTGCGGCAGTCTTCTTCGTGAGCTGCAGGACCAATAGACATCTTTGCAGTATGTGTAGTCGTATGTACACTGCATGTACGTTTGTAGCGGTGATGGTGTGAATGGCGTAAAGCCTTCAAGATATTTTGTTCGCGGTGAGTGAAATAGTTTCTGCTTTGATTTGATTTTAATTTAATCGTTGGCACACAAGTGAATAATTCTCGTATATCCGAAACTGGATAAGACCGATATCCAATCCTAAACGGTCTAAAACGTACCTTAGCTTTGGCAGTCTGATTGCAGTGTTATATGGCAATATTTTATTTAATTAGAAATATAGTGTTCGTTTGTACTCGTTGCGCATGCTTTTCTTTTGAAAGGCCATGTTACGCTTTTGTACTATTTTCAACGTCCTGCAGTGCAGTGGGTGCGAGCTTCATTCAGTTCATTGTTGTATGCTGATTTTAACATAATAAGTACGAGTATCATGTGAAAAACCTTAAAGTAATTTTTCTTAAATTGTCATAATAACTCAGTAGAAGGGTATTTTTGTACCTCAACTGCCAGACCTGGTGCAGTGTCTGTTTCAGCTTTTACCTCGACTTACGTTTGAGGCAAGAATATGTGTATGAATACGAGTGTGTATTGTGCAAATGTGCTTTGTCGTACTACATTATTGGTTTTGGGCACCACACAACAAGTGGTGCCGTCATGTATCCAAGAGGCTGAACCAGACTGTCAGCCAAACAAGTAAATGCTTTCCCAATCGTTACGTACACACACCGATAATGGCTGAGCACAGCTCTCATTTTTTTTCTATGGTTTTCATTCCCATTTTCATTCACTTCGATGCTGTAGTTGTTGTTGCTATTGCTTTTGTTGCTATTTTTTAGTTAATCAACTAACGAACGTAAGGCAAGTATTTAGTTTTGTTTAATGTTGCTCGTATATTCTATTTTTTATTATTCACGGTTTCTGGTCATTTGCCAAAATTGATTTTTGGCACTAAAATCTGCAAGATGTATGGTTTTAAATGCAAAATAAACAAATGTTACGGTTTCCAGGATACATTGTGTTTATTGAATACGAGTATTTTTCTTTTTCCTGTATCTTTTTTTTATGAAATATTTCCGAAATTTTTTTAAACTATTCCAAGCTCAACCTTGGTTATAGAGAGTGATTGTGAACAATTTTTCTTTTTACAAGAACTTCAATTGTTAAACAAAAATATTTGGCGAAAGGAATAAGAATGTTAGGGAAACTTTGGTCATGACTTTTTCGCAACAAACTCGGAAAGATTATATCAAGTGTAGAGTTTAGGACCTCTACAGGAATATTTTAATTGATAAACTAATTGATTCAAACTCTTGCAACATAGTGATTTTAAAATGTACACTTTCAGATACGAGAGCACGAAATATATTTGGCTATAACTACTGTTCGGCTTGAGTTATAATGCTGAACTTTTGCTCTAAATATGCAGCTGGAGCACACTTTTGTTTAAATAACTAAAATTTTAGATTTTTTGAGATACAACTATGTTGCAATAAAGGAGCGATATACAATTTTGTTCGTTCAACCAATTAAGTATTCGAATCTAGCGTATTATTATGCAAACACACACGGTTTGAATATTACACAAAGTCTTTGATGATTCATGGAACAAAAAATAATAATATTTGCCACGTATGAAAACAAGAACTCCACATTATCTCCAGCTAAACAAATAAAAGCGACATGCAACAAAACAAACACCACCAAGATCCAAGTGATTATCTATGGAACTTTAATTAATTTGTGATGGCATGAAATCATAATCTTGCTTGTGTTTTATTTTTTCCAATAACAATTGATCTAAAAGTGCACGCATCTGCATCCACAGCATCCATAGCAGATACTAACTAACAAAATCCCCCATTAAAAGAACGATGAAATCAGCCTTGAAAAACTAATGAACGAGAGACTTTAACACCCGCAGATGATTTTTTAAATGCATTTCATAAAAAAACGCATTGAAAAGTTGTACAAATAAATTGAAAGGGATTACATGTTTGTATGGCCACCCAAAGAAAACAAAAAATTGTTAATAAGATGTCAATGACATGATCTCATCTGTCAACACTAATGAACAACACCCATTCGTAAAACATAAATGATAAATGATCGATCATATGATAATTAGACACCAACAGCTCAAACCAATAGACAAAAAGAAATATGTGTGAGTATGCATGTATGTATGTGTGTCACTTCTTACAACAACAAAAATAGCAAACAGAAGAATAATGGAGGAACAACTGCAACCACTGAAAGAGAAACAGAAGTATAAAAATAAATGAAGCAGACTTTACGTGTTAGAATAATAAAAGCAGAGCAAACAGCATTTACGAATACGACACCTAATTCTCATTCGGTTAGAATCAGACAGAACCAGCAGTACTTTCTGAAACTTAAAGGAGCAACACATTGAACTTCCCACACACAATATCTGAAGCAAGTTTGTAGATAGCATTTATTTAAAGCTCCATTAGTATTTTTGGTTTTAACTAAGGCTCTTCACAATTCTGGCAATTTCAAACGATTGCTCAAAGAAACGAAATTTATTTCCTAACAAAGAATTCCATTGCATTAGAAAACATTTTGTGTAGATGCAGACCTACAAAGAAATTTTAAAATCCTGGCAAAAGTTTTCCAATACAAATTTATTTCAGTTTATTTTTGATATCGCTTCACGCTCGATAGTTTTAGCTCACAGTTATTGTTATTCATCATCCACAGCCACTAAAATATACACATATTGCGTTCGTCGGATATTAAAATTATACTAGTGTGTCCTTTGATAAAGATCAAATTTTTTTCAAAAAAAAATTCAATTATCGCACAATCTTGACTGACCGGCCCCAAACGTGAAATAAAAGGATCACCGAAATCGCCTCTCAATTAAACCATTGTTTCGCGTGATGTGCGGCATGTTGTCCGTGCTCTTGAAACCACATGTCAACTTATGCTTCAGGCTGCTCTTCACGCCAAATGCTGCAATTTCGCTTGTTCACGTATCAATTCCATAAAGTGGAATAAGTGCCCGATGCACTTTCTTAAACGAGCATGCTTTAAAAAAAAATGCAATAATCTGCACGCGTTATTCGTTTGTAAGTCGATTCATGATTAAATTAAAAAGCAAACTGAACAGTGACGTGTTATACGAAAACTGCTGAGCTGCCAAAGACGATGCTGCAAAAAAATAAAGTTGCAAAAAAATCAGCCTTTATAACGAATCCTTAACCCAAAAATCAATTTTCCTAAAATAGATTTAAAATTTTCTCCCGGGTAAATTCAATTATCAGCTATGCTCTTGAGTTCTGTCATTAAAAAAGCGAATTGAGAAATTTACTATTTCCAAATATTTTCCCAAACGTTCTTAGATTGAAGACTAACTTACAAAATTACGTTACAACGAAACGTGAGAAGTGCCAAAAGCAAATTGAATGAACTTCTTCAATTCAATCTTCAATAAGATTGAGAAGTATTTGACGAGAACGTATAATATTCGTGGCAATGTTGAACTTTTAACATTGTGTTTGTTGGGTATAAATGTGAGCGTTTGTTTTTAAATGAATAAATGGACGAGGGAGTACCGGCATGATCGTACAATGTCGTTTGTGTGGTTATGTGACGTTTATAAGTAAAGTGCATCCAAATAACAGAAACGATCACTTAACAGTTTAACACGTCACATCACACCATCGATAGTCAACTTTAATAATAGAGTCAATAAACGATCTATTTTTAAAACATCAGCAACAGGATCATTTCATCGTTCCATTTTATTTTTATTTTTTTTTTTTTTCGTTTCTAAAATATTATTGATTTTTGTGTCGTTCATTTATCATCCATCGAAGTTGTGTTTTTTTTTTTGTTTATTTAAACGGTTTGTATTTTTATCGAAGCATCTACAATGAAAATAAAATGGATATATTCATGTTTATTTGAATTTCGTCTTTTTTCCAAAAAAAAAAAATATTAATAAACATTGGCGACACACGTCGTTGACATTTAATTGCCCAAATCACCTGAATTAACAAGTCACTAAAACGTGCCCTTTAGCGGTAATTAAACAATAAAATCGCAGCCACAAAATCATTTTTAACGATTTATGTTTGTGATTGTTGACACTGATTATTTGTGTATGTTGTGAGTGGTATTTTCTTGTTTTGTGTTTTATTTTTAATAGGGAAAGCATAACATACAATTATATAGCATGTGAGGAGCTAAAGTCATAAAAACTGCGGCTCTTTTGTAGAAGCAAATAAAAATGATACAACTTTTACCAGAAACGTATGGCAAGGGGTTCTTTTTACACACACCTAAGAGATACTTGTGTTGTTGTGCAGGCATGTAACGTGAACATGTGGATGTATCCACATACATTCTCGTATGTAGATATATGCTCAATTGTAGCACATGGCTTACTGCACAAAAGCTATCTAACAGTCATATTTGTTGAAGATATTTTAATATCAAATTATAATTAAATAATTCTACTAAAACTTATTGTGTTTTAAAATTAAGAATGAACAAATTATGAATACACCCCATAGTGCGTCAAATGTTGGTTTGTGCATAATCAATAACTGCTGGTTTATCAGCATACACCAGCGAATTTACCCAGATGATGTACCAATACAAAAAGCAATTCAAATTTGTCAAGTCACGCGAACAAGGTGGCCAATATGGAAGTGATTTTAGCAAACGTTTGCATGGTTTCACACATCTAGTGTAAGAAAGTGTCACGAGTCACATGAGTCTCATGCTCTGTCCATACACAAAAATTCTGCTGGCTTACAGACCCATGAGGTCCGAGATGAACATGATTCCTGAAGATCTGGATCTGGTATGGATGTAGACCAAGATATTTCCTAAAAAATTTCGACGGACAGCGTCCAAGCTGCTAAGAACGGCGGATCGATAAATTTGAGTGGTCTGTCACATGCACGCACACAAGGATGATGACGTCTTGTGTCTGTTCGGTTTACAATCTTTTCGATCTAGGATAATATTAGGCAATACCTAATAGGGTAAATGTGGTCATCAATTGGGTCTTAATGGCATTGTGTGTTAACTGCTCAGACTTGGCGAAGTGTTCTGTCAGTTTGACGAACAGAAGGAGAATTTTGGTAATAATTTTGCACGATTTGCAACGGACCAACTTAACATTCAAGGTATAGTTTTATCTCGTAAATATTTGCCCTGCGCGCTTTCACGGCGCTCAACGTTCCGGTTTAAGTTGGTGTGTAAACGTTGTTTTCGTGCAACTCATTGCATTTCGAATTGCCAAAAAATGTATTGGAAAGAAGTAAAAAACACTTGATTAGCTTAATAACTACAGCGCCGGTTGTCCTTCCCTTCAATTCCATACCAGCACTACAACAACAAAGAAGAAGAAGGCACTAAGATGACATCACTGTTGTGTACCTGATTCTTATGGCTTAATATTAATATCCATTACGACGGCAATAACAACAGCCACTACAACAATAATGACAGGAGTTTTATACATTTTATAACCACCACAACAACAACAGCAACTTTCAGTACTGTGAGAATCTGGTGAAGAAATTTTATGATCGACGTCACAAACACAAGCACAAGCACAAATATCCAACGATACACCAGCAGCAACAAATAAGTGTGTATTATGCTGAGCGTTAGTATGAAATTGAAATTATATTTGTTGTTGACAATCTTGTTACTGCTGCTACCAGTGATTGGTCATGTATTTTTATGGGCAACCATTAATGTCGATATTTACGGCAATTTGTAGCCCGTGTTCGGATTAATTTTATCTTCTGGTGTTATAATTTTGTTGTTGTTGTTGTTAACAAATATCGTTCATTGGGAGTGTGTTTATGTGCAGTAAAGAGAATGATTAAAGGGGCCTTACTATAGGTTCATTGTCTTGTTTTAGACAAAAATCTATGATCAAATCAAATTCGGTTTCCGGCGAGTAAATAGCGAATACATGGCATGGCGTCTTTCATTTATTTGTTTCATGAATTTAGAAACACCAAACAATTTTTAGAATGTCAGGAAAACGATTTTATTTCATCACAATTTCCGGAACTACAGATAATTTTTGAATAGGGACCTTTTTAATTTTTTGAGACACAATTGAATAGTTGTAGAGTCGTCCTAATGTAGACGGTATTACAACGAAAGACGTTGCCTCATAGAGCATATAATTACTTAAAGATATATTTTCTAGGTCTGCGTAGTGAGTGCCTCGACATTTTTGTGAATGTGTTAGCGAAATACAAAAACCAACACATTGTAAAGTTGTTTATATACTCGTATATTAACGGCATGAGAACAGTATTTCGTTGAAAATCGTTTGCAAAATAATTTAATGTTAAGTAATTTACTACCAAATACTTCAAATTTACGATGAAACAGAATTTAACAAAAGCCTATTAAATGAGATTTATTTTCGTTACAGTAGGATTTAGGTGTAAAGATATCACGCTGTAATAAATAGTCATAAGTACGGGTGTTGTAAATTTTAATAGGCAAAAGACATTTGGCACATAAGCATGTAGTTGTTTATTTCGAACTATTTGTGGATGTATTAAATCAAACCAAAACTTGATTCAGGAGGACATGACAAATAATCTAAGGAGCAAGGCAGTGTCTGTTGTCACACACAACTAGGCCATCCAGTAAGTGGTGATAAACAAAAACACATGGACATGCGCGTCGATTTTTGAAAACTGCTCTGATCTCTAGTAGAATAATCAAATTGATGTGCACTTTCCTTCTTCACTCTGAATATAAAAAGTCAAGCTATCAAATGTTAATTGAATTGTATTAAATTATTATACTATACGACAAAATAAATAGTATACGATTATGTAAATGCCGAAATAAATTTTATTAGTTAAAGGTAATTGTTTTTCATTTGTACTTTGACGAGATTTAATTTTGTGTTTTTGCGTTGGCAAGTTCATTTGTAGAATCTAATCTAACTTTAGGTTTTGATCGATTCTTTTCATCTACATTAAACATTGTTTAATTCTCATTCTGCGAAATTCAAAATGGAAGGAGGGTCTTCCGAATTCAGAATCCTACAAAAGAGGTCAGGTAACACCTAACTGTCAAAAGTCTGACAATTTCGAATTTCTTGTTGATTTTTAATCTTCAATAATAAATATTAGGTCACTCAATTTATAAAATAGTTAAACAAACTTCCAAGCAAAATCAGTTTTATAAATATGTTATTAAAAATACACTGAAATTTATTGAGTAGCTCCAACGATTCACATTTCACAAGCTCTCAAAAAAACGAAACTTTTTTAAGAAAACCTAAAGATATTAACCTGCCATTTGATTAATTAGGACACATGCTTTGAAAATAACGATAAAGTGCTTCCTGATAAATTTATTTTACCATCCACATGGGACGTGTACAAATTTGTGGCCAAAACCAAGTCGATTCCATGTAATACTACAGTCATTATTGTAAAACACTTTACTTGTATTGTGTGGTTTGAAATTGAAATTATTTCACAATCATCTACGGCAGGTTCCCACGACCGTAGAGATGACAAACATTTTGTTTTAACTGGGAAATTATCAGTAATAATAGCAACCAAAATCTTGAAACTATCAAAATATTAAGTACGTATTGATTTATGCCGATCTAAATATATCAGCACGAAACATTAAAATATTCAAGGAAAATGAATTAGGCATCATCCGAATTGAGGGACGACAAAATCAATTAAACGAAAGCGAAAATATCTATATCGATTTTATTAAGTTTACTGGGGTATTTCTTTAACTACCGCATGTGATTTTTTACGACTTTTTAAGTTGACTTCTATTTATCTCTATTGCTGTTTTTCTATTGCAACTGTTCGTTCTAAGCGCATTGGAAATGCATTGGAAGTCACACACACTCGTACATATGTACATCTGTATGGATGGTCATATTGATGTGTGCGCAAACGTGCATATACAAATTCCATCATTCACATTGTGTGGCACACAGAATAAAAAATAAAAAGTCGTAAAATTACTTAAAATCGTTGTTGTAATTATTATGAGGCAAGCCGTGTTTTATGAGTCTTGAATAGGTTTATTCCTGTTGTTTCTGTTCAACAGCACATGAGTGGAGTTTGTGATTCCAATTGCTACTCTTCCATCACATTGTCAATATTTTTCTTTCCTATTCTTCAAATAAATATATTCTTCTTTAGTTAGAAAGTGCTTAGTTTTTATTTGTTTATGCGACAGATACAAAATTCTAAATACGAACTGCTTCTTGACTAAAATATTATATAATCATGTTGTGGCACTGATAATACGGATACCTACTTACTAATAGCATATGTTCAATTGGAAAAGATAATGCTAAAAAGGAATTAAAAATCGTACAGTACATCACAAGAATATTTTGTTTATGCGCATATTGATTCAGATCGAAACTCTCGAGATCGTTTGGTTTGAAATTAGTCTCTCTATTTCCAAAACAGATTTGATTAATTTTGTTTTGTTGTGAACCAAATGTCCCTATTTTGATGATATGTAGCAGAGCACATTTTTTCTACATATCCTTTCAAAACGCTCCAGGCAGTTTAAGGACACAGCAGAAGAAACTTCGCGCAGGCGTTCAAATAGAATCTGGCTGATTCCTCTTTAACAACTCGTACCTTACAAACAGTTATTACTTTTATGTTGACAGAAAAGATAAACGAGTTCCAAAAATAATTGTGCTCGTTAATAACTGACTAGATTTTAAGCTCTTTCGTTTTCTTAAAACCAAAGAAAATGTGTTTTTCATAATATTATTTTTGAATAATCTTGGAATACACCAAGTCAAATTGGTTCGTTCTCATACGATATCTAAGAGATTTCAAAATATCACTTCACGAAAAAGTTAATCACGCTTGCCTGCACACTGCCGCACGCAGATCATCGTAAAATTTTTAAGTTTTCGATGCTCAAACACGAACCAGCTAAATGGGTTATTTAGCCTGTCGTTACTAATGCGAGTATTTTTAATGATGTGCCAGCATTTGTAATGCACAATAAAACTTAATATTCATTTCCCTGATGGAAACTGAGCTTACTGAAATTAGGGTAAAATCATTAACTTTTTATCGGGGCGTAAAAAATCTTTTAAAATTTCAAACTTATTTCTTAAAATAGAATGTATAGAAATTAACAGATAAATAATAAACAATTAATTCAAGTAATATTTTCGTTCGGCACTGTACAAATATTTTATGTACTTTCATTTAAAGAAAATTTAAAAATTATGGAAATATGAATATTTACAAATCAAAAGCGGTGATGCGTCTAAATATGTGAGTGAAAAAAGCAATAAAATATTAAATTGTTTTCTTTTATGACTTTTCAGCTCAAATTTCCCTGAAATTGGCGGACATACTTTATTTTCGGAGAAAGTCAAAGATAGTCATTTGTCTAGACTTATTAGAAATATGAACCCAGAATATCTATAATTCTGACAAGGACATTAATAATTATTTCAAATAGTTTCCGTTGAAACGCTTTTTCCTCAAAATGTGGCAGAATTCTAAAAATCTAATTAAGCAACACCAGCTAAATAGTAGAGATTTTGAATATTTTGAGGTAGGGAAAACATGATTTATTTATTTCTTCAATCGTGTTCATAAAGAAATAGAAAATTTTATTAAAACAAATTTTGTCAATACTGGTACATATAACAAGTTCAGTTTTCAGAAAAAATTCAAGTCACCATACAAATATTATTTTTGTATATTTCTTTTATAATATTTAATTTTAATCAATCCAATTGAGATCTTTCTAAATTTCAATTAATAAACTTCCCCACCATTACCATTTATGTGAATATCGAATTGAAATTTCATCTAAATATGATAAATAGTAAAAAAAAAGCAAATCTTTTTCTACTGCTAAGAAGCTTTTGGGCTTATATAATTTAATTCTTGTGTGAACCTTTCTGGTTTGCATTGCACTGCAGAGTTCAGCTAAATTCAATGAAACTGCATCTTAAGCTCGCCTTCGTTTTTGCCACAGATAAATACATATACATACATACGAGTACATATAGAAATCATGAAGCTGTGTGCACCTTAAGCTCAAACATTTTACAGAAATCTTGAATTTTAGCTTACTTTTGAAAAACTACATTTTGTGTCACCCTATTCGAAGAGAAATCCTTACTTATAAATATAATAATAATAAACTCTGTCTGTCTATCTGTTACCCTGTCACGCTTAAATCGCTGAAACTATTTATGTAAATGAAATTTGGCATAGAGATATTTTGAGATCCGAGGAATAACATAGGGTAGTTTTTGTTTTTGGAAATAATCCTATCAGGTGGTCAAGGGTGGTCGAAAATTTTTTTGGAAATATAAAATTATGGGAATGATAACTATGAACACTTTAAACTTTGATACAGTTGACTGAATAACCTTTACAATAACTTTGGCATATATAAAAATGTTAAGCGTATGATACAGTTAAAAATACAACACATCATTGACATAACATACACATTAACTGAAGTTTCACATATTCTTCGCGGTCAAAGTCGAGGGTAAAAAGTATAATAAAACAACAAAAACCCAACTTCAATACTTCATACATGCTGGTATGAGCGCATAAGCTTCCGCTTTTTATAATGAGTTGCACTTTTTATGATGGCTCGCACTTTTTATAATGACTTGCACTTTTTATAATGACTTGCACTTTCTACGATGACTTGCACTTTTTATAATGAATTGCACTTTTTATAATGACTTGCACTTTTTATAATGACTTGCACTTTTTATGATGACTTGCACTTTTTATAATGACTTGCACTTTTTATGACTTGCACTTTTTATGATGACTTGCACTTTTTATAATGAGTTGCACTTTTTATTATGACTTGCACTTTTTATAATGACTTGCACATTTTATGATGATTTGCACATTTTATGATGATTTGCACTTTTTATAATGACTTGCACTTTTTACGATGACTTGCAGTTTTTATAATGAATTGCACTTTTTATAAGGACTTGCACATTTTATGATGACTTGCACTTTTTATAATGACTTGCGCTTTTTACGATGACTTGCACTTTTTATAATGAATTGCACTTTTTATGATGACTAGCACTTTTTATAATGACTTGCACTTTTTATAATGACTTGCACTTTTTGTAATGACTTGCACTTTTTACGATGACTTGCACTTTTTTTCCTTACTAATATAAAAGTAACTCTATCTTTCTCTCTGTCTGTTACCTTTTCATGCTCAAACCACTGAACCGATTTAGATTGGATTTGGCATAGAAATATTTTAAGATCCGAGTAATAACATAGGATGTGGTTTTTGTTTTTGGAAATGATCCATGAAATTTTAATAGTTGTCGTCACCTTCTTACGAAACGTGTCCGTGTACTCCAATCACATCAAGCATGATTTCTGCGTTATACTAAAATATGTACTATAAATGCCACACGTCTAGCTAAAGCTACATTTCTACAAATTTATAAAATATTGGCGTACATATACATATGTAATAATGTTTACTAGTGTCCTGAAATCTGACAAGCTTTTGTCAGAGCCTTGATTTGTTGTAACGCAGCAGAAAACTATTTAACAAGTTGAAAGAGATTATAAGTACTGGGAGACATAATAAATTTATCCAATAAATCGTTCATAGAAAGCTGTTGAGTTTCATTTACTTTTTTATTAATGCGATAGATTAAAAATATTCCTTTCGAGGAGCATTGATGTGAATTGGCAATAAATAATAACGTATTTTTTACTTGCGTGTCCCTAGCATAACTTCTTTTGTTGCTGTGCAATCAAAGAATTAATGTTTATAGTCTTTGGTTAAATGGTATTGAATGTTGCCTGCATGTACTGCGCTGACGACTTTGTACAATTTGGAAATTGCATGATTAATTGCTCCAAACTAGGATGATGACAGCTTAAAACATCTGAAATTATGTTCCATAGTTATTAAATAATTTACCACAAACTTGCAATTGCAGTCTTATTTGTATTAAACACATGCATGGTGTATTACTCCTTAATTAAGTAAACACCTATACAGAGATACGAGCGCATTTGGCAATTAAAGCAAGTATCTGGATAAAAATTTGTTACACATATAAAGCGTTGCATGTTTCGGTGGCATTTTGACTAAAATGCATCTGGACGAGTGGCAATTGAAATATCACAACCAATTTACAAAACAATAATGGTCAAAATCAAATAGTCGCACAGCTTATACACATGTATACATACATATTTATTTATGTATGTGCAAATCTGTTTCAATAAATACAACTCCTCCCCCTTGATAAAGGAAATTCATGGAATAGAGAGAAAAAGACAAACGACAATTTTTATATGGATATTGCATGTTGTACGATCAAGATCTGGGAAATATTTGAAAAGATAATTTAATGGCGGAGTTTTTGAATGGGGACAATTTTACAACTTAATATTTCGAATACAATGACGAGCGATAACAAATCAATCCACACAGAGAATATGCAAGTGTACTAAGTATAACTCTAATTATAAAGAAATGATATCAAAGATTTTTTTATTTTTGTGATTGGATTGGCTGTGAAAAGTACATGCAATGCAGAGGAAATTGTAATAAAAATAAATATTAAATATAAAAAAGAAATTGATGTTCCTGATTGGTTGAATTTCAAAATAAACACCCACAATTGGAAATCATCTTCGAATACGCATACAGAGACACATACACAAAATTTGGATTTGCTTGTCATTCTATCCTCTCTTTGAGTTTGTGAACAAATGCATTTATTTACAAGTACGTTTGTATGTGTATGTGTTTGTGTGTGTGTGTGTGTACTACATGATGATTATCATCGCTTGAATGAGGATCATAAAATGCCCATTTTACTTTTATGATCTCACACATTAAACTTGTGTACATGCAGATATCTCAAAATATTTATTTTATACTGAAATTTATTTATTTGAGAACAAATCGAAGTGAATTTAATGAAAATATAAAAAATACTGATTCAAATTCGTATAGAAAAGAAACCAAGCAGGGAGAAATGTTACTCGCAGTATTGTGTGCAGAGTGTTGATTTTATTTAATTTTTTCTTTTCGTCTTTTTTCATCTTGCCAATAGGCCAGATGGTCGGAAAGCCAACGACGCCCACCTTTTAGTCAGTCAACCATGCTCTGCAATGCTTATCTCTTCAGAGTTGTGCTATTTTGAAAGCGCTAAGCTCTTTGAAATTTATTCATATTTTTCTACGAAATTAAATAAAACAAAAAATAAATTATTAAAACTTAAATTTACTGTTTGTTTCTTTTTGTATTTTGGGAAAATGTTAAATATTCATTAAAATATGTTCTTTATTTATTTAAAATTGGATTTTAAGTCGGTGGTTGGCTGTTCCGGGTATGACACAAGGTGTGTATGTATGCATGTATATAGTGAAAGCTGTGTTAATTATTTAAATGCCAATTTGTTTATTAGTTTATTTAATAATAAATGTGTTAAATATTAATTTGCGTTTAATGTGGAAATATACTCGCATTAAGATTTATAGTACATCTATAGGGAACAAAATATTTCCACGCACCTACGAGTAGCTAATCGCGAAAGTTGTTCAGATATTTAATGATGAGCTGAAATAAGTGAAATGCAGCTCAGAAATTAGACTTGCTCAAGTGCTTTGCTAACCTCTGAAGAATGCGTTGCGATTGCCAACGATTTTTTCCATTTCTGAAAGCATTTAAATTCAGCTCAAATTTATATTTAAGCTATTAATCGTGGAGTAAAAGATGAAGAATATTTAAATTCTATTGACGCAATTGAGTATCATGGTAATTTATTTGTTTCGATGGTAATTAAAGCGTCCAATAAATTAATCGGACGCTATATTATAAATAGTTTAAATCACGAACCTGAACGGATTTCCCCCTTCTCACTATATAAACAATTATTTAATTATTCCCTGAAATTGTTCCTAAATTTGGAAAAGTCGTTCCAACAATTTTAGTGAACTGAATTGATAAAACTGCAGTTTCATTCAACAGCAATTAGACAAGCAATAATTTTAAGATTTGGCGGCCGCATCGAAAGTCTATTATTTTATCGAATGCCTTTACTTAATTGCGAGAAAATCAGATTGATTATAATTTCAAATACATAAATATGCATCTTGTTTATGAATTTTCTTGTTTTCTGTTATGAATTTTTTAAATATTTTCGGTATAAAAATTTTATTTTTTCTTTATAGAAAGTGACGAAAATTCTTTATTAATATTAAATACCAAGGAAGATCAATTAGTTGTGCCTACCATGATTAAATAAATAAGTTAGGGCTTGATTAACTTAAATAATCAGTTCTTGATATGGGTACATCTTGGGCTGGTGATCAGAAAAGTTTTAGCTTAATGAAAGTGGTATGCAAATCAAGCCACATATGACCTCACTTACGCAGAAAACTGGTGGGCGGTTTCACCTTCCTTCAAAGGATAACCGTCACTAATATATAATATAATTCTGGTTCACAGCAGTCGGAAACAGCATTTCGATGAATTAAGTCCTGAAAACAAACGTGATCTCAGGTTGTAGCATCATTGTTTTAACCATCCTTCTGATAAAGAAAAAACGGGGATATTGTCGTTCAACAAAAAAAAATGGAAAACACCAACGACGATTTCCTTTAAATTGTCGATTAGAAAACCCAATCGACAGACGACACGACGTGCATTCATCGTCGAAGACAATGTCGTCTAGAACGATTTGTATGGCATGTCAAAAGCTTAAACTTTCATCCTTTGACGTGCATCGTGCTGCACAAATATCTGTAAAACTAATTTGCTTTGCATATTATTATTTATAGAATACAAGTATAATTTAATACACTTAGGGCCATTATTACGACTTAAAGTTAGTTAAAAGTAGGACGTATATAAACTTTATCGTTTGCATAATTTTACTTTAACATAAAGTGAGCGATAAATTACAGGTAAGTTTATCCCACCTGGTAAGTTAAATCCAATAATGCAATAATGGAAAGCTTTTCATACGTCTGATAAAATCTTACTTTTAACTAACTTTAAGTTGTAATAATGGCCCTTATTGTGACAATATTTATTTATACTCATTTACCAATCAAATTCTTATATAAATTTGTATATAAGTCGATACTCGTACACACTCGTATATACACAAGTATGTGTACATGTGTAATAATTGCCTTGAATTCTTCTAATTTCTAAAAATTAAACAGAAAGAAAACAATCAGCGGTGGTGTTTCGATATAATCAAATGGAATTTAAACAAACTTATTTCACTTTGATGTGGATTTAAATCATAAACACCACGAGAACACAAACAAACGCAACAGAAATACTTGTAAGAGCAACAGAAACAAATAAAAGAATCGGAGGAATATTAAACTATCACTAGTAATCAAATAAAAACCAATTATTGTTTTATTTGTTTATAGACACCGTTTTACAATTTCAAAATATTTACTCATACGAGGTCTACCACCAACGAACAATTCAACAGATTCAAAGCTTCCGAAAAAACGAACAAAATTATTTCACAAAGAAAAAACTCAAATACGAGGGCTATTACAAAAGTATGGATAAAAACTGGCACTTATATTATGCAGGGTCTAAAATTTATTTGCGTACGTACAAACTTGCTGATTCATCTGTGGCTGGGGCTGGTACGGCTCTTGATGCTCTGGGCACGAAAGTGCGCAGAGCATCGTCAAATAGAAGGATCAAGTAGCAAAAGAAGAATTCAAGTGCCACGGCTTCTTAAGGCGGTGGGACAGATGCTCCACCCCATCTGAGATCCTTACTATTTGTGACACTTACATCCGTCCGAAAATAGAACACAACTTTCATATATGGTCCGGTATTTCAAAGTCTACTTTGAAGTTACTTGATCGTTTACATTCTTTTATACGCTCCACAAATTTTCCGTTTGTGATCGATATGGCAACTAATCGCTCTACGCATTACAAACAGAATTTCTTATTTATCTGAACATTCCGTATGTGGAATGAACAACCTGCAGATGCAGATGTCTTCCCGGCCACTTACAATTTGAGAAACTTAAAATCAAGTGTTGAGGGACGCCACTCCATGTATCCTCTTTTCTTGAAACACTCTTCCTGCTTCCGGCGCAATGCATGGGGTATATTTCCCCGTCAAAGTGTTTGTAGTCAATGTATGATAATCGCCCCATAGCCTAAAAATATTTATTAATATTTATTTTATCAGTCCGTTAAAAAATGCTCGTAGGTGTTGATTGTTGAGTTTCAGTCCAATAAGTAACCAAATTTAATTTTGAGCGAGAAACGCCGCGGGCACAGCCAATATAATGGAACGTGGACAATTTTAACCAAATAATAATTGGCTGGAAGCATGTTTTAGTTGTATTTGATGTATATAAAATAATATTAAGACAATATTCAACTATATTATGATGAAATACAACAATGTTCTTGGAATATCTTTAATTTAAATACAATTCTTCTTCGATTTACCTCAAACGTACTTTTTGCGTGATTTAAGAAGTGAATGCATTTTATAGGTCAATTTTTATCCATTTACTTATCTTTTTTCATCTGTTCTAGCCCTCGTAATAAAACCATACACACGCAAGTATCACATAATTAGAAGGCGGCCGACATCCCTTTGCTGGCGAGGCTGGCACATTCAATCATTTTTATAGAGTTTTTATCGATTTGACCGCATGCAATTGCAACAATGATTAATGCGGTTAATAGAAACTAAACAGAAATGAAAAATTATTCAAAACACAAAATCTATTTGGTGTTTTTTATTTATCACAAACTGAAGAAAAATAGAGTCTGAAAATCGAAATGCAATACAGACAGCCAGCGGGAAAAAAGTGAAAGTTTTGATTGTAAACATAAAAAAATGTTTTACGACATTTTTACGATCATTTTTCCAGAACCCTTTTTATGGTAATTTTCTTTTTCTTAATTTTCTGTCGATAAACACACACACACACACATAGGAAAAGGGACATAAACAGATCAAGCACTCGCTCTCTTGCTCGTGCCTTTTAAGTGTCTTTTTTATTTTGTTTCTATTCTAAAACATTGAAATACGACCAAATAAGTCAACATGTGATCAATTATACGCTGGCCTTTTTGGCGTACAAGTACGGGAGGAAGTACAATTGAAGCATCGTGAACAAATGGGAGGAAAATTTCAGAATTTTACGACTTTTTCTTTAATGCATTTTCTTTGTGTGCTCTTAAATGAGATCGTTCCAAATTGAAAAATCAAAGAACATCCCACAACCGCGCAACAAAAACAATGTGTTTAAGTTTTCATACAAATACGTAATTATGAAAACGTTAGAATCCGTCGACATCCCTACGCAGCATGTAGCGCAAGTGATTTTGTTTACATTGTGGAATAAGATCACGTTCGTGTGCTCCTCAGAGCACAATATTGTGGGAGAATATTTCTCGAACTTATCGTCACAAGATTTTGACTAAATGAAACAACTGATTCCTGAAGATTGATGTTTTTTTCGTTTGATCGTAGTCGAGTTAAGTACAACAAATAAACGGAAAACTAATCGAACACGGCGAGCAGATTGAAAATGAAATTCTCGTACATATTCGTACTTACGTGAATTCTTTATTGAAAGTTAACATAAAATGAAAAATAAGTAAATAAAAAGAAAGAATAAAAATATAAAAAAAAACTAAAAATAATATTGAAACTGCACAAAAAAATTAAAAGAGCATTTTACAAGATCAAAGTGTTATTACAGTATAAAGTCGCGCTTAATATGTTACCCTCGCCGTACTACTTGAATTTGAGCCAACTACCATCGACGGGCAACATGCAACCGCGTTCCGATTACATTGACAACACAATTGGCAATTCATCTTTACCCTCGTTGTTCATAGACAATTCGCCGACGGCCTCGTCCACTTCATACTTCTACACAAGTGTCCATCCACTTGTGACAATGCAGAATAGCTTATGGTCTTATCCTTGGTCATTTCTTCAAAGCTCCCATCGTGCCGAAAAGCCCCCGTTTTCATATATTGCCCTTATTGCCATGGCCATTAGCAGTGCACCAAATCAGCGATTAACCTTGAGTGGAATTTATAAATTCATTATGGAAAAGTAAGTTTTATATGTATTAGCAGCCGGTTGTATTACTTCGTTTGAGCGCAGTAGCACTCAAACTCTATTGTAATTAGTCAAACCTGCGCTGATGCATGCAGGACTTCAAGTCAAAAGTGTTTACGTTGCCGACGTGGTACTCGTGAAGTTATTTTGTCTTGTAACTTATTTGAATCTGCCAACTAAATTATACCGGAGCAAATATTTTATTTCAACTGGTTTCCTTCTACAAATGCAAACTTTTGATTCGAAGCTTTAGTTGTGGCAAAGCAACTAAACTTGCGGCATGACTACCAGCAGTATTCACAAAAAAATAAAGTAGACTTGATCAAAACTTTAAAATAAATTTTCTATGAAATTTTTACTTTAAAGCAGACTTGAAGTTCACATTAATTTTTATGAATACAGCAGAACAACTTTAACTCTTAGAGTGCGGAATAAAAGTTTTCGTGTGGGTACTAGGGTATTCATTTAATGGGACTTGCTTGGAAAAATTGGTTCAATTGTCGTAGGTGTTGGGGAAATCGAAAGCAACCCATAAGCAATATCTAATTTCTTAGTCATTTTCTTGGATTTTTCTAAACATATAAAATATTCTGTTAAGCCATTAGAGTCCTGGCTTAATTTTTTTTAAATGTTGACACTTCTAATTGTTCCTGTTAATTCTGAATTGCTTGTGTTGCTATCGAGGGTTTGTTCTGTGGTCATCCTGGCCATAGCAGGCTGTTTGCAGGTACAACACAAAATAAACTAAAGACCAGATTAGCTGATCATAAATCAAATCTAAAATATAGGGTTCATACATCAACACAAAACACAGCATTAACACTACATTGTCGCGATCCGAACCACTATCCAGGTTTTGAAAACATATCCATTTTAAAGTATGGAGATAAGTATAAACGTCGTTATGCGTTAGAAATGTTAGAAATAATAAATGTACCATTAGAGGAAAGAAGTAGTTTAAAGGCTGATACTCATGGTGTACTCGTAGCACAGAATTGTTGGCACATAAATCACAGAGCTGGGCTAACACATACAGTCGAATCCGCTTTAGCGCAACACGCTTTACTGACAAAAATCGGATTACTGAAAGCGATACAAATCCCCGCACTGATTTTAAACACAGCTAGTCTTATTCACTTCGCTTTACTGAAAAAAATCGTATTACTGAAAAGCAAAAGCAAGCCCACAACTACGTTTTGTGAAAAAATAAACAATGACATCGAATCGATTGCTCAACTTAAGGCTGAAAAAATTGTGCATGTTTTGGCCGCTAAAAAATTAAATGGAAAAATGTATTTGTCCTTTTCGCTCTTACGTACTTTATTGTATTTTCCTATTATATTGTCAAAGCAAGTGGCTAGACATTTGATATAAAAAGTATTGTTTTACTGATTTCAAGCAGTACTTTTGACTGTAACAAATTTCAGTAATCCGAACTACGTTTTCAGAAAAATCGGATAACTGAAAAAAATTGGGTTTTGGTTATTTCCAGTAAAGCGGAGTCGAAATATACAATTCAATTGAACAAGTTTTTGAACCGTAGACGTAGTTACCTTTGCAGTGATATATTACAAGTCCGTAGCATTAATACATATGGGCATTTCCATTTTGGCGTTACGTTACTTTTGTACGACGATATGTTGAAAAAAACGTTAAAAAACAGAATTTAAAAAAGTTTTTTTCTCACATTAGAGAAGTGATTGGATAGCTCTATATTCAGCCAAAAAATGGAAATAGTTGAACCTAAGAATTTCAAGATATACTCCAAAAAGTGACCTGGCGTTACGTTACAAAAAACGGAAGTGCGATTTGACTTTGATAACAAAATTGTTGAACTCAGCGAATTGGGCAAGTATTTTTAATCAAATTTTTTTGATAGGTTTTGGACCAATATACATTTATTTTCCAAGTTATAAATTGAACAAATCTTTTTTCCTTTTTTTTCTTTTATGAAAATTGGTCTGGCGTTACATTACTAAAATTTCCACTTTATTTTATTATGTTAAAAAATGCGAAAAATACATAAATATTAGAAAATTATATAAAAACTACAAAATACTAAATTTATTTTTTGCATTTGTTTTATGATTAAATATGTTTGTAGCAACAGTTTTGCATTAAGAGTATTATTATGAAATTGCTTTTAGGAATGTTAATTATAAAGAGAAAATGCCCTTGAAGTTAAGAAACACTTACAAAAACGGGAACTTCAAACTTGTAGCTCAGTATTTCACCATCCCAACAAAAGAAAGCTTTGAGCTCCTAAATTTAATTTATTTTAGAAGTTTCTCTTTTATAATACATTAGGAAAATATCTGTTTGTTAACTTTTAATTTTTCGATCAAGGTGGACTTTTTTCTGGAAATGCCCATATATAAAGCATTTAACTAATAAACTTCTTCGAAATTGCATCACTGTGGATTCTTCCATCAAAATGCCTACTATGCACTTCTCATACTTACACTTAGGCTCAGTCAAAGTATATCTATATCAAGTATATGCAAGAGCCCAGCTGACCAAAATTTTTTTCAGTTTTTACATGAACGTATGTCAAAATTTGTTTACTTTTGTAGCGAGCCATATTTGTTTATTCGTTGAAAAAATAATTTTGTAAAATTGTGAAAAACATTATTAATTCAACAAAAGTAGAAAAAAATAATTGTTGTGGAAAAGATTTTTGTGAAAAAGTGTATTGTTTAAGAAAAGTAACAAAAAGAAATTGTTTTAAAAAAGTTCTATGCGAAAAGTATTTAAATTTTTGGAAATAATTGTGAACAAAATAAAATAAAAGAAAATTTCTGACATAAGATATTAATTTTACACAAACAAAATGTACGGTGGATTTTGTTTTTGTACTCTTGCGACTACTTGATATTGATATACTTTGGGCTCAGTAAAGATTTCTAATTGTTTGTTAGTGATTGTATTAGTTACGATTTCTGTTTTTGTGCCACACTGTGAACTCTTCCGTCAATATGCCTACTATGCACTTCTCATACTTGCACTTAGGCTCAGTAAAGATTTCTAATTGTTTGTTAGTGATTGTATTATTAATTATTGTTAATATTATTATTGAATGTTAACTGTTATCCTGAAGAAGATATCCAGACGATATCACGTTCACGTAATTTTATAAGAAGTGACCGCAAGCATTTATATATAATTTAAATGAAAAAAAATTTAATTCAACAAATTTATAAATCGCTCTTTTGGTAAAACCGGCGCTGTTGGCGTTACGCAATATGTGAGTGAACAGGTGCAAATGAAGCCAACTTTTTTATAATTTGTGCACATAAAAGCTTTATTTGAAGATCAATAGTACGAGCTTAAACGAGACGCACGTCGGCCGATGAATGATGCGTTTCATCCATCGGCATAGATGGGCCGGTCTGGAGCGGGCCACCTCACAGATTCAATTAATTTAAATATTTACTTTAACTTGTTGAAACCAGAAGTCACTGTGTTTTCAAACTTGTTACAAAAAAATTTTTTAAATGTTAATTTAATGGAATTTAAAATTGAAAAAAATATGTATCCAAACCTTTACAAGTGGCAAGTTTTTCATCAATGTGAAAAGTGAAGAAATGGCTTCGTTCGATATTGAAAACATTGAAAACGAAGTTTACATTTTATATGGATTTTTAGAGTCTGAATTTAAAGCTTTAATTGCCAATGTGATGAACAAAATTTAATCGTTCATTTTTAACGAAAGGAAACCTCATTATTTGTCTTTTGGAGTTAACAAATTTACAGAACGGTTTGAGAAACTTTATCAAATTTGTTTTAAGTAGGTCTTATGAAAAACAATATCATTTTGTCTTGTCTTGTTTTGTTTTGTCTTGTCTTCGTGTTATCAAGTCAAAATTTGAAAAATGACTCGACCGGAAGTTCCACCCTTTCTAATGTTTTTCTTGAGAATCGGCATCATTTCTATATAAAACACATATTGCTTTGGCATCAGCATCATCGAAGATGTGAAATATAATTGGCTGCCACCGACACATCAATTGATTTTTACAACAATAACGGGAGCATGAGCTTTATCATACTTCTTCGGCACTATAGGAAATGCGGCGGCAACATATAAATTTATACATATACATATATATCTATATGTCTTTGTCTTCTTCTCAACTTTCATCACTTGTCCTCTTAGCAATATTCTTTTCCACAGGTCCGGCTCAATGCAATGCCTGACTAGAGGACGTCCTTTGAAGATAGTCCTACATGAATATGGTTTCGAATTCTACTGATCAACATTTGCTTGTGTGATGTTGATCTGTTTCAGTGAGAAAGGCCTAGCACTGGTCTGTTTTATTTTGATAAAACCGAGCTAGAAAAAATATGTCTTGTATTTATAACTATAATTTGTTTCCTCTTCTTAATTATTGTGCCACAAATTGGTGCAAGACTACCCAATGTTTGGTGCTTGACCAATAAGTACTTAAGGTGGAAAGTTATTTATATCTGAAGGCCTCAAAGTCTTAAATGTACATGTTATTATTTTTTTAGATTTCCCTATTATCGTGAAAATAAACAAGGTTGGCAAAATTCTATACGGCACAATCTCTCGTTGAATGATTGCTTTGTTAAAGTACCACGTGATAAAAATACCATTGAGGATAATGATACCGCGGGCAAAGGCAGCTACTGGATGCTGGATGCATCCGCAAATGATATGTTTGAGCAGGGAAACTACCGACGGCGAAGAACTAGACGACAAAGGCAGTGCTTTAAAACAGGATCTTTACTAGGAGATTCTCTTCAGGTGATTTAAAAATGAACTGCTGGTTTTATTAAACAATCGCTTAATTCGCAGTTCTTGTTGTATCTTTTATCGTTGTATTTAAAAAACAATTTCAAAGCTGGTCTCTTAACAAACAAAAATAAGACACAATACATATTTGCTTTTGTTGTGAAAAAGTTCGTGTGAAATTCTTTTTTCAAGTGCAACGATAAACGATGCAACAGGACTCTTTGTATTGAGCAAATGTAAACATTTCCGTTTGGAAATTTATATGAAAGCAACAATAACAAAACTGAAATTTTGTTTTGCTTTCAAGATGAAATCCCAACCGAAATTTTTATCATTACATTCAGTAAACTTGTTCCTCTAAATATTGTCGACCCTAAATTAAAAAAATATGCACTCCCTAATTTTGTAAATCACTTTGCGTTAGTGAAATTTATATGTGCACAAAAACAAAACGTCTGATATTTTTACTCTCGTTTGCCCTATTTATTTCTAAAATTGTGTACGAACCAAGTTTTTACATTTTTTTTGAAATTTATTTTTGTTTTGTGTAAAGTTGGTTAACGGAAAGTGATATTCAAAATTAGGACCTCGATAATAGCCAATTAATGCTTTTTTCCAATGCGCTTAGACAAGACTTATATCATTTGCTTGCGAAAAATAAAAAAAAAATTTGAGTTTACTCTCTTTAAAGGAATACAAAATACATACTTATATGCTGCTTGTTCGGCGATGTCGCAAACTATTGTTCAATCGATTGAATAGCATTTAAGACAATAGAAATTTTTTAAATCTGTTTTTGTTTCAAGTGTTATTTACTCTATCGAACGATAGCTTGCAACATCTATATATAATATATATAGTTCATATATATTGTGTTTATTATCTGCAGATATCTGAACAGCAGTCGACAGCATATGATCAGTCATCGGCTGAAATTAACTCTAATATGAATGCAGTTTTGAACGTAGCTTCAAGCAGTACGTGCGTTAACTACAGTGATCGGATTACGGAAATGCATCGTCAATATTTGGCTTCAATTGCACCGTTCAATATATTGTTTGGTAACACCCCGCTAGCATCAACGGGAAGCAATGTTACGTCACCTTCTTCGCCTGCGTGCCGATCTGTTGAAGAGCCCCATAACCCTAGTTTATTATATAATCGAAATTCTCCCGCACCTGTTCCGCAACCGCCGTTAAGTGGTACTTCAACGACGTATGCTGATGTAGAATATTTCGAATTCTCTGTTGATACTCTTTCAAATAGCAGTTGCTCTAGTGATCGTATAATCACTCGGTCGCCAAGTGCATTTACTCCTACTTGTTCGAGCACAAAGAGTGCAAGTGGAATAAAAATCGAAAAATCTCATAGTCCGGACTTAAGTACGATTGAAAACAACAAAAGTCCTACGGCTTTCAGCATTGAAAATATTATAAAGAAAAATTGATTTGGGTTCTACATGTGTATGTATGTATGTATGTATTTATGTATGTAAGTATGTAGCACGTATAGTGGTATAACATTTTATAGTGATATAACAGCGAACTGACATCACGTTCAAAGCTACCGATCTGCGACACAAATAACATTTAAAAAATTTTTTTTTGTTTTAAATTGAAGGATTGACTAATTTTTTTTTTAATAAAAATGTGTATGTACAATAAGCCTATATGTATGTATGTAGTTGAAATTCGGAAAAAAACCCCGTTTTTTTGTTTGAAAATATATGTATGTATATTTCTTTTATAAGAAACTTATAAGGCTTATTTGGTTTTACAATTTGTAATTTATTTTCCTTGTTAAATTAAGTTTGTTACTGTATTAATATTTTGTAATTAGGATAATACATTATAGTCCTAAGTTGTACTATTTTATTGAATTGTAATTTAATTCATATAGTTTGTTAAAAGGTTCAAATAAACAATTGAAATTGAAATAATAATTATTTAAATTAAAATAATCCTTAAGAAAAATTTTAGTTTTGTTTAAAGTGCGCGTTCGGTACGTGAAGTAAAATTAAATGAAATTCCGTTATTCATAATTTAAACACCACTTAGTGTTACTCGGCAGAATAAGTCACATAGGTATTTTATCATTATGTACATATAGATACATACATACATAAATATGTAGTTACTTTAGTTGTGTGATATATATACATATGTATATTATATTAAGACAATCGCCTTATTCTGTAACTATTTGTCGACGTCATGTCAAATATAAAATGCTCGCATAAGTATATGTGTATGTATGTACTATTTGTCTGCAGCAATTGACTACTTTTAACAAGTTCGTAGTCCCATTTCTGATATTGTCTTGACGCGACGTTCCCAAATAGTTACATAATAAGGGGAATATTATACATTTAAATACATTGATGAAATAAAATATTTGTACATATGCTCAATTATAT
Source organism: Linnaemya tessellans (assembly GCA_951800035.1). Classification (NCBI taxonomy): domain Eukaryota; kingdom Metazoa; phylum Arthropoda; class Insecta; order Diptera; family Tachinidae; genus Linnaemya; species Linnaemya tessellans. The sequence continues at coordinate 847,804 of OX637535.1, forward strand.
ATGATTAAATTCATTAAATAAATTTCATTAAATAAAATTTTATGCTAAATAGAAAATATGTATCCGAATACCATGTATACATATTATGAATGAGTTTATTGATTTAATATGCTGACGTACCGTGACGTGACGTAACATATTGATAATTCTAGAGGAGATGAAAAAATACGTTAAACTGCAAAATATGAATATGTTCAAAGTAGTCGTATGTTTTTTTCTAGGGAGGGGAAAGATGAGAAGATAGAGAATTTTTTGTAGGTATTTCCTACAGGGCCTACGAAAGAGGGCGCTCGCTACTCTGCCCATGATAGTATCCATCGTTGGCAGCTATTTTCAGTAAATAGTACTATGCCTTCATCACTGAAACAGACTGACATCGTCCATGCACTAATGCTGATCAGAAGAATTCGATCAATATTCAAAACCGAGAGCGGAGTCTAACTCTGTACCCTCCGCTTCATAGTCTCGTGTTAGCTGCTTCAGCCAACACCATAAAAAAGGTGTAGGTACAACAGTTTGCAGAAGTTTGTAAGCTCCTTTGACAATAAACATTTCTATTTCTCCATATGATGCAAGTTTATAAACATACAAATGCAGTGTAGAATGTAATTTAAAATAGAAACAGCAAAGCTATTGAAAAAGTTGTGCTTCATTCAATTCCGAAGCAAAATTTTTTATATTTTTTCGCTAAATTTGGAATTGGAACCATACTACATTTAATAAATAGAATTATTTTTAAGCTTATTATTCATCAGCATCAGCAAATAGGTCATCGTTTAAAGATATATTATTCATCGTATTTCTGGCTTCTTCAACACTGACATTTTCGCCAAGCACAGGTGCTTCTTCGTTAGCTTCGTCATCTTCATCCATGTATTCACTATCCCCGGATATACTGTCTGCGGAATCGGGATGTAAAGCTTGGCAGTCAGTCATAGCTTGATACATTGTGTTTACGCTGTTTGAATCATTTGGAATAAGCCAGCACTCCGTCATTTGACCATCTTCAGCATCTTCATAAACATCATTTTCATCATCACCACTTTCATTTTCACTGCCACTCTCGGAATGTTCTGTCGTACCATTGGTACCATTGGATTGGTTATGAACCTCCCCATCGTATATGCCTGGCCATTTCAATTGATGATCGAGCATAAAATAAATGCAATTAGTAGGTGTAGTAGAAATCCCATGAACACTGATTTGCTTCCAGAAGATGGAAATACCATCTTGATCCAAATTATTCGGCCGCCAAACTAAAGAACTATAAACAAAACAGAAATAAACAAAATTGTAATTTGTGTCTTATTTTTGAACTTACTTTTGACTAACATAGACGCTGCCAGTCCCTATATCTTTTTCTCCAATTTTCAATTGCACATTTTCCGAGGAAAATGCTAACCCAATATTTGGTGGAGTTATTCTACCAATTATTACCATTTTTACGAGTTTAATAAAGAGAATTTAATCCAAGACGAAAGAAACAGGAAAAACAAAATATGCAGGGTGCTAATTAAACAACTGATTATCTTCAATAACAAGGCAAATTCGCGCAAAGTATTCACTAAAAAATTTTGTGAAAGCTCTTACCTTTATTTCGCCGCATAAGCTCAAACTGTCAAACTATATAAACAGTGTTTTCAGGAGTCAGTTCAATACAACGCTTAACAAAACTGTTGGTTTGTTTTTGGGAAGGAAGAATATAGAATCTAAGCCATTACACATTAACATGGAATTAATTATCTTAGATTGTTTACTTGATAACCGTATTTTTATATAATTTATGTTTATAAAGGGTTTATTTGACATTTCATATGAAAACATGACATACAGCGGATAGTTTGTGTTTATAGAGCTATTGTGAATTAAAAATTAGGAGGCAAGATATATTAGGAAAGGTGAATTGAATATTTTGCCCTGAGTTAGAGCAGCAAAAATAAGTTAATCAACTGTCATGCCATTTGTTATTAGTTCGCCCTGGTTCAAGGTATATCAATATATTATGAATTTGCCTTGGTTCAATTAAGCAAATGCGGCAAGCATGGTGAAACAAATATAACGTTACAACCGAGGAAAATTCACAACATATATATTGATATACCTTGAGTACAACCAATTGGATTTTTTGCAATAAAATACATTAAGTGCACATGCACCCAAGCCGAATTCATATGTGAACTCGATGGCTATTTTTTGCTGCTTTAACTTTTAGCAGGTCTGCCTGTTAAAACTTTCTTTCTATATACATAATTCCAACTGCTTTTGACAATTCAAATTGCAGGGAATTCGCCTGGTAATAATTCGAATTGCATGCATCACAGCTCTCCCATATACAATACAAGACTCAAAAACTTGACATCAATCGAGTCTCAATTGGTTGAGCAAAAAACTGTCATCTGACGCAGCGGTACCGCCGAATATTTACGCTGAAAGCAAGGCAGATTTACCTAATCTGTCTGGGTTAAAAGCATGTTTTCGAACAATTTCGGATGGAAATCACATAACCCCACCGATCATTTGTATATTTGCATTGAAATTCGAAAGCAATCCCTTTCGCAGGCAGTTTGACATAGATATTCCCATTTCGTTACAGATGACTACAGACATTTTTATTTGCTTACGTGCAAGAGCTATTTATAAGACCTGCAGGTATAAGCGTGTTCCCACTCTTCTGATATAAGAAACTATCCACATATTCAATGGCAAAACGAAAGATCAATTCAAAACAAAAGTATCTAACGTTCTTTAGAAAATTTACAAATTATGTGGGAACTTATACTACATCTTATTAGCTTACTTTCTTGAATTTTACATTATCCTCTTATGAAATTAAAACCAACGTTTCAACATTTTGTTTTGTATATTTAAAACTTTACATAGGCTTATTCTGGTTTTTTCGTCTTCTTGATTTGTGGGGCTTTTTGAGAGCGCAACACAGCAGAAGCACGGCGCAAGGCAGCCTAAAAATAAAAAACGAAAACGTATTTACAAGACAATCAGAATTAAGCAAACGAAAAAATGGCACAAGTTAATCAGTTTTAACAATTTCGACACAACTTTTCAGCGATCTTGGTGATAATTCCAATCATCATTTAAAATATATGAGTGGTGTTCCACAAATTCAGTTCCGTCAAAAGCAATGCTTATGACGATGTTAACTAAATGCTTGTAAATACATTAGCTACAAACCTGTGTCAAATCCTTGCGGTATTTGTTGTCTGTTAGAAGATTTCTAAACTTCTTCAATGACCTTCTTGGACCGGCCTTCATAGTTACTTTAACAGTGTTCTTAGCAGGACGTTGGGAATATTTACCCTTCTTCATAACAACTGTAAAACCCTTTTTATCGGCCGCTGGAACAACTCCTAGTGTCTTCTTGTGGACGATACCACTGTAGCGGTAAGAACTCACATTTTTCAAATTGTTGCGCTCCTAAAACAAAACAAAAAGATATATGAAATAAAAATAGCAAATTATGACTGAAAAATAAAATTTATCTTGGTTCAGATTTGAGTTATTTCTTATCATGTGGTATATCAACTATCATTGTGAATTTGCACATCACTTTAATACTTTTAATACTTTAAAGAATGCCAGGGGCTACTTACAGTGGAGAATGGTTTCTTGATATCGCGCTTTTTCAACAAAAAGGCGTTATTGTTGCGAATAATCAACCAGTTAAGATGGGAGGAAGTAGCGGCCATCTCAGATCTGTATCAATGTAAAGAAATATTTTGGTTAACAAATTGATGTAATTATAATTTTTTGAAAAAGTCAACTTGTTAAATTTTTCAGTCTTGGGTGATGAATATAGTCTTCATGGAACTCTTCTGCTTATTGGATCATCATTACACAATTTAACAAACTAACTATTGTCAAAAAGAGCATTAACTTGAGCTTAGCACGTGTAGAAATTTGGAATATTTACCCTTCTGGTTTCTGTTTGTCTTCAGCATATTTGTTAAATGCTTTGAAACTAATCGGACTTTGTAATTTCAATATATACTTATAATTCGCAAAATTTTACACGTGTTAACTCAACAGATTCACAGGAGAAAATAAATGTCTCACCTTTTGTCTGGGAACGCGGTGACAGAAAAGAAATAGGAAACATCATGGCGTCGATTGCATATTTACCCAGTGAAGTTAGCTGTGTTGTGAAGGAACGGTTTGGAACAATAATTATTTGAGAGTTGTATTTTTGATTATTATTATAATTTTTTTTATGTTCTAATAAATTTTATATACTAAACAAACAATTTTACATGATTCGCCCCAGCGCCCTATTGGCATTATAGAGGCTTGAGGCTACGTCTTCACGTAAAATAATATATTTATATCCAACAATAGGAATAAAGGACGGCATAATATAGTTTTGTCAGTTATCTTCATATATTAACAAATTCTGTATACCCATATCAAGGCGAATTCACTACTGAATTCGTCTTGACCCATATTTACTAGTCATAGACCAAGGTATATAATGAATTTGCCTTGGTCATAGAGTTGGTATCTGCATTATATCAGACATAGCACGTGGCTACGGTGGTAGACAGCTCATGCCCATGTCGCGTCTTTTCTCTGATATGGATGCCCGAACATATGGCTGAGCATCAATATTCGCTATCATATATAATTTCAGAGAGTAAAAGAGGCCGTTGCATTTTAAATCTCAATTAATTTTAAATTCAATTCATTTTTATGTATTTAGTATCGGAATTCTGTGGCTTTTTGTGCTGTAGGACAAAAATAAAAAAGCCCCAAATTATAAGAAGAGTATACCTTACTTAGAGAAGAGTATACCAAAATTATCAGAAGAGTATAACTAAAGGTTTTTAATCCGGTGTTAGTTTTATTTAGATTCATTGTGGTTTTTATATTTGGCTACTATTGCGGTGTTGTTGTTCTATTATATCAATTCACGGTAATATATTTTCTATTTTACGTTGTGGTACAGGCAAGACAGATTTGAATCTGCCTTGGTTACGGGCATTCTACTCTCTCTCTCTCCTTCCTCAGTTTTACTTTCGGATTAGGTCGCAATGAGCAAATTTTTACATTGTTTATTCCTTACATATTGTCTTTTCCGTACAGTTGATGTTCATACCAGAAGTTCCATATGTAAACCAGGAGCGGTCACGCAAGAAATACGTAAATCTTAGTCGTTATATGTATGTATATATTTATTTAATCATTCAGTAGTATATCCTAAGTTAGCAGTAATTCTATTATAAAAGGTACTATAACGTAACAATCTTGAAATACATAGTATATGCATAGGTACATTATTATATACTACATACATACATATATTCGTTTTTGAAATACATACATATGTATGTATGTATAGATATTCAGAAACGATACTGAAAATAAAAATATTACATTCTACTAATTTATATTAAAGTATTTATATTAAAGTAAATTCAAAATCAGTGCAATATTTACATATGTAAGTATAAAGTATACATATATTTAATTATTTTTAAAGACAAGCGGTTTGTAGTTATTATTTTTATTTATAGTTGCATATGGACTTCATGATAATCTTAATTTAAATATTTTGATTGCAGTAATGTTTCACAGCATTGAAAGAAACAATATGTACAAAAAGATAAAGTTAAATAGTTCCACCAGCCTCCTTGATAAACGCCTTTCATTAAATAATTACCAACATCTAATCCACTTATAAAATAACAATTTGAAAATGCAGCCGGTATGAAAATCTGCGAACCCAAAAGAGCATTAAAACGTTGCAGACCGGTGTCTGTTAGCTTTAAATTGTTTTTCATAACTTTTATATATACAGGTGACTTTATTACACCTTTAAAGACTTTTTCAGCAATTAAACAAAAGAAATTTAATATGCTCCATATAAATACGTATCCATAATAACCATGCCATAAAAAGACAAATAAAAACGTAGCAGCTGTGGCTACAACTTTCTTTGCCGTCGAAGACTCTTTGCTGCACATTTCTCCATATATGTGACAGAATAAAAACTCATATAAGCCTTCATCAAAACATTTCCACATGTCGGAGTAATAGTGGACAAGTCCAATACAGCGAGGTTTACGTGGTGGTTTAAGCCCGTCGTATTGTGCAAGAGCTATTCCAAGACCATATGTAATAACATAGTACATGAAGAAAAATTGTCCCATAAAATAACCTACTGCATACAGTCCAAACTTAGTATCCAGAACTTCAACTGCCGCGATATCCACAGCCATGTAATGAACATATACAAAATGGGTGGCTACCTCAAGAACGACCCACCAAAATATTACTCTGCTGATTTGCCAAACTAAGGTTTTCAATTTCTGTATAGTTGCTTGATTATTTTCTTGCTCTAAAACATTGTAACGATTATAACTCATGAATGGACCTAACATTAAACATGGAAAATATAACATGTAACCTAAAAAGTGCTTAAAGGAGTATTTACTTATATTTGATTCACAAGCTCTGTAATCATTTACATATTGCAAGCTATAGCTGGATCCCCGCAATATGGACCAACACAATGTTACCATTATATTATGAAATTCTATATAACCCAGATTATCTTGCAAATAGCTATTTGACTTAAGAAATATCATTGCAAGCAACCATAAAACGGATAAGACCCATGTCAACAACTTTGACTGTCTACGAGCTACAATGTAATATGAGATGAGCAAGCATCCAAAAAGAGCTATTGATATTGGTTTCATTGACGTTAGAAGTATCAGAATACAAACAGCTGCATTTGTTAAGCTTTGGCATTTATTTATATACTTTCGTGTTATAGTTGCTACTGCAAGGTGAAAAATGTACCAGGGCCAATACATTTTTATGTATTCGGTAAAAAAGTACAATTCATCATTTGTATCATCCTTCAAAGAATTCAAGATTGTCCATCCGTGAGGAAACTCATACACTGATATTTCCCATATTTTGAAACGAGCTTCAATTAACATCCATAGTTCATATACAATGTAGATAATATAAACAGAAAAATATACGATAACTTCACTTCTGTAAAAATTTAAGTTATTTGTTGTCATTTTAAGCAAATTCGGTAGTAGGCACTATAACCTCTGGCAGGCACACTCAGATGCAGGAACAGGTTGAACCACAGACTTGGACTAACCGGTGTGGCGAATTAGAAAGAATATATTAATTCGCCTTAGATAATGACAGGGCTGCCATTCCGAAAGGAATAAAAACATCATGTGCAGGGCATGGCCCAAGGCAAATTGAATACTAACGCCGATGTTAGCTCTGCAATATAACATTTAAAATGAATGCTTGATATTTATTTAATATATATATTATCATATAGCCTGGAGTAAAAGTTCTATTAAGTTGTCTTGGAGGACTACACAAGCTGTTATAGAACTGCCACGGCGGCTCTCGAAGCCAGCTGTTATTAATTTGCCTGGATCATTGGTTGAAATATTCGCCTGGGCTTAGTGTTATCAGCTCACTTTACTTGTATATTTATGTTTAAAGCAAATTGGTTTGTGTGTAATCAAATATAAACACGTGCATCAGTTCCAAACAAGGTAAATCTGCCTTGGTTCCAAATTAAAAGTATTGCGATATATCTGTTGAGAAGTTTTCAATAAAAATATAATACTAAAAACCACAATGGATATAGTTAAAGAAGTTTTAGAAAAACAACAAAAAGAACTTGATAAATATAAACCGGTGACTGTGGACAAACATTTGGAATGTCGGATTGATGTAGGCATGATGCTTATAACAGATCCAAATGATTTGGATGATAATGAAATAAAGTGAGTTGTAATTTTCTTATTTAAATGTTAATAAATTAATCTATATAACATCATAGGTTAAACAAGGAAGATTATTTACTAAATTTAACTCGTGATAACACTCAACTTTTAATTAACGAAATTTGGCAATTAAACACGGAGCGTGTAGATGAATGTATAGTTGCTAAACTGCCTCCTCCTACAACAGTGCTGCCACGTTTGAGGAAGGTGCCTGGACCCAAAGCAATGACCAAATGGGAAAAATTCGCCCAAGAAAAGGGTATTACCAAAAAAAAGAAGGATAAAAAAGTATACGATGAAACTTTAGATGTAAGTAGTTTCGCAGGACATCTTATACTTAATATGTACACCCTCATCATAAGAAATCTTAATATTCTTAGAAATGGGTCCCCACTTATGGTTACAGACGAGCTGATGCAGAGAAGCAAAAAGATTGGGTTCTAGAGGTTCCAAAAAATGTGGATCCCATGGAAGATATGTTTCAAAAGAAGATTGATTTACGTAATGAAAAGGTAGCCAAGAATGAAATACAGCGTATGAAAAATATTGTTAGAGCGAGAAAAGAAGAAGTTCCGCGTAGTGGTTATTTGGGCGGAGAAGCTGCCACTTCTGGACAATTGCTAACAGCTGTAACAGTTGCCAAGGCTTCTACAGCATCAGTGGGGAAATTCCAGGGTAAATTGCCTAAAGAAAAAGAAGCTCGCGGTATTGGTGTTAAAGAATTGATACCCGGATCAAAACGCAAAAGCTCCCATATATCTAGTCAACCAGAAAAGGAAATTAACATGGATCTTATTAAGAGTGTGTTAAATAAAAAACCTAAAATTGATATTGAAAGAGCAATATCTTTGCAAAAACACGACGAACGATTAGAGTAAGTTGCTTCCTAGCAGATGTTTTGCAGGTAATGTAATCCTTTTTACTTTTATTTTTAGAAGAGAAGCTAACGATGATACCGGCAAAAAGGGTAAAAAAAATAAGAAAGGTGGTGGTAAAGGCAGTCGCAAAGCAGTGGGAAAAAAACCGAAAGGTGGTCGTGGTCAAAGAGCGCCGGGAAAGAAGGCTGCAATTGGCCGTAAAAGAAGATAATTTCTGCGAAAAAAATTAAATTGCAAAAACTAAACATTTTTATTTACATAGTTATAGTAAGTTTAAAAGAATAAAACAAAACAAGTTTATGAACTCAGGTTTTCATATATGTATATATATGGCTCATAAATCCATATCGCTCTTCCATAAATACATATCGCTCTTCCATAGTCATATCTCGAAAAAGGTTAAACTTAAAAAAAGGTGACTAAAGTTTTTAAAAGTCACATACATACATACATACATACATATGTGCTTATTTTAAGAAGTTAACTTATAATAACCTTAAATTAACTCTTTCGCGGTGACGTTGCATGTATTCGTAAACAAATTTACGAAAGATTTTATTAAAATTTCTGATAGTAGGCCAGTGTAAGTTGGAAGCATTGTCATTAGGTGTATGCCACTGAGGTGGAAACGGTGTTGTTATAACGTGAAGTACAGGAACATCTGCAATAAATTGAAATATTGATTTTATGTATAACTGAAAAAATTTTATATTTACTTTCTTGTAAAAATGGACGATGGTCGTCGTCCACATAACCTTGGGCTTGTCGATTAAGGAACATGAAGTTGTGGCCTTCTAAGTAATTTTGTTTCATTAAATTTCTTTCTATATCACACAGACTTCTGTGCAGACCCTTCGTGTTGCCATAAAAACTGTAGAATTTTGGATTGGCAGAACCGATTAAATCCAGAAGGACTAAAACTTCCTAGTAAAAGCCATCAAAAGAAAAAAGTAATAATATTAATCTTTCTATCGCCATTTCATCATAATTTATATCAAATATTGTACTATGAACTAGATTTTATTACGTATGTATATTATTATTATTATTCCTTATTAAATTTATAATAAATTACAAATCTAATATAAAAATTCAAGGAGCACTAGCTGCTAAGACTCGGCTCAATGTATGTATATATTTTTATGGTCTACTTACAATTTTATCTATGTGACGAATATTTGGTGAAATTTTAGAATTAATATTCGAAAGCTTTCGTGCCAAGTGGCGAGAGCCGTATAGGGAATCTGTATTTGTCCAATCTTTAAAAGCTTCCTCACCATCAAAGAATATAATCTAAAAATATAATAGAAAAAATTTAACTAAGAATTTATTCTCAGCACGTGAACACTTGGATTAGTTTAGTTATGAATACTAATGGCGCGTTGGACATGTTTTGCCTTTAAAGATAATTTTTGTTAAAAAAAGTATCAGAAGCTGCAGTTTCTTTTTTCAATCAGACAAAGTGTGGTTATTTGTATAAATAAACATTTTAATATACATGTGTATGTATATATACATATGTACACACATACATACCATTAATCCCAAATCTTTACGATCTTTATTATGTTGCAAATATGAGTGTAGCGTTTTAGCAGTATTAAGTAATATAGCACAAGGAACAGCAGAATCGATTGCGCCTACGAATTTTGGATCATTGGGAAAATATTTACTGTCATAATGGCAGGATAGAGCTAAGAAGTCATTTGCATCGGGACTCAAAACACCGATTACAGTTGAGAATGTTACATTTCCAAGTATGGGCACTTTTTCAGGGAATTCATCTATTTCAGTGATAAACCCCAATGATTCCAACTCTCTAAAATATTAATTGTTAATTTGAAAAAGTACATACGCAAGTAAATTCCTAAAGCCCTTTAACTGTATACACATGCATGTATGTCTATACACATAATACAAAAAAATAAGTACCCCCTATGGATATAGATACGTATGTATTTATGCATCTATTTACTTACCTTATTATGAAGTTACGAACTTTTGAATGACCTGCAGATCCCACAACTCGAGGCTGAATTATATTTTCTAACGTATTATTAAAGTGACTATTATCATCGTAGAATAAAAACTAAAAAAAAAATAAATATTTTTATTTACAACAACACGCGGATTTAAATAACTCAAGTTTTGCATACTTGTTGAACTTGTAAACTGCCCAAAGAAATTAGGGAGAGTAATACTTGAGAAAGAAATACGCCAATTTGGAGTTTAAACATTTTATATGTATATAACAAAAATACTAAAAAAACACAGCTTATTTTTCTTTGTTTAAATGTGTTTAATATAATTCATCCGCATCCAATTTGTTTTATATTTGCGTTAACTTATTCACAACTGAACAACCAAGGCTCCATAAACAACTAAATTGTGTAGTTTGTTTCATTTCAAATACAAGTAGCTGCTTCGGCAGTCGATTCTTGTGGCGAGAAGTCGTATAAAAATAACAAAAACTAAAGTTATAAAAAGTTCATTGAATAATTAATTCAAGCAGTCATATGTATTAAAGCTTTTCAAGTAGCGTTATAAATTACTCGAATTAAATTTTTATAAATTTTATCGACTAAAATTAAAAATTTGAAATACATCAATAGTAAAAAATTATCGTAAGGTAATGATTTTGTTCATTGATTTTTATATGTACAGATGTACAGTATCTTTCGATAATTTAAATTTGCGGTTGAGATAAGATCTCACAGATTTTTTTTATATTAATCAACAATTTTAAAATATTGATAATTTCACAGTATCAGGCTGGCGACATTTTAATTGCAATAAAAATAAAAAAAAACCGGAAAAAGTAAAAATATTTTGTACAATTAGTATTTCCAAACATTGTTTTATTTGTTGTAGAAGTTTTGTGAATTAGGTTAAAGTCTACTAAAGTTTTTCTTTAAGAGTCAAAGAATGAAGGTAAATAGACATGGCCAACTTATTACCAAATTACCAAATAACATATCAGCAATATTGCAAATAGTTCCAATATTCCCTCTCCTGTAAACTTTTGAAAACTACAGATAGGTTATTTTATCTTTAAGGTGACGATATATGTATGTACATATACATATTTCTTATGCTAAACCACCATATTTCATATGTATTGTGTAAAAATTATGTAAATTTTAGGTCTATCGTTCAGTTAAATTTTTAAAGAAACAAAAATTGTTACCTTATGCCACTTTATCGTTTGGAATGATTTTGTATTTAATTTTACATTGGCAAGTATTTTTTACAAAAATAGTTTGTAGCGTCATGCTTGATAAGCCCCAATGATTCCAATTCTCTAAAATATTAATTATAAACTCGTATTTTTGGTGGAACTGGCCAATGTTACTGATGTTAGTTTATTTTTAGTTTTGACGCCGACTGGCTTCTAGAATATTGTCAATATATGGCCAATATAAAAGTATACTGCTTTGGTTACAAAATTTAACATTATTTAATTTGTAATTTTATTTATAAAATCGTTTATTCGGCATATTGTATCAATTAAATTAGTGCTTTTTGTTTGTTATGTGGTCAAGACATACTTGAACATATAACAAACAAAAATTACTAATTTTTAATTTTATTTCATATATATTTCATGATAAGATTTTAGAAAAATTATTGTTCCCTTTTACTTTTGTGGCAACGATTAACTTTCACCACTTTGCAGTCGATGACATTTTTTTAGAGGTGTTTGTTAAAAAAATTATTTAAATGTAATTGTTTAAATGTATCGCTGGAAGTTATTTCTTAATTGGGACCAGATCACTGAGAGTTTTGTTTTCTCACAAGCACTTCACCGCCTCAGATTTCTCTCTATAGATTTACGGTTTTTCTACTACTCTTATGTGAAGGCCTACGTCGTGCATATTCAGTCAGAGAAACGGATAAAATAAGTGCTAATTATATCGCAGACAATGGTCTGGCCGTTACATTTTCATCATCAGTACTCATGTGGATTTTGTTGAAAATGATAAAATTTTTTATTTATGCAAATTTTATTAGGAAATTGCATACAAGAACTTTATCAAGCCGATGGTTACTTCCTTCATGACACATTTTTCTGAATTTGTTATTCCATTATGCCTAAGTGAAAATAATATTAACGCATAAGAAAAATAGCCATAATGTTTTAAATAATGGCAAAAAATATAGGGTGTATCGAAAGTAAATTAGTTTTTTTATTCAAATTTTAATAACTTTATATTGCAGAAGAATGCAATTTAATTCAGGCATTAACAATTTAATTCAATAATCTCAAACATAACAAAGTTGTTTCCGTATAAATATATGACGAGACAATTATTTAATTACTTAAGAAAAATTTTATTAGTTTGATATATTTCATTGGACCTTATTTTGTAATTAATTTCTTGTTTGTTGTAATAAGAAATTAAATTGTGAAAACTTAATTTATTTAACATATCACTCTCGTACAATTTTCTTAAAGTAAATAATATAAAAATATAAATAAAACAGAAACAGTTTTATACAATTATTGTTTAATCGTCCTTATTTTTATTGAATATAATAAAAACATAATATTTATACAAATTAAAACTAATATCACAATTGTACAATGATTTACCTATAAAAATGATCTCTTGTTTATTTGCGTAGAATATTTCAAAACATTTCAAGTTCAATAGTCAAGAGCCAGCCAGGTACGATTGGGGGTTCTAGTTAATTATTTCAATGTACAATTATTAAAGTTACACATATTAAATTATTAAATAAATAATTGAATCTACTAGCCAAAAAATTAAGTTCAGAATTTATTAATGTTTATAAATATCTAATTATCCATGAATTTCAAAATCATTCTCTCTGCTAACTGCACAGAGACAACCACAAATAACAAGGTGATAAAATAATTAACTACCCACTAGTTTAATGTAAATTAGAATACAAATTCCTGCCTATAGAAGATTAACATTTACTGTTGACAGTTACAAAAATTGTTAAAGCTCGCAACAGGTGTGCGTAATTATGTTTTTAATTAATTGTAGAATGTTAAGTGTGAAAGTAATTTTAACACGGAAGGAAGCATTCGCTTACAGTAGCTGTGTAACCAAAACTTAAATGACCATGACAGCTAAGATTAGATGTATCGACAGATTGGTTTATAAGTACATACATGTTATTACCTTTAATAGAATAATAACATTTACAGCTTTGAGGAGTATCGAGATCTCACAGATCGTTGCAACATACTGGAACGCAGTTCGCCTGTAGTTGAGGCTCTCAATGATGCACCGCTTTGGCTGGATCTGACAAAGTGTGGATTCCTGACTTCTAAGTCGCTCACTTCGTCAATCTTCTTAGCTAAGCAGGGGAAATCCCAAATACTTTGGCCTCTACCAAATTCTTCGCCATCCATTAGAGTTTGTGGCAAATCGTGGTCCAAAGTTTCCGGTAGTAAGAGACACATTAAGCCACCTACTATCCCCAAAATTCCTAATATTATGAGTGGCAGCATCGGTGAAATATAACTTAAATAGACAACAAACGGTGCAACAATTGAGGCAACATAGCCCATTATATGAATAAATGCTACACCTTGAGCCCTTACTACAGTAGGCAAAATTTCTGCCGCGTATTGCAATCCTATGCTATAAGAAATATTCACGAAGAATCTGCCCATAATTGCCAGACTGGCGGAGTATACTCCAATCGGTGCTACCGTAGCTAAAAGGCTAAAAAGACCACTTAAAACCATGCTGCCACAGGCCAGCCACCTTCGACCGAATCGATCCAATGTTACAGTTAATAAAGAGTCGGCTGGGAACTCCGTAAAGCAAGCCACCGTAAACGTAAAGAATATATCCAAGCCGAGTGTACCCACATTACGAACATGCCCATCAAAGACTAACGAAATTGCCATCCAGATAATTATCAAAAAAATTGTAGTTCTCCTCAAGCGCGGCGTTTTAAACAGATCTAATATAGAGTATGAATTATTTTTAGCATCATCTTGCCTTAATCTGTTGCAGCTGTCGATAAAATTTTGATATGTTTCTGGAGGAATGTTTTTGCCGTTTACTTTTTCCAATTTTTTCAAAATAGACACCGCTTTACTGACTTTTCCTTGGGAGACGAGCCACCTTCAAATATACATCATATAAAAACATTTCACATATTTAATCACGCTGATTAACAATACCAGTACGTAAGAGAAACTTTACCAACCTTGCGGATTCAGGCACAATTAAGGGTGTTAAAACGGCCAAAAGTAATGGTGCTGACGTTACTAAAGCTAACAATTTCCAATTAGCAAGAAAGTAAGCAATCCAGGGAAGTAAACAAGCGCCCATGGTAAAGAATATTGCAATCGACATGTTCGCTACAAAGGTGCGATAACGTGGACCAACATATTCTAGAACTGAAAATTTTCATCAAATCATTAATCATTTCTACCCAAGAATACCATCGATTGGGAGCCAAAAATAAATTCTTAATTTTTCATATCCCACTCGACTTTTACTAAAAATCTCTACATGGTTTTTTTGTAATGTGTATGATCAGTGATCTTTGTTGGTATAGTATATGAGTGAGTATCTTCTAAAACTAAATGTATGTATGAATGTTTCCGTATTCAATTAGAAAGAAATTACAAATATGCATAACAGTTCATGTATATACATACATATATATATATATATATATATATATATATATATATATATATATATATATGTATATATATATATATATATATATATATATATATATATATATATATGTATATATATATATATATAAAAAATCGTGTATATATAAGACTTGATCATTTATTTGCATATGAGTGCGTGTATGTATGTTGTACATATATATTAACGAATGTATTATTTTAAAGCAAGTTAATTCTCACCACCAAGAACATTTAATGACCCCGGTTTTTTTTGTGAACATGAGCGTGTAAATTAAGCATGTTTGAATATGTATTAATATAATTTTGTATTCTTACCTAATATGTACATCATGGTAAAACAATTATCGAATGCAAAGCCTACAAAGAATCGCATTAAGGCAAATTGCCAAAACTTTGACACAAATGCGGTGCCTACACCCGCAGCAAAACCCACCAAGTTACAGCCAACTAAAGATGGAACGCGTCCAAATTTATCTGCAATCCAACCAAACAATAGGCCACCAACAATGGCACCCAAAAAGAATATCGATTGAGCATATGTGGGCAAGGCAGCTTTTTCGCATACCCAATTTTCTTCCGTAGCCACTGTTGAATAAGGAATCTCTGTAAAGTTGTATGACCAACCATAGAGGCAAGATATTGTTGGCCAGGACGGATCTGCTACCCGTATTCCTTTTGACAATATTTCAGTGTAGTTAACGTTGTACATTAAGCAATTGTCGTAGTCGCCATTCGCCATTCGAGGTATTGAAAGAAAGAGTCTAAAACACATATGAATGCATAAGTATTAGTAAATGAATTTTTTATACTTAACACAATGAGTAATTAACAAAACCAACAAATTAAAAGAAAATGACAAACCGGAAACATAATATAAAATACATTCGGGATTTATATGTTTACTTACGTTATAATGCAGTTATACACTTTTCCGGGTAATTAAATTGTTTTTATTTTAAAACTTTTCCAGGAATTTCTAAAAAATCATTGAGATCCATATTCATATTTTCGAGCTAAGTAGTCATAATAGTTTAATCAACGATATTTGTGCTAACGTGATGACGACAAACTTAAAATAATATATATATATATATATATATATATATATATATATATATATATATATATACATATATGTATATATGTATAGATTAAGATTGCTTCTTTTGAATACGAAGCAGCAAGATGTTTTGCTACGATGATTTAGAAATGGTCTGCCATGAAAGCACTTCCGGTTTTTATTTTGACGGTTATAACAATTTTACACTATACGAGTATATACATACATATGTATGTAGATATGTTTATTCTTTTGCAAAAGAAAAGAAATTGTCAAACATTCCAATGATTCCTCTCTGATCACCAATAAATGTTAGGTGAATCGGAAATGAGTGGTAGTCAATGTTCTATATTGGCCTTATTGTTAGAACTGTCTTTTAGTCCAATCCATGATTAATTCAAAAATTCTCTGGATTTTGTAACATAGTCGCTATAATTTTTGCTGAAATTAATTATATACCGTAATTGCAGAAAGAATTAATTCCGGCTGTTTATTATCCGGAACAATTATAGTAACAATACATGTGTTTCACTTTTATGTTTCTGTGCCTTTGCTCTACCAGTCGATTGATGCTTTTATTATTATTATTATTTATTTCTTTAATCTTTACGAATATAATTCTAAGATTAAATCTAATTAGAGAGCACTAGCAACGTTGGCCATCAGCTCTGATACTTTTAATACAGGTCGAATACACTGTATTCAATTAATAGCGTGGAGTCGTCGAGTACTGCCACGGTTCCGTTTGAGTGCACATGAATGATAATTTGAACGATTTACCTCTATTGTAACGTTTTGTATATGTACAAAGAATTTAAAGATTTTTCATTATTTTCTTTTTACTTTTACACTGAACTGCACTTAATAAAGAAAAATCCGAAATCAATTTCTCGAATTAAGCTTAAATAGCGTCAGTTATTTCATGAACGCCGTGTTCACTTTTAAGCATGTCATGAAACAAAACTCCTTAGTTCTAGACCTACTCTACCCACCCGATAAACTAGCTAAATGAATTTATGTGAACAGGAATCAAATATAATATTATATTACAATTACATTCTGGGACAATATCGATATCGTCAATAACTGTCATTGTTAAGACAAATTTCTAAGGTAACTACATGGATTATTTCGAACTTATCGCGTGGATTAAAAAATGTTTTTTACTGGACTAAAGTTCGTAGCCTTTTATTAAGAAGTAGTTTGACATGAGTCAATAATCAATGAAGCAATGATCGATCAATAAAATTTACAATAACAAATTAACGTTAAATTAATTCATTGCTACAAATTGGTTATCCATCAAGATCATTTCTATTTCTTATTTCAAGTTAAACTTGTTCTGTACCTAAAGTACGAAATATTTGTTCCAAAAAACTTGCGAGTCGAACTTTTATTTATTTATTTATTTTTTGTGATGTATGGGAAAGACTTCTTGAATGCTGTTTATGCCGGTGTTTTAGAAATAAATATTTGTTTTTGGCATAGTATGCCAATCGTGAATGCACTATTGGCCGTACAAGGTAAAACTATTCAGATGATATCTGAAAATATGGGCATATGTACGTATGGACATGCTTATACTGTTAACTTTACAGTAAACTGTAGTTTGTTAGGAAGTAACGATGGTAGAAAAGAAAATAGTGCTTGGATGATAATTTAAATTTTTATATTATAGATATATTTTATCAATGCAAAAATAAAACGTAAACTTATTTTTATTATTCTGTTTTTGATTGTTACTCAACGAGTGTAAAATATTAGATTTCTAAATAATTAGCTACGGTCAATAGCAGTATGTCCTTGATTATTAGTATACATATGGTTAGAAATGATTTTACAATCACTCAATCATACCAAAAATAATAATAAAATAGTATTTGGCATACCTGCAGCATTCAGAGTGTCGTTAATTCAAAATATTAAAAATCTTAAAAGAATTAAATTAATGAAAAACTGGATTTATAAACTACACACATACATATGTAACATACTCATAGATTTAAGATACATTAAATACGAATATCAATTGTTAAATCGTTTACTCTGTTGTTTTATGGCCGGCCATTCCCACTAAGTTCTTTGTCAAACATTTAACCATCAAGGTCTTCAACACGCTCATACAAACTATGTATGTTCATTGTATGTACTCGTATGAATTTAGTATAATTACTGGTTCATGTGCATTTATTTGTTATATAAATTTACCAAAAACAAAATGCAAACATACATACATTTTCATATAAATATGTACTGGGTATGCACATGTAAATGAATGTATGTACGTACTTATCTTCAAATGCTTCTTTTGCCAATTTGATCGTCCGACCAACAGCTGCCTAACTTTGAATTCTTGACTTCAATTCAACTCAAGCTCAAAGTGCTTTTAATCTTTTCTTTAATTGAAATTAAGTAAAAACTTGCTCAAATTTAGGCATGAGTAAATAGTAACTAACTATTATAGCATTTATCTGTGTTTGTGGATACATGCCCATGGATTCTTGTCGTAATTTTAGAAAAAGTGCATTGTTATATGCATATACATGGCACCATTGTATAGCAATAAAAACTGGACTCCATATCCATCAGATAGATACCTTTTCGAAAGGCCAAATTTTTAATAAACTTATTTATGCTGGACAAAAACGGAGCACTTTAGAGGAGAATAGAGAAAACAATAGAGATAATAGAGGTACCAAAGCGAAGTAAGCAGCATGCACGGATAACCGAACTTCAACTTTATATAAGGTATTTAAATATAATGAACTTTTGTCTGTCTTATATTAGTTGATCCTTTGCCTATTTTTTAGGATGCGCTATGATGGGAAAGTTTCACGAGAAGCGCAATGGTAATTGGTATAGTTTTCAATGAATTAAATTTTTATTTTGCTCATGTAAGACATTAGTAGATTTTTGTGGTTCAGTTGTAATAATTAATTAATAATTCAACAAATTGAAAAATATTATTTAAAAATCGTGATAAAGATAAGATGAGGATTATTTCCATCAAATAATATACAAAATTTAGATACTGTAGCAGGTAGTTAACAATAAAGGCGGACATTTTCGCGTCGATCCTTCGCAACTTTGTATATGCGGAACGTTCTGGAAGTCATCAACACTTTTACATATTTGTATTAGATTTTCCTTTACTCCCCGTGAAATTTGTAAACAGGCAATTTTTAAAATTATTTTTTGCTTTAAATATTATTTGTACGATCCAGCGATATCATTGAACAGGCAGTAAATTTGTTATTCACTTTGTGATATTGTTAAAGCATCAAACATAAATTATTTGCATTGCCATCAAACATCATGCAAAATAAAATAAAACAAACCCCGAATCAAATAAAAAAATTTATTTAAAAGATATTTTCGAACTGATACTGAAAAATTCTTGGAGATTCCTATTGCTTGGTACAATAAAAGTTTAGAATCATTATTATTACAGTAATCTTGCAATTCAATTACAATATTTTCGACGATTTTATGGCTGTTTAAAAGTTCGTGCTTCCCATTGGTAAATGAAATTTTTTTCCAATAACTAAAATGTTGGGAATAAACAGTCAAAAGATATATATGTATTTGCAGAAAATCCTAGAATAATACTCTCTAGGAGACCAGAGTTGCATTTTCAAGAATAGATTGTAATCAGATCGGGTTCTATTTCATTTTTTGAAATTATTGGAGATTTGAAACTAATGCCTACAATAAAAACTTTTTACTGGAATTTCTATGCAGTTAATGATCTTAAGGGCTTCTAACCAGCTGAAGACGTTGGAATTGCTTCCCACTAACAAGCTCCTTTAATATTTTTATTTACATATTTATTAAATGCCTAACTCATAAAAAAATATTTTATGCTTACAACTTATAAACATAAAATATATTTTAGGCATTTGGCCCTTCAAAAGTAAATGGTTATATAGACAAATAAATGAATCGAATTTAATTTGATAATTTTAAGGAAGGTAATGTTTGTACTGAAGTACAATTTAGTCTCAACTTACTTTTCTTTAATTGATAGTCCATTTAGTTCCGGCACCGTACACCAATGTTGTTCCGGTATCAGTGTCAAAAAGATTTGAGAAAAATAAACAAAAGAAACAAAAAACGCAAATGGGATCATGCAGAGAAATAAAATTTTTTGATATTTTCCAAATTCTCCGATCATGGGCAAAAGATCGTCGAAATCTATGGAGTTGGAAGTTGTTGCAACAATGCTGTTACTGTTCGTTGCTTGTGCGTTATTGCCCTCTAACTGTAAACCATGGGCATTGCCACTTTTGCGTCGAAACACTGTTTCCGATCCATTTTCATCGTGCACAAATGTTGTGTTTGCAAATGCATTTGTATTTGCAGTATCCTTCGATTGACCCTGATTATTTAGTGTCATAATTACAGATTTTTTTCAAATTATTTTCTAATGTAATAATTGCAAAATGAACACCAAGCAATATTTATAATAACAATTATAAAACACTTGATTTTTTTGTTTTATTTATTTTATCTTTTGTATATGCTTGTAACTTCGTTTTCTGTTCATATATGCATGTACATACATACATATATATTTATTTTTGTATTTAACAAAAGTTATATTTAACACAAACGTTGAAATGCTAACGTACTCGTATGTATATCACTTTACAATATTAAAACTTAAGCTTAATAAATTCTTCTTGTCGATTACACTTCTAAGACTGAAATGAATACTTGTACGACAAATCTTTTTATAGTATTTTTTCTTTAGCAAATACAAATTATTAAAAACGACTCTTTGTCTCACAAGCTTTAATAAGCGATTTTGTAGCCTAAATATTGTGGCAGTTGTTCCAGTACTTGGTTCTTTTAAGTTGTCTATAATTATTTCTTAGTGTTGTTCTAAAGAACATTTTAAGCAAAATTATGTTTTAGTGCGACTATTTGCAATCATATTTTATGTTTTTGATTAAAATCATTAGTTGAGAAAAACCGGTTAATTTTGAAAACTAATTTCCAACGTATTACAGATTTAAGTTGAACTAGTCGGTCTATAACACATATACACACATGATTACTGCTTTAGTAAAATACCAATATCTATAAAAATTTCAATTTTGTGCATTTCCTACCAAAAACATATTTACGAACTATAACGGAATTCACCACAAAATATTGATCACTTTTATTATTTATTTGTATCTTAAATAATCTGGCCAAACCTGTAACCTTGAAGATAAGTTGTTCTTATTATAAGTAAACTTATGCTCAATATTGTGGCTGTATACACGATTTGTTTCAGCATTCCAAGCAATCAAATCGTTTGGAAAATTTAGGTAATTTCTATAGAAAAACACATTGTACACGAGGTGGGCACTTGCAATACACATAGTTTAATTAAATTGGAATATCTGCTATTTATAAACAAGTGTTATAAAATTTAATTAGTTTAAAATCAACTAAAATTTCCACAGGAAAAAATAGAAACAATTGCTGCACAAATCTGGCATAATGATACATTTTTTTTTTAATACTTATTTTTAAAAATTACGGTATATATGCTTTAACGGAGTAATTGTCTTCAATTCAAAGTTAGTGCCTCATTACCGGAACAGGCTGACAACAACTAACACAACCTTGCTGATCGGAAGAGTTGGACACAGTATTCATGACTGAGTGCGGAGTCGAACTCTGGCTGCTCCTCTTCATAGTCTCGTGTTTACTTCAGCCAATAGCACGCTCATTTCATTAATTTCGTATACGTTACGAAACATTTTAGTCGTACCAATTATAAATATCAATATTAAGTACGAATTATTTCCAGTTCGGTTTATTGTGGAAACGGCTGCTGTAAATGTTGGCGGGCAATTAGAACACCCTACGACGGAGAAAAAAAACTTGGGAGGTGAATCGAACATACCAATATGGAAACCGTATCAATGAGTTTATTTACGGAGTATGTGGTTGTGAATGAAAGGCAGATTGGTTTTTAAGGATACGTTCACAAGTTATTCGAATTTAATAACTAAAAGATTAAAACGACGAGCATAACAAGAAGGAATATTTAATACAACAGAATTTAAAACTGATCAAACTGACTATTTAAGAATTTTAGTTAAGTTACTTTGCCTTTATACTAAAATTTAAAATATTTCCAAATAACACTTGCTACTGAAACACCCTTTAAATATTTGTCTATTGAACCAATCCAAAGCTGGTATGCATACTCTTCTATTGTGTATTAATTACTTGATCATGACCTACTACTTTCGACAACATGTGTGTCAAAACTTTTATATGAAAATGTACTTTGCAAAGATCCAAGTTAAAAAAACAGCGAACAATACATTGAGATATCTACATATGTTGTACATATGTTTTCTAATTTTAATTTATTACAATAATTTATATTTTCAAACTTTGTAAAATATGAAATGTTTATTATTGCATCAATACTCACAACAATTTTTCCCACGTGTAAAATATTATGAAAAATGGTACCTATATGACACTGCCTTGCATTGCCTAAGTTACTACAAGTTTCTATAATATCTACGTCATAATTATTTAAACGATTAAAATATTTTTATTAAAAGTAACCCTTCTTATTAACTGTTTACTCATCATATCAAAACATATCATTTCGTAATTGAACTATAATATTGATGCAATATACATACATTTACATACAGTACAGCAAATAAAAATAATTATTTCAGTATTATTAAGGGATGTAATATTTCCCTTTGCAGAAACTGGAAGAAAAATGAAAAATGTTTAAAAAATTTAAATTATTAAATAAATTCTCGATCGTCAGT
This sequence comes from Linnaemya tessellans, assembly GCA_951800035.1. NCBI lineage: Eukaryota > Metazoa > Arthropoda > Insecta > Diptera > Tachinidae > Linnaemya > Linnaemya tessellans. Next base: position 870,981 of record OX637535.1, read on the forward strand.
TAATTAAAGTTGAATCATACACATTTAATTTAATATTAGAGTTAGGTGTCGGAATTTATTTTAATAAGTTTATTAACATAAAATCCAGAACAAACTTTTATTTATTTCATACGGAAATAATTTAATTTCAAAATGCAAATTAAATTCAAAGGTGGCTGAAAACCTTTTGAAATATTTATTTTTAATCAGCAAATACAATTCGACTGTTATGTGCTTTAAGATTCTTTTCAGCATTGTAAGAATAAACATTGCCGTCTATTTGATTCATAAGATTATTATAGCTTTACATACGCCTGTATAATAAATAGTATATGTATAGAAGAATATTATTAAAGCGGCCGCTCAATACACATTTTTTATTGAAGGAATGTTCAAAAATATTGGCCTTACTCGCAGTCATAAACAAATTATAATTTAAGAGTTTAAAACCAGCATTTTGTATGGCACCTGGACCATACTCATAGTCAAAACAAGCACATTTTAAGAGTTTGTAGGGAAACACTGGTTTTAAACTCTTAAAGTACACTTTGTTTATGATTAACTATGAGTATATTAATTGTTGACAAAGTTTTTATCATTTGAAAATGCGTTGACATGTGAATGACTGATCATGTATGTCTATTGTAGGGTACCATATATTAATAAATCAAAATTCATACTAAAAATAAAAACCAACAGGTCCAATTTTGTGTAAGATATTAGTAACTTGAAATAATTTTAAATTAAAATTTTTAAGGCTCCTTTTTGTGCGTGTAAGTGTTCTTTGAGGTTCAATTTTATTTTCATAAACCTTTTTTAACTTTTCTGTTATTATAAAAGTTGCTGTAACCAAAAACTTGTAGGGGAAAGCAAATTAACCCCTTTATAACCTGCTTTTAAAAAGCAAAAAACCAAAAGAAATTTCTTGGTAGTCCTAATATCTGAAATAATTTTAGAATTCGAATAATATAAATTTGTTCCATGATGACCGAAAACCTCTTCAGGATAATATTTATTTTCAAATGAATGTTTTTACAATATTTTATATTTTCAGTATATCCCTTAAGTATATATTTATTAAGTATTTCTTGGGCCATAATTTCTATTCTCTAGTTTGGGCAGAAGTGGTTCCAGTTCCTAGATTTTGGCTTCCAAATGAGCTTAATCAAATTTTACTCCAAACGTTAAGTGTTTAACAGAGCTCTGTTTACTGCAGAATTGGTTTGGTTTGCGTCTTCGCTAATATAAATTTATCTTCACACACTTTGATTATTTTAATAATTGCAGTTATTTCGAAATTGAAATGTCTTAATGGTAATTAAAAATTAGTTCTATATGAATTCGTTTCACAGTGGCGCAAGCTATCGTTGTGTTAAATAAATTACATTTGAAACAAAATATTAGACTTATATTTTCTTTTAAATGTTATATTATTGCTACAGAATGAGAGATAGCTTGCGATATCGAGGAACAGGCAGTTAATTAAATATCATACGCAGAACATCCGGCATTTTTATGATATACAAATGAGTTAATGATTCGATTATTGCTAAACGTGTTTGCAAGTGTCAACATCTTCCGTCGCTTTCGCTTTTTGAATGAATATTGAATGCATATGTATGTATGTACCTATGTATGCATACATATTCATGAACGTATTCATATGTACATATGCATGTATGTGATTATTTTTATTACTTTAGCACAATCGATATTCATTTACAATACGTCACTTACTGTATCCAAAAAGAATTAATTTATCTCACACAAAATTTTAAATTTGCAAAGTGAATCATTTGAAACAAAAATATACATATACATTAGAGAGTAATTTTTTTTTTAATTTCTATCAGTAAGAAATGCTTAATAAATATCTTATATTATATTAAACTGACACAAAAACCCTTCGCTATAAACGAACTTAATAAAATTTAATAGAGCGTCTTTTCTATTGAACTATTGTAATGCTAGTTTATAATTTAAAAATTAAATTTTTGTGCTATACGGCACACATATCAGAGCCTACGTCTTTATTTGTAGGAGCTATTATGAGAGTACAGGCATAATTTTAGAAAATTTTCTGCCGCCTCAACATTACAGCTCTTGTTTTTCAACAACTCTCAAGGTATTTTATTGAAATGCAAAGAGTAATACCTCTAGAGGGAGGGTACGTACGAGTACATATTCACGCAAGTATATACATACTTACTTTAAATCAATCGAAAATTTCACCAAACAATTTGCAAAAGTCCTACGACATTAACCATATACATACATATATGGCAGTATCCCCATTCATGATATTATTTCCTCTTTATAAATTTTGCATCGTTAATGGAATTAATAGGATCGAAACACTAATGGAAAATATGATACCAATATTACATTTTTTGAGGTACATTTTCGAACTTCTTCGAAGCGGTATTACCGCCATTTACTTTATAGAATTTAAATATCTTAAATAAAAACTATAGATTCAACCATATTTAATATACAACCCATAATAAAACAAAATAGTTAGTTTTTGTATATGCATATATGTATGAGTTTGTATATATTATTTATTATTTTTGCATCTTATTCTAGTATTTGCATTTTTTAAACTTTTTCTGATAATTGCTTAAAATTTTATTTTTTTAATTTAATTTTTGAAATTTATTTCTATTTAATTTCGTACTTTTTTATAGGAATTTTTAGTGAAATTAATGGTTTTACTCATTTCTTCCATATTTGTATTATTATTTATTTATATAAAGCGTTAATATACATATACATAAGTAGTTAAATATTTACAATAGAGATTTTATATATTTAGGAGTTCAATTTATTTAAATTACTATTTTTATCTGTTGTAAAAAAGAAAGAATAATACCGATAATACAGTTTACATATTTCAGTTTTTAAAATAAATAATTAAAATTATTAAATTATTTTATTAAATCCAAGTATCAAATGCTTTTGCTTAAATATGCACTCACATCAGTTTATTATCTTGCATTCTTCTGTATTGAGCCAGAAAATTTTTATCGTTCTTATAGTTTTCAATATTGATGAATTTCTTATTCTTAATTTATGTTATTTTTTGTAAACGTTTCTTTAGCAATTCCTAATATTTATGTTTAGTGTTTACTTTAGATTGGAAATTTGACCCAGGAAAATATTTTAACAAACGCTTTTTTAGTGCTTGCAACTGTAAAATAAAATATATTATTAAACACATGTATATATCTTCCGATTTCGATTATATATTTTTCTGCAATTATATGTTTATTTTGAAAAATTAACTTAAATGAACAATTGGGGATACGTTTTAATAGTTTCACAATTTAACGGAAAATTCAAAAAGTCTCCATTCCAACGATAAGAATTGTCAAGGATCAACAAAACTTACTTATGAGATTCAAATCCAATAACTTATTCCTCCAATAAACTAAAGAATGTTGGATATTGTATACGTCGACCCCTAAGTTTATATTAATAATATACAATTTTATTACATATTAAACATCAGAATAGTTGGGAGTGCTCCCAATCGAATAGCGTTAAACACATTTTACATATATGCATATATATATATATATATATATATATATATATATAAGTATATATATATATACATATATGCATATATGTATATGTATATGTATATATATATATATATATATATATATATATATATAAGTATATATATATATACATATATGCATATATGTATATGTATATGTATATATATATATATATATATATATATATATATATATGCATATATATATATATATATATATATATATATATATAAATATATGCACATATATATATTAGTTAAACAGAATATTATATATATAATATTTAAAACACCTGCTTTACCGTCAAAAATTCTTTCTTTGACTGTGATCACTATATAATATTACTCGTTTAATTCGTATTTACCACTTATCGGTGCATAACATGTTTAATAATAACACTTTAAATCACTATAATCAAATTATGTATCAACAAACAAAACTTCCACAATTTAAACTGTAAAAAATGGTTTTAATGATTTAAAATTATCCCAAATTTTATACTAAAAATAGTTTAATAAAAATTTATTATAAGAAAGTCATGCACATTATTTTGAAGACATATTCGCATTTTCGATTTTTTAGACATATATATATATATATATATATATATATATATATATATATATATATATATATATATGTATATATATATATATATATATATATATATATATATATATATGTATGTATGTATGTATGTATATATCTGTGTGTGTATATACGCACATATTATTTGAGGTGATAGGTACATATATCTTAATGAAACGAAAGGAAAAGTTTATTTATGTATATGTATGTATGTTTGTATGTATATATATGTATATGATTTCATTATAAGTATTTGTGTATTTATTACAAATTGTTCAAAGTATGTTCAATCATTATTTACCATTTTTTAATTACACTGCTTCTTTTTATCGATTTGTTTTTAATTTTCAATTAACATTTTAATTATTTATTAATTTTTTTCTTATTTAAAGGATTTCATTTTTTACTGTGACTTATTTTAGTCTTATTTTTGTGTAATTTGATTTAAAATTGATGTGCTACATCGTCATGATTTATAATTGGTTATAATTTGGAAACCAATAAACAAATTTAATAACATTAACTTGGTGTTTGCGTGTGTGTATATGCAACAAATACATTCAACAATTCAGTTTATAATTTATATATTAAATTTTTTATTGCTAAATTTCTGTTTTATTTGTAGATTTTTTTAACTATCTTTGTAAGTACACATACATACACATATATGGTTGCGCATACGTTCCTAAGTATGCATGTGTTGTATTCACTTTAAGGAAAATGCATACATAAGTTTTTTATCAAAATACTTGCATGCATACCGGATGCTTTAACAGATTCACGTGTATAAATTTAGTTTCAAAAATCGTGTTCCTTTTTTAGATTTTGCCTTAAAATATATCATTATTATTTTAACGAAGAACACTCACTGAGTGTACGTATGAGAGAGTATGTGGTAATAACAGAGTAAGCTAGCTGTTCGAGAAACTAGGTTTTGTCCTTTAAAAACTGTTACGCTTACAACTGTAAATAGGTGCAATTAAGTTAAAAACGTAATTAGACTAATTATTTAAACTAATTTTTGAATAAAAAAAAAAAAAAACAAAGTACATATGACACTAGGTATTAAATGTTATAAGTGAAAAACACATGTATGTAATTGTATGTATGTAAATAATATGTATGCATACGTTGTTAATTTCGAATTGTAACATAAAACAAACATAATTAAAAACCGAACAAATGTACATATTTAAATTGTATAAAATGGATGTGAGTGATATAATTACTTTTAAAAACAATAATATGGAAAATCATTTGTAAATGTATTAACGCGAAGTGAATTAAATAGATTTCATTTACTTCATACTTAAGCTTATCATTTCATTGCAAATATTGAAAAACTTAATGTGATATTTAAGGAATGAATTCCGAATAACGAAATTAATTCCTTTTGCTAAAAATTGTTTTTTTCTTTCTTATTGTAAAAAATTGGGTGAAATGAATAAATATTTGCATACAGATATTTCCGTATAGTAAAAAAGTTCTGAGCTGTGCTCGCCACCTCATCAAATATACTGTTCACTGTAATTCTATTTTGCTATCAGGACTTCAAGATCGCGATGCATCCAAACATTGAACTTTTCTGAAATCTTTGCGATACACATATGTACATCAAGGGCTCAACATTGATCAGTTTTGGTTTAATCAAAACTGGTATTCATTTAATTTTTTTAAATTCCATGAATCGGTATTTTGTTCTATCTAGCTATTGTTAAAAAATCACTCTTACAATGTTTCGAAAAGTAAAGTTAATTCAGTTTTGTTTTCTGTGAAATCTGACTTTATCTAAAACAGTCGTTCACAAGTTATCTGCCGGCTTCTAGTATATATGTATGTACATATGTGAATAATGATATCCGGGCCATGGGTTGTACAATTTTAAATAATTTTAGGCACATACAAACATACATATGTATGTATGTACAAATGTATGTAGTAGTTTTATTAAAAAACATTTGTTGATAGACTAAAAATGCACCATAACCATATAGAATGTGTGCATTATATAAGAATAAGAAAAATTCATTATGGTGCTACTCTCGTGCTTTTCTACAGTCAGGAATAAGGATTTTTCCACCCGTGTATTTTTGTATAAATAAAATGAATATTTTCATTGATGAAATCTAGTTTCGGCAAATAAACAAATATGTAAGAAAAATTATATGTATGTATGTATGTATGTATATAGTATGTACATACTATGTGTATACATACATATGTATGTATGTACATACATATGTATGTATGTACATACATATATCGATATTTCTATTAACGAATTGACCGGTAACGTAATTTTCTCTTTTTTATAAATATGAAAGTGCATTCTTGACTTAAAAAAATTAATAAAAATATAGAAGAGCTGCAATTTATCAAATTGTCTTAAAATAAAAAAAATTGTCATTTCAGCTTTTGTAACTAAAATTGTTTTTCATTTGACATTTTATATTAAAAACAAATTTTAATTTTTTATTGATGCTTCAAAAGAAAATTTTAACGTTATTTACAAAAAAAAATAGCAATTTTAAGGCATTTTACATATATTTTGCCAGGTCCATATTAATAGTCATAAACAAAGCATACTTTGAGGTTTTAAAGCCAATGTTTCCATACAAAATACTGATTTTAAACTTTTTAAAGTGTATTTTGTTTTAACAAAAATGTACCTACAAAGTGGAATTACGTACAAAAATCATAGCATTCACATGTATTAATATTGAGATATTGTTATATTGTTTAATATTAAATTTTTAAGGTTATTTTTGAGAACCGTTGTTTAACACTGAATAACACTTCAGATAATAATTTTGATTTTTTTTAAATATTTACTTAGATAAAACAACACGATTAAAATAAATTATGTATTTATTAAATGTCAACATCTCTAATATAATTATTAAAAATTCTTTACATTTTAAGCTTATTTTTAATAGAACTTTCCATGTACTTCACTTTTCGTATTTTTTTTTTACTTTACTTTTGGGGGTTTTTTTTTTTGAAATCGGCTAGCCAAAAAAAAAAACATATATGGAGATATTAATACATTAGAATATACAATTATGTAAAACCGTACACGGGATATTTTGGTGATTTAAAACTGTCACAGATATAATAACGAAAATAAAAAGAGGTGTTTTATAAGTTATTAAAGAATTATATAAAAAAAAAAAAATTACAAAAATTTGTTTCAATATAAAAGATCAACACAAATTGATGAATATGACACTATTTATAAAAACCAGAAAACCAGTTTTGTTATTTAGATATTGATCCGAATTATCATATCCTATTGATATATTTTGATCTTAAGTAATTAAAAATACGAGATATACATATACCTATATTCACTCTTTGTGTTAAGTTTATGACTAATATATACTATGCAGACGTATGTACGTACATACATACATACAATGTACTACGATTGGTTTACCATTATCTTTGTTTGCATCAAAATTAATGGAACAGCTGTTTTGTTTTTTTGGTTTTGTTGCTGACGTGAATACTAGTACTTTAATCACTTCTACTAGATTATCAAAGTCTACAAGGATACTTGTACTTCTGGTTGAAGCAACTGCATGTATGGTTCGCTATCTTCTTCGTCTGACATATGAACAAGATCTATATATTTAAGTCAGGTTTCATTTAAAAATGAAGTTAATAGAAAAACCAATTCAAAACGTAATAAATAAATTGTAATTCATATTTGTATATTTTAGGTCTTTTTAATATTAAAGAAAACACAACATTTTTGCTACCAAATTAAGACAACTTCGTCTCTTTATCTGCGAAAGTCTTGTTAAATGAATCAGCAATATTATAAATATTTCGTGAGTTGGTGTGCAGATTGCGCTACGCATCCTTATGAAGACATTTTAATCGGTTAGACTATTAAAAACCATTATTACAACTTCTTGTTAGTTAAAAGTAGAATTTTATCAGACGTATAAAAACTTTTCCACATTTTTTATACGTCTGATAAAATCCTAATTTTAACTAACATGACGTTCTAATAAAATGGCCCTAAGCGTTTATTTTTTGCTCCGAGTTATTTTTTGTTCGTCGAAATTTAGTATTTTATATTATTCGCTAGAATAATCTTTAGTAGTCATAGCCAACATATTCTATTTTTTATACATATGTATATCTAAGTTATTTTCTCCCTATGAGAAGTTTTCTTGTTGGGCAAAGACCCAAAATTTTTAGATGTTCAGCAGTTGCCTTATTTCATGCAATAATAGTTAATTATTACATAATAGCCCAATTCACAATCCTGTGCAAATGGTCTTGCATAATAGCATTTGCGAATTGAGAGAGTATTTGAGAGCATTTTCAATGTATTTTGTTGGTGTAGAGCACAATTATTTTGCAAATGCAATGATGCACGACCATTTGCACAAGATTGTGAATAGGGCTAATGTTTAACTATATAAAACTACACAAAATGAAGGTCACTAATTGATAAGAAGTAATTGGAATACTAAACTATTAAAAACGAGTTGGGTTCCCACTACTTTTTCAGTACTGAATACTACCTTTGCACCAATTTGGGTTCGATTTAAAGTTTAGGCAAGGCAATGATGTTTTTTTTAGTTTTGAACAAAAGCTAACGATTTTAGAAAAAAAAAAACAGTTGCACGACATTTTCATGAAGATTTTCACAGAATTTGAATTCTAACTCCGTTTTTAATTCAATTCTTTGAGCGATTCTATGAATAGACTATATGTCTTAATTTCGTTTATGATCTGCTAAACTAATTTAGTTTTTTTCTTTGTTAACACATGTTTAAAATTTTTATTCTTCTTTTAAATTTTACCTTGCATAAATCACGTCAGCTTAAATTATTATTTAGTTTCGTATGGATACTTGACTTCTGTCCTTCTATTTAAGATTTACAATGCTACATGAAAAACATTCAATTAAGTTTGAAACAACAAAAAAATAATAAATTAAACATAATATATGTAACTCCTTTGTTTTTTTTTTCATAACATTTATAATGTTAAACAAGAAAAAATAGATTTATTTCCAATTTCTAATAAATACTATTACAAAAAATGTAAAATAAATGATTTCCATTAAAATAATATTAAACAATTTAACTAAATTATTCGACGTTCTTATTTTCAATAATTAAATTTAAAATGTCTTTCCATAAAAAATTGTGGAACTGTTTAATAGTTTTAATCCTTCTTAAAAAATTTAATATGTATATTTATTGAACTATTTCAAGGTCATTTAGCCTTTAAAGAACTAAAACAAAACAAATTGAAAATATATGTATATAACAATAAAAATCTAACAAGCCAGACTGTTTCTGTTCTAATCCTTTCCTTTCGGCTTTTTCATTCATAAACGTAACAAAATCATTTTACATGAAAATCGTAGAATAGTAAACAACAGGCAGAAGCAGAAGAAATAACTAAGTGAGTTTAGAAGCTCTATTAGCCAACTTTTTTAGAAGTCATCGTTATAATCATCATCGTCGTCATTTGATTCATTGGATTCTCCAAATAGTAGGCTCATATTACTTTGATGATGCATCTGAAATGTTGCGCAACGAAGAAAAGAAAGAATAGGGAATGCTAAAACTTCAAAACTATATTATGGAAACGTTATTTTTAATTTTATGAATGAAACCAAAACTAAACTCAATACTCTATTATTAAAGTAGTAAATAAATTATATTATGTACAAGTTTAACCCTGACGGTGATAATAAAATAGATATATGCACATATTTATATACATATGTATGTTTGTATAATACTGACGGCATTAAGACTATTTAAGGAAAATATTAGATTCCTTGTAGAGCCAAATTTTCAGTTTTTGTATAAATCCATAACCATTAGAAAAAAATTAAATAAAAAAATTAAACCAAAACCAGCATTACAAAACAAAAACTTCAATATACCTTAATTATTATTATATTAATGAATTGCGTTTATTTAAGCAAGAGGCCAATTATTTTTTATAAAAAACTTTGTTTATTTATAAAAAATAATTGAACTCTTGCTTAAATAAACAGAATTTATTAATAGTCGAGTAAATTTTGTGAAATAAAGTTGTTATTATATTAAACATATGTTATATACATATTTTTGTTTGTTTAGATGATAATGTATGGACACATTATTGTAGTGCCATATTTTATAAAATAAAACGGAATAAGATTTGTTACTGCCGATTCAGCCATATCGCGAGGCAGCGATCAATTGTGCAAATAACATTTAAAACAAAAGCAAATTTTAAAAATTGTCTTGGTTTTAAATATTATTCATGCGATCGGACGATAGCTTGCGACATCGTGTATACTTTGTGGTTATACACTATCACAAAACCTATTATTAAAATATCATGCGGAAAAATCCTTTAAATTTTGAAAAAAAGTTACTCAATAGAACTATTATTAAACATTTGTTTTTAAGCTGCATAACAGTATTTAAAATATATTGATGTTAAGTAACGAATTTGTGTAACTGCAAGATTTCATATTAAATCAAATTGATCATATTTTTAATAATATATTTCAAGCATTCACACATATTTTTGAATTTACTAAAATAGAATTCAGATTTCTTTTGATCTATATTAGAAATAGATTTTTATTTAAAAAAGTATTAGAGCTGGCAGTAATTATTCACACATTTCTTTAATACTTCAATTATTGCTCAGAATACATAAATTTTAAAATCATAATTTTTAAGCTTTAAACTTGAAATCTGTTATGGTAAAATTATATAAAAATTGGCGTTAGGTAGTATTATATGAATTAAATCGAATTTCAGTTTGTTCTTAGAAAACAAAGAATTATTTATTATTTTGAAATTTTCGAATATTTTTAACGTTTTGAGTTTAAAACTTTAAATTGATTTGCTTGTTAATTCTTTCTTTCGTACAAATATATTTAAAGCAAGAACAAAAATTTAAAATTTGTTTTTGTTTCAAATGTATTTATACGAAAGAAAGAATTCATTCGGCAATAAATATTTTAATTTAAAACAAGAACAAAAATTTAAAATTTGTTTTTGTTTCAAATGTATTAATACGAAAGAAAGAATTCATTCGGCAATAAGAAATAGGCAGTAAGTATATCTAAATCATTAATAGATTTCATCTTCTTATCTTATGCACGAACTCTCCAAGAACCTTGAACTTTTCAAAAAGTACAACGAATAAATTCTGTTTTTGAAAGCTTCAAATCCAGTTATGCTTTTTTTTCTAGTTCTCATTTGTTTTTTGAGAGTTGCTGCATAAACTAATAGGTTTTGTGACTTTTAAATTAGGTTGAAGTCTATTGATGATTTGGTGTAAGAACAAGCAATTTTTATTATGAAATTATTTGAGACATCCCAGATAAATTGTACTAAATGTTTTGAATTTATGTTTACCATTTTATATTTTTCAGATCTGTTTATTGATTTGGAATTTGTTGCTTTTTGTTTATAAAACTTATTATTAAACTTAAATTCATGGATATGAAAAAATATATATGTATATAAATGAAGACGTACAGCTTTATGATAGCCAATCCACTGTTTTTTTCACTTCACTCCCAGGATTAAAATTTTAAAGTAAAAACGAAAAGTGATATTCATAGATAGGCTGAGAAAAAGTGCTTATTTGTATGAATCTATGCATATGTATGTATGTATGTATGTATGTATATAAAAATTATAAAATGTAATGAATAAATAAATTATGTATTAATATGTTATTTACTTTTTTTGAATGAATTAACCAACTTCATAAGCAAATGAATGTTTGTATGTTTATTATTACCGTGTATACAAAAAATATTTATTTATGTATATACATTTTTATGTTTGGGAAAACACTAAAAATTTACTATACCTTGCTGGAATATTTTTGCGTTGTACTATTGCCACTGCTGTTAGATGTAGAGTGGTTTTGTGCAGCAATCGAACCATTTGCTGCATTTGAGCCAGTAATTCCAGCGGCTATCAAACTGCCGTGAGAACCGCCGTTGCCACCACTAAATCTTGATGATGATGATGTGGATTCGTGGTTACGTTTCTTATCTTTATCACGTTCACGATCCTTTTCGCGATCACGATCTTTTTTCTTATTATTGCTGCTGCTAATGTGCGTCGCCGTTGAGGGGTTGGTGTGTGAGCTTGGAGCACTATAGGAAGAAAATGCATGCGCATACGATGGATGCGTTGTTGCTGTCAAACCGGAGATCAATTCCGTTGAACCACTGTTATAGCTCTCTAATTTATCCTTGGATATTTTTATTTTCAAAACCGGAGGAGCATGTGATGCTACCGAATCAGTATTGATTTGACCAGAAGAAGCAGAAGTATTAATATCACCCATAATACGATCTTTGGGTATTTTTATTTTGAATCCTATGGGCTCACCAGAAGCTTCAAGTTTTTCTTTGGAAATTTTTATTTTGACATGTTCTGCAGCTCCCACTGTACTGGAATTCGCATTATCATTGTCTCGATCGCGTTCCTTGTCTTTGTGGCGATCTTTATCCTTTTTATGCTTTTTTCTTTCTTCCCGGTCTTTTGATTTGTCTTTGTCTTTCTCTTTGTGTTTATGTTTGTCTTTCTTCTTCTTTTTTTCCGACTTGCTACCTGATGTGCTATGCTCATCGGTCTCCATGACCGAAACATCAGAATTACCCGACAAAACATTATTATTAACCGATGTTAAGGACGTGTTTTGTTGATTATTTAACGAGGTAGTAGCAGAAGGTTCAAACAATTCGGCAGGTGGCTGTAAGCTTGGCGTAATAATGGAAGGTTCCGTCTTCAACAAACCGCTTGTGCAGCATAAACTCTCTTTCAAAAGATTTCGTACTAAATCTGGATTAGTTTCTATACCATTCACAACTTGATGCTTGCTAACATCGTTGGAGCTCGCTGCATCAATCTTTCGTACTTTGCTATCGCGCATAATTATATCGTCTTCTTGTTTAATGGCCACCAGTTCATTGACTCTTTTAATACCCCCAACCGTTCCCATGTTACTTGTAATAGCAAGTTCGTTAAGGCCTGCTAATGACGAATCCATTTTTTTTGTGCCGGAAGTTTTTATAACTTGTGCTTGCGTTGAAGCATGAGCACCAGCTGACCGTCCAGTGCCTTCTAGATTTGACGAGTTGGAACGGTTTTTATCTTTCTTAGAAGTTGTGTCTCGTTCGATTTTTATCTTTGGAGGACTACTTTCTTTATTATTTACAGAAGTGGAAGGTATTTTGTAACCACTCGTTTGGTACACCTCAGAACTTTGTGTTAAGTTGCCGCAACTATTTACAAAGCTGTTTAACCCGCAGCCTGATTGGTTTGGAGGTTGCAACTGTTGAGACATTTGAATCTCTGATTGGTGGACTTGAATCTTGTCATTCCAAACGGGACTAAACAATGAACTAGACATTTTTGCTGTATGACTTTGTGGTTCCTGATTACAAGGATTATTGGGGTGAGAGGGTTCTTCGGAATGTTGTAGAGGCTCAATTTTACTATAGTTATTGCTAACAAGAGAGGGAGTGATGTGGGATTGTTGGTATAAATCGTGGGATGCGCTTAAGCCGCTATATGATTGATCTGCAGGTGGAGGTTGTTGTTGTTTATGGTGGTGGGTCATAGTTTGCGACTGCTGTTGCATATGGACGGAAATTTGTTTTGATTGTTCATGCTTAAGGCTACTGCTACTATTGTTATTGCCGCTAATATTAGTACTATTGTGACGAGATCCCTGCTGCTGTTGCTGTTGGTGAAAGTTGAGTAACGTTACCGCCGGACCATTACTGAGAGGCTGAGGAGGTGGCTGATTATTATATCCGGCTCTCGATGGATGTATTAGATTACGAGTTATGTCGTGCATTGTGTCCAACTTAGACGGCAGTTGACTGTTGTTATTGGTTCCTGGCGGTATTTGTAAGCTATTACCACCGTATTGAGAGGAAACGGAAGAAGAAAACATTTTGTTACTACTATTTGCGTTACTTTGCTTATTGACTTGTTCAGCTGCTAAGCGACCTGTATGATCTTTGGAGGACACTGAACGGTTTCCATCTTGTTTTTGTCCCATTTTATGGGAAATTGAATGTGGCGGGATGGTGTGGCCAGACGACGCTGGAGGTACCGCCAAACTTCTTTCTCTGGACTTGTGGTAACTCACTTCCATCGAATGTCCTTGAGATGTAGACTGCCTGTTTTGTGGACCTGTCATACTATTAGAAATCGATGACCTTGAAGACGAGGAAGACGAGCTGGAGGATTTATTTGCAGCAGATGCCATCATAGCGGCATTGTGTTCTCGTGGTGGTCGATTAGAAACAATATTACTAACTCCGTAAGGCTGTGGTTGCTGTTGTTGCTTACCGTGTCCAGCATTAAGTTTGTGGTCTTTAAAATCAGAACCATTAAAATCTGTTTAAAATAAAAATAAGAGAATTAATATTATTACCAGGAATATCGGCAGTTGAATAACCAATTTTGGGGGGATGATGAGAAGACGAGGATGATGAAGAAGTACTGTGGTGAGAACGGTGTTGACTGGAAGAATGAAGTTCCGGCTTGCGCATTTGTTGAGCTTGGTGAGGGGGTGGAGGTAACATTGTTTGCGACATACTTCCAACTTGTTGTTGCGAAAGAGAATCTCCTCCTGAAGACCCTTGACTGGAATACAGTGATGATGATGATTGTGATTGACTGCTACTGTTTACAACTGTTTCAGCTGGATGATACATTTTCATATTCATCATATCAGACACTTTCCAATCTTGATCCGCTTTTTTATCTTTAACCTGCCCCTGACGATTACTGGCACCTTGTGCAAGAGCCTTGATTGAATTCAATTTCGATTTAAGGCGGGCCGGGCTTTTTTCATATATAGCAATAAATTCATCGGTTAATTTCTTCAGTAAATCCATCGTCACCGTCTCATCCACATAATGAAACCAGTGCTTACCCTCTGTAGATTGAGGAATCTAACAAGAGGAATGAAACAAAATCAAAATTTTACTCGTCCCAAAACATTTCAGAAGCACAGCAGAGGCCAAATTACCGCATTCGATATCGATCGAAATTTCAATACAATTCATATACAAATTTCGATCGATATCGAATGCCGTAATTTGCCTCCAGCACTTTTTGATTTATAAATTTCTTACCTCCCAACGAGACCATTTACAAGCCAAATAAATGCAGAAACACGCCACAACTGATGGTTTGTACTGCAGGCACATCGAAGTCAAATGCAAGCTGTTTGATGCCAAGAAATACGAAGTTTGCGCCAAATCCTTGCAAGCTTTAAAGTAAATAGATTACTACATCTTTATATCTAATTAATAGCACGCAACTGTTAGTAAATTAAAAAAAAAGCTTTTCAATATATTAAACAGATTAAATTCTTCTGGTTTTCTGACCTCATTTTAATTATTATTATTCTCCAATTTTTTTAAGCTTAAGGTCTCTTTATTTTTATATTTTAAAATATGTTATTTTGCAATATTTCGTCACTTCTTTGTGTGACTTCTTCAGGATATTAATTATTTGATTTAAAAAAAATGTTTATGAATAATATTGCGATAATTTTCAATATTGATAAATAATACATTTTAACATATAAAAATAAAGAGACCTTAAGCTTAAAAATATTAGAGAATAATAATCGTAAACAGATTTTCAGATATTTCCATTTGCGATTTTTCATTGTATACTTACATATATGTTTATGTATCTAAACGTGATGACAAGATAATAATAAACGATAGATATTCTCATAGTTATCACCTGTTCGAAATATGTATATCACATTTTGTGAATATATTGCTTCCGATTGAGCTTTACAAAATTTGTTCAATTTATAACATTTAATATACAAATTTGAATTTGGTTTAAATAAAATCATAAACAAAGCATTAAGTTTAGAAACGCCACCACTACTTACAAGACTTACACATAGTCTGTTCGTGTGATAATATTTAGAAACGTGGACAAAGTTCTAGATCGTTTTTAATGAAAGTTGTGCTTAGTTAATAATTAAATACTACAAAACTTATAAGTTGTAACTGCAAAATTTATGAAAAGTAGAATAGAAAAAAATTTTATATTTTTGATATGTATGCATATAACATACTTTTTCTTAGGGTGCATTACACCTGAGGAATCGAGAAGAAAAAATCAGCATGTCGGACACCTTAATTGGGTGCCCTATCTTAAACTAAGCCCGAATTGTCATTCTGGTTGTGCAAGGCGTTTACGCCTCTGTCGTTTTTGGCAGTGCATTAAAGAAAACTGCTTGTGTGGTTCTTTAATCTTGTACAAAAACGCCTTCGACATAAATACCGACGCCTTACAAAATCAGACTGATTGTTATTCCTAGCAGATATGCGTATAGATATTAATATTATTACCTTTAACCAATTGACATGTTTTCACAACATGAGTATGTGGATGATCAATAGCAACATCAAAGCCAAGCGTTTGTAGCAAAACATTTTCGTTAAACACTAAGTCTTGTGCTTGCTCAAGATAATAGGTATCTGTAGTGGAGGTAGTCGGCTGGTTGAGACACTTGTTTGCAGCTTTTATAACGTGCTCCAACTTTCGTGGTTGCTCTTCAACCTTAGCGGCTAAAAACAGACTGGCCGCAGCAATGCCATTGCGATGAAAATGCGTAAATGAATGAAATGCATAAAATCGATGCATATACACAATGGCAGTGTTAATACATAATTGTGAGCTATAAAATTGTAAAGAGATAATAAAGTGCAGTTAACAAAATAATTAGTCTACCTACACTTGAAGCCTTTGTCCCATTTCCTGGATAAGATACGCCGTCATTTGGCGGTAAGAAAGTTCTTGATCTGGCGAAATGCCAGCTTTCCGGCTTGGAGAATTAGATAAATCATCAGATGAGAAGTACCACATAGAATCCTTGTCCCTGTCGCCGCCATTAATGCGAGCAGGAGATGGGCTAGGCATGCCGCTCATCGTATTATTGATACCAATATATAAATGGGAAGGTTACCCAATAGACAAAGAGAAAGAGACACAACTAAAAAATTATGCCTTGGAGAACAATTAGCAATTAAAGAATATAATCGCCAGCATTTAAAACATTATTTTTAAATATAAAATTTCTTGGCATTTATTAATTAAATTTCTTCTAATATCAACAGTTTTGATGAGCATATATTTTACGATACAGGAATGCTGGGGGTCGCCGACTATTACGACGTTTAATTTTCGCTGCTTCTACTTTTTTAGCTAGCAATATACTGCTCCGATTTTCTATGTAGTATTACCACTGCCAGTTGCGACTGCGAAAGTTTAACGTCGACGCCACTTAACACTACACTATATTTGTATCCCAAGTCAGTCAGATATGGTTTCTTGTTTTCTTTGTCAAAATAATGACAAGTAAAATTACCAATTTGACGGATTTTTTCGACACAATAAGTGTAAAAATCTTTTTGGATTTTTCGGTACGATAGATAACGCTGACTCCGCGTTAATTGGGAAGTAAATATTTCCGAATGTTTTTCAATTTGCCATGAAGCCACGAGTATTTCGAAACACACATAGACACGCTCGCACACTTCACACAAGTCGTAATATGAAAATGAAAATTATTCCTTCGTTAGAAACACCTCCTAAACTTTGCTAATTACGCAATAGGGGGATCTCAAATGAGAACTTTATAATTTGATCAATTATAACACATTTATTATTTTGTAGTGCAAAATGCATGCACAAATTGTGATACTTTTCCAGAAAATATGTAGAAATTAACACTTGACAAAAAATGTATTCACTCACGGGAATGGCCGAACGACAAAGACGAACACAGGGATGTAAACAGCCTACAGCAGTGATGCCACCAGTATTCAAAATAATTGGTTTTATATAGCAACATTAGTCTTATTGTACACGAAATAAATGGTACCGTTGATATATTTCCTAAAACAATTTTAAAAGTTGGGTATTGATATTTACATGAAATTGATTTAGTTCTTTCGATTCCATGTGCAACAATGCAAAATTGGAGGATAAAACCTGATTGTTTTTGAGAATTCGTTTTCGATGTACCACATCTTGATGTTAATACTATTATTGTTTAAAAGTTATACAAAATAGTACGCATTCGATAAGAGCTGATCGCTTGGTATATGTGGTTGCCATTCTAAGAAGTAGTATTCAATATATCTTGCATCCCTCACATACAACCGTGATACATAGGGTACAAAATAAGTCGGTATTTAGACTTGATGTAGAAGAAAGTTCTGATTACTGGCTATCCGCAACTCGGTACTCACGCAGAACAAAATTATTTGTTGGAGATTAATATTAAAATAAGAGCAACTATATGTGTTTGGAATAAAGGCTTGTGTGCGATTTCCAGATGAAATAATGGCAAAACAATTGCCTCGCCAATGCGGACGCGGCGGAGTAGCCAACTGTGGTGGGATAAGTATTGTTGATAAGGATCTACGTGATCAATTACATCAGGAAATAGAAAATAAATCAAAATCGTGCTCCAATCCAACATATGAGTGCACCATTCCGCGACTAGATGGATTCGATTATTGTATGAGACACATTTTAAGAGATCCCAAAGGAAACTTTCGTCAATGTTCATATACCTACTTTAATGGAAAAAAATGTCCAAATGCTTTGCCCAAGCATGACACAAAAAAGGATCCAAACATGACGACTTTATGCTTTGAGCACAATCGTCAAGTACAGTTGCAGAAAACACATTCAACCGTAGGTAAATTCAAACATGTTGATACGAACGAAGTGTTACTTAACAGTTTAGCCCATCATATCAATGTGGAAGAATTGTTTGGAACAAATTCTGCAAATAGTGAACAGGATGAAGAGATTGATGTGGTTTCACCACATGTTACACCTTTTGGTAAGGCGCTGCTTTTCTTATTTAATTATATGCGGATGCACTATCATATGTTGTTTTAAATTTTAGTTAGTAATGACCAAATTCACAGTCTAAATGATATTGTAAGCACTATGCGGAAACGTCGACGTATTTTAGACTATGCTTCTGATAGTTCATCAGACGAAGAAGTTGTGAGCATGAATAACACATCTAGAGGACTGGAGTGTAACGAGTCGGACAATGAAAGTGTAGATTCTGAAGATGATGATTTGCTCAAACACGCTGGTATATATACTCGACAAGAGGCCATACGATTATCGGAGGCCAAACTGACCAAACTTCAAGGACTTTATATAGATCAAATAAATCGTTTGCATCATATATTACGAGAAAAGAGACGACGCTATTTGCATGCGATACGACGAGAGCGTGAACATTTATGCAGCATTCATCAACAATTGAAAGAAACGCCTAGAGAACGTGCGTTGTATGAACAATTAAAGGCGCTAAACTCCTACCATAGGAGGCATGGTGTAGAAGCGGTTTTATGTAAAAAATTTAAAGAAAAACGTAGCCGCGCCGGAGATTTGAGTTCAGTTCCAAAAAATTCCGGTTTTACAAAATGCATTTTTACTGAAGGAGGCGTTAAATGTGGAGACCGATCTTTGCCATGTTGCAAATATTGTCGCAAACACATTTTGGAAGATAAGAAGCAAATCTTATTTAAAGCTTGTGAAAAGGAAAAGTCAGGTGTAGTGTGCCAGGAAACAGTACCATTCATTTTTGATGATTCTACATGTATATTACACTTAACAATACCACATAAACGGCAATATGTACAAAAGGTAAATATTTGTTAATGTTTTATCCTAAAAATATTCTTGAGGGTGCTGTTGAATGATGTAGCTAATACGAGACTAGGAATCCAAAGCCCCGAATCCGACTCTGTCCTCAGCCATGAATATGGCGCCGATTTCGGATCAGCATGAGTGCATGATAATGTTAGTTTCTGTCGGCTTAGCACTGGTATTTGGAAGCGATTGACATTATCATGTGCTAAGAGCAGAGTAACAGCACCCTCTTTCGTCGCGTCTGTAGAAAAACTTGGCCGGCTAAGTAAATGAAATTTGAATACAAAGTTCTTTAATTTAGAAAAGTGGACATTTTTTCCAACACGAGTACATGAACTACATTATTTTTTCATTTTAAATAATTCAAATATATGAATCAAACTAGCTCCAAAGGAGATATTTCTTAGTATTTAAAGGGTTTTGTATTTTATTTTAAATAGCTTTTTATATTTGAACCGAAAAAAAAATAAATCAAGAAGAAAAAATACTAAAATAGGACAAGTTTGTTTTATATTTATTTTATAAGAAATGAAAGCATATATTTGGGTTTCAAAATTGATAAGATACAAATTTAGAAATGTTAAAGGTGTAATTCATGAAATGTATTTAATGCTTATAACATTCTTATTTGACATATTGTTGTACAAAATTTGTAAAATAAATTTAATTTAAATATTTTTTATGAAACATACCAAGTGAAATTCAAAGCAAAATGAATTAAAATTATATTCTAATAAAATACATTTATAGCATATTCATTTAAGACAGAAAAGTAAGCACAACTAAAAGTTTACCAAAAATACTACAACAGTTGTCAGATTGAAAATGGTTGCAAATAATATTTTATTATTGTTACTTTTGCAGAAATATGAATCTGAAACAGAGGAAGATGAATTCATTGATATTAAAACTGAAGCAGTCGATAAAACTTTATTGGACATAAAATCATCACCAAAAAATTCTGATGAAACGAAACCTATACCTCAAGAGAATTAGGAATATGGATTTTTAAATCAAGTAAAGTTTGTAATGGTCTATTTTAATTTTCAAAATAAAAAAAGAAATAACAAAAAAGCTACAACTTCTGGCAGAGGTTTTCATTTCTATTGGAGAACCACAAATACAAAATTTGCGGTTTTCTACCAAAAATTTGAAATTAAAAAAGAAAATCATAGATAAAGTTGAATCTTAAGAAAAAAAAATATGATTATGAACTTCGTTTCCAGTTGTGCCTGGAGCACAAATTGAGATACGTAAAAAATGTCCTGGATCGACAATAAACAACGCGTGTGTATGATTCAAAAATATAATGCCGAGGGTGATCGTGCGCAACTTTTCAACTTTCTCACGCAATTAACAGTACTCCAGAACGTTCGGCTGGACACTAGAAAACACCTTTTGCATCAAATGCTATATATTTTGAATCCCCTTGCAGGTAAGTAATGAATTTATTTTTTATATTTTAGTATTATATTTGTATATAAAATCATCTTATGGTGGCATAGTTTTAAGTATCTTATCGTCCACCAATATTCATGACATAATATGTGTACATATCGTCATCATATACATATATATGTAAATACTTCTTCTGTTTCTTTGTGTTTTTATGCGCTTTAAGTTCTATTTATGTGCAAATAAACATGTGACAAGCAGAAGAACAAAATATACTTTTTCTCATTTTTTGACAAATTGTTTTTTTTTGTATTATATCTTGAATGAAATCTTCTAGAAAAAATATAGTTGACTTTTGTATAATTTTTTACTAAGAATAGATATATGTTCTGAAAAATGTACTTTTCTGATTTTTTCATAACCTTTGGCATTTTTCGTTTAGTTGCACTTTTTGATTTAATGAAATATGTAATTCATGTATCGATAAAACTACAATTAAAATAAACTTTTCAACAGATGTACCTATTTGTCCGCTTTTTTATATTATTTCAATACCATTTCTTAATACGTATTCTCAATTTGTTTGACGTTTCTTTAAGTCAATCGATGATCGTTTAAAGTAACTATTAAACAATAACTGCAAAAACATAAATATGTACGAGTATGTGTTGTTAAAAAATATTTAATAGTACAATTAAAGTTTTAATGTTGGGATAGGACTGAAGTCTTCTGTATCTTTTGCTGGCCCTAATTTATTTCAACTGTAAATTTTGCACCACCAGGCGATCCTAGTATATAAATGAACAAATTTATATACTAGCATAAGCAATATCTATTGGTAAATTTATGTTTCACTGTGACCGTGCGTGATCTTGAAAAATTATTCCTGCCGTGCATTAAGTTAAGTACTAGCAGCAATTCGAAAATGTTTAGTTATTAAACGGACCTATTGCATCATGAACTTGATCAAAATAAAACATTTCCTTTAAGAATTTCATATACATAATTCTATTTTATTATTTTAATGTTAAATACATACATATAACAAAACTTATAATTTATAATTATCTAGACATATTGTATTAACTAATTTTTAAGTTTTTCTTATATTTTAAAAATATAAATATTTTAATGATTATTTTTGCTCCTTAAAAGTTAAAACTAATGAGGTTTTTGGGGTCATTTTTGTTTTCTTTTCATATTGAAACCATTAAAACTAGCTGTTACAATAAAAAAGATCAACTAAATAATTTTTCTCATAAAATGTCGAGTCCATAAAAGTTAAAATAAATGCATATACGTACATACATATTTAAAATTGTCTTTGTTTTCGGGCTCATCATCTCATTGGATCTTACACTAAATTGTCTATGAAATGACATAAAGATTTGCTGAACCCGCTACAAATAAAACAATTTGTATGTAAATTATTGATGGATCTACTTCACACAAATACATTTCTTAGCAATCCACTTTTGTTTCATTTTATTATGTACATATGTACTACTGTATATGTATATACACATATATGTAAAATTAATCAAAAATTCACTGCTAAAAAAATTTGTTGGGTTGAAGTAGATAGAAGACTTGATTCCAAATGCAAATGGACTATCATTTGCTTGTTTGCTACAAAATCCGTGGTAGCAGTTGATATGGTACTATGTTAATGCATCAGAGTGTCCTTTTAGGCAATAAAAGTTTCCCGAAAAATATCTAAAATATGTATGTATATATATATATATATATATATATATATATATATATATATATACATACATACATATACATATATATTCATATAAATATATATGTATGTATGTAATTGAACCATTCGGAAACGGTTTGACCAATTTTTATGAAATTTTGTATGTATGTTTATTTGATAGGTATGAGAATAACTCGTAAGGTATATTTCATATTGATAGATGTCGTAAAGTAGGAAAAAAGGGTTAGAAGCTCCCCCGTCCAGTATCTTCTTAACTAATTAACCGATTTTCTTGAAATTTGGCAGTCAAATGGGAGGGATTTTTAAGAATGTAACATAAAATATAATAGAATCAAATTAAAGTGATTGTTGAGAAGTAAACTGAGACTAAAATATAGTAAATTGAAAAATCTAATAGAGAGATTTATTCTGACTTAATTAAAATTTTATTGTAAAATATTTTTCTAAACAGGATATGTGCTTTGTTGTGTAAAGCAAAATACATAACTATTTAATAACAAAGTAATATGAAGAGATATAAGTTTTCATCCAAATAACTCATCGAGCAAAGCCGTGCGGGTATGCTTGTAATATATACTCAACTTAAATAAAATTCTATTTAAAAGTAATCTAATATCATTGATCTATATTAATATGGATTTTGTACTGAAACAGTTTCTTTTTTATCTCTTGTTCACTACAACTGTAAGTAAATCCTTTTTCTCCCATTTCTTTATTGAGAGTTTAAACAGTTTGAAAATTAATCAATGAGAAAAATACGCAACAGGATAAAGTTAAATAATTTATACTTTTCCATATGTATATGTTATACATTTTTGAAAATCGGTTCATAAACAACGGAGTTGTGAAGGAGCAAAAATCGGTTAAAAATTATTGAATATGGTATTTGAGTTAAACATCTAAAGTAGAAGAGTGAACTACGGAACTAGCTTTAATAATTTGGTTTGATTATCTTTGTTACGATTTTCTCAACTGAACAACAAAACTTGTTAAAGTAATTAAAATTAAAGTTTGTTCTAGCATCGTGCTTGAAAAATACACTGAAGTCTAATTAAATTATTTGAGATTGTGTATCGAATAATGCCCCTTATTCTGCAACTATTTGTCAACGTCTACAGCAAATGACACTTTCTAACAGCCTTTTGCCATATGATATAGCCTATATCCAAGACTTTAGAAAGTAGTAACGGACTGTCAGAAGCAGTTAATTGTTGTTTAGAAAGAGTAGCTAGTGACCTAGTTCAGAGAGTTTTGACGTGAAATAGTTACAGAATAAAGCGGAATATTTTGGGTCTCGTTTCGTAAATTAAAATATAATTATTATTGAGAAAAAAGTTTCAAAATTTGAATAAGTGTGTGTGTATATTTATAAGTAAGTTTTAGCATTCTCCTATAATTTGTATTAAATGAAATTTTTGGATTTATTTTATATTCTCGTAATTTATTTTATTTAGTATGAGGTCCAAATGTTGTAATATCCTTTTTCCGTACATATTTTGTTTTATTTCCTTTTCCTTTTAATTTTCTAGATTTTTATTTTATATCATGAATTTAATATTTTAAACTGTTTTAATGACTTTTATATATTCTTATATCGTATATTTACGATAAATCTTAAAGTTTTAATTGACGGAAAATTAAGAAATAAAGATTGTTTGTTTTTGTTTTGAGGTTAATTTTTAAGGTAATTTGAGGTTATTTTATGCAATCATAGATCACATGTTGACATATTTTTATGTTTGTATGTTTAAAGGTATATGCGTTTCTCATTTTATTTATAAAATATTTATTATTCGTTGTACTTATAAGTTCTATTTTTTATTTTTTGAAAGGGATTTTTTTTGTTGATATAAAAATGTATTAATTTTTATATGTGTACTCACATAAATACATATATGTACATTTACATTTGGCTATATTTTTTGTCAGTATTTTGTTTTCCTTTCTGCAATAAATCTCTCTTTGAACTATTGCGAATTCAACTACATGGTTTTAAAAGACGTGTTTATTTTACTAAAGAAATCCCTAATATAATTTTAACATTTTCCTTGATATTTACATTTATATACTTAATCGTATTTTAAAATTTTATCAACTATTAACTTAATTGTGACGATAATAATAACCGATACGATAAACAATCAACTTATTTGCTAGGGCAAATCATCGAATGAGATGATTTGGCCCCTGATAAAGAATTAAAAAAGTGGATTAGATCTTTTCTTATGATTTCTACATGAGGTTGCCATAGGGAAAAGCTCTCTTTTTTCATCTTACTCATATTTTTGTCGAGAATTTTTTTTTATTGCGTGTGTAAAAGTTAAGATTCTGGGCGAGATGTTTACGGAAGTGGAATGCAATTTTCACGAAAGGGGAAGAGTGCAGCAAGCGGTGCAGTATCTTTTTCTGATTTGAACTGTGACAAAATGACGTTAATCACTGTTTTTAACTTCAATAACAATTAGTATTTTTTCACTAAGTTACGGGTTATCCACTTAGTGGACTGACAACTGCTGAATATATGTAAACTAAAGTGCTACCAAAGTGACATTGTTTTTCGTACTTAATGGCAAAATCTAAGTATGTAATGAAATATAAATAAGATTTTTGTGCCATTGGAGGGGACATTTTATAAGAAAGTAATAGTTTTCTTTTATTAATAGTCTAACGTACATATATATTAAATGAAACTACGCAAAAAAAAAAAAAAAAAAAAAAAAATGCAAAGTATTCTAATAATAAGAACACAAATGATTGATCGCAATGTTGAGAAATATTTGCTTTTTTGTGTTATCGTCACAAATGTTTAGGAAAAGCTGTGCTTTTAAAATCAGTTCACAATACCTATGGAGAGATTCTTCTATAACAGTTTACAATAGAGAAATTTGATGTTACAAAATTTAAATAAATGGAATATTGAAATATTTAAATATATGTATGTGCTGAATAATATAATGTTAAACAGCACCCTGACTTCTATAAAAGTTAATCCAGTTTCTCACTCTCGATGCTCCTCTTCCTTCTCTTCCTCTTCCTCTCTCTCTTTCACTGTATCAAAGTATTTATAATACTTTCAGTTCTTTTAATTAAAATTATATTAAAGGAATATCAAATAAAAGAAAACCAAAATTTATGTTTTAAATAATGTAAAGTACTTTTTATTATACAATTAAAAATATAGAAACATTTTATTTTTTATTATTTCTTTTAATTAAATAAGTAGAAAATAAAAACAGAAATTAAGAAGATACTAAAACCAAATCGCTATTAAAACTATGAAAATAAAAACAAACAAAAAACTTTTAAAATTATACTTTTGAACAATTTTTATTTAATGTGTATTTATAAAAAAAAGAATGAATAGATTAAAGATTCTTAACAGATTGCACTTTACATAAATTAATTATGCTTTACATTTTTGCTTTTTCATTTAAATATTTGTATTGAGTGTAAATTGGGCAGTGTAGGGCAGTTGTTTTTTTTCTTTCTTTCAATATACAAAGTTTATATTAATTTATTCATTAATTACTTAAGGAAAAATATACTGTATAAAAGACTTGTAAAGAATAATTTATTCGAAGAGAATTCTTCAGTTTTGTTTAAGTAACAAAAAGGCAGTGGTAATATTAGTATAGGAATTCGAAATTGTATGATCCGGAAACTTTACAAAATTATGAAGAAAGTCTTTGAATTTGGTCTTTAGGAAACTAAAAAAGCAAGTAGGTAAAGAATTGTGTTTATATTTATCAGCTAATATTTTTATAAAAAACGAAGATATTAACTTAATAAAAAATAATTATTGCCATCATAAGTTTTCCAAAAAAGAGTACATACACATACACCCTAGTCAAATATTATTACACACTTACATAATTTTTACATTTTTGTGAAAACAACAATACACCATGCAATTCTTTCACAATATGAACAAATTTTGTAGGTGCTTAATAACATTTAACTGGGGATGTACATCTGTCGATGCATATTTACATATGCACACATATTTTGTTATTTAAACAAATTAAGAAAGTTTCTTAACACAAACAAACATTAGTTTTTAATTACATTTTCACGTCAAAGGTCGTCTGATCATTGAGACTGCACTTAAAAGCTTATTTTCAGTTGTATCCGATTAAGTTGAGCCAACATTTATACTTGGGTCAGATATTTAAAAGCTATAGTTTTAGAAAACTTTTTTAATACATACAATATCAATTTTGACTTTTTTAAGAATATGGCTCGCGGGTTATTTTTAAACGATTTATGTAAACTACTTTGTGAATCGAACAGCTTACGACATTAAATGTGAGTTCGTATAAACTAATCAAAAATGTATAAAAATTTAAACGTTTTAATAAACGAGAGAAATGCATTGTCTGCAAGCACACAATAGGAAGAAATAAGAATTATTTTATTTCAATTGCAATTCATGCATAATGCATGAGTCATGTTTGAGGGAGGTCAATCCAGAACGAAATTGCGATCATTTTCAAAAATTCAGATTCAATTAATTTTAACCCACGACATATAAAAAAAATTTCAAAACTTTAAAAATTGGTTTTATTGTTTTGTTGAAAAGAAACGCAAAGCGGTCAGAATTAAAAAGATTTTTGGGAAAAATTGTGAATTAAAATGGATGTAAACGTAATAAAATAACTAAATACATATGTATGTACTCGTACATGCATGTGTTGTACATCGCACTCGTTCATCATTGCAAAGTATAACTGCCTATTTCACAATATCGAATGAATTCTTTCTTTCGTACAAATATATTTGAAGCAAAATTTTATAAACTGTGCGATGTATATACCGTAGCAGAGCTCTATACAATCTTTTCATGAATAGACTTTTTTCTGGGGTATATTAAGTCAGTAATAATGGTGACAAAGTCAATAGTCAATAAATACATACATATATGAATTTTGGAATTAATTTATATGACTTGCATTTGGATTTTACCGACTACTTTAATAAAAAACGAGATTTCTTTTAGCTTTTAAGGCAAAATACAAAGAACATATTACTTCAAAGTTATTATTTTGCCAGCATTAATTTTAAAATTTGTTAATAATTTACGCAAAAACTCTTTGTACAGTGAAAATGTTCAAATTCGCTTGATTTTTAATGTTCCGAAAATAATGTTGTATTTTTTGTGGATACGAAATAAAATAAAATAATCCGATTTCTTTTCACTTAAACTAATTTTTGGAGGTTAAGACATGTTTGGAAGACGTTGGTTGGTTATTTGAATAATTTTGTTCTTAATTTGTAAAATTAACAAAGTAAATTTTTTATACTCTTAATGTGGTTTCTCTTTTAATATAAATTTTTAAATTATTGCATGTTGTTTTATTTTTAATATTGATTTGTAAAACAATTACGATGGTATTTTATACATTATGAAAAATTACAAAACAACATTTGAAATATTCAAACTTTTTTTTAAATAAAAATAAGCAACAAAAACAAATGAAAAAATTTACAAAAATATCATTATTATAATTACATAATTTAAATAAAAATCATCATCCTTAGCGCACAATCAATCATTCAATCAATATAAACAAGTTACACTCAGAAAACTTATCACCTAAAACTTAATATAACAAGAAAATAAAATACAAAAAGGGGAGGAGTAGTTAAAATATTTATATAAATTTAAACTAACAATACAATAGAATATTTAAACTACTTTAATAATATAATAAATCTTAAACATTATTAACAATTGCAATACAATAATCATCATATTTAATAATAAAAAACTTTTTCATTCTATAATTACAAAACTGTATTCATTTATATTGGTTGGTTGCTCTTACCGGTTAAATCATTTTTGTTACATTTTATTAATAATATTACACTCTCTGTTATTAATATTAATTTTTAAATTATTAATATTATTTTGTTATTTCTTTTTTAAATAGTAAACAATAGCATAGCACAGCTTACAGAAACAATAAAGAAATTATATTTTTAATAGCAAATTTAATTTTTTATACTTTTATAAAGTCATTAACATATATAGTTTTACACTATCATAAATTATTTCTTAAAATATAAAAAAAATGTTTACAATTTCAGATTTTAATCTATCAACGTTGAGATTTGGTTCTTCCCAATTTAATTTTTGGCCATACGTTTTGTAAGAGAATTGTATTCTTTAAGTTAAGCTTTTGAGTTTTTTACTGAACATAAAAAGTGAAATATTGAAGTTTTCCATTCATATTGTACGAGTAATCCTTAAAACAAACTTATTTTCTTTATGGTAAAATGTTTCCAAAAGTTGTTGCTGTTTAGATGGCATTCGTTTGTTCAGTGTTTAAATTTCAATATCGTTCTACACTCATTTGAAGCGTGTTGCATAAACAGATTTTCGAAGAAAAACAAATTTCGCTTTAGTATTTTCTTTTGCTCAAAGCTCAAGTATTTTTCTACACTGCAGCACCATCCAGTGTTTGGACCCATTATTGAGATTGGCTGCAAAAATTATACAAACCGAAAATTTATTTTAGTAACAAAATAGTAAACGTATAGCAAAAATTTACGTTATAAAACAAGTCTTAAGTCTTGTTTTTGCTAAATTAATAGATATATTAAAACAGATATAAATATATTGTACTAACAACCACGAGTATAATTTGAGTTTGGTTAGACTCAATGAAACTTAAAGACAATCAACAAAATTTCGTATTCTATGCTATTGGCTTCGAACAGTTAGAGAACGAAATTAACGCCCTCCATAACAAATCTTTAGGGAATTACGAAATTTGTTTCTTAATTATTCGATAAAAATCAATAATACTATAGCAAATTTAATCAAAATTCTAAGGATTATGTCTATTGGGAGACACGTTCAAGCTTTGTGTACAATTGTGTTATTTAGTAATGCTGGAATTTTTTCTTCTAGAAATAAGAAACTAAGAAATTTTAAAATAAACTTTTTCAGGGTAATTCTGATGATAACGAATACAGCTCCTTAAGCAAGATAACTAGAAGATAAGCAATCTTCTCCAATATCGATTGTAAGAGGATTTTTTCTTAAGTCAATTTTCATTGAACCAAATACCACTTTCCAAACTTTAATTTAGGTTAGAGGTTCCCTTTCAGTTGGAGATTTGCTACAAATTTTCTCACTAAAAGATTTTCTTTAGTTTCTGGCTAAATATCACATTTTTTCAGACAATGTGTATCAAATGATGTGTTGCACATACATCTGATCCGATATTTATTATCAAACCCCAGTTGGCAAAATCGTCGTAGAAGATATTGTCTTCGATAATGAATGCACGGCATGTCGTCTGTCGATAGGGTTTTCTTATCGATCATTTCAAGTAAATCGTCGTCCGTGCCTATATGACAACATGACATACATTTCGTCTTCAATAGAATATTTTTCGTTGAATTGTCTTCTTTGTTTATGTAGTCGCCGAAGATAAGATAATGAATATTGTCCTTTATATAGTCGCCATTGACAATGTGAAGGTAGTGTCTTTTATAAAGCCGTCGATGAAATTGTTAAGCCGACAGGTCAACGGTAAACTTAGCTATGTTGTCGCTTAACTTATCGTGTGTGACTTCGGCACCATTTGTATGAAAATTTCGTCAAGGATTTGTATGGCGTTGTCTTCAGTATGTCTACCACATCCTATTGTCTTGTAATCGTCGTTAATGAAGTTTCAAAGACATGGCCAATTGGGACAATAAAGGAATTCCAAAGTTGTACTAAAGTTGGCGGTAATAACATAAAGCACAAGATTTCAAGTAGGAGCTATTTGAAAAGCCTGTCATATATTCAACTAATGAACATTAAAAATTTAATATAATCACGGATATTTGTATCATTAACGCACTGCTCCATGTATGACACTCTTATCTATCCTCTGTACAAATCCTACATTATTTTCTTTTTATATTCGTATATGCATGTCTCTTTATAATATGGAGTACTAGATAAAACGAAATCAAAATTTTGCCCCTATCAAAAATATTTCAACTTTGAATTGACTCTCTCGTTCTCTTTCACTCCTTGGAGGAACAAGTGCAATAATTATTTTTGATTAAAAATTAAAATTATTGACACGAAAATATATTTTATTTAAATAGATTAAATATTATAAAAACTTACTTATTTTGGGGAATGTTTTCAATGATTGATTACGATTAGAAAATTTGGTTTTGGCTTGATTGTAGTAAACCAATTTGTACTGTAACGACATTTTTACTCATTAAATGATCCGAAACCTGTAAGTTTGTTTGATCTCCATCATTCTTTTAATATCGATAATATTAATTTTGGCTCCAATTTTAAACACCATTGCAATCAATCTCCACAATGTCTTTGGGTACATCTACAAATTGATAAACCAAGCGCTGGCCATCGACTTTTGCCAAAATGCCTCTTTGATAGTAGTAACGCAATGCTCGGCCCATTGTTTCGTAATTCATGTCGGGTTTATTCTTATGCATGCCCCATAGACGCGAAACCGCCTTTGAGTCGACCAACTTAAATACACCTTTTTCACGATTCGTCCATTTTATAAAGCGTGGGCAGTATTCGCGATCCTGCAGAAGCTTAAGTAGAAACTCCCACAGGTATGTGGTGGAACCTTCTCGACTGCGCCGTTTTACACCCATCTCTATTTTAGGTTTTCGGGGTTTTTTAACTTTACGCTGTTGGAAACCGCCCAATTCTAGCATATAAGAGAGATCATAGTTAACACTTGATGTGGCCGGCTGTATAACACTCTGCTGATGCGATAGAACGCCATTCGCAGTTAGAACGCCGTTGCTGGTAGAGCCAACTGTTGGATTAGAGACGGAGGAATGCTGCTGGTGCGTATGCAAAGCATGCTGTTGATGAGGATGTAGGGAATGATGTGAAGCCAAACCGACATTTGAACGAGGCGGAGATGGTGTTGTAAAATAAGGCGCACCCGTATAGGAACCATTACTGGTTAGACCATTTGGCGCCGTAGAGCTGCAGGAAACATTGTTATTACCGACTGGGCCATTGCTAGATGAACTGCCGCCATTTGTGGTTAAAGGTAAATAGTAATTTTCGGGCACTATATTTACAGTTTGGGGAAAAGAATATATAGAGAAAATAAAAAAATGAGGAAGGGAAATTATTTCTTTTTATTTTATAAACTTTTAAAATTTATAGGAAGTGAAC
The DNA here is from genome assembly GCA_951800035.1 of Linnaemya tessellans. Lineage (NCBI taxonomy): Eukaryota > Metazoa > Arthropoda > Insecta > Diptera > Tachinidae > Linnaemya > Linnaemya tessellans. Next base: position 903,153 of record OX637535.1, read on the forward strand.
AGTTCTGGTCATGAACAAATTCATATTTAGCTCAACCGTTCCTGTATTCAAAATTGTATAAAAAGGTGATAATTCCATTCATTTATGTAAGTCTCTATTTTGTTTGATAAACAAACTTTGCATTTTAACTAAACAATTTTTGAATTTCCTTCGATCTTCTCGCTTGCGCCCCAGATATAGATTATGGGATAAAAATGGGAAAACATTTGATTTCAAGAAAAGCTCGCTCCGGAGCTTATTAATGTACCAATTCATTTCGTTATCTAACAATGATGAATATGTAACAATTCGCTGCAAAGGAGGGACAACTCTTTGAATGAACACAAATTGGATTTTTACATACGCATTTCAGATTTGACGATCCAAAATCGAACATAAACGAGTTAAGTTCCCATTAATTTTTTGAACACGTGAGTTAAATGATAAAATTATAGTTTTTTGTTATAACAAGTGTGTTAAAATACTAGTATCAGGAAGTTTTCTCTAACCGATATTTCATGTACTATATGTACTGTATGTATGTTTTATGGCGAAGCGCTGGGGACGAGTGTCATCAAGACAATAAAGCGTCTACATTTTTATATTTGCCTTTGATAGCCCAGATAGCTGAAATGAATTAGTACCTTATTTTTGTTTTAATATTAAAAAAAACTATTTTTACAAATTAGTGCCTTTAAGTCCATTAATTTTTTAATAGAACTTCAAACGCCAACAAACTATGCATTTTCATTACCCACAATTATTTCCGCAAAGTATCAAAAGTGTAGACTAGAACTACTAAAATGTACTACTGCATCAGTAGTATCAATGTCAGTAGAGGATTTTCAATAACACGCACATGTTATTATAAGCCACTACTACTGGTGACTGTGTCAATAGTAAGTCAGTACAGTTTGACTATTGACATTTCCTGCTGGGTATTATTATATGTATGTATGTGTGTATGTATGTAAGAATTCTTGTTGTTTCTAAATTTCTCGTTTTGTTGGTTTACATCCGGCGTCGAAATTAACGAGGAATGTTACAAAATATACTGCAATAAAAATAAAAGTGTTTTTGCAATTCTCGTTCACAACTGCAACATCAACACACAGTAAGTTAATTTTTTAAAGCACAAACTTTTTTTTATTCTCTCGCATAAACAAGAATGAATAAAAAATAAAATAAATACATGTGAAAATACATATGTATGTATGTATGTTTGTACGTAGAAGAAACAGAGAAAGCAGAAGAGTTGAGCAAGAAATTTTTTCAATATAAAATACCACTACATTAACACCCTGGAGCACTAATCGTACAAGCAAGCAAGTAGTATGCGACAGTTTTTCAATAAATTACTTGGAGAGACGGTGTAGGGAGCAAACACATCGCGTTGCAATGCTCCAATAGTTATTCGAATACACTCAGAGAGTTTGTAGAAAACAAATGGCCAATACTAGTGCAGTTTTTCTAGGCCCCTGTGTTGTTGCTTGCATCAAGACTTGTAGTCACTCTTCTAATTTTGCTCACAATATTTAATACTCTTTTTTACAATTTCTGCTCCAAAGTCACCAGCATGTATAGAAAGATGCATGTGGTTGTGACCTTCAGAATTTGTGCAAAGGCAATGTGTCGATGACCACAGATTTATATATACACTCACATAAATGTAAGTAAGTATGTATACACAATTACAAAACAACAAAAATAATAAAAACATACCAACGTATCTATCGTTCAATATTAAAATAAAAAGCAAACAACAACAATGCAGGTACACATATTAAGTGCAGTAGAGTTGTTCATTTACATTTCATATACATATATTCATGCATACACCCAAATGCATTTACATATACATACATATGTACATATGTATGTACATGTACGTACGTGCACACATAATATATAGTACATTCATACAGCCAAATGTGCATATAATTATAAACATACTTGGTTGCTTTTTCCGATGTTGACATGCAAACATACACGAAGCAATGGCATGCACATTTGCGAACATATTGAAAACTTCTATGTACTAATCACACACATACATATACATACTCGTACATATGTATGTACATAATGTATGTAGAGACAACAAAATGATGTATAAATATAAGTATTTGGATCAATGAATAGTCGTTGAGCATTTGTTTGACGTTGTGTTTGTGCTTCCGTCCTGTGCTCCTTTATTTTTTGTTGATTTCTTTTCAACCGCATTAGTTTAGTAAGACATTAGACAAATTTAGCTTTTCTTATGTTGCGTGAATATTTAATTATCCGTTGGATACCAAAGTGTTTCACCTGTCTAATGCATTTTTAGGATACGCACTTATCCATGCTTTTCTTAAAAGAAATGGTTGTAAACAGGTGCGTATGTATATGTTAAAATAAGAACCACATTTTTTAAGGACATCCTAATCTATGATTCAGTCTAGCTGCAAAGATCCGTACTTACGTATGTGTATATGTTTATGTATCCGTACGTATTACACAATAATAATGTACTTAAAATTTCTTATTACAGTTATTTGATTAATCGAAATTGGGTTTTTTGTTGGATCAAAAATTATTTGACTTCTACGACTAAGCGGGCATAGATTATTTGAGTGAATACCGTGCGAAGCAAAAATGTAGTGAAACAAAAATTTTTTCAATATATGTATGTATGCAGTTCGGCAATATGTACGTAGTGTGTCTAAAAACAGAGTTTTCAAACTTTTTTAGGGTCAAAGGTATACCTCAAACTATTTTTATTTATGTAGGTATATTCATTAACAATCCCACAAGAAGATATTAAATATTAGATTTTTCTTCCATATACTACAATTTCAATTTGATGTCAAGATCCGAATTATAATGTTGATGGTTATTATTATTCCGTATACGCGGATCATAAGAATTGCAGATATGTATATTATTTATATAATGCCTTAGAGAAACCAGACTCGTTACAAATTTACAGATGAATGTAGAACTGATAATATTTCTTCTACAATTTTCGACAGTCTCCGAAACATTAATTCAGTACTCAATTTGTTTTCGTAACTCAGAAATCGTCAATACTTAAATCCGTGTAAATTGTGATAAATTATTTATCACACTGTTCGAGTTTCAGTGGTACCAAAAAGGTGCAATTGTACCGATTTTGCTGACCGTGATATGTAGTTATGTGCATGTGCATGTGCATGTGCATTTATTTATGTATGTACCTATCTATGTATGTATTTACATTTTATGTACATGTGTGTATTGGAGGAAAAGTTATCTATATGTTACACTGCTGCAAATATCACGTCCAATTAAATTAACACAGTCCAAGCTTTTGGACTCTTTGTAGTGGATATATTAATATATACCTTGAAAAAATACTAAGCGTCGATGCCATTTTTTGGCCACCCTTATCCATTTTTCATCCCGTTTAGCGAAATAATAAGTTATATTACACCTACGCCACATGGTATACATTTTATCTTAATTTGAAATGAAATTTATTTGTTCCATTGGTGTTTTACAAGTCATCAGCAAATCATCAACAAATAAATTTAATTTAAAATAAAATTATTACAATATGTCATATATGTACTACATTTTATAAAAAAAAACATTTTATTGTAAACATAATAGTTAAGTGATCATTTTCGTGACCAAAGCTATTCAGACTTCAAAACCTAATAACGAATAATATAAATGCCTATTTCTCATTGTCGAATTAATTCTTTCTTTCGTACAAATATACTTAAAATAAAAACAAAATTTTATAAATTGTTTTTGTTTCAAATGCATTTATACGAAAGAAAGAATTCATTCGACAATGAGAAATATGCAGTAAATGATTTTTGGAGCATATTTTTTAATTACACGTGATGACGGTGTCCTTTAAAATTTATATATACAAGTTGGACGTTTTTTGTATGACCTTGTTCGTTTTTCAATACGACAGTAAAATTTTTGATCCTTAAAAAATTGTTTGAAAGTATATAAAAACTCCCAAAAGAAGTTACCACAATCAAATTAGAATACCCCAAAATGAGTTCAAGTTTGAAGCTTCATCTTTTACACTTATGTGGAAAAAAACTGAAATATCAGTGCTTTCATGCTACATTCTTCGTTTTCAATTACACAACCCAACGCAACAAACAAATTTTATCGATATGAATCTATTTTATTTTTCAACCTCAATAAGACAAAATGAATAATAAAATTTATATTAAAGCATTTCGTAATTCTCAAATGGTTTTAAAAGTTTGTGTGTGCATAAACTAAGAGTTTTTGTTATTTTGAAAATAGGTTGAAGTCTGCTGACGATTTGGTGTAAGAACCAATGAAATGAAGATGCAGGCAGATATATTTAACCCACAACAAGCTAAGAATTCGTTTAACAAATTAGCTCAGACAGTATTTCAAATAAATTACAATTGAATAAAATAATTTAATTAGTAAATTTATATACAAAAAGAATTTTAATCTGCGTTCTAGTATTTAAAATTTAATTGGAAGAAAAGGGCATTGAGAAATTTTTTTATACAAACACTATAAAACTGAGATGCAAGTTTAATATCCTTTAAGCAGTTTTGCAATTAAGGTGTGTGCATGAGGATTTTGTTCAAATTTCACTAGTGAAAAGTTCTTTTGTAAATAGCAAAACAATCGCGATAGCACTTGTTAGCAGGACATAATATTCAGTTATACATTGTTTACATTTGTTAAGCTTACATACATAAATAACGTAACAACCATTTTTGAAGATCGGGATTTATTTACAATTCAGTTTATATTTATCTATTTGTTTTATGTACACCCGTGTTGCTATAAAACTATTTGCCTATTTCATATTGTCGCAAGAATTTTTTACATTTAAAACAGAAACAAAGCTTCGATATCATGAAATAGACAGTAGCTGCCGATTTCACAATGTCAACAGAGTTATTTCTTTCTTTCGTACAAATCAGTTGCAACAAAATGAATTTATAAAATTTTGTTTTTGTTTCAGATATATTAATATAAAAGCATGCATTCATTCGACATTGTCAGACAGGCAGTAGGAATGTTTAAAAAAAAGTTTCGAGCCTGGAGGGTACAGCGTAATTCGATTCCAATGAATGTACATATCACACACATTCGAACTAAACTACAGGGTTAAGCTACAGAATTTACTCTTATGTACTACATACGTACATACATACATATGTGCATGTGTTTTCCTAACTATTTGCCATTCTAAATAATGCAACATAAAACCATTGCCCAACCGATAGAAATTCCCCTGACCAACAACAATATTCATAAGTTGTGTATTATGTACAATATATTTTCAAAAAGGTTTACTTACTTCCAACACCACGATTCCAAATATTCCTTATTTGAGAATTTTGGTAAAGATTCGGATGTAGAAATGTGCCGGACGTTAAATGGCCTGTATGTGTATTACAATGGGGTGGCAAACCGAGGCGAGCCTTCAGCTCATCACTGCACGGTTGGCCACCTGAACTGGAACTATCCACATCAGATACCCCACTATCGGCCGGACTTGGAGGAAATGAACCTGTTATTTATACAAGGCAAAGGGATATATAGAAATATGGAAAAAGAATTAAAGGTTTAGGGTGGCTGAATTGTGTTTTGACTGAATTGAATTTTTTCTGAAGACACACATACATATGAACATACCACAGATGAAGACAGAAAGAAAATGAGGAGGATTTCATAACTACCTGTTGTTCCAGCGCCGTAACTCCTGTGATGTGATGTATGAAGTGAGCCGCCGCTTAGTAAATTATGCAACAGCGGCCGGTGTGGTATGCTTAATGACTGTAAATTGTTATTGGGTCCTGTTAAGTTGCCATGTTGTAAATTAACAGCCCCGTGTTGGGGCTGCTGTTGCTGTTGCTGATGTTGTGGTGAGGTCAAAACGTTTTGTTCTGATTTAATGTTAATGACAGTGGTTGATCCCGTGAACGATGTCTGGTTTGTAGTCTGTTGTTGCGTTGTCACCAGCGACGCTTGCTGTTGCTGATGATGTTGTGGTAGGTGTTGCAAATGAGGTCCCGGGCTTGTTGATTGTTTGATGATAGGAATCTCTGTATCTGAAATATATAAATTGTTAAATTTTTATTTGGAAATATTTAGTTTAAAAATAGTGATAATTCAAATTGTTCGCATAATTGTTCTCAGGGATTTTCATAATTCTTGATCATTTTCAAATAGGTACTATTCCGATTTGTATTCATATTTCACAGAAAGTGATAATGGCGACCCTACAAGTCCAATTGTACTCTATTTTTTTTATAGAAAACAATAGAAAAATTGTTGCTGACAAATTTCCCGATTTAAAAACTTGTTATTCTACCTTCTCCACTTATTACTTACTCGTAATGCAATACATAAAAACAAAAAAGTTTTAAATTTTTTTTCGTCCGTATAAAACGTAAACCAGTTGGGTGCTTCCCCTCCCGAAGGAGACATCAACATTTGTTACTTTGGAGTCTTTAACTAAATAATTAGTTATTCTTAATATCCATCAGGAGATATAGTATTAAGCAAAGGACTACTCTTAGATCAAGTATCAGTGAAGAGTATTCGGGTTTTATATACATACATATATGATCCTTTTTAGAAGAAACCACTAGCTCACGTTGTTCATTAGATGCGCATGCGCATGTGCATATGTATGTCTCTATGTATGTAGTTTGCACATGAAATTAATTTTTGCCGTCCATTTTACATAAAGGGTCCGTCATTTAACGTTTTTTTTTTCAACTAGTGCTTATTTCGTGAATGGTAACACCTAGCTCATGTCTGATTTGACAGATAATTAGTTTTATCCTTCCGCTGAACGAATATGGTTGTGTATACGCTTGAACAACGCTGGGAAATATGGGCCTGCGACCGACTGACAGAAGATGCCGATTTTGCCAAAAAAATCATCTTTTCAGATGAAGCTCATTTTGATCTTGGCGGGTATGTGAACAAGCAAAATTGTCCCATTTGGGGCACAGAAAACTCGCACGCATACATTGAAAAGCCGACACACCCACAACGAGTCACTGTTTGCTGCGGATTTTGTTTGATGTCGTTTGGCCACCGCGGAGCTGCGGTTTGACACCGTTGGACTATTATTTGTGGGGTGCCGTCAAAGATAAGGTTACGCCGACAAGCCAGAGACAATTGACGATTTAAAGGACAATATTCGTGAAGCCATTGCCAGCCGAGTCAGCCATTTGAATGAAATTATTTTCCATTATTAACCGGAAGTATTGTACTTTCAAATAAAAAAAGAAATTTGAGAAAATATTCAGTAGTTTTTTGGATAGCATTTAAAAAAAAAAAAAGTTATTTGGCGGACCCTGTAGATATGTACATACATACTATTTTCATAGCACAGATTTTTTAAAATCCAGCCCATAAACCATTTAGAAAAATCTAATACATTTTCATTAGCTACTCCTTAAAATTTAATTTATTTAAAAACAAAAACTTTTCTCTTTGACCACAATTTTTTTGTGGTTTAATTATTTTTTAATAAAAAACTGAAATAAATTTAAAAATCTCATGACTAATTTCGATTTCATTTTCATTTGCTAGTGACTTTCTTTTATGATTCGTTGTTGTTGCAACAATTTTTGCTTTTGCTTTTCACCGCATGCAAAAACAATGGATGGATATGCTACTTAAATACGTCGATACGAGTATGTACACATGGATGCATGTGAGCATATTTGCACATACATATAGATTTGTATGCAAGCGAGGCAGTGAAGCAGCACTTTGAGGGAAAAATGTTTATTTTTGTTTGCTTAAAAGTAAAAGTGCATTTTCACTGATTTCTTCGGCTTGGCAGATAAATGAAATGAATAACAAACGCAGCCATTGAAAGGCAAAAAGCAGCAAATTGTAATAGAATCAAATAAATAAAAAAAAAAAACAACTAAATAACCAGCCAAACAACTCGTCAATTTCAGTTTCAATAGCCAGGTTTTTTGTGTTGCATGTACGACTATGAATATTGTTGGAAAGGCTGGTTTCTTTAGTTTTTGTTGTTGCAAGCATTACTATTGCTGACGCCTTTGTGCGAAAATTCAAAACAAAAATCATATAAAAGTTCGCCACAATCTGGCCTATTCAACGGATCGTATGCATGCACTTGCATGTGCAAGTGTTAGTGCATGTATCTGCAGTACTCACGGTACTCTCATGTACATGCACACATACATATTTACGTACTAAATCAAACCAACAACACCCTCTCTTTCGTGTCCTCTTTTGGTGAGCCCCCTTCATAACCTAAAAATTATTATAGTTTATTTCGACTAAAGTTGTTGTTGTTCTTGCAGCCGTAGAAGCAACAGAAATAGCGGATGCTTATGATTGCAGCGATATTGCACAAGTGCCAACAACAAAGTCACTTACATGCATGCACACATATGTATGTATGTATGTATGTACATATGTTTGGATGTATGTATATACGAGCAGCCGCAAGTAAGCGAGTGTAAAACAAACAGTTGTAAAACTCTTTTAACTCTCCATAAGTGGATGTAAGTATGTACGATTGCGAGTAGCGAGCCTCCCCAAATACTCCACCGTACTCCCGATCCAATCATGTGGTTTAATTACAAAAACAATTATAGCAACAGCAATTGGCCGCGAGAGAGGAAGAGAAATCAGGTCAAGGCTCGTTGTCGTAGTCGGTCGGCATAATATGCACGAGTCTGAGGTACAATTTTGTTTGTGTATGAAACCACCACTAGCAGCGGCAACAAGAGCAACAGCAGCAGTGGAAGCAGTAATTTAGTTGTTTTTACAATTTATGCTTTGTTGCTTGCATTGTTATAGCATGCTTGTTGCTATTGTTGCTTTAATTGTTGGCTTAGGTATGTATGCTATATATGTAGATATGCTTATGTTTTTATGTACACACCTACATACATACATACAAATGTATTTGTTATTAGTTTGGCTGTTTACAATTGTTGCTTTGCCAGTTAGGTCGGTTTGGTTTATTGTTTTTATTAATTAAAGAGTTTGTTTAAAGATATAAAAAAATAATTAATCCGTATTAGAAATTTTCCCTAATGCATTTTATAGCCAAAGTGCGTGTATGCAAATATGCATTGCATCTAATTTTAAAATTAATGTAAATTTATCGGTTTGGTTTGGGGATTTTTAATGAACGTTCCCTAATTATCGTTCAACACACACGCAAAAAATTAAAACAGGTGATTATTATTTGACAGATACTATTTCTTCGAAGTAATTTTTTTAGTCTTGCTCTAAGCGCATATATCTATATACAGATCCTTTGGGCTTGTCATCTGCAAAATGCTTTTAGTGACTGTCTTCTACCTTAAATTAAATAATTCGTTCTGTATAAATATTTTGCCATGTTCTATTAAATTTCCCTTTGAACCGAAAATAATAAAACTTAAAAGTTTAAATTCGACCATCTGTGCTAGTGCCATCGTATAAAAACCTTTATTTTTATATTTTTAATTAACATATTGATTTGTTTAAAGTTAGCATAAGGACTTAAGTTGTTTACGAGTAAGAACCGTCTGAATAAATTGAGTCTGACTTTTAAGCAAATTTTCTTCAATTCTCTTGTAACAGTCGTGTATTTCTCTGTATAGCGAGCAGTATCTATTTTTTATAACTCAATGTCTTTACGCATGTATGTAAATGCATACGCAATTAAACCCTTTCCACACATGAAACCGTGCTTTAAGTTTTGCTCATTGGTATTCATAGAATTAGCTGAGCTCATGAACTACGAAACTAACGAAGTTAGTCAAATCAATGAACTAATTCCGCTTCCATTAGGTAACATAGTTATATCTAACTTGCAGGTTACACGTTCTAGTTTTTCTTCTTGTTTTATTTATTAAAAGTATTTTACAAAGATAAATTTATAAAATACCCATTTATTTTATTTCAAGTCCCAATACACTCAAACTTTTACATAAGCCAATCACGCATTTCGAAATTGACCACCAACTAATTTCAATTCGTTTTTTAGTTGTGTTTTTAATATTTTTTTAAAGAAAACTCCGTTTGTAAATACATTTTTCCGTTCTTTCTGTTCCAAAAAATATTCACAGAATAAAATATTAATAAAACTACAGATAGATTAGGATTTACAGACCAAAGAGCACAGAATTTTTAATTGTTCCCTTGACGACGTTATCTTGGGAAGACAATTGACCATCAAGTTGCTTGCACACTAGGACGCCACAGCGTCAATTCAAATGAACTTTAATAAGAAATAGTTCAACTTTTAACGGGGAGGTAAAATATAATAATATTCAAGTTACTATTTCTTAGTGCATACCGCCTTTATTAGTTAATGTTTTTTTTTTTAATATTAGCCACTTTCCAGCTAATATTGAAAAACTTGAACTTGAGTTTTTCCCATGCTGTCGTTCTCATCCTGCTTACGTGGATTTAAAAAAAAAATGGAATGAAGAATTTTTTAGTTTACTAAAGACATTACGAATGTGAAATGTGTGGGCAAAATAAAAACAACATTTCAAAGACATCAAAAATTTCTTATACTTTGCTTTCCATATACAATACATACGAGTACATGCATACATTCATTAATACACATGTATAAACACTAATCCGCAAATATTTCACTCAATCCAAGTTCGTCATCGAAATAGCTACATTAAATATTCATATCCACCACGATAACTAAAATAAGCTGATCCTTTGAAGTCATACGTTTTTAAAATGAGTTTAAAGAAGTAAAAACGTTATATTCGACCGGGTCGAATTTAAATACCCTCCAAATATTTAGTGAGTACGATTAATATGTTTAACTGGGTGGGACAGAGTTCCTTTATATAATATCGTACGTCACCGTCAGCTGAAGGGGCGGGGTTCAAAAATAGACTACATCATGTTTTCCACAGACGAACGTATGGGCATTGCTAGACGGTCTAGACTTCATCACTGATCAAGAATATGTATACTTTATGTGGTCTAATTCTTTTTGGAGAGCATTAAATCTGTATTTTTTGGGGTCTCTCCGGCAAGGGCCGTTGGGGAGACATTTCACCTTTGCCATAAGACTCCACAAATAAATATTTGGGATAATTAAATGTAAAATTTATTATGTGAGTGAAGATAAATATTCCTAGATAAACATGTTTTGACGTAAGCATTTACGAAACAACGTATTTAGATGTGAAGTTAAATATGATATGACGTAACGAAATGGTAAACAGTGAAGTTTTCTTGAGCATTTTGTGAAAATATTTACAGGAAATGAAAGGTCAATATACAGGCCATGAGAGTGTGTGTGATCTTGGAGGGATTTTGCCCCCAGTGGCCAAATAAGGAGTTGGCACGCATTGCCAGTATATGCAAAATGATGTATGGGATAGAATACACTCCCATAATCATTTTGTATATAAATATGGATTTTTATACAAAAAAAATTTCAGTGATTGCCATTTCGTTACGTCATAACTTCACTTCGTATGTGCTTACGTGAAAACATATTTAACTCGATATATTTATTTTCACACACATAAATTTATTTTTAATCTTTTTTTTAAGGGTCATTGAGGAGGCAAAGGAGAGGAGGGGGTAGGGCAGAGGAGTACCAGGTTACGTCTCAACTTCATCATTAAAGCTTAAAAATGTTATTTTTAAGGAATGTAGGCTTAAGTAAAACAATTTGTTAAATTTTTACACTATTTTTGCATACAATAACGTCGACTAAAGGGGGCGGGGTCCAAAAATTATTTCTTTTTGATTTTATGGCTCCAAGTTTAACGCGTTGGACCTGCTTTGACATACAGATATATCATTTGCTTAACAAAATTACGAAAAAAAACTTTAAAAATTATGTTGTTTTTTAGAGGTTGGTTTAGTTGTTCTTAGGGGAAAAAGTTTTCCCCCGATTCAGCCTATTTACCAAATTTCAAGAGTTTGGCTCTTTTCGTTTGGACTGAATCGTGATTTCCACAGACGTGCTCAGATCGTGTTAGATTTCATCACTGATCAAGGATATATATACTTTATGGGGTCTCAGATGGATATTTCGCTGCGTTACAAACGAAATGACAAAGTGAATATACCCTCCAATTCTTTTTTGGAGGGTATAAAAATAGGAAGGATAATGACCGCTAAAGAATTAAGCATTGACATAAAAGGTTTAGCCCTGGGAAGATGTTGACACCTTCACAAATGAACAGTGTTGGACAGTGTAAGTCAAATGTAAACATTACTTTTCTTATTAATGGTGTCACACTTCTTGTAATAACAATGGAAAGTAACACAGTGTTCATGAAAAAAATATACTATTTAAGAAGTTTCTCAATATTGTTTGACTTAATTTTTGTAAATTTTTATTTATTTGCTTGATGCCATTTTAATCGAAATAGTGTCACGTTTTAGTCACGATTTTTAGGAAATAGTTTGTTGTTGTTTTAAAAAATGTATATGCATTGGATGTCGTTGGTGGAATTGTGTAGCCTTGAAGTTGTTTATAACTACTAACCTTTACTTAATATAATGAACAAGACAAATTCAATACAATTAAAAATAAATTGCAAATATGCGTTAGACAATTCATGTTTAATGCATGAAAAGAGTTTGAAAAATCAAAGATGAATGTGCAAAATAATTTTTAATAAAATGAAAACGAATAGGGATTGTTGAACGGAAGGATGAAATTCGTTATATTTGGATTATAGCGGTCGATGATATTTAAAAACAGTAGGTTGCGCCGTTCCTTGATTGATTGTAATGGAAGCTGTAAAATAAACATTTTTGAAGTTGTTACACATATTGCTCGCAAACAGCTATAGTTCTAAATAATTTTGCTCTGCCATTTTAAAAGAAGATTCTGTCGAACTATGCGGCATATGACTATTAAAATTCGATTGAAATTTTATGTTTTCCGGATTAAACACAGAAACTAATTGTGGTAACATTGTGTAAAATTTTGGTGTTTAGCTTGGACTTGAAATGTGTAAACACAATACGAAGGAAAGAAAGAAAACAACACACTGAAACTGTTATGTATACAATTTTGCGGTTAAGCCGGTTACATCATATCCCCACACAGTTTGGATAGTAGGTCAATGAATAAAACGAAAAAAGCAAACAAAATACGAGAAACATTTTTTGTTTATTTTGGCTATTTTAAGGTTTAATAGTTTTTGTTCGCTGCGCGTGGAGTAACCAAAGAGCACGCGCAGTTCGACACTTTAAACTCTTTTTTTTTCTTGGCTTAAAATCAACAAAATCAATGACGAAGAAAAAATGGCGCAACATATTGACACATTTTTCTCATTATTAATTGTTAGTTGGTTTTATTGTGTTTTTGAAGAGCTGAAATAAACAGGGTAAAATAGTACGTTGATTTATCGTTCATTCAAGCCATAAATAGAGGCAAATTAATTGTAAATCCAACCCATAACTGAATAATTTAAATTTCAAGTATTTGTATCATGAAATAGCTACGGTCGTAAAATGTTACCGCCGTTCAAAAGGCTAGAGAGCTCATTTAGAATCCATTAAACGCAGAAAGTTCTGCGGTTGTATTCACAAGTGATTACAAAACTTAGAATTTGTTTACACTAAGAATTTTGTAAGAAAAAATACCTCGAAATCCATGATAACCTGAATAACTCTAAAGGTAAATTAATCAGTGAATGTTTAAACGCTGATTTAGTTGAACGAAAATTAAATTTGCGTAGATATGCAATTTCAACAGCGATATGTCAGCGTCCCATGTAATCGTGCAGTGTGTGGCTTAAAAACCAATTTGTGGCAGCACAAAAAACAGCTGCTTTACAAACGAAGAGTGAAAACATTTAAAACAAATAAACATGTTTAAAAAGAGAATATCCTTAAGGTTTAATTCATAAAAAGTACTTTAAATTTGTAGACTGCTTATTTGACAAGTTCTCTATAGGAATATGTTACCAGCATAGAATACTATAAGCAGTAGCTTTATGAAGTTGAAAGAACTTCGGTTTAAGCGTTATGGCAACAGATTTTATCATCAATATGGTGACAATAAGTTAATGACAGTATTTGTCTTTATCAGATGAAAAAAATAAGGATACGTTGGTATCATCTAAGTTTGAACAACTTTGGAGGGCCTGACCACACATATGCATATGTGCACACAATGTGTAGATCGATTTGGTGCGGAAAAACCCATTGTGCCGGAAGTATGAAAGGAGGGATGGATCTTGAGAGGACTGCTGATAAAAAGAAATGATAGAGAATTTATTGTAGCTATTTTAGTTTTATCTCGTGGGAGAATTTTCGGTAGAGTGCCTTCGAAGGATGTTCTGTAATATGTTAACTCAATCGCTGTCGGTAACGTTAAGTAAACAGTGCTATGACTTCGTGATTGAAACAGGCCGACAACAATAAACACAATCATGCACTAGAGCAGATTAAATAACTTCTGTACCATATTCATGACTAAACCGGGGATCTTTGGGTTCGGGTTAACATATTATCTAGTTTTTTCAAAACCATATCTAAATTAATCAGACAACGATTATTAAAATGACCAAACTTTTAATAGTCTACCTTTTCGTATTGTTGCTACTATTTGTTAAATATTTAACTTTTTGGTATTAAATTTAGAGTAAATTATTTCTTCCTATTCTACAACATATAATTTAAGTTTACCATGTATTGTTGCTTAGTTCATGTCTGGCTGCTATTATGCAACTCCTTAAAATCATCACCAATTAAATTGATACCGATTAACAAAAAAAAAATAAAATAAAATGAAATAAAACTGGAATTAAAAATATAAACAAATCTTTTTAAAATATACTACTCTGGTATATTGACCTGCTATCAGAGTTGAAAATCATAAAAACAGTTATCTTTTGATGTATGACACAAGGCAAAACAAAATACTCTCTTAGTCATAGACACACACATAGACAACCGCCTAATGCAAGTGAACGAGCAACAATATAATACTTTAAATAAAGTTAAACTAGTGTGACCGTTAAAACATGATTAAGTTGTTTCTTTTAACTCGCAAATATTTTTAAAATTTTTGCATTTTGATTTTTTCATGTTATTGTTTTCTATTGAAAACTATCGAAAAATACATTTGGCCACAAAAGTGTAACGACAAATCTAAACGTTTATGATACTGATCCACGTTCAAATTCACATTTTATCTCATACGATGACAGGATTCTGAGCCTTCCATTGATATCAGTATAATAATTACGAAATAAATAAATTTTATTCCATTTTACTTTTTAGCAATTTTTTAACTATTCATTTTAAATTGATGTTTGATATCTGAAACGTATTATTTCTAGACACTAGTTTTAAAACTAGAGATAAATCCTCCGTATGAAATATAAAATTTAAGTCGTGTTTTCAGGATTTGATAACTTGTCATCTATTTTACAACGTTTTTAACTAGAAGTGTTTCTTTGAAGTCGTAACTCCAAGTGTCCGATTTTGTTCGAGTTGCAGAGGTAATTGTGTTGGAATCGTTGTGTGTGAAATGGATTCTAATAGTAGTTCTCCCACGTTGTGGCACACTTCCTAGGAGATATTTGGGTGAGTGTGCTTCGAAACTTAATAAGAAAGCTTATCGCCGAAATATTAATATACATATGTATGTATTTATGTTTACATTTTTGTACTGATATAAATATTTTCGGAAATACATATCTATTTATTACGGGGCATTTAGCGCGCTTGAAATGAAGTGAAATTTTATCGTGTGTATATTTTTTGCATATGAGTATATACATACATGCATACATATGCACAAAAGTATATATGTACATATAATACAAATATAATCGTTGCTGCTCATCAGTAATATTTGTTTTGGAACACAAAGCTGAAATTGTTTTGCATTTTAAGCTCGTTGGTATACTCGACCATACAACAATGACAAAATTTAATAGACACTCATGCAAGCATATGTAGGTATATATATTCTTTCAAACAAGTATGTATGTATGTATGTAAACAAAAGTGATATTGTGACCGAAACACAGACGAACAGAAAGACTGACAAACGTATAAATTGGCTGACAAACCGAGATATACCTACTGCATGTATTCAATACGACCAGCGAACCAAGTCAGTAAAATTCTGTTGTTGCTATTCTCATTCTTCTGGTACAACAACAATTTCATTAATTATACATACATACACACACACACATACGTATGTATGTATGTATGTATGTATATATATATATATATATATATATATATATATATATATATATGTATATGGGCAATAGTTGTTGTTGTTCATGAGTTATAGATACATACATTAATACGAATTTACTTATACTAAATAAAGTTAGGCGTGAGTGCATCTGAGGGTGCATTAGTATGAGTGTTTAAGTATTTTGGAAATTTAGTCTCAAGTTCAAGGCCTCACGGATAACAAAAACGAATGAGTACATAAATATTTGCAAAGTCAATGAATAAATTTAGCTTTTCTGTGTTGGACTCTCTGAATGTACACACATGCACTCATACACACAAATGCATGTTTATATGGATATATGACGGAGAACACGCGGGGTGGTATACACATGCACACATATTTGATTATGCTAAGAAATACAGCCGATGTCATACGAATGTAGCAGAGTATTAAGCAGCTGCAATCACATTTTTATACGCCCTGCCGGCAATAATTGATGTTGCTTAAGGAAATGTGATGCAGTATTTCTTTTGTTTTGAAATTTGCCAAGGAATGCGGACATCTTATTAACAGAGTGAAAAGTCTCAACATTTGCAACATGTTAATGAAAAGAAGTTCTTGAAAAGAAAAACATCTAATCTGAGAACAGGTCAGCACCATATACAAAAATAAACAAAATAAAAGAATTCGACGAGATAATCTTCATAATCAATAAATGTTTCCATATCGACTTTCAAAGGAAAAAAGCATTAAATAAGTTCTACGAATTGACGGACCGCATTTCATAAAGCGGCGACTATAGGAAGTTACTTTATATTTTTAGTCAGTCTTATGTTGCTCAATTTTCTTATTAGACTTTTCTCTCAGGCAATTTTAAATCGTCTATATTTAATATTTACGGTCTTATTCGTAAATAGTTTTATGTTTGTTAAAGGCTGGCAATCCCACAAAATCGCGCGATTTGACAAATATGGTTTGTGTGGTGAAAAGGTATCAAGAGTGGCCTAAAAGTTTTACTATGTAAGAGATTTTTTGGCAGGGCTCAAAATGACATGAGCTGTTTGTGGAAATTTTCATAAAATTATAGTTCCCATGCGATCGCAGTAGCATTCATTGTCAGCTAGATGTTTTTTTTGTCATTGTTGTATAATAGTATGTCACCTAGAGCGACATTTCGGTCAGACATTTGCAGGATTTCCCTGTGCATGAATCGTGCGATTGTGTAAGATAGTTAGTCACGGCCTTAACGCCTTGTTTCATAAATTTGGTATAGGATTTTGTCAGTTAATAGACATAATTTTCATGAATAAGGCCATTAATCTTCAAATCCTGATTCGGAATTTATAAAACTAATAAATTTTCTTGTCCGTAGATACGAGTATTAACGGAGAAACACTGTTTGCTCTCTCAATAAGTCATATTGCATTTTTATCGAATTTATTCTTTAGAGGCACTGATATTTTGGAAACAGACATTCATTTTGTATTTGTTTCCTTTTGTTTTTGTTTTTGTTTGTGATAATTTTGGGATTTGGGAGCACGCTTTTTCGGATGCGGATCGGAAAAAGGGGATAAGTTTATTTATATTTTTGTGTCTGTAGGTTTAAAAGCAGTATCATTTTATTCTTTTTGATACACTTCCCTCTTTTGTATTATTACTGCTGTTGTTGGCTGCTGTTTAATATATTTTTCAGATTTTATTGTTTTTTTTCTACATTTATTGTATTTATTTGGAGCTCCCTCTTTGTTTGTTATGGAAATGAGAACAAAAACAAAATATTTTAAAGTTAATATTTAATCCACAAATTGTGATTTGCACACACCCAAAACGCTTTGGGCATGTGTGTGTAGTTGTATTATTATTTCAGAACATTCTTGTATACTGGGTGCAATTTATAGCACTTCCTGATAAACACTCGCACAATGAGACAAATAATATAGACAGTGAATTTATTTGGTTGTGAATTTTTTCTGTTTTTTTATATTTTGATACAAGTTTAAATACAAATTTATAACTTTATCCTGTTGTTTGTTCGTCAGGTTATTTTAATTTACACTGGGTTTTTGTGTCATTTGCTATATTTTATTAGAAATTTAAGAACAAAAGCCATATACCGCATACATACATACATACATACGAATATATTTACATCGAGATATATTTGCTGTGTAATTATTTCGGTACACTTTATTAGACCTTTTTATATATTAATATATCCCGTATTATTACGTATATTTAAACGAAAGATCAGATATTTTTGTCATGTTTTATTACAATATTCCTCCGCTTCTTTGTGTGGCTTCTTCAGGGATATATAAAATTGTGTAACTTAAAATAAATTGTGTTTATTCATACAAACATACATATATTACTTGAAACAAAACTTTTTCAATGTACAAATACAAGAAAAATATTTTTGTCTAAACGAGAAAATTAACAATTTTAAAATATGTACATAAATACGTTTATATGTTAGCAAATAAAAATATTAATATATCATAAAATTTAATTTCATTAGCTACATTAACTTTACCTGCTCTAAAATTAACTCTCTTATCTATTGGAACGTTAATAATTTGTAGCATCTTTAACATGTATCTACGTTTATAATTATTCTCCGTAGTTAATATTGAGACATTTATTAAAATTTGAAAAATGATTAAAATTTACACAATGAGATACTAATGCATGTGTATATGTACGTGTGCACATACAGTATGCATATATATATATATATATATATATATATATATATATATATATATATATATAAATGTTTTTGTGGAAATAAATATTATTTGATATCGTCAAGTCAGTAATTTATGAATACATCTGCTGCTTTGTTAAAAAATAATACTTATATGTATATAAAATTTGTCAACTTCTGTATCATTTTTGTTCTTTTAGGGAAATGGAATGTGCAGCAATACAGAAGTTCAGACAAACTTTCAAAATATCAAACTTGAAACTCCTTAAACCAGTTTTACAGTGTATAATACTGGCAAAACTCAGAAAAAGAGTTTCTGATTCTGCTAATTTTATGAGAAATATTTCTATTTCTATAGAATTTTTCGGTCTCAATATTTCCAACAAATTTGTGTATGTACGTATGTAGTCGCATGCATTTAAAAAAACTTAATGAACTGTGATCATTTTCGAGGAAAGTGAAAGGTTTTAAAAGTACACACGCATTTGGCTGTGTATACGCTTACTAGAGTAGGAAATATATAACAGCCATAATCCAATTTCCGTTTTCTACAACTCATACAGTATCACAATTGGGAAATTAATAAGATCAATTTATATGAAAAGAATTATTAATTTATGAAATATGCATGTGCGTATCTGTATGCAGGTTCATATTCGGTTTCTTAACCATAAAACTTGATGTTGTGAACTGTAAAAGAGTTTTAAAACTAAAAAAAAATTTGTATTTCTACACTTAGATTTATTTGGTTGCTGCTTTTGCACACTTACGTATTTACATACATTGTGTGATTCTTCCTGCTTATCAATGTCATACACACATATTTATACACATACATATATGGATACATATGTATGTACATCTGTAAGTATGTATGAATGTGCGATTTTGCATTCGATTGTGCCTCTTTTGTCAGTGAAAGTGAATTATTATCTAAGCTCTTTTTACTATTTCTTGTTCTTCTTTTCTAATCTACTGAAGCTCTCTCAAGGCAGATTTACCAGGTACTCTTACTAGTACAACAATGAAACAACACCAAAAACCACACGTATTTTGTTGGTAGAAAATGAAGAGCTAATGTCAAAATCAAGGAAGAAGAAGCATCATTAACAAGGAAGATTTAAGAAAAAAAAAAACATTTTATGTGGCTTGTATATAAACTTTTGACAGTAGCTCAACAAATTTCAATATACAGCTGCGGTACTGAGAGTACCTGGTAAATCTGCCTTGAGCTCTCTTTTATTTTACATTGTTTTTGTGTTTCTATAATTTGCTTTATTGTAGTTTGTTTTTCTGTTGTTTCTTTTACACGTTCTGTGCTCTTTGAGTGTATTGTTAGGGAGGCATCGTTAATTCTCGCGTTGTAAAACTTACATTCATTGTGTTGTACAAATTCACAGAAGCACAAACACGCAAAGTCTAGCAATGAGCTAAATTCACTCTAAAACGGCAGCAGGAAAATTAAGGAAAAGAATTTTATAAACATATACAGCCATAGATCTTTATGTATGTCCATACATATGCATGTACATATATACATAAGTATGTGTGTGTGATGTATTAACAATTCCCAACCTACCTCAACTAATTTTATGTTGAGTATTCGTTTTTTACGAACGTGTTTACTTACATACATACAATATATTTTGTTATTAGTTTTTCTCTCTGCTTCTTGTGTTTCGCTTCTCTTAGCTTGCTGTGTATGATTGCACGCCTATCCATGATATTATTTTTTTATATTGTGTTTGTTTACTTATTGTCGGATTAAATTGACAGTTTTTCGTTTCTTTAATCTTTTACCGATTAAGTTTAGAAGTAGTAAATATGTATGAACATATATGTATGTATATATACATATATATATATATATATATATATATATATATATATATATATATATATATATATATATATGTATATATATGTATATACACATCAATGGATAGGTATATGCAGATAAATATATATTAATGTACATACAAATACATATTACAACGTAAGGCAACAGGAGAAAATGCTGTCAAAAAAAAATACTACGTATACACAATTGCATGTTACGTATACGCACAATGGCACAGTTGTCTGTTTTTGAAAAAGCTGAGGAAAAAAATGGATGCAATCTCCAGTGGGTGTAATTTAAGAAAGATTAATGTATGATCATCTCAATCATAATATAACCACTTTCTTGGTCTTATGAATTGCTGAGTTTGCCACTGAAATTACATTAGTAATACTTTTTTTCGATGTGTATTAATTAATTCTTCGAGAAATGACAGATTAGTTGGAAACATTTTTTTGCACATATTCCATGAATATTAATGACTGTTATTAAAACTACGTTGAGTTATTGTGCCGATGGAAGTATGATGTGTGCAGATGTCAAATTTTTCCCCATGTTTTGGTTGCAAAATTGCAAGTGGGAATACTTGCTGGTTTGCATGTACTTACATATATTCAGAGCAAATATTGAATTTTAGGAAAAAAGTAATCAATACTAAATTTGATATATGGAAGTCTGAATTATTCTGAACTTGAGACGGAAGAATATAACAGAACAAATCATCGATTTCTACATATCTTGCATATTTTTATCTTTGATTTTGTGTCGAAATTTATAAACGCAAAAACGAGTCGATATTACCCACACACTACACCTGAGAGCAGTTCACATCCCCTACCTTATGGGAGTATAAAAAACAAACAAAAATTTGACAACACTGCAGCAGCATAGACGGAAGTGAGCATAAAAAGAGAATTTGAGTAGTGAACAGACATTAACAGCAATAAAGATTTTTTTAAATGTTAGGACAACCAGTTTTGCGCGCCCTTTAAATCTACCAAAAGCGAAATGAAAATGTTCATCGACTTTTTCTGTTGTTTTGGTTTCTGAAATTTTAAAATCTCTTTAAAGATTTTGTTGATTTGTTTTTGTGCTTGTGTATTTCTTTTTTTTTTTATATGTCTTAAACTGTGTGAGCGTTTCTTCAACAAAATATTTATGTTGGCTGCTTTGCTTCTTTTGTTGGTAGCTTGGCATTGTTGTATTTTTCGTTTGTTTTGCTGTTGAAATTTATAGTAAACTCATAAGTATGTATGTACATGTGTGGGTATGCTTGCATGTGCGTATGTGTATAAGAAATCGGGCTACTACTACTAACTTCTTTAAAAATCAATAAAATTGTTGAGGTGGGTTAGGAAACTGTTAAGCAGCTGAGCGAAAATATATGTTATACACACTTTTAGGCGTATGTGTGTTTGGGAATAGATGGACTTATACATTTTAAAATAAATAAATTTTTTTTGGTGATTTTCCAAAGTGTTACTGATTATTAAAAACAATTTAAATCAATTTCACTTTAAGATAAAATGCGTGTGTTCTTGCTGTGAAATTTTTGTGCATTCCGAAGCATATAAACGTTATTATGCTGATCCATCACAATTTGGCATCACAACAAAAATAATATCAAGATATAATTATATTACGCATTAGTTTGTTAAAAAATCAATAATAGTAGATTAGAAACTATTGTGTAGACTCGTTAGTTTAAGTTGAATTAATTTTACGATTTCCCAAATAAAACTATCCATTGTAAATATAATATTGATATCATTAATTTTTCAATAACAATTTAATTGAACAACTTTTAGACAGAGTAAAACTACTCGGCCGGGTTTATTTTGTTGCCTCCAATGAACAAAATTCTTGTTGTGTCTCAATGGTAAACTCAAGGTTTTTATTAATAGCGAAATATTAGATGCAGTGGTGGAGCGGATCAGTAATGATTTAATTTTAAAAAGTAATTTCTAAATGCAATACCCTGTATATTAGTGTTGTGTGTGTGTTTTTTTACATTATTAATCTAATACTCGAAGTTTTGCTTCATATGACAATGCGATGGGCGATTGTAATGAAAGATAGATTTGATTTTATTTCAAAATATTTTTGAAACAGGTTTGCAAACAATTTTCTAATCAGTAATTCATCAATAGCTTATTTAAAAACAATTTTTGGATTTCCGTTTTATTTATGCGGCTCTGCTTCCTTTACCTTTTGTAATTTTGGGAAATTTATACTGTATTTGCCGTTTTGTTTTTATGTGTCATTTCTACCGGAAATTGTAAAGCTAAAGTTGTATTGTGTACTTTTGCTGTGAGTTTTTTCTTTTGTTACCATGTACCAACAACAACAACAGCAGCAACATATTACATCTCTGGCTTAAATGCATCTTAAAAATGTTCATTTAAATGTTGTTGGGTGAGAATGTTGATGGCCTAAATTATGACATCACATGACATATAATGTTTGCCTTGTATTACCAACTGCATTTCAAAATACACACAAATAAACTGTAACGCAACACTCTCTCACACACACACAGACACACATATACTACACATGCATGTACACATACATACGAGTATATACAAACTTCTGAATATGTATTAACATGGCACATGTCATGCAATGCCTTCCTTCCGCATTGACCCAGATTTTAAACAATTTTTTATGCACAACCGTTTGCAGTTGTTGTTTTTGTTGCGTTTTTAGTTCAGGTCGGTCATTGTAGAAAAATAATATGAAAAGAATTATGTATGTGCATATGTTCGCTTCCACATATTCATGTGTATTATTATAAAAGTATGTATGAATGTATTTATATGCATACATACATACATGCATACATACATATTTAAGTATGTTGCTGTAAGGGTGAACTTTCAAGTATGTTGCTGGGATAAAAAGAATTAAAATCAAATCCGTGTTAACACATCCAACTTAATGGTGAGGAAGATTACAACTTGTGTACAGATGTATTTTAGATCAATATCATACACGATATAAAATCATCAATAATCGATTGGAGGGTAAACAAACATTCGTGTCAATAGTAATGAGTTTTGAAGGAGATCTTGCAACTTTTGGAAACAAAATATAGGTAATAAATTTGACTTCAATTTTGGTGCTGAAGCAGGGAACGACATAAAACTGGGAAGAATTTATATACACACATATACATACATATTTATATGTACTCTCAAGATAATAATCTAATGTGCGTACATATATTTTATTTCGAGAAAAACATTAATAAGATGGACAATAAAATTTTTTCATTAAAATAAATGAAGATGCTAAATAGCGTATCTAATCTGTTATTTCGGCAACATTCCATATATTTGACATTTACCAATTCAAATATACAAAGACAGGTTTTTAATAAGTAAATAAACGAAAAATGTGTTTCAATACATGATACAGAATATAACAGCGAAAAGATCTTACATACTGTTATAATTACTTACGTACATACATTCGTACATATCTTCACCTAGAATCCCATATGTGACAATAAATTCAAAATTAAAATTTGATGAGTTAAAAAAAATATTCTTTTGAAATAATATTTTTTGAATTTCCAGTTGGATACGGCCTTGTGGATTTTAAGTGGCGATATGTACACCATTAGCTTAAATTCAAAGCCGTATAACTATATTCCCCCTTGTGACGTTTAGCGTTCTTCGTGCTTAAATTCGATATTTTGTAATAGTTAAGTTACTTTTTTAATCCCTGAAGACGAAAACCTCCCAACACGATCAGGGTGATTATCAGTGTAATGTCAGTGTGCCAATAAAGAGTTAAGAAAGTGATTTGTAAGTTAAGTAGTTTTGCATTTTATGTAGCGACATACGCAAATATGTATGAATCCACCAGTGATGTGCCGAATGTAAATTGCTGATATTCGCGAACACGAATACATGAAACAACATTCGCGAATACGAATGATATATGTGGAAATATATACTCGTATGACAAATTTTTTTTCGAAAATGAATTTGATAATTCTGCTCTCTTACATGAAAGGTAATAAAAAGCTCCTAAATTTTTAAACGATAAGAACACAAATTTCTATAGGAAATGGATGCCAACCAACGCTCCATAACAAATTTGAATTTTTTGCTATATTATTCAGTTCAGATTGATAGGCGGCTAACTGTTCGAAAAGTTTTTTTATATTCAGAAAGATGTGATAAATATTCCAAAGCACAAAGGGAACTCAACATCAGTTATCATTATCCTACTTACACAGCAGGGCAGAAGAGCTGTTTTCGTAAGCCCCTACACTTTCATCATCACTACTCTCATGTCACCTCTTATTAAGTGGGTTAGTTGAATATGATAACAGTTTTCGTTTACACAAAATTTATTAGAAAATTGCATACGAGAACTGTACCAAACCACTGCCGTTTGATTATTTTCTTCATAACCGATTTTCTGATTTTTGTGTTCCATCGTACTTTCTTCGTTTGAATTCTTAAATATGAACGTTTAATTTTTTGTTGTACTTAAATTTTGGATTTTTTGCTGAAAATTCACCTTATACGAAAATATCTTGTCAGACTTGGGTAGAACTCGTCCGTTCGCTCATTTTACACAAGAATTTATGAGCAATATAATGCAATTAAAGTTGGATTGAACCTGCATTTTTGTCCAAAACGAGCGAATGAAGGAGTTCCATGTGATTACACGGTATATATGAAATGTCATTTTCAGACATGTTGATGTTTTGTAGCAAAAATCAATTTTGCAGCCATTTAATATTATTTGTTCCTCGAATTGAAATAAAGTAACCTTTTTAGTTTTTACAAACATATTTGTGGGAAAATTGTAGACTTGTGTCGAACTCGTTCATCTGCTCGTTTTTGAGAAGAGCCTACGATGAAACGAATGTAATTTAAATGGGTCTGCTCATAGGATCTTATCAAAAACGAGCGGATGAATGAGTTCGACACAAGCCTAGGAAATTGCCAATAGCGTACGTGTTTGCACAACTTGCAAGTCCTTGAATATATTCTGTATGATATTTGGTTTTAGATTTAGATGTATTAGAAGTTTTGCTGATTGGGAAATGATTAAAAATTTTAATCAGCGGCAAGATTGCTTGGCCCAAATAATATAAAAATAGCGTAAAATGTTTTTCAACTTACAATATCTCTTCATCAAAGATTTTTTATAGGCCGCTTTACGCTCTTCCGGCTTTAAACGTCTGCTTGCCTCAAGAAAATGATTGTGGTGATGAGGATGATCCGTAACTCCCGATCCTGAATCATCCGATTCTGTACCGGAATAGGTACGGGCACGACTTCTGGCAAGTTTCGTTGGTAAAGACAAATCCAATGGGACCTCATCGTCGAAATCCTCGTCATCGCTATGATACTGATCCGACGCAGGTTGCTCCTCCAAATGTTTGTCGAGATTCTGTGATAATGAACGTTCTTGGGAAAGAGAATCTTCTTCCTCGCGACTAGTAATTACAGAACGTCTATTTTGTTGCTCCATTTCGTTGCTATTGCTTTCTTTGTGATGAGGATGTTGTGGTTGCGTCAACTGCTGCTGATGATTATCGTTAAGGATATTATGACGGGAGGCAGGGGGTTGTTGTCTAAGATGATTGTAGAGCACTGTAAATTGTTGACGACATTCTTGATTGTTGGTTGTTGTGGGTGAAAGTTGGGGAGAAGATGCTTGTGGGTTTAAGGAATTTGCTGAAAGAGCTGGTGAAGTGGAGGGGGTGGGATTAGAGGTTGATAATGTCGACTGCTGATGACTGTATGCAAGATTATGATCTAATCTTCCACCTAACTCCTCCTCCAGGTCTTCTTCGTCTTGTGATGATCCTTTATGTATGGCACTTTTCTTTTGATTTATAGCGGCTCCAAGATGTTGCGTCTCTAAATCATCTTCTTCTGAGGACATTTGACTTTGTGTTTGAGACCATTCCGGTGTTTCGACTTTTCGATTTTGCAGAGGTGAACAAGTGGAACGATTGCTGATGCTACTGTGTGTTGTATCCATGTTGCAGGCACGTT
This sequence comes from Linnaemya tessellans, assembly GCA_951800035.1. NCBI lineage: Eukaryota > Metazoa > Arthropoda > Insecta > Diptera > Tachinidae > Linnaemya > Linnaemya tessellans. Next base: position 929,891 of record OX637535.1, read on the forward strand.
TTTCAACGTTGCGTTCTCTATCGTCTTCAGGAGACGATAACGGCGATGAGGCTGTAGTGGGCTGTGATGAAATTGAGACTGTGGGTGATGCTAGAGGTGACTGCAGATTCTTTGTTGGAGGTGAAGGCGATGGCGATTGAGTGGTGGGATTTGCAAATGTGTGAGCATTCGCAGCCACCAAATGTTGCACCATAATCATGTTGATTGTGTTGTAGCTGTTGCAAAGTTTGGTTTACTTATATTTCTTTCACTTTCACTTCTCTTCTAATTATTTTATCATGGTAAACGCTTCTTATTTTTTTGTTTAGAACTAAATTTTGCACAATTTACTCGCGGACGCACTTGTATCTGTACATCCATAGATTTAAATATGTATGTAAATATTTAAAATTTTTGTAACTTGATCCTCTTATAAAATTTGTGGATTTCGAGTTTAAATTCAATAAGAGTTGTTGAATTTTGATAAAATTTATAAAATAAATTGAGGTAATTTATATTTTGTACATTTTATTCAGCGGACGATAAAAAGTTCACATTAAAATTGGAAGTTTTTGCTTTTCACATCTCTGTTGTTCAAAATTTGTCATAAATTTAAGTTTTGTAATTTTATTTTTGGATTGACACTTTACTTTAACTCTTTTTCAACTTGTATTTCAAAATGTAGAACAAATAGGCTTTAAGAACTCTGCAAATGTAAATGTTGTATCCGTTTCCGCAAGATAAATTTTATTTAAATATTTTGTATACATTTGTAAATTTGTTTAAGATAACTTTTAAAAATTTTAATACAATATTTTCTTTTCTGTTGTTTGTTTCAAATATTTTTTTTTGTATTTATTTTTATGTTGGTTGTTGGTTTTCGCCTCGAACGTTTCAACACAAACGTCGTTTATCTCTTACGGTATCAGCGAAACTGAAATTTTTAGTTTTTGAAATAAGTTGATTACGGTTGAAGTGGCTGCGACTCGATATATTTTTTATTTTATTTTTGTTGTTGCTTTCTGTGTTTGTTTTTGCTTTTTGAATTATTTTGGTTGTTATGTGTGTTGTTTGCCAGTATAAGCATGCGCTGCCATTGTTGTAGCTGTTGTTAGTGTTAACATTGCTACTGCCGCTTGCTGTTGCTGATGATGTTGTTGATGGTGCTGGTGTTTTAGCAGGCTTTTACACTGACTGAGTGATAGTCTGTTTGATTGAATGGATTCGAATGTTTTCTGGACATGATGTTTATTGTGGTTCTTTGTCTTTCGAAATATTAGTTTAATTGCTTATCGTCTCAGGGTGATGATAAATGTATGTATGTATGTAAGCATGTTTGTGTATATCAATTTGTTCCTGATCCAGTATTTTTTACAGGAATATCTGGATTTAAAAGGTCGAACAAAGTTTTCGGAATTATTTTAGTCTGATTTAGCGTTTATTTCGATTAACCAACCGCAGTGTATGTAAAAATTATGACGACTGTTTGGCTGCAAACACACAACAAACACGAAAGAAGGCGATTAATACAACGTTTTGCAGCTCAATATTAATATCGCCGTTGTAGAAGTAGAGAAATACACAATATATGTATAAGATTTAGCAACAACACCAGCCATTCATCCAGTCAGACAGCAATTATAGCGTAAAACAATGTTGTTTGCTTGCTTACCTCACTTCCATGAAGAACAACACGAATCAAACAAGACAAAAATGAGCAAATAGATAACACATAGATACTCTTACTCATAAGTTCACTAACACATTTGCACTCGCAAATAAACCCAATACACCCAAACATTTTACTCTTTCTCTTTTATTACTCCCAAACCGAAATCCCCACTCACTCGCAGAAGCCCCTTCACAATTATTATAATTTTTTCCCAAATAATTTTCACTCTCACTTGCAGTTGATTATATTTTCTTCTTTTGCTGTTGTATTTCAGAGTTGCCATTACTTGTCGTTTCCTAACAAATTTGGCTCGAGAATTTTTGTTCGGTATTAAATTAAATTTATGCATACGTAAATATACTTTAAGACGGCACAGATGCAGCTACTAAAAGAGCGCAAGTTTTGATGGTCTCACATGAGAATTTCCATTTTCATCTGTTTTATGTCGATATTCCTATTGATTCATTGGTTAATGCTTATTTCCTTTAGCAATTATAAATTGCCGTGTGTACTATTGCAGCTTTTTTTTAAAAGAAATTTATTTTTATATGATTTATTAAAGTCATGAAAGTTCAGACGTACATTTCTTTAATTACAGACTAATTCGAAGCTACGAACGAAAACATTTTGAAGCAACTTTTAGTTTAAGTGGACTACCGATTTCCTCACAACTTCCTGAGTAATTGTTGGTGGGAATGCTTTGCCAGTGGTAAAGTTGCTATACTTTTAGCAATATGTTGCTCATGTACGAACTTCTCTCATGCGCACTTGCATTCGAATTTTGTATGTTAATAAGAAAGCAGAATAACAAACAATTTTTTTGTTGCAATAAGAAAAATAATATAAGAAATAAAAATATGTTGTTTTCATTTAAACGTATGGTACCGCTTTAAGAACTGCACATGCATGCATGTACATATTTATATATACATACATACGTATATGCACATATGCACATTTATACATGTACACTCGTACGCAAATAAAGTCATAGAGATATATGCACATACATACATACACGTACAAGCAAAATCAGCCAGAGAATTTTAGTTCATTTCATTAAAATTGGAATATTTTAATTATTGTTACAGACATAAGTATTTATAAAAATTGAGAAAATCTTTTAAATTTCTTCAATCCACCTTGAGTGATTTTACGGATTTTCAAATAAAACACACACGTATGCATATAAATTCGGGTACGTACATACGGATAATAAATATTTACATGTAATCAGAACCATTTCATTCTTTGATTAGGTCTAAACCACCAACACAGAATATAAAAGTATTATTTTATACATACAAATGTAATGCATACCCGTACATACAAATGTATTAACTGCGCTCCACTGATAAATAAAATGGCCTCAGCCTTAGAACCCACCCAACTTTCCATGCGAATCACAAATATTCGGACTTGTGAACTCTTTTTTATTACGAATCAATATTCATAACTACAACCTTTAAAGACTTTTTCTAATATGTACAAATATTTTACATAATTATTCTAAATTCTCTGTAAGACAATATGCCTTCATAAAACTTCACATATTTGAGTTAAGCGCTTCGGAATTATAGTCTAATTATGCGGTAAACACGATCAAAACGATTGCTTAATCAATATCAAACGATTGCTTAATCAATATGTATGTATGTATGTATATATTCTTTAAGAAGTGGCAATTATATTTGATGTGTGAAGAAGATCAAATGTGATTAAATTTCGATTGGCTGCAAATTCGAGTTGCTAGTGACAAGAATTATTATATTATATTTTGCTAAAATGTGCATATATGTATGTATGCGAACACACACATATGTAAACACATATATGAACATCCATACACATTTGCATATGTAAATACTTGCATTTTACCGATGTGTAAATATTCATGTAGGATCCGCAAATATCTTCAACATCTACGGGAAAACGTACTGATACATTTTATTTTCCATTCAAAAAAACAATTACGAAGCAAAAATTTTACCTTATTTTTTTACAACAAAGTGAGAAAATTGCAATAACGTCGTTGCAAATATGAGAAATACATACATATATACTATTTACATACATATATTCATATATATGTACATGTGTGTGCGGATGTGCTATAAAATCATTTTCTTATTGCCACAAGAGAATTAATTCTCTTAGAAAAATCTCACTCATAATTCAAAAACTGTCAGGAGAAACTCAAAAATGTTTGCAAAGGTTACGAGTGCACGCACACACACACACATCCAGGCTCGTTTATAATAAAATGTTACACCTATTCGTGCAAGTTAAAGTTTTGTAATTGTAATTGGTATTAATAGACAGACTACGGGCAAAATATTTGGGTGCTCAATAGTGAGGAGTAGATTTTGTATGGAGGAAGGCCACTCAAAAGTCGTTGTCGTGGTAACGTTTGGATGTTGCAGCAGTCTATATTTTCACTTTCCGTTCGGTGTACATATTTAATACTACATGCTTTTTTGAACTATTATCACCAACATCATGCAAAACGTAAGCCATATGGATGGGTACAGCGACGAGGAGATAAAGTACACTTAAGTAGAGAAAACATTTGCTAATAACGCTTTTATGGTGGTGTAGATAGGTTTGCAAAATATAGCAATACACACACACACAAACATCACATGATTACAAACAGCTACACATACGCAAGTGCATATACATGGATACATCTGTTTGCATGTAAAATAAGTATTTCATTGTTCATTCGATTCTATGATGCAGGCAAAATATATAGACGAATTTGAAAACGTTGTTGTATTGCGTGCCAAGAAGTGGGATCATTTGTTCTGCTTGCTGTATATCTTCTAAATGAAATATTTACAACACATCCAACTTTTACAATTGTTCGGCTCCCAAAACCAAAAAACAGTTGCAAGAGGCAGCCCTAGGAACGTAAATAGTGTTACTTGAGGCTTTGTGAGAGCTTGTGGGAATGCAAAAAATAAGAAAAAAAGAAAAAATATCAGAGGGAGCTAAATCGGAGAGCAAGAGAGAAAAGCACCGAACAAAAACATTTAACCAGAAACGACTGGCTGTATTTGTAAACAACAGCATGAGTTTTGGGGGTCAGCCGTCGTGTAACGAATTTGTGTTGAAAAGGCAGTCACGTAAAATTAACAAATAAAAACGTTGTCTGCAACAGAAGACTTGTTTTAATAGCCCAATTACTGTGGGTCCTTGTCGGTTACATGCAAGTTAAAAATTATTGATTTTCAAAAGCCTTTTGATATATTTATGCCTAGATAAATATATTAAATCTTTTCCAGTCTACTCTAAGCATCTTCCAATTGATGACCAAAAAACCATCCTACTTAATTCTTTGCGATGCACTGAATTGAATTTATGAAAAGAAGAAATGTTTCAATCTTCAAACTGCTCTTGTTAAAGTCAAATGCGGCATTCCAGTGCTGTATATGCCACCAAATTGGAGTTTAATTAATTTCGAAGCGTGTCGTCTGATTTTGGCGAAATCCACTATCCAACTAGATTTTCATTTTGTATGAGAAATTTCATTTCGCATGGGTAGAAAGTAGAAGTAGATTTCGCTCGAAGTCTCGCTAGTACTAGATTTGGCTCAGGTGTAAGTGCCCTATAATTTCTTTCTTTCTAAAATATAAAATATTTTTAAGAACCAACTAAAGCTTTAATATTCCAAAAAAATTATAAATTTGCCAGCTCTGGAGATGCATTTTCGGCTTTCTTGATTTCTAATGGCAAAAACTCAAATTTGTTTTGGTTTCCAATATAAAAATCAGGTTAAAGTAAAAAAGAAAAAAAAATAATAGTAGCAGTTATTTTGTATACCAAAAATAACGATTAAATTTTCCATCTCTAGAATTCTGCTTAGATCTATTTCGAAGATATCAGTCGCATAGACGCTTCGCAAAACCGATTTCACGTACAGACGAACGGACATCGTTTATTCGAGTTCATAAGGATCCAGAATAAACACATACATCTTATGGGGGAATGGCACACGTAATGCCAACATTCTTGGTGCAGGCTATAAATAAAAACATATCGCAAGCCCACCGTGCAATACACGTAAGTCAGACATTTATACCCCTATAGAGAAGCACATCAAACCTTAACCAACTAAAGTTCCTATGCTACACAAAGAAGAGATTCCCTTCTCTTGGAACCTACTACGTTCCGTCTGCGTACGCCATAAAACTGTGTCTATGAATATCAGAAGAAGGAAGACAGTGTTTTGTGAAAGGAGCTAGACAAACACACAAACAGATATTTATATTTTCTATGCAGTATGAGGAATAACAGCAGCGACGACATTGAGGTTCTGGTGCAGTCGGCAGCCAGGGGGACGGGAGAAGGATTTTATTTTTATGTTGTTGGACATATAACGAAGTAAATATTATAGTATAGTTAAGCTCATTCCTTATTAGAAAGAACCTGCTGTTTATGTGACGATGTATACAACGACCTGACCGTAATATTGAAGTGGCGTGAGTATGTTTGTGGCCTTCCTGGCTACGACTTCCTCCGTGGGTAAGTTTCAAAACATTCATTATTCTGCTTCGTTATCGCCATCGTTGTTTGTCGTCGTTATAGTCATCATCTTTCCTTCATGTAATAACGAACCATCGACATTTGACGTTCTTATGCAGTTAGAGTTTGTGTTGGGTTGTGTGCTTTTGAAAGTGTGTGTTTTGTCGAAATGTCGATGAACAGACAACACCTTTGGCTCATTCTACATGCTTGTTTCCTCTTTGCAACAAAAAGTAAAAATAATACAAATATATTAAAAATAAAAAAAAATAAAAAACAATCAAACATAGACTGTGTTGGTGCAGCAGCAGCAGCAGCAGCAAGTGCGCAAAGCTTTATTATGATGGTTTCATTTTGGGTTTTATTATTGTAGTTTTGCAATTTTTGCGTTGGTTTTTGTTTTATTTATTTTTTTGTTTAGTTTCTTTGTATATATTTATGTATTTGTATGTATGTATAAACATATATGCAAGAATTAAGTGAATCATGAACGAGACAACATTCAACACAGTGAATGACCTGAAAACGATCTAACACGCGCCATCCTCTGACTGCCATCTTTCCAGAAAAAAAATCTAAATAATAAACATCTAAAAAGCTCTTGTTGCTTTCATACTATGCATTCAAATAATAAATTCAATTTAAGACTTTGGCATTTTCTTTTTGTTTTTTTTTTGGTAATTTTTTTTTTTTTTTTTGAGTGCTGATATGGAAAAATTATATAATTCTAGTATAAGAATCTACGATTTACTTTAAGGTCTAGAAAACGTTTCAAATGGGTAAATGCAAGATTGACGATCATGATTGATTTACATGCTTTCCTAAATCTTTCTGTTTATTTAAAAGATGGCGGTTTTCCAGAGCACTTACACTTATGGCGAAATTGATATGGTTGCCATAACATAGTTCCGGTATAAAGAAATAATAAAGAAATTTTTGAATATGTGTACACGTGTGTACTCGTGTCTACACTTCTTTGAGGACCAGAATTTAGGGGATGGCTTCTACTTATGCAATGCATTGTGCCAGATCTGAGGAAGGGATAGTCTTATTTGAACGGATGGACAGTGCTGCCGCTACTGTTCAGTAGCCACTGCTATGCCTCCGTTATTTGATGGGTGCTGTTGGCTGAAGTAGTACAACACGAGACTATGAAGCGGAGGAGCCTGAGTTCAACCCCGGGCTGAGTCATGAAGTATTGTGTTGAATTCTTCTGATCAGTATTAGTGCATTGTTGTGTTAGCTGTTTCCAGTCTGTTTCAATGATGAAGGCCACTGAACATAATTGGCAGCGACTGACACTGTCATGTACTAAAAGCAGAGTAACAGCGCCCTCCTTCGTCGGTCCTGTAGCAAAAAATTAGCCGGCGAAGTAAAGAGGATGAAAAAGTTACATCCGTTCATCTTTCATCCGTCCCCTCAATACTATCCCCTCCTTTCTAGCTCCGGCGCAATGCACTGCATATGTAGGGGTCATCCCCTGAGTGCTGGTCCAAGATTAAAAAAAAACAGGCACAATGACGTATAAATATATAATGACGTATAATAATATATAATGACGTATAATAATAAAGTTCAGAAAATTTTTTTGTTTCAATATAAATTCCCAAAGGAAAATGTTTTGTCTGAAAACTGTTATCTAAATGTCCTTTAATCAATAAGTTTCAATCGGAGGTTCGAAAACAAAAAACTTGGTAATTAATTGGCTCTGATAAATTTTTAGTAGAAAGTTTTCTATTCAAATTATGATTTTATGTTTTAATTGTTATTACAATTGTATATCTATATGTATGTAAATATATGTGTGTGTAAACATACAAACAAACATGAATATTGTCATATTAAAAATAAACAACTTAGCAACCAACAAATCATATAAACAATTTAATTAACTTGAAGATTCAATGCCATTGCTACATACGAGTACATCAGTCGCGCGACTTTAGCATTGACATTGGAAAAGTTACAGAAAATTTGTGAAAAAATGGTGTGATATGCAGAAATGAAATTTGACTTCAAAGTCTCAATAAAAAGCGCGAATAACCTTTTTTACGTAAAAGCTGTTCTTTTAAAATTTGGACGTTTCAAGCTTTTGACAACTGTTAATTGAAAAGGAAGAATGATTCGAGAAATATATTACAAAGCGAAGCTCTTGAGCCATCCCATATTTAATGAGCATTAAATGCAACTTTTCCCACTTCCGACTTTTGGAAACATCAAAATCTGATTAGTCCTGCAAATAAAAGATGACTTATGAAAATACATTATATGCAAACAAGTCACACATATTTTAAGTTTTTTCCCATCCAAATTTCTTTTCAACCACACATTTTCGGAAGTACAACAAGTGCTTTTTGTCCATGAACGTTGTGTCAGTTCTGAGAGTATCTCAATGTTCATTGACAGACAGTCCCAAAATTTTGAATTAGTTAGCAACACATTTGTGCTTTTTGGGTCCTCTATTTGACAAACGAAGAATTATAGTGTTGTAGTTTCCATGGACGCCATTTCATCAAAAACAATGTGAGTGGAAATTAAGTTAAATGGATCTATGGTTTCCAATCGGTTCAGTGCAAACCTCAGGCCAAAGCTGTTAGTCAGAAAATACCTAGTGTTTCGTTTAGCAAAGATGATACAATTCAAAATACAGAGGGGCCATAACTTCAGTGAACAATTTTTGCTTGTGGTACGCAATCGCGGTTTAGTTGTTTTTTCTTTTTTCTTTTTAATAACGAAAATGTTTATTTTGTGTTGTATTAAAATAATTGGAGATTTCACAAAAAGTAAAATCAAAACGACAACTGAGCCTATTCAGAATTGCAAAGAAATTGTTCAAAAACAGCGGACAACTCAACCGTCTGAATTGAAAAAACTATATTTTAATTATAACATTTCATATGCAATATTTTATTACACGAGCGCAAGGACACAATAAATGTCTGGCTATTGGAAAATGGATTTAAGAAATGTATAAAGAGAATAAATCTGGAGAGTCGGGTAGAAAAGCTTTTGTTAAGGTATTTTACTAGGCTGAAGCTCTTGACGTGGAATTTAGATGGACATGCCCGATATTGACATCAGAACATACAATTTGAATAAATAGAAACTGTTGGTGATCATATTCAACCGATACACGATAAACGTTGCTCTGCTCTGCTCTGAATTTCCATTGGGAACTAGTTGTTGTTCATTTTCCCGCTTTCCTTGCAATATCGATCATGACTAAATATTTCGGAATATCACGTTACAAATTTTACCTTAATTATATCCTAGTGAATTCAAAAGCATATTAGCTCGAATTAAGGACATGAAATAAAAAAATTAGTTTTTAATAATTTTTCAAAACAGGTGAAACTTAACTTTTCTTCGTCAACAATAAAAAATTATTTAGAAATATCTGCAGTTGCCAAAAACTAAACCCAAGTTTGTTGCGTGTATATTTGATTGTATTTATATGAATGCACGAAATGAACGACCACAAATTTTAACAACGTCAACGATATCTTTCTTGCTGCATCCTCACACAATGCGAGTAGTTGTAGTGAAATGAATGAAAATTAATTTTCTGCAAAAGGTAAAGATTTTCATTTCATTTTCATTTCAAAAGAAAAAATATATTTATAGGTTAGTTATACCATCACTAACACCATCGCCGTCTAAACCACCACCACCACCACCACCACCACCGCCTCTCCATCATCAAACATCATCATCAACATCAACATCATAACGATGCAGAAAAAACAATTTAAACCACAACTGGTTTATAAGAGTAATCGCATGTAGCTGTTGTTATTGCTTTGTTGCTGGTTGCAGTAATTGCTGTTGCTATTGATGACGATGATGTTGTTGCTGGTGGATATAATGTTGTTTATGTTGATTAACTGGATTTGTATTGTAACAGCCTGATGTTGTTTTCTAAATTCGTTTTCATTTGACCGACTTAATAACTATTGAGCGAACCCACTGCCCGTCTGCCTGCATGCCGGCTTGCTTGTGTGTCTGTAGCACTAGTGAGACACTGCACTTGCACTTTCTATTTGCATTTATGGGCATGAAATATATAAGCCATCGATGTGTTTGTTCATTTTTTTTTCTTTAAGCGTTTGTGGAAAACTTTCGTTTTCTTATTAATTTTTTTTTCTTCTGCTGTTGATTTAATATTTTTAATAATTTTTCTTCGGCTACTGGCACAGCACTGGAAATTATTATATGTTTAGTGTTGTCTGTTGCAATGGAGAGAAGCAGATTTTCTTAGCTATTAAACTTATAAACAAAATAAAAATAAAATGCGACAATTTTGGGCCGAACTTAAAAATGACTGCATAGATGTAACGGCAGCAGTGAGTCACTATGTAAATTCTGTAAAATAAGGTATTGAGCTTGAGTTCCTAACTGTGGGAGCACGTGTGTCTCTACCAAATCGCCAAAAATTTTAAATTCGGCTATTACAACAGATTAATATGTACATGGTTGAGGCAGATTTTCCAACACCCCACGTCATATCGCGTAGCATCATAAGTGATCTCGTTCTTATTTCTTACAAATATTGGTTTCGAAAAAGTCAATTGCAACTGCTTTATCGCATGTTCATGCTTCGTTGCATATTCCCTTAAATAACGAATTGAATCAAATAAAAAGTTTTGATTAATCAAATAATGAATCTGGCGTTTCTAACATACTCACGAAAATATATCTTTATTTGAAGGGATCGTTTCTCAAAACCCCAAGCTGCAGGTAAATATGCTTACAAAGCAACAGACTGTTTATAAATTTATCTTTGTTTTTTTGGGTATTTCACCTACAGATTTGTAATTGTAGTTTTGAGAAGGAACCACCTGCTTTTAATTTCTCTCTGATTTATTATATTTTGAGCCAAAAGTTAAAACTATTATTTCTAAAGCCACCTTCACTTCTATCAGCTATTAGACGAAATTAGAATAATCAATTTCAATTTAATTTAATTTCTGGTTTAATTCTGTATAATTTTAGGAAAATATTTTTAAAATAAGTATTTGGAAAAGAGATCAATTGTCGGACAAACAGACGTAATATCACAAAAACGTTTGCCAAAATATTGCGCCAAGTATTTGGCAGATGCGAATGCAGCCAAATTGAAACTTTTCCGTGTTAAAGGAGTGTTAGAGATGCTGGAAAAGTAGAAAAATTTGTTCTCGGTACACAAAAATATCCTCTTTGAAAATAAAAATTGCAAAGCGTTCAAGAAAATACATGAAATATTTTTATATTTTGAAATGAAATGAATTATTATTTTCATGTTTCTGTTTAGGGATGTTTTGGTAAGCAGTTTTAATAAAACTATCAAGGACAAATTTATAATTTTTTGATGTGGCATATTTTCATAAGAACTTTTAAAGTGGCATCAACTAACAGCTTGGCGATATTTTGTTCTGCTGTAATGTTTCCTTTTTTAGAAGCAGCGGCGATAAATTAATCAAGTTTTGTTAAAATGAAAAAACGAACACAATGTATCCAGTAAAAAATTACTTTATGGCTGTTAAGTTGATTTTCATTTGTTTCGGATTTTTTCATGCAACTACAAAAAATAGCTTCTCTGAGGCAGCTTTTCTTCATTTTTTACACATGCGACGGAGTCTTAAAATGAAAAAAATATATAAAAAAAGAAAAGACTTACTTGGCCAATAATATTTTCCAGCTTTAAATGGTTATAACATGTTTTAGCATTTTTTAACATCGTTGTTGCATTCACACATTTTTTACATAAATAAATCTTGCATGATTGTGTGTGTGTATGAGTGAATGTTAGGATTTGGTTAAGTGTGTTTGTGTTTGCATATTTGTCATTTTTCTTTTCTTTTTATTTATTTATAGTTTTTCTTTCTGTTTGTTTTCAGCACGCATCACTTCATAATGAAAGTGAATTATATCGCTGGTAAATAAAATGCAGTTAAAAGACTCAATTTGGCAAGAAATAACCGTGCGAAATGCAGTCTTTGGGCTTGTGGCTTGAAATCTAGCAACTTCTTTTGTAAATGAATCACAGAAATGCTGTACTAAATGCCAAACGCTCCGCCTTTAAATTATTCTTAGTCGGGTTGCTCGCCGTCTCTGTAAAATTCTACTCGAAGGTATTATTAGCGAGACGCCAGTTGGTGTAACAGAAAAATTACATCAAAATTAAATTTTCCCAAATGAACATTTGGTGCATGACTTGCTTCTGTTAAAAAAAAAATTTTAAATTTCTTGATAATTTTTTGGTTTTAGATATTTTATAATTATCTTATCTTAATTTGAGCACATCGTGATACTTCTTGCTGGAAATTCAAAAGGAAGACAATAAACCAACTATGATTTCAAATAATTTCTCCATTAAAAAAAATGTACAAATTTTCATTAAAAAGAAAAAAAAAACGTCTTTACATTTTTTGCTAGAAGGAAAGCGTCATAAGGATGGACTACTCATCCAAGATTGTCTTGTAATTCACAACCTGTCGTATTCATGAAAATTAATAGGGAGTTGCCGAATGGCTCGAAACAAATTTGTTAGGTAAATCATATCTAAATTATTATTATTTTCATGAATATCCTTTTATGCTTTTTGTTAAGGACCAGTACTCAGAGAGCCCACATGGTGAACTTTTTGCTTTTAATTCGTCTGCGAATTCGCTACAACACCAATAGTGCCAATCATTCGTCATTTAAATAGGTCGACAATAAATAACACCAGCACTCAGAAATTACATATTCATGACTTGGCTGAATAGGGAATCTAAATCACGACCTGCATTAAATTATTCTCCACCGATTTGAAGTTACCTGTTTAATTGTTAACATTTTTTACAATTTAATGTAATCAGTTTATTAATTCATAATTGTTATCTACTGAATTTGCAGGATTGACATATCATGAGTTCAGGGATATATCCTTTCCGACATAAAAATTTTTATAACATGGAAAAGAAAGTATTAAAATAAAGCAAATAAAGTATTATTATTTACAAAGCCCGATTTATACCTATTTAATTGCATCTCACGAAAATAGCTTCCTTCGCTCCAACCGAGCACTTCCTAATCAGTTTCATTATAACGTATAATCCAAACTTTTAAGTTAAATGGTCGGATCACATTCAGAGGTGAAGTATTCGTTTTACGGCGGAATAATGAAAGTGCAGGTGTCGACTTGCACCAAAATTCGTTGTTATCAGTGTCCTCGGACTCGAAAAAGGTTTATGCTGAAAGAGTCCTCATCCTAACCTAAAATATAAAGTTTCCTTTTAGCCATTGGATTGTAGCTACGGCACAATGCATTCCATGACCAGGCCAAACTAATTTTGGTGTGGTTTGAAATTTGAATTTGTTGTTCAAATAAGTAAAATCTATTTTAACCGTTTTGCCATAACTACACATGACTGCGGAAAATATAATGTTTACAAATAGTTGGCACAGTCGTGGCACACTAATTTGTCACTCTACTTTTAAGAATTTCTTAAATTAGGCAACATCACAAGTACACGTGCAATTAACTAAAATATACACGGTATATTTTTTGAGAGAAGGAGACATTCGAAGAGAAAGATGGACAATTTTTGAAATCGGTTGTTAAATGGAAAAGCAAAACTAAATAAAGGAAAAAACTCACTACCTCTTACAAGACAAACTCTTAATCAATCTACAAGAAAATCCAACTGCTACAGGATAATGAAAAGTGAAATTTCTTTTATTATTTTCAACAAAAGCGAAATAAAAAGTGGAAAATGCAAAAACAAAATATCATCTCATGCATGGGATATAAACCAACACAACTGCACACCACGAACACATGAACGGAGGCAGAAAAAATAGTTTTCATTTTCAATGGGAAGCACTTGGCCATGAGCCCAATTAACTTGGCTGCAAACACACATTCATTCTTTCATCGAATGTGTGTTATAAATACAAGCAAACAAACAAACAAACAAACACAACAACGGACTTTACTTCGGATGTACCACGTACATGTGCACATACTATTTTCAAACATAAAAACATTTACACACATGCAACATGCCCCTACACATGGATCACTGCATCAAGTTGTATCGTGAAAATGTGCTTTGATTTGATTGAAATGCATTTAAAAGCGTCTGCTGCAAGCCCGACGTTGCAAAAAACCTTTTCAGACACACATACGAGTACATAACACATGTACAAAAATACATATATGTACGTGTGTGTGCGTGTGTAGACACGCATGTGCATTTATAAATATTCATATAGAAAATGAAATTATTTCACAAAAGATGAATGGAGACCAACGCAAAACGTATGAAAGAATAAAAAATATATGAAAAGTTTCGTTTTCATTTTCTATTACAAGAAAAAATTTCCAAGAAAGTTTCACCGATTATAAACCAAGTATGCAACACCATCAACAACATCATGCAATAATTACAGCCATTGGCTCTATTACGCTGCAGCAGTTGTTATTGCAACAAGCAACAAGAAAGCAAAAACTTAATTGCTGAACAGCAGCATTACTGCATCACAAGCAAGCAGACGATGGAAAGAATTAATTGAAAATCGTTATAGAAATCTTCTTGGGAGGGGAGGGATGGAAACTCGATCTTAAATGTGCGCTCATATAGAAAATGTTCCTTCAGGACGAAGTTATACCAACTACACTTACGAGCGAATATTTCAAATTTTCAACGGAAAGGTACTTAATATGATTTTTAAATATTCTAAATATGGGATCCACTTTTTCCTGTCTTCATTCAACGCTGTCATTCATGGCTACCAACAATCCAGTTTCTTCCCAATTTTCACCATCCGCTGTCTCAACAGCATCCCCTCTTTCCTCTAACTCCTATCTAACTCAACTTAGTGGCTCTCCACACATTGATGTGTAACGTACTGGGAGACACACTGAGTCAGTTTTTCCAGACATCGACCTGGTTACTCGTAAAATGTATGAGCTCCTGCCTAACTTCTGAGATAACAGAATGGAGGTGAATAGACACCGAAGATCCCGTACACAATTCAAGTCGTTAAAAGTTGGCCTTCAGATGTTTCTTTTCAAGGGTCGACCACTAACCATGTATTTTGCCGATTCCAAGCGGTTGTTCATCTGATGTATTCACATATCTTTAAACATCGACTCATTGTTAATCAGAAGGGGGTTGTAGTTCGGTCTTGAAGGGGAAGCGTTCTTGGTACTTTTTGAGCGCTAAGAGAAAGTCGCTGGTTGCTGAACTGCAGAATTCAGCGAAAATATGCTTTTACTCCTTCAAAGGACTGACTGAAACAACAGCAGGCCCGTATTAATAGAAAATTCATCAATGACAGCATTATCCGTTATTTGTTGTAGTTTTTGTTGTACGAGTACGCTGTTATGGGAATGGCAACAGTGAGTATTAAAACGCCAGTAGTCAGACGCTGTCGCCTTAAAAGTAAATAGTAAAAAAGAATTTGAAACTCTTCAATATTATTACAAAAATGGAAAGCAACGAGAGGGAAAGTGCTTTCGGTTGTACGGCTGGTTTTTTGCACTCAATGGTGATGATGGTTAAATGAAAATTGCAACAGCAGCACCAACAACGACAACAGCAACAACAACAGTTAGTCATGCATGATTTTTTACTAAAGATTTTCATTTTCATTTTCATTTCCACAAATGTTTGTTACAAATCAAATTAAAAGAAAAACTGGTCGCAAAAGCAGAAAACTCTGTTTAAAAAAAAGACGACTAGACAATGGACACGATAGTAAATGAAATCAAAGATGTGGTGACTCATTCAGCCAGCAATTGGTAACTGACTGAGTGCATGAATGACTGAAAATGTTAGTGGAAAAGATGTTTTAGTAAAACACGATCATAATTAGACATTTGTCATAGCTGATGATGCGTTTGCCAGCCATCCCGAGTAACCAACATGTAACAGCCATGTGCATAAAGGTAAAACCGGAGACGAGTATCCATATAATAGAGCGGTTGATAGGCAGGCCTTACACAGAATAATATGCATGTAAAAATTCAAATAACAATCGTTCAACCGTCCACTTGAAACTAAATGAAAATAAATACATTCACACATACACTCACTGGTATGTACGCACGTGTATGTGTAGTTGGAAAATAGAAATAGAAAAATAACATTAACAACATCTACTAATAGACACGGTGACACTGAACATACAAAGCTGTTTAGTATAAGGTTGAATGAGGTTGTTGCTGCCTCTCAACTGGCTCACATGACAATAACGTCAGATAGTTTGGTTGATAAAACACCAGAAAGACCGAACGACCGACTAACAGACTGCCAACCAGCTAATCAGCCACCTTGCTTGCCCCACAGACTCAGAACGATGTGAGAATATTGTGTGCTCACATATCACAACGTATTAACTCAACATATTTAATATTGAACACATTGTCGTAAAAGCTAAATAATTCGCCGACACAACTGCCACTAAGACAGTCATGCCGTCATTCTATATTTCTGTCAATCAGCTTGAAAATGCAATGCAAATGGCAACATTTTCTCAATAACACTGTGCACCGTAGCGCAGCGAACTACCGATAACCAAACTGAGCGCAGTCAAATCGTATCGATGCAATTGCTACTGTGGTTCGGATTTAGCAATTGGAAATGTTTTTCGAATTATAATTTCAGCGCTAACTCAGAGGAAAGAACAAAAAATATACCTGAGAGTTAAAAAGCTGGTAGCTTGAATAAATTAAACAGTTGAAGGCCCTTTCAACTTTCCCGAAATTAAATAACGCTGGTTCTCCAATTGCGATCACTTTAAAACATGACCGAATATTTGCTGAGCCGGTTACCGAGCGATCCCAATTTTTTCTGCATTTTCCATCTTTTCCTTCCTTTTTTTGTAGTTATGGAAAAGAGAGGATAGGGATTCTATTCCGTGCTCTTGATTGAGTGCAGGAGTGAAACTATATTTTTCGTCATCGCGTTAAAAATTTCAGCTTCTGAAATTCATTGATACGAAGTGTTTAAAATAAATTTGAATCGCATATCTCCTCCACTGTTCCATAGAAGTGTTTCGTAAATTCACAAAAGCAGATCTTATGTACATTCATGCATATGATCGTATGTACATACATATGTAAGTGTGTATGTACGAAAGTATGCAAACTTACTCATATACCCGTACATACTTACAGGCTGTACTATCTTCGCTATTTATCATTGTATGCCCATTAGGGGTTTGACAAACGACTGCTCGTGATTTAAAAATTTTGTGGAACTCCATATATCAGCGGCATGCCAGGATCAGGTGTTCAGGTAGTTCAGCAAACCCACAAAACTGATTAATTTAAAGTTGTTGGGATGAAGTCGAAATAAGGCGAAAAACATTTAACTCTGCTTGACTGTGTTTCATTCAGTTTTTGGTTACCCCGTTAATGTTCATGCATTCTTTTGTATGTAAAAACATTATCACGTATGTAAATATGGATGTGTGCATGTGCATACATGCATATTGGGATATCTACACCACAAGGAAAATAAAAATACAACTACAACAACAGAGAGCAGCAATAGAAAAATTATAGTGCAACTAACTAATCGTTGATTGTCGTTTTTGTGCGTTAAATGCAAAACAAAAACAAAAATAAGCAAAAAAAAAAATGAAATAAAAAATATTCGCGCGGTTGGCATTCAAACACAAAACGGAGTCAAAGTTCTGTAAGAAGGCGACAGATAGCACGTCACTTGACTTAAATGGGGACATGGACATCAAGCTTTATGTGATTCCCTGCCTGCCAGCCCCAGCACCGTGCAATTGTTTACATCATCGCTTCAAGCGTTAGATGTTTGTTTGTTCGTTTCTTATTATTATTATTCTAATGCTACTGCTGTTTTTATTGTTTTTGCTGATGTTGTTGTGGTTGCAGTTGTACATTTTTTTGCTGTGCTATTTTTTTATGAGTGCGTATTTGTGTGCCAGTATGTGAATGTGAATGTGTGTGTGTGTGTGTTTTCTAGAGAATAATCAAAATATACAACAACAAAACAAAATTAATAAACAAACAGAAAAAAAACATTCTAATGCCAGCCAGTCAGTGTAAATGCACTTCTGCCCCTGCCATTGCTTTTTATAATTGCACTCGACACTGCAGCAATTTTTATTTTTGCTTGTAGATTTTTTGCTAAACATTCAATTTAAAATAATAACTTTTTTGTTCTTCTGTTGTTTGTTAAAAATTTACAAAACTTTTAGATTTTGTTGAATTTTTTGTCGCTTCTCGTTTCTCATTGCAGGCCGCATACAGATATTTAAGTACTTTTTGGTTTTATGATTAAATATTATTATTATTATTATTATTTTTCACGAAAATACAGGGTATATGAACCGAAAGCTTACAGAAGGATGGTAGGACTAGATTAAATAAAATTACAAAACAAGTAAAGATTTTTGTTTTTATTGTTTTTGCTGATGGAGTGTTCTTTGCTTTCAAAAATAATTTAATTGTATCTCAGTTTTTTATTATCTAAGCAAAAATATGGTATATGTGGACCATATTATTTGTCTCCTAATATTTCTATTATCCTCAATGGAGTTGAACACATTATGTAAACTTGATTCAATCAAATTTAGTTATTGATGTTGTAAGTAAAGAATTGTATATGAAAAATAATATGGGAAATCCTAAACACCATTTCTGCAACCTCCCGCTGTTTGAAAAAAACCCTTTTACTTTACTTTGCAAACTGCAATTACTTTTGGATGAACCAAGCGATTCTCACGTCATTAGCTGTGATTGATGTAGTTATTCGAGTCCTATAAATAATCAAGGACACTGCTTGACCCGATATATTACTTCGGAGTTTTTTAAAAATAAAAATGTTCGATTTTTTTCGTTCCCGAAATCCCACCGATTTTGACTCGGTTAGTGGCGATCGACATGGTTTTTCAATGTCAAGAGCTGCATACCGTTTATAAGTTATTCTAAACAAAATTTTGTTTTTTCTTCACATGAAATTTAAGTTTGATGGAACTCTTCGTTCGCTTCGATCCAGCCGTTCACAAGTTATAAGCGGGTCACATACTTACACACATACATGTGTATAACCATAGTGACTCCTTTCCAGGAGGAGTCAGGAAAGCTGGCCAGGAACTCAAAACTTCAAGATCTGGTGTAAACTCGATTTTTTCAAAACAGGGTAAAACCACAACTTCCCCCTTTTTCGACTATTTTCAATTTTCTTAGCGGGAAGTTAAAAAATAACGTATGAATACTTTTCATGGATATCTTCGCAGCCCACCTCACACTAGTCCTAGAACCGAGTAGGATACAAGGGTTAAACGAACTCCTAGCGATATTACACTTCCATACACATACATACGGTCATGCATGCATGGTCATGATCATGTATAGAGGGCACGTCATAAAAACCTTTCCCTGACGAACTGAGGCTTTCTTCGATATGAATGATTTTGAGTTCCCGAGAAACTTGAAGCTCTAAGTAGATATATAATACTTAATGTTTATACTCGGTTATTTTAGTTTTTCCCCCTTTTTCGCTAATATTTTTGCGAGCTTTAAATTCTGAAAATTCTTGATACTGAAGGGACACAGAAAATCTTTCGAAACATTTTAGGTTGTATTTCCTGCTTCTAAATACCCAGTATGCATATTTCAAATTAAGCATAAAATGATTTGCCACAAATTCTTCACCAAAAGGAAAATATGCAAACTGTGTTCTACACTGTAAATTCTTGATATTTTTCATAGTTGTTGCATATAAAACATCCACTTCCACTTTATTTTTTATTCTAAGAATACGCACACGTATTCATAACCCATACACATCAACAAAACCATGCATGCACAGATACTCAATATTCTACTCACAGTTAAAAAACAACAAAGTCTGCTCCACTAACACCACGACATACTTACAGCAAATATCTAGCAGCTTGTATGTTTGTATGTGTGGCTGTGTGTGTGTGCGAGTGCATTTGTGCAAGCGAGGAAGGAGAACAAACAAACAAATAAATAAAACGAGTCGCTTATTATAAAAATGGCAAAATAGACAAGCAGCAACAACAATTACAACGATTGGCGCACCAACAACAATATTACCACGAAAAATTTCCTTTTCTAGGTCTAGGCCAGGCGCACAATTACATTCTAAAATATAAAAAACACAATATCGGAAAAACTGCACACAAATAAATAAATAAATAAATATAGAAAAATAAACTCTAAACGAACGAAATGAGAAATAAAAAACATGAAATAAAACGTTCTTATGTTCGTTCAATCGTTAAGTTTTACAACGTTCGCTATGTAATTTTTAGTTTTTTCGTACGTTCGCATCAATTGCAGACAGAACTTGAAATAATTGATTCTTTTTTAGTCCCAGCTCTTTAAAAAAATGTGCAGCGAACGCCAATTGCGTTAAATGCACTTGAGGACAGTATCAAATATACATTTTGAGGTGTACTCGTAGACTACGTACGACAGTTTCAGTTACTTTTCTAAGGCCTTCAAAGTTTCAACTGATGTTGACTGTGTTACTGAAATCTTTTCTCGTTGCCGCACCTTTGACTTCTGACGTAGACAATATTGGATCGCTTTGGGGAAAAGTTGTTACTTTTTGTGCCTGTATTTCTTAAATCTAATTTATCTGTGAAAAGTTTTGAAACTGAAATAAATGTAAACAAAGCATTTCAGGGAATATCTTGCATGTGGTTGTCACTGGCAGGCAGGTAGCATTTTATAATATAAAATTCTACCGCGTGAAACTGATGTGTCAAGCATCAGAAGTATTCTTTCGCCCACACCACTTTCAGCTAGACATAAATAACTAACACAATTAATTAATTGCCAGTACAACTCTCGATTTCGCTCAAAACTAGTACTTAAAGTCTAGACCAGAAAGAACGGTGACGGTGACAAAACCTTGACTTTAATGGTTCGCAATAAACTCGCAATAATTTCTAAATTTTATTTATCCTAGACGAGCCATTGAACAAAAAACGTGAAAAAGAGCTCGCGAAACATTTGTAACTTTTGTGACTTTCACAAACAAACCAGAACGGATGTTCGAGACTAAAAGACGAACTTAAAAAAAACGATAATCGAATGTGCGTAGAACCTGAAATTTTAAAATTCATACTGAAAATTATACGTGTGTTGAAAGTTCACATCCGCAAAGAAAACTTGTGATGTCCAGGATTTCAAAATAAGCAATTAAATATTTGGTAATAAATTATATTTCAAATAAAATTTGTCCTGCAGTGAATTTGGACTTTTTGAATTCTGCATAGAACGCATTAAAAACAACTAAATTTATTTATAAATTTGTATGTCTGTATGTACGAAGACAACAATAAACAAATGCAATGCTAAAAGTTGAGTGTTCTAGCCGCCTTCATTTTGCCTCACGTTCCTCGTTGTGTGCGCCTCTGCATTCTAGTTTCTATATCAATCCATTTGAACAATTTTCCACTGTTTGTCTATGAATTTATGTTCGTGTACTTGTGTTTGGTGCGTGTATATAGAATGTTATAGAACGCTTTTAGCGGTCGTACGTTCACACGTACACATACATGGACACACCGAGTATAAATTCTAGCATAGTTGTGCAGCTTGTTGCGGTTGTTGTTGCAGTTGCATTCAATTAGCGACAACAAGTTTCCTTTTTAAATGTTTCTTTTTCCTTCAATTTTTATCAAATAAATAAGCGACAAGAACAACAACGGCAACAACAAAAACTACAATATTCTATACGTTTTGTATGAATTGTTGTGTTATTTCGTTTGGTTCAACAACATTTCAAGTTGAACTGGCATAAAATTGACTAAAGTTTTTTTTCGCCATCAACGGCAGCAAAAGCAGCAGCGGCCGCAGCCGCAGCAACAGCAGTTGTAGTTAAAGTCGAATAATACAAAAAGTAGTCGTAATAACTACTTACAATAACTAAATTAAGTAAGTATGTGAGTAAGTGCGCTTGTGTACGAGTATGAGTACTAAATATTGTTTATACTTGATGTGCGAGGCCCCTTTACATTTCCTCTTCCCGCCCTTATGCCAGCAAAGTTGGGGTTTTTACTTCTAAATTGTTGTGTCTCTATTTAAATGCACAACTATTTAATAAAGTAATCATGTGTGCTTGCATGTGTGTATTAATAATCGTTTATTGCAACATACGTGCATATGTATGTATGGACGTTCGATTATCTACATATGTATGTATGTGTAGGTCTTGTGTGTATTTTAAAGTGGATACTGTATCAAAATGTAGAGGGTCAAGATTAAGATTACTTTCAATTAAGATTGGTTTTATATATCATTGTTAAGTTTTCAATAAATCATTTTTTTCATTTGTTTTTTATTTTGGAAAACCTATCGATTTGTGAAATTCAAGGTAATTGATTGAGAGTTAGATTTTAATTTAATGATTATCACTTCAATATTAGATTTTTAGCTAAGTTTTAGCTAATAAAGTTCAGACTTAAGATGATCTGAGTAATAGTTGAAAATGTGATAATTTCGAGATGCACAAGAGCCGTACTGAAACAGCCTACCAATTCATATGGCATTTATGCTTCTGCGTGTACCCGATAGAGATTGATCGAGTAACTGCTAACAAACAATTTGACTCGACAGCACAAAAGGGCTGCCTCTTGTTATCTGAATAATTTTTAACAGCAATTAGCAGATTAAGAGCATAAAAAATATGTAGAGATGAAATATTTGAACGAATAAAGCCCACAGTTGTTTGGTGTTTAGTATTTTTACTTTTGCTGTAGTGTATTTTTCAACTCGTTACAATAGAGCATTTTCTGTTAATACAAATAATATTTAATTAAACAACAAAATAATGTTTTCAATAAATTTTTTCTAAACCCGGCTTTTAAAAGAATTTTAAGAGGAGAAAGAAAGAAATGAAGTGATGGTTGGAATTATAAAACGAATATGAAACATCATATATTTTGCAGCACTAAATAAGTCCGCAACATAGTGGATATTTCTATCCAATAATAAAGATCTGTGCGGTACTAAAGTAGTGCAGCGATCTTTGAAATCAGCGACAGTTGCTTTCCGTTAAGGAGTTTCTACACTCCTTTACTTTGAAGTGTTCATGTGCAAGACATTTCACAAGAATTAAGCTTCTGAGCTAATTTGTTTTATTCTAAGCCAAATTTAAATATACGGAAATTTTCGCTCGAAATTTTTCCTGCGAAGTCATTGAAAAATATAAAACGGCTGTATAAATATCTTCTGTTTCTATACGAATATGAATAAAATAGTCAAATATTGACTCTTTAATGCAGAACGGTCGGTTGTTGTACACAAAAAATATATGTTTTTGTCGACATATTTACGGGTACACATCATTTAATTTGTCACAGGTATAAGACACTTAATGATATCAGCATGTTTGTAAATAATTAGACACACATACATACATACATTCAGTCAAACGAATGTATTTGTCGCGTTCTTCTGCATGACGCATCTCACATCTCTTATGCATGGATGATATCAAACTGGTTAATCAACGCTTCCCAGGATACTTTCAGGGCTTGAAATAAATCATAGTCATTTTGGCAATTCGGATGGTTCATCGACAAGTTCTCGATAATGTCTAAAAAATTGGACTGATCAATCAATACCTTATTTAAGAGTGTAGAAAGTGCTGTTGTCTGATGAATACAAATTCAACTTAAAAGGAGAAGTATATCCGAAATTGCTCCACATCAATCGATAATTGCATGACAAAAAATCGCGTTCAAAAAACGCCAAGCTCATCATTTGATCTTCAACTATCATGTTTAAAATCTGTTTAAAGTCCTACAAAAAACTCTCAAACTGGAAATGAGAATTTTTTTTATGTTAAATTTTGGGGTTTTAAAAAAATTAAGTTTTTAATTTTGGACTTTAAAGATAAAGAAAATAATAATAATCAAAGCAAAGCCAACTGAAATGAAAAAGGACTTTTTAATTTTTTTCATCTAAGAGGACATCTTTCTTCAAAAAGCACGAATGATCTCCGTATATGTCGTATTAACACGCAATCATCATTTCTCTAGGCAACAACGAAGTTGTTAGCTGTTTAACATTAAATGCCACTTACGTTTGAGTAACTATCAGTTTAACCAAATGCTCATGGATTTTTCTAAATCGCTAGACTTGCCACAGAGTCTGTCACAGTCTGTCACACAGCTGCTGTTCAGCACACGTGGCATATTTGGCCGATGGCAGATAGTGAGTCACGGCCTTAAGTAGCTGCGTATTGTATGTCCGAATTGTGTAATTTTAAAATTTGGCAAAGGCCCCAATCCAATGTTAGACTCTATAGAGGACTTATGGGGAATGAAACCTTAAAACTTCCATGTAGTCAAAATAGTTGAATTGTTGGAAATTTTTTCTCGTGTGGCAGCCCTGCTGACGGCCTGCTCGTAGCAACAAAAGAGCAATTGTAGGAGCATCGCCATAAGAGAACAAGTAAATTGCTGTTTATTCTTTTCATAATTCGTTTGACTGCCTCTTTGTTACTTTGACATTAAGTTAAATTGGTGAAATGTCTTTTAAATAATGACGGTTGCAGCCACAGCCGTTTGTTCACTGTCCGCAGCGTTAAGTTGGACCAGCCAATAGCGAAAACTTTTATTTAGAGAAAAAAAATCGATTTGCAAGTAGCCAAATGTGTGGAATCCGTGAACGAAATGGCAAAGGGATGTTTGACTTGTAGAAGTTGGAGAGGGGCTTGAGAAACAAAAATTAAATTCATATTCCATGGAGGTAAAGATTTAAATGTTTATTTTCTGGTTGTGTTTCTAAAGCACAAACGAAAACATATTTATGTACGTACAAATATTCGTGTGCATGTACATTTGCACTCGTGTGTATGTCCGTATGTTTCTACAAATTAATTTACTTATGTTTGGTTGTGTGTTCGTCTGCTAAATGTGTTATGTATGTGTGTAAGGGTATCGTCACGCGAGTGCACCGAACTAATTCAAGGCTGCATACCACACGAACACAGTATCTATGTGTAGGCCTTCTGAGCTTTTTAGTGTTAGTGAGTGAATTCAGTTTGTTTGTTCGTGCTTTTGCTTGCTTTTACATGTTTCGCAATTATTTCTCGAGATTTTTGTGCACTCTCACTCTCGCTATCATTCACTCTTTTGTAGATACAACTCTTGATTTCGTTTCAATTTATCTAGATGCATCTGTGAGTGTGCAGTTTTCAAGTGTTCAAACGTACACACACACACACACACACACACTCAAACGTACACAAGCCGTCCGCGTATTGTGTGCACATTTAAATGCCTTCATATTCTTTGAATTTTATTTTGCTGTCTTTCGCACACAAGTTACGAGTGCACAGTGCGCTCACATATTCATATCCACGGTATTGTTTTTACTTTTGCTCCAAAATTTAATGAGTTCGAGACGCTCTTTCGTTGTGAAGTATTGGAGCTCTTTCTAATTTGTTGTTTGTTCACTGGGTATTTGCTGCCAATGCATCCAGTATCAACGCAACAACCGCTTAGTAAAGATGTTCGCTTCGTCATTACTTGGCGCTTCTTTTGAATTTTACGTTGTACGTTCCAATGCATTTTTTTACTATTTTTATATTTTACGGCGATCGTCCGTAGTGTTACAATTAATATATGTATGGCTGCTTGCGGTAGTAGTAGCGAGAGATGCGATCGTTCAAAAAAATTCACACCCAACAGTCTGACCCCATTTATTTATCTTCACGATCGAATTTTGTTCTAAACATTCCTTTTCCAGTATTTCTTAAAACATATTTCATTACTGCTCTCAACATTTGTAATAGTTTCGGTTAGATTGTTTTCAAAATATTGTTTACGTTAGTATCGATTCTACGCTTCATTATCAAGTCACTCCTGCGTCTGAGGTTAAAACAATCTGTTGCGAATATTCTCAAGTTCAGGAATAATACAAGAATACATACTTAGCACTTGAATTCATGTCTCATTACATTTTTCATCATATTATTAAAAAATATGTTAGAATACCCTCCCAAGTTCAATTAGTATGTGGGAAGAACCAAATAATTAAACACTGAAAATGTGTCAAAATCCTATATATTAAATTGAAATTAAAATAGTCTATTTCATCGCTAGTCCATAATGGGCAATTTTCAATTTATCGGTAAGCCGTTAATGTAGATATAATACAACTAAGATTAACCAAAACTACAGAACTGTTTCTAAGACACAATAGGGTTGGTTATATACCATGATAAGTGATGGAAAACTGTGATGATTGTGTCAGTCGTTTCACAGGGTTCAGTTCTGGAAATGGGCATCCTTCCGTATTTTGGATCTTCAGAAAGAGACCAAACAATTTTTTCGGATTGAAATCATTTTTGATTTTATTAGCTTTTCGAAAGCTTCCTCGCATTCGAAACTCCTTTCACTACTTACGTATTAGAAATAAATACGTTTTGGGTAAAATTCAGTTTCAACCAAAAAATATATTTTTGCAAAGAAGTACTCCTCTCCAAAAAAAAATTTATTATCTAATTCCGGTGATAATAATAAAAATTATTTCATTTCACAGATGGTTTCGTTTTCTAAAGACCCAATATCCGGAATGCATTCCGTTTACAAAAGCCTTTCGAGTCTGTGATATGGCTGCATATTTTCATTACAAATCATTGTTAGCCAACAACAACATACCACACACCCTTGTGATAACTTTCGATAAACTTTCTTTTCCATTGTCTTGAGCCCACTACGCGAATGGCTAGGAAAATGGCAATTGTACAAAGACGTCCTGAGTCGTGGGCGTGTAAACGCCTGTATACGTCTAAGATTACCACTAAGACACCCAGCTGAGTGTGATAAGAAAGAATACAATTAAATATAATTATCACTTTTCAGCTTCGTGCCAACAAAATTAAGAAAGCTCAAGCACATCGATTACATTTTGAGCTACAGACGGTTTCCACAGAACACATCCAGAGGGAAAAAGTTATTTTTCACAGTGCGTTTTGCAGAAATAACACACTAACAAAGCACGTTAGTCCTAGACCTAAATGACCACGTATGTCCCTTTCATATAAAATTTCCAGCTTGGACACAATCGCTGTCACTTGAGAACCGGTCACATTATTTGCTGTGTAATGGAATCTCTTCCTTCTAGGATTGTTATAATTTACTGAGTGTTGGAAAGACAGATTCCCTGGTACGTACTTCTATCAATCTGCGTATCTCTTTGCAGAATACTTTGCAAGGTATGGGTGCACATTAGAGCGTCTCGCCTTACAGGCAAAAAATAAGTTCGCCGTACACTACCAGCAACGCATGGGCCACATTTTTTCTTAACGCGAGTCCCGTCAAAAATATAGCCAACTTGGATCATTTCAAAGTAAGATTGAATAACATGTTTTGATTTTACATTAATTTTTTTAATTCTTTTGGTATAAATTAGGATAACATGGATAAGTTCTCTTTGGCATATGTTGGGTAGGTAAGTACAATGATTATTGAAGAAAAAAAAGGTGAGAGAAAAACATCGATATGTATCACACTTTAAGCAAAAAAAAAAATACATATTTCTTTTTCTTCAATACTTCTGTTGGAATTATTGAAAAAAAAGTTTAATGATTTTTTGCGAGCTTAAATTTTCTATTAGGGTGGTACATTAGGATGGTGGGAACTGAGATCTGGTGCGTAAATACTACAAGAGGAAATTTGAGGTCGATGACTATTGAAGCAAAACATTGCCCTCCTCGAGACAAAAACATCCATGTATCACTCTTTGAGATCCGACTGAAAATTTAAAAGATATAACGAAAAATGTGTTTTGAAGACCCCTACTTTCGGCAAAAAAAATATATTTTTTTCGTAGTCACCTTGCAACAATGCTTTATATTCGGTGTTGTACGGCGAACTTTTTTTTCGAGACGCCCTAGTGCACATATACATATATGATTACAGTATTGCTGCAAGATATCCTTGCAATATATCTTACACACACACACACCTCTTGAGTAAAAAATAACGCGCTATTTTCCCATAATTTTGGCACGAAATAAACCTGATTATAAATATTTTTCTTTGGAAATTTATTAATCGCTTCCTGCAATCAAAGAATAGTAATAACATACATACAACACGAATGTCTTGAATTAATTGTACGCTGACAATTTCCGTTCATTTCGTCCGTGAGTCCAGGAACATCTGCGGATTGGAAGAGTTTAACAAAACATTTTTATGATTCTCAGGCTTGAATTACAATTCTGAAACTTGATCTTTGTTTCTTATTGTAATGCAGAGGTTTTCCCGCAGTTCCATTCACTTGACATTGATCATATCAATGCTTCTTTGTCTCTTTGGCGTAAGTTTTAATATTCTAATAAATACATACAGGCAATCAGTGTGGCGCAGAAGTGAAAAGTGATTAATTTTATAGAAAAATATGTGTACGAGCTATTTTTTAATTTTTCTATTTACAATAGTTTGAGAAATAGTGGAGAGGTGCTTGCTGGTTATTTTTGTGTGCGACAAACTTGGTACTCATACAAAAGCAACATCAACAACTACGACAACCACAACAACAACGACAACAACAACAGCAAAAACATATCAAACGTTCATACAAAGTTTTGTATTTTTAACAACATTTAATTGATGTCAAGGTGTACCGCATAATTTAAAGTGCGTTTTGATTATTAAACACACAACTTATGGCAGCTCGAATGCTCTCGGTGCAACAATATGAAAATATACACATAAATTTTATATTATAAAGCGACAACATAACCAACAAGAATAACAGCAACAAAACATGCATACAACAACACATTAACAAGACGGATAGACACATGGCCAGACGGATGGGTAAACAGACGGGTACACTTAGAAATATTACAAACAGCACAAAGAAAAGAAAAATCAATGCACAAAATCGAGTCACACACACGCACGCACACTAACACTAGCCATTATCAGCGTTTGGCAAACACTTACAGCCACACCACGAGCCGAAAAGCCAACCAACTGCACCACAATCTTCAATAAAATCAGATTGGCTTTTGTCTAAAATGGGAATAAATTCAATAGTTTATGATTCAATTTACTGATTATTTTGCAAGTGTTTGAAAATAGAGATGACAACTCGCCAATAAATATTCAATCACTATCACGAGCACGCACGAACACCATAGTCTTGTGCTCCTGTCCGTTCATGCGGGCTTAAAAAATAGCTTAAGTCCAGTTTTATTGAAAAATACAGAAAATATAAACTCGAAAAGAATGATACAATTGTTGCTAATTATTCAAGATTGCAAGTTTGCATTCCAATTCTTGGCTCAAAGTCCTCAACAAAAACTCCATCAACAATATTGTCAGGTAGACTTGCCTAAAGATGTCTTACAACTGTGTGAAGTGGAATTTTTTTTCTTGCAACGTTGTCAGAAAAAGCATTGACAGACATCCGAAAATCATGAGTAAACTCTTCTTTGTCATTTTATTGCCTGATGTTTCAAACTCATGCAGCCGACAGCGATGCCACGTGGCAAGCACACGAATTGCAGAACAAAACTTGAGTTTGATAAAAGTAAGGAAAGCAAGTAACTAAGGTTTATTTCTTGGAATTGATGGACAGATCAAGTTTTAATTGAAAGAAAATTAAAACTGTCTATCTTCTCATCTTTCCTAATCTGTACCCTCAATACTATTCCCTCGTTTTCAGTTCTGGCGCAATGCATTGCATATATAGGGGCCATCCCCTGAGCGCTGGTCCTACTCCTAAAACAAAACAAAAACAATTTTAAAATTCAACAAAATGGAAAAGAAAATGAGCACTTTCTGATAGTGCCATTACCTCTATTGCATTGAATTTGCATTGGTTTTATCTCGTTTTTCCTAAGAGCAGGCAAATATAATTTAAATACTAGTGCCAATGTTCTCTCAGAGAATCTATGGTAAAATAAATATAAAGTGCTACGACAACAAATACAACAATTGCATTTTTGTCTGTGCAAAGTCATGGTCCACGTCAAAATTTATAGGAATAAATCACATTAAAGAGCTGCACACATGCACAATTACTAGCATTGCTCACATATACAAACGCAGGGGGGACTTATTGTACAGAAAAACTTGACATCAATGTAAACAAAACTGTCATCTGCCGCGGCGTTGCCACCTCATATTTCTTTCACCATGGTCAGATCTAACAGTCTTCTATACATGGTTTTAGTTACTAAAATTTGGTTTAAGCCTATAACAGTTTTTTCCACTGCAATTCCGATTAAATAAGATAAAAATCGTGTTATTTGGATTAACCTCCATCACTCGAGTCCACCTAAAACTGAAGTGCTCAGCACAATAATTTATATTTGGAATCGCTTAGTTGAGTCAGCAAGAAGAATATTTGTCAACATTTGAAACGCTGTTATAAAATTGAAATACGTTTCATTGGGAAAGGAATACAAAGTAGGCCGCAATATCAGCTGAGTGGTGTAAATCGGTTGATGAGTGTGTGATGAATTCCCAATTGCTTGCCATAACAAATGAATTCGCAATTCACCTGAAGGTTGTGCACCACTGGTTCGAAGTGCCAATGCTAATATGCAGCCATTCTTATGCACAACTAACAACGATTCTGCAATAGAATTTAACGTTAATACGAAAATGTTGTGTAGATGCCGTTGGTATTGAAATATTCCACTTGGGCTGGCAACCCCTCGAGTCTAGTTCTCACTAATACATACATACATTTATTAATAATAGCAAATTATCGAAGGAATAGCTGACTTAATATTCGTCTACGTTCCCAATTGTATACAAATTTCGGAGCAGTGCTTAGAACTTTTTTTCTTGGTGCATAGGTAATCTGTTTAGTAATGAGTAGGTCTAGCAATTGCAAATTCGAGAACTGCCAATGACATGTCTGACATGTCTCTCTAAGACTGGTGACACTCCATGCATGTATATATGTATGTGTGCTTGTGTCTTTCTATGCGCTGCATTGTGTGTGCGTAAGCGTACCAGTTAGATGGATTGTTAGATATAAAAAACATGGTAATGACTTTTTGTTTACCTTCAAATTCTCGTATAGCCACTGAACGCACATTTGACTGTTCATGAACTTATAAAATTACAATTTTAAATATTCATTTATTTATTTTTCCATAAAGCTTTTCTCACTTGGCGATAACGTGGGTTAGTTGAGAAGTTACAATAATAGTTTCTACTATGAGGGAATATTTTTTGTGAGAATTATTCGATTTAACAGTTTTGGTAGGGAGTTGTATCCGTTTAATGTATTACAAGGCATGATTGCCATGTATAATGAAGCCACGCCGGAAGTCTCAAGCAAAAAAAAAAAAATGTTATATTTTGTATAATTTGTAGTACAAATTATATTAACAAAAGCAGAACGGACGAAATTGATCTGTTGCCTGGACTTAAAATCTTCAATTACTGGAAGTATTAATTATTCTTGAAGTAATTATCCAAAAAATATAACAAGTAATCGCTACTCATTATGTAAATCTTCCCGAGGTTCTGCTTTGAACGCATTTTTCCGTTATGAAAATTCTTTGCTAAGATCCTTTGAATAGGAGGCAATAGATTAAAGTCCAATCCGGAGCTTGCATCCTAGCACACCAAAATTATGTCGACTGATTTTCTAAGAAGTCCAGTATTTAAATGTGGCAGCTAACTTTCCATATGCAAATCTAAATATAAGGCCGGAGCCAGTTATGCTATTCGCTTTATTACGCGGCAGAAAGTTTGTCTTAAAATCGGTTACTTATTTGTGCACCCTCGCATGAATGCAATTCACCATTTATAATGGGCATATGTTCGCAAATTGGAGCTCACTATTTATTTTGTTATTTTTGATTTGAACGTTTGAATTGTTGTGATACAACAACAGCAAACAATTTATTGGCGCAGCCAGTAAAAAGTACATGCTGCCGCACTATGAGCGTGTCAATCAAGCAGGTTATTTTGCATCAATATTTATGATTCAAAATCGTTTATATTTGAATATATTTAATCCTAGATTTTGAGTTTTTCTTTATTGTTGGCACGATGTTTGCTGTTAGTTGTAGAGAAAATGTACAATAAAAAATTTATTTCAATTTTGTAAGCCCGTAAACGAAAGCGTGTAACTTGATTGCAGCAGATTTTTTTTTTAATTCTTACCAATCGCAAGAATTTCGATTAAACGATACATAATTTATTTTTTGCTAGTGTTGTTTGTTCTAAATCGTATATCCGGTTAATACATGTACATGCATACAGCAAGCATACATACATACAGTTTTGTGTGGTACATGGAAGGCTTTGTGTGGTTGTGTTAAACAGCAAATGTTGATCATACGCACTCGTTGGTATTTCAACTCCAACGAGTTATTAATTAATTTTTCAAATTGATATTTTTTCTCGACTGGCTCAGTTCTGAATTTAAATGGTTAGAAAAAGTTGACATTGAATTAAAAATATTTTTAAATTAAACTAAAAACTAGGAGCGGTTCGCTCGTGACAGGTTTTGCTCTTACAGAATTTGTTCATCTAATAAAAGTACAGAAATTTATGCGTGGCCTTTTTTTAGGAGTAGGACTACCGCTCGGGGGATGACCCCTACATATGCAATGCATTGCGCCGGAACTGGAAAGGAGGGATATAGATGAGAAGACAGAATATAGAATAGAATTTTTTGTAGCCAACGAAAGAGGGTGCTTCTTACTCTGCTTTTTAGTATGTACATGATAGTGTCAGTCGCTGCCAATTATGTTCAGTGACTAGTGCTATGCTTTCATCACTGAAACAGGCCCACAACAACTAACAAAACCATGCTGCTAACGCTGATCAGAAAAATTCGATACAATATTCATGACCGGGCGGGGGAGGTTGAGCTCAGGACCCCCGCTTCATAGTCTCGTGTTCTACTACTTCAGCCAACAGCATCCACAACTTTTGTTTTTGTTCATGCATATATAAATTTCACTAAAGCATACTGATTTACAAAATTAGAGTTTAGACTATTTTGTCCCTTCCCAGACTTGTTCGTTATTTTTATTTAATTACCTTTGGCCTCCGTACAAGAGACACATTTTTTTGCCTGTCATCTTATGTTGTTTGTGTACATGGTTGCAATTAAGGAACACCATGGATATTATGGTGACCTTAAGGCAGTCTATAATATTCTACACTTGATGTTGTTCCTTAAAAGTTTTCCTTACAATTCTACCAAAAACTGTCAGTGGTTTCAATTACTTTCTGAATTGAATCTATTACAACAAGAGTTTTTAGAGTGCAGAGTTTAACAACAACCTATAATTAAAAGAATCTTCTATACTAACAATTCGCAATGACACTTTTCAAAAGCAATAATAACATAACAACTAGTGAATATCCTATTAACGTTTGAAAGCTAATATCTAATGTTTAAAATTCATCGAAACTACTTTACGTAACTAAGTAATTATACCACAACCAATAACTTGTTCAGCAAACATCACTCATACCACCTGTTGGCAAACACGGCCAGACACAAAACAAAAACAAATTATTTATACGAAAATAATCTGGTTGCTTTGTTTTCGTAATGCAAACTGCCTGTCTGCCTGTCTGCCTGCCACTGTTTTCAAATTTCCTATCAAATGAAATTTTCACTTGCGAACCTGCTGCCATTAAAAACAGAAAAAGTTGTTAAAGCGTTTTTTACGTTAAATTTGTGA
This sequence comes from Linnaemya tessellans, assembly GCA_951800035.1. Taxonomy (NCBI): domain Eukaryota; kingdom Metazoa; phylum Arthropoda; class Insecta; order Diptera; family Tachinidae; genus Linnaemya; species Linnaemya tessellans. The sequence continues at coordinate 963,749 of OX637535.1, forward strand.
GAAAGAAAACACTTTTCGAGATAGATGGTGAAACATTTTCCATTTTATATAAATGGTATAAAGTTTGGATGTGCATGTGTATGTGTGTTGAATTTTTCATCATCAATTTGGTTGTTTGTCTAGTTTTATTATTATTTTTTCCAATGTTGTTGACTACATTTTCAAGTTCAAGGTTAGCAGCAGTTTTTTCATTTTCATTTACTGTGCACGTATAGACTTGTACGTACAATTTAAATAATGTTCATGTACCTACACAACTCGAAGAAAAGCCCCAAACTTAGCACGCTTACACCAACACAGACAAATGCTTTACGCACCCTGAAAGCTCATCCCAGTTTTTGGTAGACTGCTTGTGTATAAACACGCATACAATCGAAGAAATAATACACAGACTAAAAAGCAACAACACCAACAAATATTTTTTCCGTTATATTCCCTATTATTTCGTGTGTTTCTACTTGTGCGTCTGTGTGTGTGTGTTGGTATGAAATGGTTTTCTGTAGGTGTTCTCCTACATTTGAATTTTATATAAATGACATTCACTTTTTTTCGAGGTCTCAGGATGTCTGACGAACTCAAACTCTTGCCACACACTCTCGCACACTTAACCAAAATCGGCCTAGTGTCCTCCTTACCTACCAGACAGTCTATAGTCCTTAGAAGCAGAGGCAGTAGCGCAAACGACATCAGCAGCCAGCAAAAGGAAAAAGTAAGGCCATTAACGCAAATGAACGATTTCAAGGACAAAAGCATTATTTAACTAACGAACTTTTGCTTAAACATGACTTGATGGTAGGCTGCAGTCGTCTTTACTCCTTGTTTTCAAACGCATACACACAACCAAACATTTTGTCTGCATACGGAAAACCGTAACAACAAACAGAGTCTTTAATGCCGTCTTGATTCTTTTTTTGTTTTGTTTTCAACATTCTCTCATTATTCTTTTCCATTGCCTACTTTCCTGCATACTCGTACGCACCATATTGCCATTGGAGCTCCAGAGTTTTCTGTCGCTCAACGAAAATGGGTTTGTTGGCTGCCACATTTCTTTCTCAGATGCTTTGCGAACAAAGCCAATATCCTTTTGACCTTGAGAGTATATTTCCATACTGTGGAATTTATTGACCCGACGAGCAAGTCCTTACATGCGAGCGTGCACGTATGTATGTACTCGTACATGATTGTGATTTGTCTGCGAAACTAGAGATTGTTGTTGCTTTTTCATGTCGTTACAAGGGTATTTGCTTGGTTTGGTTTGGTCTGGTTTGGTTTGCTTGTATAGAAGATTTTATTTTTGATTCTACGAATGAGTGTCTGCTTGCTTGACTGCTTGTCTTTATATCTTGGAAGCGGCAATATAGTTAATAACTCATTTTTAATAAATTACTCGTACTTTTTTTTTTAATTTACTTTCTGTTTAATTGCAATTCAGCCCTTTGCACAATCTATGAAACTTGAAGTGCTCTGTGCTTACTCGACCGATTTTCAAATATCCCGTGAACAGAAGATTCTTATTGAAGAAATTTTGAACAAATTTTCAATGAAATTTTTAGATCATAGAAAAAAATTAGAGAAAAGTTTATGAAAAATGAAAGGGAAACTTAAATAACGTCTAGACGTATTCAGATATAACACTGAATGTCCGTGCGTATGTATGTATGTACTACATACTGAACACTTTATCGATGAAATATGTACTTTAAGACACAAAATGCGGTAAGTCGATTTACGCTATACTATTCATACAAATGTACATACACATATCGCACACCTAGTTCAAAAGTGACTCAACTCAAAATTTTATTTTTTCACAAATCGAAAAAGAACAGTTTTATGAATTCCAACTTTATATCAGTTCAAACATAAAGAAAGACATAACTGTTTGTAACAACAGTTAACAACAACAAAATACTCTAATATTTTTTTATAGACAAACAAGTGTATTGTGCATAGTTTAAGCATATAAGCCAGAAAAATTAAAATTTTGAGTTGAGTCACTTTTGAACTGGGTGTGCGATATGTTCGTTATTAATAAAAGTATCTATAAGGTAATCAAACGAATTATAAAAAGATCGATTTTTCTGCTCCTAAAATAACTACTACTTGCTTTTAAAGAAACAAAAATAGATATCACAAAAATATATCCTCAAAGAAATATTTCAGGCGCACCCCCACTTCATGGAAATGTTGAGAAGATTGTCTGTTTTTGTCAATGCAGTTTCGTCTGCGTCAAAATCAGTTTAGTCCAAAATATAACCAGTTCATATTACAGGAGAAAACTCCTGAGTTATACAATTGCGATGTTTTGTCGTGTGGCTTCTACACGACAATTGGAAAATTTACAAATGGATTAGAGACGGCCCTCTACGTGTGAACAAAGCACACATACAAGGGAATATAATAGTGTATAAAAGGAATGACTCTACCTCCAGCTATAGGCAAAGGTGGACAGACAGATAGACAGAGAGATCATTGTAACTTTAGTAGCCTTCGATGTCTTATTGCTTACGTTTTAGAAAAATATTGTTTCATTTGTTTGTATTTTTATTGAGACAGAGATTTGATATGCGCAGGTTATAAATATTTATAAATTTACAACCAACTTTGGATACAACATTGCGCTGCAGGTACAGAGGGCGGATAGAAATAGAATGAGTTTTATGATGTTGTTCATTTTCAAATTAACAAAATCAAATTGTTCATTTCATAATTGGTTTTATATTTATTAGAGTCTAAATATTAAACCTGCATGTCAAATGCACTCACATATTTATTTAAAAATAACTCGTTATAGCGCAAAAACTACATAGAGAGGTTGCATGGTTCCACGTGGAAACAGTTTAAAAGTTGGAATAATGTGCATGCCAATGTCAAAACACAGTTTAAGTGAACGTTGATATGCAGACACTGGTGACGCACGTACGGTAATGCAATGAGGTTTTAATTGAGATGCCAATAAATCGCCAAACACTATGACAAAGTTACACAAAGTTTTTAGTATGAGAGTTTTTCAACAAAAGTTTGTTTGACTGAGTACAAACTCGTAAAAAGACTGTCTGCTATTTATTTGATAACTCCGCAAGATATGCTACATTTACTTCAAAGCACTTGGCTCTTAAGAGATATGAACAAAAGTGTGCATGATCAGAGCAATCAAAGCTGCCACACTGACGTTCAAATACAAAATTGAACGACTAACTTACTTCAAGTTGTACAATGTGACATATGATATATAAAATCTAAATATTAGGAAATTGTGACATGTTAATAAACTCACAAAAAAATTAACTCTTACCCCCAGTTTTTGACTTCGTATTTAAGTACAAAATTAGTTAATTTTTCCATAAACTTAAGTTGTGTTTAAATACACTTTCAGTTTTTCAGTCTAAAATTAATTTTGGTATTTAATTGTGATAAAAGTATGGTAGCACAGATAAATAGTAAGAAAAATACTGAAAACTTAAATTGAATTTAAATGTACAATGTGGGCCATTTAAATCTTATTTAAATTCGAAGTGAAAAACAAAATTTTGTATTTAAATACACTTTAAGTTTAAATAGTACTTAATTTTGAAGTTAAAAACTGGGCATTAAAAGAACAAGCATTTGATATATGTTTGTTTGTGGAACATGTGTATTGTATATATCAAGTGAAGATAACTTTTCAGATTTATTATTTCCAAATGCGTATTTTTAAGCATTTTTCCACGACGCAATCGATAATTTTAACGTTAAAGTCGCTTTAAAACTAGTTTCCGTAACGTGGTAATGTGGTGAATCGAATCTGCCCACTGTGCAAAATTAACTGTGTGGTGGCAATATATTAAAATTGGGGAAAGCACCTCTTACAACAGCCTCTTAACAACTTTATTACTTGGTTTTAATTAGAAAATTAATTTACAATTGCATCAAATATATGCGAATTGGTGTTTTAAGCGTGGTTTTTCAAAACCGTCAGAGTCGCTAAAGCTCTTAGTTCGAAAGTTAGGTAAAGCTCTACATTTTTGAAATTTATTTGAGAAATTCCCTTAGTTAATTTTTTAATCATATGCTTTATTTGTGACGATTAAAGTATGTCCATATGCCTGGAATTATGTAGGTTGGAGTCTATGATGATTTGGTCGCCAATGAGTGTAGTCAAATAGCCATATTTAACCAATAATAAACGCATGTGGTTAGTAAAGCATTAAAGCTTTTTTATATTTTCATACAAATTTTAAACCAACTCTGCGCCGCAACGTATGCATTAAATTTGACTAGCATTTATAGTTAAGTAAAGACACACACGTACAATATGCCAATGGATTCAAAACTGTGATTTGTTTTTAATAGCAATGCAATCCAAACTTTTACTGTTTTATTATTTTAAATAGTTCAGACAAGCACCAACAAATATTGTTTGGGTCGCAATAGAAATTTGTGGAAAAAGTGCATTTCCTTCCATATTTTGCCCGCAAAGCTTTCGAAAATAGTATCAATAAAAAATTGTTGGCATTTTGGAAGCTTTGATACACGTGTATTCTCTTTTTGTAGCGCGAAACGTTTGAAATGTGTATGCAGAGAAGCGGAATATTTTCATACGACTTGTAGCGCATCAGATATGCTTGTTGTTGCTCCTAGATATGATATTGTATTATAGTTCTTAACCATTATTAACTTGTGTATTATCCAGCTCTAGCTTCGCTGTAGATACGAAGGCACTTGAAAAATATTGAAATATGAAGTGTTAATTAGAAAACCCAAAAGGTTTGTGTTAATTTTCCTCCAACAAGACAAATATTTATCCGAAAAATACCTGCTTATTTTAATACATTTTATCTGCTTTGTTTTAAAAACAAGGCTTGAACGACATTGAGAATTTTTAAAAAAATTAAGAATATACGTATTTTTCTTATGGCTTCTAATTCTTTGAGGATTTTTCAAACAAACTCCAATGGTTTCGTGCACATATTGTATGACAACGTTTGGGACAAAAATGCCAAAATGGAGAGAGAGAGGGAGAGTTCGGTTGCACGAATTATAAATACTTTGAAAGGCAACAAACGAATTTTCTTCCGACTTAATTCGACTAACCACTTATTTGACCTAGAATATATCGTCACCTAAAATCCGAAGAGGCAATCATGAAATCCATGTTGAGTTTTTCCTTAGTTACGGACCTTGTGGATTTTAGGCGACGATTTGTATGCACTTTGGACTTACCTTTGAAATCTCCTATCGTCTTATCATTTTTATTGAGTATTAAACTTTTCGACATCAACTTTTCGGCCAGTAGCGGATTCGTTGCAATCAAGTAGCGCGATGAGCTGTCATCAAAGATCGTAGTGCTTTCGTTGTTGTTGGTGCTGTTGTTGCTACTATTATTGTTACTTAAATTAGAGTTGGTATTGCTATTGTTGCTGTTGTTTTGGTTAAGAAATGAACTGCAATTGGCCTGCTCCTGGGTCGAAGATGCTGCTGTGGGTTCCAATGTTAACGAATTTGTACCAACAGAACCCAGAGCAGAGTTTTCACCCGGCAGCTGTATTGCGTTTCCCGAGATTAAGTTACTGCTACAAGTGGCGACGTTGCCACCACTATTGACCATGCCACTCACTACGCCGCCAACTCCACCGCTTGCATTGACTAATGCAGCAAACGCATCATGTTGACTTCGTACCACAACATCACTGGTAAGGTCACTGACATTGTTATTCTCCTCCTGTGATCAAACACATACAATATTGCTTTAGTCACAAAAATACAAAAAGGAACTTTTTACCTTCACTTCAACCGTCGCTAAATCGGATAGAAGACTCTCAATTTCAAAGTTGTTTTCTGTTAGTTGACGAAACAAATCATCGGAGGAATCATTGTTACATAAAGAAGGCTCCAAGGCATTTAGCTCTGCTGTTGTGCTTTCGGCAAGTTGAGTACTTTCGCTAACATTTTCATTGGATTCATTAGCTTCATCCTGTGTTACGAGAAATGAACGATAAAACGCACACAAAGATAAATAAAAGATAAGAAATTAAAATTAGTTATTAGTTAATTTTTTTTACTTAGAAACTAATCTTATTTTATAATATTTATACATATGTATATACGAGGTACGTTCCAAAAATTAGGTGCATTTTCAAAGTATATACCTCCAACTTGTACGATTCTCACGAATGAACTAAACTTGCTAAGTAGCTGAAACTGATTCATGATTACAAAAATATATTATTGGTATTCCACTGTTGATGAAATAATTTGAATTTAATAAAAATTTGCAGATTGCTGATTTGAACCAGAATCTGAATAAAAAAATTCTTATCTTAATAAAAATTTACATTCATGACGAAGGAAAAAGTCCCCTTATTTTTTTGAAAACACTGATTTTTATTTGGAAAGCAAATTCATTTCTTACTAGCTTTTACCCGCGACTTTGTCCGCGAAGAATATGTGCAATTTCAGCTAATGTGTACGTTGTGTCAATGATGTGTAGCATCTTTACTGCATGAAAGTTTAAAACGTTCTCAGTTATCAGTTTCATAATTTCATATATAACTAGAAACTTTAGGCCATCCTTGACCCCTCATATAGTCATTCCCAAAAACAAATAGATTGTTAAGTGAACTGTATCAAGTTTAAAATGTTCATAGTTATCAGTTTAGGAATTTCATATGTCCATACAAATTTTGGACCACGCTTCACCATTTACTGGGATCATTTCCAAAAACAAAAACCACCATACGTTATTTTTCGGATCTCAAAATATCTCTATGCCAAGTTTCATTTAAAAGGCTTCAGCGGTAATAGACAGACAGACGGAATTACTATCATATTTATTATCTCAGTAAGGGAAAAAATGCAAGTAATTATAAAAAGTGCAATTCATCATAAAAAGTGCAAGTCATCACAGAAAGTGTAAGTCATCATAAAAAATGCAAGTCATCATAAAAAGTGCAAATCATTATTAAAAAAGCAAGTCATTATGATAATTGGAAATCATTATTAAAAGTGCAAGTCATCATAAAAAATGCAAGTCATCATAAAAAAGCAAGTCATCATAAATAGTGCAAGTCATCGTAAAAGGTGAAAGTCATTATAAAAAGTACAAGTCATTATTACAAGTGCATATTAACAAGTGCAAGTCATTATGAAAAGTGCAAGTCATCGTGAAAAGTGCAAATCATCATAAAAAGTGCAAGTCATCATAAAAAGTGCAAGTCTATAAGTGCAATAATATATTTTTGTTTATTTCGATATTGTTTCTTCTTGGTAAAACAGAAGGCAGGATATATAAAATAAGAAAATCGAAAAAAAAGACAAGTAGAAACGTTATTTTCGACCGGGTCGAATCTTAGATACCCTCCAATAAGTACAATTAAAATGTTTAACTGGGTGGGACAGAGTTCCTTTATATAATATCGTACGTCAGCGCCCACTGAAGAGGGCGGAGTCCAACATTTTTTTATGTAGTAAGTATTTTAACGAACATTTATATTGCTATATTAAATTGAATTAAGATTTATAGGCTAACCCCGGTATCCATAAAATTTAAAATGATTTTGAAATGTATTTTAATCAAATTTTTTCATACAAAATTTTCTCAAAACAGATTTCAAATACGTTTTATATTTTTATGAATATGGGGGTAATTGTTCGAAACTTGTTTTAAATCTCAGAGAGACATGATAAATATTCTAAGGAACAAAGGAAAGCGAACATCAGTTTTTAGTTATTCAACTTACACAGCAGAGCAGAACAGCTGTTTTCGAAAGCCGCAACACTTTCATCATCAGTGCTCATGTGTATTGTGTTTGTCACCACTTATTAGGTGGCTTAGTTGAATGTGATAACACTTCTTATTTAAACAAATTTTTTAGGAAATAGAATCCGAGAACTGTATCAGCCTGATGTTAACTTAAATTATTTATTTTTTTTATTTTATGGCTCCAAGCTTAAGGCGTTGGACCTGCTTTAATATACAAATATATCATTTGCTTAAGAAAATTACGAGAAAAAACTTAAAAATGATGTTGTTTTTTAGAGGTTGGCTTAGTTCTTCTTAGGGGAACTTTTTCCCCTCTGACCCGATTCAGCCAATTTTCGAAGTTGAACTGTGTTACCCTTCAAGGTATATTTTTATAAAATTTCAAGAGTTTGGCTGTTTTCGTTTAGATTGAATCGTGATTTCCACAGACGGACGGACGGATGGACGTGCTCAGTTCGTCTTAGATATCATCAATGATCAAGAATATATATACTTTATGGGGTCTCAGATGGATACAAACGGAATGCGTTACAAACGGAATGGCAAAGTGCACATACCCTCTAATTATTAATGGTACATCTTTCTGCAATACCTTTTCCGTTTCCTAACAAAATTAATTTGAACCTCATTCAGCTTTTTGCAAAAAGCTTTGACGTGTTTCACTAGACCAATACTCACCTGCATGCATGTTGCAATGTCTAAGCCACCCACAATGCGACCATCGTTATCCGGACACCAGAGTAGAGCGTCATCAATAAATGGCATCGCTGACAAGGCAAAGCCACTAAGAACTTCGTTCACCAGTGCCAGCGTGTTTTTGTCACTGGCGATGGAGAAAGAAAAAATTTTGAGGCAGTAAACGGCGCAAACCGTCGGCTAAATAAAGTCTTTTCGTTTCGAAGAAGGTGATTCCTTTCTGTTTGTAGATTTTAAATTGTTTTAGGCACTTGTTTGAAATATCATAGACTATTTCACATTGTAAAAATAAGAAACCGAGTTAAAGCCAATTTGTTCATCTTTCATTATGAATTCATATCATTAAATGGACGTATTTAGTTGCAGTACTTTATTTTATATTTTAATTTTTTATTGATTATAATTTTTTATTTTTTAAATTTGATTTAACTACTTTTTTTATTTTTGTGATAAAATTTTTGTTGAAAAACACGTAAAACGTAATTGTGTTTTGGGTTAAGGCAGCCAGTTGGTGTATAAAAAAGGTGATGAGAAGTCTGGAAAAGGTAACAAGAAACGAAGAAAAAACAAAAGAATTAGTTTTATTAAGAAATATGAATATCGTTATTTTATTTTCACATTTTTCATTTTATAAAATTTTCCACGTTAACGATTGGGCAAATAAATTTTTGAATTGCTGAAATGCCCTTCTCCGAAAATTAAAAAATGGTCGCTATTTTAAATGCGGCCAAAGAAAAAAAAACAGTTCACCAGCCGAAAATGTTCGAACTTAATTAATTAATTAATGCTTCAGAGTAACGATTAACAAATTTTTATTGCCCAAGTGGAATAGCTGGACTTGACTGACATGTACTTTCAACAAGACGGTCCCACATGAAACACACGACCCGCGTTTGGGGCTGCCTAATTGGCCGTCAAGATCGTGAAACTTAACGCCTCTATTCGATTTTTTGTGGGGCTCTGCTAAGGCTCATTTTTATAGGAAAAAGCAAGCAGCGGTTGGCTCACGGAAGCCAATATGGAAAAAATCATTCGTGAGCTACCGGGCGATATGTTGGAGAGAGTATGCGAAAATTGGACCCACTGTACGAACCATTTGAGGCGTACCCACTGCGAGCATTTACATGAAATCACCTTTACACATCGAATTATATAGATCGTCCTATCGACTGAAAAAAAGACTACATTTCCCAACATTTTTCTTTTGTTTTTTTATCAAATCCGGAAGCTCTTAAAATATCACTTATGACCCTTCTAAGCAAATTATGCTTTATAACAATCCAAAGAACACTAAAGACCCATTAAACACTATCCCCCTTATTCATAAAAATTATGGGAGTCTAATAATAACGTAATAGCGTAATAAAACAAAATTTCATATGAAATTTGCTCTATTACACTCTCATAAGCCTCTCATAATTGTTATGAATAAGGGGGTATATACATAAATATAAGTTGCAGATTGCTTTTTGTAAAGGCCAATAAATGTGGAGTAGGGAGAATATTCATCATTTCTACCGAGATGTATGAAATATGTCATTTTAATAACATCCAAATTATGACAGTTTTCTTTTCGAATCGAATTGCGATGTCATCCCTGGGACTGGTCTAGGTAATAGAATAGTTGCAATTACCGAAACGGAACGTGTAAAACAAATAAAACGAATACCCGTAGATCACATCAGTTCATAACATATCAAATTTAAATATTGAAAGCAGCAAAAGCAATAACCGAAAATGTTAACAGAAAATTTCAATGTTTCCTTTTTGCCTGCTAATTGTCATTATCATCGCCATTAGCAACATCATCATCAGCATCACAGTAATTATTGAAGACATCAACAACAAATGAAACATCATGGGCAGCAACAGAAAACAACCGAACCAAACAACAAAATGCAATAAAGTTCAATAACATCTATTCAAATAACATCTGTTGTGTTGTTATTGTGATTGTCGTTGATGCTGATGCTGACGTTGACGTTGACGTTCCGCATACTGCAGCTGGATTGGAAAAAAAGGAAAAACGGAATGTATTGCAAATCGTATAAATGCTTACGCCTTAAATCGGGTTAATTGGACATTTTTGGAATGATCGTCGCTTGCTTGGCACATGCACGTGCATGCACGGCTGTCATAACTTCTCATATATGTAAGTACAACAACGACGAGCAAGCAAGTGTCAAAAACTCCGAGAAGACAGGAGGAGACAGCCAAAAGAGACCTCGAAGCCAGTTGTGCAAAAATACAAAATGGAAATCTGAATTTGCACTCTTCGCAAAGCAGCAAATAGCGAATGTTTGACAAGCCGCTTGCGTGGTGTATTTGGCTCTCAAGTACTGTGGTGTCCAAGTATTTGCACGAAGTTATTTATTCTGGTCAGTTTCAACCTAATAAATCAAGATTGGACTTTAAATTTTCCTGTATTTACGACCAGCTACATTTTGGGTAACGATATATAATATACATAAATTACAGAGCATACAAACGACGATTACAGTTTTCGTTTTAGTAGAATTTCACGTTGGCCTTCATAGAGACTGTTTATATATTTCGTTTCTTGAGTTTTTCCGTTTTTAGAATTTTTACACCGATTCCATCGAAATGTATTAGATATTTTATGCTTCTATTTTACGTGTTTTCGATATTTTCAAATTCTGTCATGAAAAACAGACATTTTTCAGTAGAAGCAAAACGGTTTCAAATGGAAACAAATTGAGATTTTCAAATCTGGATTTAAATTAAACTAGGAAGAACAGTATTCTCTCAATCTCTTCTCACTTGCCCTGACTTTGAGCACAGGAACAGTTTTTTGTAAAAATGGGATCACGTGCTCTCCACTTAATAACATATTTTTTATGATAACACTATGCAACAAATGAAGACCTTTTGAAAAGTGCAAGGTCGTGACTATATAGGTTCGATTCTACTATCAAATTGTAGGAAAACTCTGTACTCAGTTTGGTCAATTTGGTGACCGTTTTGTTTTTATGGGCCTCCAAAGTTTCCCAATATTACCACCATGCCCAAAAAAAGGTGTCATCAGTTTTTGTCAAATAGCTAGTCAGTACTTAAAAATATCGCTTAACTATGTTCAGCAAAAATGTAGCCAAGAGTGTACTGAATATTTCTTGATTAAATTTTGTGGCAAAAATATATTTTATCCCAAAATTATTTTTAAAAAAAAGTAGACAAAAAAATTTTTTTTACAATTTTTTGATCATAACTTTTAGGAAATCCTGATTTTTCATACACTATATTCGGCAAAATTGTAGCCAAGGTAAAGCCGAACAACTTTTGTGAACATACCAATATAATCTGAACGTGTCTAGATACCCAAAATGGCTCATAAAGTCTGCCCTGTGGGTACATATTTTAATTTTTAATTCAAATTCTTATAATGAAACTAAAGTTTTTGCAGAATAATTTAATAAAGTATTGGTTTTGGTGTTTATTTGTTATATTTTATTTGTAATAATTTTAGTTTTACCAATTTTGATAGTCATATTTATGGGAATACAGATTTATTTATTTCGAAGTAATTTCAATTGAAATATTCAATTGCAGTTATATATGTGACATCATTATGCATATTCTCAATCTGAATTTTCGAAATCCTCTAATATTTGTAGATCCTCAATATCTCCATTTTCCTCTTCTCCACCGTCAACTTCCTCCTCAAGCTTTGGTACTCTTCCAAAATCAGCATCATTAAATAAATTTCTTGCGCGCCAACAAATCTCTGCCATTAGGGCATCTGGAGATTGTTTGCCTCGATATCTAGATATAAGTATGTCAAGAAGTTTTAAAATTGCATACATACAAATATAAACGGTTTTTGTTACCTTAATTCGAATGGCAATGCTGTCTGGTGAAAACGTTCTCCTTGCTCATCCGATTCCGTAGAAAGAATTAAGGTAACAAAAACCGTTTATATTTGTATGTATGCAATTTTAAAACTTCTTGACATACTTATATCTAGATATCGAGGCAAACAATCTCCAGATGCCCTAATGGCAGAGATTTGTTGGCGCGCAAGAAATTTATTTAATGATGCTGATTTTGGAAGAGTACCAAAGCTTGAGGAGGAAGTTGACGGTGGAGAAGAGGAAAATGGAGATATTGAGGATCTACAAATATTAGAGGATTTCGAAAATTCAGATTGAGAATATGCATAATGATGTCACATATATAACTGCAATTGAATATTTCAATTGAAATTACTTCGAAATAAATAAATCTGTATTCCCATAAATATGACTATCAAAATTGGTAAAACTAAAATTATTACAAATAAAATATAACAAATAAACACCAAAACCAATACTTTATTAAATTATTCTGCAAAAACTTTAGTTTCATTATAAGAATTTGAATTAAAAATTAAAATATGTACCCACAGGGCAGACTTTATGAGCCATTTTGGGTATCTAGACACGTTCAGATTATATTGGTATGTTCACAAAAGTTGTTCGGCTTTACCTTGGCTACAATTTTGCCGAATATAGTGTATGAAAAATCAGGATTTCCTAAAAGTTATGATCAAAAAATTGTAAAAAAAATTTTTTTGTCTACTTTTTTTTAAAAATAATTTTGGGATAAAATATATTTTTGCCACAAAATTTAATCAAGAAATATTCAGTACACTCTTGGCTACATTTTTGCTGAACATAGTTAAGCGATATTTTTAAGTACTGACTAGCTATTTGACAAAAACTGATGACACCTTTTTTTGGGCATGGTGGTAATATTGGGAAACTTTGGAGGCCCATAAAAACAAAACGGTCACCAAATTGACCAAACTGAGTATAGAGTTTTCCTACAATTTGATAGTAGAATCGAACCTATATAGTCACGACCTTGCACTTTTTCCACTGTTGCACTGTGTAATTTACTATATTTTTTAAATTATTGAAGCAAGTAGGGATTTTTTTTTTTATTAAATTCAATTACCAATACTAGGCTGTTTGTATGCCGACAACTTAAAAATTTCAACGCCAAATAATTTGACAACTCGCAACGTTCGCGCAGAGGTCGCCATGTCTGTTTCTGATCCGTTGATTGATCGAGAGTTGAATGTTCTAATCTTTCATGAATTGAGTTGAAACTTTAAATGCACTCGCGCGAGTGCCATACTTTTAAGGAAGATACATGCACACACACACATACAGCTATAGCCATTTGTTTGGCAGACTAATGCCTGCGCTAGCCAACTTATTAATAGAAAATCTGTACTGACTGAAGAAAAGAAGGGATAAGTGTGTGCAGAAGCAATAATGACGTTGTAGTGGTTGGAGAAGACATTCCCAAAGAGATCATGGCAATGACGGCAAAAGCTGATAATGAAGACGCTATTCGTTAATACGAGTACCAAAATTTATTAAAAGTAGTTAACACTGTTTCCTACTGCAAATAACATTTCAATGTTGCAATGTGCCTGATGTCCCAAGGCATAGCAGAAGATAATCAATCAGAGGATTCAAAGGATTATTTGTGTGGGCAGATGTGCATCAATATGGTCATATGCTGCGCGTGAAAAGAGATTCTACTTGGCTTTGGATTCTATACAAGCCGCATAAGCATTCTGGACATCCTTAACCTCTTCAGGGGTAAAGGAGACTCAATTGCACTCGGAATGCTTAAGCAGAAGAACGATAGTCGACAGACTGCATTGGACGCCCATGGCAAATGTAACACACACAATGAGTGTGTCGAGGGTAACTTCAGCATTTCTACTGCTCTCTTATGCCTACGAAGGGAGTACGAGTCCGTTTATCAGGCAGATGAACTCGCAAAAAGAGATCTACTGTGATGTTTAGCGGACCAGCACCCAAGATTGCACTGTGATATGGTGCGATTAAAGCTATGATTCTACAGTGCGAGATGAAAAGTCGTAGGCTGGTTCGTATGGTGGCCCGAGATCCCACACCCTGCTCAGCAGGTAACTGCACTATTTACAGAACATAGAAAGTTCAGGTGCCATTTGGCTAAGATGAAAGCCGTATACTGGCAGACTATCGCTCGAAGTTATTTAGAAAGCAGCAATCGTGTTGTAGCTGCGTATGTGTGTGTCCAGCTTTGACCATTATTTAGCTGAAGGTCACCGCCCAGCACCTGTTAATTGCTAAGCTATGCTGCAGCTCAGCCTGACTTAGATGCTAGGAGTTACTAATGACACCGTAATGGGGAGGGACTTGCAGAAATCACTACAGTCTAGAGTACAGTCTCAGAACTTGAAAGCTTTATCCACGCGTTGACTGAACAATGAAGTACTGAGACACATAAGGAGGAAGAAAAATTACCCTTTTCAGTTGTGGCCGTTCGTAGGTTCGTTATTCCCCTTTATCTCAATCAGCTTAAATGGGACAGGGGCTATTATTGTCGAAAATGACCCAAAACAAGATCGGTAGGAACTCATTTTAAATCTCCCACAAATGAGTGTATTCGTTTTAACTTTTCGTTTCACTTATTTTCCCTTTTGCTCTTGTATTTGTTAATTTCTACTTTCAGCATAAGAGCGTGGCTCTCATATTAATCAGCGTAAGTGAAATCATCTTTCTTCAGAGATATTCGAGTAGACAATCCATCCATTCAGATCTTCTGGAATAAATTATTTATATAAAGTAAAAAACTATTTCAAATTAAAACTTTAAAAGAAAATTTGAGCCCGATATGCGAGAAGACAGAATGGAATTGAACCGAAGTGTTTTATACATTTTCTATATTTTTCTCAACATTCGTGTTTATTGATGATGAGAGGAGTCCGATATCACAGTGGATCGATGAACTTTGGACCATGGAAAGCTCACAAGATAAAAAGGGCCTTAAATAATAAGTACATCCATGAGAAGTAGAAAGAGAACGTATAGCTAGAATCGATAAAATTTTGTTCCAATGGAAGTCGTGAATTAAAAACCACGTATTTTCTAATGGAAAACATGAAAAAAGCTTTTCCATCCAAAACGAAATGAAAATAGAAAATGAAAATATGTAATGATTGCGAACCAGATACACCACCGAAAGAAAAAGGCGAAAAAATGGAAAATTCAAAAAAAAACAACAACAACAACAAATAAATACTTTACATAACATGTTATTGAACTATGAAAAATACAAACAACAACAAAAAATAAACATGAAAAAGAAAAACAGCAACTACTTTGCCACCACTTTTTTTTATTTTATTATTTCAAACATTGTGTTTGTGCCGCAGTTGCTGCCGCTTCCAAATGGAAAATGCAACATAAATTTTTTTTCTGTTTGCTGACTTCATACTCATTCGCAGTCATATAAAAATGCATTTCTGTAATTTATTTCATTTTATATTGCTAATATGTTGTTGTTGTTTTTGTTATTGGGGTTTCTTCGTTCAACGTTTCAGCATTATTTTTCTAATGTGCATATTTTTCTATTACATACTCCCTGTTTTGTTGTTATTGCTGCCTGCTTGCCTGCCTGCATGCCTGCCTGTTAGCCAGCCAGCCAACAACTAAGTGCAACAATTGCAATCGTTGTTGTACTTGTTTATTATGCATTTGATTTTGTTTTGTTGTTTATTTTTTTTTTTTGCTTTTAAAAAGTAACTTCACTTTAGCAGCGAACCACAGCCAAATTCATTATAAGTGAAAGTCGAAGCGCGACTACAGTTCGTTAACATTGAACTACGTGAGTGCGCCAATAGATTACCACATTGCAACAACAGCAACGACAACGACAACAACAATAACAGCTGCTGCAAATAATACAATAAGTATGGCATTAGAAGCAATATTTGCAAATTCACAAATACGTACACGCACACTCTCACACGAGCACTACTACCACATCGACAAACTTACAATGTTGAATAAAATAAAAACTAAAGGTCCGAATTGCACTAAATGCACACTAGAGCTGAGCACAAAACCCTATAATGATGTTCACAATCATTATCATTATGGCCATGTTTGATAATAATGAATGTGCTGTGCTGTTCGCTGCTTTAAGTATGTATTATTGAATTTATTTCTACGCGACCAAATACATACCGCTCACTCACTTCAATAGCGGCATAACTCCAAAAAGGTCAATTCTGCAGCTAGCGATACCCATATTATTTTTGTTAATGTGTAAAAGTTTCAAATAAATATCTTCCCTACTCTGCCCTTGAGAGGAAGCTTAAATTTAATATTTCCACCGAGTTCTGAGTTCCACCGGGTTTAAAATTTGAAACCGTTTTCTGCAAAACTACAATTCGGGAGTTATGATACTATTGCGGTAAAAGAGCGACATGTGTATCATCACCACCAATGAGCTGCAGTAACCAAGTAAATATCAAACGACGATAAATTAAATATCTACTGAATTCATGCATACGAGTAGACTCTTATATTTTCCTGCGTGGCAACAACGAACTTAAAGCACTGTTTTCGGATAATTACTCATGTGCGGATGTTCCTCTGAAGTTCCATTCGAAAACAAAACACAGGTGAACTTCGACATGCCGAGAGGGGAAAATAAATTAAGGCAATTGAACAAAATTGTGTTTCCTTTAATACATCGATGGTCAGAAGTAGAAATGCGCATTTTTGCGATACTTGCTTTTCCAGTGATTCCAATACATTTCTCACGAAAATTCAGCGCAGTAGCATGAAAAATAACGATTATAATTTCTATTATGATCCGTACAGTTTTGTTATGTTTTGCATTCTCCACAAAGAACTATTTGAGTTACGACTTGAGTTACGCAGTGTTCGGGCAGAATCGGACATTTTTAAAAGCGTCGCATGAATACATTAGAAATACAGGAACAGCAAGACCCCGTGTGTTCATTTTATGAACAAATAATTTTAAATGAGGTACTAGTTTAAATATTACTCGGATCCCTAGTGGTGGAAATTCGACCACCTGATGGAAAATTTAAAAAAATGTTAAAAATTATTTTAAATAACGATTGTATATTATGTGGAAGCACTTGTCCTTACAAATTATTAGGCTTATCCAGGTATGCTCCTGCAAATTTTGAAAAATTCATAATTGGGTGTTTACAGGTATAACGTAAGCAAAATTCGAAAATCTTTTCAATTTGAAAATTTCAAAAAATGTTCTATGTTGGGCATATTGACACAAAAGCAGCTTTTAAAAAGTATGTGTTGCATCAATTTTGATGGACCACAGGGACCTTGAAAGTGTGCCACAAATATATGTGTGGATTTTCGATTTGGTTTTCAATACAAAAGGCTACTGATGGAAAGTCTGGTGACATATAAAAATATTAAGCATACGACTGTTAAGAGTGACGACAAGGACACAAGTCAGCCAGCTTCTGTTCTGTTTTAATGCGTAGTAATTAACTAGTGAGTACAAATTATGCTTATTGGCTTGGTTTGTGCGAGAAATGGAAATAATCTTAAAGGCCGTATTTAGTGTGCAGCCAAGAAAGTAGGGTGTGCAAACAAATTTGCAATGGCATTAGAGCACAATGCCAATAGCATTTGCAACTGCAAACGGCAAAAGGCAAGCAGCAAATGCAACATTGACAATAAGCGGCTGCTTCAGTTGTAGCGGCCGCAGACTGCAATGCCATCGATATCAGGCATGTGTTGTGAGTGGTTTTTCCTCAAAAACAAAAACAAACGCACACACACACACACACACACGCACATACACATATAGAAAATTAAATAAACAGCAGCAACAACAACGAATTTATTGCAGAAAATTTCAATGTTTTGAATAACAGACTGAAAACAAGTTTTGGTTTCGTTATTCAATAGATGGCGATGTTGGTGTCGGTGTCGGTGTTGGTGTGCAACACACAAGTAAAATATTTGTTGTTAGACAACTACAAACGCAGCATAGACAGACAGAGCAGCAAGTAGCGAGTAAAGCAAAAACATGATACACTCCATGTTCGCTAAACATTAGAAGAGTTATATTTGCTTTGCTACACTTATCGAATGTATTAATTTTTCCATACACACGCACACACACACACGTAGTAATGCACCATATTATGCATTAGTATCTATGCTGAACAAATCATGCAACATGCATGGGTTGCAACAAAAACGAATCTTAAATATTAAACAAGACATCACATGAACTCGCATAATTTTTTTATCTAATACTCGTCCATACTGGGATGCCAACAAAAGTAAAATTTAATTTTAAAATCGTTTTTTTTCGTATACGTTGCACATTCGCCAACGGGGCGAGAAAATAGAAAACAATTCGAATTGCACCATAAATTTTATAGACACAAATTTTGAAACTAGCCGAGTTACTATTTTCTTGATACACAGTAAAAAGCACGAGTTCTAGGAGGGGGCTGGGGCTGACAGATACAGATTCCAGCTTTCAGTTCTACGCCACGGCAATCTGTGAATGTCACGGGCTCGGTTCGGTTGCGTTATATGTACATGAGACTCGTATTTTAATTTGTATTTTGCCAGTGACTTCAACATGTGCCAAACGACCTGAGTAAAACTGTGACCGTATTATACAAAAATAACATTGAGAAGTGTCCGTTATCGAGGAAGAACTGGTATCATAATGGAATAGTGGGTAATACAATGATACCGGGTTATTCTTAGAAGATTAATACAGACCTTGAGTCGCAAAACAGCTCTAAATCAGTCCACATCAAGCCTCGTTGACAACCAGACCACCAATCGTTTGCTCTACTTTGAGAGAGAGAGAGAGAGAGAGTACATCTAGTTAATTTCTACACCTCAGATAACGGTTCTCCAGAGGCACTATTTCGTGACTAACTGCGTTCCTACTTCCTGTATGAAAGCATAGATCGTGCACAGTCAGACACAGGAAGGTATAAAAATATGGGTTATAAACATAAACCCCACAAAAGAATGCGAGCACGTATGGGCGGAAATCTTGAGGAAAAATATGGAAAAAGCTACAAATATATATAAATACTGGATACAGCCATTTGACGAGTATCACACTTTCCAATTCACACAAAAAATTCTAAGCTGCAAATAAAGATTTCCATCACTCAAAATCGAAAGTGGATGATTAGTTCGCGCTACCCTGAATGAGTACGTACTACGTAAAAGTCACATAACATCTAAAAATGGACGAATATTCGGCAGTTCGAGTTCGAATACATCACAATTGAAAATGAGTTAATGTTTAGAAATTTTAAAATTTGTTGCAGCAGCTGGAAATGGTGTGGCGTCAGAAAATGTGCACGATTTTTTTGTTTTTATTAGAATCGTCAAGTATTTGAAATTTCTTTTGAAACAAAGAAAAATAATGTTTTGCAGCTATTAAAGCTGATTATTTTAATTAACATTGTGACGAATCTTTATTTCATTTGATTCAAATACGACATTCGCACATCTGGTGGCAATTAATAGTAAAACTGAGTGCAACCGGTCGGATCTTCGAGAGGCAAGTAGACAAATAGATTTAGAAAAAAAATTTGTTTATTGTGGGTGGACTTTTGATAAAACAACATGAAAGCTTTCAGGTTAGCAAAAATACTACGTTTCAATTTTAGTTTGAGCTCTTGCGATTTTGCAATGAATGCCTAATGCAAAATTATAAAAAAAAAATATATTAGCCCTATTCACAATCTTGTGCAAATGGTCGTGCATCATTGCATTTGCAAAATAATTGTACTCTACACCAACAAAATACATTAAATATGCTCTCAAATACTCTCTCAATTTGCAAATAATGCAAGACCATTTGCACAGGATTCTGAATTGGGCTATTATATTTTAATCATCGCACAAATACCGATTAAGTATGAGTTTAAGTTGTAAACCCCCTGAATTTATAAATAAGTAATAAATCTGAACAGATTTCTGAACCCTTTCTGAGTTGTCACTACAGGAATAATTTGACAATTAAAACAATATGTCGATGAGTTGGAGCAAAATTAAATCTTATACGCAATTTATTAATTGTATTATTATTCACTTATACAATTGATTCTCCCAGCTTTCCTTTCACTACCAAAAAATATATATTTTAGGGCTAATGGCCAAATCAGCCAATGCCCGCATATGTATATATAGTCTTAGAATTTATTCTGCAAAGTAAATAAATGAATAGTAATATTATATATTCTATTATACACTTTTTTATATTCCGTAGTTGAGTACAGCTCTGGAATGGACGTTACAGCACAGAGTTGTATTTTTTTTAAACTTAATTACACAATTATTTTTTTGTATATATATTCCCCTTTGTTATTTGTTGTTTTCTTTTTTTGTACTTAAACGGGAAGGGCGTAAATGTAAATGCTATCCAAGAGTAATGATGATAAATTCTGCAAAACAAAACAGTAACAGAAAAGCATAACAAATTTTGCCAGTCATTACAACGAGGCGGGTCATCGGCCATCCTAGAGCAATGGAGGGTCGTGCGAGCTGATATCCAGGCGCCAATTTTTGTACTCATATCACGAGTGCATCCAAGACAACTCCTTATTATTCACATTATTCTAGTGAGTTGCCAGATTACAAATTTTACACGGCTATTCAAAGTTTTCAGGCGTGGATATACAATTAGCAATCGAAAGCAGTAAACCTGCTCCCGGATTCCTTTTCTTTTTTGTATTGCGTACTTTTTATCACGCGCATTAACGGTAAATTCACTTGCCATCGACAGGAAGAACCCTACTCATTCTTTGATTTTGCAACCATTTTGGGAAAACATCCATGAAATCCCTACTCTCCTCCAAACAACCAATTTGATTACGTGCCATACAATAACATGTTTCATTATCCTATCGAATAATCGTTGTTCGACCAGTTTTAATCGAAACAGTGGATGAAAGTGAGTCTGTCTGCAGGAATGACGATAATCAATCTGGATATGTGATTTGAACTCCACAACTTGAGAGTGTACGCAATCGAATCTTCTCTCTCACAAACTGAACTTTCCTTGTAACGAATGAATTGTGTATCAAATAATTGTGTATTATTCGTGCATCACGAAAACTTTTAATAACTAAATAATGTGTATTAAGAAAACAATTATTTTCTAGCACCCACCTTTTTGTTGTTGTATTTCTATATGTAAATATATTGTCAATAATAATAATATCATCGTTAGATGTATGCAAAGTTATGCATTTTTAATTCGTATACAAAGTTTTGTTGTATTCGTATTTTGTGATTTTTAAAAATGTCTCACTTAAAGTCAACATTAAAATCACATTTTCTTTAATTGTTAATTTTGTTACTTTTACAACGTTTTGCACTTTCACGTCAAACCCTTTATGATAATATTTGTACGATTGATTTAAAAGGGAAAAAATGTTTTATGTTTCCTTTGGTTATTTTATAGATTTTGAATTTTTTTGCAACTACGAACATTTTTTTGTTTAATTTTTTGCAACTTTAGTTAATTTGTTAATTTATGATTTCGTTCTGCATTACACCCGCGTTAAGACACGCGAATTTTACGTTTCACTCATTTTAGTTTTCGACTTTCGCTTTGTTTTAAGGATTTGATTTTGCAACGTATTCGTTTGATGAATGGAGTCTTATTGGCCTTAATATCAACAAATCCCACACGTTGTCTTTGGGGACGCATTTATATCTATTTGAGTGATCTTGCATTGAAATATATCACGTGTTCTGAAATTAAACAGAAAAAGAGGGAAATTGTTAAAAATTTATATGTTTTCTGGAAACGTAGAGTGAAAAGAAATTACTTATTGCACTCGTACGTATGATTTATATTAAAGTTAATTTATTACTCATACTTCCCGAATACCAGCAGGATTTCGTATGGAAAGATGTTTTCCCATACACTTGCACATATTTATTTAAATTTTTTCTTCATCACACGTACGTGCTGTCGGCAATGATTGATGAAAATCTAATGCTTTTGATATTTTATTTGGCAGTAAAGGTTTTGATAGTTTTCATTTGTTGATTGGTTTGTATTTGTGTTAGTTTTCGTCTTATTTATAATTAAAGATAGAAAATGTTAGTGATTCCTTCTGGACATTCGCAAGTTTTATAAGCGGAGGAATTACTTCTCTCAATTAATCCACTTCTACAGGGTGTTTACAATATTCTAAGGTTATTTAGTTTTCTATAATTTGGCCTTACTTTTCCTCACTACAAATATTTCCTTACCATTTAACCTCAGAACAGAACACAAGCTGTGCAGTATTGGAAAGGACATTTCCAAATTATTATAAATGACTCAACTTGAAACATTTTACTTGAATTTCTGGATGCCAAGTTCATATAATTTCCTATATGTAATCTGTTTTCAAATGCTTGATAGAACAACTTCCGGAATTTTCAAGTACATGAGTCAGTACTTTTAAGTACCTGCATTCTTTCAATAAAGCATTTAATAATTTTCGTTTCAAAAAATAAAAATGTATGTGAGCAACTTGCATCGAAAAAAAAACCATAAAAAACACCGACATTGAAATCAAAGTGTTAATTAAAATGGATAGAATTTGAATTATTATAATTTTTATCTTTTGTAAAGTTTTCAAGTTTTAACAAAAATCAAACATTTGGATTACTCGTAGCTTCATCGAGACATTCACTGTGTTAATAAATTTCTAACTAAAAGAATAATTTAAGTCAGTTTCCAGTTTTTCAATTTTAATAAATTTCTAATTAAAGGAATAATTTTGATTCTGGGCTTAATGATGGATGCTATCGTTTGCAAAACTTGAGTAAGACTAGTCGAGGAATGAATGAGAGATAAAGCCACGGAAATGAAATACGAGGAATTTGCTGAATAAAAACTTTGGTTGAAATTGTAAATCTTGTTGTATTGGGTGTAAAAAATAAAACTAGAACAACAAATCGACTCAAACAATTCATTGAAGTTACTTTTTTGCGCCGTTAATATTTTTCATCATAAATTAATATATTTATTATTATTATTTTATTTTAAAATATTTCAATATTTAAAGCAGTTTGTTTTTATATTTCAAATGCACACATAAACGGCAAATTTAAATATGTAAATGAAAGCATAACTATCTATAACTTCAGCGCGTGTCAGTCGAGAAGTTTTGTAGGCTGCATAGTTGCCGGACACGTTTGGTCTCAAACACCGGTTTGGGATTCGACAAAATAAATCACAGCCTTCTGGGGCCTTTATAACAACCTAAAATTGTCTGAGATCTCCCCTTCCCTTAAATAACTTTTAGTCGTATCACATTTTTGTTCTAAATTCATTTAATTCTGACTGTTGATTCATTTAATCCACGACATTTAATTTAAAATATGTGAGTTTATGTTATTCACAAAAATACTTCGATACAATCAATTTTCGATTTCTAGCTGCCAAAGTGTTCTCTAACCAGTTAATAGATAAATAATATTTAGATGTTGTTTTTCTGTGATATGTGTGGATTAAGAGAGTAAAACAGGAAGGCAATCAAAACAAAAATCGAAAACATTTCGCTTTTGTATTTTTTTATGCTTCTGAAGGTCAGCAGCAAAACGCATGAGTAATAAAAATTTTATGAAACTTATCTCAATACAACGAAATATTAAAAAAAAATGCTCCGCGGCGCTTGGACATCCAAAGATTTTAATAACCAATAGCCGATTAGAAAAAGAGGAAAACTGAATAAAACCGGTTCCATTTTCTACAGATTCCATTTGAAAAATCCTATTAATTTATTTATTTTCCATTTCATCACACAAAGCCAACTGCAATAACAAACGATGTGTTATTTCCTTAAACAAGTTACGGACATTTTCAAAACCAACAGCAATTGAATAGCAAAAGCTTGATCGGAACTCAAATGCGTGTTCATTCAGCATTGAAACAAAAAAGCTTTATTATTCTCAAATGTTTCCACAGCCACACACTTTGACGACGCCTTAAATAATGAGGCAGCCAATAATTAAAGCACTCAGTTGTGGTGTTATTTAATTTATAATAAGTTCATATCGGCTAAGCCGCTGATCGTGTTAAAATGTGTTATAGGCAAATTAAAATTGAACCCTTAGCCGACCATTTGGAAAATACAATGATCTGGAGGAGAACACTCGATGCGAATCACTGCAAATATTTTTTATTTGTTATAAAATACATTTGTTATATGAGGTAACACACACACACACATACATACACAACTGTGTAAATGCATGCACAGAATTATAGGTTTCAAACCCCTGTGAGGATGATTGCTCCGCATTTGCAAAAAAAATCGTTTCATATTTATTTTTTCTAGTAATATTTCAAAATGCTGCATAATTTAAAAAACAATTGGGCTATTCACACTGCGTGCTACTTAATTGCATTGTCATAATGCCTTTTTTTTTTTTTTTTAGGAGTAGGACCAGCACTCAGGGGATGGCCCCTACATATGCAATGCATTGCGCCGGAACTGAAAACGAGGGGATAGTATTGAGGGGACAGATTAGGAAAGATGAGAAGATAGACAGTTTTTTTGCAGCTATTTCAACCTTTTACTTCGCCGGCTAATTTTTGCTACAGGGCAAATACATATATATTTTGTTGTGCTGCACTTCCGAGTCGAAATGCAGATAGTGTACAGTAGCCGCCGATACTTATGTATTATGACAGATGAAACAACTGTTTAAAACTCATTCAACTTTTATATATGTAATTACATTAGCAGACATAAATATTTAGAGCATAAACACAAATAAAAAAGAGTTAAACCGTAAAGTATAAAAATATACAAATAAAAAACTTTGCTACTTAAATTTATGTAACTGGCAGCCACAGAACGTTTGTCCTTTTGCCACCGGCAACAAATTTACTCAGCCCATATCTCCAGCAGCAGCTGTTCTGCTTGTACATACTTACTTACAACACTTATTTCGAGAAGCTATTGCGGTAAAACACATCGTTTATAGTAAAAATTTTATATAAAAAATTGCATTTTTAAAAGATTGTTACAAAACACGATTATTTTCTTATCAGCTGCCCGAATTTTGAAATAGCGCACTTAATTTTCACAGATTGTTCAAACTAGTCTTATATTTTCGTGCTATTATTTAATGACATATGACTACAGTTTAAATACCCCGAATATCATTCAGTGCTTTATCATATTTCATTTTATGTTCCAAAAACTCTATCGCCAAGAAAGCACAACAAAATTCATGAATGACAAAGTGAGAATTGAAATTTTTGTTGTTTTAATTTTGCTCCCTTAAAAATCATAAAACATTAAAAGCACTGACTGATAACAGACTATTTCTGTACAGACAGGCGTATAGTATATCACATGTCTCTCGGAAGGCCGAAGTCGACTACTGCTTGGTATTGAACCTTGTGAGGGCAAGAAACTTGCGATAGAACTTTTCGAATAAGGTTCTTCTGTACCGACTACAATAAAGCAGACCCTTCAAAACTAGTAGATACTCTTTCGTGGCACAAGTTTCAGTTAAAAACAGCAACATGCCGTTTACCCACCTGTAAAAGTAGTTTGAACTCAAAAAGGCTATCTGAAACTAAAAGCCATTATTTGGAGATGGGTTAAGCAAGTTTGACAAACGAAAATCATATACGAGTATTGCTTTAAAGTTTTATTTATCCTATAAAGTAATTTAATTATGACAGCTATAAAAATAATTCTGTAGTTTGGCCATGATTGACACAAAAAAAGAAAGCAAATAGAACGCATACCAAATGGATGGCATGTTTCAACATTCGGTATAAAGAATATGATTAACACCTGCACTTGCAGACATTATGATAGAACGATAGAATACTTTTCTTTAAGATATCAAATCATAAAGTTTGCTCGCTGATACGGGAAGATATCTTTTCTATGTGGTACAAATAACACTGGGCAATGAAGAGAACGATTTAAAAGAAACTCTTAGGAACCAATTAACAATGTTTTCACACTGACATCGTTTCAATAAAAACTGGTTTTAATATTCAAATTAATTATTAAAAACCCGTTTTACGAAATGATTTGGTTAAAACCTTTCCTGAAGTGATTTTAAGCAGCATTTAAGAACCACCGCCCTATCAGTGCTGTCAAGTTGAAGGAAGATTGGATAGTTTTGCATTATCAAAAACTCGTGTTGTACACGTCGTACAAAAGGACTATATGATTTTTTAATGGCCGGTAGAGAGAATTCAAATGCTTTTTGTTGATGAAAAGTTTATTTCAACTGCAAATGTCAAGTGATCGAATTTTGACAAAACAGCCGCAATGTAACTTTGAAGAAATTTGCAAAAAAACATGTGATCATTTAGTTCTCGCTGTGGTATGAACTCATTTCAACCATTAGAGGATTTTAAGTTAATTTTCGTCGTTGATTGCCATTTTAGTAGCCAAACTCAAGCTTGAAAGACATGTTTCCTCTTCACTTTTCTTCTTTATTTATTCAAAAATTTTATTGTTATACTCGTACATTAGAAGATGGAATACGAGAAATTGCTGTGTGATATGACTGGCGTTTTTATATTATTTTCGGAGTCAGCACACCAAATAAGAAATAAAACAAGCTGAAGTTATCGAATGTGGGTTTTTCATCGTTATCCAGTGTAATTTGCTTATTTTATTTTTATCTCCCTAATTTTTTATAATAGATATTCATACTTATCATTATTTTAATCTAAAAGAACAATTCTTTTAATGTCATTCAGAAAATAATTATGTTTAAGGCCAAGTAATGCAGAAGTTTGAAGTTCAGTTTCTACATGCAAAGCAGGCAGCAAGAAGAAAATCTGTGATTTTGACTTTTTTGACAAGCACATGGCTTTAGAAATTCCAGGACTTTATTGAATATGCACCGCTTGGGCTTATACGGCAGCAAAAATACTTGAAAAAATTTCACTTTCAGTTTCACAGAAAAACTTCTTTTTTTTATTACTTATATTTTTGGATATGAAGGAGAATTAAAATACTGATCTGCTAATTGCAAAAGCATATCAAACAGTTCTAGCGAATATCAAAGGATTCCTATGGTCCCCTTTGCTGTGGTTCTCCAAAACCTGTTAAATGTGAATATATTTTTGTTAGAAAGTGAAAATGAAATAATTAACCGAAAAAAACTCTTATCCAAAAAAATCGGTAGTTCGTTTAGAACAGTCAATGAATGTAGTTTAAGTATTAATTCAAACCAAATCGAATAAATCAGCACCAAACGCAATAGCGGCTGTAATAATACTCGCACACAAAATATAGAAATGTAACACTTCAGTTCGACTAAATTCATGTAAGTTCTTGTTAATTATTTGGTATTGCCATTGGAGTTACTACTGAATACATGCATGTACTTTTACGTGAATACATTAATTGTCGTAATTTCATAATACGTAAAGAGAAAGGTGTTTCCGAGAATCTCACTTAGTGGGATAAGACTTTATTAGGGTGGCCAGGCTTTGGCATAAAGGAATAAAAAAAATTTCCGCAGCTACAGATCTGTACGGGCAGGTTGAATTGTTGCGCACTTGCAACAAAATTGCGATCTCTGCTCAGTTGAACTTTATTAATAAACTTAGGTTCACTTAGATTGAACAAATAAATTTTTTGCCTCACGCATAATTTTTAATGCAAATTTTAGAATACCGTTTGAACAAAAACCCGAAGTTGATGATTTTTCAAAATTGCTTGAATATTTTAGTACGTCACAACATTTAGTTTTCACAGTAGTTGAACTTTTTCTAATTAATCCGTCAAATTTTCACTTATGGCTCCAGTGTGTGAAGGCTTTATCACTGGCGTGAAAACAGTGACTTGGTGCATTTTATTTTTTATTTATGTATATTGGCCTCATTTAAAGTTCAGCATGCAATTTGTGTACTTGAATATCTTCAACTCCTTCAATAACATTCGGTGACCAATCGTTCGCAGGACGGCCATTCCATTACCACAGAACGTTATAATCTCCTCTTCGATAAACGTATCATTCGTAAAGTTCGCGTTTTCGTTTGTTTTAATGCGAAACAAGCAAGTACACTTTCTTTACTTCAAATTGTTATTGGCTGATGCAAATATTACAGAATTTAGGTGGCTCATTTGTTTTGCTTCTAACACTTTCCTTTGCTTAATTTAGTTCATTGTTTAACAGCTACATTAAATCGGATGGGAGATACCTGGCTTCCTTCCTTTTCAAAAGGTTGTTAGTTTTACCAAAATCCATTCGAAAAAAAGGAAATTCCAGTAAATTTTCAGTAGACTTTTAAAATTAATCGACCTAAACAAGTCGATTAAACTTCTGTTCGCATTAGAAACGGTTACTTTGGCAAATAATGTTTTCCTTAAATTTTCCGGTTAGTGGAGGAAATATTATTCGAATAATTCAAAATATTTGTTCATCTTATGTGGTTCGGATGGATGGATTGATTCTTGGGTATCATTTTTAATATTGTTTTCTTGCAGATCATTTACAAGTTGTACGCTATTCAGGAGAAAACAACGCAATGGCAACACTGCTATTTTTATTATCAGTAGTTTTTGCTTTACTCTTTTTCAAATTGGCTGTGAGTGTGTCTAAGCAAATGAGCATTTAAATTTTAAAAGTTGCACTCTACATTGATACACACTCATTCGAGCGTATGAATGTATGCATGTATGTTTGTATGCGTGGATTTAAGATGACCTTCTCACACTGTCATGGCTGCAAAAACAATAGTTGATTTTATGCACACGCTCCCATATTAATTAATTTCTGAATGTGGATGTGTTTTGAAAATAACCTAAGAAATCTCCAATTGTTCATGAATTTATAAGTTACGAATATACGAGTATTAGTCGAGTTCGGTGCTTTTTGCGCAAATTGTATGTATTGTATATTGTGACCACAGCCCAACAAACACACAAGCCTGATTTCATACTGACTATTTCAAATAAAACTCCATTATTGAATTATATTTGAGGATTTGATTAATAAATGCAGGTACTTAGACCGTATACATTGTATATGAACGTTTTTATACTTTTATGTTCGTTATATGATATATTTCGATTTGTTGATCGGCTTTGAATTATATTTGGCAAACGTATAGTTTGTATGTACAATACGATACTAAATACGACATTTTTTGTAATAGATTATTAGTACACGCAGCCTAAAAGTACGTTCACACTTATCAAATATTTGCCCCGAAAAGTGTAACCACTAAGTACTAATGAAAAATATTTTTGTTCAGATACGTGTTTATTTAGCAAAACAATTTCATACAAAACTAATCGACTGCGTCATGAATCCAATATTATTGGAGACTATTTAACTCAATAAATACATTTTGGAATTAAAATGTTTTTTATTAGTGTTTAGTGGTTACGCTTTTGTGGGCAAATATTTGATAAGTGTGAGCGTACCATAAGAAGGGATCAGATAGATGTATTAGAAAAAAAATTATTAAACATCTTCCAACTTTGTTTTTATCTCAGACTTTGTTGAAAGAAATCACTGAAGATATACCGAAACCGGTCTGTACACAAACGAAATTAGACGTGTTATAACTAAAAATTGTGCCCCATTCCCAATTTGGAAAGCACTTGACATCAAATCGCTTTTCTATTCCCTAAAATAACTTTTTTATATGGAAGTTTGAATGTTTTAATGTGATTTTTAATTTTATCCCATTAATTATCTCTTTTCAAATTTGCCAAACAAAAATTTATATTTCCCATATCAAGTAAACCCCAAATAAAATAATTCCGACCATGCATTTTATTTGAATTTGCAATAACTTATTTCAAAAAATATTTGTATTATTGGAAATAAATTAGAATTGACCTACAAAAATCGCATTAAACGGCGATATTTATTTTTCATTTGACTTGTGAATAACATCGGCACATTTTCATTGATTGAGAAAAAGCCCCGCAATACATCACATTTCACATACATCAATACATCACACTGATTATGTTTGTTGGGATATAATATAATTTATTAATATTGTGTGTATTTATTTTTCAAACTACCTCAAATGAATAATTGATGCAAAAAATTGTTTTTGATTTCATTGAATAAAATAAAAGCAAAAAATATTTACGTTCACTCAAGTTCGCGCTGGGGATATGCGGTAATATTTTTATATGAATGCACTCACTGCATGTGACTGCGTGTATTCGTGGGCAATGTTCATTTTTCGCCACACACACACACGAGTACTTAGTCGAATATATGTATGTACATAAGTGTGCATGTGAGTGTTGATTTTTAATAAAACAAAAATGTAATTTCAAGTTCCTCATTTTGCATGACGGTGACTGATAAGCAAACGCACATTTTTTTTACAATAGCGGTGTTTAGTATTCGTTGCAAATGGCCTTGCAAAAGTACAAATGCAAAGTATCGTAGATTTCTATGAAAACCAACGAATTAAAAACACAAAACTGCTTTCGGATTTCATAAAAAAGTTGCAATATTTTTTTCAGTTTCACTTCTGCACAACCATTTGCCTTAAAAACAGAACGCAAATTGTATAAAAAATTTTACTTTCTGAAACCTAACCATCCCAGCGAACACAAAATCGAAATATCTATCAAGACTATTATTGGAATAGGCACATGATTAAAGGAGAATATATCTCCACAACCTCACACAGCGATAGTCCTTTACGATTTCAAAAGAACATAAATAATTTCTTGGGATTGCTTTTCTTTTGGAACCGACACTCAGGGGTTGATCCACATTCAAAAAATGCATTGTTTCGGAACTACAGAAAAGAGGGAAAAGATACTATTGAGAGGATAGATACTGAAAGCTGAGAAGACAGAACTTGTTCTTTAACTTGCTGCCTTCGGAAATTGTATCACTGCGATTTCAAAACCAAAAATTAAATAATCAGGCATCTGTTTACACAGACATTCTTAAAGTGTTCCAAAACTGGCAGTATCATTTAGAAATTATTGGTGTTAGTGCCAAAATACTGAAGGTACGCTCACATTGGGGAAACATGTTCTTCAAACGTATTAGGTCATGTTTATATCATATATATATATTTTTTTATATAAAAACAAAATTTGCTTTGTGGTGAGGCAACACGACTCAAGCTGCTGTCAAATGACGGCGTTTGATAATAATGGAAAACAACACATTTTCTCTGTGGTCAGACTTGAACAAGTATGTAGTATTTGTCGTTACAAAACATATGGCCAAACAGCTAAAATATATATATTTTTCTGAAATTTAAAAAAAAATAAAAGTTGTGGAAGATTTTGAAAGTTTGATTTTATTAAGCTGTGAAGCAGCAGCAGCACTAACAATTTTGAATGAGTAGGAAAAGTAAATATAAAGTTATTAATCGAACTTATGGCTGAGACTCCAATTTTATACAAAAACTTTTTAAGATTCATTCTCGATTCATTTTTGGAAGTTTAACTCTAAGCTAAGAGGCTTCCTCATTTTGGATTTAGATTGAAGTCTACTGATGATTTGGTGTAAAAACCAATGAACACACAAACAAATGATATTTCATAAACTATCTGAGACAATGTGTCGAATAGACGATAATAAAACAATAAACAAATCAGATAAATTCGTTCTTACCGATTTAAAAGTCCTTGTGAAGCTGCGAACTTCGCTCCAAACGAAATGCGAAAGAAGCACAAAAGTCACGAAAGTGCTTACTCCGTCTGCTCCAACGAACCAGGGCAGTAAACGTTAAGAATCCAATACACGTACTTAAATATGTGTGTACAAAGTAATTAAAAAAAACTAAAACAGAAGAAGAGGAAAACCATATATGTATGTGATATGTAAGTGCTATCACAGATACTGGTTTAATTATACTCGTATTTATAAAATATGTAAATATTTTTCTATTTATAAGTTAAACTGTAAATTTAGTTTTTTCTAATTTCAAACTGAAATGCAAATAAAGACTACGCAACCTTCAAAACAAAACATCTACGAGTGCGAGTAATAAAAGCCAGTATGTGAATAGTATCCAAGTTGATAAGTGCGAATGTGTGAGTATTTGTATGAGCTCGTGTGTACGAGTATGTTCTGTTTACATCTGTGTAGATTGTTTGGGTATGTGTGCGATGTGTTGTAGTAGTAGTCTTTACAGTTGTGGTATTGTTTGAACGTTGTTGCTTTTGCCGATATTTTGCTGCAGTTGGCTTTGTTTTTGTTGCTTTAATTTTGTTGTTCAAATAGAATAACAACTACAACAACTAGATACTACCACTATTTAATAAAAACAACTAATATGATGCGTATGAGGAAGTCAAAATTTCAAGGATTGACTCATTGAAAAGCGAATGAATGCGATCGAGACAAAAACAGAGAAAGAATACAATAAATAAATAGGCAAGAACGACAACACCAAACACAATAGCGATAAAAAACAATAATAACGATTGAAAGCGCATGCACGAATAAAGTACAACAAACACAAAAAAGCCGTCAAGATCAACAAAAGCAAAAATAATAGACAACAAATAGACAAAGTATGTGTGGAATAGAAAAAATTGTTGTAGCTGTAGAAATAGTATAGAATCGAATGGAAAAAATTTAAAAAATCTAGAGGGAAAAGTATGCACTTGCAATCGATTTAACTATGAAACTTTTCTTTTTGTTTTCATTCTTAATGCAATTCTACAATCTGCCTACTCCCCCGTCGGACATTTTTTAAAAGAGCTGAATAGTTTCCGTACCGTTGGTCTCAAGTGGGAAGGCCCGAAATCAAATAATTGCAACTTTGCGGGAGAAGGTAAAAACGCAACAGAAAGTGAATTGATCATAATAGAAACAGCAATTTTGTTATTCTTAATATTATTGCACTAAATTTTTGTGACGAGGTGAATTTGTATGAAATGTATTGGATTCTTGAGACCATCGATTTGTAGTTGTAAACTTCAGCAGCTTTATGAAGTACGTATATTAAGACGTTTACTGTACGGATTAAAAAAGTTAAAAAAATCAAATGCAAGCGTTAAACACTGTGACTTTTCACTTTTAGCTGGCCAAAAGTAAAAAAAGTTCCCCCATGTTGCTGATTTTTTTTTATATGTCATAGACAGGAGTACAGGTGATACAAAAACATGATTATAAGAAGATGAAAAGGAATGATAATGAATATAATGATTATCAAATATTCAGTATCAAGAGAAGCTAAAAGATGATTACACTAAATTGTTCCACCGATTTCAAGTTTCATACTACTACCAAAATATTAAGACTCTACTATGTTGTTTGAAAAATAAAAAATGGGGGCAACAAGGTGCAATCTTATGTCCATATAAATTGTGCTACATAATTGAAGATGATATTCGCCACCTAACGATACAAAGTCACAAAAAAGTGGTCTATCCATGCGTTTTAACGCTCTTTCACACACACACACATTAAAAAAACACAGGGGCTGCTAATAAACGTGGTCTGACCATGCCCATTTTTTCCACAAAGCTTCTTTTATGCGTAGACATTATCAATACCAAATTCCGATATCTGCTTCGGAACGAAAGTAATTAATTTTGGACTAATAAAATTGCCAAAAGTCACACTGAAAAATGATTTTAAGGAACTTATAAAAATAGAGTCCCAGTTGCATTACAAAAATTTAATAGCCATCTCTAATAATTGTTAGTTTCTTGAGGTTGGTATGTACACTAGGCTTATGCGTATTTTTTAAACACAAAGGCTCAATGGGTTTTCATATGCGGGCTAAAATTCTAAATTTTATAGATTTTAAAATTTGGGTACTAGTAGATGGTTTATTACCAAAAAATGTTTTGTCATTACGAAAAGATGAGATTTTTTGGAATTAAAAAAGCCACAATTTTGCTGCAGAAAATGCATTTGGTGCGGAACTT
This sequence comes from Linnaemya tessellans, assembly GCA_951800035.1. Classification (NCBI taxonomy): domain Eukaryota; kingdom Metazoa; phylum Arthropoda; class Insecta; order Diptera; family Tachinidae; genus Linnaemya; species Linnaemya tessellans. The sequence goes on from OX637535.1 coordinate 997,897, forward strand.
TTTTTTAAGATATCAAAAAAATAAAACCGCAGTTTGTCTTAGAATTTTTTCCTGCATATGAAAATTCAGTGAGCCCTTCGCGCTCATCAATAAAGACAGTTTGTGGTAGGATATCTGAAAATAACGCCATCTTGCTGATGGAGTATAACAACAAAGTCAGATAAACTATTGTTCGTGTTAATAAGCTTCTCTTGAAATACACAATTCGAAACTTTAGCAAACAGTTTTTGGCCTCTACTGAAAGATTAAAAATGTTGAGTTAATTAATATTGACCAAGTGCGACACATATGTATTGTGTTAATTTTTTAATAATATCATTTATTAAAAAACGAAAAAAAACTGGTTTATGTTATTGCTTGAAATTTTTGCACTTTTATATTCCAATAAAAATATTAAATAAAACAAATTAACTCCCATTTCACAATGTCGAGTGAATGCCTTCTTTCGTACAAGTATTTTTGAAACAAAAACAAAATTTTATAAACTGTTTTTGTTTCACATGTACTTATACGAGAGAAAGAAGTATGTGGACATTGTGAAATCGACAGAAAGCCTCTTAGTTCAAAAAAGTCCGTCAGCGACCACTTTGCAGTTGGTTTTAATATAGCGAATCGACACGTTTAAAGTGAAACATTTTGTGTATAAAACAACAATTTCCAAAAAAAAAATATATAAATTCAATACAGCAACATTTTCACGTGATCTAGAGCCTAATAAGAGAACTAACATATAGATTATAGATATATAACAACTGGAGGTCTAAATAAACAGAATTATGTATTGGTGTATATAAAATATTAAAATAATAAAAATCACGTTTGACTAATTCTGTTCTTTGCCGAAAAATCACAACTTCTGACCAGACCTGATTCGGAGTTTGTTCACTCAATGCTAATACACCAGCACGCTACTCACAAATCTATGGGACCGGCCAGGCCAATATCCAGTTCTAACTCATTTCTCATCAAGAGATTGAATAGTAGCGAGAATGGGATTTTTAATTTATTACACGTACAGGCAGTGACCGCAGTTTAAGAACTACTTCTACTGAATTTGATAATTTCTGGAAATTGAATTTTCAATATTTATTTATAACTCCTCATTAAGTTTTACAATGGCCTCTTGCGGTGGTACACATTTTCCAATACATTTTGCTGCATTTGTGGAACGAGTGCCTTCCGCTTGTTCACAAAGTAAGCGTGATGGAAATGTGTTCATCCAATGAACATGACGATCACTATTGCTTAACTTCCTTCCATACATTGTAAGCTGGCAGTAAGCATCTCAAAAACAGATCCGTTGAATTTGCGAGCACTCGTTTTTAGCTGGCATTCATTGAACACAAAGTGTGGCACACATCATTGAAGAGCTGTAATGACGTAAGCAGTGTTTGTCGCTGGGACTTCTGCATTTGTAAAAAAAGTGAAATTATTTTCAAAATACATACACTGAGCTGCGCTCATGCTGCCGAGCACTTCAAATGCGTACTCTGCATTTTTGTGCAAATAAATGTGTTTTATTTTAATAAAAAAAACCCCCTCCAGTTAAACTATAAGCGAATGTAATTTTTAATTATTTTCACTAAATTAAATAAGAAAAAATTGTTGTGCAATAACAAACTACTGTTTAGCTGCCAGTGACAGTCATTGTGTCTTGGCAATGGAGGAACCACAAGCAAAAAATGGTCGTACATGAATGTGTTCATTAATGGATGGAACGTACAGGTTTTTCTTTGCCAATTGCATAATTTTGTTTCCATGATAATGAAATCATATCATCGCTTAAATCATTTCTATTGAATTGGAAAAAAATGTTGGTCTTTAATCAATTTCTATTTTTGAAATTTTAATGATGCCAACAAAAACAGTAGTTGCATGAACATTTGAATGTAGACCACAACTTTTTATTTTGTAGAATTTAAAGGACTGCAATCATGAGAATATTTCCGATTATAAAATTTATTGCAAATGCAATATGCACTATTGCACTTTTCTGATTATATGACTGCTGTTTTCAGAGATCCCCACATCTGGCTTCCGATCCTTGCCGTGTTTTCTACTATTTGAAAATATCTAAAGCATTGCATTACCTAATTACAATTTAGCTAAAGTTCTATTTCATTTTCTCGTGAACTCGAATTTAATCAACCTCTGTGGCATCGCTTGTCATTTTCGATATTTCGTTGTGTGGTGTTGCCTTCTCAACTGTGACTTTCCAAACGCAAATGCGATGTCATAAAATTCCATAGTGTGTTGCAGCACCACCTACTCAATACATATAATACGTTGCATGTCGGTCCTAAAAAAAGGAAGTGGACAGGGACCAAATCAAATAACCCATTTATTAAAAACTGTTGATGTTTTTTAAATCAAACAAATTTAAAAATTTATTCTGACTGAAACAATTTTTCAAGTCTTGCCTTCTGCGTATAGACAGATTTGGAAAATTGTTATTTTATAAAGCAGGCCATTTTATTTAATACATTTTTGCGACCGGTAGTGTGCCTTCGTCATTTAACACTTTCAAGCTCTAATACAGACCAGAAAAATTCGATTCCATATGCGTGGCTTGGCTGAAGACGTCATAGAGTCCACGAGCATACTGAAAACCAGAGCTGTACTGAAAACAGATTCCTAACCAATTATTAACATTTTGAAAAGTTACTTAGGATGTTACCGGATTTTTTAAATATTACAACAAAATTACGTAATGATTTGTTTATAAAATTTTTTTAATTTGTGTGGAAAACTCTTAACTGAGGTTTTGGGAATGTTACAATTTAATAATATTTCTAATTGTTAATATTTGCTTATAGGTATCGAATTTTGTTTTCCATTTTAAAACTTTAAGCGTACTTTCGCTGTGAGTTTTCCAGCCTCTGCCTGTTTGCAGATCACCCTATTTGGCTTTTGAGGCAACAAATATTTTTGTTTGATGTACTATGCCCACTGCCGTTTTATGATAACGAAATATACATAAATTATTGTTACAAAAACAGTTTGTGTTGTTCTTGCAAACAAGTAATTTAAATTATTTTACAAACATTTTAAAAAGCAGGAGTTTGCTAGAAAGAAATATGTATATGTACTTTTGTACAGACATAAATTCATACATATGGACATATTTACACACATGTATGCACATATGTATACAACACACAGTTTAAAAGCCATGGTTTGACGCATTCAACAGATTTTTAATATATTTAATTATTAGATAAGTATTACCCACAAGAATAAACGTGTTCTTATTTAGACAAACATTAATTTGAAATTCATTAACGTTCTACAGTTTGAAAGCCATTGCTGAAAAGTTCTCAGAATTTTTTTTATAACATATATATTTATAATGAAAATAAAAATTAAGCAAAAAATGATACATTTTATATTAATAAATGCACAACAAATGCAAAAAAGGTTCAATGACCTTTTGGATTTCAACCATTAAATATTTTATTTGTTTTTGGAATTAATTTCACATTAAAAACTCTCTTTCTCTTGAATACAGGTTTGTTGTTGCTTTCATTGTTTGCAAAGAGTAAAAGTAAAATTGGAAAAGAAAAAAAAACATAAAAAATATTAAATCCCGAAATTTAAGTTATTGATTGATCGAACGAAGGAAGCATCGCTTTGATTGTTTAAATTAAAACGACGATTCCATTAAACAGAAATTACAACTAACGAACATGCCGACACACACACATATTTATGCAGCTAAATTCATTTGTTTGTACGGGTGAATGTGTGCAAATATGTATTTTTCAAATTATGCTAAAGTTGAATACCACGTTAATAAGAATTTTTATTGTTGTTTTTGCTGTTAATATTTGCAAATATATGTTTCTGTGTATTAAAGAAATATATGTTCCAAAAAAAATTGCAAAAATTATATATAAACAATAGCAGGCAGAAGCGAAAACAATTTAAGCTGTTAAACAAAAGTGAAGCACATGTGTATATTTAGTTGTTATGCTAAATATGCAGTTTGTTTGATTATTTCTTCGCACCGTGGGCTTTAACGAAATAATGGCGGCAGTCAGCCTATCAACTTGTACGTTGTGTGTTCGGAGTCCCAAAAAACTCTGCTCAGAAAAGCCGTTCGATTTGCATATTTTTTCTTTGATTCAAGCTTTTTTTGTAAACACTCAAGCAACTTGCAAGAATTTCGCCTAATTCTTCGAAACTGTCATTGATCACACGAAACCTTGAAAATGGCCTTAATCAACAATTCATGGTATAAATAGTTCAAGGCATATGCATCTAACACTTTTGTCTGAAAATTAATTTTATATGGAGCGTGACACATTTTATTATTTTATATGAAATGCGGCAGCTGGAGTAAGTCAGCTGGCAGTTTTGCTCTTTAGTACATGACAGTGTCAAAAACAGGCCGACAGCAACAGATCAGAAGAATTCCACACCATGTTATTAAGTGAGCGTGGAATCGAACTCGGGGTTTTCGGCTTCCGAGAATAGAATAGAACTATGTCGTAGCGCCAAGAAATTTATTGCGGAAATGATTGGAAGCCATAGTACAGTGGGTTTTATGGAACAAGGATGACTTCAAACTTCCTTAACGTGTTCATTTGAGGAGAGTATAAAATATGATCGAATTTGGTTCCATTAAAGCGACTTACGTTTGTAACTTTGGCCCATAACGCTAAGACGTACATAATATGCAAAGTCAGATTCAAAAACCTAATAACTTTCAAAATACATACATATGTATATGTAAATATTTATTTGATGTCTTTCATGTCATGTAAAGTTTGAGAAGTAGAGAGGAGTTAAAAAAGAAAGGTGGAGTTTTAAGTTAAAGTTACTTTTTCAAGGCCGGTTATTAAGAGCTATAAAATAGCCCGGATAATAGGTGGCATCTGCTATATACCTCTTACATACTATAAGTAAGCATCCTGTTAAGCACGTGTACGTTACAGAATAAATCGGGCTAACATAATGATTTTTTCTGTGGGTTAGAATGCATTCATTTATGCGATGCAAATATGTAACTAATGTTTGCGGTTATTTTGTATAGATATATTTTCGGTCATTTCCAGCTTGGGGCATAAAGCGCCCCAAGAAACAAGATTTTTGCTCCTGAGCAGTTACAGTTCTGTCATCATCACTGTGCATCGTCCGTCTCATATAAATAGTTTGTGTGTGAGCGAGTGTCTTTAAACAAAATATACATATATATTTGTTTGTTGAACGAGAGTTCATGTTTTGTTATTATTTTCTTCTTCTCTTCTTCTTCCTGCTATTAGTGTTGTAGTTGCTGCAGTTGTTTTTACTGCTAGTGATGTTTTGCTCTATCTTTGCGAAATGTGCATGTGTATGTGGTCTTTGCAACACAGCTCGAGTGCATCAGAAACCGACAGTGAATGTGATTGTTGAGGCAATTGAACTTTCTTAAGAAATTGCGACATACATGTGTGTATGCACACACACACACAGCCATACATATCTGTTTGAATGGATCGATGTGCATGTACGTAGTGCTTGCATGCATGTATACAATACACTTTGAAAAGCTCTGGATTCACAAGCAAATGTACGCCAATGACCGAGTTCGGGTGAAAGACCTTCGATAACCATCATCATCATCATTATTATCATCATCGGCATGGGTAGTCATTGCACTGTGTGTATACAACAGCAACAGCAACAACAACAATAACAACAGAGCAATGCAAATGCAGCAACAGCAACAACTCACAACGCAACAGAACCAACACAACTTTGCGCTCTGCTCTGTCTGCTCTGACTCTTAAACACTCTAAAAACAAACTGCAATAAAAAAAACAATGAAATGAAAGAAAAACTCTGTACAACAAAAAATTTACTTAAAATTGATGTTGCTCTAGCTGTTGTTGTTGTTATTATTATTATTGCTGCTGCTGATGACGATGACGATGGAAATGGTGATGATGTTGATGTTGATGACGCTCACGTTATATTTTTGTATATTAAAGCAAATGATTGGATGGACGAGTGACTGAACCTACTATGCCTTCCTTGCTTGCCTGGTAAATGTTAAGTTTGTTGCCTGCTGCTGCGAGTGAAAAATGCTGGCTGGTTTGTTGAATTACCTTTTGTTATTGTTGTTGTTCTTGTACTATTAGTCAGAATGTATTTCATGCAGTCAGTCAGTCTTGAAGGAGTGTGTGCGTCAGTGTTGCGACTGAGTGTTTGAACAATTAAATGTAAATTCAACAAAAATTGTTTAGTACCACCAAACAACGACAACAGAAAAATTAAGTCAGCAATAACCAGGCTAACAGCCTTTAAAGGCAGAACCATTTCATACAAACAAACAAACATCATCATAAATGTAAAAAGCAAAATTTACGATGTTTGTGCCATGCAGACGTGTAATAGGACTTGTTTACGAAAAATACTTTTTGGATTGAAATGTTTTACTAATTTTCCAACAAATTTTTTCTTCAGTGCCAAATAAGTTTGGATTTTCTACTTCCGACTTTATTTTCAGTATGTGAAAATAATTTTTCTTGTTATCAAACTGTTGAAAATATGAAAATCTTTAGAGTTCGTGTCTTCAAATATTTATGTGAAAGTTGTTCTAAGACAACAAAGTTTTTTAGTTTGATAGGTTTATTTTTAATGCTAGAGGTAATAAAATAACTCAAATGTTGTGCATAAAACTTAATACTCAAAAGATAATTTTTGTAATTGCAGTACAATTTTTTTTAATTTTTTTATCTAAGCACATTTTTGCGAAACGACACTAATATAACTAAAATGTATTAAGCTCTTTAAAGTTGTTCAATCTGAAAGACTATTTTAACGCTGTTCTCCATAAGGGTAGGACACGATCCCTACATCTGTGAATGAATATGCGGACCGTGTCAAATTTTTGTGAATTACGAAATCAAAAGAATGCGTAGTTTGAATAAGCTTTTAATCGATGCTTCCAAAGCATAATTTTTCTGAGAAAATAGCACAAGAAAGAAATGCTTCTGTTGCAGAGATATTTACGTGCAAACATCTGTTTCAGAACTTGGTATTGATAATTGATCGAAACTGCACAAACACACTCAAAGATTGTTCATATTTTATTTTCTATGTCTTTTTTTATTTGACTATAAGAGCAGACATTGCGGAAACTTTACCACAACTTCAGGCATTTGCATTTAATATACTATTTTAAAATGTACGGATATAAAAATTAGTTACATATAACATAAATACTAGCACACAAAATAGATATGCGTGTATAAGAAATTTAAGCTAAAACTCAAAACCAGCTTATCGGAATACATACATATAGTCAGCTGAAATCCGAAAGGCCATATATTGATTAAGGGATTCTATGAATCAAACAATTCCTTACATATTACGCACTTCAATTCATAAAATACATTTGCCAAGGATTTTTTTCTTTTCAATGAATTTACTCCTTTATATTCAGTTTTTTTATTTGCTTTCTATATACATATGTATCTACATACATAAGTAGACAAAATTTGTACATGTGTTGCATGCTGCTGCTACCGGCTTTAACTTACATACATGAACACATATCTAACAGCAGCAACGTGAGTTTAACAGTGATGGAAGTATTTGCTGACTTTTTGTTTTTAAATTAAAATTAAAATAGATATTTAAATTTTAGAATAATTTCAAGTTACAATTTAAAACGATGACACAAAATGAATATCTTATGCACCAACCCAAAAATACTCTAGCTCAAGTCAAATATGAAAGAAAACATAGACCTATTAGCATACGTATAATAATACTAGATGCCACTAAGCGGCGAACTAATTCGTTTAGTTCGAAATATCATAAATTGTTGATATTCCCTTTTTTGTCACGTGAATTGGACTCTAACTATTTTTACACGTTCGTTACGGTTGGTAAACGATGGCCACATAACTATTACACCAGATAATAGATCTACAACAGCTGATAGCCTTGCTAGTCTGACAGTCATACTCATGTTAACCACTTCTTCTACAATCAATACAAAATACTATTTGTTGTGCTTTTAAAAATAAACTGTATGTGTGCGGCAATATTAACGCCAGACAAATTTGAATTACAAAACAAGATCTTGCTGATATTAAAAATTTAGCCTTTTAAACTTCGGAAGAAAATCCGACCAGAGTCAATGAAATGTTTTCTCTGGTATGGTAACCATGGACCTGACAAAAAAATCTCCTCATAGATATTAAGTCATCCTCCATGCAAAAACAACATAAAACATATAATTTGCATGTTACATGTGGAAATTGTATATGGAGTTCCGTTGATAGTTAGACAACGCAAAAATGTCTGCTGTAGAAGTGAGGTTGCCTTGTTTAAGAGTCGCATTTTGAACACTCTTTTACGACATTCAATTCTCTTAAAATTAAGTACATACACACTTACTCCATGCATCCAAAATACGGATACAACTAAAAGAAATTAACTTTTGCCATGCAGTTCATAACATACCGGTCGTGTGTTGCTTCTATAACCGTAAAAGCTGGCTGGATGTTGGAAGTCGTTTTATTTCAGACCAACCTTCAAACTCAAATTTTTCTTTGGTTTTCTAATTCAATAATTATTGTTATTATTGTCACCGTTTTCAGTAAACAGAGATGATTCAGGCACGATCGCACAAGAAACACATTGACTTGCACATGCAAAATAACAGCAACAAAATTACACGAAAAAGTTAAAAATGAAAATAAGTTGCCGAACAGTAAACCTGATTTCTAAAGTTCAATAACAATTTTTTAAAGTCCAAAGCCTTCTTGTTTATTGGTCTTTTGGTTTTCATTGATTACAAATAAAGACACAACAATATTTGAGTACGTATGTGTGTATGTATGTATGGCTGTATGCATGTATGCATGGTGTCTGCATGGTTTGTTAAACAAAATTAGTTACCAAAATAAAGAAAACAATAACGGTGAAGAGGCAAAGGTCAAGATACTTTTACATGCTCTGGCGTACACGTGCTTATGTTTGATTGCAGCTGTCAATGTAATATTTACAGAAATGTTGTTGTTTCGCCATGTTACGTCAATGTATGTGTTTATGTAGCGTTATCTCCACAGCGGAGACAACCACCCATCAGTTTTGAATCAATTACAGTTTCTTTATTGCAGATTATTGATCTTCAAAATCATGTTATTCATCTACATATATTAACAAATATAATTATTATTATTGACTTTCATAAACATGTACGTACGAGTCCACAGATAAAAAATTTGACAAAATGTGAGGCAGTTAGTATTGCTCTAATGGGGTTTTTATTTACGGTCCTCTCTATTAATTTCTTAACTGAAAGATCGGTTAATGACGAATAGACTTTCTATACCAGCATATAATAGAAATAAGTAAATAAAAAATAACTTTTGCAAATATAACTTTAAATTTCATTCGCACCTTACCGGTTTATTTCACAGCCAACTGTGGCAGCGTGCATATTTCATAATCGCCTAAAATGCAACATGATGGCCATTTTTCAAAGTTGCTAACATGAAATTTTAAGTGCATTATGATCGATTATCGTTTACGATGTTTAAAATTTTAAAAACTAATTCATTTAAGTCATTTTCCTGAAGAAGTTACACAAAGTTTGACGAAACATTGGAAAAAAATATATTTTATAGGAAAGTGATCTCATTGATTAATAATTTGCGACGTAAGATCTAAAAAATAAAACTTTATGTATTTGGTGTAGAGTACAAATATTTTTGCAAATGCATATATGCAAGATTATTTGCATAAGACTGTGAATAGGGCCATTGCATATACTCGTAAGTAGTAAGTAAGTGCGTATACCGAATTCTCGTTTCTACCCCGTAAATATTTAAAAGAATTTGTTCGTACTTTTTTTTCAAAATTGTGCCTATTCATATATGTACATATCCGTGAAGAACTTACTCAATGTTGTTAGTGAAATATTGGAATAAACAAACATGTTTTATTGATTTTTCATATAAAACAAAATTGTGGAACTGAATTTAAAACACATTTTCACCCAACGTTACCGGCAGCGATTGGCACTGTCATGTACTCAAATATGTTATAGCGCCCTCGTTCGTCCGTATTCTAGCAACAATTCGACCGCAAAGAAGGACAACAAATGACATTAAATGCCTACTACACATTCTTTATCTCACCTTTCCCCTATCCCCTTTCTTTAGAATCGCAGAATCGAATCATCCGTTCCCTGATTATTGATTCTAGTAGCAGATTTGTTAAAAATTATATATTATGTAAAACTACTTCACTTTCATGCTGTTGCAAAACAGTATACATCGGCCTGTACTCATAATAAACAAAAGTGTACTTTAAGAGTTTAAAAGCAGTATTTTGCATGGATCTTAAACCCCACGCAAATAATGTAGATACGATTTTCTTACACAATTTATTTTAACGCACTCTTCTTCAAGCCCGCATCAATTTTTATGAATACAGCAGTTATAGTAAACTCTGCTCATGATTATGAGTATGGGCAATCATATTTAAGAATTAAGCGTTGTACTTTAAAGTAAATAAAATAACTTAGATTAATTAAAATGTATGCGCTTAAGCGATCACAAACACAAGCCACAGCATCGCTTTTTCTTGATTTTATTGTGTACATCACACATCGCAGTCAATATATTCTCAGAGGTAATTCTCTTTATTTTTTCATAATGATTGTATGCTTAAAAATCATTTTCCCATTCTGCGAGTTCATTGCAAAAATGGTTCAATTTGCTATTTTCCGAATAAGAAGTGACAAATGCCTGTTAGAGTGAAAACTATTCACTACAACACTAATTGCTGCGCTCAGCGTAACATTGTGTAACATCTGGTACGTATTACTTATGTGTGTATTTGCGTGCATGTGTGATTGGATTGTATTGTATTTACGTTCGCTTGTAGTGGGTTCTCCGAAATCATAGTATTAGTTCAGCATGTATGAGTGCGTATGTGTGTTATTAATATTCCGCATACGTCACACAAACTTAGTTCTTTCAATATATAAAAAAAATTCGAAGATCACATAGTATGTAATTAAATGCTTTTGTAGTTTTCTGTATAGAAATTGTGCCTTCTTAATTCGATTTAAGTGCTGCTGTCAAAAGTCCATAGAATTAAGCTTGAAAATGAACTACAGCCATTAATTACCGAAATACTTTTTATTGCGAGTAGTAACAAAACATTTAAACCAAAGAGAAACTCTTTCAAACTGAATTATTGTTTTATTCTCTTCAAAGCTCATACACAGTAATCTGTCTCCCTCTTTAAATGCCTGCCTGCCTGCCTGCTGCCTGCAATCATTTTATTTGTAGTGCTTTTGCTCTTTTGGACAAAATTTCGTTACCAAATAAAAAATAGATTTCGTTCCCGAATAAAAAACAGATTGAGGTAGGTTCACACATTTTCCCCTCACCCTGCTTTCATTTTAAATCTCAATAACATTCATTTCAAACTTCAAAGTAAGCACATACACACACGTAAATACGCAACTGTTGAAAGTAGAATAGAATTTATGGCAAGAACAAAACAAAAGTGGTGAAAACGAAAACTCGGTTTCTATTTTGTTAGTAGTTCACATTTGTTTATTTACATAAATATATCCAAGGAAAGTTCAAAATCAGTGTACGTGTATGTATGCGTGAATATTATTGGAACTTTGCATGAAGTGCAATAAGAGCTCAAATCAATGTTGCTCTACGGGAAATGAAGCTATAAAAATAAAATCTGATAGAAATTGCTAAAACCATCTAAAAAAATTCTCTAAATTAGTTTCAAGAAAGAGAGAGCATTGCAAGTCATAAGGGAACTTTTACCCAAAATTTTCCCGCATAAATAAAGTTATTATTTCAAACTTCCACTTAATTGAATAAAGAGTTCAGTTTTAGAGTTGACAATGTCTTTATATATAGAATGTATTTTCTGTTTGGCCTTCTTGGACACTTTTATTGTTTACCAACTTAAAACTACTTGTTTAAAGTCAGAAAAATAAAACTGATTCAGATCGAATAAAATTAGCATTTTACGTATAAGCCCACTTCGTATACTTTTTCTTAAGCAATTCTCAACTGGTTTTTGAAAGCTTGTGAATAAACTAAGAATTTTTTTTATTTTGGAACTAGGTTGACGTCATCTGATGATTTGGTATCAGAGCCAATAATTAATTAACTGATATAATAATCTCAAAGAAATTACTTTGGATTATTTTGTAAGGTAACGCAGATCGCACAGAAAGGCGTTAAGAATACAAAATAAGAACTATTGCAGTTTTTATCGATCCGCCTGAATACACGTAAAAATTTCTGAACAGATTTTGTTACATTTTCAATATGGCCCAACCGATTTAAATTTTGTGGATCTGTGCAGCGGATGTCCAAAGAACTTCACGCTATATGCTTCAAAGATATTTTGATATTCCTCCTCCTCAGAGCCACACAGAACTTTTCACGAAGACCAAAGCCAGACAGTGGTGCTTCTCTGAGACTGATCAGGTTCACAGGAGGACGCGGCAATCCAAGACAAGATGTTAGGCTGCCTCTTCTACTTTCCGCCGAAGCAACTCCCGCAGTGAGGAGTGCAGCCTGTGTTTATGCAGGTATTCGGAGCTGCCTCCTTCTGTCTCTGTGATATGAAGACCACAAAGTCTATGTACTCGTATGTTGTGTGGTTGCTATTTACCCAGAGGTTTGATGTTTTTAGTTTAGTAATATAACTGAGTTAAGAATGATTGCCTTTGTCGTTTTACTATTCAATAATGTTATGGTTTTGTTAAAAAAAACATTGAAGCAAATTCTTTCAACTGAATAAGTGAATTAACAAAATACAACATTTATGAAAATTTCAAAACCACTTACTTCCAATGACCTTCATGTAGATATTCTTATAGAGCTCGAACGAAAATATTTATAGAAATAAAAAGAGTTAAAAAAAGTGTTCCCAAAAATAAGGCTCACACGCACTCGTGTGTACTCGTATGTATGTAAATACAAGTACATTAAATTATGGATACATACAAAAATATTACCTCATACACATAAATGCTTTTTGAAGAAAACAAGATTTAATAATATTGTACTTGAAAACGTACATCAACCGGTTAAACCCATAAAAATTACAACAAATCGCGTTTTTTTCAACAAAAATATATTAAAGAACGTTTTTACTCTTTTAAAAGTCAATATCGGTCATTAAGAAGGGAATGAAGTTTTGTATGTTGTTGATAATGATGATCTTGAAGGGGAATGATCTCTCCAAAAACATTTCGTCAAACAAGTGATAACTGAAGACACAAAGTTATTGCTTTATTCTACACGCTCACATCCTAAAGACACAAATACACCAGCACCAAAATGTTGTTTGAATTTCCGATTACTGTTTGTACTGGTGTGTGCTGCTTGCTTATTGTACTTGACGTCATGATAATGAGTGCCTTAAACTTTACCTATTCGATGGTCACACTACAGAAACGAAAAGTCGCTAATTTGTATTTAAGTTTGGCCGACAACAATGAACGTGACGTGTTCTGGTGTAGATGTGTATATGTACACTAGGGCCCTATTACACGATGGGAAGCCATTTTCGGAAGCAGCGATATCGAATTAATTTTTTGTCTGTTTGTTTTTAATGCAGCTAAACATATTGGTTTCTATGGGTGCTACTCTAATTTTATTAGTAGTAAAGAATTTTCTGTTCGATTCTCGATCAAATCCAGTCCTCAAGCACTGGCTAGCATTGCCAACTGTCAGTCACAGTGGTGCCAACTACTACTGATTGGTGGGATTTGTGATATCAAAGAAACTCTCATCGTGAATAAAAGTATTATTCGCTTAAAATTAGAGCACAGATTTCTGGGCCCAAAAAGTATTGGGGGAAATCATAAAATAAACCAAATTATGACATGATGGTATTTCTAACAAACCTACTTTTTCCCACAAGGGATGGGTTTCATTCCAGTAAAAAAAATATGGGAGATGCCGAGTGATAGACCAACAACAATTAACACAACCAAGCACTAATGCAGATTAGAAAAATTCAATGACTGAATGCGGGGTCGAAACCATGGCCTTCAACTTCCTAATCTATATAACATAATATACTTGTACATGAGAGGAAAAGTTCAGAGAGAGCCACAACAATATCTCTCGAATCATCATAAGTGGTACATACTCGTACACAGCAAAGTAACTTTGTTTCCCTAAAGATTTAAACTGATTTACGCTTTCAACATGTGCTGTTTCAAAGAGCTTCCTGGACGGCCATGGACGGGCGGAGCGGCCCATAATAATACAAACAGTTTGACTTGCACTGCATCGAAGCTCAGTAGTGATAAAAGATGATCTGGCAATTAGACGAAATAAAATGCGCACTTTCCTGTCAAACATTGCGAACAAGAAACTAGTAGTTGTGTTGGTGCATTTGCTGCATGCAATAATAAATTTTTATATTATTTGTAATTAATATTCTTAATCTTCTACTCCCTAAAAATACTCGTTATAATAAGAACACAGATACACATGATTCTATGATAAATTTTTGTCCCACAGTGCACAACCATGGCCAAAGTTTGTTTAATAGCTTCCGATTTATGTAAATATGAATATGTATGTATTCGTATGTATGTATGTTTTTATTTTTAATATTTAACTTGTATTTTTGCCTTCAGCGACTGATATTTTTTTCTACACCAAAAATAAAAAGAACCCAAACACAATCGATTTCAATGTAAAATTTTAAATTTCGATCTTAGGCATAAAGTGTAAATTTATATTCATGTTTTTTGTGTGCTTGCCTTTATTATTATTTTGTTACTTTTTTACATTTTAGTCTGTCTTAATTCTCAACGCAAGGTTAAACAAAACATTGATTTTTTTATTCTTTTGCTGTTTCTTGGACCTTTTTCAATTAGAGAGGAGATCGTGAGTAAGTGTTCCCTTTCCGATCGTGCACGGTCACGAGTTCAGAAATGCTGGCTTTCCGAAATGCTCTGCTTTTCAGAAACCTCTTCAAATTAAATCTTTATCTGGCCTCAAAATAAAACATTACGATTGATCGGTCACCCAAATCCAGAATTTTACAAAGACCGATTCTGTGCCCATAGTAACTTGGAAATCACTGAAATACTTTTTTGTTTTTAATATGCATAAATAAACAGTGGCTCAAACAGGCCAAACCAAGATCAAAATTTTTTAAAATTACGCTTCTTCGTACCTTCTTTGAAATCGAAATTAAATATCATTTAGAATTTGTTTTTGTTTGATATTAAAAATAAAACTTGTGGTTTTGGAATACATATTTGCATAAAATTTGCCGTACGTTGGTCTTCATCTGGAGAGAAAGATAATTTCCAATCAAAGACGTATATAACAAATTGATCTCAGTGGTGAGTTCATTTTTATACGAACTTTGATTGGTATGCGTTCCGGACAGTGCATAAAATTCTGCATCAATATGTTTGGAAATTAGGCATTGAGAGGGCAAATTAAAACAGGAAAAAATTTTGTGTAATCAAATCTTATTCCCCTCAAGTGACCTTGAAAAATTTATAAATCTAAGCATGCAACCATCGAGTTCAGATATTTATTAAAACGCTTTGACGAAACTATTATTTTTTTATACCTGTTTTTTTATTTTATACTCATTAAATTTGATTTAGAAATGCTTTTCTGACAATCGTTTTTTGAAGAAAATTACCTATTTGGGATAATTTGGACCACCCGTTAAAAGATCAAGGTCGTGCCAAGTACCATTACGGAAATATAGAAAATGAATTTTAGCTTAAGTGCAAAGGGTCGGTTAAGACAAAATTTTCTTTTTCCAATAAAGCAAAACAAGAGACCTGCAAGGGTGTCAATGTCATCGTTATATTCATTTCCAATCGCATTGCGAGCGCAATTTTAGCTGAAATAATGGGCCATTTTTTAGCAGACGCCACATCTGTCATTTTCAGAGCTCTTTGCTTTCAGTATTGTGTCTAACTTTTGAAAATACAAAGTATAAGGTGGCGAATATTTAATGCAATAGAGTCAAAAATACACGGCTTAACATGCAATTAAACATTTCCGATTCTATTAAGACGATTGCAGTTTCTGTCACCTTTTTACCCCCTCCTGTAAAGCACATTCACGATTTAAAAAATTGTATGCAAAATATTTGTATTCTCGCCCTCACGATAATGGCTCATTGGACTTTTGACATAATATTAAAACAATTTTATTTTTACGGAATACAATTTTACATTTAAGCCCGCTCTCAAAGCTCTCAAACAACAATAAGAAGCAACAAACCAACAACAAACAAAAACGCAAAGCATTTAGATTCTACCTACAAGATGTATCGTGTTCCAAGTTAAAAATATTCATAGCTACTTACATACGCACGTATGTAGATACACGTTTGTAATTATGTGTATGTGTGTGTATGCATGTATAAATTTCATCTATAAGTTCTGATTTAATTTTTAGTTCCGCAGCTCCCAAACAAATAAGTAAATGAATCAATCACACAATATACCAAAATGCTCATAGATCGTATTACTGTTGCTGAGAGTGAGGCAGAGAGGAAGCAAAACAGTAACAACAAATTACTTGTTGTCGTATCTATAGCAGAGTTAGAAGTGAAGATTTCGTCGACGCTACACTGTTTTCTTCATCGTCAATCGCTCGTAGTTGGTTGTACACAATGCATGCTTCTACATGCACACATATGTACAAAATTTGTGTGTGTGTGTGGATCTGTACGTTTATTTGTTAATTGTTATGTATCAAGCTTTGGCGAGGTCATTAAAGTTTTTGTGAGTCTAAATCAAGGTGAGTCACCTTGGCCTTATTTTTAAATTTGTTGTTTTTGTATTTGCTTTTTTTCGCTTTTTTATGTTATTGCTTCTTTTTTTCGGCTATCGACGGATACTTTGTCTCTACGTACATCCATACACACATACATATGTACATTCAAGAGAATGATATACATATTTACACTCTTGCACAGCCTTACATACATAAATATATCTACTAGGTACATAACATGCATACATATACATATGTACATATGTATGTATTATCGGAGTAGTCAGGCAAATTGATATCTTTTTTAACATACATACATGTACGAGTATGCAAGTTTTTGTATATATGTACATATGTATATATGTATGTATGTATGTATGTATGTATGTACGTTTATCCGTCTGCCTGTCCGTCCGTGACGTATAAGTGTATTGAAACTTAAAGAGTTGGATACTCCAGCGACTGCTGCTGGCTAAAACTTGATGGCATGCTTTGCTTGTTGCTGTGTGTTTCGATGTCTGACTGCCTGGCTGGATGGCTGGCGTGCTGGCTTTACTTGTGTTAAATCTGCTGCTAGTTGTTTTAAATGGCTGGCATTGTGGAAGGTCACGTTTTTTATATATTTTCCTCTTTTTTTTTTTTTTTGTTAATATGTATGTATTTTTGTTGTTATTTTAAAATTTAAATGTTATGCCTATTCATATTTAAGGGCGTTAATTTTTTCGGTTTTATCTTCAATAGCTAATTAATTTACAATTTTAAAACCACAGTAGTGTACATAAGTATGTGCCGATATTCATACATATACATACATACGTATATAAGTATATGTATGCATATCGTAGGCTTATAGGCAAATTAGGCTCTTGGCCAAAATTATTAGTTTCCCCACAGGGAGAATTTTATTTCCGAATGGCACCATTCTGTTCTATAATCGATTAATTACGCCTTGCTGCAATGTAATACAATCATGAGCAATTTTATGAATTTTTTTTGCATTTTAACGCACAGGGTTGCCAACAACTGCATAGTATATAGATAAGACTACAGACACATTTGTAGCCCTGATGCCATCCATTGTTTATTTAAAAGTGAAAATAATTTTTGTGTGTGTATGAAACATGATAAAATTATATAAGCAAATTATCTTAAAAAAAACGCGTAAGTCAAACAGTGAAATGTTTGGGGTGCATTGAACTCTCTTGGATCTTATGTAGATTGGTATCACGTACCCATTCATCCAGAACCATTTTTGGCCCATGCCTCATCTCTAAAAATGGAACAGCAAATTTTCCCGTGTTGATGCATGTTACAGCCAAAACAGACTAGACAAATTACAAGTAATAGGACAGATGTAGCTTCAACAAGATGGCCGTTATCTACTGCCAAAATTCGGAAAGTCCTTTTGAAAGACCCTTTACATATATGTATAAGTGTGTGTGTATATTCAAAACTGAAGACACTGGAAGGTAAATGGATTGTCGTTGACTCCAAGCTTACATTTACTTTTTCCACCAATTGTATATACATAAAAATATATATATGGATATATATGCATGCAAATGTTAGTGGTTTGCATTTCAGCTAACGATATTCTCAAGTATCATGAGCTTCATTCGTCGATCCTTGTCAAAGTTGTATCAATATGTGTGCATTAATACGTATATATTGTGTGTGTATGGGTGTAGGTATGAAACGCACAATGCCCTGCGGCTAAATTTGTAACTAATCACATTGTGGGACAGCCATAAAACACTAGTCAGACGAAGACTGCTATAAAAATCAATAAATCACAAAAGCTTTGATTGAAAATTCAATTTAGGCCATAACTTAACAGAGTAAGCAGTTAATTAATTGTGGATTTATCAAAAGTAACAAAATGAGTAATCGCATCATGGCCAGGCCAGCAAAACAAGAACGATATATCCATATTGGCATCGAATGCATTGACATACGAGTACATTCGTAACTAATAATACAAGTAGTATAGAAGTACTTAGGAAATTATAGTATGAAACTGTAAGTAAAATAGCTAGTACTCCAGCTGGTATAAGACTGTATACAAATGAACTAGTTGGGTGCCTATAACAAACTTATATTAAAAGCAAAAGTTCGATATATGATAAAAGAACAGATACTAGTGTACTTCTAACCACGTACTAGTTACTTGTTACCTGCAGTGTGGTAACAAGTACTTTTTGAAAGGAAACTAAAGGGTTAAACACAATTATGTACTCAAGAATATATGTATGTGTGCATGCATGTGTGTGTGCGAATGTATAACTAGATTCAATTTGCCGATAAATTTTGAGGCTATTCTCAATGTTTGTTTTGTGAATTCTGTGCTAAAATAGTCAAACAAAACTACAAAAAAAGAAAAAGAAACAACACAAATAAATCAGCAAAAAGTACTTTTGCAAGTTTTTGTTGCTAAATATCCCCATCGAATACTAGTGACTACACCACACACTTATTGTATGAATGTATGGATGTGTGCACTGGTTCATGCACATGTTTGTATGTATGTATGTACTTCTATTACCTTCTCCACATCGATATTGCTGTGTATGCACGTCTGTATTCTACTTTGCACGAGTGTGTGCAGTTGTGTGTGCGCGTTTCTTTTTCAATGTGTACGAGCTTATGTAGGTATGAATGTGTTTTTGCTAATTTATATTCGAATTTCGTACTTTTTAAATGTTTACAACGTCAATACAAAACACACATACACACAAACACATCGCATTGTGTGCGAGCTAAACAAAAACATAAAGCACTATCAATGTGCATTAGTGAGCTTCAATAGCAGGCCAGGGTCACGGGAGAAAAATGGACACAAAAACCTCTAGTAGCTTTGCTAAAATCAAAATATGTCTAGCTCGCCATCCACCCGATTTACTACTTGCTGCTGCTACCCGCTTATTGTGGCTGCAACTGCTCACACACATACTCGTATAGTATTTATTCCAACACATACTACATCCAAACCTTTATACAATGTCCGTATACTCATACATACGCACATATTCATGTGTGTTGTGTGTGCATGTATGCATTCAATATTCAATATCAGGCTTGTTTAGCCTCTATTAGGCGTACGTAAGTGTTTGTGTAGTGTTTTTTTTTTTTTGTGCAACAAACGCAAAGTCGGAAGAAATATACGATTTGCTTTGAAAATTTTAGCTTTTATACTCTAAGACGACCGTCATTTTTGCCGCTCTCTTTACAGCTTTATCAACAACAATAATAAGAAAATACGAAATCAAAAACATGCTATTATTGATAGAGACAGTTTCGTAAACGTAAGAATTCATATTTTTTTTTTTTTTTGGAAATTTATGCGATTATTTAACCAAAATATATTGGACAGAAGGCCTACCGCAATTATTGCAACTTTTTTCTTATGCGTATAAGGAATTTACCATTATTACAACTAACGGGAACGAAAGCAAATGCTTCCGTTCCTGCCAGCACTCAGGGCTGACCCCTGACATAGGCGGGGCATTGCGCCGGAACTAGAAAGGAGGAGGTAGAATTGAGAGGCCTGACGACGACTGTTGTGAAGACAGAGAAATATTGAAGCTGTTATAAGCAGGGCCGAAGAAGGCGGATACTGTTTCTCTGCTCTGTAGTACATGATAGCCTCAATGGCTGTTAGAAATGTTCAGTGACTAAGAACAACAAACGCAGCCATGAACTAATGCCGATCAAAAAAATTCAACACCATATTCATGACTGAGCGCAGGCTCGAGCTCGCGGGATTTTCAGCTTCCTGTTAATTACTTTAGCCATCAACAGCCACCCTATCAAGAAGCTGTAATAACGGTTCTTAATGTCATATATCATATACACTAGACTTGGGTCCAACTAGCTCATTCGCTCAGTTTTGACAAGAACCTCTGATCAAACCCATTTAAATTACATAGGTTTGATCAGAGGTTCTTGTCAAAACTGAGCGAATGAGCTAGTTGGACCCAAGTCTAATATACACTACTTAAATATATCCAGATATTGCTTTAACATCTCTGTTATACTGCGACATAAGTAACTGTTGCTTCGATATTCTTGATATTTCCACTACATACAAAAAATAGTTAATAATCAAGTGTCCTGAAAATAGTCTTCTCTGAATAACAACTCCAAAGACATGTATGTATGTAGTATATTTGCATGCACACATACGTTCATATGTGTATGTACTCATATATATACGGTATACATATGTACGTTGGAGATGATCAATTTTATCCAATTTTCGCTTAGCTATTTTTGAAAGAAGATAAATAGGGTACACGCTAGAACAAGGCAGCGAAAACTGGGACTCAGAATAGCGGAACTTAAAGTTGATATTAAAAAATAAAGAAAACATGAGTTTAGTTAAATTTTTGATATATAAAATATTATAATAGGAGTATAATTTTCTATTATGAGTTTTTAGAGTTAATTGATTTCTGTTTATTCTTGACCTTTCGTTATTCTCTAGGTAAAAGCTCTTTAAGGTTGAGGTAATTCTTTTTATATCAAAAATATTTTAACAATATTTATTTTTATTTGCAATATTTCGACACTCTTTTGGGAAAATTCTTTTTATTTTTTGTATTCCTTTTGAAATTTTATCACACGTTTAAATATATTATTATGGATGTAAATAAAAAGGCCAATCATGCACACAACATTTTTCATATTATTAATGGCGTTTTCTTTTCTAGAAACATGTAACGCAGCCTAATTGGTTTTCAATAATTGGAAATCACTTTTTTGCTGGCTTTTTTTTAATACCAATTTCTACTTTTATTTCAATGCAGATTTAGAGTTTTTTCAGTAACTCAAATAGTTTTCAATTTGTACAGTTTTTTGTCTTATATTATAAATTTATGAAGAGTGATGTTGCGTTTTTTGCGTTGTAGACCCTTGATTATGCTGACATGCCCAAGAGAAAGAATTTATTCTTTTAAGAACTGTTTGACATTTTAACAGTTCTTGTCGTCATTGTTGTTGTGTAAGTAAAAAATGTATATGTATGTATGTATTTGTATCTATGTGCACACATACATTCGAGTGCATTTAAACGTATGCATGTGTTTTTGTAGCTGTTTTTCCTAAAAAACTTGCGTTAGAGAGCACAGCGATGAATTGCCTCGAGTGTATTATTATCGTATTTTAGTTGAAAATGCTTATGAGCAGCATGTTCATATTGTTATTTGCTACACTTTTAGAAAAATTGCATTACAAAACAACTAAGCAATGGTCATCTGTTTCAATAAAATAATATATAAACAGTGAGGCAGAATGAACGGGAGATAAGAAAGCAGTGGATTTGTGAACGTCACACATATACAACAAGTGAGTCTCGAATTGCATTATACATATAATATTTATATTCCCTAATCTGTGATTTGTAAATAATTCCTGCATTCATTATCATTGATATTTTGATATTGATTTGGACAATTTTCGTAGCCTAAGGGTTAACTAATTCAGCTAGAAATGTGGACTGGCATGTCAGATTAACTGTCATACACTTTGTGAAAGTATAACAGCAAATACATGTGTACGTACTAGTGATGTACTAATGTTCATATTCGAATTGCCGAATATTCGGTCATTTTTTTCAGTCCTAGTTAAAAAAAATATGTTAAATAATAAAATTACAATTGTAAATTTTTCATGGGACTCGAGTCCACCTCTTATAGAAATTTGAGTTTTTATCGTTTAATATTTAGGGAGCTTTTTAATAGTTTTGATGTACATACGTGAGAAGAATTGTGAAATTATTTTTAATAAAAAATTTTTTTATAATACTCATAATCGTATTCGCTTATTTTTGTCGGCTAGTCTAACATAGGAGAAAGAGTTTCTATTGTATCGCTGCAAACTGGATGGAGCCATTGCCATAAATTTCAGTAAATTCAATAATGCACTAAACGTAGTGAAGCTTTAATTAAAACAAATAACAGCTTCTATAAAGAGCTAAATACATAAAATGAATATTTTAGAAGCAAACTCAATAAAGTGAGCTGCACGGAAAGGGTTCCTCACTTAGAAGACCCGAAGATCACAACTCTATTATGAAAGCAATATAAATGAGATGCAGTTATACAGACTAGGTTAAGCTAAAGCACAACAAATAAACATTTTTGACATAGAAATAAATTGCTTCTGTAAAAACAAATTCTGCCTGGCCCACGATGTCACTCGATATCGTTTTCTCATATAAATATATTTAAAACAAAAACAAATTTCAAAATTTTGTTTTTGTTTTAAATATATTTATATCAGAAAACGATATCAAGTGACATCGTGGGCCAGCCAGATTAATTTTTGTATTCGAATATATGTACCTATAGTAAATAAATAAAATATGTAGATTTTACATCCATATGGATATACAATTCCAGTTAACCGGTTATCGGTTTTAAAACTCTAATAAATACTTCGTTCAGTAAGTACAGATGAACATATGTCCAAGCAGCTACACATACACGTATATGTGTGTGTGTGTGAGAGATCTTTTTAAATATTTCCTTATCACTCTAGTGTAGACCTCCACTGACCTTATTAGTATGTAAGTTTGTGCAGATTCATTTGTCTGCTAATACTGCACAATCAAAGGGGTTTTCATTATAAAAATACAGCAAATTTCGATTTTGTTTCAAAGAAATCAAGCCTCCTGCTTCGTTAAACTTAAAAGAAATGAGCCAAATATTTTATTTTACTATAAACAACGTTTTAATCATTCATTTGAATTATATGTACATACATACACATGTGGTAATGGGGGTGTCCGTGTATGCAAGAAACGGGCGAATTCTCAAAATGTCCACGCACCGTCCTAGTGGAAAAATCTAGTCATTTGTGGAGAAGTAATTTTTCTATATTTAAAAGTGTCTATTTTTGACTTGTTAGGAAGAGATTATCAACAATATCCAGACAATTAAATATAAAGTTCTTTTACTTAAACAAAATTGGAAATTATTAGTACTTTTTTATTTATAAAAAACATATTTTTATTTATTTAAAAAAATTATAAATGGTTAAAAAATGTATCAAGAGAAAGATTCATATGAAAAGAATTGATAACTATATCGTGGTAGGCGACTTTTTTTAAAGGTACGGTCACACTTGTCACATGTTGGCCCAAAAAAAGCGCAACTACTAAATACTCACGATAAACCTTTTAATTCAGACTAGTATTTATTAAGTGAAACAGTTTCTAATAATTTTGAATTCTATGACACCGCCTAATAGTTATGCATGACTCCATTTTCTTAATAAACACGTACGAGTATATAAATCGAAAAATCGTTCATTAGTATTTAGTGGTTACGCTTTTATAGGCAAATATTTGACAAGAGCGAACGTACCTTAACTCCATAGAAGTAATAAAGAATTCTTAAAAATGACATACAAAAATTAGATTTACTTAACAGCAAGAACATGACTTCAGATTCACTGGAAAGGCGTCAAAAAATGAGCACATTGCAGTGGTAACCCTGAATAAAAATCTTTAAAAATTATCCAGATTTGCACTACTTCCGCATCACAAGCTTAGAACTTTAATGACTTCTTTTGAAGTTCTCTTCATAGTGCGATTGAGCAAAAGCATGGCAAAGACTATTGGTTTCAAGTGGACGGTAGGATTTTACCGGCCTTAGGTACACGAAGTTTGCTATTATTACGACGCTACTTTAATTTATCAGGTAGGACGGACATGCCTTTAACTTGCCGCCCGCTTTAGGTTCAAGTCACATTGTAATAATGGAATAATTTTTGCACGTCCAATGAAATCGTATGCTTAACTACCATCAAATTGTATTAAACGCCCTAAGAGTTACTAGTTGAGTTACCTGAATGAAAGCTTCTACCAGTCTGTGGCAATGAGCTAAGGGTTACATTAACCGACTTCATGCATTATTAAAGCCACGATTCAATGTCGTACACAATCGCACGATTCATTGACAGGAAAATCTGTCAAAATGGCATTGTAGATGACACACTATTATACAAAAACATGTGTTTGTTGTTACCACTGGTTAAGAATATACACGAACTATTCTGATCGCATAGAAACTATTATTTTATGAAAATTTTAAAAAATGTACATTTACAGTTACATTTTTAGTCCACAGTGCCGCACTTTCTTAGCAGATCGCACGATTTAGTAGGATAGTCAATCGCGGCCTTTAGGAAATTTTTTATATCATAATTTTGAATGCAGCAGCAACGAAATGATTTCACTACGGCAGTTTCGTACCAATTCTTGCCGATGATGATCTTGAAGTAAAAGTACGTTTCACTTTTAAATTCAATTTTAAAAATGTTAATGAGTATATTTTTTTAAATTAATTTTGCATCAGCACTTTCTTTTTTAATGTTTTGAAGGTGGGTTAAGAAGAAAATCTTCAAATTGTCATGTTTATTTGCGCAAGTACGTTTGTATGTGTGAATATCGAATTGAGTTTTTTTCTCGGTGTAATACGCTCTATAGCTTTTCATTGTTGTTGTTGTATAGAACCTTGAAAACTAAAACACAAATTAACTGTAGTTTTTGTTTGCTTGTTGTTTTTGTTGTTGCTGTAGTTTTGTTTGGCATTGTGAAAAACACGTAAAGTTAAACATTTTCATTTTGTATAATTTGTCGTTGTTTTTGAACGATTTTATGTTTTTGAAATGCGAATCAGTAGTTAAGAAATATTCCTAATAATATATTTTATTTACATACATATGCATGTACATACATACATATGTACATATGTGTGTACATGCATAGAAGCATACATACATACATTCGTTTAAGTTGCGCCTTTAGTAAAAATTCTACAGAAGTATGTATGTATGTATGTATGTATGAATGTGGTTGTGAAAATATATATGTACATACATACGCACATATATATACATATGTACATATGTATACAGGAACCAAGTAAATATTTACACTAGGTTGTACCCCTGTACATACATACACACATACATGTGAGCCTAAGCAGGTACTTCAGAACAAAATCAGGAATTAGAAACACATTCTATACAAACACATGAACATGTATCTACTTAGATAAACTTCCAAATCGTTTGATATTATTTTGAAATACATCCGAACATACATACATACATACTTATGTACTTAAATAGTTATAGATGTATGTATGTATTTATGTAGATACGAGTATATAAAAATACGAAATGTTCAATCTGTCTGTCTGTCTGTCCCTGTGTCTGGCTCACTACCCGACTGTGAATTTACAAAGAACTTTTGATACTTTATAAAGAAGTTTATTTCCAATTTAATTTATGGTGTGCATTTTATTTTATTCGCAGTGTATTTTGTTGTAGTTTTGTTTCAACAACAACACAACAAGCAAGTGCAGTCATTCAGTCAGTTATAGTCAATGTCTAGGTCATTATGAAATGACGACGTTCACGTTCATGTTCAATTTCATATAGTACATACACATACATGCAAATGTTTGTACATAAATATATATGAATGTGCCAATGTTATATTTGAGATACGTCCCCACACACATGTATGGGCATACATCCATACACATATGTATGTATAAAAACAACAACAAAATAATGCACAATAATTTCTATTCTAGGTAGTACATATTAATGCATATACTACTGGCCGGCCAACATACATACATATGTACATACATACACACATGCATAGGTACATATACACAAATCGTTGGTCTCATGTAGAGCGACATTGTTCCGAAATGGAGCTTTTTCGAGATCCCAATACATTTCACAGAGATACACCTCGTAAGAAGGATTTAGGGGCCACGTTAACGATTTTATAAGCAATCGATATTATAGATTCTATTATATCTTCACCGCTCCTTTAAAATTACAATTACATACGTACTCATATTCCAATTTTTTTAATAGGATCAACACCTAACACTAATTGATCATATATATACATATCAGTTCAGAGTGTTTTAAAAAATTCAAATTTTCACGATATCTCATGAATGCGTGAACATATTTTTTTGTTACGGTTTACAAATTATTCTAAAAAAAATAAAATTTTGAAAAGAGAAAAATTTTCAGTTTTTTGATATTTCCGAAAATTTACTGGTCCGAATCGGTTCTAATTCACAGGAAGTATACTTTTGATGGAAGCGTTTGGAACGCGACCAGTTCGGTTCAATTCGGTTCAGCCGAGTCCCATATTTATACAAACACCCACACACACACACACACATACATACAGACATAGTGACGGCGTCTCAGGAGTAGTCAGGAAAGCTTTCTAGGAACTCAAAACATCGATATCTAGTGAAAACTGTATTGTTTCAAAACGGGGCAAAACCAGTAAATTCCCGAATTTTTGAAATTTCCATTTTCTCAGTTGAAAGTTAAAAATATTTTTTTTTGTAATTTTTCGTAGATCAAATTGATTTATTTTCAAACTTTATGTTTTTTATGATCTCTGACAAACAGTGCAAAATATTGCTGATGTATTTATTTGTTTCTCTGTACATTTTATTGTTTGCATTTAAAACACATGTAGAACGCTTGTAATTAGTTATGCAGGAAAATACGTAACAGACAATTTATAATCGAACAAAGTTGATTTTTCTTTTGAATGACAACGCATTTATTTATTTAAACGCTTACTTGGTGAAAAAAACTAAACCATTTAAAGAATTGGTTAATTTGTTGGGTGGTTTGTAACAGAAAGACAGAAAGTTTCTAGAGATCCAATTTAAGTTTTAATTATTGCAATTTATACATATTTTTATGACACTTAAAAGTCAACGACCTTTCGGAGGGCGACAAATGCGGTAATTTAAATGCTTGTGGAAGCAGTACGATCAATAATGAATATTGAATAAATAAATATTCCAATGGCACTCGCTTCATTATGCCAACGGACAGACAACTTAAAAATTATAATTATTAATTTTGAAAATCATTTTGCGTTCATGAAATTTATAGGAAAGCAAAAACAAATTTTTGAAAATTTAAAAATTTACTTTTGTTTTATAAACGATTTGTTTAGTAGAAAAATGCTAGTAGGAACATTTGAAACTGAAGTACAAACTGAAATTCTGAGGTGTGAGTGTGTGTATGAGTTAAGAATAATTCTATTTTTAATTTCTATTAAAGATGGAATTAACAAAAGGCACCATAAATAATGCTTTTAACTTAGAAAAATTTCTGAATTTAAATTCTTTTAAATTCTTTGTTTTTTTTGTAATTTGTCGTCCTCCTTTTGTATAATAATAATAATTTTTTAAGCTTAAGGTCTTTATGTTGTATACATATACTTTTATTTTCGATATTTCGTTAACCTTTGGCTAACTTTAAAGTATGGGTATATGCCTGCATTTCATTGGTTCTTACAAAAAATGGCCAGTAACCTTCAGCCTGATTCCAAGGTAACAAAAATTCTTTTCTTATACATAAAGTTCCAACAACGAATCGAGAAAAATATGTATCTGCAATATTTTTAGTGGTGACAGCTAAATATCTAGTCCTAGGTTTGCGACTACCCGATATTATCGTTCAATATTAACGATGTTTCGCTTAAAAGGACATTTTTCGTTATCCATTGTTTTTTAGTTTTCTTTAATATATTTTTTATTTAAAAAGTAAATAAATTTTCCTAAATTCACGCATCGGCGACATTTTGCAAATGAAGATGCAATGGCAAGATAATATGTCGAAAAATGTTCGTTGATAATACGTATATAGGTATTTTATTTTCCCGGGTTTTTTTTGATTCCCGGGAAAGCGGGGGGAAAAAATAAAACTTCCCGGGATCTCGGGAACTTCCGCTCTAAATAATAATAGAAATATTGATTAACCCCCTGTGGGTGCTGTTGGCTGAAGTAGTAGAACACAAGACTATGAAGCGGAGGGTCGTGAGTTCGAGCCCGCGCTGAGTCATGAAATATTGTGTTGAATTCTTCTGATCAGCATTAGTGCGTGGTTGTGTTAGTTGTTGCCAGCCTGTTTCAATGATGAAGGCATATCACTGGTCACTGAACATAATTGGCAGCGACTGACACGATCATGTACTAAAAGCAGAGTAACAGCACCCACCTTCGTCGGCCTTGCAGCAAAAATTAGCCGGCGAAGTAAAAGGTTGGAATAGCTACAAAAAAACTGTCTATCTTCTCATCTTTCCTAATCTGTCCCCTCAATACTATCCCCTCGTTTCAGTTCCGGCGCAATGCATTGCATATATAGGGGTCATCCCCTGAGTGCTGGTCCAAGATTAAAAAAAAACCCCTTATTCATAAAAATTATGAGAATCTAATAACAGCGTAATAAAAAATAATTTCATATGAAATTTGCCCTTTTACACTCTTATAAGCCTCTCATAATTTTTATGAATAAGGGAGTAAATACTTAATAATTTAGACAGGGAAATAATCGCTGTTAAAATTTTATTTTTTTAATTTATTAAAAATTGGTTATAAAGAAAGCTTAAAAATCTTAATTAAAATCCCTACAGTGGTTGCAATTAAGAATAAAGTTGATTCAAAAACAAGAGCAGTAAATTCACTGAAAAACTTCTATGTGTTAAACTGTTTGAAACGCTAAAAAGAAGAACAGGAGAGTTTCAAATTAAAACAACAAATGTTAAGTGTTGTTATTTCTATTTATTCATTATTCTAAGTTGTGAACTTGGTTAGCATTGTGTTTGTGTTTTGTTTTGTACGTGTCAAAAGATTGTTTAGAGTCTAAACTTCAGACAGTGCTATTTATACGTAAGACTTTTTTGTGTGTTTTCCCGGGATCCCGACACAATTTCCCGGGAAATCGGGATATTGTAATACTTTGATTTTCCGGGAACTCCCGGGACGGGAATCCCGAGATAAAAACCCTCTACGTATGGCAGGTGTAAGTCAAGAAGTTTGTGATTTTATGGAATCAAGTTGAATTTTGCTGGCGATTTGGTGTAGGAGCCAACAAAATACACTCATATAGACACACTTACTCAATCCTCAACAAAAAGAGCAAATTTTGATTATTGAAACGATTGTCTTTTTAATCTAAAATTTTTAATAGTAGTTTTATGGTCCAGGCACCACGCGAGCAATAACCCAATTGAGAGGGGATTTCGCCGAACAGTTCATTTTCCGTTTTTGGTCAATTAGGCGCCTAGCTCGTGGGATTTAACGCCTTTAGACGGTTTTTTGTGGCCGTAACGGTAGAAACACTGGGTGCAAATATTGACCGGCTGATATATCGGAAAGAGTATGCGAAAATTGGACCCAGTTTATGAACCATTTGAAGTGTAGCCTCGACTCAAGTAAAGATTTCATAATTTTTTTTAAATTGTACGTGTTTTTTAAACAAATTCGAAAGCTCTTAAAAATCATCCTTTACATACATCTAGTGGAAGTTCAGGTCAATACCCTCAGGGTGTACATATATTACAGGGTAAATGGTTACCCTGCTTTTAGCCCTTCCCGTTCTTATAAAATTATAAATTACAGTTCTTTACTTTTATAAACCAAAGAAGAATTATGATTTTTAATAGATTTACCTCTACAATACCGGAAAGAAAGTATGGAGAAAACAATGTTGCCAAGTTGGAAGTTTTCCTACAAATGCAATGCTACCAACAACTTGAACCTCTTTTTGATCTCAATACTTTTAATGTCCGAATTTTTGGATAGGAACTTATTGTTTACATTTACAAAACGTAACACATAATAATATTAGTGCCTTTAAGTAGGAATGGATAAAAAGCATATAAATATTTAACTGTTTCTTCATATGTTTCTCACTTACCTCATGCGATTCATTGAAATCCTTTACAAAAGAGACATGATGTATGCAAAAAAAAAAAAATTGTTGCACTCTTTGTGCCTCCAACAAACACAGCTACAGGAAATAAAAGATATTGCAATTTTGTTTTGAAATATTTGATGTTTAATTTATATAATTTTTTTTTCTTATTTATTCAAATTTTTACTAATCCACTGAATCACTGGTTTTGTTGAAATGATCATTAACTTTTCATGCTCGTTATGTTGCAAACAATATTTTTGGTTATTGTTGTAATTTTCTTTCTTTTTGTAATTTTTGCTTTTGTTGTTACTATTGCATTAAATAATTTACCATTTATTTTCATTATGTTATTTACAAAAAATCATACTACATACACTCGCACAGAAAGTAAGTGAGTGAGTGAGTGAACGTATACGGTACGATCTTATACTCCTTCCTACCATTGACCCCGGTTTTTTAATTTATTAATGTTGTTGCTGTTGATATTGTTGTTGCTGTTTTTGTATTGATATCGCGTGCAATCTTACGTTTATTGACCTTGGTATGAGAGCAAGTATGATGTATCAATGAACGAACGAACGAGCGAACGCAATCTTCATTATCACCATCATAATGATTGGTTGTATGAAAAAGATTAAAAAACAATGAACAAATTTCGTTACCGCCAAACTTGTCGGCTAGCTTCGTGTTGCTTGAACGTTTGAGCTGAAGTGCAAAAAATTAAAAGAAAACAAAAAAACAACAGAGGGTTATTGTGGAAATCTTGGCTGCAAAATATCCGTGTTTTACTTAAAACATGTTGAAGAGATAGTCGGTACGAGTGAGTAAAAGTTGTTTGATGTTTGGTTGCATGTTGTTTGAGTTGGGTGGATAGTTTAGTTGGCTGCTTGCTTGATTCTTATTATTTTTTTTTTGGTGTTTGGAGATACGCTAGTTACTTGTGTATTTACCGCATTCTTACCAAAATATCGAACCGTTAAAAATAGTAACAGAATTTTTATTTGGAATTTGAAAATTATGCAAGGAAAATATCATTTCCGATTTTAGTTCCGGATGATAACAAAACGGTTCGGTTTGTAGATATATTTAAAAAATACTACATTTGTACATCCTTTAATTTTATACATGCAAACTTATACACATGTATTTCAGTGTTAAAAACGTTTTTCTTATATGTATAATTTTATTAAGATATCACTACTCTTTTTATTATTCACAGACTTTTTCACTTTATTTCGTTATAAGGCAGTTGAGAAGGGATATGCTATATACATACATACATGTGTACGTACATATGTATGTATGTGGGTAATAAGGCAGTTTGTTATTGTTTAGAGTAGGTAATTGCAATAGGTAGATTCTTCATCCCAATTTATTTTTATTTTTTTTTGCATTTATAGCGAACTTTCCATTAATTGGAGTTATGGTATTTTTACACATGTATTTATTAATTGAAAACCTTTTCAACACATCACCGGTATTTTGAAAACGCGTTCAAAGCTCTCGCTCAACCGAATGAACGTTTGTTCCACAATAAAAATTTTTATTTTATAAAAATTAAAAGTAAGCTTTGAAGAAAAATTGGCGCCTTGGGCGATACGAAGAAGACGTTGAAAAATAAAACAGTCGATCTGTTAAAATTGCATTTATTTTCAGACACTTTTTATTGCACACCTGTATTCCCAAATTTGTTGTACAACCGTCCGATACAATAGTCCGCTATAGACTAACTATGAAATGTTGGAATTTGCTCACAATAAGCTCCCCACATCAACAAAGAAAAAAACACGAAACCACATCATCAAGTTCACAAAAATCATTATTGTGTACGTACGTTTGCTTTGAGTACTCTCTTTCTTTTTGCATGTAATCGATGTTGCCAGCTTAAATATATTTAAAATAAAATGGAGCAAGGCAAAATCTACTCAGAAGTGGTTTTATACTTCTCTATAAAATTGATTGATTTTATTTGTATTACAGCTTTTCTTTTATATATACATATTTCATATAATTAAAGCTGTATTTATCGTATTAATGCTACCCTTTTTTAATCTCAAAAGCGATGATTTGGGCTAAGATCAGATGAAAGACTTTACCCACAAGAAACTAACCATTTATTATTCAGAATTCTTTATTGGTTTTAGCATTCCATTGATGATAATAACAAGATCTTCAACAATCATGTATGAAAATTATTTTTATATGTGTATATATAAGAATTCAATACGAATATTACACAGATTAGTACATTTTATAAAATTAGTTAATTATATTTAAATACTAATCTTAATCTCAATCCAAAAAACTCCTCCTCAGCAAGCTTATTTCTCTATGAGAATAATCCTGATTTAAGTTTGTTTAATATTGATCTTTTTGCGTTGTTTTTATGATTTTAAGCTATTCCTTGTCCTACTTCAATGGCTAAGTCACAGTTATCATGGGCTTAATAACTAATGAGCTAAATCGTTACGGACCGGGAACTCCAAACAAGTTGTAAACAATATATCAAAATTTATTTATAACGTATGTTTTTGCATATGCACCTTGAACTAGCAATTGAGCCGCTGTTGGCCATGTTACAAGATATTAGACGGCAAGAAGAAGTTAAAATAACTACAAAAATATTATCTATATTCTAATCATTATTTATGTCTTCTCAGTACTATCCCCCTCCTCTAAAGTTCTGGCCCTATGTCTGATCCCAAAAAAAAAAATGACAAAACTATAATACCCTGCCTACGACTTGTTCGTATGAAACTTTCAGCAAGAAATTTTTATGCACGCAGTATTAGACATCGTCAAAAATCCAACCCTCATATGTGTATACTGTTTTACAATTTACGTCAAAGCATCTGGGGTTCCTTTTACTTGAGCCGACCTGTTCATTAACAGCTGTGCTGTTGTGGCTTCTTTGATTTAAGTACACCCTGTTGTAATGCATTTGTGTCGTTCAATATGCAATGTTTTGTTTTTTTTTTTGTTTTTTCTTTATTCTATACAATATGATCAGCTGTTTTGATGAATGCGTGAAAATCAAATGAAACAAACAAGAAAATTTGTTGTTGCTATTAAATGTGCGTATTGATTTTTAGTTGTTAAAAATAAAATCTTGCAAAAAATGCTTAACAGAATGAACTAGCAGAAGTATTAAACGAAAGTGTTGCTATAAACCAATTTCTAATTTTAAAATAAAAAATGTTATCAATAACAATTTAAAATATTTTAATTGTTATATTACCTACCGTAAAGACAGAAGGGAGGAATATAACATGGGTGGTTCAGTTAGTCAAATTTTTCGTTCGGGCTCAGCCTTGTTATCACACCGTGATGGCCATAAGGTTTCAAAAGCAACCGAAGAAAAAATCAAGACTTTATTTGAAATATTGAGAGCGAATCCCAAAATATCAATTCAACCTTTAGAGAGTTTGCTACTAGAAATTCCAAAGGTTGGTGTTGTTCCCTTTTAAATTATTTTATTTGATATCGATTTTTATTTTTATAGAACGAAAATATTTTGGTTATTCATGACGACTGTGGTTTTAATATACTACAACGCAGTGTGGGTCTTAACCACATAGAACTAACCAAATGGCTTTTGCAACGCCATAGACCCGATCTTAATCGAAGCCCATGTTCATTACCGTTGCATATCGCATGTCTTAAGGGACACGAAACATGCGTAGAGTTACTCCTGAAGTACGGTGCCCGCATAGAGTGTGATTCTCGCATGTGTTTCCCCGGTTGTCATAGTCCAAACTGTGAACTTTTTCAATACAATACCAGCCACTACGAAGATGTCGAATATCGCGACCGCTTCGATAATTCTAAGCTTCAAAATGCGATTTGTTATGCCATAGACGGCGACCAAATTAATGTACTCAACATATTAGTACAAAAATTGGATGATCCTTGGGTAAGTTATTAAATATAATATGTTAAATTAAAATGACCTTTATAGAAACCTGTGCTTTCTATGCAGTTTTAGTTTTTGTTTCCATACATTAAGTAATTATTTTTTTATATTTGAAGTATGTACTTTTTTGTGTAAGTGTATTGAAAAATATTTAAAAAAGATAGGTACGTAGAAAAAATTAAATGAAGCGCATATTCCAAATGAAATTGGATTAGACGATAGTACTTCCAGGTCTTAGATGCTATTAAAAATATTTTACAGGAAGTGCTAGATATCTTAAAATATAAACCCATTAAGAGCCGGCGTATGTTTTACACACATATTCCTATATTAATAAGTAACCAAATAGCATTAATATAGATATCAGCTTGCAAAAGGATCTAAGATTGAATTAAATTTGTTTAAAAAATTGTATTATCAATTTTGTAGCCCCTCTTCGGGTGTTTGGTATTCTAAATACAATTTACTGAACAGCCCATATTTGACCTGGCGCAATGTACATATTTCTCCACTAATGACGTATATATATATATATATATATATATATATATATATATATATATATATACATATATATATATATATATATATATATATATATATATATATATATATATATATATATATGTATATATATATATATATATATATATATATATATATATATATATATATATATATATATATATATATATATATAGGCATATACATACATATATACATTCCAGATCCCATTTAGATCAAAAAAACCTGTATTTCATTTGTTGCATATGGCTTGCGAACGAGGTGCCTGGAATTGCGTGCAGCAATTAGTTGTAACAAGATCTGATGAAATAAATCTTATTAAAGATGAATACTATCCGATACATCATGCAGTTTTACATGAGCTGCGGTTCTTAGAGCTGCTAATACATCATGGAGCAGTAACAACCGTGCGGACATGTACACAACAATTTACGATGTTACACATGGGTACACGATTTCTTAACAAAAAATAGAAAATAAATAATTTGTTTTTTTTTTTTATTTTATTAGTAATATTTATAGCGCGAAAGTCAGCTGAAGATACTTTGAGCATTTTACGAATTTTGTTGGAACGTGGCTGTAAAGAGCTTATAAATGAACCCGACGTATTGGGTAATACGCCATTACATTCTCTAATAGTACGTTATGCTTTAGAAGAAGCCAGGTGGTATTTTAAAGTGTTTGGATGTTCAATATTGTTTGAATGATTTCTATATTCTTTTAGATACGGCTATGACAAATGGAGTAAGTGGGATGTTTTGCATTTAGTACGTTTTCTCTTGCAACATGGCTCTAAAAATTCGATCAATCAAGCTGGCAATAGCGCATTAGCTTGTGTTTTTCGCCACATACGCGATATGGAAGTTTGTTTCGAACTGTTAAGTATGCTAATTAAGGAAGATGGTAAGATCATGTTTTTTTAAATTTTGCCATCAATTTGCAATTATTTAAAATTAACTTTATTAATTTAGGTGATCCAAATATTGTGGGGCGGGATGGTTCCGTACCTATTATGGTTTTATTAATACCGTTGATTAATGCAGATACTTTACAACATTATACTCATTCAATGAAGGTAATTGATATTCATTATAAAGTAAATAAAATAGTTTTTGTTATGCTGCATACCGTAAAGATATAAATAATTATAAATTTGAAGATTTTCTTCTTGCTACATACAAAAAATTTTCAAAACGTCTTAAAAAAGAAATTGGAACTGGTGTACGTGATAGACAGATAAATATAAGCCGGTATTCAATATTTTGAATGATAGATATTTGCAAACATATGTAAAAACGTAATATCTAGTATTTACATAGATACAAAAAATAAAATAGATAATAATTTCATATCTCAGCCTAATTTAAAAGAAGCGTATCTGTTACAACATTTACGTGTGCAAAAATCTTCTTATAATTCTTAACATATAAATTACGTGTACGAATTCGGCCAACCAATTTCAATGAAATATCATAGCATACTTTAAGCAATAGCCAGAGAATTATGTTTATTCAATCAGTTCCCGCTTGTTTGAGTTTTTGACGTGAAATTTATGTTCATTCTGCTCACATTTTCTTTTTAGGTCTGTTTCGTAAATTGTATTCGGATTTTACTACAACACGGTGCCAATCCAAATTGTTCATATCATCATAATTTAACTCCATTACAAGTTTTGGTTTTTACCGTTAGTGAAAATTTTACCTTGAGCTGTGACACTTTAAGACGCACAAACTTTGATTTTATTAAAAATATTTTACTCCTGCTTTTGCAACATGGCCTAGACTGCAATCAGACATATCAAAATATTCTACAGGCTGTAATGGATATGGTTCGTAATGTTCGAGATTGCCAAGATATGCTGCGGATACATGAATTAACACTGACGCTCATACAATACGGTACAGATCCAAACATTGTATTGAGTAGCATGACTACAGGTGGTGCAATCTATTCAAATGAAATAACTCGATTTGGGGATGCCCTGGGCTTGACAGGATCTTCAGGCGACAGCTCTAATGGTGGTAACCCTGGGTCCGGG
The DNA here is from genome assembly GCA_951800035.1 of Linnaemya tessellans. Lineage (NCBI taxonomy): Eukaryota > Metazoa > Arthropoda > Insecta > Diptera > Tachinidae > Linnaemya > Linnaemya tessellans. Next base: position 1,034,906 of record OX637535.1, read on the forward strand.
GCTGCTGGTAGTGGCGTAGGAGGTAGTGGAGCTAGTGGTGTGGAACCGGTTGGCGTTACACGTCAATCTCTGGGTGATACAACATTTCGTAATTCGTTCCGTACAAATTCCCGGTATTTGTTATTTTACTACATTGTGTTGATCACAAAAAAGGAATTTATACTCAATGATCCCGACTTGAATTTTACACGTATTATGCATCTATTTTACGCAACCATGCAGCATGACGCATTGTACAATTGCCTTAAATCGTTGCATAACTTCTATGTGGCTCAAGTGCCCAGCAAAAAGACCGAACAATTAATAGCAGTCATTTCATCTCTTTATCGTAAACCTCGCAACCTCAAACAATTATCGCGTCTTGCCATTTATGAATCTTTGAATAGAAAGTTAGCACAAAATATAAACAAACTCAAATTACCCGGTCTTCTTAAAGACTATGTCTTAAATTTTGAATAGTAATTAGAAAATAGAAAAATTGCAATCTAAACAATCCAATGAAGAAAAAAATAGTAGATAGAAATTAGTGAAATTAAGAACTAAGGTCGAATTTTATAACTTTCCCTATCAAACGGCTCTCCTAGCAACAGGAGCCAAAAAAGCTTTTTCTAAAAACTTTAAATTTTACTACCGAAAACTCTTGAAATATTTTATTTTAAATATTTTCATAAAATTATTGAATATGTAATATGTACATGTATAATTATGTTTAATCCAAGTCTGAGAAGTTAATATAAAATGTCGTGAGATATTTTCCAGTCTGTGGGACCCCACAGTTTTGATGTCATAATAAATCAACATAAACATTGCGTATATCTAACATCAAAAATACTTTTTATTTTTCAATCAATTATTAATAAATCCCTGTTTATAATTAAATGTTAATAAAACATGGCAATTGCTAAAAGTACTATGAGCGATTCCTTTTAGCGTATCCCTAGAATAGTCCCGCAAACCAGTGCAATATTTATGGCAATACGCAATTGACTACATTGAAATGTCGACTTTATGAATACTATAAAAACAAATTATGCATTATTATAATAAAATAAAAGTTACATATTTAGTTAACCAAAAGTTATATCTTTTCAATTCATGAGATTTGGAAGAGGCCAATTCTAAAGCTGTATTTATTAGCCTCAGTGAAATGTGCTTTGGAAGGAGTTAAAAACCTTCAAAATTATAAATTTTTTCAAAGTATTGACTTGGAAAAAGCAGTCCAATTAAAATAAAATATAGTGCTAAAAACTTAAAGTGTGAAGTAATTATAACCCTGAAAAATATTTTGTTACGATAAACGTTTGATAAACTCTTGTTTGGAAAATGTCGTAAGTGTATATCTTAAACTTGATTGTCCTAAACGAAAGAAGAAAAACTAGGTCGTACCATAATTTTCTCCTCCTTGCGTCTAAATAACAATTCTGCACTGAATGAATGTATGAAAAATGTATTAAATTACAAGGAAGTAAAAGCTTAAAAATTGTTTACAACTCATACTCATATTCAAAATACTTGAAAACCAACCAAACATTGGTTATAAACTAATCACTGAGTATGAGTATGGCAATTGGCTAATAAGTTCTGATTTGAAAATGTAAGTAAGAGGAGGTTCAAATGCATGTTCGCATGCATTTTCATATTCTACTTTAAAGTGTTTGATAACAAATAAAGTTAGACAAAAGTGGACAAATTGTAAAATGATGTAGACATCGTTCGCTTTGATAAAAGTAAAGCTCAGCAGAGCATTATTTTACTATCTACTAAAGAACGCACAGATATTCATTGTATTTAACGGACGACTTCTCTGAACCCAACATTTTTCATAAACGTGTCATAGGAATTCATCAATTTATAGCGATCTTTCACACATAAAAATATATCAGTATAGCACGTGAAAAGGTGGGTCACCTATCACGAGGCGATCAACTTGGGTCCTTGTAATGAACAACCAACAAACATTCCGTTTATCTGCTTACGCATTTATAAATGAAAAAGGTACTCACCTTAAAACTAAGTGTGCGTGTGCATGTGTGTCCACGTAATCCATATTTCAGATTCTCGATACAGATTAATTTGTATTGTAACAAACGTTTCTTATACTTTTATTTTTATTGCCACTTTTTATCACAAATTTATTTTTTATTTTTTTATAAAATATGTATGCGTAATGCACATACATACATATGTAAGTATGTGCAAACATTCATACGTATGTATGTATGTAGATATATTAATTCGAAAACGCATTTTGAATTTTTTGTAATTTTCAACGATAAAATTAAGATATATCCTTTTCATCTTTAATTCAATTTCTTTGCAATTGCACACTTTACAAATCAGCGTGTGCAATAACACGACACGATCAGAGACTGCGCTGCCGACGAACAGCGCGGCTGTATATAACAAAATTTCAAAACAAATTACTTGCATAAATATTTTAAAAGCTTTTCTATATTTAAAGAATTAATTTTCTGATACTTTTACTGAGAACTGAATTAAATTTTAAGAGAACTGACAAAACACGTCCGCGTACCGTACAAATTCAACAAAGTACAAAGAAGAGGAAAAGGAAATGGCAATAACCATAACGTACAAATCGGCGCAGCCGTATTGAAATATTGTTGACGCCGTCAATTTGAGTTGACTGCAATAATACTCTTACATACAATAATACAATTACCCCTGAATGCACATTCACATTTTCTTCAAATTTCTGCACACGTATTGTATCAATAATCATACATATGGGAATAGTTGGTAATAATTGTTGTTGTTCTGTTATTCAATTTCTCAAACACAATATTGTTGTAGTAATAAATAAGTCCATCGTTATGAATACGCCGCACACTTCAATTTGAGGCGACTAACAGTCCATTCACTTGCTAGCGCCGCCAACAAGTGAATAGTCGACATAGATTCACACCCAAAGTTTTTGTTTCCATTTCCTTTTCGATTTCAGTTTCATTACATTTATTTTCGTTGCGCAAGCGACTTTTACGGACTTTAAAAATTTAATAACCAGTTAAAATTATTACATGTGTATATTAAGCATAAGGTTTGTTCTTCTATCAAGTTTAATAAATTAACTGAGACAATATTTCGAAAGAATTATATTAAATTATTTATTAAGCCATATTTTGTATTTTAGGTGAGGATACAAGCTAACATGCACATATGTATGTCCATATACAGAAGTATTTTATTTCTTAATGTTATGTATGTATGTGCATACCATGTAACCTGCAGCCAGCCTGCTTTTTTAATGGCAACTGCGGTAAGTACAATGTCTACAATTTTTGTTCAATTTCTCAATATAAAAAAAGACAGTACGTGATAACGGATGTGTGGTATTTCCGGTGTGATGTCAAAAACCCTGTCAATGTGTATACTAAGTTGTTTCTACTTTTTTTTTTTAGGAGTAGGACCAGCACTCATATGCAATGCATTGCGCCGGAACTGAAAACGAGGAGATAGTATTAAGGGGACAGATAAGGAAAGATGAGAAGATAGACAGTTTTTTTGTAGCTATTTCAACCTTTTACTTCGCCGGTTAATTTTTGCTACAGGGCCGACGAAGGTGGGTGCTGTTACTCTGCTTTTTAGTACATGATAGTTGTTTCTACTTGCACAATTATACTGGTGGATGATCAATGACAAGTACAAAATGAATATCTATAGAACCAATCATTGCATGGGGCACAATTGGGTTGTAGTACTGGCGACAAAGTCAAAGCCGAATTAGGAGATTTTCAATATCGACATTTCTTCAGCGTATATATAATTAAATAAAAACCTTTTTCCATGCATGTCTATGGTGTAGAAATATGCCATTTCGAAATATCAAAATAACAATTCCTTATTTACGGTATGGAATTATTGCTAATGCAGTATTGGTTTACTACTCTTTTTGGTACACCAAAAACACATTTTCGGTCTGCAGTACTGTCGTGATCGTATAGCATTTTTGAAAGAGCTGCAATGTTGTGCTTACGATGTTATCTTGGTACATAGATTTCTCAAAAAGTTGCAAATTCTGTCCAATTTACTAAAGAAAACGGCTCTTCATCTGTTTTCCCAATACTACCCCCTCCTTTCTAGTTCCCTAAGTGCAGATCTTAATTTAAAAAATTTTTTTGGAAAAGCAAACTTTTCGGTGTTATGACGGAGATTCAACATAATTATATATTGATTTTCTTACTCTCTGGATTCATATCTGGACAAAAAACTAAGAAAAGTTGCCGGAACATCCGTTTGTTGCTTGGCAACGTATTTACATGTTAAAATTTTTAAACAATTAAAATCCATCATTTCTCGTTACTAGCATAAATCCAAGAACGATTAATATATTTATTTAATAAAGCGTAAAATCTACTGCTTTGACAGCAGGAAAACAACACCTCTGAGAGGTGAAAATTATTTTATAGAAAAAAAAATAAAAATAAATACAGAGTCTCTTTTCATTAGTAAATAATATAAACAAGGAATAATAAAGCAGCAATTTTATCATGTTTAGTCGCAAGTTAGATCGAATGTATCATCCTCCAGCCAATCTGGACAGATATGACAATGAGGAGTACATGAAAAACCCGCTGCTAAAATTTCGTTTGGCCGACTTGTACGAGAAACGACATCATGTGCTTTTAAGATATCGGGCAGCTGAGGTGAAAATGAAATTGGCTAGAAAGCGCCTACCACCCGAACCCGACATACGCTATTTGCCAGAATCTCACTACGTGAACAACCTGCGTAGATGTGTTCGAAAGATCGCAGTTCCGAAAATGTTGAATAGAACCGAAAAACAAATACTACGATATGCGCCCAAACATTTAATGCAACGATTTCCGGACATTGTAAACTCCTATATGAAAGATGTTCACGAAGAGTTCAATCGCTTAATGAAGATTTATAGCATGAAAAGTATTTTAGTTAAACCTGAGCTTCCCGATGAAAATCCGTCTGATTATGAGTTACCCAAAGTTGATTTCAGATTTTCACTACCTGGAAAAACAGAGTCTTATAGTAAATTTGTCGAAAACCGCAAAAAAATTAAACAGCGCCTGCTGATTTTGCACGTGCCTGTTAAATTTATTTTAAACTCTACGGAATTGGAGTTTCCCGAATTTTTAATTGAGTTCGATCCCTTACAATTGAAGATGACTCAGGCTGCTTTGGTACAAATGGGTTTGGGCCAAAGGGAATGTATTTCACACAAGACTCTGCTAAAATATTGTCGTACAGCGTTAGATAATTACAACACGTATTTTAGGTGGACTTGGTATCCAAAGTTTATAAACAGCATTAAGCGTATGTATAAAAAGCGTGTGATACCGGCTAAATTATGGCGAAAGACATTTTTGTGCATGGAGGGCCTCATCAACAGGCAGTTGAATATCTTAAAGCAACGAACTTTAATGGCGTTGCTAAAAGTGTGTTCTAATGAACGGAAAATTCCTATGCTGCGCCTGAGTTTAGTGTGTTACGATGACGAAAATATTATTGACATAAGTCCTAGCATGGGGGATATACTGGAGCTCTACGAAACTATAGTCACGGAGATAGCCGAAGTGGGTTGTCGAATGGAACCAATACAGCCACAAATTGATGCCTCAACAGTGAGTCAAGCTGCTGAGTATTTACGAATTAATCTAAATCGCAATTATCTCGATGAGTACTGGAAGGAGCTACGGGCTACTATAGTAAAGACCTACCAGCCGATCCATCAATATTTAGCTCAATATCAGAAAAACTATTACCGACTCTACAGCCAAACTGCGATTGATGATTTGAATAAGTTCTTGTCTCAGCCACGCGCATTCGAGGAGTATTTCTCGAAAATATATTCTTACTTTGAATATATAAACTTGTTGCGCAGCGAACCCTGCCAGGATTTCTTTGTCCTGTCCGTTATAAACAATCAGCCGGCCATAAAACGTCTTCGCCAAATAGCAGATGGCTTAATATCTCGTATAACAGATGAAATAACGAAACAGCACATAAAGACCGAACTGGACATCTGCAATGAATTTCAGTATATTAAAGATAAGGCTTTGGAGATACCAAAAACTACCGAAGAGCTCTTGGCAGCCTCCGAATACATGATTTTTGTTAAGAAAGAAAAACTGTTCGAGCTGCGGAACCGAATACAAAATTGCTTAAATGTTGGTACAGATCTGGTCGAATTGTGCGAAATGTCTCAGTATCACTTCGATTTGACCATCACCACCATTAACTGGTTGAGTGACATCGATGAAATCTGCGATTACAATGCATCTCAGCAGGAGAATTACAAGTATCAGTTTGAGGAGCACTTGCAAGAGGTTGTCAAGAAACTAAATGAAGATATTGAGGAGCTTATACCCAAAATTGCAGTCATCAATGACATGAGCGATCCGAAGAAGTTTAAAGAATATTACATCACGCTGCAAAATTTCGTAGATCAATTGAAGATATTTGACGACTATGTAGCCTGGATAAACAAGGAGGAAAAGCTATTTAAAATCCCACAAACGACGTATCCAACGCTGGAAGTTTTGAAAACATTCGTTTATCCATTTGCCACACTAATGAAGTGAGTGAATTAACTGATTCATACATATTCAAATATATGTGTCTCGTAAATTTAATTTCAGATTATGCATAAACTGGATGCGATACCACAGCGTTTGGATGGACGGCCCATTTGAGTACTTGGAGCCAAATTTTGTTGAACTCACCACTGAGAATTATCTTAAGGAGTTCCAAAAGAGTCAGAAATATTTCAGGCAAAAAATCAAGCAGGATATAATTGACAATCCCATTTGCAAATTTAAGGTAACTATGCGGTTTGACACTATGAATCATTGAAAGAATGTGTGCACATATTTTTCGCACACGAACTCAAACAATCACAACTCAAATTAAAAAAGTTTTTTAGAAAGTCGTCGCCCATGCGCATAAAAATATTATCCTACAGTTGACTTTTAGTTTTACGAATCATAATACAGTCTTTTTCGTTTAGCGCACATTAAAGTTTGCACGAAGATTCGTGCACTAACGCAATATTATTTGCTACGCGGTATTCACATAAGAGCATAACTAATCCTGCCAAGTGAATTCACATAAATGTGCTCAGTTTGTTTCCCAAAAACCGTCCGCCTTTGGTTGGAGAAAAAAACAATCGTTCAGTATGTGACAGATTGATTAATTTATTATAAAAATATGCGAATATAATTTTTAATAAAACGCAGAAATTCAGAGTATTTTTTAAGTAGGACCACCAGTCAGAGGATGACCCCTACACATGCAGTGCATTGCGCCGCAACTGGAAAGAAGGGAATAGTATTGAGAAGGTAGTTATTTTTTTGTTAGCTATTTTAAAGCTTTACTTCGCCGGCTAATTTTTGCTACAGGAGGTTGAGGTTACTCTGCTCTTGAGTACATGATAGTGCCACGCCTTCGTCATTGAAACAACACAATCATGCACCAAAGCAAGACTCTCGGCTTCGTAGTCTCGTGTTCACTACTTCAGCCAACAGCATTTCGATGTATTTTCGAATTATTTCGCGAATGCACTGATGCAAAACATTTGCACAAGATTGTGAATAGGGCTGGTAAAGTTTTGAACAGTTGATAGTTAATGCAACTAAGAACTTGAGCCCCAGGGCATAAGAAATTTCGGAAAAATGCTGAGTTTGAGTTGTGACTCTTTATGATTTAGTGTGCGATATATGTGTATGTGTGTGTATATGTAAACTTGACAATATTCCTTGATAGGGCCAAACGGAAGATCCTGATCCCGAAAATCATCCTGTGCCCTTGAGGCTCTGCAATAAAATGATACAATCAATTAAAGACTTTACCACGGGCGTATTTATAGTGAAAAATATGTGTAATCCTGCCTTAAGGAAGCGCCATTGGAAGGAAATGTCGGAAATAGCCGAGTTTGATATAACTCCTGATGCAGGGACCACCTTAAGAAAAATAGTAAATTATCAATTAGATGCCAAGCTTGATCAATTTGAAATAATTAGTGTAGGTGCTAATAAGGAGCTGCAATTGTGGAATGCTCTGCAGGCTATGATCCAGGAGTGGGATAATAAGAGCTTTCCGACGGGACCATATAAGGAGACCGGAGTTCAGATATTGTCTAATTTAGACGATATACAGGCGCTGCTCGATGATCATATATTAAAAACATTATCTATGCGCGGCTCAGCTTTTATGAAACCTTGTGAGAGGGAAGTTTTAGCTTGGTATGCTCAAATAAAAAGAGTCAACGAAACGTTGGAGCAGTGGGGAAAGGTGCAGTCGAATTTCTTATATTTGCTGCCCATATTCTCATCCAAGGATATAGTAGCACAGATGCCTGAAGAGGGAAGACTATTCGTTATAGTAGAGCAAACATTTAATCGAAATATGGGCCTGATATTGAGACAACCATTAGTTATGGAGACTGCACCCTCACCTGGACTGCTCGAATCACTGGTGAAAGCGGTAGAGCTTTTGGATGATATTACCAATGGCGTCAATAATTATTTGGAAAAGAAACGATTATACTTTCCGCGGTTCTTTTTCCTCTCCAATGATGAAATGCTAGAAATTTTGTCCGAAACGAAAAATCCCTTAAGGGTCTTGCCTCACCTTAGCAAATGCTTTGAAGGCATCAACAGCTTGGAGTTCGACGAAAAATATAATGTTTTGTCTATGATCAGTGGAGACATGGAAAAAGTATCGTTCGTGGATCAAGTTTCTACAGCTGCTGCAGGGGGCAGTGTGGAAAAATGGCTACTGGGAGTTGAGTTTGAAATGTTGAAGAGTGTGAGAGAACAAATGGGACGGTCATTCGAGAGTTACTCCAAAGCAGTGAGATATGATTGGGTGCTGCGTTGGCCGCAAATGGTGGTTTTGTGCGTATCACAAATCTACTGGGGTGCGAACGTTCATGTTAATCTTAGGAAGTCGGAAACAGATCGCCAAGTTTTGGACAATTTCCTTACAGAGTTAACATCTGATTTGCATCAAATTGTAAGTCTAATAAGATCAACAGAAATAAGCAACTTAAACAGAATCACCATCAAGTCCCTGATAGTCATAGATGTTCATGCCAAAGATGTAGTAGAGGAATTGATTCGTTTGAAAATAGACAGTGAATATGACTTCCAATGGATGTCCCAGTTGCGGTACTACTGGGAAGAAGATGACAGTTGGGTGAGGATTATTAACGCTACAGTTCCCTATGCCAATGAATATTTGGGCAACTCGGATCGATTGGTGATAACACCCTTAACAGATCGTTGTTATCGGACGTTGGTGGGAGCTTATCAATTGCATTTAAATGGAGCTCCAGAAGGCCCAGCTGGCACTGGTAAGACGGAAACCACCAAAGATCTGGCGAAAGCTTTGGCAGTTCAGTGTAAAGTGTTTAATTGCTCAGATGGTTTGGATTACAAAGCAATGGGAAAATTTTTTAAAGGCCTAGCTTCGTGCGGGGCTTGGGCCTGCTTTGATGAATTTAATCGTATTGAACTTGAGGTGCTTTCAGTGATCGCGCAGCAAATACTGTCGATTATCCAAGCTGTAAGGGCCAATGCGGTAAAGTTTGTGTTTGAAAATACAGAGTTGGCCTTAAACCCCGCTTGTTATGTATGCATAACGATGAATCCTGGCTATGCAGGACGTTCCGAGTTGCCAGACAACTTAAAGGTTTTGTTTCGATCAGTGGCAATGATGGTTCCTGACTATGCTATGATTGGAGAAATCTCTCTCTATTCCTATGGTTTCGTCGATGCCCGTAAACTGGCGGTCAAAATTGTTACCACTTATCGTTTATGCTCTGAACAATTGTCTATGCAAAATCATTACGATTACGGCATGAGAGCGGTGAAAACGGTGCTTTCAGCTTGCGGCAATATAAAAAAGCAATTTCCCGATGAACTGGAAGATGTTTTATTGTTGCGATCTTTAATGGATGTCAATTTACCAAAATTCATGTCTTTTGATATTCCACTTTTTGAGGGAATAATATCGGATATTTTTCCTGGCATTTCGCTACCCACAATCGATTACTCACTTATCGAGGCAGAGTTTAAAACGTTTTGTAAGGAAATGATATTGGAGCCAACAGAGAGCTTTCTCACAAAAGTTATACAGACATATGAAATGATTATCGTGCGACATGGCTTTATGCTGGTGGGAGAACCTTTGGCGGGAAAATCGAAAACATTACAGATATTGGCTAAGATCTTATCAGCGTTGAAGAGAAAGCATCCCGATAAAAGTCCTTTTTTCCAACAGGTGCAAGTTGGCATTATCAATCCAAAATCAATAACAATGAACCAACTGTACGGGTCATTCGATGCAGTTTCATATGAGTGGACGGATGGACTAGTGGCTTGTATTTTCCGAGAATTTGCCATGACTCCAACGCCAGATAGAAAATGGGTAATTTATTCGAAATAAATTTAATTTCTTGCTCCTAATTATTATCACAATTTCAAGGTCATATTTGATGGGCCAGTAGATGCCGTTTGGATAGAAAACATGAATACCGTGTTAGATGACAATAAAAAGCTGTGCCTTACATCTGGCGAAGTAATTACCATGACCAAAGAAATGTCTATGATTTTTGAGGTCATGGACTTGTCGCAGGCATCGCCAGCTACAGTTTCTCGCTGTGGCATGATATACATGGAGCCCGCCACTTTAGGCTGGAGAGCTTTTCTTAATAGCTGGCTTAAAAGATCTGACCCCAGATGGGTCGATGACGAAACTACACCTTATATTAAAGCCTTATTTAATTGGTTATTAGAACCGGTAATCAACTTTGGAGTCGAATCAATTTCTTTTATGTATATTCATATACCCATACATGCGTATTTTTTACTGAAATATATTTTCAGTGCCAAGAGTTTGTGCGCAAAAACTGCAGCCAATATTTAAAGCCGGGCGACTATAATTGTCTTTTAACAACCTTCGACATATTCGAAATGTGTCTTAATGAGGCCATCGACGAAAATCCAGACGATTATCAAAAATATTTGCAACTGTATTTTCAAGCAGCCATAATATTTTCATTGATTTGGGGAGTGGCTGGTATTTTAGACTCCAGCTCCAGGGCGAAATTTGATACATTTTTAAGAAAGGTACGTTGGCACACTGATATAAATCGACTGATTATCAATCGCTAGCTTCAATTCTTTGCCAATACGATCATTTTCGAAATGCTTTAATTCATAAAAAAATATCTTGGGCTTATCAACGGTTTATTTGACGGTTTGTCAAGCCTTTAATAAACATAAAATTTTTTTCAAATACATATTCAAAAACATGGAAATATATTTATTACCAGCTTTGGTCTGATGAGGAAAATCAACCCTTAAACATTGGAAAACTGGAAATTACTGTACCAGTTGAAGGGCTTTTGGTGGACTATGTTTACATTTTCAAACAACGTGGTGCGTGGCGCTCATGGCCAGATTTAGCTAAGCGCATGGAAATCGAGGAAACATCGCTAGGTGTTCAAGTCCCTACCGTGGATACCGCACGTTATATGCACCTGCTGAAAATGCATATTGATGTAAGTTACTTTGGGTCTTCAATTTAACACTAAAACCTATTTTGCAACTTTAGTTCGAACCGGAAAAAATTTATCTTGCAGTTTTAGCTATGATTGAAACTTGTCTGAATATGAGTGCCGTTGTTGACGAAGTGAAAGTAGACCTTTGGCTATTTATTGAATGCAATGATACCATGAGCAACTAAATTATAAATATTACAAAATAGAAAGTCTTGAACGATATCAAGTAGTTTTTTGGTAAAAAGAATTTCACTTTCTCTATTTAAGTTACTCGCTAGAGTGTTAAGTGCATTCCCACCTGCAAGTGCATTTCGCTTAGTTTAAAGGAGAGATGAAAGTTTTTCTGTTAGTTAAAGATGAGCCAAGATATGCGCACTTTAAAAAGCTTAAGGCAAATCTTACTCCACGAACTTTTGGCATCTAAACTGAGCATTAGTAACTTAGAAGATTTCATTTGAGTATATTAGGCCATATTTTGCTAAATTATTCCAATTTACAACCAAAGATGGTGCTCTTGGCTGCAGTGGTTCACACGAGACTAACAAGTCGAGAACCCCGAGTCCGACTCCGCGCTCACTCATGGCTTTGATGTCTAATTACTCTGATCAGCATTAGTGTACGGTTGGGTTAGTATTTGTAGGCCAGTTTCAGTGACGAAGGCATACCACTGGTCAATATATCTCCTTCGTCGCACCAGTAGCAAGAATTTGCCGGCGAAGTAAAGCTTCAAATAGCTACAAAAAAATGTATTTCTCCTCATCTTTATTTAAAAGCCTTCTCAATGCCATCCCCCCTTTAAAACCCTAGCGGAGTGCACTGCACATGTAGGGCTCACCCCTGAGAGCCGGTCCTACTACAAAAAAATTATCTCTTCAATTGGCCATAATTTAAATTTCTGCATAGCACTGAACCGAACGGGGTGCCACAGCAAAAGGAGCCGTTTTCCTCTTCCTAAAGAAAATTCCGTGTGCAATTTTAATGCTCAGTGCTAATTTGTTTGGTCTTTGCGTATGGCTATTGCCGTGTTCGAAACAATTTCCATTTCCTAACTTGATAATGCCTCTTTTAGTTCAAAAATGTACTTAGTTAATGATCAAGTGTTTTACCCCTTCATTTTGCAGCACAAAAAGAAAATATTGCTCGTTGGCCCAACGGGAACCGGGAAAAGTGTGTATATGCAGAATTATCTTATGAATCGGCTGAACTTTGAAAAAAATGAATCTGCATTTATGACGTTCACCGTTATGATCACCGCCAATCAAACGCAAGAGTTACTCATCTCCAAGGTATATATTTCTAAGCTGAAAATTTCAGGCGATTTCGTAATTAAGAAGAGTTTTGGTGATTTTCTGAAATTATTTCATTCTTAAAGCTTCAAAAGTGGAAACGAGGGATTTACGGTGCTCCTAAAGGCAAAAGTATGGTGCTCTTTGTGGATGATATGAATATGCCGATTAAGGAAGAATATGGTGCTCAGCCACCTTTAGAACTTCTGCGACAATATTTCGATTACGGACACGTGTATGATCTCAAGGATAGCACCAAAGTATTCATTCACAATGTAATATTTGCCAGTGCCTGCGGTTTACCGGGCGGCAGTCGGCAAGATGTGTATCCACGATTTTTGAATCACTTTAACATCTTTTCAATTGACACTTTCAGCGACGATACAATGAATCGTATTTTCGTAAACGTTTTACTAAACGGTTTCCGCAAAACGGGTCACGGCAACGATGTTTTTTTGGTGGTAAATCAAATTGTTTCGGCAACACAGCAAATCTATAGAGTGGTACAGAGTGAAATGAGAGCTACGCCAGCAAAAAGTCATTATATATTTAATCTAAGGGACATATCCCGCGTAGTAACAGGCTGCTGTCTAATGCGCAAAGAGTCCGTCAATGACAAAAGGATATTTGTCCGTTTGTGGTATCATGAGGCCTTGAGAGTATTCTTCGATCGCTTGGTAGATGAGGATGATCGCCAGTGGATGTTTAAGAAATTGAATGAATGCGTACAAGCGAATTTCAAGGAAAAATTAGAAACGGTGTTTGAGCAATTCTGCACTCAAGCTGCTGGGTCCACTGAGCCGTCATTTACGGTCGAGGGAGCCAGCCGGGTATTTTTCGGCGTGTATTTTGATGAAGATAGTGTAACCGACGAGCGGAGGTATGAAGAAGTTCCCACGATGGATGCCTTTTATAAGTTGGCCACGACAAGTTTAGAGGACTACAACTCTACCAGAAGATCGAAAATGGATATAATACTATTTACGTTTGCGTTACAGCATTTAAGTCGTATATGCCGCATTATTTCTATAGGAGGGGCCAGTGCTCTTCTCATTGGTTTGGGCGGCTCAGGGCGTCAGTCCCTGACGAAATTGGCTGCACATATGGTACAATCTTCCTTCTTTCAACCCGAAATTACTAAGAATTACGGTGCCAGCGATTGGCATGACGACTTGAAAAATGTTTTAAGGGAAGCTGGTGGACTGGACAAGCACACGGTATTTTTAATGACCGAGAATCAAATAAAAATGGAATTGTTTCTGCAAGATATTGACTGCTTATTGAATCAAGGAGAAGTGCCAAATATATATGCCATCGACGAGAAGCAGGAAATTTTGGAAATGGTACGTTTGGCAGCTCAGGGGGGCAATCGTAATATTGACATCTCACCTTTACAAGTTTTTTCATATTTTGTTAACCGATGCAAAAAGAAACTGCATATTGTGTTGTGCCTGTCTCCAATAGGAGATGCTTTAAGAACGCGTGTGCGCTTGTATCCATCCCTAGTAAATTGTTGCACAATTGATTGGTACCAAAGTTGGCCGGAAGAGGCTCTGCAAACTGTTGCCAAGATATCGTTAGAAAATGTTAATGTTCCAAGCGACGCAATCAAGCAGGCCATAGTGGAGACGACGCAATATTTTCACAGCAGCGCGGGTTCAATATGTAAGAAATTTTGTGAAACTACGGGCCGTCATATATATTTGACGAATGCGTCTTTCCTGGAATTGATAAAATCTTTCCAGAAGGTGATTGGTCGCAAGCAGCTTGAAGTGATGGACTCAAAAATGCGTTATGTAGGAGGGTTAGATACTTTGGCTTCGGCAGCCACTGCTATAGCAATTATGCAAAAAGAATTGAATGCCTTACAGCCAAAGCTCTTGTCTTTAGCAGAGAGTTCGAGAAAAATGCTACTGGAAATTAACACGGAGACTGTAGCTGCTCAGGCAGCGGCGGAGCAAGTGAAAAAAGATGAAATAGTGGCTGGTGTACAAGCGGTAGCGGCTCAAGAATTAAAAAGTGAATGTGAAAAGGAGTTAGCTCAAGCAATTCCTGTGCTCGAAGAAGCTTTGCAAGCTCTAAATACTCTTAAGCCAGCCGATATAACTCTCGTCAAATCAATGAAGAATCCTCCGTCGGTAATAAAACTTGTGATGGCAGCTGTTTGCGTTATCAAGGGCATACCGGCGGACCGCATAGCAGATCCCACTACGGGAAAAATGGTAAACGACTACTGGGGACCCAGCAAGCGGATACTGGGAGATTTAAATTTTTTGCAGGCTCTCAAAGATTTCGACAAAGATAATATTAACCCA
Source organism: Linnaemya tessellans (assembly GCA_951800035.1). Taxonomy (NCBI): domain Eukaryota; kingdom Metazoa; phylum Arthropoda; class Insecta; order Diptera; family Tachinidae; genus Linnaemya; species Linnaemya tessellans. The sequence continues at coordinate 1,050,061 of OX637535.1, forward strand.
GATATAATGAAGAAGATACGCAAAGACTTCATACCAAACAAGGACTTTAATCCGAAAATCGTGGCAAAAGCTTCAAGTGCAGCCAAGGGTTTATGTCAGTGGATCATAGCTATGGACCTTTATGATAACGTGGCAAAAATTGTGGCGCCAAAAAAGGCAAAGCTATTAGCAGCTGAGAAGGAATATGCCGACACAATGATTTTCCTTAACGAAAAACGAGAATTGACGGCGACTTTGGAAGCTAAAGTGGCAAAACTAAACGAGGACTTAGACAAGGCGAATTGTGAAATGAAAAGAACGCAAGATGAGGCCGATCTGTGCGAAAACAAGTTAAGTAGGGCTAAATCATTAATAGACGGCTTAGGGGGGGAACGGTTTAGGTGGACCAAGGCCGCTGAGGACTTGCAAAGCCTTTATGATAACTTGTCGGGAGATATACTAGTATCATGTGGCGTTATAGCCTATCTTTCAGCTGTGGATTACAAATATCGTTCTATTTGTGTAGAGGATTGGCGTGAGAAGTGCATTAAACATGGCATACCACTATCCGAAAATTACAGCATAACGACGTCTTTGGGCTTAGAGATCACCATACAGAACTGGAATATCAATGGTTTGCCCAACGACGTCTTCTCGACTGAGAATGCTATTATCGCTTCCAACACAAGTCGCTACAGTTTATTCATAGACCCTCAAGGCCAAGCCAATATATGGATTAAAAATTCAGAGCGCAAAAATCGTCTTAGTGCAGTGAAGCTTAACCAAGCCAATTACATGAAAGTCATAGCTGAATCCATGGAATATGGCTATCCGGTAATAATAGAAAATATCTTAGAGGAGCTGGAGGTGCCATTGGATCCCATACTATTGCGTAAAACCTTCAAGCAGGGGGGACAAAAATTCGTAAGCCTGGGCGACAACATTGTGCCGCTTCACAAAAACTTTCGTTTGTACATGACGTGCAACTTAAGAAACCCCCACTTCTTGCCTGAAACATTTAACAAGGTCACTGTTATAAATTTTGCTTTAACACAAGGGGCGCTAGAGGATCAGCTTCTCAGTATAGTTGTAGCAAAAGAAAGACCAGATTTACAGGAGCTTCGCATGAACTTGACAAATGAATCGGCCAAAAACAAGGCAGCTTTAGTAGACGCCGAAAACATGATTTTAAAAACATTAACCAGTTCAGAAGGCGATATATTGGAAAATGAAGGCGCCATTCTTATTTTGGGGGAATCAAAGACTTTGTCGCTGGCAATAGAAGCAAAACAAGAGGCCTCAAAGGAAACTTCCATGAAAATTGAGGCTTTCAGACTCAACTACAAAACGGTAGCCGTACATTCGTCCATATTATATTATTCTATAACCGATTTGCCCAATATAGATCCCATGTACCAATTTTCCTTGCAATGGTACATAAATTTATACATGTTTTCCATAGAAAACGCTAACAAGTCCAAGGAACTGGCCAGGCGTATAAAGTTTCTAGTGGACGCAGTAACCAGGAATCTGTACAACAACGTCTGCAGATCAATATTTGATAAAGATAAACTTCTGTTTTCTTTTATATTATGCTGCCGAGTCTTGTTGGGGAACAATCAGATAGAAATGCGTCACCTGGTGCATGTGCTAACCTCATCTAAAGAAACCGGCGGCCATGGCCCAGTCAATCCAGATCCTTCGTGGATTACAGACAATATATGGGCAAATATTTTACGTTTAGAAGAATTGCCTGAGCTAAAGGGTATAGTAAGTTCTTTCCAATCTCATCTTGACGACTGGAAGAGAATTTACGACCATTCGGAGCCGGAACTGCAGCCATTGCCAGAGCCTTGGCACAACAAGACTACGCGCTTTGAAAAAATTATCATTTTAAAATGCTTCAGACCTGATAAGGTATTTTTGGCCATACATCACTTTATAGCCGCTGAAATGGGTCGCCAATTTGTCACTCCGCCCGACTTTAACATAAGCAAATCATATACGGAGTCGACGGCATTAACTCCCTTAATTTTTATACTCTCTCCGGGAGCCGACCCATTGGGATCCCTTTTGTCATTTGCTGAAAAGACTGGCCACGATGAGACCTTCCAAAGCATTTCATTGGGTCAAGGACAGGGTCCCATAGCCCTGAATCTTATAAAAGTAGCCCAAGAATTAGGATATTGGGTGTGTTTGCAAAATTGCCATTTGGCAGCATCCTGGATGCCTACTCTGGAATTTATATGGGAGAACATGGATACTTTCAATACATCGCGTAAGAAAGAAACTTATCAACCAAATATACATACTTTCAAGAGTTAGAACCAGTATTTCCACACAAAATATTGGTTCTAATCTCTTAAAGTATACTTTAATTTTACTATGACTACGGGCCATTGATATTGTTTATGTTTTGTAACCTTGCTTGCAGCTGGATTTCGTTTGTGGCTCACAAGCTACCCGACGCCCCAGTTTCCCGTAGCCTTGCTGCAAAATGGTGTCAAAATGACGAATGAGCCACCCACAGGATTAAAAGAAAATATAATCCGTTCATACAACTCTGAACCTATAAACGACCCCTCTTTCTACACGGGGGTGTCCAAACAAGATCGTGCTTTTACTCGTTTAATGTTTGGTATCTGTTTTTTCCATGCCGTCGTTCAAGAGCGTCGTAAATACGGACCTTTGGGTTGGAACATTTCCTATGGATTTAACGAGTCCGATTTGCAAATATCCGTTATGCAACTGAGTGTAAGTTTTACTATACAAATGTTTTGCCATGATGGTTTTCAACATGTGTGTATCTGCTCTTTACTTTGGATTAGATGCTACTCAATCAATACGAGCATGTACCCTACGATGCCATATCGTATTTAACAGCCGAATGCAATTATGGCGGGCGTGTCACTGATACCTGGGATCGACGTGCTATTGTTACACTCCTGGCGGACTATGTTAATTCTGAAGTCGCATTCAACAATCGATATAAATTTGCTATAGACGATAGATTTATAGTTCCGCGTAAAACTGAACATCGGGAGATTTTACGATATGTCAGTGAGAACTATCCCAGCTTAGCAGCTCCCGATGTGTATGGCCTTCACGCCAATTCAGGCATAACGCGCGACTTGCAAACTACCAAAACTTTGTTGAGTTCAATGCTTTTAATATTTGGCAGTGAAGTTACCTCAGGTGGCAGCGTCGGTCAAACTGCAGATCAAGATTTGTTGGATACTGTTAAGCAGATTGCTGCAGGTATGCCCGATAATATGGACGTTGAAGCTGCAAAGAAAAAATATCCCGTCGACTATAGCGAATCAATGAACACAGTGATTACTCAGGAAATGGAACGTTTTCTGAAATTGCAGTTGGAAATTCGATCTTCCTGTAGAAATGTGGAGCACGCTATTCATGGAATTATTGTTATGACACCCGAGCTGGAAAGTATAATAACTGCTATCAGACTTAATCTTATACCTTCGAAATGGATGAAAAAATCGTATCCGAGCCTAAAGCCTTTAGCTTCTTATATACAGGATTTATTTAAAAGGCTTAACTGGTTACATCATTGGTAAGTGAATAATAAAATTTGTTTACTACCATTAAAGCTTTTTGTAGTAAAATAAAAGGGTTTAAAGTTGTATCAACTTTAATTAGATAAATTATTGTATTCTGATATTTTTAAGCTTAAGGTCTCTTTACTTTAATTTAATTTTTAATTTCAAGATTTCGTCATTCCATTGTGTGACTTCTTCAGGAAATTAATTATTTTATTTTTAATTTAATTAGATAAAGAAAAAAAATTAATTTCAAAAATTTTGATCGATTTCGAATGCTGTAATTTGCCTTCTGCAGCAGATTAATTTAATTCGCCGAGATATTCTATTGCGATATAAAAATCATACAGCTTCATTTATTTTGCAGGCATAATCACGGCAAGCCTCCAACGTTTTGGATATCGGGGTTTTTCTTCACTCAAGCCTTCTTAACTGGAGCAATGCAAAACTTTGCAAGAAAGTACAAAATCCCAATTGATACCTTAACTTTTGATCATGAAGTCCTTAACGAATATTAGTAAGCTACACCCACTCAACTACATATATTTAATACTGGTAAAAGAACATAACTTTTATTTTTAAAATACTGTAGCAAAGAAAATACTCCCGAAGATGGTGTATACATAAATGGTCTATTTTTAGAAGGTGCACGCTGGAATCGGGAGGAAAATGTTTTGGATGAGCAACTGCCCAAAGTCTTGATATACAATATGCCAGTCATTTATCTCAAACCGACAATTATAAATCAGCTGCAGGAAGGCAAACGCTATAAAAGTCCCATGTACAAAACGGCTGAACGAAAAGGTACTCTTTCAACTACAGGCCATTCCACAAACTACGTTACACCCATTTTGTTGAACACCAATATCGAGGCAGCCCATTGGGTCAAACGTAGTGTGGCCTTGATATGTCAAACAAATGACTGAAGAGACAGCAATATTTTTTGATTTATTTACGATAACATTTATTTATATTCATTAAATTTTATTATAATGCTATTCATAAATAAATATAGATATATTTTCGATTAACAAATAACTGATTTTAAAAATATAAATACATAAACTTAAACCTTGCATTTAACAAGGATTACCATGCAGGTTCACACACAAATAAAAAAAAGGAAAAAAGTTTTAAGTCCAATATGTATTTTACGAAGATACGAAGGATTGTGTAATAAACGTATAAACAAATCAGTTTATGACAGAAATAAATCAGAAAGAATGTATGACAAAATAGAACAAAAACGTATAAAATATCAAGTAAAAGAAGATTTCAAATTTAAATGACCGCATTTTTGGATTAATTTAAACAAAAAAGTAAACAACGTTTAGTGACCTGTACTCCTCGCCATCAATTAATTCTTACATTTTACTTCATCATGCGTTTGCCATCGAAATAAGATACAGTTGATTTATTGTGTACCGCAAGATAAATTTCGTAGATCCGAATCTTCATCTGAGTCACCTTCTTCGGTGCGTATACCAAGTAACGATGAATCATCGCTACTTATGATATTATCAATATCTGATTCATCATCATTATTGCCCTCTCGACGGTGGCGGCGATGAGCGCGTCGACGGCATAATATTTGCCTAATGAAGAAATTCATCTGTCCATCGTCAAGGTCCATATTGTGATAAATGGCTGTTCGTCGTATATTATGTCTCACACATTGTGTAAGTTTGGTTAAATCAGGTGGATACTAGAAAGGGCACAGAAATGCATTAAATAATATCAGTATATTATAAACCCATTTTTTTTTGTTCATTTATCTATAGATACCACACTATTTTATATATAAATTCTATTCTGAAGAATTTATATATAATTTTTTCCATGGTTGAAACATTTATGCTGTGGCTTGAGCTACCAACAAAAATTGGAAACCGTTCACATGTATAAAATTCAAACCAAAAAAGTTTGGCTTAGGTATGATGGAACAAAAAATTCAGAAAAATGGGACATGAAGAAAATAATCAAACGGTAACACGGGTATTAAAATAATAATATGTTAACATCAGGTTGTTACAGTTCTCGGATTCTATTTCCTAATAAAATTTGTTTAAATAAGAACTATTATCACATTCAATTAAGCCACCTAATAAGTGGTGACAAACACAATACACATGAGCACTGATGATGAAAGTATTGCGGGTTTCGAAAACAGCTGTTCTGCTCTGCTGTGTAACTAAAAACGTATGTTAACTTTCCTTTGCGCCTTACAATATTTATCATGTCTCTCTGAGATTTAAAACAAATTTCGAACAATTAGCCTATAAATCTTAATTCAATTTATGTTTAACATTGGAATCGTTTAATTTCGACTACGCCTACGATAATTGTAATGAGGACCAATAAGCTAAATTATTAAAAATAACTTTTTATTACCTTTTCAGCGTTTGGTGTCCAAATTTTTATATTACGATCTAGTCCAGAAGTGGCTAAAATTGGTGTATTCGGATGGGGTTCCAAGCAGTTGACCTGAGTTAATATTTGTATTTAAAATTACATCAAGTTTTCAATATAAATTTCAACATTTTGCTTAAATTTTTTAATTTAAGTTTTAAACTAGTAGCCCTTAATAAATATATTATTTAACAAAAAAACGATCTTTTCTACTTACCACCCCAGCTGCATCACCCGACATAAAATTCAGTATGGCTTCAGTATTTTTATCCCAGTAGAAAATGTTGCCACAATCACTTCCGCTTATGACGTATTCAGAATTTGGGCCGAAGAAATTAACACCTTTTATAGTTTTTTGGTTGCTACAAGAGATAAAAAAGTTATGTACTTGTAAATTTTAAATGTGTTATTATTAATTTTGTTCTTTCTTACAAATGACCCTTGTATGAATGTAAATATTCCCCAGCCACATAATTTTTATTATCGAACAAGTAAATGTTATCTTCGCTGTAAGTGGCTAATATTTCCGTGCCGGTATTGTTATAAACACAACAGGTAACGTTGGGAGAATGTGTCTAGTATTAATAATTTTAAAGATAAGCTATGCAAACTGAATGCCATGTGCTGTAACCTCACCTCTAATATGTATTCCGGCGACATGTAATGTACCGGCTCTCGCATTGACCTTTTGTCATAGACGCGAACATATTGATCACTACCGCTGACGCAAATTTCAGGAGCAAATGGATGATGTGATATACTAAACAAGCGTATTTTACGTGGTTTTTTATTGTACGAAAAAACTTTTAACATATCAACTTTTGGCTTATCCTCCCTCAAATCTTTGCTACATATACAACCGTCTTCACCAACACTTATAATTTCCGATGGATTATCCGGGCATATGACTAGTTTGTGCACCGCCCCCGAATGTGGGTAAAGATTCGAGACTTGTACCTCACCACCAGACGGTGGGACTACTGAACGTATAACTTTTCCATCACGACCAGCTGATATGATATCAATGCACGATGATGAGGGTATAAATTTCGATTGGAAGATATTAGCACTATGACCGGATTTCCAAACATGTTTCGTTTTATTGCCAGCCCAATCCCAAACAATAAGACGGGCATCATCCGAACCTGTGACCAGCAGATCACCAGCTTTATTAAAATTTACGCAGTTGACACAACCTGTATGTTTGCGTAATATATGTGAAATTTTCATTCGTTCAACAATATGACGAGAAGCATAAAAACGATTTTGGAAACCGTAAGAGAAACCATTGCGTAAAGAAGATTTGGGATCACCACTTAAACCGTGCTCACGGCGCATCAGTTCATAGCCGCCACACCATTTGTAAGCGGGCTTTTGTTTATTCAGTACTTTGTTAACCTCTTCATCTTTTTCTTTAATACGGTTGGAGTCGCCTGATTCAATGGGACTTAGTCGATCTCCAAATAAAGAGGGTTCAAAATCGGTATCATCATCATTACTGTCGGATAAACTATCACTTGAAGAGCTGCTGCTTGAAGAATCGTGCATGTTGCTTAACTAAAATAAAGACAAAATTACCAAATTAATTGAATCTCTGTTAATAATGATATCAATTAAAATGATATATTTTTCTTGCGGTTCCTTGCATTTTTAGAATAATTGTGGGTCATTGTCAAATTACCGAAAGTAGTTCGTTTACTATCTCCTGAAACTTTTTGTCTTTTAATCGAGTAAGCCTTTTGGCATATAGCTATAGTATGTTCTTTAATTCCAACTCCTTGTAGTCTATCATTTAACTTTATTTGTTATTAAATAAATTTCGGGGAACAGCAATTTTTCGTTGACGATAAAGCCACATTTACATAGATTATGTGCTATTTGTTACATGCAGCTCTCTTTTTTTGCGAAAAGTTGACAAGTTACGAGCGACAATTTATATTGAATGTTATATTGCATTGAACTGTTTTAAAATTAATTTTGAAAGAATGTCTTTTGCGCCATCTAATAACTGTTATGAGATATGTTTTCCGTAGTATTCCATTAATACCACGCAGAAATCTTTTTCTGTAACCTGATATCTAAATAAAGTGTATATGAAAATATAGTGCAGTCAATACCTAACAAATCCCAATAAATTGGATGCAAAGCGAAATTTTGATCTCACAAGAACTTGAAGTTGTTCATTACACTTACAAACATATAAGGCGATGGTGGTAACGGCATTTCGGCTGCAGTACTGTTGCCAGGCGAAGCAGGATCCTCGGAAGCGTTAGCGGTTTCCTGACTTCCATCCCCCTCAGGTTGAGGCTCTTCTTTCTGAGTCTCCTCACGATTCGCAGTTGATGAGTTGGAAGAGGAAGACGAAGAACGGCCAGCCATACGATAATTGCGAGAGCGATTACGTTTGTGGCGATTTATTACAGGTGTTGTTCCGGAAGTGGTCGGTTTGTCAAGATCAACTCGTGACTCTTCTTCTTGAGGAAGCTTTTCACAAATTAAGGTTTCCTGAATTTCGCCATCTCTTATTTTCTTGGATTCATTGTCCATACTGGATTTGAGTAAATCATTTCCCATTGAATCTGCATCTCCGCACGAAGAGTCCTCCATTTTAAAACTCAAACCACTATCGCTATTGCAATTAATTTGTTTATTGCTGGAGACACCGCTGTTGTTATTGCTATTGCATGCACTCAAATTCTGATTATGTTGTTGTTGTGTGTCATGTGGGCTATCGAGCATCCAAACAATGGCAAAAACAAGAAAATGAAAAATATTACACATATACGTATATTCCTATAATTTAATCGATATTTTCTTACCTTTGTTGTCCACTATCGCTACTGGAGGAAACGTCTTTAACTTCTTTTATTTCTTCACTTGAACGGCTACGTTTCGGTGCCGATTCCTCGCGATTACTTTCAGATTCTTCCATTACGGAACTCTTTAATTATTAATTTATTGCTCACGTACGTGACAAAATAATTTCATTCCTTTTACTAACTTATTTTATATATTTTTTAAAACCTGTGAAGACTTGAAAACTTTTATTTTATTAAATTAAAAAATTCTTGTAAAAGTTACCACTGTTTACAGCACATAATTAAAAAATAAACAGTAAAACGAACAGGGTGTTCTGTGCAAAAGAGGCCAGATATTCATGACACGAGCAGGCATCACTGTAAAATAGTTCGCTTGCAACTTTTAAGTTTGACAGCTTGAAGGATTCGAGCTGATATGCGATTTATATTTAACCCTTGATGTTCCAATAAGGATTTTGTTTCTATGGCATTTTTGGAAGATATTAAATTTGCTACGGTACCAAATTATTAAAAAATAAATGTCAAAAATGTATACGTAAATATATTGCATATTACAAGAAATGTTTTATTGTAGACCTGTACAGATCTTCTACGGCAAACATTTGAATCCATATTTCATCATTGCCACAATAGTATTGCGGTCAAATTAACACAAAAGCAATACGCATACGAAAACGTTTTTCATGTTTTATTTTACAAATTTTCTGATCAATAAATATAAACAAAAAACAGCTGATAATTTAATTCTAGTCCGAACTTACAAAAAGAAAAAAATCGCACTGCTTTGTACTGGAAATGAAATATATTAGTTTCTTGTTTTCTCTCAAAATTGCACGAAAATGATTACCTGGAACGCTTTTGGACTAATTTGTGCGAGTTCGGACTGTTTTGTTATGCACGTGGAGCAGACGTATAATTGCATATATGTATATACATATGTACATATGCATATGCATTTCTCTGCAAGGTTTACACCTCCATTGGAGATATTACTCCACTGTCCAGGACAGTTCTAACTGATTCTGGTTCTAACCCAACATGCTGTTGCCAGCTTTCAATTTTTTTCGTTTTGTTTAAAACAAAGATTTCATTGACTTGTGCAATTACGACGATTTGGTATTAATAATCTTTATCTGTATAACTTTCCATACAATTCGGTTAAAAGAGTACATTTGGCTCATACCAAAAGTCTATATTCGATTTCTAGTCTCTTGCACATACACAGCCAGACAAAGTCATTCTTTATTATGAAAATTATAAAAAGCCTCTGGCAGCAGTGTTTTTAAATTATATTTACATAAATAGCAACGACTGAAGAACGAGATAGTGGCTTACAGAAAGAAATGAGTATTTTGACCAACCGTAAATAACAGAGGTAACAGCGCTGGATACAACACACAATATTTTAGTTTGTGGTTAAAGAGCAACGGTGGCACTTGATTAAAGAACGAGTGAGCGCAAAATTGTAAAGGAGTTTTCGTTTTCTGGCTTAATATACATACATATACACATATTGTATACTTACATATGTACACGTTTGTACATATAATTTATTAACTTTGCCTCCTTTTGTTAACACAGCAAATAAATAATATTATTTCCAAAGTAAGTTTAAAAAACTGAAATGCGCATGAGCAACATACACTCTACATACAATATATGCATAACGATTTACATACATTCGCAATCATAAGTCATACGGTACTTATTCAACTCCAGAATTAATATACAGAGATGTGAAACTGCATATACATAAGTATACTATATGCACATATAAATAGCGCGTGTTAAGTGACATAAAAACATCGTTAATGACTAAATATTAATTTTGAAATCAAGCAAAGTATCCAAAAGATAATCATTGAAAAACTTATTAAACACTTACACATGTACTCGTATGTGTCATGTACAGTGCAATCTAAACTACATACTACTATATGCTGATACATTAGTAGGTGGTAAGGGTTTATAAAAGCTTTACTCGTGAGTTGGAAAATGATCATATGAATTTCTTTTATAGTGCGGTCATATGTATGAATGTATGTAAATATATGTATTTATATATATGTATGTGTGTAGGTTAATTAATTAGCTCACATATATAAAAAAATTTGTGCTATACTTTTTCGAATAGTTCGTAAATCTAGAATTTAGTTTCTCCGTTAACCGGTTGCATGCAAATAAATAGTACCAACCCGCAGACATTGGCGGCTATACTGGAAAAAATACTAAACTGTTTATCTTACAAAATATACGGTCTCAAAAGAAGTAACATGTTTTTAAATTCTCACACTGGCTTTATTTTATTAAAAATTCGTGAAATATTAAAACTTTCACTATGATGTGTGTTTCTAGTCACCATAGAATCAGAATGCGTGTTTCGATAAGAAAAATATGAAACGTGTTTAAACAGGGAAGGAAACTCATTACGAAAAAAATTTTTTTAATGATAAAGCATTTTAAAATAGAAAGTAGAAAATTGAATTGGTAAAAACCTAAAGATAACTATTAAAAAACCTATATAAAAAAATGGGCTAAAACCATAATTAGTAGTGTAAAAGTATGTATTGAATTTTTTATACTGTATATATGTGTGTATGTACAACTAACTGATATTAATTAATGGAAATATAAATTTGTAAGTTTTATATTAAATTTTTGATTCTAAGATACATAGGTATTTAATACCAAATAAAAACAAAAAGATAATTCAACTGATCGCGAAATTTCACCTAAAATATATCACGGAATTTACGAAACTGTTTTAATATTACAAAAAAAAAATTAAAGTTTATTTGAAGTATTTATTGTCAATTAATTATGCCATTACCAAATTAGAAGTTTAAGACCTTCCTATTTAACTAAATTTATATAAAAAAGTTGTCCAATAAGCATTTCACAAACATAAAATATTTTTATAATGAATTAAGCCTTTATGGTGTAACAAATTTAATTCCGATATCTGATGCGGAACGAAAGTTATTAATAATGACCATCTAAAATTGCCAACAGTCACACCATGCAACGGTTAGGTTAGGTTAGACTAGTGTTTAGTTTGCTAAAGTCATTTTCTAGTAGTGATGCAGTTCTTATATAAGCATTTATGATTCGATTTGTATTAAAAGAACTGTTCAGTACTAGCTCCTAACAAGTGGTGCTGAAATGGGAGTGCAGCGACTTTCGAAAATGGTGTTGTTCTGTTCTGCCTATTATTTTGATGCAATACTTATTACAACAATGTATAACAATTGTCCTTAACTTAATTAGTTTCGGTATGAAGTAGGCCAGTTTATCCACTAGCCAGGAAAACTGATATTTAAGATAACCGTTACACAGAATAAAAACCTCCCTAGTATATCCAGCATAGTACATACATACATATGTATGTACTTGTGGACGTGTGTAGTTACACTATACACACTTACAGGTATGGATGTGTATCCCAAATTTGTTTTCGCTTTTTGTTGTTTGTTTATTCCAAATCTATATGAAACGGAAAGTTGTGGATATATTTTGTACTGAATGATAGATAATATGAACAAAAAAAAACACCACTGAATTGGAGTGCTTCTTTCCTTGTGTTTTCTCTACTCAATCTGTCGGTTCATTAATAAAATAAATAAGCAAGAGAAATAAGAGTGGAACTAATTCCGGTTTGAACACAATTACTTTGTGTGAATGCTGAAACAACTTAGTGAGACAGTAAAATTTAAATTGTGGTCTAAACATGTTTTTTCTTATTAAAATATGTGCATATATTGTAGAACATACAAACTTGCTCATACTTACATACGGGTATGGATGTGTGTTTGAATATTTGTATGTATGGCTGTTTGCAGCAAAGAAGAATATGTACACAAACATACACACATGCATTACAAATTAGTAATTTGCACATCCACAGTTTGTCAAGTAAATGTTTCAAAATGAAGAATTTCTAAAATTTTTCACTCAATAAATAGTGGGCGGAATAATTTCCCTTCCTTTATAGGAGGGTCTGCATTAACTCAATTGTTGACAAATTAATATTGCAAACTTTTAATAGAGTCAAAATGTTACCAAGATATATAATTGACTCTAATGAAATTCAAGCGCTCAGTGAGTAAAAATGAAACCAAAAATTTTTGACAAACCAAAAAATCTATCACTTTTGCTATGAACATACCAAAACGGCAGTTCAAAATTATAGTGAATATACACTCCAATTCTTTTTTGGAGGGTATAAAAACAAAGGAAAATAGATCTACTAAAAGCAAAAAAATTTTTAAATGTTCAACTTAAAGTATTTGCCCAACATCAAGTAAGTATCTTCTGTGAACAAATTCTGTAGAAATAATGTTAAATGCTTCCTATTTAAAATTAATTAGTTATTCAAATTGGATTTTGCTTTGTTTTCGTTCCCCCATTGCAAAAATATTACGAGTATAAAACTCTTATCCAACAACAATGAGGGGTGCTTAAAGTTCAACATGTGAAACTATTTTTTCATATAAATTTTTTTAATAAAAACGTTGTTCAGTAATTTGAAGTAGTGAGGGATAGTGAAAATTGTTAACAACTTGTATACTTGTATATCAGCCAATATAAAGTTCATTTCTGTTTAATACAATTTCTATTTATTTCTTAATTTCTAAAATATTTAGAAACATCGAACTTTTTTATTGTTTTAGAAGTCTATTTCTATTCCACCGTTAGACAAAAGCAAATCGTCCGGCTTCCGCCTCTTTTGTAAAAATATGAAAAATATAGTATCATTCAATTTTCTATGCCTGGATTTCTTTGTAGATAATTTGGTGTTTCAATAGTAAAACTCTTGAGCTCAAAAGTTCATAGCAAAACCAGACTCAATATGAAAATACTGTGAAGTCTGTCAGAGTATCTAATAGACAGAAATTTACTAGCAAAAATTTTTTACATTGAATCTTATTTAATCTTTAAGTTGAAATAAATAAATTGTTATTGTTGCAGCTAATTTATTATTTGATACTAATATATTCTTTATTATTTCCTTTATTTTTAAATGAAATTTATTTGTTGGTGGTCAAGCAGTGTCTATATGCATTTTATTGGTGCTTTACCAAATCATCAGTAGACTTTAACCACAGTTTTCAAAAGTTAAAAACCTCTTATCTTATGCATATACTTCTGAAAACCATCTAAATCGGTGTTTTAGCACCAATGAAATGCATATAGACATTGCTTGACCACCAACAAATAAATTTCATTTAAAATAGTATTGTGACAACAAAATGTCAAATAAAAGTTTCATAACAATTCCTTTATTTTTCATATATTTGACTAATATTCACCTAAATGGCTATATATATAAAAGTACGAGTATTCGAGAATTCAAATGCGAATATTCCCATGTTAATAGCACAAATCGTCACATGAAACATGAAAAAATTCTAAATCGGTGTTTTAGCCAATGCTTTTATATTATATTGAAGCCCATGCCCCTACAAGTACGCATTAAGCCAAAACACTCTTAATTTTAAGTCGCGCTTTACTCTATGGGAAAATGCTCATCTGAACTGATATTCTTGAATTGATATTAACAAAAACTAACTTGATGTAATATCTGTTGGGAATTTATATTGAAAACAACAACGAATTCTGAAACAACAATTTCTATTTATTTAATTTTAGTTCTTCTTTGGCCGGCAACGTGTACAGATAATAACCTTTATCGATTTCGTGTTAAATTTCGTCCTTCATCACCGTAATCATAGATTTAGTTCCCATATGCTTGATTTAAAAATAATATATTTAATTGTTATCTAATTTTTTCCTGAATTGTCACTGTTCCGGCACTTTGGTTTCCCGATTTTTAGTTGTTTTAATATTTTAGCCAATTCCGTTTGAGACTGTTCGTAGTTAAGAATTATTTTCATGAGTGCATATTATTGTTATTCATGTTTAAAATATTCGCACAAGTTTCACTAAAAGTAAAATAAAAAAAAATCAATTCTAAGTAACACTTTCATTTTGCTTATTAGCGCTTAAAACTCTTACGTATTAATAACTTATTCATTTCCTTATGCCTTCTTGTTCGTTTTTTATTTACAGATGACCTGGCACCACATATGCACAGGAAACAGGTTGCTTTTCATATTTTTAGTGGTTTCCTCAGTTTTTATAATGAATACCAAAGCCAAAACTGGTAAATTAATACTTGAAAGCTATAAAAATTAAAACCACCGAAAGAGGGTTAAAAAATTTATGAGTTTTATTTTTTTTGCTTTTAGGTCCAATACATGGTAAAGTTGTAGTCTGCTACATTTCCACGTGGGCAGTTTATCGTCCTGGTCAGGGTGCTTATTCCGTAGATAATTTTGATCCTAGTCTATGCACCCATGTTGTGTATGCCTTTGCCGGTCTCGATCCTCAACAATCGACTATTATATCTTTGGGTTTGTAGAAGGAAACAGTTTTCTCTTTAAAAGTCTAAGTTATATATTTACGCACAGATCCTTGGCAAGATTTAAAGGAGGAATATGGCAAAGGTGGTTATGAACGTCTGACCGGTCTTAAGCGCACTTATCCTCATTTAAAGGTCAGCTTGGCAATCGGTGGGTGGAACGAAGGCTCTAAAAACTATTCCGACATGGTGGCCGATCCCATAGCAAGAGGGAAATTTGTCAAACAAGTCACTTCTTTTATTCGAAAATACAATTTCGACGGCCTGGATTTGGACTGGGAGTATCCTACTCAACGCGGTGGTGCTCCTCAAGACCGTGAGAATTTCGTTTTATTGTGTCAGGAGTTGCGAGAACAATTTAATCCGCATGGTCTTTTGCTGACAACCGCTATCGGAGCTGCGAAAAAAGTAATAGATCAGGCGTATGACGTCCCACAGATTTCTCGTTATTTGGATTATTTACACATCATGTGCTACGATTATCATGGCAGCTGGGATCGTAAAATTGGCTATAACGCTCCGCTGACAGCAGCCACTGACGACGTACTAAGCGTGGTAATTATTTCATGCATTCATTTAAGCATGCGCATATGACGCGTGTGTGGGTGTGTACGAGTATGTGCATGCAAGTGTGTGTGCATGGGTATCCAAACATGTTTTTCATAAGCTGTATGAATATTTTTTTGCGTAAATATTAATATCGTCAGCTGAAATCCAAATCCTATGATTGTTGTTTATGGTGTAAATAAATTAACAAAAACTCATCATAATAAATCCAAAAATCTAAATTGAGTTTTTTGTCAGGTACGGCCTTTTGGATTTTAGTTGAAGATATTAGTTTTACTTCTAAACACGAATTGTTTTTACTTTTTTCCAATAACATGAAGAATGTGAACTGACGATGATTAGAAAAATTTTAAATTCGAGTCGTTTCGTCTCTACCAAGCAGGCATTTAAATGTATTCTCTCTTTTTTCAGCAATACACCATCGATTATTTGTTGAAATTAGGAGCCCCCTCTGAGAAAATTGTTATGGGTGTACCCTTTTACGGACGCACGTTTAAGACTCCTCTGGATGGCAATATTGATGATGACACTGATGGCACTGCTTTCCAGGGACCATTTACTCGTGAAAACGGCTTTTTGGGCTACAATGAAATTTGTAGAGTTCTGAGTAATAAAACTTCAGGTTGGACTACGATGTGGGATCCCGAAACATCTCAAGCACTAGCGAGATCCGAAAGAGATGTCTTTACCGGCCTTGTAGACGTCGTAACATTTGATAATTCGCGGTCAATAGCCAACAAAGTAAAATTTTCTTTGGAGAAGAAATTAGCTGGCATAATGGTGTGGTCAATTGATACTGATGACTTTCTGGGAGAGTGCGAAGCTGAAACTGACATCTACGAAGATTTCAGGCACTTTAAACACTTGGATACAATGATTCCTCATCGGCTTAGCAACAACTACCCTCTTCTCAGAACCATTAATGAAGCTGTACCTTTAGCCTTAGAAGAAATAAAACACAAGCATGAGCATCCTCAACACCCTGGTCATGGCGATGATTCAGAGCCAAATATTGAAGACAATGAAATACCATATGGTTCTGTAGAAGACCGTAAAGGTAATGGAGCAAAAAGTGGTATTAATTTCAAATATCCACTTCTTGAGGCCGCTGCATTGGGAATTCTAGCATTAGTTTTGTAAAGTACACGAAGTTTTATTTCTAAATTGCAAACATACAATAGTCCACGATTGCTTGGAAATTGTTTAATACAAAGTTTAATTTACATATTTCTCCCATATTCATAAAATTCAAAATGCATTTGAAATGTATTTTGTTACAAATCTTCCATACAAAAATTATATCAAATAGATTTCAAATGCATTTTATTTTTCCAGGAACATGGGGCTTGTTTTTTGTTATAAAATTTAAATTTTATCAAATGGAAAAATAAATAAACAAAAAAGTGTACTTGGACAATTGCCTTTTTGAATATATTTTTGAAACTCTTTTAAGGTGTGATTTCCATAAACTCACGTGACACAAGCCGTAAATGAAGATAAATGCAAAATTACTTATAAATAAATAATCGTACTACGAGTACATCGATTTTTAGCTCTATTCGTTTACCCCAAAATTTGCCTGCAAATTTTTACTGGATAAATTTTTGCCAATAAAATCCAGTAGAAAACAAAAAACTTATGATTCAATAGACAAAAGATGAGTTCCGCTATTTTCCATGCAATGAATTTATCGGTTGAATCATCTGAAAGCGAACTGGAAATAATTATTCTTGAAAGGTAAAGAAATGAAAATAGCATACAATATCGAGTTTATTTTTGGCATCGATTGCGGAATTTGTCTTTGTTTTAATTACACTAATGTTTTAGAGATGTAAAGTCAATACATTATATTCGAATAAATCTTACTGCCTATTATTCTGGGCACCGATTATCAAACTATATTGATATATTTTATTAACAAGAAACAAAATAAGTCATGTACATAATAAATGATTTAAATTTTGTACAGCAGTTCATTTAATGAATACATTTCGTAATGAATTAATAATTGATAAAATACATTGCATCAAGTACCAAAAATATTATGTACAAAACATATAATGGCAGTCAAAACACCATACTAACTAGCACCACTTGCAAAAGTGGAAACATTGAACAAAGAACGCTGATGAGATGGCGTAGCGGCCTCGAAATCAGTACTGATCCGTTCTGCTGGTTTGATGATTATTGAAAAATATTCTTAATATTCCAATCTTAATATAAATTAATAAAATAGAATTTGAACAAATTCATTTATTAATAAAATAATAAAAAATGGTTTGCAGTCTTGCAGATTCGAACTTAAGCCCGTTGATAAAATTAACAATTTACATAAGAAAGTTCGACTAATAAAAATTCATACATAATTTAATACCTATATTTTATTATATGCTTTATATAGTATAAAATTCTAAATAAGAGTATATGTAGTACATGGGATAGGAATTTTTCAAAAATCGTTTATAATTAGAAACGCACCGCAATAGAAAAATCCAGTAAATAATGCTATTTTACCTTTTTTTTCTTGAAAAATTAAACATTTTATTTTCTATAAAGAAAACTAGTAAAATAAAATTTCGATATTATCAAAACAGTGGATCAAGTTGCGCACAAAAAAATACTAACGTGTTTTTTATTCGAATGTCTTCTAAAGTTAACGGAAACCCGCCGAACACATTGTGGACTTATTTTGCAAAATATCCTTTTTATCCGATTATAGATTCTCAAATTGGGACACGCTAGAACTTGTCATAACCTCGAGATGACCCACTTTGATGTCTATGGCTTCGGCACCGCAAAATATATAAAACCTGTAACAAATTTTATTACAATCGAACTACCCGTTTAGAAGCTGCAGAATTATTTAGATTTTTTCAAAATCCCCCACTGTGCGTTGTGTGTCTTTTCATTTTGGTAGGATGAAAGTGTGCTATAACACAAATTGATACAAAAGGAGATTTTGTTGTTGGTGGACCAGTTTCCTCTGACTTCTATGCACATACTCGTATATGCGCATAATTTGACTGAAAAAGAAGGTTTCCTTCTACATGAAACAATAAAATAAATTTCAGAGGTTGTTAAGTAATTTTTTTATTATCATTTGGAAGAAAATTAAACATTTTGTTCTAGCCATTTAATTAAATTTGTCGTAAACATTTATAAACAAATTCACACAAAGTTTAAAGCCAACATTTTGATCGTAATTTTTGTTTTAAACTGTATTTTACACAAACATATAAATTATAAACTATTTGCTATTATATGTAAATAATACTTAATATTACATACATATAGTACATATATGTATGTACATATGTACGCGTACATAGATTCGTTTATGGATACACTCTTTAATATTTATTTAACTACAGATTAATATACAGAATTAAGTCTAGGGAAATATGCATTTACATACAACATTTATATAACTAAATGATTCAGTGAATAACATTTATTTATTAGTAGATTTATTTTATTTTTTTGAAATATATACACGCATGTGTTTATCGTATTAGACTAAAAAATATTATAGTTTTGAACGGATCATGGCGAATGTAAATACTTGAGAGTGGAGAGTACTCAAACCAATACAACGTTTTTTTACTTAAAACAATTTTCACTTTCAGTCAATTTGTAACAAAAGATGTTAATTAGGAATTCAAAATAATTAATACCAACTGCCTCAATAAAAATTTTACGCAAACACAATTGATTTGTATGTGATCGAAGCAATAACGATGAAAAGAGATAAAAACTTGCAAATACACGATTATTTGATTTTTGAAGGCGAAAGTATTATTTTTTAAATATTTTTAAAGTTCTTTAAGTAGAACTTATTTAAAATTTTTTGTGAACAGCCACTTGTCATTTTTCATATCCGAAGATATTTTTAAAATTAGATATCAAAATTTTGCTCATCGCTTACCACAGACATGTTTTTGTGGTTTTTCTCAAACTTCAAGTCAAGTTTGAACTAAAAATTCATAGCGACTCTTAAATTTAATAGTAATTTTAATAGAGAAAGTTCAACATTTGAATAGGTCTAGGGTGCGCCTGTAGGCTGCCCGAGATCATCTTTGCTGGAGCTTCGCCTTCAGTCATATCATCTAAAAAACACGTTTACTTAACTGTAAAGTGTGTGTTGCTTTCGCTTCCAAAAATATTTTTTAATACAGTCGACTATCGATAAATTGAAATTCCAGCGTCCCTAGTCAAATAATCGAGAATTCGTTTTAACAACAGGCTGAGAGACATTGACTCTTCTAGAAACCTGCACGATTTCACGGCATTTGTTCGAAAAAGTTGTCGAGGGATTAACGTCGTCGTGCAGTCTTCATTGAAGAGGTCTTAAAGACGAGACCAACTGGGCGTATATACAGAATAGGCATGTGTATATCTAAATACTATTACATTATCTTTATGTTTGCATGGATTTGAGTTTTCTGTAAAATAATACGAGTATGTGTGTGTATTTGTATCAATCATCATGTTGTTAAACGAAAACCTCATTTCATAATCTGTGGCGTTCTCCGTTGCTGTTATCTGACGACCATTCTCGATCGCTGTTATCTTTGCGGTCTCTGGCTGTGGATTTGATCGAAGTTTTCGACTTGTTGTTGGAACGAATCATATTACGACTAAGCGGATGACCGGCCTGTTGGTCGTCTATAATTTCGTAGTGAGCTTCTGTAAGATTTTTCGTTGAGCGTCGGTGGGCTTCTAGACTTTGAGATTCCGATGAAAATGGATACGAGGCTACAAAATTCGTTGGAGTCGTTGCTTCCTGAGAGCTGACTTCAGCAAAGTCTTGCAGCTGGTTAATCTTATTACTACACGGTGTCAACGGTGAGAGATCAGTAAATTCAGTCTTGGCCTCTGAATCTACAGAGCACATGCTTTGCCGCGATGTATCCTTAGGAATGTGGGCATGATTCATTTGTTGGCCCTCTTTAGCTCCCGTAACGGTAGTTGTTAACATTTTGATATTTTCCACAAAGCCATCAGTAACAATATGAGAATTTTGTGGAAATGGAAGACGACTGCGTATAGAATTTTCGCGTTGGCCAAAGCGCTGAGCTAAATAGTCTTCGTTATTACTGCTGCTGCAATTGCTGAGCTGGTGCTGGTGTTGGTGCTGATGCTGACGTGGAGCATTGGCACAGTGTGCCTGTTGTTGATGATGCAAGTGACTATGGGCATGATGCTGCTGTTGGTTCTGTTGGATTAAAGTTCTTTGTGATGCTCTTGTATCTTCATAGTAATGATCATTTTTGACAGACATGTTGCAACAACTGCTTACATCTGCAAAATAAACTTCAGATTCTGCCGGATCACTAGAAGATTGTGTGTGTTGGTCCACATTTTGCGTTGTGTTCGTTGATTCCGAACTATTCTGGAAGCCATTGTTTGCAACTCCACACTTGTCGCGTTGCACAGATGAGACAGTGTCCTCTTCTAAACTTTGTGGTTCATGGTACTCCGATGTGCCTTCAGCCTGGCCAACACTGGCGAAAACTTGTTGAACGTTGATGCGCTGAGAACTCTGAGAATTAGGGCCAATACTTTTGTTTCCCGGATCCAGACGTTTCTTGATTTTGCGTGTGGGCAGAGTGTTTGAAAACCGATCCCGATCTCTCACATTTGCACCGCAATCACTATCGGAGGGAGTGTTTTCATACTCTCCTTTTGACTTGAAATTGCCAACACTACCCATGACAGAGTTATTAGAACGTGGCATGGAAGATTGTTGACAACAATTTGACGCAGCTGGTTGTTCCATGAATTGGCTGTGGGGAGGTTCGTTGGCGCTGCTCATATTAATCATATTGGCAACATTTGATGGAGAGTTCGTTGCGCCAATATGATGCGGTGGCTGAATGTACTGATAGTAACCTCGTCGAGCGGGGCTATTTGGGTCGCTGTAGGGTGGTGGAGGACCCCATACACCGTATGGCAAATTGTTGGGTAAAACATTAAATTGTCCTGAACTTCCGTTCGCCACCTCCTCTGTTAACGTGTTTACAGGCATGTTGGTGTTGTTAGAAAACCCATATTGTGAGTCCGGGCTTGAGGGCGTTTGACGAAATCGTGAATTTGGATCTGGTGAGTTACGTTGCCACCAACGATTCCAGCTCCATCCTCCGATACCTCTGCTGCGAGAAGTAGACATTTCATGACCTCGACAAGTCGGAGCCATGCCTGTCAAGTCATCACCTCCTGGGTTGGGAGAGTAGAAATTTCCAGGAGGTTGAGTTGACCAAAACCTTGGCTCTCCACTTTCGTCCCACGGATAAGCGGTGGACGGTATAGGAACCTGTCGGTGAGCATGGCACTGTTCGCAGCATCTGCAGCCATGTGGTGCTGCAACCGAAGCCATATTTTGTGGTGGCATTTGAGGCCGTGTGTACAATGAACGGCAACGCAGTTCTAACTGCTCCCAATACATTTTCTTGCGTTCATGGCTACAAAGTAATGCGATTATGAAAAGCTTAGCACAAACAAATTAGTTTTACCTTAATAATTGATAAACTAGCATGCAACTGAATACCGCCACTAACACTCCAGCAACTGATAATCCAAATATAGCGCGTAGACAGGAATATAAGGAGCCATGTACCACACCGCAATCCGACAAAGAATCGAAAACCAAACGAACACCCTCTGAAACAAAGTAAAGTCAAATAAATCTTTTGACTATAAGTAAGAATACTCACCCTTGTCCACCCGATCTACTTGTGACTCAATTAAATCCGAGTAACATGTACACGTACGGGTCTTTTGCGCATACTCGCATTCTCTTAAGGCTTGCAAACGGCTCATATGTAACACTGTTGTGGTAACAGTCACTAAAGCACAGGTCAGAGCCGAAATTAGTCCACACGCCCCCGATAGTTTTATCTAAAGTACAGTTGTAACGAAAATCATCACCCATGAAAAAAATAAAAATTCGAATCTTTCTACTACCCACCAAATAGCTGTAGCGATTGCGCCTTCTTGCCAAACTCATGACGCACAGACCGGTAAGAATGAGCTAAATACAAATGGAATAAATGCGACTGAAAGTTCAGCAAACTAACAAAAGCAAAACTTACCAAGGTGGCAGGTACAAAGGTCGGCACGGTTTCGAAATTACCCACGGTTATGGTATAGGAGTGCAGCAGAAAATACACACCTAGAAATAAAACTCCCAGCACGCAGGAAAAGCCTCCACATACCAGACACCAGATGACGTATTTTTTAATCACCACGCCAGACCGAGCCCGTGCTGCTGAAAATATATTGCAAAGGAAACGATTTTAGGACGGCAATTTATTTGTTATATTTTTCTCTTGTAATGGAAGTATGTCCAGATGCTAACATAAATGGTAACCACCATGGCGCTCTCTCATTAGAGCTCGATGAGAATTTTGCTGTGGCATCCAATTGCACGTCGCTGGTGGCATATTGTACTGCATGTACTGCATGACAGGATAACCGTGCATTCTAGATCGCAACTCTTAGACACTTTAACAGACTTATTTGGCACTTGGGATATTTAAAAAATTCTCAACAGTTTCTTTCACTAATTTATTTTTTAATATTTCAGAAATATCATTTTTGTATTTTCTTCTAATTTTTCATCTTTGCAATCTGCTGTTGACTTTGTATCTATCCCCATATGCTTTTGTTTCACAAATTCCTTTACGATAATTTCCAAATCTCTATCTCTCAACTTCAAAAGCTTTTCGTTATCCTTTTTTAGCTACCCACATCTTCTGGAAGTCATTTTACACATGTACGCACGTATGAATGTATGTGTATATATACACACACACATACGTGCATATGTGTGTGCGTGCGGGCAAAGATGTGTGAATGCGTGCACATATTGTGCATACAAGTTTGAAGCTTTCTTTTATAGCAAATTTAATATTATGGCCAGCTGAAAATGCTTTCGAGATTGCGGGTCTCAATGCGCATGTTTTCTCTGGCGCCAAACTTTTGGTAACGTAACAATTCGATAAAATTCAAAATTTCGCGCGACTGTAATTTTGAAGTTATTTGGTCCGTTTCCTGGACTCTACGATTAAAAATGACATTAAATGTTTTTAAGCGAGAATATTCTAATTTTTATTGTTACGATTGCAGGCAAACATTACGAATTAAAATCATTTTTCTTCAATGTACAAAAATGTGAAATCTTATATGAAAACAAATACAAACACTTCTAAAAGTTGAGTTCGAAAAATGATGTGTTCGTAAACGTAAATAACGCTATAACGCAACATATTGCAAACAGTTTTTATAGGGGGTTTGTACGGCTCCCAAAAATGTCTATAAAAAGTTTTCTTTTTAATTTTGCACTTTGAATTTTAGTTTGGGGCTTCTTTAATATTTTATAGGGATCATGTGGTTTTGAGCCTCTTTATACCATTTAAGCAACTGATTGTGACATATTCCTTAGATATCTATATATTAGTTTTTCGGAAGCTTCTGCGCATTTGAAACTCCTTTCATTACTTATTTATTAGAAATAAACGCGTTTTAGCCAAAAATGGGTTAAATTGTGTTTCAGCCAAAAAATCGATTTTTAGCAAAGGGGTACCCCTTTCCAAAAAAATTGGTCAAAAAACTTTTTTGCTTAAATGCATGCGATTTAAGTTTTTTCGGAAGCTTCTGCGCATTTGAAACTCCTTTCAATACTTATTTATTAGAAATAAACGCTTTTTAGCCAAAAATGGGTTAAATTGTGTTTCAGCCAAAAAATCGATTTTTAGCAAAGGGGTACCCCTTTCCAAAAAAATTGGTCAAAAAACTTTTTTGCTTAAATGCATGCGATTTAAGTTTTTTCGGAAGCTTCTGCGCATTTAAAACTCCTTTCAATACTTATTTATTAGAAATAAACGCCTTTTGGCCAAAAATGGGTTAAATTGTGTTTCAGCCAAAAAATCGATTTTTTTTTTTTTTTTTTTTTTTTTAGGAGTAGGACCAGCACTCAGGGGATGACCCCTACATATGCAATGCATTGCGCCGGAACTGAAAACGAGGGGAAAGTATTAAGGGGACAGATGAGGAAAGATGAGAAGATAGACAGTTTTTTTGTAGCTATTTGAACCTTTTACTTCGCCGGCTAGTTTTTGCTACAGGGCCGACGAAGGTGGGTGCTGTTACTCTGCTTTTAGTACATGATAGTGTCAGTCGCTGCCAATTATGTTCAGTGACCAGTGACTATGCCTTCATCATTGAAACAGGCTGGCAACAACTAACACAACCACGCACTAATGCTGATCAGAAAAATTCAACACAATATTTTCATGACTCAGCGCGGGCTCGAACTCACGACCCTCCGCTTCATAGTCTCGTGTTCTACTACTTCAGCCAACAGCACCCGCAAAGGGGTACCCCTTTCCAAAAAAATTGGCCAAAAAAATTTTTTTGCTTAAATGCATGCGGCTTAAGTTTTTTCGGAAGCTTCTGCGCATTTAGATATTGTTTTTAAAGCAGATTTGGCAGATACGATGAATCAGGAAACAAGCACGGATAAACTTTATTCATCCGTCCTCACCGATCTTGGCAATGAAGTAAGATATATTTTGAAAATCATACCATTTGAGGAACCCGGTACCAGTTTGGGTCGCGGCGGTGGCCTGGGCGGCAACGGCGGTCTTAGATCCGTTGTACCTCCATGTCGCATCCCATTTGTTTCTTTCAGACATGCTTCTGTTATGGCCTCAGCATCTCCATCACTATAAATATCGATGTTGTTGGCATTGTGATAATTTGAACCATCAGTCCTAGAATTCTTTCCTGGAGATTTGCTAAAGGACACAAGCAGATATGTAAGTATGTATTTGTGTGTATGCATGTATGTAAAAAGGACTAAAAAGTGATCAAAAGCTTTATAATATCTGGACTGGGCATGAGTGCATGTTAGTATGCATATCGTATGTACTCGCATACATATGTATGTGTACATACATAGATAGTAGATATATGGATGTATGTGAGAAGATATCGCACCCTAAATACAAAAGGGCCACAACTCAAAATTTTCCAAAACTGACCTTTTTCCATAAATTAATTCAGACTACACATCTCTAACTACGGCAAAAATTTCTTTCACATCACTATCTTCTTTAACTGGAAAAATACAGTTACATATGTCTATTTTTGTTAAGTGTGTTGCTTCTGCACGATGAATAGTTTTTTGTGTCTCCTGAAAATTTTCGTATTTTGAGTTGAAACCCTTTTGTATTTAGGGTGCGATATGTTTTTGTGTGCATGTGTGTAAAAGTAATTTAGCAAAATCAGTTGCACTTACTGTTTGTTATTTTGATTGCGCTCGCAACGCTTCACTGTCGTACTATTGTTATCTGATTCGCTGACCGTTATTTCGTCGGCTGTTAGCATCGCTTCCGATAACAGAAATTGTTGTTTATGCGGTAGATGTGGAACACTGTGGTGGTGGTGGCGGTGAAGGCGATGATGATCTTTTTGGTTGTTGTGGTCAGAAGTGGTATCTTTTTCCCCCTCCTCCTCACCATGGTTGTCGTTTTGTTCACACGTGCACTCCAAATCGCAATCACAACTAGAAGATCTGCGTAGCTTTTTTTTGCCACCCGAGGCACAATCAAATATATTCTCTGATAGAGATTCTGACATTTTTAAAGCTTGATAGGAATGATTCAGCAGGGAAGTTTCAGATTGCGATTTTTTCGATAAATTCTGATTATTGGCAAGAGTTTGCGTGGTCGAGGTGACGGATGAGGTATTGGTGTTGGTGTTAGAGGAGGTATTTTCGTTGCTGCTACTGCTGTTGCTGCCACTCGCCTGACGATGCACTATAACATTAACCATTTGTGAATCTACGCTGCTCTGGTGTGAGTGATGTGCAGCACCAATATGTTTTTGTTGCTGTTGCTGTTGCTGTAATTGCAACTGTTGCGCTTGGTTTCCACAGGAACAGCTGCATTGGCACGTTGTCGAAGTGGATAAAAGAGCAGCCGGAGGATTTGCATACTGATGTTGGTGTTGCATTGCCTGTTGGTATTGCTGTTGTTGTTGCGGCGGCAACTGCTGATAATATTGTATATAATGATACTGGTGTGACGGCGGGTAAACAACATTGTCGATGGAACTGGTTAGGGAAGGATTTAATGAGGATCTTTTAATAGAACTTGGCACATTAATGGCTTTCCTCTCTGCGACTCCATCATTCTCCATTTTCATTTTGTGCCAATATGTAAGCGTACATATATTATTTGCCTTTGCTTTCCGCTCGTTGGCTGGCTGACTGCCTATAGCTGTTTGATCTTTCTAATTAAAAAAAATATTTAAATATTCCAGCACTTCAGTTTGGGAAAATTCAAAGTTTAACATGCACGTTCACGCATAATAGATGCTCATGCATAAATTATACTTGTAAGAATATTACACATCTCCATATGTATGTATGTATGTATGTGTATATGTGTATGTATGTGTGCATCTACATACATGCATATGATTGCATGCACTAGATGTCTATATACAAAAGTGCATTTTTATTCATTCATATTCTCGTATATTTGTAACAGCCAGCGATTTATTATGTTTAAGAACGAAACATTTTGCGGAATTAAATGTATTTTTCTGGTTTATAAATAAATAATGCAGCAGTAAGAATGTGAATTCGATCCTGCTTTCAATCTCACGCAAATGTGCACTGAGCAGAATGATCACCAAGACAAACTGGTAACTCAGCTTTAACAAGATCTGCTTTTGTGTGCCTGTTTGTAAGGTGGTACTTAGTACTTCCAAAAGAGTTTAGTGTGGAGTTACCTGTGTAAATGGGCCTTGGTTCTGTTAATTTGTTTTCCTTATTTGATTTTTAAGAGGCTGCTAAACCGGTTTCTCCCTTTTTCTACGTCTTGTTGATTATAAATCAACACATTTTCGGCCAGATTTGTTTTATTTTGTTACGTTATTACAAAAAAACATGCAAATACAAGTTCTGTTCAGATATTTACACATGCAGTATGTACATATGTGTGATGTATATTCATTATTAATTAATTATGGTATCGTATTGCAAATTGTATCATCAGTCGCACCGTTTTGGGTATCTGTGGGATACTTAAAGAACTTCATAACTATTACACATACAACCAAAAGACAATGTAGAAATATGTTTAAGATATTTAATGCCGTATCTTCTCATTCCGCAATGTCAGCTTGTGCACAACTCTTAAGCAACTAATATTATTCCTCCAAATGATCACCTATCCCGAATTAAATGGCTTAAATAAAATTAAAACTCTCTTTATTATCTTTCAGATACAATACTTAAAATGCTCATTCCCATTCACAAAGTGCATACATATGCACTTGTGTATATGTATGTATGGATGTGTATGAACATGCATACATCAATACTTATGTATGCATGTACATCTGTTTTGTTTATATAAGATCACAAAATGTTGACATTGTAGCGATTTTCTAATTAAGCGTAATCAAAAGATTTGAACAAACGTTTTCACTTAAATATATATATATATATATGTATGTATATATTTGTTGTAGAAATATTCAAAACCTACTGAAACTTTGCAATCTTATGTCGCGATATAACGTCCTGTCTCAGGATACACCACGAAATAGAGGAACTTGGACGCAACATTTGAACACTGTGTGACTCTAGACAACAGAGACAACATGAGATACGGAGAGCCTAGACATTTGCAACAAAAGGCACGCACCCAAAGGAGATACAGTGAGTCTTTAACCGTTAAACCTAATGTCGGCATCCGTTAATATTCCATTCTTATATTCAAAATGATATTACTTATAAGACATTTTAAATCAGTTATTTTATACTACTTCGATCGGACTCATTGTCCACAGAGTAATTCTACTCTTTTAAAATCAATACGACTTCCAATCACGAATTTGGAAAATTGTATGCAAAATATCCAGTGTCTCTTCGAAAATAAAAAAAAATCTTTTCTTAGTTAATAATGTTTGATATTCGGCAACATTATTTTGAGTTTTAAATACTTTAAGCCAGCCATACATCTCAGGAAACTACGAGCCCACAATATCAATAAGACTGAGTATCATTATTTATTTAAGAGATATTGATATGTGTAGGAATACTCAAAATTCAGCAAATAATTGTATGTAGTACAGAAACGCACTATTTTCATATTTTTTTCATTAAATTTCATTAAGTTGGCAGCAATAAGCGTTTCTCTTCAACATTATTTAAATCCACAAACAAATTTTCTTACATTGAGGAGATCGACTCGATCGATGCATCTTTAGTTTTCTTTCTAACAAACTAAACTCTTTTCGATTTTATTTGAATCTACTCTCATTTTAATTCGTTCTCTATTATTGAACATTTTCCTTTTTGTGTTCCGGTCTTTGTTGCATCTTTCTTCGATATTGTACTTTTCTTATTTCTATGGTTTTCTTCTTTAATGGAAACCTTTGAAAATCCAACCTTTTGTTTTGATTTTTGCCATTTTTCTTGATTCTTTTCACTTCAGGTACCTACTTAATGCTTTAGAGATTTCAAACAACTATTTTTTTGTAAAATAAAATACTTGGCTTATCCTTATCCTGTTTGTTTCTACCAATATCAATATTGTTTTTTTTAATTTTTGTTGGCTTACCTGACCAAATTATATTGTAAATTGTATGTTTGCCGCCACACATGCTTTCATATCAAGGTGCGAGTTAAATATCGGTGCTAGAAACTGCATAATAAAGTATACTTCAATCAAATTGGGTACAAGCATGTGTACAATAGGCGGTTACTATTTTTTCCGATAATTTCATTATATAAGATCGAAATTTAAAATTTGGAATTTTTGAAGAGCTTCCATAATGATTTTTCCATCATTTAAGGGAAACTGGTTTTTGCTGTAATATGTGGCATACAATAATAATAAGGAACAATGAAGCCCATAACTGGCTGCCTCAAATGTAAGCCATACTTCTTTAAATACTTGGATTACTCACGCACAATGTCATCCTGGCATCATTGCATATTATTTAGATATTTAGTTGAATGGAATTTGTTAAAAATTAGTTACACTTAAATAATTCTATGGCCATGTATGTGTAGTGTATTTTAATAATATTATTTTTAGGTAAAATAAAAAGGTAAGTATTTCTAAGCACTTCTGCCGCTTTAGTCCAGCGTTCGCACGCCGTATTGTTTTGAGAACCAATAAAACACTTGTTTGCCTTGTGTTAAGATTAATTCTGATTTTATTAAACTTATTTCTGCACTTATATACTAAACTTATGTCTGTTCAGCATAATTGAATCTAGTATTGATTTTGCATAATGGAATGAAATTTGCCAAAAAAATATCTAAATGTGGCAACTAAGTATTTTTACGACTTTGTGTACGTCAATGAACTTCATGGTGTTGGAAGAACTTTTTGAAACCAAATTGCAACTAAGCATTTTTGTGTTCATGGTCAAGTTGTATTTAAAATGTGCCAAGTTCATTGACGTAGTTATGCTGTAATTTAATATGAACAATATTATTATGAAATGTGTTTTTGTATTGTGTTAAAAGGGTGGTGCATAAGTATGTGTACACTACACCCTTACCCTTTCAGATTTGGGTTTTATTAAAAATAGACATTTTTTTTTGTTAAATTTAAATTTTAGATAAAACTTGTTTAGTAATTTTTACATTATATTTTAATAAATTTTGTGTTGGCTTAAGTGTAAGTATAAAGTAAGAGATTAAGGTCTTAATATTAATTTTCTTTTATTCTTTGGTGGATATATATTTTTTTAATAAATTTTTATGTATTAATTTTTCTTTATTATTTTCAGTTTCTATTAGTACATTTACCTCTTTTATATCTAATATCTTGTATGGACCTTTGTAAGGTGGTTCATTTTTTCTCCTATTTACTACTTTAACCAATACTAAATCTCCTATTTTAATGTCTATGCTATTCTGCTTATTAACTGACTTTAATTTTCTTTTCGTTTTAACTTCTAAAATTATATCTCTTGCTCTTTTTAGTGAGTAATTAAGTCTAGCTTTCAATTCATTTGTATAATTATCAAGATTGTAAAGTTTTTCATGCTTTCTGAATTCATCATTTGGTAGTCGAGGAATTTTTCCAAATACCAATTCAAATGGTGAATAGTCTGTGTCACTATTGGGTGTTGTGTTAAAGGCAAACGTAAAGTATGGTATCCATTCGTGCCAATTTGTATCTTCCACAAAATTTATAAAGTACTCGTTTAGAACTTTATGGTTTCGTTCTACGGTACCTAGAGTCTCGTGGTGGTACGGGGTTGAGAAATGTTGGTTTATTTTTAATAAATCACAAATCTCTTTCATTAATTCATTTGTAAATTCTGTACCTTTATCAGTTTTTAAAATGTTAAATAGTCCATACTTTAGAACTACTTGTTCTACTAAAGTTTTAGCTACTGACTTTGCATCTTTTGTTACTATAGGGTACGCTATCACATATTTTGTTAATTCGCATTGCATTGTAAGTATATATCTATAATTGTCCGATGGTCGCAGAGGACCTACTGTGTCTACTACTACTGTGTCGAAACTCTGTGTAGGTGTGTCTGTAATAGTAAAAGGTTCTTTTGTATGTTTATATTGTTTATTTTTCTGACATGAATCGCAAGTTTTTATGTAATTTTTTACCATTCTGTTCATATTTTTCCATATGTATCTTTGTTTTAATTTGGAAATAGTTTTTCTAATTCCGAAATGTCCACTATATGGTTTATTGTGGAATTCTTCAATCAATCTATACTGTTTTATATTCTCATTTATTCTCTTTGGCATTTTATAAATTATTATTTCAATTTCGTTATTCTGCAGATTATTATATTCTTTTTTCAATTTCTCGGCCGTTATATATTTAAATATTTCATCATTATTATATAGTACGTACTTTTTAATTTTTAAATTCTTTAATTTTAATAAAAGTTTCTCCATAAATGTTTCGGAAAACATAGGATTTTCGCTTTTATTACATATTATACTTGTAATATTTTTATTCAATGCATTGGTTTCTTTATCTTTCATATCTTTTAATTCGTGCTGCAGCTTTTTATCATATATAAATTTTATTCTTTGAAGCTTCTTAATATCATTAATTGACGTGCATTCCCACATACGGAGGTGATCAGTCTCTTTTGGAGATATGCCGTTCTTTTCTTTATTTTTCTCTAATATTTTGTTCTTATTTTGGTTAACCATTCCGCGCGTTATTGCCAATGTTTTCTTTTCTTTTTCATCAATATAGATTGGAATCATGTCTTTTAATATTTGCGAATTTATTTCAATTCTTGATAATGCATCTGCGTTTGTATTATTTGAACCTTTTTTGTATACAATATCAAAGTCATAGTCTGATAGTTCTAGTCTAATTCTAGTTAATTTGGAGGATGGATTTTTATGTGAAAATAGAGCAATGAGTGGTCTGTGATCTGTAACAACCGTAAATTTTCTGCCGTATAGGTAAGGTCGGAAAAATTGTATGCCCCAGTGTATTCCTAGCAATTCTTTTTCGATTACAGATTTATTTCTTTCATGTTTGTTAAGGGATTTACTAGCGTAAGAAATGGGTAAGTCACTTCCAATGTTGCCTTGTGAAAGTATTGCACCTAACGCAACATTTGATGCGTCTGTAGTTAGTATGAACCGTTTATTGAAATCTGGATATTGTAGTATAGGTGGGTTTTTTAGGCTGTCTCTTAAAGTATCAAATGCCTTTTGGCAATCTTCTGTCCAGTTGAAAGTTATCTTTTTTTTTTTAGTAATTTATTCAAACTGTTAGCCGTTTTGGCAAAGTCTGGTATAAATCGTCTATAGTAATTGCAAAAAGCAATAAATCTTCTAACGTCATCAGCGTTTCTGGGTACAGGATATTTTTCGATTACTTCATATTTTGTCGGATCGGTTTTGATACCGTCCTTTGTGATTAAGTGTCCTAGGTATAAAACTTCTGGTTTTAGGAAACAACATTTTTCAGCATTAAGTTTCAAATTATAATGTTTAAGTCTTTCAAATACTTTAATGAGATTCTTATTGTGGTGTTTTAGACTGCAACCGAAAACAATTATGTCGTCAACATATAAAAACGCTTCTGTTTCTAACCCTGATAATGCTATAGTTAACATTCTCTGGAAGCTGTTTGATGATATTTTTAATCCGAAGGGTAACCTATTAAATTGATAATGTCCACTATTGGTGGAAAATGCTGTTAGAGGTCGTGACTCATGGTCTAGTTCGATTTGATGGAAAGAACTTGTCATGTCTAGGGTAGAAAAATATTTAGCTCTTCCTAATTTGTCTAATATATCATCTAGTCTTGTTAAAGGAAATTTGTCATTTACTATTTTATTATTTAAACGTCTGTAGTCTACGACCAAACGCCATTTCTTTACATCGTCTTGTCCTTTTTTGGGCACTAGAAGTAATGGTGAGTTATATGGGCTAGTTGATGGTTCAATAATGTCTTCTTTCAGTAGTCCTTGTACTTGTTTGTCTATTTCACTTAGTTGTGTTTGTGGTAGACGGTAATTTTTTATATATACTGGTGTATTATCTGTAAGTTCAATGTTCTGTTTGTAGAAATTATTGGTTGTTAATTTTTCATCTTCAAGGTGAAATATTTCTTGGTATTGTCGCAAAATTTTGTATAGTATGTGTTTATTTTCTTGATTAAAATCTTGAAAGTTCACTGCTTTAAGGAGTTTTTGGAATCTTTCTTCCGAAAAGTTCTGATCTGTGGCTTTAAAAATATGAAAATGTATAAGTGGTATTGTAGATATATTTACGCTTGAAATTTTTGTCGGTAATTCTGTAGTGTTTAAGATTTTGACGTGCCTGTAGCCCTCTTTTGGTACAATTGTATTTGCTACGAAAATGCCCTTTTGTATTTCTTTATTACATACTACGCTATCCTCATTAATGTTAATATTTATTCTTACAATTTTTTCCGATCTTGGCGGTATAATGATAGTTTTTAAATGTTCGGTATTAATTTCGATTGGAATCGTTATTTTTTCTCCATTAATAAACGCATTTATTTTGTATGTATCATAATCTATTTTGCAACTGTATCTGTAGAAGAAATCTATTCCTAAAATTCCATCGGTTCTAATTGGAAAGTCATTATTAACTATATAAAATTTATGTGTTATTTCCTGTTCATTTAATTTGAAATCTAGGTTTGTTGATCCGAGAGTATATATCGAATCTTGTGTTATACCATTAAGTTTACAAATGTCTTCGTTGAATATGTTATAGCCATACAGGACATTTTCTTTACATAGAGATATGTCTGAACCAGTGTCTATTAAGAAAGTTAAATTGTAGTTTATGTTTTTAACTGATAAGTAGATAAAATTTGATGTGTCTGTTTTTATGGTAAATATTCTTAGTTTTCCCTTATTGGAGTATCGTTCCGAAACTCCAGGGTATGGTCGTTTCCCTGTTGTATAGTGTTGACATTAGTTTGGCTGTATCTTTGGTTATATCTAGGATTGTTGTGGAGATTTTGGTCTCTATATCTGGAATTGTTGTAGTCGTTTTGATAATTTCTCCTATTGTTATTTCGGTTAAAGTTCACATTGTTATACGTGCTTCTTTGGTTTTTATTAAAATTGTTATGTTGTTGAGTGGTATTATAATTTATTCTGTTTCTGTTTGGTATATATCTAAAGTTTGGATTATTTCTTTTAGTGTTCCTAAATCCTGAATTATTCGCGTTTGTACCATTATAACTACCTCTTGTATTGTTATTTATTCGCAAAGTTTTAAATGTATCGGATAGTTCTAATGACCTTTCTTGTGCACTTGCAATGTCATAAGCTTGTGATAATGTTTTAGGCTGAGCTGCTATCACAGCGGTTCTTATGTCACTGTATAAACCTTCTTGAAAAGTTTCCAATGCTAATTTTTCATTCAAAGCCCTAATCGTAGAGCGAGCTACTTCGTTTGGACTTTCTCCTAATTCAGATATTTGTATTAATGTCAATTCTGCAATTAGTGTGCTAATTTTTTCTTTATAATTTAGTACATTGCCTTTTTGTCTGGTATTTTTTAATGCGAAATGTATGCTACTAGCTGTTGTAGTTGTTCTAAAATTTCTGGTAAGGCATGTTTTTAGTTGTTCAAAAGTTTCGGGTATATTTTCTATCATTAAAATGTCTCTGACTTTATCTGTTAATTTTATTGCTACAATATATTTAATTAGATTTTTCTTCCCTTGATCATTAAGTTCAGAGTAGACAATTTCAATCATTGAAAAAAATATATTAAGATGTTTTGCTTTTCCGTCAAAGACTGGAATTGTATCAGAAGCTTTTTTGCTATCGAAATTCGACATGATTATAAAATTTTCAATTTCTGATGAAAGTTTCAATTCTTCTCCTTTATGTACCGTTAACAGTTCAATTGCTGTTAATTTTAATTTTTTAAATTCCTCAATTTTCTTTTCTCTTAAAGTTTTAGGTAGATATCCTGCTAATTTGCCAAATTTCTTACATAGTTGGTTAATCAAATTGTATTTTTCTTTTATAGTATCTTCTGTGTATTTTCTGTTTCTTGATTTCTTAGCATTTGTTATTAATTGTTGAATTTCTTGAAAAATTTGATCCATATGATTTACTTATTTATACAATATATATTTTTATTTTATATATATATATTTTTTTTTGTAAGTCTAAAAAAAAAATCTTATTGTCTATTAAACATTTTGGACATTAGTCCGTACAATTTGTTTTTTCACATATTGTTTTGCAAAATGCCATAATGCTATTAAAATAAAAACTACTAAAAAAATTATTACGATGTCTTGGCTTATTGCGATCTTGTTGTCATTTATGGCGTAGGCATTGGCCTGTCCTTCGACGTTTGCGTCTGCTATACCCATTTTAATTTCTTCCAAA
Organism: Linnaemya tessellans; assembly: GCA_951800035.1. Classification (NCBI taxonomy): domain Eukaryota; kingdom Metazoa; phylum Arthropoda; class Insecta; order Diptera; family Tachinidae; genus Linnaemya; species Linnaemya tessellans. Next base: position 1,085,739 of record OX637535.1, read on the forward strand.
ATTAAATGTTTTCTGTCTTCTTCTGTTACTTCAAATGTATGTAGTTGGTTCATTAAGTTGTTTTCCAGCCTTTGTCTTTTAAATTTTTGAGTTCCGCAATTAAGATTTTCTTTTGAGCGCCTTCACTTATGTTTATTACTCTTTGCAGGTCTTTGCAGGCTTGTTGGAATCTATGTTTGACTTGACATTCGAAGTATTTAAAACAATATATATTTTGCGGTAAATTTAGCATTAGTTTAAATGTTTGGCAGGATCGCCATGTAGTGTATTTTAATAATATCGTTTTAAGGTAAAATAAAAAGGTAAGTATTTCTAAGCACTTCTGCCGCTTTAGTCCAGCGTTCGCACGCCGTATTGTTTTGAGAACCAATAAAACACTTGTTTGCCTTGTGTTAAGATTAATTCTGATTTTATTAAACTTATTTCTGCACTTATATACTAAACTTATGTCTGTTCAGCATAATTGAATCTAGTATTGATTTTGCATAATGGAATGAAATTTGCCAAAAAAATATCTAAATGTGGCAACTAAGTATTTTTACGACTTTGTGTACGTCAATGAACTTCATGGTGTTGGAAGAACTTTTTGAAACCAAATTGCAACTAAGCATTTTTGTGTTCATGGTCAAGTTGTATTTAAAATGTGCCAAGTTCATTGACGTAGTTATGCTGTAATTTAATATGAACAATATTATTATGAAATGTGTTTTTGTATTGTGTTAAAAGGGTGGTGCATAAGTATGTGTACACTACAATGTATGATGTGCTATAAGAAGGAACCGTAACGGTTATAAATTTTAGTATAAATATACCATTTTAATCATTATTGCTTGAGTTTTATATTTCGCTTGGAAAATAAAAATAAAAAATAACTCTTATTTTCGGAGGAATAAATAAAAATGAAAATATATCTTATATTCAGAGAAATAAATAGAACTAGAAATTCATCGATAATGATGAGTTTTTTAATAAAACTTAAACAAACCTATCTACAAGCCATTAAGAAGATTAATCCTCCAAGAGCCATCGCATTGAAAATGACCTGGACATGACACTGGGAGAGCAACAGCATTAATATGTCCACAATTCTCCACATGCATTAATGTCAGAGCATGGACGAAACATATACCAGAGCGGTCTACAACAGCCCCATGCGGTTCTGGCTAGTGGGGACGAGTAGTAAGTAGACGTCTCCAGAAACAAAAATCATTGAACAATTCCAACATCCTCTTCACAAACCATTCAAATTAAACACAATATTTATTTCAATCATAAAAATACATAAACTTTTATTTCTTAAAACAACAATAATCATTGTTTTTTTTTTCTTTTTGGTTATTTATTTTTTATTCTATTAAAATATTTCAGTTTTATTTCATTTTCTCAATTATAATATTAAACGACTACAATTCAATATGTAAGCTAAAGGCATAGTTTTTTTAATTTCATGAAAGTTAATTTATTTCATAATTTATAAGTTTTATCAGTTGAAAACAAATTTTATTTAGGTAAATTTGAAATAAAATTCTATTAAATCTAGAAAACATTATCGTTGAAACTTTTTAGTTTTTATTTTTTTATTTTAAGTATTTCAATACAACATACACTTACGAATAGGCGAAATACTGGTTGTAAGAAAATAACGATTTAAAGCTAAAAGCCTTTTCCTTAATTTTGTAAGACAATCATCTAACTTTTGTTGCATATAAACTACTAACTATAAACCAAACACGCTTGAAAAGCAAACTTTTGAGTTGAAATATCATTTAAACCATAAAAAATAATGCTAAGCAGTCAACATGTTTTTATCTTCCCTCGAAGTGCTCAGAATCACAAGTAGCGAAAATTAATACGCGGGTGTGAGCAGCCCCAAATTTTTTAAAAGATTTCAGTCAAGTTAATTTGTAAACAAGAGAGGTGTAACATTTTATGTAAAAAATAATTTGTTCAAATAAAACACTTCTAACATTTTTGATTAATTCGTTTATTTACAATTTAAATTTCCTTCTTACACGCACACGTATTTCTGTATAAATTGGAGCAGAATTATGGGATGTTCTTCGAATTTCACCTGGGAAGTTATAGCTACTATTTCATTTATCTAGTTATTGCCGAATACAATAAGATTCAGTATTTTGCACCTTTTGAAACATCTCCACCTTAAAAATATTAACTTTTTAAGGTACAATGATAAACTAATATTTGAAGGCCGAAAATCGTTTCACATTTTTTATTAAGACGTACATATTTTTGCATTTCAGGTGACGATATGCATGTTACTATCTACAACTGGGAAGTCCAATTCTACTACGAAATAATCAAATTAATAAAAAATATTTTATGCTTATAAGCAGCCCATTTGAGAAATTCGTATCGGAGCTTGTCAAATGAGAAGGCGATAAGCACGAAATGTGTTTTATGCACTATTTCTTTAAAAGCTAAAAATACTGTAAATTTTGAGTTTTCTATTTTAGTTTGCTTTGTGATTTCATAAATTCATGGACGTTAATTTTGTAAATAACTATTTCTAATGTTTTTGTAAAAAGTTAAAATTTATATTTAATTGGCATTTATGTCTTCGTTGCAATTATGGCGACTTACATTCTCGGCCAATAACTGCGACCAATTGGCATTAAGCTTAACAATTTCCAAGTCTTTGTGAAGCTGTTGTAAAGCAGGGTTATCACTGATTAATTGAGGGCTGGCGGCATTTAACACCGTTAAAATGTTTTCCAACTGATTGGCGTAGATGCGTAAACGTTCGTTTAAAGGGTACATCATGTCGTTGTGTTTTATCTGGGAGGTCTAGAGTGCAACAACAACAAAAAATTTTATAAAATGTTAATGCGAGCAAAAGAATGTTTACTTACATCGAATTCAAAAATGCTTGACATAAACTGCTTTATTCTGTTCTCCTTAAATAGTCCATCTGCTTGCCACATTTTCAGCAGATTAATTATGCCTCCAACATCATCCTGTTTGTCGATAATATCCGTTTGTAAAGCTAAGTTTAAATCCGGAATTTGCGGCAACTCAGTGCTGGGCGATAGTTTGCGATAATTAGTACACAACGTACTCAAATTACAGATGTCCTCGGTTAAACGCTATATTTTTGTTTTGTTTTTGTTGTTTTGTGAGTGCATGAGTATATTTTAATTCAATAATTAATTAATTTTTCTTCATCTTAACGAAAAAACGATTTCTTCTGTTTGTGTTATTTTTTAATGAAGTGTTTTATTTGATCGATTACAAAAAGTTATTATTTATTATTATGGTGACATTGTTTACAACAACGATGAATGGTGGTGATTGATGGATACAGCAAAATGGTTATTTTGATGATCATGGATTTGTTAATTGTTTAGTTTCAAAAATAGGTTGGTTCACAGGATTATGGTACAATAAAAATTGGTATCATTCGATTTAATTCCAGTAAAATTAAATGCATTAAATTTGATAATACTAAAATTTTTAAATGAAAACAATATGAATAATGATTTTAACAATTCCAATTACGACAGACTATGAAATATATTCACCCTTTTTAGTAGCCAAAACAGAAAACAAATTTTCGAAAATTTTAATAAAATTAAAAATAATTATTCCACTGAGTATGAATTTTGATCATTTAAATTTCTTTCCCATGTTTTAATGTTAAAAATATTATCGAAAACTATTTATTATCATATCAGGTCTCATAAAGTTTTACCTTGTGAAATAATATATTTCACCAATTAATTCAGAAACATATGGAACATTAAATATTTTTTTTTACATTTTGTAGAGTTTTTCACCATAAACGGCACTTAGAGGATGATTTAAAGAGGTCACAATTTTGAGTGGACAGATGAGAAAAGGAGAGAAGAGAAGGAATTTGCAGTATAATTTTTAATGTCTTATTATGGATTTTAATTGGCAATACAGCCGGAATATGTAAATTGCTTAGTTATTTTGGAATAACGAAGTAAACCGTTTTGTTTGCTTAAGACTGTTTAAAATCTTCTTAATGGCGAGCAATTTCCTTCCGAACCTAGCAATTATTTATTATTTTCTTTTCCGGAATCATTCCATAATATACATATGTATGTATATGACGACAAACTCAAAAATAATTGTTTAACATAAAAATGCCTCTCTTTTAGTATTCACTAGCGAATTTCAAGTATCTGAAGCAAGCTGGAGTCCTCAAAACAAAGTATATTAATCGGTCCAATTGTTTAGTTGTAAATAATTTTGACCACAAAAAGGTGTAACATTTTCTATAGTGCCATATTGTAAATAAAAAACATTAAAATCATAAAATTTAACATCAAACTGATATGATCGTTATAAAAATGAAGAAGCTAGCAAAACCTCGATTAAAAAACTAAATTATCTCTACATTAAATAAATTTACATGCAAGTGCAATTTTAAAAAACTCAATATACTCACAGTTCTTCACTAAAGTGTACTTTGAAAATTGTTTGAGGCCTGGAATTGTTGTATACTTATTGCAAATCAATGTGAAGGAATAAACTGTGTTACCAAATAATAAATTTGATCACTTTATATCAAAGCGATAGTAATAACCAGTGCAAGTTATTTTTCGATATTAGCGTTTTTTCTTTCGTTTTCTATTTTTGGAAAAGATGAAATTATATTTTTGCAAACAGTTCTTACTAAATAATAGATTTAGTATAACGAAATGATTTAGATTGTATTTAAATGTCAATATTTTAAGGCACGAGAACATCACAACACGAAATCAGTGCATGTCTCACAATGTTGCAAATCAAAGTTCGTTGATACAAATAACATTTAAAACAAAACAACACTTTTGAACAAAATTTATTTTTAGTAAATGTTGTTCAACAAAAAATTTTAATTAGATTTTTTTGTTTTTCCCACGTTAATAATTTAAAAAAATTTAAGTAGACAATTCAATCCAATTTTTTACCAAAATTCTCTCAGTGCTGGCAACATGTATTTGGAAGGAAGAATTGCGTAATACAATTTTTATTTACTTGGATCGGCACTCACGGTATGAAGCCCGAATCCCACTCATGCAATGCCTTGCGCTGGAACAAGGAAATAAGGTAATCATGTTGAGACAGCACGTGGAGAAAGATAATTTCTGCAGTGAAGTAATTTCTACAGTATTGACGAAGAAGGATTCTGTAATGCTCTCTTTAGTACATGATAATGTCAATCGCTGTAGGTAATGTTCAGCGACCAGAGCCACGCCTCCATCATTAAAACAGGTCGACTGTAACTAACACAACCTTGCACTAGGTCATTTTTCCCAATATAACAAATTTAAAAATTCAAAGTAATCACTACGACGTATTACAATTGTGGAATAGTTTGGAAGTTGCATTATCAGAAAGGCTGATGGAAATAATTAATTTTTATTTTAATGCATGTGACAGAAAAGTTATTCTTTTTTTGGAATAAATCCAATTATTATTTCCCTTACATTTGTATGGCCTTCCAAACAAAATGGTTTTGTTCGTACAACTGGCCCAGAATATGGTAAAAATAATGTTCTCAAAAAGCATATTTAAAAATACACACATACGTACATACATTCATATACAAAAAAATAAGAAGCAGTTACTACAAAAGGATGATAACAAACTTTGCATATTTCTTGAAATTTTTTATTTAAAGTGAAAAATATTTGTTAGTTTGAAGGTGCATAAGTATAAAATGAAATGTACAATAAAACTTTAGAATTAAAGTTAAACATAATAATAATAATACATAATCTCTAAAATAATAAATATGTAATTTTAATTTAAAAAAATTTATATAACAAATATCTACTTGTAGAAAAAAAACTAAAATAAGATAAAGTCGGCGAAAACGTGGATATAAAATGAGACCAAAAATACAAATACAAAATAAATCAAAACTAAAGCTTATATCGTAAAGTATTTTACATATTTAATTGAATAGGTTTGGTACAATAAGCCACAATATGAGGAATAAAACAACAAACCAAATAGGAAATATAATAGATACATATAAAACAAAACGGAATATGATATTATGTGAAAAACACAAGTTTGAATAAAATACTTGTTTCTTATCAGCTAAAATGGAAAAAAATATTTAAAATCTTACATCAATCTCATTACGATGGCGCTGTATCTCGGCTTTGGTACTTGACAAATCATTATTTTTCATCATTAACTCTTGGGTGGCGTCCATAAGTTCGTCTTCAAGTTTAAGATTAACATCTTGTAGGTCTTTGATTTTTTCCAACATGTCTTCTTTGTTCTGCTGCAATTTATTTCTAAAAAACAAATAATTTAAGCTTCATGGTGCATAAGGTTTTCATTCTGGTTTGCAACATACTTATCCAAAATTAATTGTTGTATGCAATTGTCATTATCCAATTGAATGAGCCGCAATACTTTCAACAATTTGGTCACCAAACTGTCGACTTCGATCACCTGGTCGACTACAGCCTGAGTAACCGAATACTCAACCAATGAGGGCATCTCAGCTACTGAATCATGATAACTCAATTCCTCTGTACAGCTTGGCTGTTCGCTAATATTAAATGAGAAGAAAATATGCATCCATACAAATGAAGTATAAGTCACATGCAAGTAAAGCGAGTTCTCCTAAATAATCTAACCAAATAAATAACCAGTTTAACAATGTTTTTCTTAGATCAATTTTTTTAAATCCTTCTGTCTGTCTGTCTGCCGATTACCTTTTCACGCTTAAAACACTGAACCGATTTAAATGAAATTTGGCATGGAGATATTTTGAGATCCGAAGAATAACGTAGGGTGGTTCTAGAAATGGTCAAGGGTTGTCGAAAATTCGTATGGATATAAGAAATTATGAAACTGATAACTATGAAATTTGATACTTCATACTCGCTGGTATGAGCGCATACGCTGCCGCTTTCCAAAATGACTCGCACTTTTTATGATGACTTGCACTTTTTATAATGACTTGCACTTTTTATGATGACTTGCACTCTTTATGATGACTTGCAATTTTTATTATGACTTGCACTTTTATGATGACTTGTATTTTTGATGACTTGTATTTTTGATGACTTGCACTTTTTATGATGACTTGCACTTTTTATGATGACTTGCACTTTTTATGATGACTTGCACTTTTTATGATGACTTGCAATTTTTATAATGACTATCACTTTTTATGATGACTTGCAATTTTTATGATGACTTGCACTTTTTACATTGACTTGCACTTTTTATAATGACTTGCACTCTTTATGATGACTTGCAATTTTTATAATGACTTGCACTTTTTATGATGACTTGCACTTTTTATGATGACTTGCAATTTTCATAATGACTTGCACTTTTTATGATAACTTGCACTTTTTATAATGACTTGCACTTTTTATAATGACTTGCACTTTTTATGATGACTTCCACTTTTTTCCTCACTAATATAATATATATGAAAATAACTCTGTCTCTCTGTTACCTTTTCATACTCAAACCGCTGAACCGATTTAGATGAAATTTGGCGTAGAGATATTTTAAGATCCGATAAATAACTTAGTTTTGTTTTGGAAATCATGCTATTTAGTGGTCAAGGGTGGCGGAAAATTAAAATTATGAAAATGAAAATGTTTTGGGTGTATCTATTTATGTAAGAAAAAAAATAATCTCATTCCAAAAACTCACTCACTCTCATACTTTCGTTTGCAATCTATGGAATGCATGTACGAGTATTAAGTTATTTTTCTGAGAAAATTTTAACACACAGTATTTGCTTAACGTTCATTAATTACATTGACTTGACTGACTGTAATTACATTGACTGACTGTATTTCATATTTAAAACTTTTCTTGTATTTTTTTGTAAAAGACAAACGAACTTCTCAGATTTCTAAGCTTAACTTCATAGAAGACGTATGCGTGGCATATGCTTCCAACTAATTGCATGCAAACGAGGGAATTCACCCATTTTAGTCCCGTATATGAAAGCGATACCAAAATAAGTGATTTTGCCGGTTAATCGAATCGCGGTCAATAAAGTTCTCACTGCAATATCATTTATTTTGTTTTTTACTTACTTCAAGTTGAAGTTCATGTTATGTGCATTTAATGCGTTTATTTGTGATTCCATATTCTGTCTGTTGACGATGGCTTGAGAAAGATTTTGCAACGATTCATCCGCTGTTGTTACATTGACAATTTCTGAAGGTATTTCTATTTGTGAGATTATGCCCATGCACGAGGACACCATATTATGGGAATGGGAATCCGGCATGGGTACATCCTCCAAAACATTGTCCATCATGAGGCAGGGTTCGGTTTCAGAGTCCAACATTTCTGTAGAATCTGAATCGTCTGTGCAAAAGAAAATGTATGGCTAAAGTGAAAATATTGACGTGGCTTTACTCACCTGCATTATTTTCAGAGCTCTGTTGATTAGTACTCGCATGACTTTTCGTGCTTGCTTGGTTCTTCTGAGTATTATAAATGGATCCTCCAACAGCATTGGCTCCGGCTCCGCCAATGCTGTTTCGCTTGTTATGTCTTACCAACAGTCGTTTTCCCGAGTGGGTTGTGGCATTTCTTATGGCACTAATAACAGCGGCTATGAAAGATTGATTCCTTTGTGGTGACAGAGAACCATCGCTGGCCGAATGCAGTTGGAACTGTGTGTGAGGATGGCGATTATTTTGAGGCTGGGAAAAACTAAGACTGCGTGCATATTGCTGCGTTTGAGTTACTTCGTGACCATTTAAAGTCACTTTAACGGACGATGATTCACAATCCAATGAACTTTCACCACTGGCACTTACATTCGTTTGTAAATCGCTTTGAAATCCAATGTCCTGCAATAACAATATAATCCTTTGTATATGATTTATATAAAATTATACACGGTTATAAAAATAGCAAGCCAGCGATTTTGCTTCCTAATAAATTGTTTGTTTGTAACTACACCAATTATTAATTTCTAATAATGGACAATTGCTTTTTTAATTTACTAAATTAAAATAAAGTTTACATACTTTATGTACATATGTAAGCATAAAATTAATTAATTAATCTTCTTCTATGAATGCATGCTTTGTTTTTGGTTTAATATATACTCCGGTTTTGCTTTATTTCAGATATTTTTTTTTTTTGTTTTCTAATTTCAAGCTTAAGTTCCTTAAAGAAAATTATGATGTTGTTAAACCCACCCTACTCAATCTTAAGAGACATTGTCAGTGCAAGACTTGTTCATCTTCACTGCTGCTGTGCTGTGAAATATGCAACGAAACAAACAAAGACTCCATTACTTAAAAAAAAAGATCATGTTAATTTTAGAACAATAAATATTTACTTGAAATTATACTTAAATCCTGTATGTTCTTTTAAAATATATTTTGTTGCAATATGAATCAAATGATGTACAAAAATACATACTTAGATATGTATTTACATACAATGTACATACATATGTATATGATCGGTATGATATGAAGCAGTATTTCAAAGTACGTACATACATACATCAAATGAACTTTTAATTTGAGATGATATAAAAATTACAAGAAAACAGTCTAAAACCCTCATTCATAAAAAAAATCATGCTTGTAACCGTCTTCTTTAACAATTTTTGTTCAGAAATATATGGGATATAAGAATGTTATAAGCATGAAATATTTTTATGCAATATGCCCTAAATACTTATTGTTATTATAATTATTATTATTATTATTATTATTATTATTATTATTATTATTATATCATTATTATTATTATTATTATTATTATTATTATTATTGTCCTTTATTAGAACAGTAATCAATTACAGAACTAATATAAACTCACAAAACACTAACTGCTATAGCCTTCAGCTCACAGGTAAAAAATTAACCATGCAATCCATAGATAAATAAATAACATAAGAAAAATCTAAATATTTATATATTATATGCTTTTCCCATGATGATATCTTTTCTCTAACAAATGCGTAAATTTAGTTAAAAGAATTAAATTGGGTGCTCGTTTCTTTGATTTATTTTTAAAATTTTGCGTCTGACTTTTGTTTTTACTCGAATATGTACATATTAGGGCATCCATCGATTAACGGTTAACCGTTTAGTATCATTTTTCCAAAAAATCACTTCCCATTATTACATATAACTAAATAAGTAAGTTATTACGTAGCAACTTGGAAGTACTGCAGATGTTTCTTGAGTATTTTCAAACAAGTGTTACATATCCGAAAGCATAAGATGAATATGTATGTTTCTATGAGCATATTTTGCTGATTCTAAAATGAAAATAATAAATGCGAAATTGTATTTTTCAGCAACATCATCAACTTGTCTATACACATTTCACAACATTTCTAAAAATGGTGTAGCACAGAAAGCTCCCCGATTTTTCTATCGACGTACATATACTCGTATGTACACATACACATGTGCATAGAGATATTCAGCAAATAATACTCCTCCAATTTTTACATAAAGAATACAGACTTTTGGCATACCTCTAAATCTTGGTCGGATATATTGTACGAGAAGACTAACTGCTCCACCAAATTATCTAAACGCGCGTGCAAACCGGATAAGGCCGCTGTGGCTCCGGACACTGATGCATTTTGTTGCACAATCAGATCTTTTGATTTTGACTCCAAAGCAGCGTATTTCGTTTGCAACATCCGATTTTCTTGTCTGGAAAAATGAGAGAGAGAGAGAGAGAGAAAAGTGATATCAATTCATACTATTTATACTGAAAAAATAATGATAATATAATGGCATAATATATAGTATATGCACATATGAGTGCACAGGTAAATATGTACGAATGTATGTGTGCAATGGTATTAGCCACTCACCTTCTTTGTTCGTTTAATCGCACTAAATGTCTGCATTCGTCTCTCAGCACTTTTACTTCTTCATCTTTACTGGCCAATTGGCTTTGGCATTGCTGATAGTCTGTTTCGAGATCCTTGAGAGCATCACACATGGCAGCTTTTTCATGTTGCAAAAAATCTTGCAACTCATTTGACTCCTGTTCAATTGCAGCCTTTTCCTGCATCAAGCATTCTTGCTGCATAAGAGACCTCCCCATCTCTGACTGCAAAGATCTACACAGCTTCCTCAGTTGACCGATTTCATGCTGACGTTCGATGAGCTCATGGCCGGATATTTGAATCTGTGATTCCAACATGAGAAGACTATCTTGATTTGATTCACTTTCATCAGAAGTGGGTGTTCCGGCATCCAAGATCTTGCCATTGCCGGCTACGCGCGCAAGGTTTAGAAGGCTCATAACTTTTTCGGTGTTCAGATGCAATTCCCTTTGCATGGCCTGCTTCTCCTCCCGTTCTCTTTTAACTTTAATAGTTAAGTCCTGCTCCCGCTGTGACAAATTGCGCACTTCTTCTCGTAAGTGTTCCATTTCCTGATCTCTTATTTCGGCTTGGGTTCCCTGGTTCCTCTGTTCCAACGATTCTATGGGACGAGCTGCAGTAACCACGCCAGCAAACGCTTTCTCTATATCGCTATTAGTCAAAGCAGTTTGGCATGCCGTTTCATGATAAATTCTGGTTTTGCAGGAAGGCATTTGGGGTTTTCTGAGGGAAGATGCTTTGGCTAAGCATAACGACGATGCCATGGTTTTCTGTTGTGTTGGTGTGTTATTGGAACTCGTAGCATAGGAAGTGGCCAAGCTTTTGCGTGAAGTCATAATTACCGAAGAACTCATTCGGGACTCTCTAGTAATGGAACTACTTCTGGAGCTGCGTCCCGTAAGATCCTCCACAGACTTTTGTTTACGTCTACGTGGCAACGTACCATATGGACTGGATGCAGATGATTTAATTTCCATGCTGGCCATCATACTGGAACGCATTTTTAAAGAGGAAAGATCCGGAGTAACGGATAGACCTCTCCGCACGGCCGCCGATCTAGAGCTACACACACCGGGCCACCGTCCGTCATCGGGAGTTGATGGAGTACGAGCTCGACTTAAGGAAGGAGTGCGTTGTATTAACCGTTGCATGCTCACCGAAGTGGTACGACTTAGTTGGTTGGGTAACGTTTCCGGTTTCTGTGGCTTCACTTGTGAAGCACGAGCTTGAGCGTTGCGGCAAAGTGTCAGGCAATTGTTGTTGCTCTTCGAACTGTTGTGCATTTTGTCACTTAAACGTTCTCGTATCTGTTGAGCTGTACCTTGAGTAGGTCTGGGTAACGACACTGCCCGTTTTAAGCCACTTAAACGTGGTCGATTTTGCTGGTGAGCTGGAGTTGAAACAACAGTTATTTCCTTGGCTGCACTTTTGGTTTTCACTGCAAGACTTTCATGCATTGACGGCTCAAACATTGCCACCTTTTTCTTCACATTATTGTGATTATGAACCCTACGCACTGCCATTGTAGTAGATCCGGCTATAGAACTACTCTCACTCCCATTCTCACTGCAGCATTCGTAATTGCTTAAGGAGCGGCAACCATTTATGTTGGTACCTGCCAAGCTAAGTGGTTGCTTCAAATCATACACATCAGAACTGCAGCTAATCACACTCGAGTTACAGGATAGATTTACGCCTTGGGTGGCATCATCTGGACCGCATGGAGTACTGCTCGCATAGCCACCACTCTGGTTACTCAGTGCTCTCTGCAATGTGATATTGACATTGTTTGTAACTTCCACTCCACTGTCGCTGCCGTCACAATAGTTTTGACCAGCTTTGGCATGAATTGTGCGATCTGTTTCGTCATCAGCATCCGCATGAATTTTTAGACCATTCATTTTTGAGTCTAAAATATCTTCATAAATGGCCGAGCAAGGACGATCCAGCTTCTGTTTCCTTTGATGTTCATTATTGTGATAAACAGGCTGGCTGTTGTCTGCGGTAGTACTTTTTGCATTTTGCGTTGAAGGCGTAGAGCTTAAATCCGGCTGAATAGTCGGATTAAAAAGTATAGCAGACATTTTTCAAATTCGCTTTCTCTTTAGCTTCAATTCATATCTTAAGCCTGTAAATAAAAATTTTTTTATCAGTCGAAGTTTCTTATAGTCTGTCACATAGTGAACGAAAAAGTTCAAAAAAATGAACTTTTAAAAAAATCTGAACAATTAGTGCCAAAGTATATCTATCTATCGATATACTTTGATTAGTGCTCTCAATTCTTTTATTGGGCTTGAAAAACTACATCAATCATGTTTGAACATGAATTGATTCATTTAAAGGTTATTACAGATTGAAAATTAAAATAATAGTATTCGACTTTTGACCTCGAAGAGCTTAAAGCCAGACTGTAGAACAGCACAGTAAACCACGTTGCTATATATGTATTTGCGGATAAAATTAGCGGGATGTTTCAGGGTCAACCACTTTCCTTATCCTTTTTAGCAAAATGCCATTCAAAAACAGAATTGACTGATTAATTGTGCGCCACCCTGTATTTGTATTCTGACAAAAATCTCCCGAATTGTTGTAATAGGTCAGCATCTCCGCTTATTCTGCTGCAAATGCTTGCATGGCCGTGCACATTTGCATTACAAAATTTCCGTGCATGTGCACATTTACATACAAACATTTGTATGTACTTAAATGTACATATTTATTTATCTATTTGTATCTGTTTTTAAGCACACAGCAGCACACACTGTTTCCCCCAAGACAAACAAATCAAAGGCGCTTTTAATAGATATTTATTCATAGAAATGATATTTTCGAAAACATTCATTAGAATTATCGCCAGCAAACAGAGACATTAAAATCGAGCATAAAAAATTTAAACTAGGAAGCCCTCAAGAATCTTGGCAGGAATACACATACTATAGACTTACTTGTTCATCAGTCTGTGTTGTGTTCTTTTTGAAAGTGTTAATATTTGTGGAATGTATGGTTTGGTTTTTACGGTCAAGTTAGACACAAGATTGGGGTGATAACATTTCGCACATGCACATTTTGTAATTTATGTATTAGCGAAACTACTAACCAAAAGTAAGAAAAAATGTGTGTATGTATGTATGTATGTGTAACCGCAAAACAGGGTCTAAAATGTATCCAAAAAGCTAATGAAGCAAATTTGCTATGAAACCCTACAACATTTAATTCATACCAGACAGAATTAATGGCTGTGAACTGATGTGACCCCGACGAACTGCATAAATTCTAATTGCGGATTTCGTTTCTAGTTGTTTATTAAACTGCTTTTGCATTTTAATAAAAAATGCACTTACAGTGATTTTTGTGAACAAACAACATCGGTAACATTTTGCCCCAAAAAAGTCTCTAATGAAAAGTTAAAAGTTAAGTTAAGCCGTTGTCGCAAATGAAACTAGATTGGGCACACACTCAAAAAATCACAGGACGATAGAGGTAGCACTGGGCAGCCGCAGAAGAGGAAGACCCACCGTCACGGGGAGAGGATACGTGAAATACAAAATGTGGCCCTTTAGTTTTTTTTTTAACTCGGACCAGCACTCAGGTGATGACCCATACATATGCAGTGCATTGTGCCGGATCTTGAAAGGAGGGGATAGTATTGAGGGGGCAGATGAGGAAAGTTGAGAAGATAGAGAATTTGTTTTTTCAATTTGAACCTTTTTACCTCGCCGGCTAATTTTTTGCTACAAGGCCGACGAAAGGGAGTGCTGTCCCTCTGCTCTTTGCTAAATGATTGAGTCAGTTGCTGCCGATTATGTTCAATGGCCTGTGGTATGCCTTCAGCACTAAAACAGACTGACAACAACTCACACAACCATGCCCTAACGCTGATCAGAAGAACTCGACACAATATTCATGACTGAGCGCTGGGTTGAGCTCAGAACTCTCTGCTTCATAGTCTCTTATCAACTACTTCAGCCAACAGCACCATTTTAGTTCCATATGAAATGCAAGGCAGCATTCAATCAAATTGAATTATTCAATATGACAATTTTAAGAAATTTAAGACAGGAAGATATAAAAAGATTAGTTGATTAAATACAGTTGGATGCGGGTACCAAACTTAATCTCGGTCCTACTGATCCGTACAGTATCTTAAAAATTGTTAATCAATACAAGGGAATCTTGCAAGCAGACCTCTGTAGAGTATTTTCCGGTCGGCTGAAGGCTTAATGTTGGCTCTGTGTTATGCTTCAATTGTTGCATTGGCTGTTGAAATGGCATATGCACACATACACACATACAGACGTAAATTCAAACTTGTTAAACTTAAAAAAGCATTTGTGGGTTACTGATGTAGGTACGTTCGTTTGTTTGTTGGTTTTTTTTTCTAATGATACATTTTTGGTGTGACTATCGCTCTTTTACTTATGGCATAGTTTTTGTATCAATTATGTATGTACGACAAAAACGTAGAAAAGAAACTAAAACAAATTAAATCAGGTTGTTTAGCGAATTGAGTTCATAAAAAGATTAATATTTAGCAAGTTTTTGTGAGATTTTTTCAAACAATGACATCGTCAAATGCATACAAAAGTGTAGGTATCTTTCAACTTTTGTTATATTTATTTATGCAAGTGTAAATTGCCGCCGGCATTAATATTAATTGTGCAAATTTAAAGCAAACGTTAATTACTTTCATCTTTCGAGTAAATGTATTTGATGATGATATGTATTCTTAAGGTACGGTCACACTTGACAAATATTTGCAAAAAAAAAAACGTTGCCACTAAATACTAATGAAAAACATTTCAAACAGTTCCCAAGAATATTGGATTCTATGACGCTACCGATCAATTATGTCTGGAACTGAAACAGGCATCTGAATCAACAGATTTTTCACTAGTATTTAGTGGTTACACTTTTTTGAGCAAATATTTGTGAAGTGTGAGCGTACCTTAAGAATACATATACATACGTAGGTATGTAAGTAGAAATTTATATATAGAAAACTGAATCAAGAAAGTCTTAGGGCCTTTTTGTATTTCTCATGACTGAAACCAACTTGTTGCTGGTATGGAAGAGACTACCCACACACATGGAGGCATTTGCCTAGATAAATTGTTATTAAATTAAATTGGAAAATCTACGTCAATTATTAATAGCAACTGCATACATTCATTAGCGATAAAACAATTAAAATTCTAATTTTGTAATTGAGAGGCAGCATAATCGAACTATTCAGCAAACTTGCGTACATCCATCCATACAGAAATATCTAAAACGCCTTTCATATTTTAAATTATGTGCCTACACACACACACAATACATTCACATAAAATAAATTTCCAGCATAAAAATAATCAAGGCGAAAATGCCAAACGTGCAAGCCTGCAATGGCATATCGGCACCAGAAACAAGTGAGAAGAAAAAGAAAAGAAGTTGTTTATAACGATTCTATGCGAATCAAAGTGTAGGCTGCACTGCAAAATAAACTCTACTACTTACACACGCATACACATTTATACGTGTGTATGCATGCCTATGCGCTCACATACACAGTATTACACACACACACATATAGACGTTATGTTCAGTACGAAAATTCATGCACTCTTACACAACATCTCGTTAATTAGTTCATATGTGATTCACGATTTTCAGGGGCAGAGGGTGACTTTTTAAATGTGCTTTTGGAGGTGGCTTTTTGTAAACATTCGAGATCCCATGCATGACAAATACATAATTTATCTCCATCAAAAGAATCATAAAATTCTTTTAAAACTTCCTACATAGGATCTTGGCTGCATAGGCTCCTAGTGGACTGTAATATGAAATGTTAGTGGTGGTTAAGATGCTTTACCATGTAGCTGATCCATGAAAAATCCGATAATTATTTTAAAACTGGTAATACGGATAGCAAGCTTTTCTTTAACTGTTTCATTGTTATCCTTGCAGTTCTTAGCAGCAACTTTGCCCTACTTAAACATTAATTACTTTAAGCGATTCTCTGCAGTTATAAATATATGTAAAAAATTTAAAATTTAAAGAAAAAATTAGCTGAAGCTAAAATTCCTTCAGCTATACTTCCATAACGGTCCTTGGCAGGACTTTCATACTTTGACAGATGGTCCAAACTAGATATTGTAAAGAATCTTCGTAAAAAATGATTTTCGAAGAGTAAGTCGCTTAAGATTTTTTTGGCTTATGCCCCGATGTACATATTTAACAACCTGGTAAATAATTTTCCATACACAATTTTACATATACTATTAAAAATTTACCGTTCAATACGTGTGTATAGCAGACTAAGCGAGTACACTACATGTATTTTTTATCTCTTATTATTAATTATTCAATATCTTTGTGAAGGGAACCTACGAAACTCATAGCCCGCATACAATACCTAAAACTTCATGTGTGATTGAGCGTGCAACAACTTCAACGCAGGGAATTACAAAAATTACCAGAACTAAGAACATTCTAAATACATGGATATATAGACAATGGTCGGGTCGGTCTGTCGCATGTGTATGAATTTGGCAGCGATTGACACGCTCATGTATTAAAAGCAGAGTAACAGCACCCACCTTCGTCGGCCCTGTAGCAAATGTTAGCCGGCGAAGTAAAAAGGTTAAAATAGCTACAAAAAAAACACTGTCTATCGTCTCATCTTTCCTAATCTGTCCCCTCAATACTATCCCCTCGTTTTCAGTTCCGGCGCAATGCATTGCATATGTAGGGGTCATCCCCTGAGTGCTGGTCCTATTCCTAAAAAAACATGAAAAGTTTTCATTTTTGTAAGTAATTTGACTTGAACTTTCCTACTGGACGAACACAACAAACAGGCGGTCATTAATTTATTTAGATTTTTCTTTACTCGCATCTCGAAATGAAGTTACACGAGTACACTTCCGCCTTATGCTGCATGTGTGACAAAAACACCATCACGCGTTACACATTTGTGGCACACACTCGTGTTTACGCCCTTCTTTCCACACATTCGCATCAATTTGCTTGTCAAACCTTCGGTTTCTGTGTAGGTTTTGTCTTTCTTACAAGTTTATTTTATTTAATTTTTTTTTTATTACTTGGTGTATTACTGCGGTTGTGTACTTATTTCATAAATACATAAATAAGTATGTATTCCAATGTATGCACTCAATTTTTAATTTAAAGAACAGCAAAGACTGATAATAATAACCACTTATGTAGTGGTTAGAAACATGTCGTGAGTTGATGCAAACCCACTTCTACACTCAACAAATAAGTGCACAAATTTGAAGAAACATTTAAGAAAAGTTTCACAGCAAACTGAAGAATGGACACATTACGATGGCCCAAAAGCATTCAATAATGGAATTAAATTGCAAGAAGAGTTTTTAAAGAGTCTGGTGCGCTTATGTTGCCATGACGCGAAAATACTGTTTGTTCAATATCGTAATGGCAAACAATAACGGATACGAAGTTTTGATGAAAAAATTGATTTTTCAGATGTATATTGCACCCAGTTTACATATACGTATATGTACATATGTACATATATATTTACGTATGTCATGTTCATATATAATATTTAAGGCTTGTTGAGACAGAAGACCTTTTAACTTTTCAAAATGTTTGTCAGATAAAAATCGAAAACACTACAATTGAAATTTTGCCAGACTACTTTTGCAAAAGGAATATTCATACAAAAAACAGTTCCTAAATTTTATTCCTCATAAGATGGAACCTTTCAATCATCAAAATATAAAACTCTAATGCAACTGTTTTCAAAATACATTTGAGAATTAATTGAGAACAAATATAGCCGTTTTGAAATATTGCAGCCAAAATTTATTAAATGGAATATTTACTGAAGTAAACTTATTTGTTTATCAATATATAAAAATTACTTCAATTTCTGCAGCAAAAACATGATCATCTTTACATACAGAGGCGGGCAAAATTATCCACACATTGCATTGTAATATCAACCAACTTACATATGTTAATTAAATGTTTATAACAAAATACCTTCTTTCTCAACAAGATTTTTCACTTATCAGCATATTATTCAGAAACAAAAGTGAAGTGTGCAAACCAGTGAAGTTGTATATACAAAATTATCTGAACCGAACAGATTTTAAGAACATAACTATTTACAGATAGAAAGTAGCATCGAAGTTTCCTTTAAACAGAACAGTTGCAGTTAAGGGTGCTGTTGGCTGAAGTAGTAGAACACGAGACTATGAAGCGGAGGGTCCTGAGTTCAAACCCGCTCTGAGTCATGAAATATTATGTTGAATTCTTCTTTTCAGCATTAGCGCATGGTTGTGTTAGTTGTTGCCAACCTGTTTCAGTGATGAAGGCATAGCACTGGTCAGTAAACATAATTGTCATAAAAGTAGAGTAACAGCACCCTCCTTCGTCGGTCCTTCTCATGTTTCTTCATCTGTACCCACAGTACTATACCCTCCTTTCCAGTTGCGGGGCAATGCACTGCATATGTATAAAAAAAATGTATCAGGTTCTTTGACACTTTACTCGTATGCTGTCGTAAAAATCCACTAAAAATTCGTTAAATTGAGAATGATATTAGAGAGCAACAAACAAACCAAATCATACACAGAAATCAGAAAAATAGTTTCACTAAAATTGCTTCATCCGTTCTAGAAATACCATAACCAAAAGATGTCGAAAAAATTCTTTTTTCTTCCCATCAGTTAAAAAATTCTCGTCAATAAGTTTTACAGCTTAAGGGTTTGCAACCGAACCCAAGGTTTTAAATATACGTAATTGCATATCGTTGGTCACAAGTAGAAAGGCCCTAACTCAAATAATTGCAACTTTGCAGGAAAAGGCACAATAGAAACTGTGCCTATCATTTGCTTGTAAAATGTTTATTTTTGATACTATTGCACTAAAATTTTGTGACAAGGTGTATTTGTGTGGAATGTGTTGGAATCACTGAAAAAGTGGATTTCTTAAAAATTGGAGTTAGGTCCTTTCTACTTGTGACCATCGATATACATACATATAGGTATGTACATATGTATATGCAAGTATGTAGTAAGAAGCAGCACATCACAAGGACACTATTACTATCCTTTACACCAGTTACCGCTATATATGTGAAATTTTCCCAAAATATTTTAAAATTTGTTTACAAGGCACATATAGCACGTGAACAAAAGTGTTCTGATTATGGAAACATCTAATTCTAATAAATCGAACACATGATTTATTAGAATTAGAACTCTCAGATATATTTTAAATCTATAAATTTTCTGCCGTTATTTTAATACTCGTAATTGTTGCATTAAAGAAATACCTTAAATAATACAGGTTACAAAGAATTCAGTTTCTTTTGTGACTTTTATATCTGCGTTTTGTTGGAGCTAAAGAACTTCACGCTTCATTGCTTGGCGATCGTGGTATTCAAACAAACAAAAACCATTCAAAAGAAATGGTATGATCGGTCTCCAAATACCAACCGACAAGCACACAAAATTGAATGTACAATCCATATATTTGATTGTTAAATGTTGTAAGTTGTTCAGTTGAGGCAAGCAATAAGCACACATACACGCACACACAACCTATAAATTTTATTCACGAAACAATTGTTTATTCAGACGGCTCAGCAATAGTTAAAACTATTTTGGTTAAATATTTTCAGCATTTTTTTTTTTATTTCTTACTTTTGTAATAATAACCCAGATAGCATCTGGAAGATTGTTTCACCAAACTAAGTCTTTTTCGAGTACCTTAGGTGATCAAAAACTGATTAATCAGTTCTGCGCTTAAAATGAGACTCGAATATGATTCCCAGAAATACTTAGAAAGTGATTTAAAAAAAAAACAAGCACAAACAGCAAGCTCGTCCAGTAAAATAAAAAAAATTTTTTAAAGAACTACCACAAACTGTCTCGAAAATGAGTCGAAATTGATCAGAAGCGCGAATCATAATAGACTCTTTTAGAAGAGTCGCGGCTAGTGTACCATTTTCTCCCGAATGAACAGTCATTTTCGACTCGAAAACGAGCGCATATCGTGCGAAGGAGCCGAAAAACACTCGAATATGATCATTAATTTCATAAAATGCTGGCTGGGAAGTTGTAGGTATGCATGTATGTAGTAGTTATTAATAAAATAAAAGTACGTTATTGTAAAAAAAAAATGTTTAAGAAATATTTAAAACTTACGACTTTAAACTCGCGCTACATGCAACCGCAAACTCACACACATGAACCATGTTTTGAAAGGCAATTGCATTGGTTGGCCAATGCAATTGCAGTGTGCTTTTAATTTAAAGTGATGATTTTGATGGGTTACACCGCGTAGATTTTTTAATATTCATTTGTAAAAACATATGTATGTACGTAAGTACACATGTACATATGTATGTATGTACGTATGCACATATAAGTATGATTTATTCAACTAAGTAGTTTGTAAAATAAACCAATTCCATCAAGCAAATTTGTGAGAGCGTGGATACAATGCACACATACATACATAATCGTATGCATATTGGGGAATGGATTCCCATCGAAAATCGATTTGTGCTAAAACACTTCACTGTGACGCAGTGGAAGCAAACACTTTTTCATCTCGGCATTTTCTTTTCGTTCACAGTCATGGGAGATCGGCAAGCGGGTACATATTATGAAATGATGAAATTATTACCTTTATCGAACTTCAAGTTATAAGAACATATTGACTAAATACTCTGTCACACTTCAAAGAGTTTCTCAATGGAATAAACTTATTAAATAAAAACATAAGGTTGTGTGGCCCAGTATGTCTTATGCCTGCATTGCATTCACTCTCACACCAAATCATCAGTAGAATTCACGCAAAGATTATGTAAATGCATAGTGTACTTATATTCTTTGCTTCAACCTAATTGAAAGTAACAAAAGCTCTTATGCCTGTCTACAGTCTTTGGTTATACTCACAGTTTTGCATGAAATACTCGTACTTGTTGCAGTTGCGTTCCAGCAAATCCTCAGACGAAAAATTGCTTTTATAAATGTTTTATGATATTTTAACGCATACAGGCTGCCGAATATCGAATAACTCACTCTTATACACACATATCGCTGCTTTAATGCAGCATAGTCATACCTCAAAAAATGCAAATGTTTAGTTATTTAAACAAAAGGGCCCTCTCCTACTTTCTGCAAAATTATATCTCAAGCTAAACCGAAGTTATAGCAAAACATATTTTTTACAATCGTATTTGAAAGGGTACATTTTAAAAATGTCTGATATTTTTTCAGATACGACTACTTTGCATTAAAGGAGCGATATGCACATACATGTAATATTTAAAGTATGTATGTACGTGTTCCTTGTTTGCCATTTCATGCTCCAAAGAATTGTAGTGCTTCGCTAGATACCCACGTACATTCATATGTATGTGTGCATTAATATTGATATGTACATACGTATTTAGTTACGTATGTATGTACTAAACACACATCCAAACACGTCAGTTGACGTTTAAGTTTGTTTTGAAACTCTTCTTCCACAATGTTATTGCCTGAATGAGTAAAAATATTTTTATTGCCTCGTGCTAAATTTTATCCATTAAAATTTCGTCTTCTCAACATAATTTCGATTAATCGAAGATTTTGTTTTTAAATTTTTCGATCGAATAGCTAAAATAAAACATTTCGATCCACCAACAACTTCGAATCAAAAATATTTTCATGAAAACACGGCGATTAATAAAAAAAGTTTAATTTACAAAAATGCCGAAATACCTATTTAAACATATTTTCAAAGCGACCACGTAATATTACACATAATTCTATAAATTTCTTATTAATGAAATATGTATTTATCTGTCTTAGATCAGTAAATAAAAATATCTGCAAATTTTTTACGTCTGCATGCATAAACATGCATATGCATGTAAGTTCATACAGATATATGTATGTAGTTATGCATATGAGCATGCTATTTGATTACTCTACCAGCACCGATGGTTTGTTTTACGTCTTTATGAATGGGGCATGTTTCAACTTTTTGTCTTCAAATTTAAATAAAGATAAAACACATAATTTGGTATGCTTCTTTGGATAATCTCATATTCATTGCCATTAAGCTATTGTTAGCTTGAGAATACAAATATTTAATATATTTTTATTCTAACAGAAATTAAGGCTTGAACAAGTGTTCGCTAGTATTCGTAGTATAAATATATTATCAAGCCAGTTTATAAACTCACAATAGACCTATACACACATATTTATAATGCAAGTGTAAATTTGAGTTTAAGAATTAATTCAGCAGAAAAACAATTACTCTTCACGTTATTGGAATATCGGAAATTGTTGTAACGACTATGCGTTTATGGAACGAATTTTTTAAAACTTGTAAGTAAACTCGGAGGCAAAGTGAAATAATAAATAAAAATTGCTACCACAAATTCTTTGTTCAACTTTCACCACCTCTCCTCTGAACACTACCCCCTCCTTCCTATAGTTTCGGCACCATGCATTGTGTTGGTAGGTGCCACCTCTTGATTGTCGGTTCAAAGTAAATATTTTCGATTGCCAATTTATTATTAAACTACAACCAGGAAGGGATAATGTTGAGTGGAGAGAGGAAAATGGTGAGAAGAGCGAGGCTTTGTATTTTTTATATCAATTTCTTAGTTTTTAGCCGTATGTTTAAAAATAATACCAAAGAGTAGGGCTCTACACATATAAATATTAATATTCTTTTATACCCTGTCGGACTTTGATTAGCCAACTCAAAATATTGTTGACTTTTGCCAATTAAGTTACAACTGACTTCAAGGTAATTCAAAATGTGATACATTATTATTATATATAGTAACATGTGAATGTTCTTCGGTATACATGTACATACATATATACATATTCGTATGTATGCATGTAAATATTTATTATCATGCACATGTCTTTCTTTTTAATGCGAATGTGTCAGTGTTAAATAACAGATGCTCAATCCTGCAACAGCAGTACATACAAGTAACATGAGAACGCTCAGCTTTGACGTTAAAACTCGCAATGACGTGTTTTTTTCTTGTAATTTCTGTACATGCCTCAAATATAAATACATACATACATACATACATATATAAGTATGTATGTATGAATTTAAATATCATCTATATTACATTAAATCAAATTATTTGTATGACCTGGTAAGGCAAACCCCTTTAGTATATATGCAAATAAACACACCAGCTGCTGTGTGTGAAGATAAATTTATATTAGCGAAGACGCAAACCGAAAGTGGTACCAAACCTATTCTGCAGTTAACAGAAGCATGTTAACCACTTAACATTTGGTGTAAAATTTGATTCAGTTCATTTGGAAGTCAATATCTACGAACTGGAGCCATCATTTCTGTCCATACTAGTGAATAGAAATGATGGTCCAAGAAATTCTTAATAAATATATACTTAAGGGATGTACTGAAAATATAAAATATTGCACAAACATTCATTTGAAAATAAATATTTTCCTGGAGAGGTTTTCGGTCATTATGGAAAAAATTGATATTATTCGAATTCCAAAATTATTTCAGATAGAAGACTTTTTCTGCAATATAAAGGTCTCTCTGGGCTACCATTTGTGTATCGTGGCATACCCATTTCTCCATAATGACCACCAACCCTCTCAAGGCAATTTAAAATTAAATTTTTTTTTTAATTGATATGATTCAAATTCCAAAACTATTTCAGATATAAGACTTTTTCTACTGTATGAAGGGCTCCCTTTGACACCATAACACAACCGTTTCCAATTAATCCGGATTATAGAGTATACAATATTATGAAAAATGCTGTCCGGATCACCGAATAATCCGAATTAACAAGGTTCCACTGTATATTAAACATTTTGCAATGCACACAAAAAACATTCGATCGAAATTGTTCACGATTGCTGAATATATATTAATTTGCAGCTAGATTTAAATAAATGTATGTACATACATACATACATATCTGCAATATTAATTAATATTTAACCGGCTAAATTGCCTTTATAGATTTAATGAAAAGATTAACAACAATGGCAACGCTGTTAATGCCCAAATATGTGCAAGCCAACAAATAATTAAATACAACAATCTAAAGAACAAATCTTATCACACGTATGCAAACACCCATTTATATATCTATACTACATACATACATACATACAAAGGTACATACGTACTTATGTACCGTCTGCTAACTGTAGCAAACAAAAATCCCATTAGTTTTCATTAGAAACTGAATTGTTTCATATGAACAGAACACCAGAAATACAAGACTGCTTTGCAACAATATCGCTCGTAATGACAACAAGTCTCCATAAAATGCTTTTAAAAAATTTTCCTACTAGACAACCTGTTGGTACTCGTAGTTCAACTCCTTTTCGCAGGGTGAATAATATTGCTTTGCATTCCCATGAACATATGCGTACTTTTTATTATCGTGACCGTGTCTGATCTTGATTAAAAATCTATTCCCGATAACTGGCAACAGTGATAACCGTTCACAGGTTAATAAATCTGTGTCGATTTCCCTATATTTTATTGTAAATTTTATATAATACATTTAGCATGTATAGTTCTTTTATAAGAGCCATAAAAGTTAAACTTTCTGCTATCGAAAAAATATATCAAAGAATTTGCTTTAAATTTTGTGTAAAAAATGGAACTAAGTGCTCAAAAGATTCTTGTTAATTAAATAATTTATTATCTTTCCGTTTCCGTTCCTACCTAACTACATAATTAAGTGAATATAATGTACATATGTATGTAAGAAGGGCTTATTTTCCATATGTATGTGCGTATTTTACATAGAAATTTGTCAAATAAGAAGGTTGTAAGCAGGGCTGTGGAGTCGTGAAAAAATAGTTGCGACTCCGACTCCGACTCCAGCCGCCGAAATTTTTAAAGTACGACTCCGACTCCGACTCCAATGCTAAATGTATATGGACCTTAGGGTATCCCGATAATTGAATCAAGAAATGTTTAACAACTTTTTTTGAGGGTACTTATGGACCTCTAAACGCGATTGAAGTTTGGGATTTCGCGAAAAAACATAAAAATAAATATAACAAAATAAAGCTGAATCAAAAGTTGTTTGTTTTTTACAAAATATGTCTGGATTGTTTGGTAAAATAGTGGTCATTAAAAGAAAATTTACAAACAAATTTTAGTGCACCGATTTTGAATCATAATTGCATTTTTAAAAAAGAATTTTCACAAAAACATATTTTTCATTGATTTTTTTTGCCGTTTTAAGCAAATTTAAAAACTTTCTCATAAAATATAATCAAACTATAATATTTTGCAATTTTTTGCAAAAATTTTATTTTTTTGTAGAAAAAAGGAGTTTTTGTGAATAAATATTAATATGTATTAAAAATGCAATTATGGATCAAAATCGGTGCACTAACGATTGTTTGAAATTTTTCCTTTAATGAGCACTATTTTACCAAACAATTCAGCATTAATTTGTAAAAAACAAACAACTTTTTTTCGCGAAAATTCGCAGAATTTTTATTATGAAAAATATTTAAAAAATTCTTTGTCGGAGTCGGAGTCGCGACTTTTTTTAGCGACTCCGACTCCGGCAAAAACAGTGCAACTCCGACTCTTCGACTCCGACTCCGACTCCACAGCCCTGGTTGTAAGCATAAAATATTTCTTCTGAATTAGGCTTTCAGTTTCCAAAGATATTGTATTTTCATTCCCAAAATGCTAACAGGTGTAAATGTGACAAAAAAATGCAGGCTTATGCCGATCATAGATTCAAACATTTTCATTCTTCGATTTTTTCGACATGTTTTTTCGACTATCTTTTTCTGTTAGATAGCATACTTTTACTAATAAATAATAGCTTACCCTGGAACACAAATAATTGTTTTCGTTTTAGAGTATCTTTGCACAGTGATGGTGTATGTATTTTTATTTCTATGGCACTACTTTTGTATGCATGCCGATGTACATAAGAACACATGCACGTACATAATGTTGTATATTCATACTTCCCCTAAGGGCAAACAATTTTTGATGCAGATTGTTGGATGAGGGTAGATTTTTAAGCAACAATGAACAAAGATTCGAAATAAAATATGAACCATTATTATTCTTAAAACAACAATAAAATTTGCTATATGTACGAATTTCATCCAACAATTAGCACGCACGCGTGTGTACAATAGTCAATCACGAGCACTCACATACATAATAATGCATACATACATATGTACAACTCACGGAAAAAGGAAAGTAAAAATATTAAGAATGCGGCAGCTGCTCCCAAATTGTACATGCTGATCCTGAACGAGATCCTTTTATGCGCACTACGTAAAACAAACACTGCTTTAACACGCATTGCGAATGGAAAGGCCGAAACATAAATGCATGCAACATACATACATATATTCTATGTTCACTTAAGCATAATTACATAAATACACACAAATACAGTCTTATATGAACGTAAATGATCAACTTATACTACATACATACATACATACACAGATTTTGTTGAGACGTACAATTTATGGTAGATATGAATCTTACATCTTCTCTTTTATCGTTGTCAATTACTTTATTGACTCCTTTTATTGTATTTGTTGTTTTGCTTTCTATGCACATACATACATACATACATAAATAAGTATGTATCTCTTAATAGAAAAATTAATTGGTTTATATTCTCTTTTCTGCAGCCATGAAATATATAATGCTGATGGGAAAAATCAATTTTTCCCTCAAAACATAATTTTACCACAAGCTGCTTCGCACTTTTCACTATCTCTAATTTAGGGTTTATTTAAATTAATTCCTTTAACAAATACACAAATTCACTCCAAAGAATGAACACATACGATTTTGATTAAAGCACATAAACTCCTCTAGGCACTTCCGCAAGATAATAAAACATTTATACATAAAAATTATGAACAATAATACTTTTATTGCTTTTCCGTTGTCTTTTTACATGTCTAACACAATGGCCAACTCAAAACTAAGTGAAAATAAGAAAACGCAGGCTGCAATTTTTACTTACAAAATAACGAGGTGATTTCAAAGAGACTCCGCCTACCGTTTTGTATGCACACAAACTCTTTGAACAAATTATTTATTAATTATTATTGCAGATAAAAATTACATAGAATGTTTATTCTGAATTAAACAAAAACACTTTGCCAATAACACCACAAGCAAATAATTTTATAGTCAAAGATAACTAACTAAATATCTATCGGAATACATTTTTATGCAACCGATAAAATGCAATAACCAGTGCTGCCAGAAATTAATGTAGAAAGTTTAGGCAACGAAGAGCCTCAATTTTCAGTTGCAACGATTTCCTGCACAAAGCTAAATATGCATCATATATTATTATAATATATGTATGTATACATGCATATACCACGATAAGTTATATACATATGTATCATATGCTCGATATGTCGGAAGATAAACATACATACGTACTTAACTACTGCATTATTCATAATAATTTATCAGAGATATTTGAAAGGTTGATATAACAAATTTACAGCGACTGCTTCTGGTACTTTATAAATGTGTGCCATTAACAGTTGAAGCTGATTTCGGTTTTCGTGGGAATGGCTCAACCTGTATGTCTAATTTTCACACACTTGTCAACGTCATTACGTAACATCAAATGTGTCTGAATAAATTTGTTGTCTCTACAATTTGCAGCATTAATCTGTCGTAAAACTATCCATTACAATATATCACACTAAACGAAAACAAATTAACTGCCAGTTTTCCAATTGGGTGTATACTCAAATATGTGAACATAAAAACGCACTTTAGTCTCCCATACTATGCGGTTACATGTTATTAATCGGACATTGGCAGCACTGACAAATGGCGGAAACGATATATTAAAAGTTAACACCTGCGGTATTTATTAGCATACAATTATTTTTAAGGAGCACATACATACATACATACATCCATATGTATATTGGAGAATCAAGGGTTTACTTTATAAGCTCGCTGAAATTTGGGAACCATATTAAAATGGATTAATAAATATACTAAAATGGATTAATATATATGTATATATATATATATATATATATATATATATATATATATATATATATATATATATATACATATACATATATAATTCGATGAAATATCATCGAAGAGCTGAAATAGGTATTTTGCCTAATTTCTGAACTTTGGATTTTAAGAAAAAATTACTTAAATATACATAATTTAAAGAAAACCGTTGCGATTGAATGCGATAGCTAGAAAGGCTAAATTATATTCAAATTAAGATTTAGTGCCGTTATTACAATTTCATGTTTCTTGTAAGTAGAATTTTGTCGGACGTGTCATGCCCTCATTTTTTATTATTATGTATTAATAAATCCATTTATTTTAAAACAGTATAACAATCGTTTCATTGTAGGATAGGTGTAAGAAAAAAACTACAATAATATTACAAGGTTTGGCTGGGAATCGAACCTGCTTATTATTGTAATATATGCTTCATATAGATTTTTTATTTATTATTATTTACACAGATACATAAATGTGTATTATGTCAAAAAAAATTTTACGTTTCATAAATTATACTACACATCATAATATCTCCAACTCCCGACCTTATTATGCTAAATATGTATGTATCTTTTGCTTCTTCTAATGTTATTGGTTTATACCTATAAAGATACGCGTTAACACCAAAAATGCCTCATATGTATGTATGTACATAAATATGTACTTGTTTAGGTATTTTATTGCTCAATAAAAATATGAATGTACTATTCTGGGAATCGAACCATACATCCTCTTTACAAGAGAAAAAGCACCAAAAATTTATAGGTATTTTGATATCAAATCAAATAATGCAAAATATTTTTTGTTATAAAAAAGAATGTCGTTCAATCATATTGGATGGGCTGGCGGAAGCTCTTCACTCCGGTACGCTATCCCACTACTGCTTACCGCGGGGACTCTTGGCTGCTGGTTTTCACCCCTGGCCCTGTACACCCCTCCTTAGCCAACCTGAATACCCTGGACTCCTCCATGGCACCCATATTGACGGCAAGCTTAGTGCGGACGTTCCGTCAACATGAGAAAATCTACCACGCAGAAACCCCAGCCTCAGACCATCCGACAATCCGACCTCACAGAAGCGTGATTACAGAAGCTGCCAACCTTCCAGTCGGTGCACTTTAATCATATAGCTAACATAAGCGAAGATATGTGTACGTGTGTTGTATGCACTACTCTCCCCACACAAACACAAACTTGTTGTTGCTCTTGCAAATGACTTTTATGCTCTGTGTATTTTTTGTACCTAATATTCTTAATATGTTTAGGCTGGGTCAGTGTTGCCGTCTTCGTTATATTTAATGAAAATTCACTAGTATTGAATTTACAGTTCAGATACATATTACACATACATATATTAGTTAAAAACTTTTTAATAATAACGGATAATTATTTTTAAAAGTTGTCTTTTAGTTCTATCGGCTTTGCAGCGAACATGTTTTACTATAATATATACATATATTGTTCCTCATTCCTGACGCACATACAAATATGTAGTCAAATGTAAGACTTGTACTTTGTGAACACCCAAGAAAGTTAAAAAAATCCGTATCTTGATATCTGCATTGTCTGAACACGGACTAACATTTTTTGTTGACCTCCAGATTCTTAAACCGTTTTTTATTGAGGTTATACAAGATTTTACTAGGTACTAATTCCATAAATTGCTCAAAAACCCACAAAAACAAACTACTTAATGTTTTTTTTAGCAATATGTGATTTATTATTTATCATTCTTTTATTTAATCCAAAAATTAACTCTTAGACTTATTATACATATCTAAATGAGCATCTGCCACAAAGACCAGCAGCTCCGATATTTATTTATACGTCGCTTTATATATTTGATGCATTATATTTAAGTAAACTTTAAAAAATATCCTTTAGGATTCCTTCCTTATGTATGTCTAGCGTGATTCATTAAAAATAGAATATAAAACATCATGAACAATAAACTAAAATGGAAGTGTATGAATGTTTTATAAGTGAATGTAGTTTTGTGTATATGCTAGTATTTTTTTTCTATGTATGTGTTTATTTTTATATATGTAATTAGCAAATTTATTTTCATCCTATGTAATACTTAATCTTATTTAAACTAATTTAAGTTAAATACAAGCGGTGATAATCATTGGCTCCGAAGGCACAATTACACTTGGGACATTTACGCTGTCTGGTTTCGTAGCGAGTACGTAAGCAATCATAACAAAAGACATGGAAGCATTTGGAGAGCACAGCATCTTTTCGTTTAACTTTGCAGGAGGGACAAGTTAGGGTCTCCTTGTATTCACGTATTTCTTCGAGCATAACTTCATCAATAGTTGTGCCAGCCATTTCGATTTTCTTCATACGTTCCGCCTTACGCTTGAATTGGGCCAATTCTTCTTGCAGTCGTTTTGTTTTATAGGCTTCGGCTTCCAAAGAACTTGTTTTTTCAGCAACCACCTGTTGTGCTTCTTTCATTTGGGCATGATATTTTTCCAAATGCAGTTTTAGATCGGCTGCTGATTGTGCTGATTCGATCGCTTTACGCTTATGCATTTCCATGGCTTGTTGTCGCAATGAAAGCTCTTTCTCAATAGCAGCTACAGTGGCCTGTAAATTCCTTTCCTTTTCTTCTAGCTTACGCAAAACTATATGCATTGCCTCAATTTGCGTATCCCTTGTAGCCATTTGATCTTCTAATATTTGTTTTTCTTCTCTTAATAATTTGTGCATCTGATTGGCTTTAATTCGCTCGGACATCAATTTGAAATTGGCGTCGTCTTTTTCTCGCAACTGCTGTATAAGGCGAGAATTTTGCTCTTGCATGTCTTCAAATGCTTGGCCTGTAACTTCCATTTCATTAAGCAGTGCCTCTTCTTCGTGAGAACCCACAAAGGGACGTGCGTAATTTGGG
The DNA here is from genome assembly GCA_951800035.1 of Linnaemya tessellans. Classification (NCBI taxonomy): domain Eukaryota; kingdom Metazoa; phylum Arthropoda; class Insecta; order Diptera; family Tachinidae; genus Linnaemya; species Linnaemya tessellans. The sequence goes on from OX637535.1 coordinate 1,117,544, forward strand.
CCAGCAGGTCCCCAGTTATCTGGTGGCTTTTGATTGGCGACTTGTTTCTGCAATTCATATTTTTGTTCTTCCAATTGCTTAATTTTGCGAAGTGCCTCTTCGTCGGCAAGCTTTTTGCGTTCTTCTCTTTTACTTTCCTGCAATTTCTTCAACTGCTGCCGCAGTTCTTCGATTTCTGATCGTAATTTCTTTTCGGTTGCCATTAACTGAACTTTGTCGCGTTGATCCTTTGACACACCTTTATACATGTCCAACAGAAGCTTCATTTCCTTTTGATCATTAAGAGCTTTCCTAAAAAGGTAACGAAATATATACATATATATTTATTTTTCCATTATTTTATTATATAATTATATTTTTGTTTATCATTTTCCTTACTTCAACTGGGCCTTCAGATCTCGAACTATTTCAGATTCCTGTACTTTAACATCTTTAGCTTTTTGGGAGTCCTTAAAATCTTTTTCTTGTTTAACACCTGTTGCTACAGTTCCTCCTGCAGCACCAGTAGGTGTGGAGCCAGCAGTACCGCAAGCTGCTTGATTTTCCTTCTTATCTGTACCTCCAGGTGACGCAAGCTCTTTCTTAATTCCATCTTTCTGATCTTTACTAAAATCATCATCTATGGTTTCATCTTCAGATTTTACGACATTACCTTCTTCCTTAACTGTTAAACCTCCGTCTGCGCCAACACTACTTGCATTAGTGGAATTACCCGTATTACAGGAAAATTCTTCTTTAATGTTACCAGTACCTTCTTGTTTAATATCATCACCATTTCCTCCTTGACCTGCCACATTTTGTTGTTTATTTCCTTCTAATTTGGCAACCGATTCTTCCAACTCACGCCGTAATTTAACATTATCCGCTGATGCGTCCTTATATTTACGTTTATAACGCTGCACTTCCCCTTTCAATTGTCCGTTATGGTTTTGCAATGACGTTATCAAGTGCCTCATTTCTCTATTTATGGGAGCCGTCTGTTCATTAGCTGCCATGTTCTGTTCAAACTCAATACGCAAGGCTTCATATTCCTTGCGTATTTGAGCTAAAACATCTTCCATTTGAATCATTTCACTTCGCACTTTCTTTTGTGCAATCAATTCCTCACTTTCCATGACTTCGATTTGACGCAAATGCTGATTCTTACTTGTCTGGAGTTGATTTCTAGTTTCATCTAACATCGTTTTAATTTGCATTGATTCATTGTACAAAACCGAAAATTGGGACTGCAAGCATTTATATTCCGTTGTTTCTACAATTACCGATTCCGGAAGTTGACGTATCTATAAAAAGTATAAATTGATGTACAAAGTTGAGGCGATTAATATTCTCAAATATAATATTAATAAAAATTTATAAAATAATTTTAATGCTGTAAACCTTGACATGTATTGTATACACTTAGCTGTTACATATCGATGTTCACTAGCAGAAAGGCCCTAGATCGTATTTTTACGAACCTGACTAATACAGTTCATACAAATACATATTGGCAAAAAAGTTTTGTGCAATGGCATCAAAAATAACGATTTAACAAACAAATGAAAACTACAGTGATCAATACACTTCCTGTTACGTTTTTGTCTTCTGTAAAGTTGCAATTTTTTGAATTAGGGCATTTCTACATGTGAACATCGACATGTACATATATGTATAATCAAGCTACAACTACATATTATCGAATTTGTTTTTAGTTTAAATTTTCCCTACTTACATCCATTTTAAGTTTCTCAACTTCCTTTAATGTTTCTCTATGAGTTGCATGCAGTTTATCGAGCTCTTGCAACCGATTGTTAGCTAAATCTCGGTTTTCCTCAAGTTCTTTTTGCAAGTCTTCAACTTGATGACTACTAACATGGGCATGTCCAGAACCCTTAGAAGATGATGAGCTTTTATTGGGATCGCCATGCATTTGGTGATATGCCTTTAACTTTTCAATGGCTTCAGCAAGATGATTTTCAAGCTTATCATTTCTGCAATGAATTTTTTCCAAGTCATATTGCAGTTCATCAATTTGGTTCTTAAGTTCGGCATTTTCCGTTTCCTTTGCCGTCAGCGCATCTTGATATTCCTTCATTTTAAGCGACATTGTATGAAATTTTTCATGAAGTGAGGTGTTAAGATTTTGCAAATTACAGTTTTCCGTCATTATCTCAATGTGAGTTTTTTTCAGTGTTTCCTCAATATTTGATATATTGTTAGCTGCATTAGAATCAGTTTGCGATTCATCGCCCCCTTCTGATGTTGCTGAGGTAGGGACTGTCGAGGACGGTTCACCTTTCAGGGACATTGTTATTTTCTGATTTCTTTGCATGATTCTGTCGATAACTTGTACAATTTTAGCAACAGCTCTCTTAGAGACTTGCACACGATTAGCAAGTTTGTCGTCTAGCTCTTCCTTGTCCCAAGTAGACAGCTGGGTTAAAAATGACGTTGTAACTTCGTTTTCATTGCGATTCTCTAACTCATCAGCAGTCTCCGCGTCGAATCGTTGTAGCAGAACACGTATGTCTTCATTTAATTGATTCCAATAGCGGTTCACAACATTAAGTACTGCATCGTCCTGAGTTTGGCGCTTTTCCAATTGCTCTATTCGATGCCTTAGTTCTGACTCAGTGCGCATTCTCTGCTCAATACGTTGTGCCAATTTTTTGTTTTGAAATTCTAAAACTTTTATGTCCATTTCTTCCAGCGTAGACACTGGTCCAATGAGATGAGGCTCAAAGTGTACTTTCTTAATAGGCGGTTGGCCAATATTAGCGTTAGAAGTACTGTTACCAGAACTACCACCACCGCTGTTGTCGTCTGCGGCCCTTTTAGACATTTTCCTTAAAAGATATTCATATGAAATAATAAATGGAAACATTCAATGATTGTAACCTAAATAATTCCTTGTGTGTATTCCTTGTACAAACGATCACACATACATATGTATGGAAATACGTATGGAAGCATTTACGTATAACAATTTTCAACATAATTAAAAATGTTACATTAAGTTATTGAAAATAAAGTGTTTTCTAGACAAACTTACAAAATATTTATTATGTATATTGGGCTCAAAAATGTTTGAATGTCTTACACGAATTAAATAATAAATGCACGAATTTCGGAAAAAACGCCGTCTACATGAATAAAAATATGTATGTTACGTTGCTTTGACAGGGGATAAGCATTGCCAGATTTTTAATAAGACACACATATTTACAGCACTCTGCCACAAAGCAGAATTTGTATGAACATATTGCATGGATTACTGTATCACTGAACTTTGGCTGCAAGTACATTAAACGTAGTCCTAAGTAATTTTGATGTGGCGTAATAAGGCATATATTTCACTTCTTCGGTTCTGTCTATTTTACTCTTCTTTGATATTATATATGAAGGCGAATATGGATTTTCAGCTATATGTCAGAACATAAACGTAACATAGACACTAGCACTCTACATTAGCAAAATGCAATGTCAGACATGATGTTGAAATCAAATTCAGCTTTTTTACATACATATGTAACGTAAATGTCGGTTTTGTGTATATTGCTAACTGCCAACTATCAACACTACGAACATATGTTATAATTTGTAGCATGAATTATGCAGGGTTATGTGTATGTCGCGTAAAACGCCACATTACGATACGATTTACTAATTCTCCCTCAAAGTAAATTACTTATCTATTTATTCACATAATTGGTACGCGTTTGTTCATGGTTGATTTAACAGGTCAATACAGCTCTACGGATGACTATGCCTAATAAAATCCAACCGTGAGAATTATTCCAAATTGACAATATTGTGTTTCCGTTTTGTAGATGTTTCTTTACTATTTGTTGTTTGTGACCGTTAACAATTTTCCATAGTGAAAAAACCATTTCCTTTTTCGTCCGCCATTATGTATTTGGTATTGTGAAAAGCATTCCTAATTCGTATTTTTACAAAATTTATTTTCAGTGATTCCTATACAAATGCACCTTATCACAAAAATTTAGCGCAATAGTGCCAAAAACAATATTTACAAGGAAATTTTAATTATAATTTCTATTATGATCAATACAAACTGTATTGTTATGTTTTTGCCTTCTCGTGTGCAGTTAAAATTTAGTTAGGCCCTTTCCAAGTGTGCCCATCATCCATTATCATTACCTGTTTAGAATGGCAAATAAAAATGTACACATACACAAGTTGTTCATGCATATATGTATACATATATGTAGTTGCATATGTATGCATGTGCATATACATATGTACAGTATAAGATGAAAAATTTAAACCCATACAATTCCCAATATCGAAGCTACTAAATAACTTAGTGGTCCAAAAAGTTTTTTAATTGAAGTTTTTATTTGTTGAGCAAATAGTATGATATTAATTTTGTGATATGTTTTATTAAACTTGTGCAATGGAAATACATAAATAGTACATACATACAGATGTATGTATATAATTTTTTTATAGTTTCAACAATTTCCTTTAGAACGTCGAGCACTTTAAAGCTTGACGTATTGACATGCAATCGACTTCATCAATTTTTATTGAATTAGATTTGATATTTATTTCCTCTTCTTGCATAACTTGAACATGTAATAAATAGCGCATCGATGCTTTATTCTCCTGTACCTTCTGATTTAGTTTGCACATGGACGCCTTTAAAGCATTAAGTTCGTGATAGAGAGCATCCTGAACCTCATCACATGTCAATTCTAAGCCTGGACGTGTTGCGCGATTACTTAAACGCGTTAAACACAATTGTTGAGCGCGCTGCTTATCGGCCAGGCCTTTCTCCAGAGAGTGTATGTTACTCTGCACTTCTCTGATATGATTCATGGTGTCACTGTGTTTATTTTCCAAAAGTTTTTTAACATGTTTCAATTCGGCTATTCGACTCTGAAAAGCTTCATTTGTGCGATCCACTTGATTCTCCAGGTCTTCACACACTTGTTTTAGCAGTAGATCAATATACGCTCTTAGTTGGGTAGCTGAATTTAATTCCTTTGCGTTACTTTGTAAATTTGTATATGTTGTATGTTGCCATTCGCCTAATGAATATTGACTAAAAAGTGCAAAGATACTTAAGCAAATACTTATGTACATACATATTCAAATAGATAGATTCAAATACTTGCAGGGAAGTTTTTGTATTCCCCCATATAGATTGTTTCAATCTCCCAATATTTTCAAAGAATTTAAGATAGTGATAACTTAAATTTAAAAAAGTCAAAGTTAACGAAAAAAAACTCAAAAAAGATTGAAGAATTCAATTTTGTATCTCTTTTTGCCAAAATTTTAATTAAAACACCCTGTTGAGTAGTAGACTTCAGACTAATTCCAAAATAACAAATCCTTTTAGGTTATTCACAACCTTTTTGTAAAAGGTTATATCAAGTAAGAGTAATTAATTGTCAAGAGTAATTAATTGTTATAGACAACTTGCAGACAAGTGGTAATTTTTTAGTGTCGAGCCGATGTGACGTCGATGTCGCCATTCATAATAAGGGTGAATGTCTTTTTATTTTGTGATATTAATTAACTCATGAAGAATTTATATTAATCGGTTAACTGATGAATTGAAAGTCAACCGTTGGACCCAAAGCGAATTGAATACATATTAGTATTCAATTCGGTTTGGATGAAACCGAAAACTCCATTAATTAATGGAGCCATTAACCGATTACAGTAAATATATACCTGATAACTTGTTCGACATAACGAATCGAATGACATTGTGCAAAATGCAGGTAATTTAGCATTTTCGTCAAAAAATTCAACTCTTAAATACGATACCACAATAAGTACACACGTACTCGTATGTATCTAAATGAAATAGAGACAGGGCTACAACAAAAACGTACCAAACATTTAACTTACCAATGGTGATGGGCTAAATCACCTCCCCTTAAATTTTGTGAATCTTTCAGTGTCAAGTTCCTTTCATCAATCAATAGTGACTTATCTTTTTGCGCCAAGTCTTTATCCAAAAGATACATAGTTGCACGTAATTTACGCAGCTGTTCGTTCGTTTCTTTTAAAGCCTTATCCATCAGACACTGACATCCCTTGATGACTTTAAGCTCGCGACGCAAATTGCGATCAACCTCATCTTCACATAAATCCACCCCTAAACGCCCTTCCCGCAATACCAAACAACGTTGGCAAACCATTAAAGATCTTTCTTTAATAAATCCAATCGCATTCAGAATGCGACAACGATAAGTGTTCAAAGCTTCGTCTTCCAACAAGGCAGTTTTCTTTTGCTTATTTAATTCCTCACAAAGAAAACGTATTTCGCTGGCTCTCTCACGTAAATGGTGCTCAACTTCCCGCTGCCAATTCCGAGTCGTATCATTAACATCGTCCACAACACGACGAGATTCTCTTAAAATAAATCATTTCAGGGAGTAAATTTTTTCAAAATAATTTGCACACTTACTCCACTATACGTTCTGCCAACTTCTCTTGGTCGCACGTTATACGAAATTTCATTTTATTATTATAATCCCAGTCTTCATCAGAATATTTTGGAGGCATTCTAGCCATGGCCCCCATATTTCTACCACACAAATTTATGCCAGTAACACGTTTGGTTCTCATATTAGACAACATCTTTTCCAAATTAAAAAAAATTCTACAACCTGTTTCCTGTTCTTTTTATTAAATGATCTGACGTCAATTATGAAAAATTTTGGTTCGATTTTTTGTTACATTTGTTCCTTGAGTTTTACAAAGAAACTCTATGTGTACACATAACTACAGTATATATCGTCGTCTATGGTAATAAGTTCACGACGATGTCAACGTTTCTAAACATATTTCCCAATTCGAATTAATCTTTGATTCCGAATCCAAACATTAACTTCTGGTACAAGTTTAGACACATATTTTGTTCTACCCGCTGTATAGTTGACGTTTCAAATTTTATTGCAATCGATTTCCAAACGACATAATTGCTATAGCATAAATACTCAAGTAGTTGTTATTGCAATGGGTTCACAGTATTGATCATACAACATAATGTTTAATGTTGTTGTCTATAGTGAATAATAATCAGTTGTTGCCTTGGTGATACATACATACATATGTACATACGAAAATTAAAAATTAATAGGTATGTAAGTATGTATGTATGTATATGTACATACTCACATTGCGAGGGACGAATTAATTAATTATTTATCGTCATATTCAGAAAGACAAAAGAAGAGAATGCCTACCAACAACAATTTAATTATCCAATTTACACAGCGGAGCTGAAAAACGCTGCTTTCGGAAGTTGCTGCACTCCCATTATCAGTATTCATATACGAGTATATGATTGTTTGTCATCACTTATTAGATGATTTAGTTGAATGTAAAAGCAGTTTTTACTGCTTTATAACAGGTTAATAGGAAAAATTTTCATGCGAAAATTCCTTTGTAACTCTTAGCTTATTCATCGAAGTTTATTTATAAATTAGACTGTTAGTATCTAATGTAGATATTTTTTTACTTGCCCTTGTTCCTAATTATCACGGAATATTTATTATTGGTAGGGCAGGTGGTAAAAATTTTAGCACGACATTTACAGTTAAAGCAAATCGTTATCGAAGATACAGAAATATGTATGTAGGTATGAATGTAGGTTATCCGATTCTTTCTTAAAAATAGGGCAACTAGAATTGAATATTTCCTTTCATTAAATAAAATAAAAATAACCACTTGTTCTCTTTGTACCATTCAATAAAATATTTTAGAGACCTTTGAGCAAAAAGCTTTTCAAGCAAACTTACAACTATTTTTATCTCTATGCTAAGAATTTATATTGTACAGGTCTACATAAAAATACCTTTTACAACATATACTTTTGATCAATATTGATGGACGATAAGATACTTAAAAGTGTACCACAAATCATGCGACAAAATATCCACACAAATTCCAGTAATTGATTTTGCATTAGTTTTGTATCACAAAGTACAGGAAACGAACTACGTTTTAAATTAATATTCCATGACTTCTGAAAACAACGTAGAAATAAATTAAGGAACTGTGAGCCGGTTTGTGTGTTCATCTTCTAGAAAATGTTTATGCCAGTTTTTTAAACAAAAATACATGTACGAGCGCGTATGTGCATATTTATACCAGACACTCATTAAATGAGAATCAACAATATTTTTATATTATTTTGAACTAGAAGGAATGTAGGTTACCTTTAAACAGGCGCTGGAAAATAAAACATAAAACAATTAAGTAAGCGATAGAAATCGAAAATGCCATTTAAGTTTTAAAATTTAAATGAATTTTTGTGTTGCAATACGAATTGTTTACACGTGACACACAAATACACAAATAAAATTCCATCGATTTCCATCTCAAACTTCATAATTCGATAGTTTAAGTGATTTCAACATGGTGTATATTTATCTTTTTGTTGTTATATATCATTATTTTAAATTAAACTTACATACACATACTCGTATCTTAATTGTAAATGATAAATCTTTCCAACGAGCATTTATTCAATTTTACACACATACGCAATTGTTGTTTCTTCTTAAAATGTTTGAACAAATAATATAGTACATAAAGTATTTTTAGTGTCATGTGACCGGAAATTATTTGTCTCCTCAATGTTTCAGAGAACTGCCAACCAACATGTGAAAGAAAGAGCTCGAAATGTGTGTAAATTTGGTTAAAATTTAATTTATCAATAATTTGTGAAAGGATAAGTTTCCATAAGTTTGAGTTTGTTGTTAAACATACATCATATACGTTTTCTTTTAGTAATTTGTTAATGCATTGATAAATATTAATTAAATTCTTATTATATGAACTTCAAGTTTAAACCTTTATATTTGTTATCATTCATATTATATCTTATACATATTTGAAAAATGCTAACTATACTATGAAGTTTTTGTTTTTTAATGTGGAAGATTTTATTTTTATTTTTTATGTGTTGAAGATTAATTAATCCTCTGTTATAAGTAAAATTTGTTTATTTGTTGATTTGCTATTTTATTTTTAATTCATTATCTAAACTTTTTGGCTTTTCTATGTTAATAGAAAAGATTTAATGGCTTTTTCTAGTATTATTACATTTTTATATTTCAGGCAGTGTAAATTATGTTTTCATTATTATTTCTGTTTCTGTTTCTGTTTGGATTGCAGTAGTGTTTCTTTTTTATTTATTATTATTATTATTATCAGTTTTATGTTACTTTGTCAGTTCCTTTTATATGCTTTTCAAAAATTCTTTGTATGAAGTTGAATCTTAATTCGAGCTTAAAAGAAAACAAAAATATATTTATTTTTATGTTACTACTTTAAATCATAACTTTAAAAATAAGTTTTCAATTGTTATATATACTAAATTCAGCTATTTGAGTATTTATTTATTTTTATTTTATTTTTTTCTTTCTTTTTAATTTGAGGTAATTTTTAATATTTTTAGTTATGGTTCTTTATTCCTTTAAGGTTTTATTTCAAGTCCCGGGTTTTATTTGTATTTTAAATTTGTAGTTTAAACATTTATAAAAATAAACTTAGTTTTCAGTCGCAAACGTAATTATAATTTCTTTTAAGTGTTTCGTTATTTCGTAAAAAACAGATGTACTAAATATAAATAAAGAAACACGCATGTGTAAATATGCGAACACATACATACATACACATGAATCTATCAAAAAGTAAATTTTGTTTCCTATTAGAAATTTTACATTAGAAACAGTTACTTTCTGACAAAGAACTTAACTTAGCAGTATTTATAAATGTTTATTTTCTTCAAGAAATATTTATCTTTAACCTATTTGGTTGACAAAATTTAAATTATAAAACATAAGCTGCCAATTCAAATAAACAAAATATTAAATAATCGATCCCATAGTTTTAAAGTAGATTTACAGAAGTTTAAAGGAAACATAATATGCTAATATTCAGAAGTTAAGTGTTTTATTTGCGCAATTAAATTTTCAATGGTGCTTTAACTTTTCTTATACTTTATACTATTTATTTGTTGGATACTTTATATTTTAAATAATTCTTCTTGAATAACGTCGAAAATAATTAAAATGTCTTCCCGAAATTGCTTGTAGGATTAAGATAAAAAAGTTTGATGGCAGCTGCGTGCAATATTTAACTTGACAAAAATTTACAATAGCTGCATTATGCCCTCTACATATTTAATTCAAATATTCATATTCTCTACACCGTTATTTCTCTGTCCTGGTGTTTTGCAAAACCATTGACTCAATATCTCGAAATTTCGAGTATACTATTTATCCGACGTGGAAAAGATTTTCTTACAATAAATTTTAAACATTAAAGAATATATCCCTGGTTTTATGTAGGAAGGCTTTAACTGACGTAATTGTAATTTTACAATATTAGATAAAATCGCAATAGACACTAGTTATTACTTGCTTATAAAACCGCTATTGTCGTAGTCATGCAATCATGCATCACGCTTGTGATGTGGTGTCTTCGTGTGAAATATATTGGAATCAGCAAAAATCAGAAAACTGGATTTTTGCAAAATAACACGGCATTTTTTCATGTTATTTATTTATTTATTTGAGATATTAATTCGTATTGCATATGGCGCAGCCAAATTTGTGACATACATTATATGAGCGATTGTCTAAATTAATCTATTAATAAAAGTTTAAATTGCGTGGAAAAGTTCCAAAGCCTCTTAACTTATGCAGAGACTTTCGAATTATCCTTAAAGGTGTAGCCAGAATTAGTTCACTGAACCGGGAGACAACAACTTTGCTAATGTACATTTCAAATAGCCACCCGGATAAAAAAACTTTAATTTGTTAGAAAAGCTTTGCAAAAAGGAAATCGATTCTGATTGGACAGTCAAACTCCGGGGGGCTTTAGGATAAGAAGAGAATTTAAGGAAGAAAATAAATATGGGTTCAAATTGAAAAGGCATGGTTGGACCTTTATTGCTATTAAAATAGTTGCATTAATTTTATTTTTTTAGGGTTTGTAATATCTGAAAATATCCTAAAATTTTGAATTATGTTACGAGTGCATATCACTTCTGCACATTTTTCTTATGAAATTAGAAAAAAGAGAAACTTTAGGGTTCACTCGCTCATTGCCATTGAAATAAAAAGACACGTATTTTATTTTTTCCTGTTTTAATAATAACAAATAATAATATTAGAAATATATTTTCATAAAAAAAACTAAAAGTAAATTTAAAAAAAAATATGTATGATATTGACCAATTTTTAATTTTAAGCATTTTACAATAACGATTTTCTTTAATGATTTGAACAATAATTTTGTTTTGTAATAGGTAATCCTAAGATATTATTTTTATTTAATTATTATTTTATTTTTTTGCATCACTTAAACATGTAATTGAGCTTAGTGCAGTAACTATGTAACAGCACAGCTTAAATCAGAGCGTTGAACGTCCGCATTCCGTGAAATATATTTGTAAATACGTAACTTGTAGATGAAGTCTTGCTCAACGTTCTAATTGAAGGAGTGATGTTAACCACGTTAGAAACATCTTATCCAAAACGTCTGTAGTATGCTAAGATATCGCACCCAGCAATAATAGAATGAACACATAAAAAGTAATTTTTCAAATCATGTGATTACACGGTTACTTCACTAAGCGTTTCGAATATAAAAATAAAGAAAAATATTTGAATTGTAACTCTTCTGTTTCACTATAAATATTCACTTAACATATATTGATAAATTTACGGCTGATCATGGTTTATTTACTTTCTTTAGACTATTATTTATTTTATCTTTTATAGATGTATTGTTTTTTAGTTTAAGAAATTTGTCTATCATTATTATATAAGATATTTATGTATGTATATGTATGTACGTATGTATATGTAATTTTTAATTATTATACAAGTATGATACTTATTGTTAGTTTTTGTGTTTTGTATGTATTTTTAAATAGCAGTTTAGGAGCTTTTAATATTTTTCCTATAATAAAAAATATGTCTTGGTTTTTTAATGAAAATTTTATATTTTTATGTGTACTTAAAAGGCGCAAGCACCTAGTTTCTTTTTTCTGAATAAGATCTATTACATTTTATTGTTATTACAACTTTTCTTCAGATTTCTACTCAGCGATAAGTAGAACGTGGTTTAGAATAATTTATGGATGTTTGTATCACCATACTTACACTATGACTTTTTTATGAAATTTGTTACGTGCAACTTTTTTTGTTTCCTAATAGAAGAGGAGCAGAAGCAAGCTGTACTGAAAAAATACTTGGCATTTAAAAAACTTTGGATGCATTTTTTTATCCCACTTTGTCCAACAAGGAACAAATTTCATGAAAATAAATCGTAGTTAAATAGGTTACAAAATTATATGTATTACATTTTATATAATCTCAATGATTGCGCTTCTATTTAGAAAACTCTTATTTAACAATCTTATAAAGTTCGAATAATTCAAAATTATTCATGTACGTATTTTAATCTGACATTATTGACAAAGTTTGAAATCAAGAGAAGGACGCAAATTACGACATTCAATATCTATCGAAATTATTATTCAAATTGTAGGGAAGCTTCGCTCGATATCGAATGAGGTAATTTGGTCCCAGGTTGGGCCAAATTATGTTTCTCACAAATACATGCACACATACATATGTATATGTGTATGTATGTACAAATGTACATATATTATATACATAATTTCAAAAGGTAATTAATTAATTTTTTTTTCGAGTTCGCAATCAAAATCCAATCAACTTCTTAATTTTTACTCCCATACCAACAGATGGCCGCGATACATTATACGAGTAACATCCAATATCAAACTCGTTTTATTTTCCAATTGCTCCTCCTTTAATTTAATATAACATTAATATTCATTTTTGTATTATTAAATGTAACTAAACAATCTGCAACTTTGTCAATGATAAGGAAAGTGGTGTGTAAGTTGAGATATAAAAATAATTAAATTTGGACTACAACAGATTACGGCAAACCAACCTGAATCAAAATGCTTTACACTTTCTTAGATAAAATGAATAATGAAATATTTTGTACATTAGCTAGAAAGCAACAAAATATGAGACTCTTACTGGCCACTACCATTACCACTGACATAATATTGATCATCCCCATTATTACTTTCTTAACTTTAACATTTTCGTTTTTTTGTTTAATTTTAATTTTAAATATTATTTTTTAATCATCCGATTTTATAGTTCTGTTTTTATATGTAATATGTGTAGTTAACATTAATTTTTGTATAAAGTCAGCATTTCAAACACCTTTAACGATTGCCTTTGATGAATTTATGATGGCAATTGAAGGAACAGTTGCAGCTGCTTTTATGCACGCACTACGACATGGGTAGACCTTGCACATCCATCATTTCGTCCTGGGGAGAGGGGCGTGGTGGAAAAGCTTGCAAATGTGGCGGCGTAGCTCTTGCGTATATGCCTCTTGGAGCTAAGGGATATTGCAATCGATAGGAACCATCATGCGCTTGTCTTGGTGTACGTCTTGGGGAACGTGCTGGCATACGGTTAGCTCTTTGCATTTCTTCTAAAATAGATGGCGCTACATATGTGAAACCCTATAAATAGAAACAGCAGTTGTAATTTCTCTTCACGATCCGAATAGGTACTCATTTTTCTTTTCTCTTAATATAATAAACACTTGTTGGAAAAAATAATAAGAACGCCGTATTTTCTTAATTAAAAATGTTTTTCTAATAGCCTTTTTACACGACCTACATCTTACATCTTTCATCAATTTGCAAAGATGTTAACATCTTCCCATAAGAATTATACAGGGAAAAAAGTTTACATCTTTCTACATCTGCAGAAGATGATCCTTTCTCATTTTGTTCCACCTTACATCTTTCGTTATTTTAAGTGTCATCACTAAAAAAAATGGCAAAAAATCGATTTTCTTTTGGTCATCACTAGCAAAATGACATTGCAGAAAATAAACAAAACAAATTTATTCAACAAATAAATATTCATTATTTGTAATATTTTTACTTACAAGCATCCAAACCTTTCGAGGAAGGGTCACTTCTACCAAAACTTCTTCTTCATCATCATCTTCCAGAATGGCGTTCAATATATGAATGCACTGCATTAAAATTTGGGTTTGTTCTTGCAAATTAACAACTAATCCAATGATAAATGCCTTCTCCATATCCATTTTTTTTAAATATTTTTTATTTTTAACAAAAGTTATGCGTCTTTTCTTTTATTTTTTGACACCTGAATAAATGAAAGATGAAAGATGTTGCCAATGTAAATTCATGTTTCACATTTTCAACATCTTCCATGCGTTTCACAAAGATGTAGGTCAGTGTAAAAAGGCTATAAGTGTGATCTGCCCCGTCGAACACCAGACTAAATTCCCAAATGAAGAACATCAAGAGCATCTGATCCCTCAATAACAACAATAACAAACGAAGCAGCGTGATCGGCCATACGTCGTTCTCATTCGATCTTTCGACCATTAAAATCTATCCTTTCTAAATGCATCTCAATGGCAAATTGCGCAAAGAATACATGCGGTTGGGAGTTTGACATGAAGGCCATTAAGAGAAATGATAGATGGGAAACTTGCGGTAAAGTTTATAAGAACACATATAGCACGATTCCTGTGGAAACTCAATATAAATCGGGAGATGTAACCCCACCTCTCGACATTACAGTACTATTGCCTCAATTTGTCGGTAGCAAAGCAAAGTTTGTAGTCTACAAGTATACGACAGTAGAATGGAATGGGTATTTTTCATCCATATCCACAGAATATGTTATTATAAATCTCATAAAAGTAAAATATATAAAAAAATATTCTTAATTATCCTGTGTTTCGCATTATGATAATTATTTCGACAGGAGAACTTTCCACTAAAGTTACATAAGATGGACTTGAAGTTACACAAGTTACCATCGCTACGTGCAATTTTTTACTCTAGCAGAATGTGATAAATTTTCTACCGCAACGCACTTCTTAAAAACAAAGAAATATTAAAGACTGGGCAGGTTTTTATCATCAAATTCTATATGCAGTAGTATTATTTGTTTATACTTTCATTTATTTAATTAGTAACTTGATGATAATTAATTATTATATTTTTTATTATTAGTCAATCCTCTTGATTGAGCTATATACTCGTAGTCTGTATGATTGTTTGTTTTTATATATGTTTTTATAAATGTTTCCATGTTTATTTTTACTTTTTGTTAATCAGGGTTAATTTATTCAAAGTCAACCTTGACTGACTTAACACAAGAGACAGACACTTGCAGCTAATGCAGAGAATTTCATCTAAATAGTGCCATGTGTTTTCGAATGTTTCTATTAACAATCAATCAATCGGAAGATTAAAGTATTTTAATGAAAACGATAATGCATATTTTAGTTTAAGATTGAAGTGACGAGATTTGGTTTCGTAATGAAGGAGATAATTGTGTATGTAGGCGAGTCATTAGGCGTAACTTTTTGTACTTTTGGGCATATGCAAAATATTTTGGGTAGCTAAAGAGATATTTAACAATCATTATGGGTACATATTTATTTTGGATATACAATATATTTTTTTATTTTAATCCCGGACATGCCCCAAAAATTAATTTGGAAATGAGTTATGACAAAAATAGTTCTCTGTTCAAAACATTATTCCACTCGTTGCAAGTGCACTTACTATAAATTTTATTCAACTTCAGTTCTATTTTATTCGAACCAGAATTATCATGCATATTATTATTATTTTTATAAATCATTTATTCGACATATTGTCTCAATTATGAAGGTGGAAAAACAAAATGGATTTATATCGAATAAAATTTGTTTGTTGTGTTTTCTTGAATTTCAAATCCTCTGGTTTTGCTTGTGTAATTCTCAATTAATTTTTGGGAGTTTATGTATAAGCTAAGAGGTTTTGTTATTTTGGAATTAGGTTAAAGTCTACTGATGATTTGGTGTAAGAACAAATGAAATGCAGGGATATAGACATACTTGACCACATAACAAACAAAAAGCACTATTATTATTATTTTTTACTGACGATTTCAGAACGTCGGAAGAGTTCATTCTTTCATATAAATACGAATTTGTACGAAAGAAATAATTCATTCCACATTGTAAAATAGGCTGTTAGTCTTTTTCATGTAGTTTTATTTCTGAAACGTTCACATTTAATAATTCACAATTCTGCTAGATTTTTCGGTATGACCTCTTTATGCAACCGGAATCTCTTACCACTCAGGTTTGGAAAAAGAAACCACACGCAATGGGCTAAATATGGAGAAAGTGAATTTCAAATATTCTCGCCCAGCCTACAGCCTCAATCATCTCACGTGTTTTCGTTCTCCGATCGTCCACTGTTATTTCATGAATTTTATCGGCGTGACCCCTTTTGAGCCACGTCACTGCGGAATTCACTAAACCACTTGTTAACCATTGAAATGGATGGTGTAGAGTTCGTATAATATTTATAAAATTTTTTGCTGGTTTCAGTGATGCTTTTTTATTCAAAATATAATGTTTAATCGACACACTTTTCATTCACTTCTTTCCTCTTTCGGCAAATCAAACTCGCTTTTTTAAATTTTTTGTTAAAATTCACGAGGTTGATATAACGAAATACCCGGCAGCTCTGGTTGAAGTGTATAGATTTCTCAACTAGATGGCGCGGTTAAAAAAAAATATCTTTTAAATATGCTTGCATTTAATAAAACAAAAGACAAGCGACTGTTTTAGTTCATGGCTATTAAAGAGTGATCCAAAAGTTTAGTCAAGCGTACGTATTCAAGGTGTTCGGCACGCAAGCGCACAAGAATTAGTGGCAAAATGAACACCGTATATTATGTACTATATCAACAAACAGAAAACAACTTGAATATTTAAAGCAAACCGAAAGATAAAGTAAAGAAAAGTACAGCAGTTTACGAAAAGTGCTCATTTAAACAGGCCTTTCAGAACCAATTATCGTGTAAACACTTTTTTAAAGTAATACTGCTGAAAGAATCTAAATAATACTAATGAAATTATATGCGGTTTACTAATAATATAAATTTACACTGTATGGATATTTTTCTAACACAAAGAAAAGCGGTCAACATGAGTTGAAGAACACGTTATAATAAACAAAATAAAATTATAAAAAAAAGACGAAGCGAAAGATATTACTTTCGAAAAACTGGAACAATACAACATGACGGTAGAACTTTTAACGATTGCTTCTTTTTTAAAACATTAGCAAAGAGTAGGAATGCAGAAATATGAAAAAGAAAGACAAACAAACGTGTTGGGATGAAAGTGCAATTTCTTAATAAAAGAAAAAAAAAATAATACACAAGAGAGAAAAAAGATAATACAATTAAAGTAACTCACTAAAAACAGGGGTTTGACCACAAGCAAGTCTTATGCGGCGATTGATATTGTCGTGAATTTAATCACAAGCGACTGAATGAAAGAAAGTATTATACAGCTGCGCGGCATGATAAACATTTCTTGGCTAAAATAGTTATAAATAAAACACACACATACATACGAATACATGTATGTCTCCATTGAATGAATGATTTGCTGTATGTAGATGTTATATAATAAAAGTAGTACAAGCACAATAATTATAACTTAAATTGGTATTCATTTGTTGTCTTCGTACTTAACAATTATTAGATTAGTGAAAGATTAAATAATTTGAGAAGACTAAATGGTTGAAACCCCCCAAACAGAAGCGGTTGTTTGAATTTGTTAATGAATTCATTTGATCAAGTACATTTTTATGGGAACGGCCGAATACAACTAAACTAAATAACTAAATAATACAAACTAAACTAAAATAACCAATCAAATTTATCTCAATTGGCTACTACGCAAAATACTGGACGAAAATACTTCAATTGCATACGAATAACCAGGATGTTAAACGAAAGTACTGAAAAATATTATTATCATTTTCATCGGCAATACTTTCTAGCTTTTTTGCATGAAAAACACAAGCATCCTCCTCTTAAATGTCGTTACAACGATCATGGAGAAAGAGGCAAAAGTAGGACGGGCGGTGGTAGTAGCACTTGTTGGCTTTTATGCAGCCTGTTTATAAAATTTCTTTGTGTAAATGCAAGTCTAGCTGGAGTTGCACCACTACCACCACCAAATAGCATCGGTGGCGCAACGTCAGTAGTAACATCGCCAATAGATGCTTCTACAGCAACAGTTGCGTCTACTGCCAAAAGCTTTACCGACGATAACAAGCTAACAGCTAGTGAAGTTAGTCATCATTCAACACTCTCGAAGTTGGAAAATGAAGTAGGTATGACTGGTATCCCAGCAAGATCAATTTATTGCAAATATCATTGCTTTATTTATACGCACACAAATACAAACATACTTACCCGCAAGTGTGTATGTATGTAATATTCTTTATTTGTGCATTAAATCTAAGCCGAAACTTATCACAGCAGTAATTTCCAATCCACTCTCTGCTGCCGTGAGTGTGAAAGTGAAATTTGTATTATATTCATTTGCCGTACACATGCACACTCAAATACTATAAATGTTTGCATAGCTGCATATGGTTACAGAAAATGCAAAAAGCCCTATCTAACATTTTAAAAGTTTTAGAGTAGCAGCGTAAAACTTGTTTAAATAAGAAACGTGTAGACAATAAAGCAGACAGAATCTTACAATTCACGTGAAAAGGAAGCCACAAATTTATATCTTTATTATATCATTTTGCACTAATTGTCGTTACATTTTTTTAATTTGAACATGTTCCATGTTTCACCTAGTAAACTTTTAAAATGTTGGCTACAGCCATTTGCATTTTCACTGACGATATGTCCATATGGATGTAAATGTGTATGCATATTAATTTTATTAAATTTCAAGATAGAAATATAGATGTACAAGATACACACAATAGTTAAATATGGATGTCGTGAATGTTTATTTCACTTGTGCTAAAATGACTGATTCAATAACAATAAGCCAAAGCTTTTCAATTTGCATATTCAATACACATCCATATGTATGTATATCCACCCATACAGATGGTACGCATGCATGTGTATTTTTCGAATAAGGACAAGAATGCAATCTTGCATATGATATCAAAGGTTCTTCATCCCAGACCATCGCTGTATTGTGCCCAAGCAACTACTGCATGATTTAGTTCTATATGTCTGATAGAAGTCTGTCTGCAGTTCATAACGAATTAAATTTTCGCCCACTAAATGTAACTACAGGGGCTCCAGAAGCATATATTTTTGCAGTTTATGCCAATGATGTGCCGTATCAACTTCAATGTTCTTAATTGCAAATACATGCTGAGGATGCATTTTGAAAAAGGGAAGTTGAAACAAGTTTCTACTCGAAGCTTTTGGACGGAAAATTGCTCAGCAAAGAATCTCCTTTGGAAGATATAAAATTCAAACTCTGAATCGAACTATCCTTTTAGGAACTTATTTCCCCTTTATGTATTTATGATATGACAATAACATTGTCCGTTACGTCTAAAGCCTAAAGATGTTTGCAATATCGAGAAGGATGAGATATAATTTTCAAAATGACAATTCCTGGTTTCGATCATAATCCTCAGGAATCATCATCCTAATGATATGCGGGACAAGTTTTAATTACTTTGAATGGTAAATAATTTAATTATTTTGCATATTTTTAATATTATCCAAGCAAAAAATAAACGGGCTACTCTTTTAGCAACCATTTTTCAATGACTTCCAAAGTGGGCTATGCACATTTTTATATTTTAAGAAAGGAATGAGCTGGTTTTTTTGAAAGTGGTATAAGTCCACTTTATTGTCTATAGTTACAATCACAATTTCGATAGTTCTATTTTGAAATAAAATAAATAAAAACAGTTTTGCTGTACAATGCTATCGCACAAATATTTCTTTTGAAAGTGTAATAAGTCCATTCCTAATAATTACAATTAAAACAACCTCCTTATTGCAATTGATTATTGCTACTTCAGTGCGCGTTGCTCATTAGCAGATATAACTTATCTACCGCTAGTGTATTGAAAACAACATTGTTAACAAGATAACGGTATTATTGTTCTGATGAAATGATGAGAAGTTGTAATATTATTTGGTTCTTATACTAATAGATTTTTAAAATAACTGAAATAAACTCTCAATGAACTTGGTTATTCGTGTATTTAAATGTCTTCATTTTAACTATTGCTCTTTACATAAAAATCCATTTCAGTAAAGCTTTTATTTCAAAAAAAAAAAAAAAAATAAGGATTTGAATTTGCTCCTGTTTTTATTTCTTGTAATATGTTATTTTTGAAAGTGGTATAAGTCCGTGTGTAGCTAAAAAAATCGTTTATTCTTTAAAATAATTTTAGTAATTATTATATCATAATAAAATTTAAAAGGTGTATACGAGTAGTGTAAAAAACATCACTCAAATTGATTAAAGTTGGCCAATATTTTTAAAATCTGCCTTATTACCGTTCTCGAATCGACTCGAGTGTTTGTAATAGATTAAAGAAAAATTCTGAATTTTTCTTTAATTTATTACATTCTTTCGAGTCGAATCGAGAACCGTAATAAGGCCCATTGATTCAAACGCTAACCCTTAAATATCTCAATATATGAAAAAATGGACTTATACCACTTTCGAAAAAAACCAGCTAATATTCTTAATCACATATTAAAAGTTTTGTGTTGTCAACTTCATTATTTTTCTGCTCAAGTAAAGTGAGAGCAAGGCGAATTTCATAATACCATGATTTCAAAATACAACACTGCTGAGAACACGAGTATTTTGTGAGTGGACAAAAATTTTCTGACGTTAAAAAGAAATGCTTGACATATGAGTTCAAGAAACCAAATATAAGTTAAAGTAAAACTTTCGACTGTGAACACGAAAATTCTTTTTGGAGCTTGGCATTAATCGGGGAAAAAGTAGAAAATCGTAAAACAGAGGTAAATATTTTTGTTTTCTTTTTCGATTCGATATTTATTTTTCGAAAAATTTTATTTCCAGGAAAAATCTTCCGCTGAAAAGCATAATAAATACGAGTTGATATCGACATATGAACTTAAATTTTTTTAATTTTTTTATTATTTCGCACATTCGAGAATTTCGTATCTGTAACTGAACTGAAAATAAGTATGCAAATGTAAAATTTAAAAATACTTTAATTTTTACAATATTAGAAGTGGATTCAATTTGAATAAACTTATTTTCTAATATTAAACATAAATGAAAGTACAAATTCTTCAACCTCCAGAATGACCAAGACAATGAAGATTTTTCTACATTTTTGTTGTAAGAAAATTACTTAATCAGTGTCTATTATAGGATAATTTTAAGGACTGCCAAGTGGAATCTTAAATCAGTGAATAAAAAATTTAAGTGATTTGATTTATTTCTTCAAAATTAAAACATCAAATTATTTTCGGATGTTTATTAGCAATTAAAAAGTAAATTTTAATAAGTGATGGTAAACGAAAATACACATGAGTACTGATGATGGAATGTGTAGCGGATTTCGAAAACAGCAGTTCTGCTCTACTGTGTATGTTGAATAATTAAATTTGTGTCGATTTCTGTTGATCTTTAGTGATACACAATTTGGTGCATCGGAAGACCTACAACTAATTGATTTAAATTCACAAATTACACTGCTGTTCGACTCGTTTAAGTGGCTCAATATCGTGAAAGTCACTGAAAGGAAACTATAACGTCTACACTATCAACTACCTCGAGAAAAGGGCGTTCTAACGTACAAGATTCAAGATTCTCCGTAATACAATCGAACTTGAAATATGTAAAATCACACAATAAGGGAGAGTGTTGAATTATTGTGATTGTTGCGTCATTATGTGCATATGAACTAATACATGTGTGCATAAAATGCACTTTGATTTAATTTTCTCCGATTGTAAAACTGATTTCAAATGAAACTTACACAATAAGAACAAATCAGCTTGAGAGATACATAGTACATTTTTACAACCTTTAGGTCAATTGTTAAATATAAGCTGATCTATAATGCGACTGCAATTAAATTTGGGCCATTTCAATTGCATTATATTCACTACATACATAGCGCAACGGTGCCTCTAAAGACGGTCATGCCCACCCATTGAAAAAATCTTACATCATTTTCTCTACTAATTTTCCCAAAAATACAGTTATAAGCGCTCTTTGTGATATGCAGTAGTATTTAAAAATAAATATTAATTGGGCGTTACTGGAAATTTTTAAATTTTGTGTTGACTCTACCAAAAGGAAGAACTGATAAGAGACAAGAAGAACTGATAAGAGACATTAGAAAACATGACATAGAGGGAAAATTACAACGTAGCGGGTGATTTCTTTTACAACTTTCTTTCTGGCAACACCGTTTTTGGCATCTCAGCTCGTTACTGTTGAACATGTTCAGGTTACGAAAATACATCGTGCTAATTTCTCGTAGAATGGGTGCTTACTTCCAGTTGAATGGATACGTGAACAAGCAAAATTGCTTATTTGCTGTGAAGAGCAGCTAGAGGCATTGCAAGAACTGTCAATGCATTCCGAAAAATGCACTGTTTGGTGTGGATTATGGACCTGTGGCATCGCTCGACCGTACTTTCTCAAAGACAACGAAGGTAGGAATGTTACTGTAATGGCAGAGTTGGACTTGACTGACAAGCCAACATTTACATAAAATCTTCTTTAAAATTGAATTATATAGCTAGATTGTTCTATCGCCTCAAATAAAGATTTCATATATCTCTCTAAATTGTATGTGTTTCTTTTTTAACCAAATCCGAAAGCTCTAAAATATCACCCGCTATTGGCTGATCAAGCAATACATATTAGAATTACTTAACTAGAAACATCATAAGATACAAAAACGTGTAAGATAAATTGGATATGTGTGAAGGCCAAAGTCTATATCACAATTTATAATTTAATTGCACCAATTAAGAGATTTTTCCGTACTTTTCCGATAGTAATTATCCAATAAGTTTTGGAAAAAAAATTACAACGTAATCGAACACAATTGAGTAAAATTCACAAATATTTAGAAATTAAATTATTACAAGAAGATATGCTAAAACTCACTTTCTGTTTGCATTATTTGTAGTTGAACGTTTAATCAAAGATTGGGCGGCGATAGTTTGGTTGGCACCAGAGGAAAAATTTATGCCACTTGGTGTAGACGAGTTTTTGGCACATGTACACCCGGAAAGTAAAGACAATTCTTTTACACCTGGATTATCATTGCGAGACAGCTCCGAGAAATCATTCTTAGTCACAAACACAGAAATAGGTAACAAACGAATACAGCGAATTGATTATTTCATCTTTACAGCTGTACGAATAATTTAAATCGCATATCTGTTTGCAGAAAAATTATTGGAGAACGGAACATCATTTATATACGGACGTAATCCTAATGTCTCCCCGGTACCTGTTTACGCTGTGGTAACGTTGTGTAATCAAGCCATAAATGGAGAAGAAACTTTGCCATCCGTACCGCCACTTCCACAAAAATTAGCAGCATTTCAAACAACTTACTCACCTCCACCACTAGAGCCAGTTCTACAACATGGCTTTCTTCCGTCAGGCTTCGAAATTGCCAACCCCACTAGAGGTCCCTACATACCAATAACATTCGGTCCACAAAATCGTGCTGACAATAACGTAAGACGGTCGTCACGTTTGTATCCAATGTTTCATAAGACTAAACGAAGTATAGCAAATCTGCCTAGCACGGCCCCGGTTCCACCATACGGTTTGGCAAAGGGGGAATCTGCACAAAGTTTCACTTTCGATTCCACAAGATCTGAGGTCGAAGATGAATCCGAAAATGTCAATGTAAATAACTTTATAGCCAATTTAGTTGATAATGTAAAATTTAGTGTACCATTTAATGAAAAAGATTATAATGTTGTGGAGAAAGAGAATGGAGCGCAAATGTCTGGATATGTTTACACGAAAGGCACCACAATACCATCATTTCATGTAACGTATTGGATGTTTTACCCATACAGTCAGGGTAAAAATATGTGTACACTAAGTTTGGGTCCCTTTGGCAGCATACCATTTCCAGCTGTATACGGATTTTGTTTGGGACGCAAGATCGACATTGGCAGTCATATAGGCGATTGGGAACACATGACTTTGTATTTTACAGGATCGGCAGAGCCCGAAGCGATGTATGTTTCCGCCCATGATGCTGGCGCTTACTATGCCTATAACCGATTAACCGGTTCGTTTGAATTCAAAAGACAAGAAACACGCAAAGGCATTTTGCAAAGGCCTAATTTTCCCAAAACTGTAACAACATTTAATAACCATCCGGTATTGTTTGCCGCTAAGGTATACATACTCACAGCTAATATCTACATACTATATTCAATTTTAACAAGTCCTAGCTACATACATGCATACATATATACATTTACTATGTATGCTTTTATATAATTTTTTATTTAAGGGTTCCCATGGTTTATGGACAGCTCCTGGAAAACACCGGTTTGTTAAAGTTGCAAGATTATATGATATTAATGGATTTGGTACACCCTGGAATACATGGAAACACATTCAGATCACTTACGAAAACCTAAAATCGTATGGTTAGATTTTTCAAATTCAATTCCTTGTAGGAAAATTAAAAGAAATTTGTCCATTTAAAGGTCGCGCTTTTGCGCCTTCTTGGCTGTCGTTTAAGGGAAAGTGGGGAAATCCAAAAAGCAAATGCCACCCTCTACGACGAATTGGTTTGAATTTTTGTGAATTCACTGATGGGCCGACTGGTATACCACTTAAAGAGCCACATTTTCAATGCGGTAATGCTCTTAGACGCTGACAGATAGAGATGCGAGTGGTTTGTGTTTGATGAAATTTTAGCAGTATTTTAATTATCGTTATAAACTAACTATTGGTGTTACTTTAATATTAAGTATGTATTTAATTTATGTTTAAAAAACATTTACAAAAAATTATGGAATTCCATTTTCATGGAAAATTTCATTTAAATTGAACTGTAATTTCCACCGATATCGAATGCTGCAATTTGCCTACATCGACATGAAAATCTTTTACTTTGGCAAATCTTGTTAAATTCGAATATCTTAGATGTGGAAAAATAAAGTAAAAAATTAAAAATCGTCCGAACATAAATATGGCAACCATTTTTTTATTGTTTTCAATATCTAAATGTGGAGCCTCATTAACACTGCGTTTACATTAGACAGTGCTGTTAAGACAATAGCAACACGCACACACTTTTTCACTAACACTTGCACACTTTTTCAATTGTCTGGAGTACTGTCTTGAATTTTTTGAAGACAGTAAAATAGGACAGTGATTTGACATATGCTGACAATAATTGACATTTGTCGAAAAAAAGAACGCACAGAACACAGTTTTTATAGTAAAAAGCACAGTAAAAAGTTTTTTCTTTATCACTTTCAGTTTTTAACTTATATAGCTCGCGTAATACGCTTATTGTCGCAATTTCCAATTCCACTTTCTTGTTTGACATTTTTAACGGAATGAATTGTCTTAACTATTGTCTGGACGCTAATACGTATTCTTTTATTGTCTTGACAGCACTGTCTAATGTAAACGCAGTGTAAGGTTGTCGTTTTCGTAGTTAAAATAAAACGACCTCCATGTTAAAGGTATGCCAAGCGTTGCCAGACTTTAGCGATTTCGTCACGACTACGACAGCCATAATAAGGCTGGTGGTGTTCGAACACTGACTTCACCTATGAGTTGCTTAATATTCGACCTTATTACAGGCATGTCTGGATTCGCAAACAATGATTTTATGCATCGCCTGCTTTATGTTCTTTCGAATAGCGGTATCTAATAAAATATATATCCTTGATAGCTAATATATTCGTCCGGTGTTTCAGATACCGGATTTGTTTAATGATTTTCTTCGTAGCCGAACTTTGACCCTCCGGAGAGAATTTTATCTCTATTGAGTTTAGAAAGTGTCTCGACTACTAAAGAACTTCTCTGGCGTTGTCATTGTTGTTTGTCTTCAAATGCAATTTTTCTTGAAATGCAAATTTTCTTCAAGAGAATTTTTATATATAATTTCTTAAACGCTACTTGCGATTGCGTAAAATGTACGTTTTATTAAATTGTATTTCACGCAAACTCATATAATACGCCATGAATATCAGAAAGTACATTGAAGGTAATAGAAGCGAGAAATAGTTTAAAGGGGAAATGATCCAGAAATCGGAATCTAACAGAAAAACATACATTAACAATCGTTTCGGAGCCAACGCAAATATTGAATGATAGCGGCGATAGTGTATCATTTAGAACTAAGATAACAAACACTCCCCATACTCAGGAAAATTTATAAAGTATGGCATCAATAGCAAATAGCAGAATGGGAATCGGCCTTTCACCATCGGAACTGTAATACATGCACCGATAAATAAACATTTATTTAAGTTTTATCCACTTCCCTAGAAAAAACAAAGTGAACAAACTAACACGATAAAGGGGAAGCCCCGTTTTGAGCGCATGTTATTACTCGTTGAATTACATATCAGAAAAAGCTATCACATTTCAATGAAAATTTAATCCCAACAGGAGCATAGTAGGGTTGTGTCCCGCAGCTTTGAGTTAGTTCAATTGAACGCTTAAGTAAACTGAGCGACGTGAGTGTTCCCTGCAATTGGCAATTTTAGCTTAGTACGAAACTTTTTATATTGGCAATACCGTAGTTAATAAAACTAAGTTTTTATTCTCATGAAAAGAAAATTAACTAAGCAGGAATAGTTGACATAAGCTCATATATATGTATGTATACATAATCTTGTGTATATTATTACACTTTTTAAAATATTTTATTTCTTGTGGCCTCTGCTCTCAATACAACTACATATTTGAAATTTCAATTGTATACTTAGCACACACGTTTGTATAAAAATTAGTATTACCACCATCAAAAATAAATACTTATCCCTTTCTTTATCCGCTTCTGTGAGTGACTACACATGACTGACGGAGTTAACCATGGTATATGCCTCAGAAGAATGGTAAATCTATATAGTTATCTGGCAAACTCATCTATTTTATACGAATTTTAAATTTCAAATTTGGGACCTTAACAAAAATTACGCGTTTATTTCCTGTTTTTAGTTCTCTTTTAAATTATGCACAAATTACCAAAGCAAAATAGCCATAGCAGGATATGGGATATTAGTTACTTATTCAAAAAGTGTTACATATTATAATAAACACTAATTTGTTTAAAGCTTTGATTGGCAAATATACCAAAAATACCTCGAAATGCCGCTACGGTAGGCAAAGCAATTTAGGGAGGAGTCTTTACAAACTCATATAGAATGGAGTGACATAAATTCCACAATAATGCAAATAGTGACAAAATATGAATCAAATAACTGGTACTATAACTAGTATTTAAACTAGTATATAACAAAATAATCAGTTGGGCTCCTATAACAACCTAATGTTAAAACAGATAGTTCCATAAATGAAAAACGGAAGATAGGTAGTTAGTCTAAAGTGCAAAGGAACTAACATATTTCCAACCACATACTAGTTATTTTATCTGCAGGAACATGTCACAGTCGAATTTGTGACTAATAAAAGAATGAAGAAAAATATTTAAGTGTTTCTTTATACTTTGAAAATTGTGATTGCTTTGTTGAGATAAGAACTCTAAGCTGATTATTCTTATATCTAACGATAGAGCTGCCATAGCCTTTCTTTGTTTCAGAGGCGCATTCTACACATGAATATGTTTTTCTTGTACTTTTGACAACGGGATTCATATTTTAAATCCACCGGCTTGAGTAATTGATTAGTAGTCAACTTGTGTTTGTAAATAGAGTTTTGCCATGTAGTATTGAATATAAAATAAAATTCACTCACTTGGAAAATTAAATTGACACTTTCACTAAGGGTTGTTTCATCTGGAGAATCTACCGGAATTTGTCTAGTAAATCTGGTATCAAATTGAGATACGTCATCTTCACTGCGCTGTAAATAAAAAATAAGATTGAATAATGCATGTAAACACTTACATATGTATGTGTATAGAAACTAATTATTTTTACCAAAAGTGGTTTAATAGGTGGGTCCAAACGTCTAGCAAGTACATCATCCCAATTTACATGCTTAAAGAAAGGATGAGCCTGAACTGCTGCAGCATCTTCAGGTCCACTACCTAAACGTTGAGACTCTTGACGTTTCATTAAACGACGAACCAAATCTCTAGCTTCAGGTGTTAAATAAGCAGGCAAATTAAGTTTGGCTTTTAAAATAGTCTCTATAGTTTTTTTGCGATCTTCAGCAGTAAAGGGTGGCTAAAATTGAAGACATGCATTAATTAACTGTAATTGTAATAAATTTAAAATGTAACTTACCACACCAGTTAACATATCAAACATTAAAGCGCCTAATGACCACCAATCTACCGCTTTGCCATGACCGCGACGTGTTAGAATTTCAGGAGCCCTAATTAAAATTAAAAAAAGTTTTTGAATCAGACGTTATTTTGCACATACGCTTGATTTTTCTTACATATATTCTATAGTGCCACAAAAAGTGTGTGTAACAATGCCTTCTTGTATATGTTCTTTGCACAAGCCAAAATCTGTTAATTTTACATGGCCTTGAGCATCCAACAAAATATTTTCTGGTTTAAGGTCGCGATATATAATGCCCAATTTATGCAAATGACCCAAAGCCATAATGATCTCGCTTAAATAAAAGCTTTAAAAAGATTCAAGGAAATGATAATAAACATTAATTCTGCTAAAGGTCGATTTCATTACTTCTTACCATGTTGTATCCTCTAGGAAAATACCTTCACGCTCCAAATGCATAAATAACTCTCCACCACTTAAATATTCTAAAATTAAATATAGTTTTCCATCCGTTTGGAAGGCATAGACTAATTCTACAATAAATGGATGTTTGACAGCTTCTAGTATGTTGCGTTCAGCGCGAGTGTGTGCTGTATCTTTTTGATTTGTGACTATTGAAGCCTTTTTCAAAACTTTCATAGCAAAATATTTATTAGCATCACGACCAGAAGTTTTGCGCACCTTTTAATTAAATAATATACATTAAAATCATCATATATTTTTATTTTAGTGTTGTCTTCTTTTTTGTAAATATTTACATACCTGAAATACTTTGCCGTAACCACCTTTACCTAGAACTTTCTTCAATTCGAAATCTTTTGGTCCTAATTTTATTTTTCCAGGGTTTACATTTTCCTCTGATAATTGTATAGTTTCTTGACCTTCAGCTCTATAATATGAAAATAAACAAATTCATATTCATATGTATGCGCATATGTGTACGTTTTAAAATACCAATATGGAAATCGAAAGCAAAATTCTAGCATCTATTTTGCAAAATGCAACGCAACAAATGACAAGATTTTGAATCTGTTTTGTTTTTATTACCATTTTCTTCCGTATAAAGTTATTCAACACTAAGCGTTGCTGTTTACAAATTAGGAGCCCTAATTTTGTGTTAGCGATAAAAACAAACTCTCATGGTTAAAAAAAGTCAGCAAAATAAATTAATGCATTTTATAAGTTACTCGTATTACAAACAGTTAAAAAGTATAATGGTTGTTTTTGAAAATATCCGTTACTTACTCGTGTTGTACGTTTATGCTTAATTCCGGTTCCAAATCAACCTAAAAAATAAAAAATATGTATAGATATAAATTTTTAAATATAATTAAAATAAAATAATTTTGTTTTCTATTTATTTATCAGATGTTGCGTATATAATTACATAACCACCACATAAAATGTGACTTTGTTGTTCCCAGGACATTTTCATTCTCCAAGAGCTTTCTTAGTAAGCGAACACGTTGTTCCCCTTTGGATTTTTAAATCAGCTGATGCTTTTTACCTCACAAACATTAGTCTATTTTTTCTATGTGTACCTTCTATAAGTTATGTTTGTTGTATTACTATGTAAAACCATCCTATTGAAATGCATAATCTAAATCTTCCACAGAGAAAACAAAGTAACCAAACTAACTTTCTCAAAAACCATAAAAATTGCCACAAATTCACCTAAGTACACATTGACAGAATACAAAAAATAGTTTTAAATCATGAAGTACAAGTAAATGGTCCTAAAAATTACGAAAAATCATAAATAAAAATTGTCCTAAGAAGTAAAAAAGTCACTGCTAAATAAGGTTTTCTATACAAAATGTTGGTGGCAGTTGTTATACATATGTATGTATCCACCTAACCAGAGATAAACAAAAAATTAATTAACACATTGATAGTAATTTACAGTATTGCTTATCTAGACACTATTGGTTTACAAGTTAATAACACAAGTATTAATCCCTTTATAAAAAAACAACAGTTTTAACATGGCAAATCAATAAAATGTATCCATAAGCAGTAAAAAGATAATAATAATATACTATATAAAATATGTTAATAAATTTCTGAACTAATAGAAAATAATCATTTCAAGTTGGCAATATTTAAAACAGTGAATATGTTATTACTTTATTAATAGATATAATCTAACGTCTATGTTTTGATTTATAGCACATAAAGCTATACAATAATCAATGGCCTTATTATTTTAAATGTATTTGTAAAATTTCAGAACTTGTTTTTGTTTTAAATGTATTTGTACGATAGACCGATATCGCCTGACATCGTAATCCATGCAGTAAATGTTATTTATGCGATATTGTGGCGAATGTAATCATGTTGTAAGAACTAAATATAACCATTATAATTATGGTAATATCCCAAACTTAATAATACGTTTTGTTAAATTAAACATGCATAAAATTATCTGTACAACAGATCAATGCAATATTTCTATTGATATATTTATATTCTTTTAGGGGTATCTATAAATATTAGAAATTAATTTAAGTAGAACTTTTTACTTAAGTAAAAATTTCTCATACGTTTAGTCAAAGTACATATACCCAGTTCTATGAAACAAACATGAACTAACAATTTGAGGTGGCAGTACTACTGCAGATAAGATTCAGTAGGACGCAATTGTTTAAAGGTGTACTTGTAAAATGTTTTTAAATGCAACTGTACGACAGAATGATATAGGGACAGGCAGTAGATGTGTATTCAACATAAATTGTCATATATATGTAGAGCGAAATATCACTTTATTGTTTATCACTTCATACAAAATTTCTTAAGGGAAATAACACAAATTGTGTATTACAAAAGTTTTAATTACGGCGTCTGTGCATTACATTTGATATATGGGGAGCTTAAAGGGTTAATAATTTCATCCGCGAAGCACTTTAATATCTGTGCTGTCATCTTATATTGGTACACCATGTAGACAAATTTTGACATTAGCACAGGTAAAAATTAAAAACGAAGTGAGTTGTAGAGGATTCTGCATATACTTGATATAGATACATGTACTTTGCTTTAGAAAAACGTTTCATTTTCAAATAACACTTCTTTGAGGACTTTTAGCGGAAAACCAGACCCATTAT
Organism: Linnaemya tessellans; assembly: GCA_951800035.1. Classification (NCBI taxonomy): domain Eukaryota; kingdom Metazoa; phylum Arthropoda; class Insecta; order Diptera; family Tachinidae; genus Linnaemya; species Linnaemya tessellans. The sequence continues at coordinate 1,149,000 of OX637535.1, forward strand.
CAATTTATTGTTTTTCGATTTTCATCCCAATATAAATTGACTCTTTGTTAGCTACACCCGTGTGTTCGCTTTTGTAACCTGCAGCATCGTGCAGACAAATACTAGTTTTATAATGCGATTATATGAAAGCATACATATATTTAATCTAACAAAACTAAAAAGGTATAGGTACCAAATTGTATCTTTATCAGGTAAAAACGACAGCATGAAAATGATATTTCTTCGAATTTTGCACGAAGTTTTTGAGATAATTTTTTCGACACACCGATAGGAAAACCAGAATTAAATTTGTCCGCATGAAATACACCTACATTTTATTTAGCTCACGTAACATCATTACGTCTTTCACAGGTAACAGGTAATGTAATAATCTTTGTTTATGTACACAAAGAAAATTGAAAAATGGCATACTGAAGTCCAAATATTGCGAAAAAACATGCAGTTAGACACTTGGGGGATTCACACTGTAGTCATAAAGTCATGTCATAAAATAATAGCACGAAATATATGACTAGTGTGTACAACCCGTAATAACTTAGTATGCTACTTCAAACATCGATCAGCTGATAAAAAAACAACATATTTAAAATTAGATGTTATCAAAACAAACGATAATTAAGAAGTTGTTGAAAATGGCAAAAAGTCTAAAAACTCCATTTCTATTTAAAATTATTAAATTTGTATTCTGGTGCATAATATCTAAATGAATTTGTATGTATAAACTAAAACAGGTGCTGCCTTGATATGAGCTGAATAATTTTATTTTGCGGCGGAATACGGAAAAACGTTCAGTGGCTGCCAGCTACGTAAGTTAAACGAGAAAAATATTCACATGTTGGTATTTAGTTTTTGAGATTTAGTTCTCTTTTAATTTATTTTATAAAATTCTTCACAATTTTATATATCCCTGAAGAAGCTACACAAAGAAGTGGCGAAATATTTGAATAAAAACATAATTTTTATATAAAAATTAAAAAAATAATTGACCTTTTGCTTAAATAAACATAAATGAAATTTAATATACAGACATATAGGTATGAATAATTTTTTATCCGTTTTTTATGTCGTGAGTCATATATAAGTAACGGCACCAAACATATACTTTCGCCGTCTCGCCTAAAGATTTTCAGCCGTTCGACTCAGATCTCTATGACAAAACAAAAGCACACCTGAAAGAGTGCTATTATTTTATGACTTGTTTGTATGCAGGAGCACAACAACTTCTTTAAACCGGTCTAAAATATTATGAGTTATGGCAATATGACAAAATAGCACAGAGTGTGAATACCCCAACTAATTTGGAAAAGCGTTTAATTAAATCTGCTCTGTTTATGTCACCCACTGTATATTATGTATAGTATGTGTATATAGTGAATGAAACTGCATGGCATTCAGAAAATGATCATGATTTATATCTTTTTCTTTATATTATAATTTCCGCCTATCAATTGATTAACTCAATATTCTCGAGTTGTCTGCTTCTGCTTGTGTATTTAGTAGTATGTGTTATAATACGCACAGTCATATATGTATTTACATACATGCATATATACCCATGTATTTATTTTTTATTGCTTGTTTTGATTTTTATTTGAAACTGAACGCTTTAATTAAATATTTCAAAAATACCATACTTACATCGTCCAATTCAATTTTATCATCATCTGAGTCACGAGGATTCTCATCCTCGTGTAACTCAAGAACAAAGAGTTCGTTGGGGTCACTCACGTCAGCCATTGATAGCAGCAAAAAACTTATTATACGGGAGGAATTCACGATGAAGCTATCACCTCAACAAAGCAGTTGCTGTGACAAAATCTTTTTTTGCTTGATTTGATATTATTCTTGCCTGCGTCGGTACCAGCAGTGGAGATCCAATACATAAACTTTTTTCAAATGCGTGCGCAGCTAATATATTAACTATAGTTGCTGCTGTCTGCGCCTTCAAAGACCTTGAAGTATCTCTTCAGAAATACTCTAAATAGAAGACCTTTTTTGTCCCAGGTAACTTATCGAACAGACAGTCTGATCAATCAAAAGGCAATTTAGACAATCAATAAACGGACTGATGGATAGACGATTTTAAAAGTCCAGAGCAATAATATTAAGCACGCTCGTGGCAGAACTACACAATACACACACAATATATTTTAAGACAAAAGAGCACACTAAATTCGTGTCTGTATAAAAAATTTGCATAATGAGTTTGCGAATACAATATTCAATATTTTTATACAATTAAGAGAATATCGAAGAATGTTTAATCAAGATAACGCGTTTATTTCACAGCTTTATATTTTTTCTTCTGTTGTTATAAATAAAATTTCACATCACACTGATGACGAACGAGCGAATGAAACACGAGGAAATTATATGTTGCCACACTTATAACTTATCAATGAAGCTACCACTACGAATCTGACAAGTTAGGGCAGCCGATTTAACAAAATCTAAATATTCACTGAATTTGGTATACATATATACAAGTTTTTTCCTTAAACCTAAATACATGATAGACTAACATACAGTAATCTTATTCGCGGAAGTTTTGTTGTTTATGGACAGTTATCGACGGCGCTAGCAGTATGCGGTATCATATTTTTTAGGATGTTAAACATATATTGCGGAAACATGTTCTGAGACGTACAGTCCTAACTAATCACCCTACTTCAGTATTGTACCATACTAACACAAAGGTTGAAAGTGTCCTTGCTCCAGGGAACTATACTATATATCGATTGCATACCTCTGATCGATTAATAATACTGATGGACTACTCAGAACCAACTATTAAATGCACTTATATGTATTCACACTGTAAATTCAAAACTTGGCTCCACTTTTAAGCAAATTTGCGTATAGGAAGGAGGAGAAAAAGTGATAAAAGGCAAGCAAACAACGGCACAAAGAAAATAATTTTCAAATTTGTTATATACTCATAGAAAAAAGCCCTGTGTTTGCATTCTTTTAAATCACAAAGTGTGTACTTTAAACATCTCTTAATTTTCCTTGTTTAGTTAATTTAATAACTGTAAATAAAAGTAATTATATAGAAAACTATTGAACACAGAAATCAATCAATATGTCACAAGAAGATGCCACAGCTGTTAATCCAAATGATTTAAACGATTTAAAGGAACGCATGAAACTAATAGTAGAGGCTGACCCGAAGCAATATCATAATGAGTATTCTTTAAAACGGTATTTAAGGGCATTCAAAACAACTGATGAAGCATTTCAAGTAAGTTTGTGGTATATTGGGAGATTCTGTACACACATGGATTTTGTTTTAACTTTTATTTCCCTCGCAGGCCATTCTCAAAACCAACAGATGGCGTGAAGAATATGGGGTAGAAAATTTGACCAACCTGCCAGAATTGCAGAAACATTTTAACAAAGCTCGCGTTTTAAGACATCGTGATTGCATAGGACGGCCTGTTATTTATATACCGGCTAAAAATCACAATTCCAGTGATCGTGATATAGACGAATTAACGAAATTCATTGTAAAGTGTTTGGAAGAGGGTTGTCAAAAATGTTTTGAGGAAGTTACTGATAATTTATGCATTGTTTTTGATTTAATCGAATTCAACACATCCTGCTTAGACATGCAGTTGGTGAAGAATATGATATGGCTGTTAAGTAAACATTACCCAGAACGCTTGGGCGTTTGTCTTATCATCAACTCACCAGGAATATTTTCAACAGTTTGGCCATTAATACGTCAATTAATCGATGATAACACGGCAAAAAAAGTTGTGTTTGTGAAAGATGAAACAGATTTGTGTAAATATTTAATACCTGATATTTTGCCATCAGATATGTAATTGAACGAATCATATAATAGCAAGCAGATCTCTTCTGCATTTAATGAAAATAATTTAAATAATTATGTTATTATATCACACTTGTTTAACTTAAAAGCATTCAATATGGGATTTTTTTTTGTACAATAATACTTTGTTATAACGACTGTCCGGCGATGTCGCAAGCTATTGTTCGAACGAATGATAATATTCAAAACAAATTTAAAAATTGGAGTCTGCTTTATATGTTGTTTATTCACCAATCAGGCAGCTACTATTTTGCTTAACTGTGTGTTAGAAAAGTTCTTCGTTATACTTAAATCTATTATAACGATTTTCCGCTCTATTTGAAAAGAATTCTTTAAAACTATCGCCTCATTAACTAATAATACTCACGCTTAGTGTTTGCCGTTTTATGCTTTCAACTTCGACAAATTGTAATACCTTAAGGACAAAAAGCTAAAATTCTCTTCAATCTATTACAAAATGTCGAATCTGAAGGCGAAAAACGCCAAACACGATAAGGATGACTATTTTTTATATTATGTATAACTTTCTTGATATGTGCAAATGGAAAAGTATTTTTCTATCGGACAATCATTTCGTTCCTTGATTGCTATAACCGAGTTTTAATATATTGTTATTTAAAGTAAATGTCCGTATTATAAATGTATCATTTAGAAAATATAGTAACTATTACAATGCAGTAATATATTCTTTCCTATGCATTGAACGGATGCAGAAAAAATAATTTTTTTTTTGCTTATTTTTTCTACTACGATAAATAATTTCAAACAATTTATTTCATACATAACGTGTTTTTTTAGTGGACTTAATCAAAACATAAATAAATAAATATTGACACACATTAATGTACAAACATGTACCTTGTTAGTGGAATACAATTAGCAAAACTGCTAGCATGAAACCTATGTGAGCTTATCCCTAAAAGCAAAATTGAAAACTTCCGTTGCAAACCGATATCAATTCGAGTTAAGGCTGGTATCTACTAGAATATTCACCCCTATTGTGTTTGGCGTTTTACGCCTGCAAATGCGACAAATTGTAATACCTTAAATACAAAAGGATAAAATTTTCTTTAATCTATTACAAAATGTCGAATCTGAAACACAATAAGGGTGATTATTTATAAACTAAATTAATCATATCTGACCGACATTATTTGTGCAGATCCGTTATAATCATGCTTATCGTATTTGGCATTTTACGCCTTCAAATTCGACAAATTGAAGTAGCTTAAAGACAAAAAGATAAAATTTTCTTTAATCTAATACAAAATCTGAAAGCGAAAAACGCCAAACACGATAAGTGTGAATATTGTACTTGTTTGTATGGTCTAAATTTACTTTACCGGCAATCCTCCCATTTAAAAAAAATTGTTTTATATTGCAGAGAAATTAATTCCAAAAAGGTCTTAAAAAATCCGCAGAAACGCATTTTTTAGGATTTTGTTTTTTTAATCGGAGTTGCGGCTGTAAAGTAAATTTTGTTACGTTTTTTGCAATTTTACTTGAAATAAGTTTTGATGGTACCCACTTTGGTATATAGAACTATTGTAGAAATAAATCTGCATAAATTGCTTTATATGTATGTAATTAATATGTATTTATGTATAAACAATTAAAAAAATTATATTAACATAAAAGCATTAATATAAGAAAGACAAAAATATATTTTTGAAAAACTTATTTTGGAACTAAAATTGCAGTTGTATATAAATTTATGTTATTGGGGTTGTAATTAGTTGTCACAACTAAATGAAAAAAATATATCACCAATGCATAAAGGAAATCCAAAAACCAGAATCAAGTATATAGAAGGCGATAAACAAACCTTGCAATCGTATTCGAAACAACAGAATTTATTTCTTATACATATTTTTTATACGTACTCACATATGTAATTATGTATATGTGAATGTACGTATGGACGTATTAACCAAAAAATAAAATATCTTGGCTTATACATAAACTTTCAAAAACCAATTGAGAATTACACAAGAAATAGTACCATAGGCTGTAAAATTGTATAAATAAATAAATAAATATATATTTTGCTACCTTTATTGGTAACGAGAACGACAAATAGAATTTATATTATAGCATTTAATGCAATTGGCAATTCCTTCTGCCTTATGATGGCGGAAGTAATTGTTGTCCACAAGGTGTAGGTAATTGTCGCATTTTTGGTATTGTCTTGACGTGACGTTGACCAAGAAATGCGGCCTAAAAAGGATTATTCCATAAATCGCACTACCATACAACAGATTTAATTATCATTATCATATATAATTATATCAAATACAACTTAATTCGTGGTCTGGATAATATCATCCCCAATAAAGATCTTGAGGTACTCCTTTATGCTACTAATACCAACAAGCACAAAATTAGATCTAGGCTACTTCTTCGGCATATCTTTACGACACATGAGCACATTATTCGAGGAGAATCTCCTCCGTCATGCAATAATTGTGGTGCGATGGTAACAATCATATTTTGTTTGATCATTACCAACCTGAAAGTCGTTCAAGTTTTGGACCTACCAACCCTATGAACCTATTAAGATCTCCCAGTGTGGATAAACGTTAGAATTGCTGATTTTATTAATAAGACCAGAATTGTAATTTAAATCAAGAAGAGTATATTTAATTTAATCACGTGGGGTGTGTATATCGTACTTATTGGAACCAGGTGGCCTTCGTTCCTAGTGCTCTTTTTTTTCTTTGTGTTACCTTTTTTTAATTTATTTATTAATCTAGTGGACAATAATAATAATTTTGTTTTTACTTGCATCTAATAAGAAGAGTAGGTGTTTTTGCCTAATGTTGTGAGTAATAACACAGAAGCATTTTTAATTTTGCATATTTTAATTTATTGATAGTAGTATATTTATGTTCACATATTACGTAATAATAAATCAAATTGGTATGTAACTTTTGCTTAAAACTATAAAAATCAATGTCCATCTTCAAACCATAATAAAAACTTCTTCAGATCACTATATCATTTTCCATCGATTGCGATAACAAATTGTTAAATAGTTTTCTAAATACAACATAGATACATATATAAAACTACTAAAAATGCAATATTAAAAAATTGTATTTATAATATTTATTACGGATGAGCTGAAATAAGTGTTAAAAGAAGGAATCATTAAAGGCTAACATATTTTTTAACTTATCCCTAACAAATTATCAAATATCCATATCAAATTTTCATTTTTTTTATTTATGTATATCTACACACATACATACATATATGCATGGGTAGTATATAGAGCGCCGCAAATGGGGAGCAAATCATATTATAATTACCTTTTTATTTTTACTGAAACGTCTAATAATTCGAAGATATACATTTGCGTCTATTTTTTTGCATTTTTTCAATTTTTTCTTTGATTGGCGTTCGATTGTAGAAACCTTTAACAATTGTTGTAACAGCCAAGACAGTGGCAATAAATTGATTAATGGATATTTCCCAATCATCAAAGTCTAGTGAACTGTCGCTACAACTACTGTTTTTGCTGGACTTTTGGTTATTTGATGTTAATGTACCATCACCATCTCCATTAATACTGGCACGGGCTTGTCTCAGTTCTTCTTCCAAGTCTACCAATAGTTTACTGGTCCTTTGTGGTTCATTTGGTGTTGTAGGATTACCATTCGAGTCGGGCTGTACAGATGAAAAAATAGTTTATTACAATAAGATTTCCCCCTTAGTTTTTGTATTTGGAAAAATATGAAATTCAACACCTAACACAACCTAACTTTATTGTGTTTTGCGGAATCGTTAGTATATTTTGAATATATCGAATGTAATTTTCAGTGTTGATTCACTTGTAACATGCTTTAGAATTTCTTTTGAATTAATGAGGATGCTGCTGTCAAAACTAGTTAATACTTAGGCTGCGAAGCCTAAGATCACGGGTTCGACACCGTAATAAGTCACGAATATGGTATAGAATTTTGTTGTGTTAGTTGTCGCCGAAACTAAACATCGCTATGGTTATGTTTTTCATATTAAGCAATTATGATTTATATACTAGACGTACTCACCTCCTCATTGCTATTTAAATTCAATTGTGTAAAACTTTCCAAACTAGAATCTTTTTTTATGTTATCCTTGCCCAACTCTAATAGATTTTCGTCTAAAAAAGAGAATAGTTATATTTAATCAAACACATAATTTGAAAGTCTTAATTTTTATTCAGATAATACACAAACAAACAAACAAACATTACGTCAAATCGCTATCAAAATATGTGGCATATATTTTTTTTTCCAAAATTGTGTTTTCATCAGGGGTTGGTGTCATAAAAAGCTATTTTTCGAAGCCTGTATGATTTATATACGGAAATTCCGAAACGATTCAAACTTTATTTAGACATTGCGTGATTACAAGCCTCAAGTATATATCCAGAATTCTAAGAATAAATAATTTCTTTTTTCTAAATTTACAAATATTTTGCGTTAAAAAATTATACTAATTATCTGAGCTGTCTCAAATAATTTGTTAATATGAATTGCTTTATTTTTAACTGGTTAAGAGCGCCATAGAGGCTGCAATAATAACAGTTTTGTTTTTATATTTAAATTGAATAACCAGTTTTTCTTTTTACATATACTTTGCAACCAAAAATCAAATTTGAGAAATAATTGAAACATACGTCCTAGTGTTCGAAACCAAATTTAGGAAATAATCGAAAAATCCGTCCCAGTGTTCGAAAAAAGTATGTATTTTCCTCTTCTGCCCGGTAGATAATTAAGATTCACAAACACTTATAATGTTTGTGTAGGATATACACAAAATATAAAGAACCTAATTTTGCTTATTTACTTTCTACACTACGAGCATATAGAACACTTCGTTGTGTAAGGTTCAGTCTATTTAGATATTATGTGTGTATTGAATTGAAAAAATAAAATAAATAAATCTATCTTTAATTAATTATGTCTCCGTAAGCACCGACTGCTTAGCATTGAATTACAAATGCATTTAGAATTGGTAAATGTAGGGGAAAATGACTAAACTTATACAACTGTAATTATCATCAAGAAAATCGTTATCAAAGTTTACAGGAAAAATATTTTTAGTTATCAGCCATGCATATAATTACATGTATTTATGTATATATATTTTTTAGTATTGGCAGCATTTTTAACTTGAGAGCCCACACGAGACACGATAGACATCTCAAGCAGGCTACTTTGAACTTGAACTTTGAACTTATCTGGCACTGCCTAGACTTGCTATTAACATTTGCATGATGTCAGATTCGTATGTTTATTGTTAGTTAAAGTTTTAATTAAAGGAACATGTGGAAAAAAATCAACTAATTCCATAACTTGTTAAGGTATTGTTTGAGCTTCACGCTGATATTTGATATGTTTCCTTAGTATTGTTGAAGATTTTTGCAACTCGTTTTATTATTTTCACTGCAGCAAACTTAAAAATTTTAAGATATACTGCATTGAAAATAAAATTACACACAAGTACATGCATGTCCATTTAATTACTTACAAGCTTGATTCATGTCTGCATCCGTTGTACCAAGAATTTCCACTAAACTTCGCCATAATATTTGGAAATTAATCTTCTTCATATTCGGAATATTTTTATTAGGCGAACTGGCATCATCCGGCTGATCCAGCAGATAACGTAGGCTGCCCAAACTCTTTGTATCGGTATTCGAATCAGTCCTGTCCCTTTTGTCATTTGTGTTCATGACTAAATCACTAATTTGTGAAAAGTTTGAAATCGTTTCGACATTTAGTTGCGGTGCTATAGTTTTAGGAGCACCTAAATCCGATATATCAGAAAATGTATCGATGGATTCGAAACGACCTTGTTGTTTTAGCGGTGCAATAGAGGACGAACCGTTTTGAGAACGTGATACACCAGCCATCATTGGCATGACTTGGACTCCACTAATTTCATCTTCTGACAGGTCAACATAAAATGTTGAGGTCCTAGCATTGGCAGCCATTGATGAAGCATTTGAGGCTGCTGATAGATTCGGCGTTCTTAAGACGTCCATAAAAGTACTGCCTGTGATGCCTGCTAGCGAATGAAGCTTTTGAGTAGCCGTTATTAAAGCGTATTCATTTTCGTCGAAATTATTGTCGGTAGGAGATGGCAATGCTTCGATAGATTCAGAGGGATCGTCCCCAAAGAAATCTTCAGCTTCTATTGCTTCTTCAGCATCATCTTTAGTTTTTGTTCTAGGATTTCTAACTTGTTCGATTTCAACTTTTGATAATAATGGCGGCAAATGTAAAATATACAAAAGCTTAAGTTTTTCAGTATATTTGCTGGAACATACGAGACCTAAGGCATTTAAGATTTGAGAAAAATCCAACATGCCGGTACTCTTTTTGTCTGTAAGCTGTAATTTGAAAGAAAAAAATATATAATAAATGGTTGCGTTGTTAATTCTTAGCCTGTTAACAGAATTCAATAGCAATAGAGATTTATTCTAACGTCTAATTGAATTATACAAATAAAAAATGTAATATGTATGTACATATATGTAATACATAAGTGCATATATATTTAAAAACAAAAATTTCTTGAAAACACGGAATATATATTTATCCACCGGACAGAAAAACATAGAAGTTTTGCTTAGAAGTTTTTTGGTTCAATAAACGTTCTTATCTGACTGCTAAAGAATGCCTTTTAGAAGGCTTCGGCTCTATCATTTAAAAGGCAGAATACACACTTCTTTCTATAAGACCACTTGATATATCCAAAGAAAGCAGTGGAAAGTTATTCTCAGAGTACATATCGCACACTGAATCATAAACAGTCACAACTCAAAATATAAATGGCTTTTAAAAATGCAATGCTCATGCGCATAAAATTAATTTCCTAAGATAATAACATCTATCCGATATAATGTATCGGATAAATGTTAGTTAATGCAACTAAATATTTGAGTCAAAGGAAACTTTTATGAGCATAAGAAAATATAATTCCAAATATTTTTTAATTTTGAGTTGTGACTGTTTATGATTTAGTGTGCAATAATCATAATATCTTTAAGTGTACACTTGCTACGCGTTTTTTTTTTAATTTAATTTCTAACTCCAAGTGTAAAATTTGTGAAATACATTTTCTCGATTTCTGTATCGAAGTCGTTATAAATTTTCTGATGTTCATGCTAGATATGGTATTTCTATATGAGAATATATAAGAGATCTTTCGAAGTGGATAACTACTCGGAATATTTTTCATACGGAAAAAGATTTTTAGCAAAAGCGCTCATCAAATCTCCTTTTGGTATTTTTTCACAACAAACAATTGTTTCAAGTTCAAAATAGGAGACATTGGTTTCAATGTAAAACATAATAATGAGCAAAAACTCTGTACTTTCATCAGTTACATGGTTTTTCCTTTAATTTAATGATATACTTCACAAATCTAGCATTAAATCAATAACTTCCATTTACGTAAATAGTGTCATAAGAATTTCATAAATTCAATAAGTAATGTTGAAATTAAATCTGATTTTAGCTTTCGGTTAAACTCTAAGCGTATACCAAAGAACTGAGAGTATTTTGTATTCTATGATTCTTTTACTCACCCGGAATAACTTTTCAGCCAAGTCAACCGTTGTACATGCAGCCCACGGAGTCAGCTCGTAAAACAAAACACGGAATGTGTCAAAGTCAACACTATATGCCTCTGCTCGACTGCAGTTATTGTCGGGAAATCCAAATCTGTGATGCGTTGGTGAAGGTGATGGTACTAAAATCGGGGACTCACCAACATGTGCCTGCAACTTTTGAAGATAAGCTTTCCGAAATGCCATCTTTTCCTCTCGTATAATACCCAGCAACATACGCAGCTCCTCACTATTGAAATACATATTTTCGGAATGGAATTTTACTATCGTCTCCTCATTGTCCAAATCAAATTTACGCATTGTAAGGCGACGATGTTTATTACGCAACTCTTCTATTCTCTGCAAAGTTATATCTCCGAAATTTGTGTAGGCTTCATGAATCAACGTTTGTACAGATTGGGTACGTTTACGTTTGTCATTGGCAACTGGCAGATCATAGTCGGGGTTGTAAATGCCTTCTAAAAATTTCGAAAGGACCAACATCGCCTCCCCGTCATCATGGCAAAGAAACAATTTTTCTTTGTTCCATTCTAAAATTTGTAACGCTACAACAAATATAATCTTAGCTCCATCATAAAAGAAACAATCGATTATTTGTAGCGAGCTTTCATAAGATATAACGCTGATGAATATAGTCAGGAACCAGGAAAGGGATATCATTTTAATTGTGCCTAATTCATCTAAATGACTGTGCAGATCCGGCAAAAAATGTTTAACTAATTCATTTAATACACCCTGATCAATCTGTTCAAGAACTCTCAATTATGTTAAGTATAATGGCTTTGTAAATTTTCTGTTAAACGTACCTGAGCTCCAACAACTTTATCTTTGTAATAATCGGGCAAAAGGCTCTCACATAAACTGGCCAGTAACCAAAATGCACTTTCTTCATCACAAAATAATAAGAATACCGATGTCACGATATTCATAGCTTGTGTATAGCCCACTTGCGGGTTTCGCAAAGCATATGCTTGCAGTACCCTCTTCAGAGCCCCCAAACCGTCCTCACTTTGAAAAGCTGGATGTTCTGGTAGTGAACGATGCAAATCCCGTTCTATTTCATCATGCGTGGATGATTGCTTAATGCATGCAGCTTTTTCTACCAAATCTTCGTAAAGGCCAGGATGCATCTCTTTTTCATGTATAGCACCTGAAAAAATCATCCAGATTTCTTGTCTCAACTTTTCGGGTATACCTTCGACAATAAGATTTATAACTGCCGTAGTGCGAAACATTGAAGTGCCACGACCATAATCCCGAAAATGTGATTCCCACCGAGACTGTTTTTCATTTTGTATTTTCTGCATTTCCGCGCTAAAGTCTGTTTTAAAGGTATTGATCAAGGCAGACTGTTTACTCCATGATATATCATATTTTTGACGTTCGCGACTGATGGGGCTGAAAGTTAATGTATTATTCGTATACAAATATATATGTATGTATATATACATATATATATATATATATATATATATATATATATATATATATATATATATATATATATATATATATATATATATACATAATAAAATAGATTCATATCGAACATACTTTATTTGTTGGTTTAGTTTTGTATGAGTTGGAAGTCAATGTTCTTGTTCTGTTGTTATTTTTGAAAATAGTTTGTAATTTACAAGTTGTGAATTCTCAGATGGTTTTCGGAAGTATATGCATAAGATAAGAGGTTTTTAACTTTTCAAACTTGTGGTTAAAGTCTACTGACGATTTGGTAAAGCACCAATGAAATGCATATAGACATTGCTTAACCACCAACAAATAAATTTCATTTATATATATATACATATATATATATATATATATATATATATATATATATATATATAAACATATGCATATATTATGCGTGAAATCGTAATCTTGCAACCTTAATATACTTACACGTGTTGCAATATGGAAAGCAAATCAGTAATTTTTGTTATTAAAACATCACGATCTACTATTTGAGCAAATACAAATGGTACATTCTCCGAGGTTATAATAACAATTTGATTTTCGTATCGATGATTTCCATCATCTTTTTTTTCCACACTTCTAATGTGTTTCAAAGGAATAACGACGCTTACGAAATCTTTAATTTCACTAGTAAAACAAAAGAAATTCGTAGATAAATAAATATTTCCATTTATATATCGTTTTGAATATGGTGTCCATAAATTGGCTAAAAGTTCGAAAGATAAATAGTTTACAAGATTCCAATTTTTCAAAATTAAGTTTTTCGACTCACCCTTAATAGTGCCGTCAATAATTTCAGATTGTGGTAGACGAAAATAGACACGATATTCCTCTGATTTTTGACGAGCCGTCAAATCACGACACAAAACTGGCTTCTTAGATGACTTGCGTCCAAAGCGCAAAAATAATGAAGAATCGTGGTCTATTATGGGACTATCTGGGTCCTAAAAAGAAAGTAGAGAAATAGCCTTGATTTCGTATGTATGATAAGGAATACATCGACATACCTGTATTATTTTTTGTATAGCCATTTTATTTAGTTGTTCTATTAATTCATAAGCCTCCAAATGATCAAACAATATTGTAAAATTATACTGCATTTTGTTATTTGTTTTTAAATATATAGTGTTTCCAGTTTTCGTTAGTTCTTCGAGTTCTGTAAAACGAATACTTCTTTTCGTCTCTTGGCCGAGCATATACGAATAAAAACTAACGTGGTTTAGTGATATATAGAGATGTCCTTGTCGTGGTATTTTATTTTTAATGTATCTGTAAAATGTTTCACAAGCGATATTAAGTTATAAATTAAAATGTATTTGTTTCGTGAAACCTACGTGCAGGAATAATAATTAACTAGCTGTTCCTCTTCAGGCATGTTGAAATATTGTCGGAATTTCGATTGCATAACTTTAAAATCGGCTGAATCTCCGGATTCATCTTGATTATTTTGCGTATACAAAGATTTTATTTTACAAATTGTAAAATTCGTTATCTCATCTTCGCTCTCCATTTCATTTAAGGCTCTAAATAGACTTTGTGATAACCACTCCCAGTCTCTGTATACTTCTTCTTCTGTAGTTCCAATTGCAATTTCTGTCATGAAACATGTCAATAAATTTATAACATATAGATCGATATATCGATTGAAAGTTATTCTGTATGATATCAAAATATATAAAAGTTGATATCTCAATTATATTTTAGATACCATGCTGAGATTTGTGATTGCCATGATTTAAATAAGATTTCATGCTTAAAAATATAATGGTCGTTAAGATTTTCATATTTTTCGATGATACACATTGACTTAACGGACAACGAATACAGTTGAAACCAACAACATTTCCACTGACACAAATCATAAATTTTTTAGAATATTAAAAGTGTAAAATAGAACCAAGTTATCTTCCGTACTGTGATAATCTTTTATTTTTAAAGTTTTTCTGATAAGAAAAACCGTGAGAAAATATGTAATAATTCCAAGTTTACATAAAATATGTTTAGACTTAATTATTGTGTATGTATGTATGTATGTATGGATAGATGTATATGAGAAAGTGGTTTACAAAACAAGTGCTTATTTCTTTCATCTGTTTAATCTGTTTAAGATTAATTATGTTTGATTATCTGTTATGAACGTTATAGATACTGTTTATTATTACAAAAGTAATTATTTAACAAAAGAAGTAAATTTTTCTAATCATTTGTTTAATACAATGCAGCCTCTTATCAAATTGGAACATACACAAGGGAGAGTGAATATATGTGCATACATGTATGTATGTATGTATTTTTATTTAAGCTGTTAGATTTCAATTGAAAGAAAAATGAAATATAAAAAAACAGTTCTCTACTATCCCTTTTCCTATTATAGTTTTCCGTTATATTAAAATATTTTTTGATGATTAAGTCATGATGATAAGTTATTGCTTAATAAGACGAAAATCCTATTCGTATTATATGCCACTACGTAACCATATAACTTACCGTAAGATACCTCTGAATTTGGAGTTTGATGTAGTATTCTGTAAGGTGCAGGTTTTGTATCAAAAACGCTGTCAAATGTGCCAACTAACATTGAACCGAAGCCCCTTGATTCGCCATGACCCCGTCGTTTTTGCAATATAAAATATTTTGAACGTTTTTCAACCAGCCTGAAATGATATCAATAAGATACATATTAATAGCTAAAAATCGTATAAAAAATATTGGCGTATGTATTAATATTAGGTTATGACATGAAATTAGATTAGTTGACCTTCAACTGCAGAGATGAACAATTTCAAGTCGGAAGAATTTTCTTTTCAATTGAATTACGCAGTAGCTTCCTGTATATTAGTAATATTTTAAGGGTTATATCAGGAATCCAAGAAAAAAAATGTATATAATTGGCTACATGCCTGGGAAAAGGGGTACTTAAAAGTAAGCGCCAAAATTTCTACTGGGCAACAATCGCGGAGGAAAGATCGCTTAGCAGCCAGATAACAACACCCAAAAGAATATCAAGGAAAGGAAACTAAAGTGAGTTCAAAGGGTTTGCATCTCGCCAAGGCGGAGGCACAGGTACTATACCGAAAGTAATAATAGAGAACACAGATTTGTTAAGCATATTTGCAACAAAACGAAGTGGGCTAGAACGGGCATATTTGCAAGGAATAATTTAAAATATATTTCAATTACAGAAAAACTCACATACAATGATCTCGTAGCAATTCAGGTTTATGTAAGTCAGTGGCTTTGAAACATAAAGTTGTTGGAAAAACAAAATAATTAGATGAAAAAAAAACCAATTATATTAGGTATACGGTATAGGTACGTATGAGAACAATTAGAAAAGGGAAATGTTAATCAAGACATACCAAGAATAACTTAAAAAATCAATTTTATTAGTTCTGTTCTAAAATAATTATCAAAACTAAGTAGATAATATGTATAATGAATAAATGGATAACATAATAACTCTACATAGTAGCGGAAAAAGAGGGACGTTTTTGTAGGCCGTTTTTTATTTATAGTACATATGTATATGATACAGAAGCGTTATTTGGCAATCTTATTTGCTAACTGGTAGCTTAAGTTGCCAAATTTCATTTTATAACTAAAAAATAATAATTGATTAGTAACTTACCAAAATGCCGATGGTATAAGAACTTCCTTTGGATCAATCCACATTTTGCATACGATTTTTATATCAGAAGTTAGTAGGAAAAGAAACTGCTCGTATAAGATTCCCAACAGCTAGTATATTGAAACTATATTCAATTAATGCCAATTAACTTATGTATGTACGTATATTACTTGTTACAGATTTAACTTTTTACTAAGCAATAAAGCAATACTTCAGTGGTCTGCAGCAACAAAGGAAATATCAGCAGTCGAATAATTTTTCACAATTATGATTGTTTCTTGGCAATACGATGCAAATTAAAGACTTTTTTTATATTTATTGTATAATACTTCAATCTTACATGATGTATTTTTTCTTTTTAGTGCGTATCTATAATGTAAAAATACTTTTTTCCTCTTGAACTCCACGGTTTTTAAGTAAATGTCACAAAAATAGGTATAAAATGAATACAATGGTAAAAGACCGTACAAAAAAACGGAAAATTCTTAGTCTCTTTTATTTATGTTTTTGTTTATGTTTTATCTCTGTTGTTGGCATTGAAAACAAAACGAGGAAAAGAGATAGTAGTTAAACCCACAAACAGCTGATGCACGACTTAATTTCTTCTTCTTTTATTCGATGTCATCCAATGTAAATAGTACAATGTAACGTGCACACTAAGCATATATTTGATAACAAACTTTGATTATATTGAAAGTTCTCTCAACAGTGTGCATTCGCTTCTAAATTTGTATCTTTCGTTTTAAGACGGAGGTTTCATTCTTCGGTTTACTTTTTACTTATTATTTTTGCGAAATATAGCCGGAAAGATAAGGAAACTGTTGCTGCGTAGAGTACGAATATGCTTACATAAAGTGCGGGGTATACATATTTATGTTCTGTTTGCTCAGGCCTTATTAATCGCTCTTGGCCTAACCGTAATAAATTACAGTGTTGGACTATAATCGTTTTATCTGTGAGTTTTATTTAAATTTATTTTTATATTAATCAACGTATATATCACAAATTAAATTATATAAATTAAAAAAAGTTTTCCAAAATTTAAAAAAAACGCATAAGCAAATTTTAATAACTGTAAATAAATATAACGAACTGAAAAATCTAAAGTTATACAAAAATTAATATATATTAAGTAATATGGATAAACAGTATGTACCGCTTACTGCGAATCAAAGCCCGTCTAGCAACCCCTATAAGATTTGTACATATATGGGAGAATCCATAAAAATGCCAAATAGAGAATGGCACACCGACTACTGCGCTTATCAGCGCAATTGCGGTCAGCGTCAAAACTCGGCTATAAAGAAAGCCACAACGCTTCAAGATCAAATACATATAATCCATCAACGAACTCGAGAAAACATATTTTTAAGAACTTTCTCTAAGAAATGTAAAAATAATAAAAATGACTTCACGACGTGTGTAGTGCCGCAGAGGACTCCTGGGCAGCTACGTATTCACGAAATAATGTTAGAAAATCGTCTTAAAGTTGAGCACGAGATGAGTAAAAGAGTTCACAGCCTTGAAGATTTATATTCAACTCATAAAAGCGTAGTTCGGTTGAAGGATCCTCCTTTTTATCAAGAAGATGATGGAACATCTAAATCAAACAGAAGTGGAGATGTTATGCTGGAGCTGGCAAGCCCAGAGTGTAGCAGGGAAGTTATTTACGTGCCACCAAAAAGATTGGTAAGATTTAATATATTAAAATCACATATAGCGTGCATTACGGCAAGACATCTGGCTGTATGCAGTAATAATTCTTACGGGTTATTTTTACTTTTATAAACACAGAATCTTATAACAGGAAGGAATTTAAATGATTTTTCCCGAAAATATTCTTTATTATTATAACTATAGTAAATATACTATATTCCTGCCAGTTCAATGATATAATGTTCTATACCCTACGGGGAACTCTTGTTGTTTCTCGCCAATAAGTAAATCGTTTCTCTTATTGTGTTTATAATTAAAAACAGAAATATTGACCAAAATGTGTTACATGTTATTAAAAATACATTACCTTTATACGTCTGAATTTCCTTTTCTCTTACAACTAATCGTTAGTAGACTTCGATTTAATTCCAAAAATGTGCAATCTTAGTAACTAATTAATTGAGACAATCTCTCTTATTCAACGTCTCGTCTTGACAATGTCGAAAATGGAACACTTCTGTACTCCTTTTCTTTAGCAAATGGCAATTTCTGACAGCCTACTGCCGTATTCAAGCCTTTAGAGTGTGATCACGAAATGTCAGAAGTACTGCATTGAAAACAAAAGGAAAAACGATGATTCTTTAGCCTAAGGAATGGAAAATAGTCCAGTGATAAACAATTTTTACAATATATGACATTGAAGCACATGTTATTTAATTTTTGGTGAATTTTTACCATTTCCGTCATAAATGTAATGGGCCTTATTACGGCTCTCGATTCGACTCGAAAGAATGTAATAAATTAAAGAAAAATTCAGAATTTTTCTTTAATCTATTACAAACACTCGAGTCGATTCGAGAACGGTAATAAGGCAGAATATTTTTCAAATTTAGAGATTTCAACTTTTTTATCCTTTGCAATATTTTATCTTATAGTTTTTGCAAATTTTAAGCAATATAATAACGTGATAACTTTCTAATGCTTGTAAGGTAAAGGGTTACTCTTGTAATACGATGCGAGAGGAAATGCGAACAGTAATTTTTCGTATCTCAATACTTTACTATTATATTCTGATTTGCGTTAGTTGTTTGAGAATTTCGTTTTTAAGACGTTAAAAATCATGAACATTAAATAACTTTAAATTTATTTTTAACAAGCTCCTAAATTTTCCACAATAGCGATTTGATATTATTTAAAAACTTTTGACGAGTTTTTAGCAAATAAGATTGCTTATTGTGCAAAGAACGAATGAAATGTGAATGAAACGTAGGTTCGTATTTTATTCGAATAGAAAACTTTTGTAATGCTGCTTAGGTTTGGTTTAAGCAGTTCAAACGTATTTCTAATTTTTTTTAACATTGGTAGATTAATTGTTCTGAAATGTGCTTTCTAAATTCAGAAAGGCATGGTAAATATTTCAAGACTTTTTAAGGAAAAGTCAACATCAGTTTTAGTTATTCAACTTACACAGCAGAGCAGAAACCCGCAACACTTTCATCATCAGTACTCTTGCGTATTTTTGGTTTATTTGAATGTGATAATTATTTTTATTTATACAAATTGGTTTAGGTAATGGCATACGTCTGCTGCATCAAACCGATGGTAGCACACTTTTAATCCCCGTGTTGCCGTTCGAGTATTTTCCTCAGGTCCCATATTCTGAATTTTTTCTTCCATTGTACTTAAGTCAAACTTTTTTGGTTTGAATTCTTTTATATTTAAGAACATGTGCATGTTTAATTTTTATTGTTAGCTTAAGCCAGTAGCTAAATTTAGGAAGACATGATACATACTCTAAAGCACAAGAGAAAGTCATTTTTTTATTGAAGATATACATTTCATTTATAAATCTAATTTCACAATCACATTTCAATAATATACTGAAAATTTTAAGTGAATACAAAAATATTTACTGTCTTATTGAATTATGTGAATATTTGTTTTATAAACATTTCATAAGTTTTATATAAATTATAAATAAGTAACATAAATTATTAGTTGAATTCTAAAATATCTAAGACTAATTAAGGCCGTTACTGTAGAAATCACTTCCCGTTAGTGAAAGCAAAATCTAATTTTTAAAGGGAAAAAACTTGATTTTGATTTCTGCACCGAACAAACATGAAACAAAAGCTATAAAGTAAAAAAAAACAAAGATCTTTGAAATTATGTCTTTGTTTCTAATTCAATTTCACTTCGTTTAAGTGATTTACACAAACTTAAACGAAATATTATATGCCGTCACCTACACTTTTTTTCTAAACAACCATATTTTTCCAGTTTTGACTTTTTAAATGTATTATTATGTTTAAATTTTGAGCTGAGCTCGAAAAACGCATTATCGGATTAATACTATTAATATCGCAAGTCAACCGTTTCCCCCAAAAATACCATTCCCACTCAGCCTATTTTGTGGGATATGAATAATAAATCGCACAGGCTAAAGTTTTTTTTTTAATTTCATTTTTAATTGGAGAAGAAAACTAATTTTTTCAAGTCTACTCTTCGACGAAATTTTGAAAATGAACATGCAATGGCATGTGCAAACAGAAAATGGCATATGCAAACGGAGATCATTTCGAAAAATTTTTCGTTGATAACAACACTTAAATACATGCCACTAGTGGCATGTGTAAAGGACGCGTAAAACCCAAAAGGCCGTAACTGACAAAAACACACCCTAATCAATAACTATGCATGTTTTGAATCTGTCGTCAGTCGGGGCCATTTGGATTTGTATTTATAAGAACCCTGGAGCGATATACATATTTGTATGTAATTAGTCAAAACAAAAATAAGTAGTTATTCAATCAATACGATATCATCAATATCCGGATAAATATTGTCCGTGTTTGTATCCAAATCTTCAATGTCGCCATCGTTGGTAATCGATGATGCCAGCGACAACTGTTTATAAGCACCCTCATCGGCTTGAGTTTTCATATGTACCCCTAGTTGTGATATTAATTCCAAAGCTTTGACATCTGAGTTAAGCAAGGCAAATTGGTGTATAACGGCCAAGTGAGGAAAAATGCTGTGCATCACTGCAGCTGAACCGGCATTCATGCGATAATCATTATTAACTGCAGGAGCTTTCCAATTTTCCTTCACGGCGGGCGGCTTAGCATTTAAATGGTTTGTTGTTTCTTTGCTTTTAATTTCAATAACTTCTATATCTTCGGTCATATCATTTTTTGTCAGATTTTCATTGTCATCCTTGCTGTTGTTTACATCCTCATCATCATCTTCATCGTCAGATATTTCAAAGTCGTCATTGCTATTGTCATCACTTATAATGACTGGTACTTCAGTTCGTTTCACTTCACTTATGGCACCGGCAGAAGTTGTCTCATCATCAACCTTTGCCGACGATGTAATGGCAGAAATTTCCTTTTGCATAAAACTTGGTAAAGAATCTTTAAATTCGATTATGATATCTTCCACAGCTAATTCACCTTCGACCGTATTTGGCCCATTACCAGGTCCCAAATCTTCATCGTTATATTTGTATTTGCCGCGAAAACGGTTTAGCCAGCGATATGACGGTCGAAAAGCAGGAAGGTTTAGTATGGCAGCCATTTTGACAGCCGTCTCTTTAAGTGTTTCATTTGTGATAACTTTTCTTAATCGCATATCACGACATCTCTCTACCCATTGATGTAATATGAAACTAATGGCGCTCATTTCAAATTTGCGTCTCTTGCGTGTCATCTCTTCAATGATTATAGAAGCATCCGCTTCACTTAACGTGGCCAGTTGTTGCAAGAGTACTTGTTTGCGTTCCAATATACGGCGAATTTGAGTGGCACAGCAGTGAAATATTTTAGCCAAACTGTTACGTGATATGTTCGTTTCATCGTAATAACGTATTACAGCAATTTTCTCATAGAACGTAAGAATATTACGTTCGTTGCGCCTTTTTGGCTGCAATTAAAAACGAAAATTAAAAATTAGCATTTTGTAATTTCTTTTTAAGAAATCTCACTTAAAAATTTTTAGAAAATATTAATTTGGCAAATAAAGATTTAATCACTCTATTATTCTTGTTGGTACGACTTAACACATTAAAAAAAAAAAAAAAAAAAAAAAACTTATGGCCTAAATAAAACATTTAAATATGTACTCGCAGATTGTGTTGTAAACACATTACCCCAATTCACAATCCTGTGCAATCCTGTATTTCACTGTTCTACCGATACTACAACGGAATGTGTTCTGGTGAAATAAGGGAGCTTGTGCCGAATAACCGTTTATTTCTGCGAGCTACCCGCTCTTCACATAGGGCACATCCTTTTGTGGTTGAGTTGTCAGTGAATCGCACCACGCATTACAGAGAGAATTCGTTCTTTGGCCGAACGGTTCGTATGTGGAACAAACTTCCAGCAGAGGTCTTTCCTGTCAGTTTTAACTTGGGGAGGTTCAAATCGAACGTCCACAAACACTACTCCCTCTATCCTCCTTCCCATAACCAACTTTCCTAGTTCTGGCACAATGCATCGCATATGTAGGGGTCATCCCCTGAGTGCTGGTCCAAGAAAAAAAAAAAAAAAAAAAAAAAATGGTCTTGCATTATAGCATTTGCAAATTAAGAGAGTATTTGAGAGCATTTTCAATGTATTTTGTTGCTGTAGAGTACAATTATTTTGCTCATGCTACGATGCTAGACTACTTGCTCGAGATTGTGAACTGGGCTATTGGGTATGTTGTTACTAAGCTCTGGCCACTTCTACTGATTATGTTAACATTTAATAAATAAATTTCTTACATTACATTAGATCAGGGACCGTAACTGTTATAAGTTTTATTTTAAAAATTCGTTTTTTGAGGTTATGAGTTTTATTTTTCGCTTAGAAAATAAAAGTTATTTTCTGGATTTAATTCATTCCTCGGAGAAAAGTTATATTTTGATTTTCCACAGAAAGTAAAAGTAATTTCTTGATATCGCATCGAGTAAATGTAGCGCTATACAGTATTTTCTTTTCAGTATTTGCGTTCAACAAAGATTTTGTTCCAGGCTATGAAAAAGTTTGTTTTAAAATATTTTCAAATAACATTAACTGAGTCTAATAATAAATTTGTTTTTTTTTAATGTGTATGTGAGAATATGACAAAATTTTGTATCTCAATCTATAAAAATCTGTTTTTATATACATACATATGTATACTGTTACTTTGTAAAATATGTACAACCCCAAAAAAATAATAAACAAAAAAAAATAAATAAAAATAAAAAAATGAGAATTACCTACTTCAGCAACATTAGAAAAGTTTGATGATGAATAGTTTTAGTGTGCAACATTCTAATTCCCTTAGAAATGCTGCTGTAAACAAACTGGCTTCAATTTATATAAGATATCGTTTGTGTGAATTCGGATTTCGCACTCTCCATGACGTCATTGTTGCTATACTCATGTTTTACACGAACATGAACAAGTTTCGATTACTACTCGTGTAGAATACAATTTTAATACATTCAAGTTTCAAGTGGGACTTTGTGCAAAACGTGTGAATGGGTGGGTGGGTACAGTACAATAAAATAGCTCAACTTGGAAGTTTTAAGTCTTAAGAATAAAAGTAAAATAAGCAATTAAATCGCATAGTAAATACTGAAAGTAAGCTTTAAAGGTAGCTACATATCAAACAAATGCTTAAACCGATTTTTTTTTCTTAAATTTTTCTATGCTTCCGACAATTTTGTTTTTTTTTTTTTTTGTTAAAAACCATAGTACACCCTCAGAGCGAATCATATGAAATTTCATCTTTGGATTACTAGAAGAAGCTCCTACGTTTCAAAGGAAAGGCCGTTCGAAGCACAAATAGTTGCTGCTTTGTAGCTGTTGTCGCTTATGCACTCGGAAGTATGTGTGTGTTAACCCTTAGAACAAAAAGAACGTAAATCAATAACAGGTGTACATTCATTCATAGATATGGACGTGTAGCTGCTAAGCTGATGTTATGCCACAGCCGTTGTATACCTCTTAAACACTCACACAAACAAATCGCCATAAACAAGCACCATAAAACACAAACAACAATTGAACATGCACGTAAAAATGCATGTACATACATATGTAGATCCGTGTGTATGCATGCATGTGTTCATGTGTAAATATATTAAGACTATTTAGATACTAGCAAACAAATCATTTAATGAACTCATATTCGTACTCATTTTTCTTTTTACAACTTGATTGGAGCATGCAACGAACGATAGACGACACATTTGCATAAGAATACAGAAAAAATAAAAAGTCGTCGACGTTACACAATTGGCATCCATAGAGTAAAACTTAACTTCTAAATACGCAATCATATCTATTACATACGTACAACATACACACTAGGCTGATGGAATAGCCAAAACGAAATGAATTAGTTCCAGCACAACTTCTTACATGTGTAGAGCTCGTCCCCCGGGCGCCTGTCGGGAAAAAACAGTTTGTTCTTGTTTGCCACACGTGAAATAAATCTACGAAATAGAGGATTTACGTTGAAGATCGAATAAAATACGCATCTGTAGAGAAATACCGGGATGTTCATTGAAGTCAGATAGATTTCTTAATATTTTAAAATTACAAATTTGTTAAGATATCCCCACGATACTTATGTTTATGTATGCTATTGTATTCGATAAATGGAAACAAACACACTCCTGTAGAAAAATGAGAAATTGCCAATAAACGATCTCTCTTATGTACATAAGTATTATATGTATTTGTATGTATGTACAATTTTTATTATAAATAGGAGAATCTGCTTGTTGCATGCAAAATATTGTAAAAGATACGAGAACAATTTGTAAAATCCTTTAAGACGACAATTGTTTATAAGCAAGTTCTTTGCAAATAGCAACTGTTTGCAATTGCAACATCTTCTTTTGCTCACATTGAAAAATAAACTTAAATTGGCACATCCATACACACGTTCATTTGCATGAGGATATGTCAACATGAATTCAAATCCATTCGACTTCCTAGGTAATCAAATTTTATTTGCATTCTTCCTTTTTCAAATTTTATTGAAATGTTTTTTGAAATACATATTTAACTTTTTCAGTTATCAAATTGTGTATTGCGGGTCTATAATTAAAAAAGCTATAGCTTTATGTATAGCAAAGCAGCACCAACGTTGGAAGAGCAATAGTTCTTGCATCGTTTAATTTTATTGTGCATATTGACGATATGTAACATCTTAATTAAAAACTGTTAAAACAAATATTTCCGAAATTTTTAAAACATCCTTTCAAATCCTTAAAACCGAAGAAAGATTATGTATTCACCGCAAATACCGAAAACTCGCGAAAAATTAGTCAGATAAATCCCTAAATTAATGAAAATCAATTGCATAAAATATTAAATCGATGAAAATTATCTTTAAAATACGAGAATTTCTGGGACGAAAATTGCGAGGAAAAATCCTAATATTAAATTCATCTCGTAGAATCAGTAATATGAAGATAATTTAGCTTTTGTTTTTTTGCTGTATGCGAGAAAATGTAACGAACATTCTGAATTTTTCATCATCCTATTCCTTACAAATCACAATTAAAAGTGCGGAAAAATAAAGAAAAATGTCATAAATACCCTCGAATTTTCTTTTCGTGTAAAAGCAAGCAATTGCATCACCTCCTACAAACTGCCTGCAAAGGTTAACAGAATGCACTCACTTTTCCAGAATAATAATTCGAATTGCTTACAAAAAATATTTCTATTCGGTCCTGTTCGGTAAACCGAATCCGGGCCGAATTTCCCATGTCCATCATGTTCAAGCTACATCTGTCAAATTAGTCCGTCTTACTAAATAATCAAGGACGTGAATATCATTCAACAACTCGTGCAAATAATAAAATTGTTTTATTTGACGAGCGATTTGAGGACAAGGCCATGTCACGTGGAGGTGACGTGTACTGGACACCGAGATCGCGCGAACTTGCTACCATAATTGACTTAAATTTGCATGTGTAACTCCTCGATTTCCATAACTTTTTTTCATCAGTATTACATTTTATTCCAGAAATAACTGTAAAATTTTTTGCAGTTTGATAGTTGTACAACTTTAAAGTTTGAACATAAAGTGCTCATACCGGCGTCCGTATAAAAACTTTATTCGTTGTTGATACCGTCGATGTATAACAATTATTATACCCATGTGGAAGGGCCAGGGACAAACTTTTTTAGACTGAATACAAAAGTACTATTAATCAAAAATGGGCCTACGGTATTTCGAAATTTAGTGTTATGAATAGAAAACAGTCCAAGCTTTCATTTAATATGTATAACGCAGCTATGGCCAAAAAATATACTTCGCATGATTCAACTTAAATTTATAAAAATAAAATGAAGTGTAGACAATTAATGCATTATTGGTTAAAGTTTACATATTTTTTGTAGTCATAACGAGTAGTTTTGTTACGGCCATATTTAACTTCTCGTTATTCAGACGTGATCGTGTATGAAAGAGATTACCAAGTGAACGAGCGAAATGCATATATGTATGTATGTATATAGTGAGCGTGAATATAAGTTATTCACGACTCCATCTCTAATATGCACATATTTACAAATGTAAGTAGGTATGTTCTTACCTTTTTTGTGGGCGATGTTGGTGTTTCTATCGATCCATTTGAATTTGAGGAATTTCTACACAATGTAGACATCTTGACAACAGTATGAATTATTTTCTACTTGTGTAAGTTACAGAATTACAACTCTCAAATCTTTTTAGTGTTGATCAGATTATTTCTCTTTCTTTGGATTAGCATGGGATATAAACTTATCAATGGATGCATGCACATTCATCCATATGTATGTATGTATGTAATTATATTTGTTTGTTTACTTGAATTCACATTTAATGTAAATAAATCTACATTTGAACGAACTTTTAGTACACGATTTGATTTACTAATCTGTACCAATAGTGGTGCGACGTGAGTGTGTGAGTAAAAAAAAGTTGAGGTTATATGTGCATATGTACCTACATATATACATATGTGTGTATGTATATCCCAGTAAGGAGATGCAGAACGCACTAAGTCCGATTTTATGTACATGTACATACAATGTACGTACTTGGTTTAAAAATTAGTTTTTTGTTTGCTACTGGGTTCTGTTTTTGCAGACTAAGTGCAGTTTGTTTAGCTTTAATAAACAAATGTCCATACATACTTACATATGTGTGCATGCGTACGTACATATATGTATGTGAATGTAGTCATTATGCATTTCAAAAATAACTGTTTCTGCAAGTGATATTTTTCCATAAAATTCTTTTCTCAATAAAATTACATACATACATACATATAAATAAATTGTTCACAATTGTTTTTGTTAACTAAAAACTTCTCACTGTCTTTTGTTTTTCAGCTTGTTTTGCTTTTTTATGTTTTTCTCGTATTTGATATTTTTGTTCTTTCTGTTTGCCTCGTCTTTTATTTTTATGTGCGGTGTTCATATGCTGAGTAACACTTTAATACTAATGCTTTGCTAGTACACGTTTGCCATATGAAATAAAAACAGTATACAACGAGCATTTGTATGAATGTGTTGTTGCTGTGGTAGCAGTCGTTGCTTTGTGTTCATTTCAGTGTGCCTTGTTATTGTTGTTGCTGTTAGATTATATTTGCTTGGAAGTGAATTCCGTGCTTGTGTGTGTATGTGGTGATGGGAGAGTGCTTGCTTGATACTGCTATGCAACACAAACATCGCCTAATGTACTGAAATAGGTATTATATTCATATGAATGTATTCGCTCATGTACACGAAAAAGTACAGAACAAAGTATGGCAAATATTCTACTCAATTTATTACCTATGTGTGCGTGTGGTTATTCGTAAATATTTTATATTCTGTTTGCTTTTTAGTTTATTTGACTTACTTGCTTGTTCAGACTGTCAACTACATACTTAGTTAGCAGTCAACCTATCCAACCATCCATAAAGACGGCATCAACTGCTATATGTGTACATACATACGTATGTGTATATGTATATATGCACATATGAATGTGCTTGCACACTTGTGCTTACTAATACTAGTGCAAGCAAAACTTTTATTTCTATAGCTACCACCTTGCTACGGTTAATACATGCCTACACAGTTATGTGGATACGTATGGACGGACAGACGAACGCACACATGTGTGTATGCACAAATGCATATGTGTGTGGTCACAATAGAATGATTACTTCATTCAATCGGTATTTGCTTCCATAGTTGCTATCATGGCATGCACTAAGGCTAGTACGCTAACTCACACATGGAAGAGATCAACATCAGCAAATAGAATAAACATACATATTGTAATGCAGAGTATAGACGATACTTCCATACATATGTACATAATTCCCTACTTATCGCAGTGTTTTTTAGTACGGTTTTCAGATACCTACGCGTTACTGAAAATCGTAGTAGTAATTCATTCCGATGCATAAAGCGAATTTCCAAATACCTAGGTAGGTACATATGTGTTCATAATACTTATTACTATACTACATATTAAAGCTCCGCCCACGAAAATCAAAGTTTTTTAAATTTTTGTACTACAAAATATACTTACCTGCTTCATTACTACGATAGGATGGTACAAGTCACTAATGTTGTATGTATTTCTAGTATTTATTGTGCGGTTTGCCGTAGCGTCTGTACTCTGCATAAATAAGTACATATATGTCATCATCAAATGTCGTGATCAGTCATGTCTGCAACACACAGTAAAAAAAGCTTGAGATGCTAGTACTAATGAAAAACAAATTTATATCTTACATCTTCCTGTTTTCTGAAAGGAAAATTAAGTGCATGTATCTCTCTTTAACCTGGGTGTTTCGGTACTAGGAATGCACATACATATGTGTGTATGTAGATATATGTGTGTGTATGTACATAAGTATGTAATTAGGTACATGCATACATACATATTGCTCAATATTGATAATTACAAATTTATTCCAATGTTAATCTTTTTCTAAAATTTTCAAACTTTTGCTAATCCACAATGTCATACTCCCACACGCATTCTCTCTCTCACACACCCACACACACGCAAAGGAGGTTCCCATACTACGACTTCTGGGTGACATTAAAACTTTGCATTTTTTGCTAACTATAACAAATATTTCAGATAAACTCTCTATTGCCAGCATATGTAGGTATTCCTATTTTAATTTCGTAATTCATGGGATGAACAATTGTCAATGTGACTACATGTACATACTTAATAAAAAATAAAAATAAATACATAAAGATTAAAAGAAATGTTAAATAAATAACAAGAAAAATATTAGATGCAAAATTAAAAAAAATTATTTTATTCCAATTGAAAGAACAAATAATACTGATATTTGCTACAAAAGATCAACATGCGTAAACACATTGCACATAACAAATTGCACATTAGACAAAAGCCGGGCATCAAATCCATTAAATTGAATTGATTTGTTCGTAAATCAGTTCGACCCAACTATGACTAGAATTTGTATCCAGATTATTTGGCACAATCTGCAAAAAATAAAAATGTAAATTTTCATGGCAATCTTTTATTAACTTTAATGTTCGCGAAACGAATTGTGAAGTTCTTTTTCATACAAAATTGATCATATGTACATGAATTTGCAGACGCTAATAGTAGAACACCAATTACACGCACATAGTATAGTACATATGGACATAGATCTTTATTGGAGCGAATGAGGAGGAAAACTTCGAAACATAAAATCTAAATCGTGACACACGCTACAGGATTTATTCTAGAATTGAAATGTTTTACTTGGTGGAAGGGAGGATGGCCATACTGTCAATTTCTAAGCCAAAATTAATGCTATTCAAATTTTTAGTTTCTTGCAGTTGGTGGGACAGCTAAAACGGTATCTGACAAATATAATATGACTTTTATTAAAATAAAAATTTCGGTCTTTGAATTGGAAATTTCTTAGGTTTTTTAATACTTATAATAGGTACCTGTGAACAACAACACATTCATACATACATTCATACCTACACGTTTCTACATATTACATAATTACACTTGAGATATGCATGTGTGAATGCAAGTTGAACTGATAATAAACATCTCAACAAATATTAGATTAACAATAATTCAAAAGAATATACGAGAATTCAAGCAGTAACAAATTCGACTTTATTGATGGGATATTTGTTCTGTTTTCAATTGTGAATAAATAAATTAGTTTCTAGTCTATTTACAGTTAAGGATGTCTTAAGTACAGCATTCTACGCCGTTGTTGCGCGAGTTGGACTTTATATACATATTTAGATTGAGGTACAAATCCAAATGCCAAAATTAGGCTGGTAGGTTTGTCACATAAACACAACATTTCGTAAGCTTCCATTCATCTCTACACACACATCTGTAAAAGCGTACATAAAAACGTATTCATGTCTGCATACCTAGAAACCAACGAAAAACAGCGCAGCACTCCTTATTAAGACACTGCTGCACACACTCACAATATATCGCCATAACCGCCAAAAAAAGCTTCAACGAAAAAAATAAAATAAATTTTTAACCTTCAAAAAAATCTAAAAATGTCTGGAGCTTTCACCAGATGTCGACTTCCGCAGTTCCTAGGGAGCTTTTAAAATGTGTTAACGTCCAGAACCATGGGCTGTCTTATAGAAAATTCATTAAAACTATTAACATTAAATATTGTATATAAAGGACTGTATTGTCATTTGTAAGCCAAGGAAAAAAATTTTCTTAACTTCCTGCTAATTTTAACCACATCGTAACTTGGATGCGGAGTTTGACGCGGTTAGTGACGATCGACGAGATTTTTGCATGTCAAGAGCTGATTAGTTTGTGGAATCGATCGATAGAGCTGTTTAAAAGTTTTTAAAAAAACAATTGAAAAAATATTTTTTCTTAGTTTGTTCGATATTTCTCGAAATCTAACAGTCCGAACCGGTTCCAATTCATAGGCAATCTAAGTTTGAAAACCCCCTTTGAAACGCCTTTAGCTTGGTTCGAACACTAATTGATCAGATATATAATTTCGGAGTACCCTTTTTAACAATTTTTTTCTTCGAATTATTTCGTTCACGAAAACTCATCAACCGATTTTGATCCGGCTGGTGACACTCCACGCGGTTTCTGAATGTCATGAACTGATTCGTTTTTTTGTAACGATCAGCAAAGCCGTTTAAAGGTTATTATAAAAAAATCCATTTGTGAAAAACCATTTTTTTAGTTTATTTTGATGTTGTTCAAAATGTACAGGTCCGAATTCACAGAGGATCTAAGTTTGAAAGAACCATTTGAATCGCTACTAGTTATAAACGGGTTCCATACTTACATACAGATATAGTGACATCCTCTCAGGAGTAATCAGGAAATCTTGCTAGGAACTCAAAACGTCCAGATCTGGTGAAAACTCGATTTTTTCAAAACGGAGTAGAACCAGTAACTTCCGAATTTTTTGAAAATTTTAAATTTTCTTAAGAACTGAAACATGAATCCGTTTCTCCGTTTAAAACGAAGGAAAAATAATTTTTTTGTGAAAACCACAGGAGTTTCCATACGTAAGAACGATGAACGAGTTGAAAAATATTAGAATCAGCATTAAATTTGTTGATTGGCAGCCCTGATCGCAGCACCCAAATGCTTTATGGATTTGTTTACTACTTGTAGCATTGAGCACACAAATACAAACAATAAAATACCAACACCAACCATTCAATATTATAATATAAAGAGCAGCACTTATGCGACATGTTGGCATTTCATTTTTTAAACATTCCTTTTCCCCAAAGGCCTCGCTTGTACTTTTAAGTTTTTTCTTTTCTGCAGTTTTGTTTCTTCAATAGTATTTTGCGGGATTCTTAACGAATATTGATAAATAATAGAATGCAAAACACATGAACTGCATGCAAGAAGTTGAACATATTCGACATGAAGAATACATGCACTCGTATGCATTGTACATACATTTTTGTTGTTGTTGTTTTTCTTCTTAATTTCATGGCTCCTTTAATGCAACATAGTAGTATCTAAGGAAAGACGATTAAACTTTTCAAAATGTCGTTTGGTGTACGGCTGTTATTACCTGCTTAATCGCGTAACCTGAAACCACTTTTTTCAGGAAATTGAATTTTAGAGTTATTACGATGTCCCTTCAAGGGGCCCCATGTTTACAGTACGTAAGTAGCACATACAATTCAACGTGCCCTGTCAGGTTTTTATCATCTAGCTCAAAATATAGTTGGCTTTTTGCTAGCAACAAATTTACAACTGGCTTGAATAGTAGACACAGATCTGAGTCACTTGTGTTTTTGTACTACTCGGCTTTTACTCGATAACTACTGACCTAACTTCTGGCTAACTCAAAACTGATGCAGAGGTAGGGGAATTGCTTATGCATACAACTTCTTCTGGAGAAGTATTAAAGTGGCTTTTAGTTTAAATCTGATGCAGGGAGGAATAGATTTAACTTATTGACAAACGGCATTTTGACCTATTCCGTTGCCTAAGAACTCGTTGGCTCCCAGCCAAGTTGTACTTTAATAGACAAAAACTGACCAGTTTGTAGTATAAACTTTGTGCTGCACTTGAGGTAATCTTGCTCAAAACGAGTTAACTTGTGGTTAATTTGGAAGTGATGCAGTGTTGGTGGCTACGAATAATTTTGAAAACTTTGCGTGTAAAAACTGTTACTCACTTTTGGTTGACCATAACACAACATCTGACAGGGTACACGCCTACTGCATTTGTATGCACTCGTATGTAGGTATGTAAATATAAATAAATATGTCTGTATCTCGATGCGAATACTTTCAATTAACCGAGTTTAGCTTTGACTGAATAAAATTCTATAGCCTCAAAAGACATTTAACTCATATCTCACAAACGCCTTTGTCGTTCTACGCCATATCTGCTGATTAACCTGGTGGGGAAGGGACAAGCCACCTCCAAACCAGTTTATCCCAATTCCGAATAATATATGTTTTTTATATATGCAAATATAAAACCAACAGCTCACAGTAAATTGTTTGCTAGTCGTGGCAATTTGTTTTGTCCGTCAGTTGGTAAAGCGTTGCATTACTTTACATTTTACTCGTATATCCATGAGTAACATGATGATGATCTTCTACACAGCAGATTATGTGTACAAGTTGGTTCATGCCAAGCCAAGCCACGCAAGCAAGTAATTTTAATTTCACGTTTAAACGCACACATGTACGAGTACATTGTTTGGCAATATTATTAAAACGAATGATAAACTCCCTGCACAACCTGTTCACGCTTGAGATATGGGTGGGAAGAACATAATTTCTCTACATCAATGATGTAAAAGCTGTTTGAAGTACTGAAGCAATTACAAAACTTGCAAAACACTTGCATACATAAAAATTAAATATTTTACTCAACATCATATGTATATTAGATAGACAACTCATCGACCAGGCAGTCCTATCCAAAAGACTGTGTACTTAAATATAGTACTTGCTTACATTCATACATACACACATACTATGTACATATGAAGGTCCCTGCTAATATTCTAAATACGAAAACTTCGTGCTGAATTTGGACGAAATGTGGCGAATGACCCAGATTAAAATAATGGGTAAAAGAGCTTTCTGATTGACTTTAAACAAATACATACACAATTTAGAGAAATGTATGGAATCTTTATTTAAGTCGATAGAACGATCTGTATAATTCAATGTTTAAAGAAAATTTCATGTAAACGTTGCTCGCGGCTACTCCTCAAATGGTTTATACACTGGGTCCAACTTTGGTATACTCTCGCCAATATGTCGGCGTCTTTATAGACATGAGCCTTGACATAGCCCAAAAAAAAAAAAAATTGGCTAAAAGCGTTAAATTGCACGATCTTAAGTGACCGATTGACCGGCCCTAAACGTGAAACAAACTGTTTACTGAACTCGTCTCCCAATTGGGCCATTCTTTCGCGTGCGATGTAGCCTGTGTACCGTCTTGTTGAAATCACATGCCAGCCAAGCCCAGATCTTCCATTAAGGAAAAAAAAAAAAATCAATGCATAGTATCGCTCGCCATTAACAGTAACGTTCCTGGCTCCATAGTGTTTGAAAAATAATGTTCTCTTTAGTTCACACCAAACATTGCATTATTTGGGATGCATTGGCAGTCCTTGCAAACCAGAATAGAGCTTCGTCGCTGAACACAAGAAGTGAACGATGCACTCTTCTTAACTGAGCATGAATTTTTATAAACCAAACCGAACATGTTTAAACCAAACTGAACATGTTTAACATTAAGATGTTAGATGAAAACAGCTGAGCTACCAAAAACAGTGTTACCAAAAGAAAGTTGTTAAAAAAAATCACCCATTATTTATAGACTATTTTTTTCGTATGCATTAAAATTTAAAAAATCTGCTACTTTTGGTGCTCCTTTACTTCTGGTACTTTTTCTCTTTTATATGTTTAAATGCAGCCCTGTAGAGATATATAGATGTATTGTATAATATATTATATATATATATATATATATATATATATATATATATATATATATATATATATATATATATATATATGTATACATATGTATGTATAAATATGTACGAAATGACTGTTGTTTCCACTTGGGACACTGTGAAAAGTAGCTCTTATGAGCTCTATGTGTACATTATTTGTGTATATGGATGAATGCATGTATGGCTATGTACATGAGTGTGTATATATGTGTGTACATAGCACCTATAAAGATTATACATATGAACACACAAAAAATATACAGGCAATGATCAAACATGTAAATAAATACCACAATCCACAATTGAAAAGTTCACGATAGCAGCCAGTGGCCCACTCAGAATCTTGGCAGCTAAATTTTGCATATCATACGTTGAAATGTATGAAAATTCAGTTGAGAATGCAGAATTGTTTTTAGCACTCTTAAATTATTCCCATTTTGTTAACATGATGGGCTTGATATTTTATGAAAGTTAATTTTTTTCTAATTTCGTTATCTGGGGCAAATTACGGCATTCGATATCGATCGAAATTTGTATTTAAATTGTATGGAAATGTTGCTTGATATCGAATGCTGTGCTTTCACTCCTGTTCTCGATGTTGAGGTCACGTTTCAATAAGAAAAGAAGAATACGTTTACTCGGTATTTCGCTACTTTTTTGTGTGGTTTCTTTAGGATAAATAATCAGTAATAGATTTAAAAAGATTTAAAACAATCCCCCTGATTGTGTAAGGCGTTGGCGTTTACGTCTCAGTCGTATTTCGTAGTAGATTAAAGAAAACTGCGTGTATGTTTCTTACAAAACCAGGCCGAATATTGTAGACAAGGGAACATACAATATTTTGCAAAATAAAATTTTTATTCTCATTAACTTGTTGACCTTTATTTTAGTAATTTAAAACGACCTTGAGCTTAATAAATAATAAAATAAATTAATTTTTATTATCTTTCAAGCTTGCACTGAAACGTCCTAAGAGTGGCATTTACGTCAATGAAACTGAGCGTCCAAAATTTAATCCTGAAGACGGCATTTCCTACAGCACTTACAATCCACGTGTGTTGCAAGAACAGTTTGATGCTCAAAGTTGTAAGAATATTGATCTAATTCCTTGCAAGGACACCAAGAGAATGTGGACTTGGAATGTGGGAATACAAAAGAAAGAAACTGATTTGGATCGCATTTTCATGGAAGCATCGGTGCCGAAATTCGGTAAGCCTTTTAGAATAAGGGATCACTGAAAGTTTTTGTAATTGTTTATTTTTCAAAGCCGCTCTGAAATTATGGCATTCGATAGGAATCGTAATTTCCATT
This sequence comes from Linnaemya tessellans, assembly GCA_951800035.1. Classification (NCBI taxonomy): domain Eukaryota; kingdom Metazoa; phylum Arthropoda; class Insecta; order Diptera; family Tachinidae; genus Linnaemya; species Linnaemya tessellans. The sequence goes on from OX637535.1 coordinate 1,185,007, forward strand.
TAAATTGTATTGAAATTTCGATCGATATCGAATGCGGTAAATTGACCTCCGGTTTTTCTGACCGACAAAAGCTCTGAAATAGCTCTGATGAAACAAAAATGGTTTTGCAAAAGCTTTCACACACGCGTGGTCTACGCCCACTTTGCAATTGGAAAAATGAACTTAGTGTATTTAAACCGCCGAAGCATTTAAGGAAAGCAGTTTACGCTTCCCGGCTATTCCCCAAGTCTACTTACTACTTAGTGTTTTTACTTTGAACTATTAGTTGCAGGCTTGTGGAAAGCTCTAGGTTGCAGTATGAAAATTCCTAAAGAATTCGTTACTCAGCCTAATATCGGTAATTGGGTGATAAATTTGTCTTTCGGGACCGTAATTTTGTAATCTGATTTTCCTGTTATGGTTCCCCTTGTTGCAAATTAAAGTGACCTGCCACTTCCAAACTCTTGGGGGCTTTAAATGCACTAAGAAGGAACCTCCAATAGATGTGGCAATTATTACCTACCCTACTCACGATATTTGATTTGTTGCACAGTGTAACGAATAAGTCTGTGGTCCCTTAAATTAAAAAAAGTAATTTTTGTTTTTCTTTCACAGAATGTAACAATGTGGAGTTGGCGGTTTACAGCATCCCTGAAGATTTAGATAAAACATTTTCGGCCTGGATAACACTTGGTACGAAAGCTGTTCGCCCAAAGCCACCACCGAGAAAGAAGACGTAAGTGTATATTTATTTTGTTTAATTATTTATATGCTACAAATATTGCAACAGAAAACGATCTTGGCCAAAATCTTGTATTATGGAAAGTCACGTCAAGACAATTGGCCTTATGACTATTCTCGACTCTACTCGAGATTTTGCAGTGGATTAAATACAAATATTGTGTGGTTCTATTTTAATCCAATACAAACTCTCGACTGCATTCGAGAACCGTAATAAGGCCCAATATTAAAAATAGAAAACATGCTCACTCTTTGTAGACAACAATTAATAAGAAAAAGCTCTTTAGAGCTGGCAAGAGCTTCCTAAAGTTCTTTTTAATTTTTATTTGCAATCTATCTACTGAAAAACAAGTGAATATACTGGCTTGAATAATAAATAATACAGGATATGTAGCCCCAGTGGACTACATATCAATATAAGAACAATTACAATTTTGATACAAATTAAGCACATACGAGTATATGTTACATAGTTATAAAAAGAAGACTGGCCCCTAGAAGACACGTCTAACACACGAACTCGCTTCAATTTACGTGTTTCACAGCTGTCGTCTAATAGTGCAACAGCCAGAGGATTACTGTCTTTATTTAATCTTGGAACATAATTTTCACTGAACTTTTGGATTTCTTCTTGTGCTGAGAAGACGAATATTTTTGTTTCTGACAAACCATGGCACTCCTGTAATTAATCTCAAAGTTTTTGACTGCTATCTTTCTAGAATATCAATGTTTGACTTTCTTGCTGTTCCCCATAGTGTAACTCCACATGTCCAAACAGGTTTTAGTGCACGAGTAGATGATAAATTTATTGTTTAAATTTAGTTCGGCTTTTGGTACTAGTAACCAATATAATTTACAGGTTTTTACCTTCAGTTGTGTTTGTTTTGATTTAATGTGTTGTATCCATGTCAGACTCCTGTCTTACAGGATATTTTGCAGAATTTAGCATATTAATTTTTGTAGCGTGCGTGACAAAAATTGCAACAAGGAAATTCGTCGTACATCTCAACATACACGTCCATACATGATGACCTAAAAATAACACTTAGCAACACTGAAATCATACATAACACGCATGCTTGCCGATATCACACAGATTTATGGGAAACTATGTTCGGCATCTTTCCTCTGTTCCCTTCCCACTCGCTCCGCAACTTTGTGATTTAATGCAATTTCTAATTTTTATTCCAGCCGCTACTGGAGACCCCTTGAAATAGCCTGTCTGTACGTTGCCTTCGTTGAAGGTTTCTTTCTGAATGCGGACTTTTGGACGTTCGAAACCTTGGACAATATTATCAAAATGGCACGAAAGCTAGTTGATAAGTGTATTCAGTTGAACTACAAATCGCAGGACACCGACTACGATATAATTCCTCAGATCCACGAGAGGCAGGCTGCACTCGATATAAAAGTTCATTTTGCTGGCCCCCTCAAAAGCGAACCGAATATCTATAAAGCCCTGAGTGTATATTTCTCGAAGTACAATGCGTGCCTTTTGTGCTCCCATAATCTGTACTTGTTGATATGGAAGAGGTGCAAGAACTTATTTTATATTTATGATCCAAATGGGAGAAACGAAAGTTGCATACGCGATTTTGAGAAGGGTAGATGTGCTTTATTGTCCACCTACTTTGTGGAACATTTAGTTCATTTTATAGTGAACATAAGCCAGACCAGCTTGGAAGATGAATTCAAACTGTATGAGATCTTTCTTACCAGTTATGGCAAATTGCTGGATCCTCTGCCCAAAAAACCGTTTCCAAAAACTTTTCGCAAGCAGTGGGCTGTTGTGAACGAGTCATATGCTGTCATACCAGGCTGCGTTAATGGCATATACCAGCCCGCTACGTCAACTGTCGACAATGCCTCCATGTTAATATCAGTAATGGCCATATTATACTCGCATATTGAGCGCGGCAATACCTGGAAACCCGACCAAGTGGACGAACTTGTGAGACTTGGCACAGCCTACTATAAGAGCCTTAGGAAAAAGCTGGGCTTGGAGGAAGCTCAACATGTTACAATAGTTGATTTGCCGGAAAAATACGTCCTGGGCACTTTCAAAGCTTCCATTAGAAAGTCTCCATTTTTCTGTACCGGAACGGTGACAGATTTTTGTAAAAGATTTACGGATTCCCTGCTGACTAGTGGAATGCAGGAACTGTTTGATGACAATTGGGATGCTGCTTTACTGCAAATTGATAATTCGGTTTTGGGTATTTGGCGGGACAGAGAACTGTTTTACATTTACGATCCCTTTAGGAGAGGTAAAGCCGGTCAAGTTTTACATCCGGATGACTATAGAATCAAGGGTACTGCCATACTGCAAATGCATGCCAATATTGAATCTTTGCTTAGGATGTTGAACGAATCGTCTTTGAAAATTCGCCGAGGTGCCAAATTCTTCATACATGCTATTAATGTGGGCTGCATTAAACCCATAATGGATGGCAAACAGAGAAAGCTGAGATATTCCAAGTTGAAATTAACTCCAGAAACGTACGTGCAGTCAGTTGAGAGCGAGGACCAAGGCGATGTTCTGAAACAGGGCGAGGGAGGAAACGATAAGAAAAGTAAAAAGTCAAAAGCGAAGCTAGCGAAAGTGTGTAGTATAAAAACGTTGAATGAAAAGGAGCGTGCAATGGAGCTCAAAAGCTTTGAAATAGTGGAACCGGTACTAGATGAAATAGTGTGTGACGTTGTTGAAAAATTCCCCGAAGATATAATAGGTCGATCTAAATTGTACCAATCGGCAGCGCGAGTTCTCTTGCATTCGGATAAAGAATATCTGAAAAATCTCAAATATATTGTGCAACGTGATGAGGACTATGATAATATAGGAATGACTCAGCAAGTCGAGCCCGAGGAAAATCCAGTCATGATTTCGTTGGAAGAAGAACTAAAGCTGCCAAATAATTTTGAGTCTTTGCCAGATGGCATTTGGATTATTTTTGGTTCTCAGCAGGTGAACCGTCCAACGGAAGAGCAGTTTAAGCTGACGGCTCTCTTATCCACCATCGTTACTGCTGCTCTTACAGGCAAGTACAAAGTTTCAACTTGGTCCAACAAGTTGGTGGACTACGCTTTGGATTCAGCCAAAAAATTTGGAGAGGATTTCAAAACTTATCAGTACACTTTGGGAGCTTTGCTAAGTAAAAGAATGCCTAAGCTCTTGCTGGGCAAGAGTACTTTGGAAGTAGATGTGCAAGAGATTGTAAAATCAGATCTTCAAAAACCCTTCAGGCAGGCCTTAATAGAGACTCTGATCCACTACAACCGTTTGATGGTGATATGCCAACGATTCAGTTGCCTCATAGTCAAAAGGTTGAACTTTCTTTATATGTTTTGTGGATTTCCGGTGAACTCCGTGGGCTATAGGAAGTACAGCCCTGGTCCGGGCTGCATGATGCGCTTCGTTGAGTTGGATTCCCTGTTGAGACGCATTGAGTTCGGCTGTAATCCCCAGAATTGCGACATGACGAATTATGTTGTGGTGCCCCTGAAGGTGCGGGATATAACGTTGGAAGCCAAGGGCCGCTATAGATCCTGGCCCAAAAATGTGGAACAGCAAATGTACAATGAAGCACTAGATGAGAAGGCGAGAATCGAAACCAGTAAGAAGTCGAAAATGCGTTTTCTGGCCGAGGAACTGGCTAAGGAAGATCGTCGCATCAGAGACTTTGAGGCAAAACGCGCAAAACGAATCAGAAGTAAAGTTTCCCAAAGCAAGAGTTCTATGGGAACTTCGCTAGAAGGAGTGGGCAGTAATATTGAAGATGAACTATTCAGTGCCGATGAAGAACACGATGAAGGTTGCTTTGTCGCAGCCAAACATAACTTTGGTTCCGAAACGGAGACACTTAAAGCCGAAGAAAGTATTTGGCCGCGTCCCCTAGTCTACGGCTACAGAATGCGAGAAAAAGACTTGTTGTTCAAAATACAAGGCAGCAAAGCTTTGGAGGGTAGAAAGAATTGCATGGATGACAAAATTAAGCCGTGTCTGTTTTCGAGTGCGTTAGCTATTTTGTATGCCATCCTTAAGCCTCTTAACGAATGGACTTCTTACCGCGTTGACCAGGTTATTGACTCTACGTTACTCATAAGTGACAAAATTGAAAACATGTCGCTTGTGCCCGAGAGAACTCTGAGAAATATCGCGGTGGACGATTACATTTTTGATATTGTGATAAAAGTCCATCAGCCTCTTGGCTTAAGCGGAAAGGATCTTGAGACTCAGCTTGAACGAGTTCTATCCCAAAGCAAATATATAATCTTTAAAACAGCCAACTGTTCATATGCCATGATCAAAAACGAGTACTATGAGTTATTTGATCCTTATGGTAGCATGACTTTAACGGGCAATGTAAAGGCTGAGAAGAAGACTCCAGCGAAATATGACAAATCGATTAAACGTTTTCGTGAGCGAAATACAGCTTCATGGATTCTTTTCGCCGATATAAAGTCAATGATCGAGTATATAAATGAAAGGGCCTGCACCAAAACATGGAAGGAAAATCGCGAATATACGTTTATGGCCTTGGAAATAGAGTCTTATAGAAAGGCCCCCCAAAGCACATTCATGCTGCAACTGCTCACGGACATGCAGTCGTGTGATGTAACACACGAACAGGAGACTACGATATGTGCGCACAATGAATCGATTGCCTGGCTAGAGCACTGTTTACCCATGTGGAGCCGATTGAATCGCAGAAATGCAGCTGGGAGATCACGTAGTTGGACTGTTTCAAAATTTAAGAACTACGACATTGAAATTGAGGATCGCCTGTGGTCGTTATGGGGTAATCTACATCCCATGGCGCCTGTGTTTGACAACACGACAAGAGGCAAACAATATCTTGCTTGCTGCATCCTGTCCTTGTGTGCCGCCAGCCTTTACAGGCTAGTGGACTGGAGCTCACACGTTTTGGACTCGATTGTTGTCAGCGGTGACGCTTATCTTAAGCAGAGCTTGCAGACAATTGAATGTAAAGACTATGAATTAACCTTGGAAGACTTGAATACTGAGTGCTTGTTGGACAATATGAAATTTGGCATTCACATTGAAATGGTTTCCCATGGCAAGCTGTACGCACGCCCCTATTACAATCGCATGAATTTGGCCGAAGCTCTTATGTACTTCTTTCACAATTTCCAGTTGGGAATACTGCAGTCCTTGAAAAAGTGTCTGGCTATTGGTTTCGTTCCTGGCCATGATGGTGGTTATTTTATGTTTGATTGCCAAAGTTGCGACAACCCTCTGTTTCCCAATGGCCAAGGTTCCTCCTACATATTGCGCACAAAATACCTGCAAATTCTACTCTATTGCATTGTGGTAACTCTAAACATTCCATACTACAACGTTCAATTCACTTTGCACAAGGTCAATGTGCAGGTCAAGAGCCCGAAGGGTAAAAAATGAAAATAAATATATTCAAGACGATATTGTAAATTTATAACCTCATATTATCAAGGATACAACTTTCGCAAGTTTCTATAATAAGGAAATTTCCATTTTTAAAGTGGTAATTCCAAGATGCAACGCAAATATCAGTTCGTTTAAACTTTTTGGATATTCCCGTTTTCATATTGTAGAAAATGATTAAATAAATGCAAAATTTTATTGAACTCAGTTGGGCGTTTTAAACTCTTTCAATGACTGCACAGACGTAACAATTAAAGAAAAGTGGCGGTGCTGTTGACTGAAGTAGTTAACTCGAGACTATGAAGCGGAGGATCCTGAGTTCGACTCCGCAGTCAGTCCTGCATATTGTGTCGAATTCTTCTGATCAGCATTAGTGCATGGTTGTGTTAGTTGTTGCCAGCCTGTTTCAGTGACGAAGGCATATCACTGGTCACTGAACATAATTGGCAGCAGCTGACACTCTCATGTACTAAAGAGCAGCCGCCCTTTAGCAAAAAATTTTCATCTTTCTTGATCTGTCCTCTCAATACTATCTCCTCCTTTCCAGTTCCAGCACAATGCATTGCATATGTGGGGGTCATCCCCTGAGTGCTGGTCCAAAATAAAATAAAAACGTCACGTCAACACAATATCAAAACTGAAACATCTGTATATTCTTTTCCCTCGGCTTTTAATTACTTTTAATCAATTTGTTATTAATTTTTAGTCCTTACAGAATATTCAGAGCTTATCAGCAGTAGTCACTTGTTACCCACAAGCAGAATGTAACTGGCCTATTTTTGATATTGTCTTGACGTGAAGTTGACAAATAGTTACAGAATAAGGGGGAATTTTTTCTAAACACATATTGTTTGTGTATGAGACGAAACAAATATGTAATTAAAAACACAAAAGAATATTTTAAAATACTGCAAAAAAAATTAAAAATTTTGTTGAATCGGTTAAGCGATTAACGGTTAACCGAATGAATACCCTGGGTGTGAGTCTTGATGCCTAGACCTATTTTCTACTTGTATACAATTTCGTCTCACTAAGAAAAGAGTTCGCTCTCACGTTTTGCAATTCCAACGGGTGAAATACGAATTTTTCATCAATATTAAGAGATTTTGTTTGCACAGGATATTTTCTAGGAATAATCTAACGATCTGCAAATGTTCTTTGGTCGGTTATTTTGAAACACTCTAATGCACTTATACTTAAATATTTAGCTAAAAAAATACTGAGATTCTAGAGTTGTCACGTTACGTTGCGTGACACTGTTCAGATGAAAGCAAGTCCTCTCACAACAAAGGACACGACTAAACGTGACATGATTGATGGAATGTGATCATCTTACTGATCTTGAAACAGTAGCCTGTTTTAATTAAAATTAAATTACATATATTTAAATATAATGTTTTAACAATAAAAATAAAAGCAATTACGACTGCAACTCTGACAGCGCTTTCATAATGACAACCATCCATCTTTCGATAAAAAACTGTCATCATAATCTAACGGTGCGACGGGTTGGTGGTCTATGACGTCGTTTGCAGCCTGTAGAGACTGCATTTCTGTGTGCTTCATCTTCTCTGCACGGATAAATTGTTCCTGATATTGTTGGTATGTGATCTGAGGCATGGATTCAGAAGGTGCTGATGTTAACCCGACTGGTGGAAGATATTGATTTTGTGGAGTGAATGGCATAAGCATGCTTATAGTTTCGGCCAGGCTGGTGTTCTCCTCGGCTGGCACTCCCTTTATGGCCATGGCATAATTATTTATATCTAATTTCGGCTTAGAAAGACCCTCGTTGTTAGTTTCTTTCATTGAAGGGATGTTGGTTGTTGTGACTTGGGGCACGTCCTGGCTATTAGGTCCAGTTGCAACTGGCGGTAGAAGTATTTTCATTGACTCTTCGTACGGAATTTGTGGCGGCTGCAAGTTTTCGTTTCCAATTGATGGTGACAACGAGTTGAAAGCTATTTTTGGAATATTGTCGTAGGAGTTTTTGCCGGAAGATAAAGGATGCACACCATAGATGGGCCTTCCCTCTGCAATAATCTCGATTTGTGTTGGTAACTCGAGAACTTCATGCTTCTCTATTTTAGTTTCAAAGCTTTGTGTATCTGGTCTTTGTTTGCGATTCAATGCCATTTGAATATCATTAGGATGATGATAATGATGATTTGCATTGTTGTAGTTTGTTGGCAAATAATCGTCGAACAAGTGGGAGATATCTGCCGCAGCAGCAGCGAGCCAAATGGCAAAAGTTACTAGAAAACATTTCTGTAAAATTTAAAGGAATAAAAATGTTATTGTGGCAACACAGGGAATTTTTCGCATAAATGTGTAATTAAATTCTGTTGATAAATATTGTTAACGATAAACTGCTGCAGGTATTTGTGCTGTTTTAAAAAACAATTTTAATGGAATAAAAAATTTTATTGTGGCAACACAGGGAATTTTTCACATAAATGTGTAATTAAATTCTGTTGATAAATATTGTTAACAATAAACTGCTGCAAAAAATTTATAATTTTAATGGAATAAAAAATTTTATTGTGGGAACACAGGGAATTTTTCACATAAATGTGTAATTAAATTCTGTTGATAAATATTGCTAACGATAAACTGCTGCAGGTATTTGTGCTGTTTTAAAAAATTAATAATTTTAATGGAATAAAAAATTTTATTGTGGCAACACAGGGAATTTTTCACATAAATGTGTAATTAAATTCTGTTGATAAATATTGTTAACAATAAACTGCTGCAGGTTTTTGTGCTGTTTTAAAAAATAATTTTAACGACAGTATTGAATTTTGCAAGAACCCAAATGCCTTTTGAAGGTATTGAAAATAACTTTTTGGTGCTCAAAAAAAGGTGACGCATAACGTCTGACAGATTCTAGGTGTCTCGGCCTAAAAGCTAATACGGTAGCACGATTTCAATGAAAATGTCACAATCCATATTCTTGTCAGAAGGTGAATGTCAAGAAGAATTGAGAGAATGGAAGTACCTGGTGTTTATTATGCCATGGTTTTTTTTTTGTCAGTTTAAGCAAAATAAAGTTTAGTAAGAAAAGAGACCTAATAAAACGATTAAATAAACAGGACGTTGGCCCTGTTAGTACCGAGCCACAGATGTCATTCAAATTATGCACAATTTTTAAAATTTTTCTATATATAAAAGATTGGAATTTTTAAAATTATGCACAGAATGAGTTATATGTACATATATCGTTTTATCTTACCATCATTCTATTATGTGGTGGGAAAAAATAATTTTAAAATTTATTTACTACTTAAAACTATGAAATTTAAAAAGAAACTGTTGAATGTCCCGGGCACTCAAACAGTATTTATACCAGCCGGTCATTAAAATTGTATTAAATTAAATAACAATTCAATTGCTTGAAAAGACCTTCAGTGTTCAAGTATCAATTGATGTTTAAAAATCTTGATCATCATCTACTTGAACTTTCTGAAGTGTATCAACATGAAAATAAGGCCATCGTATATTCGTCTAATACCCACCAAAGAAACAAGATGCGAGTACTCAACCGTTCGTATGGCTTAGTTTTTGGTTAACAGGTTGGCCAGCGAATGAGTGCTAAAACTCGTTTATCTAAATCAAAATCAGGCGGAGCATGACACACACATTTATACACACGGAGGAAATTGTGCACAAATTTTAACACGATGACCGCCGATGTTTTACATCATGTAAATATAACGCAAAACGGGCTAACTTCTTTGCATCCTTTTGTATTAGACTTAATAAAAAGAACACCGTCTTCGTTTGTATGAAAAAATATTTTCTAAACGAATTCTTTTTGTATATGAGATGAAACAAATAATTAAAAACTCAAAAAATATGTTATAATACTACAAAAAATTAATAATTTTGTTGTTTCTGTAAAACGACTGAAGTTAACCGGTTTAATCATTGATCGAAAATAGTCAGTTTTAAATTAACCGATCAGTTAATCGGGTAACCGAATGAATACCCTAGTGACCACACACGAAGGAGCATTAGGGGAAACACGATCACGTTCGATTCACTGTTCCGTCGTGTGTAGAACTGTTTCCTGTTAAAATTGATGTTTCGTTTTTGGCTTTTCATAATATTTTTCATATTTTGCATCCAAGCAGAGTGTTTCATTGTCTGCTTGTGTTTTATTATTTCGTTGAGAGCAGCAGTGACAAGTGAATGTAATGAAAATTGAAATTTTCAGAAACAAATTATCGGTTTACTTGATTTTGTTTTATAAAATGCGGCACGTACGATCGAAATGTTTGCTGTCAAGCGCGTGTATGAGTGCAGAATATCTATACTGATTGGATTTTCCGACCACGCGTGATGTCGGTTGTGTCCAACATAAATATGTAGTACGATAATTTCACTAATCGTCGTCTCTAGATCACTTAACATGGCCAAGTGACTGCCAAATTAATTTTGTACATGCATGCATAAACATGTAGGAACATGTGTTTATATTTACATGCAAATACTTATTGTTAATTATTACGCAAGCCATTGAATTATTTTAAGTGTGTGTGTCAAAATTATTACTTAAATGTGTGGAAACATCAAAGAAACGTTTTTAAATTTTCAAAAAGCATTTCAATTAATTCCTTTATTTTTTCAATTTTTTTTTTTTGGCTAAGCAATATCGCAAAAGTTTTCCAATTTCCAAAATCTAAATAAAATTTTAACGTCGTATATTTTGAATGCATTTTTTGTCTGAATTATCGCGTCTGATTCATTAATTTATTTCAACAATAGAAAAAATTGTTATAATAAAGTGAAATTACAAATAAAAAATGGAATGTTCAATTTGCAAAGAGAATAGAATTGGCCCCGAAATAAAACCCTTTGGGGGCTATCTCTGCAGCAATGAACATCTTCAGTGTGATGAGTGCAACACATTGGCGAATGGCTGTTGTAGTGTTTGCAAAGCCAAAACAAAATTCCTGCAAATGAAATTTGATTCGCCCAAGCCCGCATGGGACCCACTACTTTCAGTTACACAGTCATCAAATACTGCTTTTCCAAAACAACACTTGGCGGAAATGGAAACACAGTCTAGACTATCTGAGGAGCAGTTGAGTATGAAGGACTCTGCAGCATGTATTACCGAATGCCCACGATTTGTTGATAAAAAAGCCGAAAAGCACGTTGATAAAGCAGTTGTAGAAAACTCCCATCTCCATATCAATGAAAACTTTTCAAGCTTTCAAAATAATAAATTATCGAAATTTTCGTTCAAAGAGGTATTTCCATTAAATGTGCTCAGACCTTTTATTTAAGACTTTTACTCAGAGTCATCACCTTTCAGGACCTCAACGAATCTAATAATGGAGATATATGTGAAATACTTGCAAATTCAGCACATGAAGGTTTGCCGACTGTCCCATTCAGCAATGGGGAACAGCTGAAGGTGCTATCGGCCAAGGTTCTACTAGATTTCGATGCTCACAATACCGTTAATAGCACAGAAGTAGTACATAATTATTTAGAAAATTATAGTCCACGAACATGTCATCTGTCGCCCGCTTACAACTGCCAGCATACGAACTGGCATTTGATTCCCCAACCGGGACCGCAGAACTTGGAAGTGCCATCTGGAGGTGTTTCGGACGAGTCGGATGCTAGTCTCAAGTCGAATTTGGCCGTGGCAGGCATTTCAAATCCCCCCGGTTATTTCATTATGCAGGCATTAGCAGTTCCTACTGCGCCGCATAGTGTCAATATGACTTCAGCTAAAAATGATAATAAGGAAAGAATGGACATGCGGATGCAAAAAATTTTGGAAACTCTAAGAGAAGATGCGAAAGTAACAAAATTTGATGAAAAATCGGATTTAATTAAAATGCCAGCTCAAATGAAAGTGAAAGAAGAGGTAAGGGAACAGGCTGAGAGGAAAAATTTCAAAAAAGAGGACAAGAGCTCGCAAATAATATATCAGTTGCTAAATACACATCGAGCATATTGTAACGCTCCGGTAAATAATTTGCTACAAGAAGCTCCTTTGCCACAGTTTCAGACTGTCCCCTGTTCTAAGGCTTTGGCTCAGGAGCTCCTGCAAAAGCTAACGAACTTTTCAAAAATGAGATCAGTTCCAGCCTGTCTTCTCAATATACCACGTTCGCCCATAAACTGTCCCGAATCGACTTGCCAACGCATGATATTTGTATCCGATTTCTGCAAACATTTGGTCGTGGACCACACCCATCTGCCCATGGAACGTATTGTACCATTTGAATATAAAAATTTCTTCCTGGATGCCCGTTTGTTCCATGGCAGCTCCAGCAAATGCCACTTGTTGTATTTAATTTGCGATAAAATCAACGATTTGGGAAGCAGCCAGTACAAAGATTTCCTGCCCATTCTTGTTCTGACCAGCCGCATTTCGCTAAATCAAATCTGTGGTACTGCCAGCCAAACATCAAGTCTGGAATACTTCCTTATTTGGGTTACTGGTATTGCTCCCGAAGAGATTCCCATATCGGTGTCGTTAACCGTTTGGTCTCGAACTGGCCGCATTCCGTCGTGTCATGCCGTGTACTCGGGCCAATTGTACTCTATAAGAAACTCGCAGCTTGCAATAGATGTTTGGCGAAGTGGTCGTATGCTTCTGCTGTCTCCACAACAAGTGGAAGCTCTCACAAACGGCGGCAAAGAAATGTTGAATGTACAACTGAGCGTTCATTAATAGCGGCCAAGCCATGGAGGCGGGCATTTAAATTTAAGCACAATTATTAGCGTTTACAAATAGTGCCACCCCTTTTTATTCTTTCGAACGAAATATATTTTATACATGATTTTAACTTAATTCTTTCTTATTAATTTCCTTAAAAGTTGCAATCCATATATGCATACAATTGTTCATGTGTATGAGTAAATGCTTGTACTGTGTAACACTGCATCATGAGCGTGACATCCACAGCTTCGAATTAAACTTAACAAAATGCAAATTGAAAAATAATCAACACTTAAAATTAATTACTTTCTGCTGAATGTGTGTTTACACACATTGTGAACAGCAGCTCGTTTCCATGTCTGATATTTAAATAACAATTGAATATTTTGGATGCATAGTTTTAGGCTGTAAAGTAATAGGTGTTCGCAACCACTGTTCCGTGTGTGTTCATGTAGTGTGCTCTGCACACAATCCCAGGAACGATATTTATTTTTCAATTAATGCCTTCTTGGTGTTGGCTGATGGTTTTTGAGATCCACTTATTTTGTAAAATGACAAATTCGAATATTATAAAAAATATAAAACTTAAAGACGATGGTATGCATGCTGATTTGTGTTTGTGTGTGTGGGTGAAACAAATATTCGATGATCACACCTTTGGAATTTTTAAACAAATCGAATTGACTGACTGCCTGGTTTGGTTTGGATTATTGTTTGTTTTTCCCGAAAATAGTACGGCATTACGGCATTTTGGAAAAAGTGAATTCGTCGTATAACTTTTATTCAACGGTGCCATTGAAAACAAGTTCTCCTGCATCAGAGCTTTTATTTTAGATCACATTTTTGCTAAGAAGCTGTAATATTTTAATCCTTTTCATGGATGTTTCAAGTTGCTTTTTTCAATGGCTTCACCGGGAAAATATAAAGCCAATTGTACTCACCTGGCGAATCAATTTTTAATTCGTATTTGTTCAAGGCGAATTAATATCAGGCAAGATATTAATTCGCCTTGTCTTGAAAAACAAAAACATTGAAAATTTTATTTTCAAAATATTAATTTTAGGTCACAAATTCGACAGCAATAAATCCATTTTGTTATTTCTTTCGATAAATCTCATGTTTAGCCTTGTTTTTAGCGTTAGATAAGCAAATTAAGAGATCCTGTTTCAAAATTTGAAAAGAACAAACTCAAAATTTGAAGATAATGTCGAATGAAGCTTTATCGAAACAGCAATCATCCTGCTCTTCCTTAAGCGCTCATTTGGACAACGACAGCTCCAGCAGTGAGATGTTTGAATTGAAACCGAAACCAAAATTACTTTGCATTCCCGAAAACTGTGCGAAATTTTTAAATGATTTAAGGTAAATTATCCAAGTGGTCAATCTGAGATATTGACAACTCGATTTCAATTTAAGGAAAACTCAATCTTTGAATGTTCTTCAACAAATGGAACCCCCGGAGAAATCTTGGTCTGTTTTGTATATTGGCTGCAAAAATTATGAGGAGAGGGTAAAGAACATTTACGATTTTAAAAAATTGTAAATTTGCATATTTGGAAAATAATAAAAATATAATATGCCTATACATACAAATGTAAATATGTATATGTACGAGTATGTATGTGTTGACTGCATGGGTGGTACATGGGAGAAATCTTGGTCTGTTCTGTATATTGGCTGCAAAAATTATGAGGAGAGGGTAAAGAACATTTACGATTTTAAAAAATTGTAAATTTGCATATTTGGAAAATAATAAAAATATAATATGCCTATACATACATATGTAAATATGTACATGTACGAGTATGTATGTATGTGTTGACTGCATGGGTGGTACAAAAACAAAACGACAAAGACAAAACTACTGATGCCAATAATTGCTGAGGATGACTTTGAATACTCTTTATAGAAAATTATTTGCAATTATTTGAAACCACAAATGCACATATTTAGAGGGCCATTCATTATTTGACAAATGGAACCATGAGATACGACGTGTGTATTTTGAGCAGCAGCTCAGGACTGTTTATTTTATTGTCACACACTCGACCAGAAAATAAATATTTTTCATTCATCATCTTCAAAGCAAATTGAAATGTATTTTAAAATGCAAATGAATTTTTTTTATTGCTGATGAGTCATTTAAATTGTTAATTTAGTGTAGGAAAGAATTTCGATAAACTTTAACAGCAAATACAATATTTTTAACTAGAATATGAATCAGATGTGATAAAGTGTACAGGAATTTCATTCAGCTCTGATATTCCTCTATCGCAGTCGTATCACGCGCGTTGGGGCCGTCAAATCCATTGTGCTGCTGTCATTTGTTTTTCCATCTGTCTGTAACTAACTAACTACTGATGCAATTAAATTTTATGTTTATTTATGTGTGAAGTAATTTGAATGATAAACAAATTTTTAAATTCCTAATGAATAGGAATGTAGTCTAATCTACATTTGAATTGAATTGAGATTGAAAGTCATAGGAAAAAAGCAACAAGATTTACTTGAATAATCAGTTTTGTCAGTGTATATGTAATTTATCTTATTATTTATCTATTAATTGGTTAACTGAACGCCTAATCGCACATGCACACAATAACTGCTGCATTTCCCATGTTTATTATCACTTCACTGAGAATGTCTAATGAATTTCTTCACGAAATTTTATTTTTGCTTGGCGAGTTATTTTGCTTACGATAAAAATGATATGATTGCATCCATATGTTTATATGCATGCACGTGCTAGTGATGGGCGAATATTCGTATTCGTAATCGAAATGCCAAATATGCGGCAATTTTCAGATATTCGTATTCGTGACTTGGGCGAATATTTCTCGAACATTTTAGAAGCAAAAAATAATAACATTAAATTCATAAGCCTAGAAGATATCCTTACGAATATAATAGATATGAAAGTAACTCTGTCTTTCTTTTACCTTTTCACGCTCAAAACTCTGAACCGGTTTGGACGAAATTTGGCATAGAGATATTTTGAGATCCGAGAAATAACATAGGGTGTCTTTTGTTTTTGAAAATGATCCTATGCAGTGGTCAAGCTTGGTCGCAAATTTTTATGGATATATGAAATTATTAAATTGATAACTATGACTTAAGAATGTACTTGGTTTTGGCAATGATTTTATGAGATGGGCAAGGGTGGTCTAAAGTTTCTAGGAATGTATGAAATTATGAAACTGATAAGTAAGAACGTTTTAAATTTTGATACAGTAAGCATAAGCTTCCGCTTTTTTTGTAATGAGTTGCACTTTTTATAATGACTTGCACTTTTTATGATGAATTACACTTTTTATGATGACGTGCACTTCTCAAAATGACTTGCACTTTTTACGATTTCTTGCACTTTTTATAATGACTTGCACTGCTAATGATGACTTGCACTTTTTATAATGACTTGCACTTTTTATGATGATTTGCACTTTTTATAATTACTTGCACTTTTTATGATGACTTGCACTTTTTGTAATGACTTGCACTTTTTACGTTGACTTGCACTTTTTATAATGATTTTCACTTTTTATAATGACTTGCACTTTTTATAATAACTTGCACCTTTTGTAATGATATGCACTTTTTATAATGACTTGCACTTTTTATAATGACTTGCACTTTTTTCCTTACTTAATATAATAAATATGAAAGTAAATCTGTCTGTCTGTCTGTCTTTAGTTACCTATTCACGCTCAAACTGCTGAACTGATTTAGATGAAATCTAAATACAGATAATTTGAAATCTGAGGAATAACGTAGGGTAGTTTTTGTTTTTGTAAATGATCCTATTAAGTGGCCGGAAGTTTTTATGGAGATATGAAATTATTAAACTGATAACTATGATCATTTTAAACTTTGATACCGTTGGCTTGACAATGTATATGTTTTTGGCAATAACTTTATGAGGGCTCAAGGGTGGTCTAAAGTTTCTAGGGATACATGAAATTATGATAATTGAGAACGTTTTAAACTTCGATACAGTAAAAACACAACACGTCATTGACATAACATACACATTAACTGGAGTTTCAAATATTCGTCGCGGACAAAGTCGCGGGTAAAAGCTAGTTTTAAATAAATGACAAAAGTTAGTTGTAAAAATTTAAAAAGTTATTTTATTTCAATTCACACGACAAACAATAATATTAAGTGGATACCACAATGATTTTTACTACAAAAGGTCAACATGTCGAAAGATTTCATGACATTAATACCGTCTAAGCAAATTCCGGATAACTAGACTTGGGTGGAACTACTTTTTGGCTCGTTTTACACAAAAATCTAAATTACATTGATTTGATCGTTCGTTACAACTTTGAGCACAATTTGTCTTTAGATTTTTTGGTATAATGTGGCTTTTCTACAAAAAATAAACATGCAAAATTTTCATGGGGCTGGAGTCCATCTACTCGTATATACATTTACAGTTACGTACAATTATAATTATACAAATTTGTATTTTTACCGTTTTTTTATTGAGGTAACTTTTTATTAACTTTAACGTACGCGAAAAGAACTAGAATGGAACCATAATTAAATGTCTTTAAATTTTACATATAACACTCGAATTCGTATTCGTATTCGCAAATACTGTTTCAGGTATTCGTAGTCGCGAATAAAAAATTTACATTCGACACATCACTGATATGCACGAACAATTTCGAGAGAAGCAACTCAAATTGTTTCGCAACTTTAGCCGCCTAATGCACAAATTAAAGTAAACATATCCTAAATTAAATTTTAATTAATTTATTGATTTTTATAAATCACCAACAATTTGAGGTTTATTATATTTTGTTGCGGCTCGTTTTATTAATTCACATTGTTAAAGTCGAATGCGTGGATGCAGCGGGCTGGCCGTTTGTGTGGTCAGAAAGCATTTGAAATGTAAACAAATTGCGGCCGGTAGTAACAAATTAAAGAAAAAGTTCAAACAACAAAATTCAATTAAATTGCGATAGAAAAGCGTTATGATAATTTTAAAACACTCGGCTGCAAAATTACTTTTTGGCTTGACTTTTAAATGTGGCTAATAATTTGAAATTTTCAAAAAATCTCCTCAGTTATTGAACAAAAAAATTATTGCTGCGTTGTGTTAACTGTTCGCAGTTTGGTTGGTCAGCAAACAACGCCAGTAAATGCGTATCGCAGCTGTAATTAAAAAAATTAAATTAACGTAGCAAATTGATTTCATTGCATTTTTGGTTTTGGTTTTTTTTTTTTTGATTTTATCAGATTTAACTGTTCTGGTATTCATTGTGTGTAAATTAATAGTTTTATATTTTAATTTGGTAATTAATATTATTGCGAAATTATATTTTTACAAACTTGAGTATCTTTGTAAATCCGCAGATTAATATCTATCCATTAAAGCAATTAAGCGTACTGCAAAAACTCATATGCACACAAACCTTTTAAAGAAGGAGGGAGGAGAAGGACGATCCGTAGCATTTTGCAAACGTGTAATAGAAAACTTATTTCAAGTTGCATTTGCATAAAAGCGTGAACATGATTTTTGTTTAGTGTTATTTCCGTTATTATCAACGTTTTATTTCAATTGCAGTTGATGTTGCCAAAGGTTGTGAATGGGGGACAGTCATTTAAAGTAATGAATTCTTAGAAATATGTATGCGACTCAAATTAACAACATTGAAAATGTATATCATTCGAAAGATTTGAGTTTATTCTTTCCAAATCTGTTGTGCAACTAAAAGTTGGGTGACATTGATCGAAGGTGTTGATCTAAAGGGTGATTTTTTTAAAAACCTTCACACATACAATTAGAGAAATGTATGAAGTCTTTATTTGAGTCCGTAGAACGATCTATGTATATAATTCAATGGTTAAAGATGATTTCATGTAAATGTTGAACGCGACTACGCCTCCAATGGTTCATACGCTAAGTCCAATTTTGGCATACTCTCTGCAGCATACTGACTGGTATCTTAGGAATAAATGTGTCAACATTTGTGGGCTTGTCCCTATCGACATGTGCCTTAATATGGCATCATGAAAAATTGTTGAAAGGCGCTAAATCGCTCGATCTAGGAGGCCAATTGACCAGCCCCAAACGTGATTTAAACTGTTAACCGAAATCTCCCCTCAATTGTGCATTGTTCCACGTGATGTGTGGCATGTGGCAACGTCTTGTTGAAACCTTATCATGGCATAGTAGCGCGATCCTGCCTTCATCATCTTTGAAAAAGTACAGACCAATGATGCCATTGCTCCATAATCCACACCATGCTGTTCATTTTCGTGATGAATGGGAAGTTCTTGCAATGCTTCTGGTTGCTCTTCACTCCAAATACGGCAATTTCGGTTGCTCAAGTATCCTTTCAAACAGAACTGAGCACGATGCACTTTCTTAACCGAGCAAGAGTTTTGATAATAAAATCCAATGACATGCAAGCGTTGTTCGATTGTAAATCCTTTCATAGTCAAATTATAGACCGAACTGAACATGTTTCACCCGGACAGCTGACTTGCCAAAAACAGTGTTGCCAAAAAGAAAGTTGCTAAAAAACCACATCTTATAATATGACATTCGCGTTACGACGGTGTTCAAAACTGAACGGAATTTATAAATTCATCATTTTACGATGCTGTTGTTTGCGCATGAGAGGCGGATTGTAATTGATTGTACCGTTACAAGTACAATACTCATACGGTTGTAATCATGCCAAAAACAAACAGATACGCCAAATACAATAACAATAATCGGTTTAAACTTTAAACACATCATTATTATTATTATTACCATTAATATTTTGCAAGAGAACCGACAGTGAGTACAAAAGCAAATTTAGCACATGATATCATGCACACATCTTTCGTTCGATTGTTCCTCACATTTTGTTTGTTGTTGTTTTTTCTTTTAAAATTGAAGAATGTTAGTGTATCTTGTTTATTAATCATCGCCCATATTCAGCTCGAAATTAATATTTGTAATCATTCCTTAGAAGTGTGTGTAATTTTAGTGGAAAATAATTTTTAAAAATTATGTGTTTTGGCATAACGACAAGAATTAAGTTGGAGACACATTTTAAAACAGTTCCAAAAGACTAAGACGTAAGATTTTTGTGGTTTGCCAAGCTATTAGCATGTGTCTATGTATGTGTGTATGTATACACATACATAAATACGTACCGTCATTTAAAATGCAAAATAACGCAACATCACTTTTCGTAAGTTTACAGGAAAATGATAAAATTTGCACTATTTGAGATATTGAGTTGTTCTTTTCTAAAAAAAAAGTTACTGTTTCATTAATCTAAGTGCTGACCCACGATGTCACTCGATATCGTTCTGGCGAGTAAATCCATTTAAAACAAAGACAAATTCTAAAAGTTTGCTTTTATTTTTAATGCATTTATTCGACAGAATTATATCGAGTGACATCGTGGGCCAATTTAATTCTTCCTGAAGTATAAAATCGTTTTAATTAAGCAAAACAAAAAATAAATTATTTTAGCCAGTTACTTTTAGATTCCAAACATAAGTTTAAAATTTCCAGCTCTGGCTTTTGCTGATTTTCAAAAGCAATCTTTCCAAATCACCTGTAAAGATGAACATAATTAATGAAAAAATTTAAAAATGTGATATAAACAGATAAATTAAATAATAATAAATAAGAGATTCAATTCTATCGGCTTAAATCCAAAACATTGAAATAATTTTCATAGAGGCAACACTGCATAGTGAACATCGTACAAAGTACCAGACAGTCGAAATAAATCGCCAGATCATCAGGTTGAAGGAAGAGTTGCACAACCATGCGCAAAACACGGAAAAACGAAGCGCTTTTTTAAACGCGTTTTTCTCAATAACTTCTTTTCGGCGCAGAGGTCCCTTTTCGTGGAGCAGGTCACATATAAGTACATACTCGTGTGTATAACCTTTCACAATTTTTGGCGAAGTGGATAACAAAAAATTCTTTAATTAAATTTAAAAAAAATTGCACCAAAAAATTTCCAAGTTTTTAAATAGGAGGAATATATTTGAGAAGTCAGTTAAAGTGAAACTTTGGGGGAAGTGTTACATATTGAAAAAAAAAATCACGCAAGGAAAGTAAAGGAAGAATATTTTTGTAATTGTTTTTGTAATTTTTTCATTAAGTTTTCACCTTTTAAAAGGAGTGTTAATCACATCTCGTCGTCAAGATTTTTTATTGCTATTTTAAAAATTATTTCTAATATTACATAAATATTTTTTCAATTATTTGTAATATTTTATTAATATGAACGCAGTCGTACTTTTCTTTGCCAATAAATTTGTAAGTCACACTTTAATTGCTGATTGACTGGCTGGTCGAGGTTTTAGGCGCTGAAAATTTTCATTTCATTCTGTATGCCCGTTTGCAAATTTTTTTTTAGAAAAAAAGTATTAAATTTCATATACAAAAATGCGAATAGAAAACAAAAACGCATAACAATAACAATATTTTGTTGATCCATTAACGCTAAAATTGTTTAATTTAAAACATGTTGCATGTTTGTTTGAACAATCACGCTGGACCTGAAATGTATGCAGTTTCGAAAGAAGTAAATATCTAAAGCAGCATGGCCACACATCAAACTGATGCTTCAAACTTGTGTATGTGTTGGTAAAATTCTGTTTGGCAGTGAAAATCTAAATTGTTTTGATATTCTTCAAACTCACACTTACTTTTCACTTACACTATCAAAGAAAAGCAGAGTTTGCAGCGTCAGTTTTATGTGTGGCCATGCTGCTTAAGGCCATCCACATGTCTTCTTAAAAACTTTTTGGGACTTGAACTGGTGTTCAAGAATTTGAAAAATATGTTTATTGGAAGCAACACATATCGTCATATGTATTGTATGGTTTTTTTTACAGGGGAGACGAAAATCTTAACACATTCGCGGACAAGACGGCATATGCCGTCCAATTTAATGAAAAATTTTGGGACAAGACGGCATATACCGTCAACAAGTTTTTAAATCATTGGGACAAGCCGGTAGCTCCCGCACTAAAATTAATGTTAAATTATGGTTTGCTTTATTAAGTGTCCCTACAAATTTTCTTTTAGGCGCTATAGAACTAAAAATAACAGCCAATAACACTTGCAAACATATGCTGCTATCTATTACGCATCAGTAGAAGCAAGACGGGATATCCCGTTAGTTTTCAGTACATTTTTTGATTTGCGTCCAGTTACACTTGTTGTCTTTCAACGAATAACCGCAAATAAATTTGCGGATAAAGGTAAATAAATTTCATTGTAAAAATACAAAATCGAGCCACTTTTGAATTAACATAAAGTTGGACATAAGTAACTAAAGAAATGTGCTACTTGTGTAGTGAATTTTTGTAGGAAAAATGGACCGATACCACAAAGAAAGAGATAGAGTTTTGAAACTGTTCGGAGAAGTTGATTCTGGCGATGAATCTGTATCCGATCCTTTTAGCGATGATGGAGAGTATGGCAGCGATCCAAATTATGAGCCAGATGGAGCAAGTTCCGACGAAATCCCAGATAAAGAAGAAAAACCTACTTGTAGTAGCTCTCTGCCTTCAGATATCAAGACGGGAAATCCCGATGTGTCCTGTGTGATCAATTTGGAATTGTGGATGGGACATGACGGGGATAACCGTAAAATTAAATTATTAAAAATCTTCACTAAATATAATTATATTTTTAATTATAATTATTTTGCTTCAGTCGCGGATTAATTATCTTTAGTAGATCGGAAGATACAGACTATGCCCCACGAAGGGACTATGCGAAAATGAACTGTCCGCGAATGTGTTAATAAATATAAAAATACTTATTTGTTAGTGACCAAATTTTAGAATCAATTAATAAGAAAAAGTAGCGAAACAATTGTCGTTTTTTTTGGCCGGCACCTGGGATGCTACACATGCTGTGCATAGCGCCGGAACTATGAAAAGGAGGTTATGATGAAGAAAGATAAGAAGATAGAAAAATTATTTGTTTTTGCTATAGTGCCGACGAGGATACTCTGTTGCGATCCCTTTTTAAATTCGCGCTAAGAAAATTTAAACATTTCAAAAAATCTGGAAGTTATTGCTTTTACCGCGTTTTGAAATAATCGAGTTTTCACCAGACATCGACATTTTAAGTTCTGTATGTAAGCATGTGTAGAATACGCAAGTAGAATAATTTTTTTTAATGAGCTTGCGCACAAATTTTTTGTATGATTTAATTCTTAAGAGCCTTCTGCTTGCGAGAGTATCGAATTTACGTTTTATTGCTTTAATATTTTTTTTTTTGTTTTAAAATTTCATTAATAATGAATTGTTTATTCTTTTCTTATTTACATATTTATTAATATTTGTTTTTGGCTTTGAGCAGGCACGCAAAGAATCTGGAATCATAGTGCACAATCAGATTCCTGTGTACTCGTATTTCTGGACTATTAAATATTTGCTCGGCGAGCGGGTGTGTATTTCTATACAATTTAATATGTTTTCCTTATAAGAGCACATAAATTAACAATAATTTTGGGTGTCTGGGCTTCTAAATTTAAACACATCATCAGTCGTATAAATTTTACAATTAATAAACATGTGTCGTGAATCATTACTACAAAAGAAAAAAATTAATAACACAACAGAAATTATAGCATATGGAAATTGATACACATGCATGCGCACAGGCGTATTCAGTGTGTGTATGTGAGTGACTAAATGCCTGTTCACATTTACAAGTTAATGAAATTCAAACGGTTAACACGTTAAGCTAATTGTAGTATGTGGATCTTTTGTCAGAGTGTTGTAGCACGTTCCACTACATCGGCTGTTGTTCTTGGAGGTGGTGGGAAAACAATTTGGTAAAATCATGTTAAACGAGTGTTTGTCTGGTTTTTATTGCTCTATTAAACTTGAACTTTTATTTAAAAACTTAAATTTCGTATTTAAATTCCTACCAAAGAACTGAGGCCCTGAAAATTTATTTCTGTCAAATGTGTTCGAGGTTATCGGTGTATCCCATCTGTTCACATGAAATCAAATTATCTTCATTATTGTCATAAACATTTTTATGCTTTTTTTTCTCGCCTATTAAATAATATAATAAAAACAGCATAAATAAAAATTAAAAACAATTTAAGGAATGAAATGCCCTGTTATTCTTCTTCCATTTTAATATTGACAGAATAGACATTTCTTATGAATTTTTTGAATTAAATAGAATATTTGCGCCACTGATTGAATTATTTGTTCAATCAATTTTAGCAGCAACTGAGCTGAATGAGTGAGTGACTGCATGACTGAAATACTCTCAAAACGTATGTGCGAGTACAATCAATCATTCGTACGTGGGCATGTACCAAGAATTTTTGTTTGTTTGTAAAATGTGTCAACTGCTAGACTCGAAATGAGAAGGATATCAGCGCAAATTAGTAATCAGAAAGAAACTCTGGTTTTATATGTTAAACAGTCCAAGAGAATTAATTGTACAACAACTTAAGCTGCAGTCCGACAGATTTGTTATTCCCTTGCCTCTAGGATAAAATATGGATCTCGAATAATTTTGATTTTTGCTCAAACAGAAGTAGTCGTTGTCATCCATTTCCCAAACGTTTACACCCTCATTGGAGAAAGACGTGGTTGGTAAATTATTAATTTAAATAATTTCGCAAAGGATACTTTTTTGACAAACTGTTGTTTTATTTTTATATCTGGCGTTTGTTACCCACCCCTCGCAGTTTTTTCCCATGCTAGGAGTTAAATTTTTTTCCATCACTCAACATCGTTGCAAAAAAAATAAAAAATTTAAGTAAATAATAAAGCAATTAACGGAAAGTGGTGAATGGTCGCCCCTCTCTACCCTACAGAAATGTTACAACACTGAAAACAAAAACGGCGAAGGTCATGGATTTTCTCTACACACGATTAGATTTAAATGTTTCTTCAAGTTTTTTCCCTACATTAATGCCGCAAACAAACACAGACACAGAAAACAAATTAAATAAATTTTAATAAAAAATATTTCCTTAAGACACACACGCCAAGTGCTTTTTTCTTATTTTACAAAAAAAAAAAATAAAACGCAGTGATTTAAGTGAATAAGCGTTCGCTTAAAACTTTATTAAAATAAAAAGCTTGTGCTATCCAATTTTTATTTCATCTAACAAATTAATAAAACGCTAAGATTTTATGTGCTCGAATCAAGCATAAGAAATTAATGAATTGCAACAATTTGTATTATTTTTTTGCAATTGAAATATATGCTCTTACACAGGATGATGAAAAATGGAATGAGATCATTGTTTAAATTAATTTTCCTTAAATAACAAAAAAAAAAGAAAAAGAAAAATGAGAATAAATGCATGAGAATATACAATCGACATTCAATATTAAATTGATTCATTTTTCTGTCATTCATTGAGATCATTGTGATCATTTCGTGCTCTTAGCAAATATGAAGGAATAAAAGTCAGCGCAACTCGGCCATCAATAACAATAAAGATTTCCAACCCTAAACAGTTTAATGGGTCATTTTGGTTGCTGGGTGGCTTTTTTGTTTTTATTTATTATTTCTTTGCAGTGCGCCAAAACTGAATTGCAATGAATAGTTTTATTAATGAATTTATTTACTTTTTATTTTGTTTTTTATTTCTGTTTGAATTTACGATCTCGAACTAAATTTATATTTCTGTTTTGTACATCGTTAGTAAACAACATGTTGACATCATGTCTAATTAAACTAAATGAAGAAACTATTAAAGAATGAGAATTTTTTAAATTTATAAATGCTGAATGATTAAAAGACTTTGGAAAAAAAGAAACAAGCTGCACACACACAAATATGAAAATGATTGCGGATATTCAATTATGGAATATCCCACATTTGGTCTCACAATAATCTTTCCTGCAGGAGACATTCTTTCGGACATTTAGCAAGACAATGTGAATTTGAAATACTAATTTTATTTTAATTTGTCAGATTCGAGTTTGTCTTTCCGTTCCAAAAGCAGTGAACCATTTGTGTAACGCACGTTACACGCATGTTCTCCAATTTATTATTTAAATCAGCTTTTGATCCCTTCACATGACTAAGAGCCATGCTTTTTCTTTCAGCTGATTAATTTAAACTAGAGGGACAAAAATCTATGTAAGATCTTAATGCACTATTTGCAATGCAAATAGATCTATTTTGAAACGATCTGGTTGCTTCAAAATCAAATATTTTGGTGGGTGAATTGGTGCAACACAAGATTATGACGCGGAGGGTCCTGAGTTCAACCCCGCGCTGAGTCATGAAATATTGTGTTGAATTTTTCTGATCAGCATTAGTGCATGGTTGTGTTAGTGTTGCCAGCCTGTTTTCAATGATGAAGGCATAGCACTGGTCACTGAACATAATTGGCAGCGACTGACACTCTCATGTGCTAAAGAACATCGCCCTGTAGCAAAAAATTAACCGGCGAAGTAAAACTGTTGAAATAGCTAAAAAAAATTTCTATCTTCTCATCTTTCCTCATCTGTCTCCTAAATACTATCCCCTCCCAGTTCCGGCGTAATGCATTCCATATGTAGGGATTATCCCCTGAGTGCTGGTCCATGATATAAAAAAAACTAAAACATTGCCTTTTTAAATTGTAACTCAAACTTTTTATATCGATCGATCGGCTGACTCATTATGTCATACCCATAGTAGAGTTTTTAACTCTTGGATAGTTAAATGTGCTAGCAAAAATTATTTTCTATCAGATCAAACTGTAGGCATATGCTGGAATCCCTTAGGGGTCTTTTGGCTCCGTCTTCTTTAAAGATAAAAGATCCGGCCTCTAAACTTGAATTTAGCAAAACCTCTTTAAATGCTGTATGAAATTTCATTGGAATCGTACTACTTGCTTAGATGCCGCAGAACTATTTCCATTTTTGTCGAAATGCCCCAGTGTGCACTGTTAAGAATTATTTGCATTTAAGGATAACTTCTAAGTAGCAGATCAATTTAATAATCATTACCTACGGATATACTGAGATATTTTTGTGTGTGTGATTTACACTTGCACTTTCCTTCATTCAATTTAAATTGATTGATAAAATATCGTTGGCACCGTTCTGGCAAGTAGTTGCTGGCAGCAAGAGTTCATTCATATTTACGAAGATTGTTTTTGTTGACGAAGCGTCACATCAACATTATGTTCATCATCATCATCACCATTAACGTCAACTAGTTTGCCTATGAAATGAGAAATTAGTTTAATTTCCTCTGTGTGTCTGTCCCATTTTCATTCAAAACTTGGAATGCCAGCAAAATACATCCAGAGGATGCAATGCAGCGAACATCATCCGCTTTTCTCAGAAACTTCTCTTCTTTGTATTTTCATGCTCGCTCTTGTTGTTCGCAGTAATTTCATGCTAATTTTGCTTTCAATTTTATTTTGTTGCTTTTTCAATGTCTTATTTCTGTTTATTATTATCTTTTCATTAATATTTCATTTAGTCGACAAATTTAGGTGTTTGTTTAATTATTTAGATTACATGGCGTCATTTGCAAATTTAGTCTGACTTTTCTCAGATCGAGAGTCATGGAAAGGAAATGAGAACATGAGAAGAAAAAAAACACATATAGAAAACACTTGTTGCCAATTTGAATTGTCAATTTAATGGAAACATTTTCTTTTGAAAATAAACTTTTAATTATTTAAATTTGCTTGAAAATATGCAGATATTAAAACAAACACAAACATTCAACTAAATTAATTACTCGTGTTGTGTTTGGGAATATTATTTAAAAAAATTTATTTAAAAAAATTGCATTGAAGTTAATTTGGCTAAAGCCTTATTTTGGCATTGAATGTCATTGTTCTATTTCAATGAGCTCATTTAACGCATGCATTGACAACGGGAACTCTCTGTCACACCGACTTGTCAAAACAAGTGTTTTCGCACGCCATGTGTTAATTATTTGATGCTTTTTCATTATTAAATACTGATATCACACTTAATACTTGTGCAATAAACTATATTGCTGCTATTTATTTAATTTGAAAATTTTAATTATTTACTAAATAAAAATGGTTGTTGTCATGCAACACAATTAATTATTTATTTTGACATCCACTTTGAGGGACAGCGAAACCGAATGAAAAGCAAAACTATTGAACATGTGATTAATAGAAAAGGATGTATGGTAATCTGAAGCTTAAGAGGAACATTTTCTTATCGCAAACCACTTGCCGACTGACTTAAATTTAACTAGAGTTCCATTGGTCGAGCCATTAAAAACTGTCGGTTTTAAATGAGTGAATTATAAAAAGTTCGAATCAAATTGTCGTAGTAAGACATTTTCTTTTAAAAGCAATTTTGCTGTAGGCTAGTGTATTTGAGCATGAAATAAAACACAATTTTACGCACATGGACTACATGTGTTTGATTTTATTTTAAATGTTAATAAATTGTGGTATTGCGTTTAATTTTTCGCTTTAGTGTCTGCAACAAGAGGCAAATGAATAAATAGACGGGGTTTATCAGATCGTTTGAATTATCGATCGTGTGTATTATTTTGGAGGCTAAATTATGCGATTCTGTTTATTCGGCTGCTTTTATATTGAACGATTAAAAAACCTATGGAGGTAGAATTTTTAAAGCACACCTTCGACGTTGTCCTGAAATAATCTGTATCAATTATTGTGGGCAGAGAGAATTGACCCAAAGCATTGGAAAAGAATTCTAGAAATTATTTCATGACAATAATATTAAAAAGTTATACTGAAATATACTCGTACCTGAAGCCAAACTGGTTATCACATTAGAAATTTTATCCATTTCAAGTCCATGATAATCGTATTTTGCTTTATAAAAAATTGGGTATAAATTTCAAAAATATAAAAAGTATTGAAAAACATTCAAAAACGATTTTCGCCAATTAATTAATAAAATCCGCTATTCGTCCCACACACACACACACACACATGCCATGCATCTGACCAATCACTCCAGGCCCTATATGAATTATTCCCGAATAAGGTGATTTCTCGCAGAGGTAACATTAACAGGCCACTAAGAAGTCCTGATTTGAGCCCTCTTGAGGATTTTTTTGTGAGGCTACCTAAAGGACAAATTTTCGTTCAAGATTGGAAGAGTCTTTGCAGAGCACAGTGGGATTTTTGGAGCAATAAGTAATCTTTTCGACACATAAAATTTTAAAATGTAATGATGCAGTTTTGTAGAAAATTGATTCAGTATGGAGAATCCATAAATTGTATTCCAAAAAAAAAACAAACGTTTATTTATCTTTGAAATAATAAAGTAAAGTCACATGAAAATTTTGGTTCAAAATATTGAAAAGCGTTTACGCACTTCTATAGTGTTTGTACCTAAAATAATTTTATTGCTCTGATTTAAATAGTGATTTTTTTCAAATATGTATAACCTTTTCTGCGTATTTATAAAAAAAACTATAAAGTTCGCTCACATGGTTTAAAAGATATGATAGAATAAAATTTTTTCCATAATATGCCGTGATTGCAAACTTCCTTGGAAGAAAAACAGGGTTGCTCGGTCGTGCTATGAATAAAATGAAAGGTAAGACTCCATATTATCAATTAACAAAAAAAGTTTAAATAAATAATAATCTTTTATAAAATCATAAAATTTGTCTCCAAATTCATGAAATTTTTAATTTTAAAATACTACAAAAAGTAATTAGTTTTGGTATAGAAACAAAAAGTTGTGGGAAAAAATATAGTATGGGTTATATGGGCGGTGAGTGGTGGGCGTTAATTGAGGTAATAAAAGGCTCTGTGCCAAATTTCAAAAACTTTGGGCCAAAAATAAAATTTGGTTTCTATGGGCGGTGGGTAGTGGGCGTGGCCAATTTTGATGAAACTTTATTTTATTCTAAATTGAGGTAATAAAAGGCTCTGTGCCAAATTTCAAAAACTTTGGGTCAAAAATAAAATTTGGTTTCTATGGGCGGTGGTTAGTGGGCGTGGCCAATTTTGATGAAACTTTATTTTATTCTAAATTGAGGTAATAAAAGGCTCTGTGCCAAATTTCAAAAACTTTGGGCCAAAAATAAAATTTGGTTTCTATGGGCGGTGGGTAGTGGGCGTGGCCAACTTTGATGAAACTTTTTTTTATTCTAAATTGAGGTAATAAAAGGCTATGTGCCAAATTTCTAAAACGTTGGGCCAAAAATAAAATTTGATTTCTATGGGCGGTGGGTAGTGGGCGTGGCCAATTTTGATGAAACTTTATTTTATTCTAAATTGAGGTAATAAAAGGCTCTGTGCCAAATTTCAAAAACTTTGGGCCAAAAATAAAATTTGGTTTCTATGGGCGGTGGGTAGTGGGCGTGACCAATTTTGATGAAACTTTATTTTATTCTAAATTGAGGTAATAAAAGGCTCTGTGCCAAATTTCAAAAACTTTGGGCCAAAAATAAAATTTGGTTTCTATGGGTGGTGGTTAGTGGGCGTGGACAATTTTGATGAGACTTTATTTTATTCTAAATTGAGGTAATAAAAGGCTCTGTGCCAAATTTCAAAAACTTTAGGACAAAAATAAATTTTGGGTTCTATGGGCGGTGGGTAGTGGGCGTGGCCAATTTTGATGAAACCTTATTTTATTCTAAATTGAGGTAATAAAAGGCTCTGTGCCAAATTTCAAAAAAGAAATGATTTTCCATTTTGTGTAGCTTTATTATAAATTAAAAAAAATCATTTACTTGTAATTAATATTTTTTATTTAATTATAAAATAAGCCCAACCTTGCCTGGACACCATGTATGAAATTAAAGGGTCAAGAGCATCTGTGATATTTTAAAAGCACTTTTCCATCATTCGTCATTCGCACCCACTTTTCTAATATCATGAACCTCTTTTTACTCTGTTGCGGTAGTGGAGGAAGAAAACGTTTGGGACTAAGGGCAGGAGGGGGAAACCCGTATTGCAAAATTTGTTGCAATGTTTTTGTGTTCTACAACGACGAATTGGAATTATATCGTAGAGGACAGTGTAGAGTGTTTACAGGGCGTTATTGTTCTTCGAATAAATATTCGCATTTCAGTGTGTAATAAATAAATTTTCCATTTATTCGGATTGTTGGTATTTAAATGGTTGCTGATTCTATTCGGAATCTTGTATGCAAATACTGAAAGCACAAGAAAAAAAGATAATAAAAATAGTAAAAGCAACAAAATAAACTGATAAATAAATTTGGAATTCTGTGCTAGAATGTAAATATTTTTTTAATATGATTTTTTGTGCTTTATTAATACTTTTTCATAAAAAAGGAAGAGAAAAACAGCCACATTTAGAAAAAAATTTAAATTTTTGGGTCAAGCTACAATGGAAACATAAAATGTGGTTGTAGGCAATTACAAATTTTATTACGAGCAAAAAATAAAATAAAAAAATTTAACATAAATAGGAAGAAATTGGAAACATAAAAGAGAAAAAAAGCGAAGAAAAACATCAGATTAAGGGTGGTAAAAAAATATATGTATGTATGTGTGTATGTATTTTTTTTTTCAAAAGTGGGTTTCTTAGCCAAAACAGGCATAAACAAATAACGCGAAAAATTCTTTAGTTAAATGCAAGTGTAATTAAATGGCTATTTATTTCGTTTTTAGAGCATTTAATACCAAACAGGTGCGCTTTGAGTAAAACTTGCGCTAATTGGAAGATATTCTGTCTGTTTTTAATTTGATCGCGCTATAAGAAATTCATGTTATTTTTTAATTTTTAAACACAAACATTTCAAACAATTATCAAACCATTAAGAAATTAATTTGTAAAATGATCATTTGAATGTCAAACTAATTAAAACGCTGTAAATGAATAAATCAATTTGTAACGCCTCAATTACAAAAACAGCAGATAAAAAAGACTTGACAACGAATAATTTGCATATCGCAAAAATAAACAATAAATGTGCATTTAGGCATTCCGAAATCTTCTATGAGATTTTACAATCCATAAAAAGACATGAGTCTATTGAGTGAAATATCCATCTAAAAATATTGTCTGTGCTTTGCTTATGCGATTTCGATTTATATCATTTTAAAGGCAAATGAATGCTTCCCTAATATATCTACTTGTATCTTATGTCGCACATATGCACACACTCACGCACACTTTGAGGGAGGGTTCTTTAATTAATTTTTAATCATATGTCATTGTCAAATCAAGTCACACTTAAATAAAAGAAAAAAATAGATTGTTCTGTAATAATAATAATAAATTGAATTAATTCTTTAAGTTTGAAATAATATTCTTCCAAATACCAACTTTTTTAAATATTTATAAAAAAATTTGACTGAAAATAAATTTTTGTATGAAAATTCTCTTTATAAATCTGTAATAAATCAGAAATTGTTCTTTACAAATAATACAATTATTGAATTAAGATTTATAGGCTAATTGTTCGAAATTTTGTGTTTTTTAAATTCAGAAATACTTGATAAATATTCCAAGGCACTAAGGAAAGTTTAATTATTCAACGTACACAGCAGAGCAGAACAGGTGTTTTCGAAAGCCGCAACGCTTTCATCTTCAGTGCTAATGTGTATTGTGTTTCGTCACCACTTGTTTAAATAGCAGAATGAAATCTTTTATTTCAAATAAGTCGCAATTCTTTTCCAAATCGGTTCAGTTTTTCCATTTAGACGTTTTTATTTACTTCTCCGAAAAAGTGGGCTTCCAAAATTTATGTGCGTATGTGTGTCTAGTTTCTATAACGAAAATCCGGTGGCAAGTTCGCTGATGTTTCTTCGTGCTCAGTGGCATCGTCATCCACTGACGCGATAGCCCCAACGGTCAGTCCGTGTTGCTTCCATTCTGTTCGATTCGTGCAGCTAAGCGTCATTCCAATTGGCGTGAAATTCATTCGCCGCTAACAGCAACAACCGATTATTTGCAAAATAAATCGACACAATTGTCGATCTCTTGTGCGTTTGTAAATATATTGCTGCTGTAAATGTCAAATATGAGTGGAATATGTCGCCCTTGCCAAGAACTGTACTGTATGTAGTCTATATGTATGCGTGTGTGAAATCAAAGACAACAACCAAATGCGAACAAAAAAAAAAAAAAGAAAAACATTAAAAACGTTGAGTCTGTAAAACCCGGAAAACGAAATCTGTTCTTTTCTATTTTGGACAATGACCGACCGACAATCGTTTTCTGTTTGTTATGGCATCTTAATATCGCTAATTTTGTTTTATTTTTCGAAGTTGTTTGTTTTATTTTTACCCTTTTTGCCTGTTGCTGCATTTACTCAGACAGTATAAAGACAAAAGTGCGTTTTTTCCACATCTCATTGAACACCATGGACTGACTCTGGTGTAGCAGTCAAGTGGCCCAAAAGAATTTCAAATTGCTATCGAGGCATTAGGTGTTGGATTATCCATCCCAAAGCAACAAAGATAAAAAAACTCCAATGAAATACTCGTATGTATGTAAATATAGAGAACAAAGAAAAAAGAGCCAACGAATGCAATCTGACAAAAAATAAACCACAAGACAGGCAGAAGTCATTACACCCAGAAAAAAGCAAGTATTCATAGTGTGTCAAAATATATAAATACGTTTCGGTTTTCTTTACTTTTTACAAATTATATTTTCAAAAATCATCCACACACACATACACACTTACCAATTTGGAAATCATTTGACAAATGCACGTTTTCTAGTTTTTTTATTTTTTATTAGAGTTGACAGTAAAGGAATTTGGCATAATTATGCACGCAAATGATTTAGGAATTCGTGTTTCAGCAGAAATAATAAAATCTGTTTATGTTACGAATGTATCTATGAATACATGTCTGTATGTATGTATGTATGTATGTGTTTATGCAAATACAAGTCTGTGCGAATATTGAAATATGCTAGACAACGTACGAGTACTACATATTTAAAACAGCTCACATCTTTTAATCAAAATATCTTATTGATAAAGTACTTCAATTACAAAGCAAGCAAAATGCATTTTTTAAAGGAATTGATTCCGTAAAAATAAAAATCAATGATAGTTAAATTATTACTTGAATACCACTGATATTCGGTAATGGGATCTTGAAATAAATGCGGGAATATGTCAGCTCATGTTGCGATCTCTTTTCTGAAAAAGTGGAAAATTCAATATACGAGTTCACGCACAATTTCAAATCGATTATTCAAGAAATATTTTTCTTTTTGCTGTCTGGGCTGAAGGCTTGCGTTTCATGCCATTTTTTGAATCATGAATATTCGTATAAATAAACATCGATTGAAGAAGTCTTGCATTTAAGTGACTGTAACTTATTTCCCACAAGTACTATTTTTATTACGCCATACGGCATATTTGTTATGACATCATTTTATAATAAAATTGAAACTGAAATCTATAATTAAAATTTACAACAGCCACAAGTTACAAACACAAATAATAAATAAATTTATTAGAATTGGCATTGATAGAATTTTATTACTCTAAAATGTGTGAATATGTGAATGGTTACGTAAATGATTGAATGAATGAATGACTCAATAACTGAACCCTAATTGGATAGTCACTAGAACGTTAAACACATTCACATCCATTCCGCATTAGCGTCTTTCCTCACAAATTTGTTTAATATGTTTTACATCCTTAACCAACCACAGGTGGCACAAGTGTGTCGTTCCGTTCGCAATCCCAAAAATATGTATGTCAACGTCCTACATTTGAGCATAGAAATATTTTCATATCTTCTCGGATGAATTCATGTCTTCACGACTACAACTTTTAGTTTCTTTATATTTAATGAGTACAACTCTTAGAAGAAACAAAATCTTGGTTTCAACAAAATCCTGATTCGTGGTAGGTGAGAGGCATTTATGTAGTAAGAATTTTAACGAAGATTTTATATTGCTATATTAAATTGAATTAAGATTCTATAGGCTAATTGTTCGAAATTTTTAATTTAAATCTCAGAAAGACATAATAAATATTCCAAGGCACAAAGGCAAGTCAAGAGAGGCATTTATCTTCTATACGAAGTAATTATTAAATAATTGACAAACACGATGTCTATAGTCACCCACGCTTCTGCTGAATTGCCTTTTTTACAGTTAAAAATTATCTCTGTATGTATACACACAGCGATCGAAATTTAACAAAAATATCACACAGCTTTTCGTAATATTCATTTATTCAGAACAACTAAACATCTTACCCCATTTTCATCTCAGATAGAGACTCTTTAACATTTATAGGTGTGTGTTTTCAAGTTCAAAAAAAAAACCTAATTGAAAAATTTTGATATAATTTTTTAAGCCAATTTAATTAAAATTTTTTTTTTCCCATTAGAAAATTAGAAAAATTATTTGTTTATATTGTGCTTGTCTTCATAGAAATACCTTTTAAACCGTGTATTTTTTATCAATGTTGGTGAACGGTGAGATAGTTAAAAGTGTACCACAAAATATGGAACGCGTATTTATATAATAAGATTTTTGCCAAAAATAATGCAAATGCCAAAAAGACAGCAAACAAATTTTATCAAAAATGTCCAAGAAATACGACTAACCTAACAGAATTCAGCACAAAATTTCAATTTTACAAGAATAAAACCAAAACGAAATTTGACCAAAAAGTCCAAGGGCCATTATTACAACTCGCCAATAGCTAATGTTAAGGTGTTATCGGACAGATAATTCCTTTAAGAGGGGCTAATAAGCTCAAGTGAACCCGATTTGAACTTTAATTTTTAACGTAAGGTTTATGAATTTGAAGTTGCCATATTTTCTGGTCTGTGGAAGAAACAATACCTCTTCTTCATTCGTATAATTTTTGGCCGCTCTCTTGAATTTTTGTCATTTTTCACCGACATTTTTGTTTTATTAATATTATTCACAACTCTTCACCATTCAATTACATAAGCAAACAAGACAGTCGTTGCCACTATGTACTGAATGATGCCACTATGTAATGTCAACTGGTCAAAAGTAGTCGGTTTTTTCTGTGGTACTGCCATATATTTGAAAAGATTAATTTTATTTTATAAGCAAGTTTTGATAATGAGAAATTTTAAAGTTTACTTTATCCCCTACTTTAGCTATAGTTACCTGTTACTATCAGCTGCATTAAAAGCAAGTTGTAATAATGGCCCTAAATTTCACCACAAACTAAAGTCCAGTTTAAAAAATCAACCAGAACCGCAGCAGTAGGCAGCAACATCGCATGAAAATGTATATATTTTATTGGATGTACAAATTTTACAGATTCAAAATTGTAAAAATTTTAAATAAATAGGTTTCGTTTCGAAAAGAAAAAACTCACAGACATCGATGTAAAAAATTCAAACGACTGAAGCTGGAAGTAAAGCTGTGCAATTTAAATAAAATAAAAAATTTTTTTTTCACAATAAAATTTGTGTAAATAGGAACTGTTATCCCATTCAACTAAGCCACCTAATAAGTGGTGATAAACACAATACACATGAGCACTGATGATGAAGGTGTTGCGGCTTTCGAAAACAGCTGTTCTGCTCTGCTGTGTATGTTGAATAAAACTGATGTTGACTTTCCTTTGTGCCTTGGAATAGTTATCATGTCTTTCTGAGATTTAAAAACAAATTTCGAA
The DNA here is from genome assembly GCA_951800035.1 of Linnaemya tessellans. Classification (NCBI taxonomy): domain Eukaryota; kingdom Metazoa; phylum Arthropoda; class Insecta; order Diptera; family Tachinidae; genus Linnaemya; species Linnaemya tessellans. The sequence continues at coordinate 1,221,390 of OX637535.1, forward strand.
CAATTAGCCTATGAATCTTAATTCAATTTAATATATAAATAAAATAACACTTGAATGAAAATGCTTCCCGAACTGTGGGAATTCTTTTTTTTTTTTTTTTTGAGCAAATACCGAACCTCCAAATTTGTACACCCCTCTTCATTAGTACGTGAATATTTTGTACAAGCGTTTCACAATGGATCCACGAGACTACCAACCGATGAAATATGAAAATGCTGAAACTGCAGTTTCTTATGCATTTTTGCATTTCGTTTTTATTAAATGAAAAAATCACCTTGAAATTCATACGCGTTTGAGTTCGGGTTCGGTTTGAGGAAAACCATTTCGGTGGGGTTCTCCTTCTGGCAGTTAGATTTTTGTTATGACCTGTTCGTTTGTACAGCAGCGAAATAACAACGTGATGCAGTTGTTGCTGCGGTTGCTGGCAAAGCAACAACAATTTGCGGTTATGCCGGCTTTTGTCGTGCTTCTGTATTGTTGCCGTCATTAAGATGTTCAGTTGTTCAAACAACTCCACCCACCTGCTGCTCGATGATAAAGTTTTAAAATTAAATTGTTTCTAACAAGATTATCTTTATCGAATAACTTACAACTAAATTAAAAACGACAACATGATATCATTTGTTGTTTTTTCTACATTCCATGCGAAAATTACCATCAAGAAATAGAGTTGCCATAAAAAGACTCTTGCTGATTTGTGGAAAGCTGTACAATTACACTGCTCGACAAATTAGAAAGTACAATTGTGCTGTGCAGCAACCTTGCAAAGCTTTTATAAATAGTTTTTTCTCTACTTAATGACCTTTTTTCCATAAAAATACAGTGACTTAGTTTCGTTATTTGTAATATTTTTAGTTCAACTGTTATGAAATTTTTTATTTGACATTTTGTCATAATTCTATTCTATTTTGTTTTTGCTTAATCATCAACAAATAAATTTCATTTAAAATATTTTTAGTACAACTTTAGTTCAAGTTTTAATAAGCGTGTACGAGCGAGTATTTTTATTTCAATTCTACAAATTTTATTTATTTAAGAACTTATTTTCTACGAATTGAAAAAAGTTGTTTGCTGTCGTGTGTTGTTAAAGAGTAGAAATAAATTTTGTAACAAAGTTTCATTTATTTCATCGATATACTGATATGTAATTATAAATTTGTAATTTGCGTCTCTGATAATTATTTATTTTCGTAAGTGTCATCACTTTGAAGTGTCAGAATGAAATGAATTTGAAATTGCAGCCATCAATTCAAAAGGCAATTAAATCTACATTTAAAATAAGTAATTTCCAGTAACCGACCCCACGAAATCCAATTTGCCGTCTCCTGCTGTTTGCCATAAATTTCAATTCTAAACTTTTAAATGGTATTTCGGATTAGGTGAATGAAAAGTTGATTTTCTTTAGTTTCTGGGAAACTACATTCTTTTGTGGAAAAACTTCTAGAGTTAATTTTGTTGAGAGGTTTTATGGAAAATATTTGAAAAAAAGTCTACAAACTTCATATTGAAGAAACCACTATTAAAAAAAGGCAACATGATGAATATTGCCAGGGGCAAGGGAGTCGAATAGCTGTTTTTGGAAGCCCTTGCACTTCCATCATCGGTACTCGTGGTTATTTTTGTTTATTACTATTTAGTAGGTGGCCCAGTTGAATGTGACAACAATTTTTATTTATAAACATTTTGAGAGGGAACAGGTACGAGGGCTGTATCAATACTAAACTGAATGGTCAGAATGAAAACTAGGCATTTCTCAATTTGTTGCCTTAAAAAATCAAAAAATTCAAGAATAAGACTCTCTGCTCCCGTGTCTATTCCTTTCTCACTGTAGCAAAGTCAGACGTGACCGAGAAAATACGCCTTATGACGAGACAATCTAAAGAAACAGTTCACCTGATGACGGTGAATAAATGTTTACTTTAAGAACTGTTGACTTCGCAACGTTGTCTTGTAATTAAATAGGAAAAATAAACGATGACTAAAGCGATTAAATGTCATATTTATTTTATTATAAAAAACAACAAAGCAAAAATAGTTCTTAGATAAAAATGAGAGATAGATAAACAATCATACAGATGGAAAAAGTAGTGACGAAGTAAATCCAATAGCAAATCTGTTGGCTATTCAAAATTGAAAATAATTTCTTTTCATTTTAAACTGATGATTATGACAATAATCAAACAACATTGTAGGCTGAAATGTAAACACGCCAACAAATACAAAATAATAAGAATCGTCTAGAAGCGAGCAGACTGAGAAGAAAATGTTTGTGCAAATCACAGAGTTCGAACAGTGGCACAGTGGCATGCAACAACAAACATGGCAACAAATACAGAAATTCAGCAAAATCAGAACCGGATTACCAGTCTAGTACAACTCTTTGGTTACGGCTTTTCGTGCGCCCTATTTTGACTTGAAGGAAGTTCCAACCAACCGGCTTGTGTGGGTGTAATTTCTTCTATTCAAGGATTTTTAATTGGCCGCAGCCAACTAAAATAAAGTCGGTTTAAAAAACAATGACGAAACAATTTCTTTCCTAATAAAAAATTTAAAGTGTCATTCATTGAGTGGTTTTATTTTTTTTTTGTCTTTAGTTGACACTACAGCCTCTGTGAACTCCAGGTTTACTCCAGCTGAATGTAATATCTTTGCTGCAATGCACTACACTATTATACTGAAATCTTGCGTTCTGTGAAACCTACAAAATGATTTTTGCTTTTCGTGCAGAAAATTTCTATTAAATATTAAGAAAATAAATGTCATGGCCATTTCCACCGAAAGTTGAAGTGATACTAAAAAAAGCAAAAGTTCTTGATACACTTTTAGCATATTTTCATGGCAAAGAAAAATAAAATTCTTAAATTTCGTCACATTCAAATGTTGCTTCAGGTTTTTTTTATCTTGGGCCAGCACTCAGGGGATGACCCCTATATATGCAATGCATTGTGCCGGAACTGAAAACGAGGGGATAGTATTAAGGGGACAGATTGGGAAAGATGAGAAGATAGAAAGTTTTTTTTTTGTAGCTTTTTCAACCTTTTTTACTTCGCCGGCTAACTTTTGTTACAGGCCCGACGAAGGTGGGTGCTGTTACTCTGCTTTTAGTACATGATAGTGTCAGTCGCTGCCAATTATGTTCAGTGCCTTCATCATTGCAACAGGCTGAAATCAGCGGTGCAATCGTTGACCGAAAAAACAACTTCTGTATTTTGGACATGCGAATGATTTGTTTTTTTGCAATTATCTTTAGTAAAACAGATACTTTAAAAAATGGTAACAAACAAAAATATACTTTAGTACTGTTGATGAAAGTGTAGCGGATTTCGAAAACATATGTTCTGCTCTGTATATGGAGTATTTATCATGTCTCCCTGAATTCAAAACACACTTTCGAGTATTGACTCGATCAATCTGTTAATTGAATTTAATTAGGAGTAAAAAGTTCGATACAAAACACCTAGATAAAAATCCGTACGTCAGTCTAATCAAAATGTAGGGATTTTCTAATAAATTATTTACAGTTTTTCCTTAGCTGTAAATTATTTCAGCTATGCCGCGCCACTGTGCACTAGCAACAGAATTTAAATATGAACGAGTATATGCACATAATAATAATTTTGATTCTTTTAAATATTTTTGTGTTGATTGAAAATCGTGTTCATTTTCTTTTTAATTTATTTTTTATATGCTGTTTGTAAATTAGAATCAACATGCGTTCGATTCTGATGTGCGTCATTTAATTACGGATCGTAGGAAATATTTATCCAAAAACATTGATGCCTTATACATTTTGTGTGAATTCACAATTCAAATAATTTATAAAAAATTTATAATTTTGGTTCGCTTGCATAATCTTACTACTGCTGAGTTTTTTTGACATATTTGATTTACAAAAAAAGTAATGAAAATAACGTAATCAGTAATGTGACGTAACTTGTTACGTGTAGAACAAAAGTTGGCTTCAGTCCATACAAATGAATTCCAATTTATTCAACACAAGTCTGTAATAACACTTTAAATTGTGGAACAGAGAAATTATATGAGCTTTTCTCTGAAATAAGTGAAATATATCCCCCTTCTAAGACAACAAATCAGGGCAAGGCGTACGATCGATTTCTGGTTTTTGACCGAGGATGGTCCCTACATACGCAGAGCAGTGCGCCGGAACTAGAATAGAGGAGATAGTATTGAGAGGACAAATGAAGACAGATGCGAATGTAGAGAATTTTTTGTAGCTATTTCAGTCTTTTCACCTCGCCGGCTAATTTTTTGCTACAGGGCCGACGAAGGATCGTGCTGTTCCTCTGCTCTTCAGTACATGATTGTGTCAGTCGCTGCCAGTTATGTTCAGTGATCAGTCTTCATCACTGAAACGGGATAAGAACAACTAACACAACCATCCATTAATATTGATCAGAAGAATTCGATGCAATATTCATAACTGAGCCGAAGTCGAACTCTGGTCCGTCCGCTTCATAGTCTCGTGCTAACTACTTGAGTCAACAGAACTGAAATAAAATAATTTTTTTTAGTAAGCATAAAGCTTAGTTTCTTGTCTGGTTAAGAATGTCTATATGCCTGCATTTCCAAAATAACAAAACTTGTTTGCTTATACAAAAACTCGCAAAAACGAATTTAGAATTACACAAGCAAAAGCATAAGATTTGAAACTTACAGAATCACAACAAACAAATTTTATTCAAAAGCAAAACAAAAAAATTATTTATGAATGCAATTTGTTGCCACACAATCAAGGCCTCAATCAGTATTCCTGATTTTCCCCCTGGTTGTACATATCTAAGTGCGTATATTGGCATGTATGTGTGTGTGTGTGTGTGCATGCATATTATTGCTTTTATTTCAAAATAAATCCCAAGTTTATTTCCTTCCATTCATTTAATTGTTGTCACATCATTTTCTTGCTATTTATCTTTATTTAATTCTCTTTTAAAATAAAAAAAAAACTCGATGATATTGAGTTGCATTACGACTTACAATTGCCACTAAATTGCACTCGTACGAGCACACAAACTATTTGGGTCTGACTGAGCTCGATGATTACAATTTGTCTCATTTCAGACCTCTACGATTTGGAATACTTCTCCACAACCATCCATAAATATTTTAATAAAAATTCCATTATCATTATTTATGCTAAAGCGTCTAAAAGACAGAATGAAAATATGCAAAAACTATTTCTATAATTCTATAATTTAGTTTTAAATAAGATATTCATTCACATTCACAGTCGTGGTAAATTGATAAACAAACATGAATTCATTTACTGCAAACCAGAAATATGCTCCGATAGCCGGATGGATAAATGGCAGCCGTACATGGAGGTTCAATTTAAATATAAATCGATCGTATTAACACGTTTGGAAATCTGCAAATGTTTACTAAAAATTTGGAAACAATGAGACGTTTAAAATTTTATTGATTTCTTTTGTTGCCTCCTAAAAAATGTGTTATTTGTCAAAGGCAGCACTTTCCTGCAATTGTTTTATAGAATTTGCATCAAGTCTTGCTAAATTGATTCCTGGTTAAAATTCCTGTGTAACAATTATTAGTTTTCGATCTGTTTTCTACGAAAAGTAATTGTATGCTACACATAAGAAGTATCAGGTATAAGTGGAGTTCTATCTATTTCTAAATTATAATTAAGATACAGCGTTCACGCAGATTAACTTTTAAAATTCCGAACAAAAAAAAAAGATAGTAACTGATCGAAAATTTCATAAACTAAATAGTAACTGTAATAGTAAAATTGCTAAAATGGTCACCCTGGTTTAAAGTCATGAAAATTTATTTGAGCATGAATTTAAATGCTCATTGACAAGAACAACAAACTAAAATAATCGTTTACTAGAAATAAAAAATGTACGCAAACCTACAAGCACATGCACACTAGGGGTATAACCTTTTTTGGATGACACCTTCCACTTGCAGAATATTACACTAGCCATATAATTTTATAAATGCAACAAAAATAATTTATTTCGATGAACAAACATGCGGACTGATTAGAAAGCTTTGCCACATAATATGTGTGTTTTCCCCTTATAACGCAAACTTTATATTTTTATTTTATGTTCCCATGTAACTTTGGCACATTTTTGAAAAAAGTGTTGTGATGAAGCTAATGAAATTTGTACGAAGACTGAATTCAACAAGTGCTTCACAATTCTGAAAAAGTGAAATCAATGTTAGTTTTTTCACAAAAAAAGTAAAAAAATAAAAAAATAAAAAAGTTATGCCCCTAATGTACATATTTGCTTTAAGCTAAACTGTAAACTTGGTAATAAAAAAGCCAAATGTATTCGGTTTCATTTGACAGTATAAACACAAACATTTTTTTTCTCACAGTCTCAAATGTCATCATGCATTGGAAAGCTACAAAAGCTCTCTCATCAACATATTTCACATGCACAGACTTGGGTAAACATTGTTTAGCTACATGCAAGATTAGGGAAATTAGCAATGAAACAGAGACGATAATTCAGTACGATTTACTCCGCTTGTCCATTATAATGGGCATAACGAAATTTGATTCTTATGGTTGGAGAAGAAATACAGAATGTTAAAAAAAATCATAAGGGCAACCACTCGTTACGCTTGATTTAATTTTTCTTATTTTGTTTAACTCTGATAACAGTTTGGTAGAACCACAAATATCACTTAGAAAGTACGTTTTTTATATGTTGGGCCAAGATTGCAAAATTCATTTATCACTTACCAGGCTCGGGAGACAAACGTGTGAGGAATTCAAGAGAATTTAAAAAAACTGCGTAAAAAAGCTTTTAGTCGTATGCACACGAAAAAATCTGAAGCTTCTTGCATCATCTCTGTTTACATATTCAGTGTAATGAAATCCAAGTTACCGGTCTCTTTGTTAGAAGCACATTTCACTGTCCGTGTTTGTGTGCGTGTGTGCTGCAACTAACTTCCCAATAAATACTCAGTTGAAGATTTGTGAACGTGAACACAAGGCGCCAAAACTTGCAACGAGGCGAAAATACTTCTATTTTAAGCCATCAATCGATTCGCTGGAAAGGGAAAAATATATTTTATGCTCAATTAAGTTAAAAAGCTTCATTTTTATTTTTAATTCAAAGCAAAAACTGTTGCAAAATGTTTATAAACAATTATGAAATATTTAAATTGAAATAAGACTGCAAGTCTAAGATTTATAATGTTATATTCAGAATAACATGCTAAATGTTTCGGGGAACTTTGGAAAATCACCATCAATTTGATTTGCCAAATTACGCGGCTCTTTCATGTGTAAACGCCAAGTTAACTGACTGCCGTTTTTTGTTAATAAAATAAGAATTTTCGTTTGGTATTTAGCTGCATTGAAACAACAATAAAATGAACTAAAATTTGTTTTAGTTTCAAAATAAAATCCCAAAAGGACATTTTTATTTTAATTACAAAATCTGGTCCTAAAATATTGTCTATATGTGCTAATTGTTACTTAAAATTCAAAAGCCAGTAAGTAACTGACAAAAAATTCAAAATAGACTTCTTCATTGATTATGATGTAAATTACCAAAAATATACATCATCTATTTTTGTCAGTTAGGATCTTATGGATTTTAAGTGACGACATGTACACTTGTATTTATGTAGTACGGACTTGCGTACGCTATCATTTCATATTTTTACTTTGTTTTATTTCGGAATTTTTATTTTACATTTTTGTAATACTACCTTTTACCCGCGACTATGTATGTCCGCGAAGAATACGTGAAACTTCAGCTATTGCATATGTTATACCAATGATGTGTTGTATTTTCACTGTATCGAAGTTTAAAACGTTTTTAGTTATCAGTTTCATAATTTCATGTATCCCCAGAAACTTTAGACCACCCTTGACCCCTCTCATAAAGTCATTGCCAAAAACATATAGGTTGTTAAGTCACTATATCAAAGTTTAAAATGTTCCTAGTTACGAGTTTAATCATTTCATATGTCGTAAAATATTTTCGACCACCCTTGACCACTTAATGGGATCATTTCCAAAAACGAAAACTACCCTATGTTATTGTCTCTATGCCAAATTTCATCTAAATCGACTCAACTGTTTGAGCTTGAAAAGGTAACAGACAGACAGAGTTACTTTCATGTTTATTATATTAGTAAGGAAAAAGTTGCAAGTCATTACAAAAAGTGCAAGTTATTATAAAAAGTCCAAGTCATCAAAAAATTTCAAGTTATCGTAAAAAGTGCATGTCATTATAAAAAGTGCAAGTCATTATAAAAAGTGCAAGTCATCATAAAAAGTGCAAGTAATCATAAAAAATGCAAGTCATCGTAAAAAGTGCAAGTCATCATAAAAAGTGCAAGTCATTATAAAAAGTGCAACTCATTATAAAAAGCGGAAAATTATGCTTGCTGTATCAAAGTTTGACCGCACATAAAGTCATTGCCAAAAACAAAAACCAAAATATCTCTATGCCAAATTTCATCTAAATCGTTTCAGTGGTTTGAGCGTGATAAGGTAACAGATAGACAGACAGACAGAACTACTTTCATGTTTATTATATTAGCAAGGAAAAAAGTGCAAGTCATTACAAAAAGTGCAAATCATCATAAAAAGTGCAAGTTATCACAAAAAGTGCAAGTCATTATAAGAAGTGCAAGTCATCGTAAAAAATGCACGTGATCGTAAAAAGTGCAAGTCATTATAAAAAGTGCAAGTCATTAGAAAAGGTGCAAGTCATCATAAAAAATGCAAGTCATTATAAAAAGTGCAAGTCATCACAAAAAGTGCAAGTCATCATAAAAGATGCAAGTCATCGTAAAAATGCAAGTCATTATAAAAAGTGCAAGTCATTATAAAAATTGCAACTCATACAAATTTCTAACCACCCTTGACCACTTAATACGATCATTTCCAAAAATGAAAACCAAAATATCTCAATGCCAAATTTCATCTAAATCTGTTCAGTGTTTTGAGCGTGATAAGGTAACAGACAGACAGACAGAACTACTTTCATAGTTATTATATTAGTAAGGATTCGTTATTATGATATTTCGTTATAACTTAAAAAAATTTATTTACGCTGATTTACAAAAGATTTGATATTTTTAATATCAATTTGCAAAAGCAGTATTTCACATACTGAAACACGTTGTATAAATCGAGACATTGTAAAATAGTGAATAAAATAAAAAGGTACAAGGCTCTGTGTATCAACCGCAAAATACTATTTTAAACTAAAGATAAATTCCTTTATTGGCAAAACTGATTGCAATCACTGTGTATTTAATGACTGCAACATGAAAAAAAATAAAATAAATATCACATTCACTAACATTCTGCGCTTTAAGCATGAACATAAATAATTAAACAATAAATGATTGTTTATAAAAGATTCAAGTGTTTACTTCCCGGTGTGTGTGTGTGTGTTTGTGTGTGTATGTCACTGCCAAAACTATTTCGCATTTGAAATTAAACGTTAATATTCAAAGCCATAAATTAATTATGACACTCCTCGGCAATCTGCGTTAAATCTGTAAAATTATTTTAAAAGCTTTAAACCACAATTTATGAAATGAGCTCAGCTTAGTTGATTTTTTGTTTTTAAAGAAAATAATAAAAATATATTTTTTATGGAAACGAAAAATAAGACAAAAATAAATTTTTATTGTTAAAATCTCATATCCTGGCTCAACTGTTATTTCGATTTGTTTTTAAGTGATTAAATAATTTGAATTTGTTTTAATAATCATTTAATATATAAAATGCGATAAAGTTTGTTTGTTTGAATGAAATACTTTACAAAGTAAATTTGCAAAATATTTGGTGCACAGATGCCGACGGGGTGACTCAGACCATATGCCGGCGATGTTATTAACCCGTATTTTCTTCCGTTGCTGTGACTGACTGTACACGACCTATGCCTTCACATAGGAAGTAGCAACGTAGTTAACCACGGAATATTCCTCAGAAGAACTGTAAAACTATACAGTTATCTGAGGTGTTGAAATTAACTAGATGCGATAAAGTTATTTTGCCAGTCTAGCAAGAAAGTTGTTCAAAACTAAAGCTGGATGATTAATTTTGCACCGCACTACAATATTTTGGATTTTCATGTCCGCATGAAACACTTGACTTTTAAAATACATTCTCTACACGAATGCGGGTGGCATTGGAATCAAAGTGGGAAGACCTGCTGCCACATGCAGAATAGTTGTGTGGGGGATCTGTCAAAAACTTTCTGTTCCAATTAATAGTCCTTTCTGCTGTTACTTCAGAACAACGTTGTTCAGCTGAAAGTATTTGAAGAAAATCAGTGAGTTAAAATCTAGCTTCCCCGTATGAAAAAAAAATAGTTTGTGGTTTATTAACTTTGATTTTGAATAAAGTTTCCACCTTTTGAAGCCTTTGCTCACACTGTACTTTATGTACTTTATGAATAAAAAGACAACAATAGCAACAATTCTTGTCTGTAGCAAACTCTAATGCTCGAATAAACGGTAATTGCTTTCAGTTGTTGTTAGTTTTTGAAATTGCCTTGTAAACATTCGTCTGAGTGAATGTTGCTAAATAAACATGCAAAAGCGAGCTTTAAAGTTTATAAACATTTCTCTGGCAACATGAGTATAAATGCTGAAATATCTTTGCTACCGTGTGTGTGTGTGTGTGTGTCTGCTTTTGTATCTGCTTGTCGGGGAATAAATATTGCTGGTGTTTTTGCCAATATTTATTTTATGCTTGCAGCAACTAAATTAGTGTGAGTTTTTTGTTATGAGTGCGAGAAGTTTTCAATGAAACTCGTTGTTTTTGCCCAAAAGGTTTTGCGGCGTTTACGATGGCAAACATTTTTTCGTATTTTTATTCAGTTGCGATTTACCATTCGATTTGATAAAACGTGCTTGTCGTTGTGACGCGAATATATTTTGCTTTTGAATATTATTCAAATAAATAATTTACAGAAAATTTATTGACCCAAAATAAGACGTAGCCGGTGTGTGATTCTACATATTAAATATTGTGCTTAAATATTATCTTTTTATTTGCAAATATTGTTTTCTAGAGAAACAATTACAAATTGTACAAAAAGCTTAAAATTGTTCAAGGAAAATAGTCTTGTTTGCGATAACATCAAATGAAATTCCACTTCCATTTCCATTATTAAAATTGTGCAAGAGAAAATTTTTACAATAAAATAATTTTTGGCATTGTGTATAGAAATAATATTGTGCCACCAATAAATCACCGTGGAAACTTGTGTCGCCAGCCAGACAAGTATCCAGCAAATTTGTTTTAAATTAAAAGGTGAGTCAGTGTATTAAAAATTAGAATTAAATAGAGATCTCCTTTGCAACATGTGAGTCCTTGAAAACGTTTTAGATAGCGCGTCAAAACTTCATCGGCAGTTAAAAATAAAATAAAAAGCGCAAATGCAAATTCTATTTAAAATCTGTTGCTCTAAATATAAATTGTAGTTGATGTGCGATTTTTCAAAAACAATATGCACTTGCAATAAAAAACGGCCTTAACTAAAGAAACACTTGATTGCGAAAACAAAATTATTCATTATTATTTGCATTCTAAATGTTAATAAAGGAAATAATCAAAAATTCAGTATCTCTCAAGCCAAATGTTAAATTATATAAGAAAATTTAAAGCATAACAAAATAAGGCTGACTGACGTCGCTTATGACAAATTATGATTTTTATGATTTATTTACGATTTTCAATCGCACCAGAAAAGATGGTTCTTGTTAACATAAACATTGTTTCGGAGCAAGCAATTAATTTGTGTGACTTTCAGCCAATTTGTTGTTGACCAAGTTATAAATTTTGCCATGCGAAACATAAAAGAGGTCTTAACGATAATAATAATTATCGCATTCATCAAGTGATAACAAATTTTAGATAAAATTGCACAAGTTTAAGTTTGAGATGCACAATATTTACGAAAGCATCGCTTGTCAGCAACTTCGTAAAAATAACGTTGAGAATGTTTTTTAATAAAGAAGCAACTTTTATGTTTAAATATCTAGAATATGAGCAAATGGCGAAATTATAAACCTGCTTAACTGATCTACTGCCGGAATAATCACAATTTCTAAGTAGTCAACAAAAATTAAAAATCTATCGAAAAATCAAGTTCTATGAATATTTTCAATTCTTAATTGTTTCTGATTGTTTTAAATATATTGAATTTTTAATATTTGACATAAACTCCAATACAATAAATGCAGGTCTTGCAAGTCTATAATAGGTGCCACAATATTAATTTTTTTGTTAGTAGAACCGGTAATCAGCGGATGACTCCTACTTACGCAGCCCATTGCTCCGGAATTAAAAGGAAGGGGATAGTGTTTAGAAGAGAGATAAAGAATGATTTGAACATGAGAGTTTTTTTTGTTAATTCGAAGGCTAATTTTTGCTACAATGGAGGCGAAGGACGAACATATTTTCTATTTTTTTAAATGCACGTATTTGAAAAATTTATTGCTATAGCAAGACATTTGCGTTTTTTAGCGGAAAGTGGGTGTTTATATGGTAAGGAAGCGAATATTCTACCCGGTGGGCGCCAATTCGGTTTGAGTATCAATTCATGTCTTCGCAACTTCACTAGGGAGTCTCATTAAATTTAATGTGGGTAACTTTTAGAACAAAATTTTGGAGGTCTAGGAAAAGGACACACACGCTTTTTTAATCACGCGTAATTCATGCGTGCCTTAGGCATGACTCACCCCTGGCAAATGACAAAAATGTATAACAAAATTAAAACAGCCGGAAAGTGTTAGCGGAAGTAGGGAAGCACTTCTTAACGCGTGAGACTATTATTAGATCGTTCATAACGTTTGAAGCGCTCCTTAATTATTCCTGAGACATGCTAACTTGCTCAAATACACTTTCTCTCTCCACTTAAAATTAAAACCAAAAAAAATATTTCTTTTTTTTCAGTTTTCAATATAATCCTTAAAAACAAAAGCACTTTCACAAATAATTTTTCTTGCAAATTTAAGCAAAACCCAGAGGTTACCCTGTACTGCAATGAGAAGGATACACTGAAAACATTTTTAAGTTGTTTACATTAAACTACGAAATCAATTTCTTTCGTAAGGAATTACAAAGTAACCCCCTTGAACTTGTTGAATTAAAATCTTCTTTATTCACGAAGAAAATAACTTTTCCATGCAGATATTTTTTCGAAATATTTTTTTGCTATTCATTTTAATAGACTAACAAGACACATGACGCTTTTTATATTGAAAAAGGTGTGATGAATAAATAATCCGAGCAACAAGCGAAAATTAACATCAGTTTAATTTTGAAACTTTCATAGCAGACCAGAATAGTGCAGTTTTTGGAATTCACTACAATCCCATCATGTGAATTTTTTTTTGCCCCACTAGTAGGTGGCTGGTTGGTTGAGTGTAGCAACAGTTTTTATCTACAGATATTTTACGGTGAAATTTTTATATGCTTCTGATACATGATTATTATGTAATTAAAATAAAAAAGGCTAACACACTTGCAACTACTCGGATCGAACCCAACTTCAGTAGTTTCCAACAATAAATAAAAAAAATAATGCTATAAAAAATAATATACAAATAAGTAAAAACAATAATAATAATAATAATAATAATAATAATAATATAAATAATAATAATTATAAAATAATAAGCATATGACGAGATCAGCTCATGTATTTTCTTCCACGACAACATTCAGTTGCCACTTCGACTGTGGGTAAAAAATAACGCTAAACGTAAGAATGTCTGTATGCCGGTGTGTTTTCATCATCAAAATTAAAAAAAAGTTTTGATAAAAATAAATGTTATAATTTTATTGCAAAATATGCGGCAGCAATTTATTTTGTTGTTGTTGTTTCTTTTACAATGTGCGCTTGTTAATGTCGTTTAATTTTCTTTTAATAATTAACAATTTATTTGGATTTGCATTTTATTAATAATTCTTTGAATAACAGCAATTGCAACATGCAATATTTTTTTTTTGTATAAAACTCAAGAATGGCATTTGTGACCTTGTTAGAGGGTAAATTGCAAATGTGCATATAAATTCAAAAGTATATTTAACCCAAAAAAGTTATACTTAATAAGCACAATATGATAATTATGGCAGCATGAATTCTGCACATGCATACGAATGCACTTACGTGCATACGAGTGATTTCCTAAACGTGTGCTGGCAAAATGTCTGAAACCGTATTGACACCGTATCGACACATTCTGTAGGAGGACTTGCATTTTTAATATTTTGTGTACGTTTTGCGACTACATTTATTGAGTGCGTTGTTTGCTTTCATCTGTGAATGGATAACAATATTGTTGCCTGTGGGAACAAAATACATGGTCACAATTTTCAAGGTTGTCGAGCAAAAGAATCTGCATTAGATTAATGTTCAAAATAAAAAAAAATCCGCTAAACAACCTAATTTTAAATAAAGATTTGACATGAAAAAATCTAGCATTAAATGAATTGTGAAAGATGTAGAGTTGATTAGTCCTGCCGTATTTTAAAGGGGCACTTCTCTTATATTTTTGACAATTTCGTTCAACTTCGCTACAGCGACGAACTTAAAATAAATTATCACTTTAGCTTTCAGCCGAATGCGACTTTTGTTCTAAATAATTTTCCTTGAATTTCAATCATGTGCTCTTGAAAATGCAACTAACATTTGCATTTTCAATGGAAAAGTAAAACAATTACAACATCAATGAAAACAAATAAACAAAACAAACGAACGAACGAACAAACAAACACACAAACTCCATCCATTCAAGGTAAAATAACAGTTGCCAGGCAGTCACTCACATGGTGAACAGAATTCTCTTAAAATAGTTAACAGAGATTCGTGAATATCATCAGCTTCAGTTCAAAGTGGGCAGATGGCAATAAAAGGGAAGTGTTTACAAGGTATTTTTTTTTTGGAAAATATTTTTAAAGTATCAGTAATTTTAATGGCTGGCAGATAATTTTTTTTTTCAAATGGAAACATTCATAAAAGTCTGTTACATCGGAGCCCTAGAAATTTAATTTGTCACAGGCACTATTAGAAAGCCATTGAGGCGCCGTTACAGTTAAAAAGCATTGATTCAAAAAAAGTTTTCCTGTAGGAAATTGTAATTTTTGCTTTACTGCAAAAGGGAGAAAATCGTCATTACTTTAGCGTATAAATTGAGTTGGAATATTTTTAGAAACTGTATTTTTTTCTTTTTAAATAAGTTCAAAAGTATTTCATGAATATAATCAGAAAAGTATAGCCACAATGTTGAGCAGTAATGCACTTTCTGCCATCAAATCTACTCACACAGTGGGGAGGACTAAATAAAATTTGGCAGCTGCAATCGATATTCAAATTTTTATTTGACGATATCGAAAACTGATATCCAATGCGAAATGTTGCATTGCTGATAGTCTTTCAAGGTCAAATAACCCGCAAATTTAGAACAATTTATTTGGTTCGTGCTGTGGCGTGATAAAACAATAGAGTCAAATTTAAAAGTTTCTTAGTCAATTTAATCAAATTGATTAATGAATTGGATAAGAATTCATTGTAAACATTTTATTTAGTTTCAGTTTTTTTTTTTGTATGCGGCTAAGACTGAATTTTCAGCATTTCTTTATGTCGATTTGTATGCAATTTTGCACACGGATTGAGTACCCGTCACATACGCTCAAATTATTGTAATTGTTCATTTTCCTACTTTTCCGAAGTAAAATTTTAATTTAAATAGCGAGTTTGACATATTGGCAGTCATAAGTGTTTCATGCCTCAGAAGCCTCAGGATAATTATTTATCGACTATTTCAATTGAGCGAAATTCCTTGCAGGCTCATTGAGAGCTGAGTTCGATCCCGGACTTAGTATTGAATATGAAATTGAATATGTCTGATCTGTATCAGCGATTGATTGTGTTATTTGTTGTCGGTTTTATTAAAATGTCGAAGACAATTGTTTACCAAAACCGCACTGTCCTTCGTCAGTATATTGGGAAATACGTTGTCAAAGTAAAATAATAAATAAAATGACCACCGGAAACCCGTTCATAGCAACTTTGCCCATTTTTCATCCCAATGCTATGCCCTACTTTCTCAAAGAACCCACCACATGGGTTCTGTAGAACCCAACGCATGGGAATGACTGTAAGAAACATAAGAAAACCAAATCAAAACTGTTTGCTTTTACAAGAGAATTACAAGATTTTGCAAAACAGATGATGTTACAATTTGCTAATCTCTTTCCAAAATATTTTCAATTCGATCCACTGTGCGTGTGTTGTGTATGTCTACAGTGAAATGCTCCAAAAAACGACGACACAATTCATTACATCTTGAAGATTTTCTGTTTGCACTACAAATTGCCAAAGCACAAAAACATAAATTCACTTAAACAGCGAATATTTCAGCAGATGCATTTTAAAGAAAATGTAAGCCAAAGATATCCACCAGCAAGTATCTGCATGTTTTTTATTTCCTAATTTACGATCAGCAAATGTATTTTATATTTAGAAGTTTTGCACATTAAACAAATATTTTTCACGCAATTATAAAAATAAAAAAGTACAGAAATAACTGATCAAGAGCGATTAATGAGGTCCTTATAATTCATGAGTGAACTAACGAAATCACGTGCACTAAATCGTACTCAAACAAAAACGTCATTGTTTCTTGGATAATTTTAATGAATAAAGCAACGCTTTAAAAAATCACCCATTGCAATGAGTAGTTCTTTCGTACCTTGACTATAAATGATCGAGCCTGTTTTTGTATATTAAATAATAAAACTTTATAAGCCACAACTTTCATTGTGATTATAATAGTCATCAGTGATTTTTGTTTGATTTGCAGTCAAGTCTATATGCCAGCATTTCATTGGTTCTTGCACCAAATCATCAGCAGACTGTAACTAATTCTAAAATAACAAAACATAATACATAAACTAGCGAAAACTAATTGAGAAGTACACAAGCAAAACCGTAGGATTTGAAATTTTAGAAAACACAACAAATTTTATTCAATATAAATACATTTTCTTTTTCAAACAATAAAAGTGTGGAAAAAAGCAAAATGAAAAGCAAAATAAAGCGTTTTTAAAATCTTCTATGCGACATATTCTGCTATACAATGAATGACGTCGTCGACGTCGCCTTAACACGACGGAAAAAAATTTTCACTTGTCTGCTCTTTGTCGGACAGAACAGACTACCAATTACCTGTTCCATCAATATTATATGCCTTAGCGGATGCCAAGAGATCGGCGGTAGTAATCACTTGTTGTCGACAACCAGTACACAAGTGAAATTTTTTTGCTGTCGTGCTAACGTCACGTCGATGTCGTCATTCATAATAGGGGAACATTTTTCCTTTATTTTGTTTTGTTATGTGGTCAAGTATGTCTATATGTCTGCATTTATAATATTTGACAGAAATTTAAAGAATTTCTCAGCGATCAAAATTTAAGGAGCTGTGGACGACTCTTTAAGAATATAACAGGACCAAGTGGCCACACAGTTGCATGTTTTCAGCAAAATTTTACCTCATATACATATTTCGTAAAAATTAGCGTATTTTAATTAAATTTTGCTCTGGCTTAATGTTAACTCAAAGTTAACCGAAATTTCTATAAATAATAATTAACAAGAAAAAACTTTTTTGTTAAAAAAAAAAAAAATGAAAAGGATGGACTATAGCCTTCAAAATGAGATTTGTTTTTTTGTGGAAAATATAGAAACCAAAGTCTTTGAAATTTTAAAGAATTTCTTGGCGATAAAAATTTAAGGAGCTGTGGACCAATCTTTCAGACTAGAGCAGGACGAATTGGCCACCAAGTTGCATAAGTTGCAAAGTTGCGTGGGTGCTGTTGGCTGAAGTAGTAGGACATGAGACCCCGCTCTCAGTCATGAATATTGTGTCGAATTCAGATTCTTCTGATCACCATCAGTGAATTGTTGTGTTAGTTGTTGCCAGCCTGTTTCAATGATGAAGGCATAGTCACTGGTCACTGAATATAATTGACAGCGACTGACACGATCATGTACTAAAAAGCAGAGTAACAGCACCCACCTTCGTCGGCCCTGTAGCAAAAATTACCCGGCGAAGTAAAAAAGGTTGAAATAGATACAAAAAAAAACTGTCTATCTCCTCATCTATCCTAATCTGTCCCCTCGTTTTCAGTTCCGGCGCAATGCATTGCATATATAGGGGTCAACCCCTGAGTGCTGGTCCAAGATAAAAAAAAAATAACTGAATATTCGACTTGTTGCCAGAACCACATTTATTTTTTGCGTGGCCACAAAAGAAACTGCAACCCCATAATTAAAGTTTATTGAAGATGCAGGGATTAAGAATCGCTTAATATGTAAACGTTAATGTGTTACGAATCATACAGGCCCATTTGATATACTTAATGTACTGACAAGAATGATGACGCTAGTAATCACGATGACGATGGCAGTGGCGATGGTGATGGTGCGGATGATGTATGAACTGTGTAAAATATACATCAACTTTTGTGGACTACAACAGCAAGAAAAGAGCACGTAAAATTATTTTTGAGTAGAACAAAATAAATAAAAAATAACTAAAAAGGCCACAACTACTCACATTTTCCTTTATAAACTTTTTTAAGCAAAAAAATAAATAAAAAATTAAGCAAAAATAAATGAAGCAACAAGAAGAGAAAAAATATTGGATGTAATAAAAAGAATAAAAAGGCCTGATTATAAAAAATAAAGTAACCACAAAACAAAATGCATGCCAAGGATATTTTCAATAGACATAAATAAAGCAAAATAAAAAGAAAATAATAAACAAGATACGAAAAAATTTATTCCGACCACATTTTATGTTCTATAAAAGTCATGGCATGAAAGCGAAATGGCAAGAAAGCAGAACAAGATAAGGAATGAGGGATTTAATTTACTAACAGTCCTCTGTATTGCCGCCCCGTCACCCTCATCATCAGTATTCACGACATCGTTGTTAACAACAACGCCACAACATTGTTCATCACGAACAAAAAGGTCACCCGTTAACGTCTAAAAGTAGTAGATACGAGTATAAAAAAACAAAACATTAAACTTTTTAGCTGGCAAAATGGTTTAAAAATACTGCAAGAGAGTCAAAAGTCTAGAAGGATTAAACGAGTTGGATGTCAGTTCAAAGGTTTATTCACGAAGCCATTCTCTTGATAAGCCACTTTAACAAATTCAAATGCTCGTAATGCATGGGAGGACACAGCAGCTCTCCATTAGGTGTTTGTGCAGTCTGAAGATGTGTGTGGCAGTCAGTGCGGGCAAGAAACATTTATGCGCTGATATCCGAGTTAAGAATATTTCAGTTCGTCCCAACTGCCCTTTTAAGTTTGAATCAGAGCAAAAGAAATTTTATTAAATTAATTTTTTGTCATAATATCCCTCCCTGGAGATTTGATCTAAATTTTGATTATTCGTTTTTCAATTGTTCATGTTGCTCGTGGACGGATGCATCGAAAAATGCTAATTAGTGTGGCAACAAACAAACAAACCGGAAGTTCTAAAATATTTGTGCACATTTCAGCACAACACCCTGTATTTTGTGGTTAGTATTTGTTTACACAATATCATGCAGTCGTTGTTAAGCGGCTATTCTCTGCTTGTTTTATGAATAGTTTGCAAAAAATGTTATCTCGCAATTTGCACTACGAGCATTTTTGCTTGTTTTTGTCCCTCTTCTCCTTTTGTTTTCACGAACCCAAAATTTGTACAATCTCTTGATAAAAATTCAAATTGTGTTGCAACTTTATCTTATCGTTTGTAAAATAATTATAATTAATGCAAACGTCATTCTCTTTTACATAAACAACCGAAACGAGATTACGAACACACACAACTGCAGTGTGAATGAGTTAAGGGAATTGGAATGGTGGCGCATGACCCAAAACATTTTTTACTTTTGGCTTTTTGATAATTTAGATAAATAAGGAAAAGCATTTTGTGAAATGCAAACAGTTTTTTTTTGGGATACATGTGGATGATGGCTCTTCGATGATTAATTTTGTTTTGCATTGCAAAACGCATTAGAATGAGTAGTTGGAGAGAGCTGAGGGCAGTTTAGTTTGCAATCGGAAATATATAGTAGAAATAGTTTCTAAAAAAGGAAATTATATTAATTGCTCATATTTAGTAACACCTTGTAAGCAGATTAGGTTACAATACAGTATTAATTTTATCTCAAATTTAGTTAAGATTTAACGATTGAAAGTCGTAATATTAAATTCAAAGGGAAATGACCAAGAAACATATAAAAATCAACAACAAACACCACTACACTTTGGAGTCTCTTGGCTGTGCCAATCGGACAACCAATTAGGAAATTACAGAATTCATTTAATTTTTTCCAAAATGCCCACTGTGCACTATCAGGAAACTGTTGAAAATCGCGGGTGTGCTTGCGAGGGTTAATCAATTATAAACTTTAGAATATTGAATTTCATAAAATGTCTACTCTGTATTTTCTTTAAAAAGAAAGAAAGTACTGAATCATTTTTATTATTACATATTTACCCAACGTTTTGTTTTATTTTCTTTTTATCAAAAACCATTTCTGTACTGAAAACATGTTCAGCCTTGCAAAAGGCTGCGATAATTTCTTTTTGGACAAACACGCATTTTTCAAACTTTCTGTTAAGAGTTACTTCTCTTTGCTGTCTTTCCCAATTTTTTTTTGTGCAAAACTCCTACAATTATTATTTTTTTCTGTTTTTCCCCCTTTTTTTAACAGCATTAACAATTAATTTCGTTGAAATTCAAACAGCCCTCTTTTACATAATTTGCATTTTTTTCCTGAAGTGACTTGAGATAAGCCGTCGGTATATTTCCTTAGCGAATTTGAAATTAATTAAAATACTTTCAGTTAAATGCTTCCGCTTTCTTTACTCGTTGTTATGAATATCAGTTGGGGAAATTATTATTTAGCCGAATTAATTAATTTTAAAAATGTTCAACATTTTTTAATTTGTATTCTAAAATTTGCTTCATAAGTGGGTCATATTTTGATTGCAGACATGAAAACATTAAGAAATAAGCTGATTTACATATTTCCTGGAATACAAGGGTTTGGAGATGGCCTTTTACCAAATGTGCAGATTTCGGGCGATCCGAAACACTTTAAAGAACTGCAGGCAGAGCAAAACATATAAACAATAATAAATTCACCAACATCTGATCACTAAAGTTCTCTTGTGAAATTGATACAAAAACTTTTTTTTAAATAAAAAAAGTTTGATTTTTATCCTTTCCGCAGGAATGATTTTTATACCGATTTCGTTATAATTTTATACACTCAAGACTTAAATCACAAAAAATATATCATATTTATAAACTGCTTGTTTGACAATTTTTATATAGAAATTTTTGAAATAACAAGGTAATAATCATAAAATATTTTTAATGAGTTATTTTATAAAAATTTTAAATGAGTTTCTCAGACTCGTATGCCAAAAATTTATATTGTGCATATCTGCATAAAAATACCTTTTAAACCAGATATTTCTTATTAACACAAGTGGATGATAAGATTTTTAAAGGGTACCACAAGGAAGTGTGTACACTGTACAGTACTTTTGTATAAGATAAGAAAAAATGAGAATACCATCTTTTTGAACAGAAAGATATTTAAATAAATTATTTAACAGTGCATATGCAGAACATCTGCATACAATATTATTAGCATTCAAATTTCAACAAAATGAATTTCGGGGACACCCTAATAGTTATATGCATTGTAGTATTCAAAAGTGTTATAGTATTTATTAAAAATAAAACTAAAATGTTGTACTGCTTCACGTTACGAGTACTTAGAACAATACAAAGTTCAATAAAAGTATTAAAGACGATTGAGAAAATCAAGCAAAATGTTTGTAGTCTCACCCCTTCAATTTTCACAACCTGAAACGTGTTGGATTTGTCTTCTTTTTTTTTTCTTGGACTGCTAATTTTAATTTATGTAGCGTCATGTTTCCACAAATACAAGTTCAGTGAAAAAGTCAGTAATAAAAACGAATTAAAAATTGCATTTATAATTCTTTTATTGGACTCGGTCGAATTACATTTTGTCATATTTTGTGTTTTATGTGTTGGTCTCAAGTTGCTTAAAAACCAAAGTTCAATTTAAAAATTTAATTAAATATGTGTGCACACACATACATACATATGTATGCATGCATGTAAGTATGTCTTTATGAATGCCACATGTAAAAATATCTGAGATGCCACATGTGGGTTAAAACGATGCCACGCTTTTTTATTTGTCAATTTTTGAATGCTGATGAATTTATTTGCAAACATATTTTAGCTTTAAATGCACAATTTAAAGTTTTCAGCAGAATACGACAAAAGAAAGGTAAGCAAAATATTTATGTACCCGTAAGTGAGTGAAATTACAAAATAGTTTTTCCCACATAAAAATATGTTTGTGCATAACCCAGTCGGCCAAAGCGTCATTAACCACATTTACGAGATGTTGTCTGTAGATTAGATGTTTTGATCGACACCGAAACACTTTCCAAAACACGTGTCGTACTTTCCGAAAACCCAACAAATAATTTGTATTTGATATGAATTTTGAAAGATATTTTTCTACAACTTTATACAATTAGAAATCCAAGCCAAGCCCGGAGGAAATTGACGCCAGAAAACAAATTATGAATGAGTCGCTCAGTAGTGATCTCTTGTCAATTTCCGAATGGGGCCTCGCGAACAGGGTTAACTTTAACCCGCATAAGATGCAGGGCTGCGTGCTTACGCATAGGCGGCTAGTAGAAGGTTCTGCGCCATCCATGTTTACGGATGGCATAGGTATTGGGGAATCAGAAGCTCTTGATGTTCTTGGTATGAAAATGCAATGTGACGTGCGATGGACTGATCACATTTTTCATATTTCAAAAGAAGCATTCAAGTTCCTCGGCTTTTTAAGACGGTGTAAGACATGCTTCACCCCAACTGATTTCTTCTAAAATGGAATACAACTGTAATGTATGGGCCGGTGATTCAAAGTCTATTTTGAAGTTGCTGGACCGCGTACAAGAGAGAGCGAAGAGGCTCATCGGTGACAGTAGGGTAGCCAACTCTATTGACTCACTGGAGCATCGACGCAACGTGGGGTGTGTTTCACTGTTCTACCGGTACTACAACGGAATGTGTTCTGGTGAGATAAGGGAGTTTGCGCCCGAAAAACCGCTACCCGCGCTTCACACAGGTCGCATCCTTTTGTGGTTGAGTTGCCAGTGAACCGCACCACGCATTACAGATAGAATTCGTTCTGTGGCCGAACGGTTCGTATGTGGAACAAACTTCTAGCAGAGGTCTTTCCTGCCAGTTTTAACTTGGGGAGGTTCAAATCGAATGTCCACAAACACTACTCCCTCTATCCTCCTTCCCGCAACCAATTTTCCTAGTTCTGGCACAATGCATCCATCCCATATGTAGGGGTCATTCCCTGAGTGCTGGTTCAAGAAAAAAAATTCATTGGATGAAATTAAAGTACTTATAGGACATTTTGGTTTTATAAGAGTTGTAAAGCGTACTAATGAGATTTTTGAAAATAATTTGTCAATTCTCAAACAGTTTCTGAAAGTATGCGCATAAGATAAGAGGCTTGTGACTTTTCAAAATTATGGTTGAAGTCTGATGGTGATTTGGCAGAGCACCAATGAAATGCGTATGAGTATTCATTAACCATGAACAAATAAGTTTCACTTAAAATAAGATTATGAATATATGTCATAAAAAACTGCTTTGATATCCGTCAACAAAGTACTCAAAGTGGGCCGGCATTAAGTTTATCATTTAAATCATTTTGCTGACAAGGGAATATGCGAAAAAATATTCTTCTCTTTCGCTGTTAACCCAAAAAGTACACATTTTCTACACTTCAATGAACATAAACATTTTACATATTTTTTGCGCCAAAATCGCTATCGCCGCAAAAAGATTCTATCTAACTTTGATTAAATAAGGAAATAAAATATTAATAACTAAACAAAATACACACACACATACTACAGAAAATTGGGCAGTTGTAGGTTCTTCTGCATATTAATGATTACAAAACGTGTGCTACGGCACTAAATACTATAATCGCGTTTCTATTAAAATCGAAATTATTTTTAATCATTCTATTTCAGTAGATTTTTTATTTTTTGCCGCTTTTATCTTATCAATAACAAATTTGTGTTAGATTTCTTTTGCGCTGTAGTTGTGCATAATTTGATAAGACCCGATTTTTTGCAAATCAAACAAAACATATTTGATTGCAGAACGAAAAGACTATTTTATAGCATTGAAACATGCGTGCGATAAGATTAAAAAGTAATAACATGGAGTTACTTTGAAGTGTCTGCGGCACACAGAATTTCACACATTTTCACTGTCTGTCGCCTACACTTTTTCAAATTTCGTTTCAAGTCACGGCCTACTGCGCAGCTGACATTGAGAACTATAATCGAGATATCTGATACGGCCGGATCGAAATGAAGAAAAGTTAAAGTTTTATAAAATCAAGAAGATGGCAGGTGATTGCCTTAAATCAATAGCTGATCTCAACTGTATGTCATTTCCATAGAACCAATTTTAAGAAAAGAAATCAGTCAAAAAGAAAAAATAATAAAAATAAGTTGATTAATTTTTAAAATTGTTTGAGAATTTTATACCGCAAATACGAATGCATGCAGCTGTTTAGAAGTTTTGGTTTTTTGTTTCTTATATCTGGCTAAAACAAAGATAAACAATTGAGAGAATACATTTTGCTAGTAAACAAATTAAAGTTTTATAGCATTAACCTAATTTTATTTTGATATTTATTTAAAATTTAACCTTAACATCAGCGGTGCGACTCTGTTAGTAGATTGAGAAAAATTGTTTGCTTAAGAAACAATAAAAAACTTAATTCTCTTAAGCAAAAAATTTATCGTTAATTAAGTTATTGGTAGTTGTCGCCAGCAACAAACTCAATTTTATACTCTTCGAAACAGAAGGGAACACCAACAATTAAAGTTTCCGCAAATACAAAAAAAAAATCGTAAAACATTTTCAAATCCGTATTTACGGATTTCATGTTACACAGAAGTAGAAATCAAATGAAATGATCTACAGAGAAATGTGGCAGCGTTTGGAAAAAAGAAAATTCTGGTTGACACACATGCACGCAAATAAGCCACAAGATGTTATGACATCAATGTTGCAAAAGGCTATAAAAATTCTATATTCGTTTTGTGGGGGAAAAAAAGAAATAAAAATTAGCTGCCCAACAGCAGCAGCAGAAGCGGAGGCGACAAGAGCGTGTGATAAGCAATGAAACACCATGACAGGAAAATGTGCCAATCACTTTCGTTAACCTTGACCAAGAATAATCTGGCTATTGTTTACACCCACTTGAGGTAATACCTGTTTTGACAAAATCACATATCCAGAAAATATTTGTGCATGTGTGTGCATACGAACGAGTATTTATTGGAGGAGCGGCATTTTAAATTTAACTTTGGAATAGGTGAACAGCCAAGGCGTATTCTTATTCAAACATTTTCTCAGAAGTGATCACAGAATTCCACTCCATTTTAAGTATTTTTAAAACAAAATATTATTTTATAGGAACATTCCAATATTGTGTGCAATATTTTTTGGACTTTTCAAGGAAGGATTACCACATTGTGTTTTTCGAAAAATATGAATTTGTTGCTCGCCTTAAGATAATTAGTTCTTATTTTAAAACTGAACTTAAATGGGAATTTATAGCAAATAAAGCAAAAATGTGGTTAAATGTTTGTAGAAAAGAAAAAGACCATTAGATTCTCCAACAGCTTTTAAAATTCCAAAAAAAATAGTTTGTGAATAAAGATTTTAGCTCTTCTATAATTTTATAATAAAATAATAGAATGAAAAATGTTTGAGCTGAATTTGAAGTTTCAAAGGTTGTGTGTGTGTTTGAAGCATTTTTGTTACAAGAGGTGCAACAATTACCGTTTCGATTTTTTGCATGCATTTCTAAAACTTCTTTGAATATTTAATATGTAGTGTAAACGACACATAATTTTTGTAGTACACTTCTTTGCATTTTATCGTTCACCAAGATCAATGAGACTCATTTCGTTTAAAAGGTATTTTTGTCTAGTTATGCACAATATAAATATTTCAAAAGCCTCTGCATATTTTTATTTCCTAGTAAAAGGAGAACAATTGTTTTTGCTTCATCTTTTACAATCTTTCGTAGAGCGAAAACTCATTTATAATTATTATTTTTAAATTTAAGTAAATGTCCTTCCAAAAGTGAGTAATTTTAGTGCTTGACCAATTACAGATACCGCGCCCCACTTTTAACTTTGAGCCTCACCCCAAAGATAAACGGATGGGAAGGATTTGATTTCCAGAGCATTTTCTTAACACTGAGTGTTTTTAATTTCTTATATACATTTTAGCTGAAAGACCTATTGTCTGATTTAAATTCCAACGTGTCTGTGCGACCGGTTGTTAATAATTAGAATTTAAAGTTTATGTCTGTTGTATAGAAAATAGGTGAATTTTGTTAAAAGCTGAGGTGTTACTCTGTATTGCGATGCGACAGGAATTGTTTTCGCATTTCAATGGAAATAGCATACAGATGCGTTCAGTTTTTCATTCGCATCGCAGTACAGAGTTTAAAATTATTCCTATTGTGCTCTTTAAAATCTTTCTGCTTTAGAATTTAATAAAAAAGTTTAATTTAAAAATGTGGGTTTTATCTTAATTGACATTTTGTGCTGACAATTTAATTTGAAATATGTCCGCTCCGGGATATTTCTTCCAACAAATTTTGCACGAGAAGTATCAGTTTAATATTTAAATTGAAGGGTTTTAATGAAACCGAATTAATGCATCAATTTCGATATAACCGCAATAAAATTCAATTTCGAATGACTCTTCAGCGCTAACAATACGAGTTGATGCCGCAGTATTGCATGCTGAAATAAATGAATGGAACTCCGTTTATATGCCGTACGTACTGGGTGAAGGTTAAAAAAAAATTGCAAAAGAAAAAAATTGAATTATAAAAAAGCTATTAATGCAGCATAAATGCGCGTGTACACGCAGGAAACAAGAACTTTTTCAATGCCTTTATCTTAATGGAATGGCGCAACACCGAAAATACTTTAAAAAAATATAAAAGAGTGTTGGTTAAACGGATGGACAAGAGAAAAAAGTGTCAAGTGCTTTAAATTGTAAATTATAATAGAGTATTTTTCATGTTTGAATTTAACGGTTTCTCTTAACATTTAAAAAGCGGAGTATTTCTTTGGTAAAAATAAAATTTTTGATTAATAAAATTGTTGAACGTGTCTTTATTTGCAATCACTGATTTAGATAATTTTGTAAATTTGATTACAATCTGAGTGTACATGTGTGTTTGCAAGTAAGTGCAAACTTTAAACGAAATAATATGATTTTTTTTGTTTCGTTTTGTATCGATTTTATACTATGGATTTATAAAAAATATTTGAATTGTGCATATCTACAAAGCAATACCTTTTAAAACATATATGTTTCATCAATATCGGTGCACGATAAACTAATTAAAAGTGTACCACAAAATGAGTCATTACAGCTGGAAATGTTATGTGCATGTTCACTAGAGTGTTGTTGCATAAACAGTTTCTAAACGATTCCAAATAACAGTGAATACTAAAAATTAAACCAAAATAATCGGTAAAGTCCATCTAATTATTTAAAATGATCTAAGAAAGGCAAAGAATCATTTGTAATAAGAAAAAGAGCCACTCCTCACTCGGACCTGTACTCAGAAGACGACTGTTACAAGGGGGCTGTATTCTGTCGAAATTATGGCAAATTTTTCCCTGCAATAACGACGAAGGAGGGTGTGATAATGCGGTCTTTAATATACGCTAACGTCAATTACAGGCGGCCGCCAACAATTAAAGCCGCAATACGCCAATGCAGTTCAGGAAAGTTTTATATCTCACATTCATGATCGGATTTACAACCTTCGGCACTCATATTACGCTTTATTTTCTAGAAAACATGTGACTTTTTTTCACTTTCTTTCTAAAAAACTACAATTCGGTGCAGTTTTAGAACAAAAGCACATTTTCGTCAAGGATTTTAGATTAATTTCTAATAAATTCAATATTTCCAAATGACAATTCTTTTCAGAAAATAAAACATAATTAGAATCCAATTTCCAGTTTCACCTGGGAAAGTAATAGAATTAGATACACAAGAAGTTGCAAAATAGGAATAGAAATAGACAAACAAGTAGTTGAAGAAAAATGATTTTGTCGTCGTAGTTTTGTTTGATCTCTTAGACTTCAGATCCAGCGCGAAAATTTCAATTGTAATTGTAATAGTTGTCGTTAGTGACCTTAACATATTCCAGATTTTATAATTAAAAGATTTGGTTTTCAAAATTAAGCGTAAAATTCTTTACCTGCAAATAATTAACTCTGAATATCGAACAATAAAAGAAAGGCAACGATTAAAGCGCCTCTTTAAGCCTCCTTTAAATAGAGCAGGGCACAGAACTTGCACAAACAAATATATATAAAACACAGAATCCTCTTTAACTTTTACGTGAGTAAATAATTTTTTTCTTGTATGTTTGCAGCGATATAAACACAGGCAAAGGATAACACGCACACACATAAACACACACACACCAAAAAGCATGCACTACAAAATATGCAGCTTGTGAATACGTTTTGGTGAATGTATTTGTAGGGTTAAGCAAATACAGCAGAGTGTAGAAATTAAAATGAAAAATATAAACTTTTTCCTAGTGCAACATGAATTATTTAGCAGCCTTTTTTCTTCTCAGCCATACATCCATTTTTATTATTCTTTGCCTCCCAAAGAACCCATTTAAAGAGAGAAATAACAGAAATATAAACGGAATTAGTTGGAAGTGCAGCAACTGGCAGAAAAGTATTAACACAAAAACTGAAAAATAAAAATATTTAATAGGGTTATAAAAGCAGGATACGAGTACGGGACTCAAACATGCAACTTGTGAGCAAAAAAGAAAAAAAATATATTCTTATGAACGATAATAAGACACGAATGTTCGGAGATGAACTTGTAACAAAAATTTCGTAAGAAGTACGAATTTTTCTATTTCCCACACTAATAAAACTGCCAGTCGCCTGTTATCAAAAGACTGTCGTGCTTCACCCGAAAAAAAAACAAACAAACAAATAAAACTAAAGTCGCACAAATATATTAATCCCTGTTGGTTCAAGTTCTCTGGGCACATCAAAATATAAGCCCACAGACAAACATTTTCGGCACACACATAAATTAAAGTGTGTTTTTGTCCAAGTCTGCTGTTACTGAAAATAAAGTCACACTTATGCCGACTTAAGCCAGCCAACTTATTAAGGATTCTTGAGTGCAAAAGATTAAATACAAAAACTTAAATGAAAACCATTTTCTGGTGTGCAAATGTCAAAGGTCTGAGCACAATAATTGTTTATATTCTGATGAGGTTCGCTAAAGAGTTTTGCATGCAATTAAAGAAAATGCAAAAAAATATAGAGAAATGGAAAATTGTTTGTTTTTAAATTAAAACAAAACCTTTTGCCATTTGTTTTGAATACGCGTTGGTAAATACTGGCAAAATTAGCGATTGTAAACACATGCCCGCACAAGACCACACACACGCACATACACACACACATATATGTATATCCTGCCAACATTTTCTTTTCAAACTTGATGAAGAAATGACATCAGGTTCTGTAATTTTGTCGGCGTTCGAATTTTATTTTATTTTATTTTTTCGACTCGAGAACTTATTTCTGGAAACTTACGGCAAATGGGTCAAGTAATACCACCTGTGGGGTCTCCAAAACTTTATGGCCCTCGCTTAGCAGAGCTAGGACTAGATAACTTCTGATTTTTGGGAAGAAGACGTTGGCACTCCTGATAGGGGTCTTGACGGGGCACTCAGAGCGTTTGGGCTTTCCTCATGATGGCCGCTGCAGGAGCTGTTTCGATGGGGAAGAGGAGGAGTCAGTACAGCATTTCCTTGTGACTGTGTCCGGCCCTGCTGGAGCGTAGGCTTAGACATCTAGGCTCCTGTTTCCTGCGACATCTGGACTGCCTCAGGAATGCGCCGCTGGCTGCCCTGGCGGGCTTTGTGAGAAGTTCTGGGTGGTTCTTAGGAACCACCACTTCGTCTTGAAAAGAGTGTGTAGGGTATAGTCCTATACTGTGCATCACAATGGGCCTTTTTATGGCCTCCGAGTGTTTTTCTCGCTTACTGCAGCCCTTTCCACCTAACCTACGGCAAATGGTGGCAATGAAGCCGCCAGGTATCCGAAATTTTCCATGGGAAAAATGATTGGGATTTTGGCAGGCGTTCCAGCAAAACACGCCTATGTGAACTTAACAGGTCGAGGACTGCCGGAGTTGTTTGATGAGAATGAGAGGAAGGACTTCTGCACACATTTGCAGCACGACATGAAGTACGACACATTCACTTAGGAAGCAGAGAAATTGCATACCTCTTCGGTCCGATGTGCAAAATTAAGGAGCTGATCTTTTATTTTCATAATAAACCGGGTGTCGAGAAAGAAATTGGTTATACAATTTTGTTTTTGAATAAATATTTTCCGAATAAATGATTTTGACAATATGATATTCCTCAAGTTGTTGCCAGTATTGATACACATTTATGTCCACTCTATCGCATTTTCCATGGCTTTCCGTAAGATTTCCGGCGACAACTGTCCGCATTCTTGCGATCGGGAAACGACTTTTTCGCAATATCTATTGCGGTTCCTGCTGAGCTCTTGTTGAAACCAATATCATTGTCCTGTAACGTTCGCTAGAACAGTAACCGTGTCAATGACGGCCTCTTCAAAAAAAAAAGGAATAAAAAAAATTAGCTAATCACTGTATCCGAGAGAAGACTGCACGACACAATGTCTTCGACTGGATGTAACGGCTCTCCAATGTCCCAGAAACGAAGATTTTATTCATTGACGTCAGTCTTTTCGAGTCGAGCAGCTAATCAGCACAAACTGTCATCAAACTCCCCCTGCACGGACACCACGGACCGACTATGGGTGGACAAAATCGAAACAATTATTCATTCCACGTTCTTGCTTCAGTGGTTGCCTGTTGTGTACTAAAACTGTCAAATGCCTTTCGCTATCGAAAATGTTTGCTGGGTAACTTGTGTCAATACAAATATTAGTATGTAATTGCACAGAAGTGAGTGTGTGTGTGCGGCAAAGTCGTCCTCTCGTTGTAATGCGGATGGCAGGACAACAAACAGAGGGTTTGCGATTTTGTCAACAGCAAATATCATGAGCATTTATTTAAAATCCTGTTTATTTATTTATGTTATTATTGTTGTTTGACTTTACATTTCGGCAATGAAACCGTCACATGCGGCCGCAGGATCGTTGTCCTTTTTGTAATGTATTTTGGACTCCTTCAGGTCATTGATAATATTTATTTAAAATAAAACTTTCATTAATATTAAAATACTTTCAATGGTGCTGTGGTTGGTGCTCTCTTTGACCTTTTTATTGCCCCCCAACAGCCATCAGCAACATCGATATCGAATTTTAGGAGCACTTTGCTGCTGCAGAGACAAAATGTATGGAAGCCGCTATGAGAATTACATCATGCACGAGCAGCCACTTTCCACAATGTGTTTGTAAAATTGTGCAAATAAGTAAACATAAACAATTGCTAAACTTATTAAAAATGTATGTGAAACGTTTTATTAAAATGTTTCATTTCCCTCCAGGTAACACAAGATTACAAACGAAGCTTTCCGCTCTTTTAAAGCTTTTAAATGGCGTAAAGACGTGCCTGCATGCTTAAACATGTTCTTGTAATTTTTATGTTTGAAGTTGAAAAATGTAGCGGCTGTTAGAGTTGTTCATTGAAAAGTCAGAAAACAATGACTGCCCCTTTTAAAATGATATCCGACGGTGCAGCCGATAGCAAAATAATTATTTACTAGTGGAAGTACGAATTTTTTAAACTATTGAAAACAGATAGAGAAGAGTAAATAAGTCCTGTACAATTGAGACAGAATTAATTGACTAATTTTCTTCAATAATTCTTTTATAATTTTTTTTGAACACGACACAACACGCGAAGCTATTTTCTTGTCTGTCGACAACGACCACTATTTTGGGGGCGGAAATCTATCAGCCATAGAGGCAACAATATTATTTAATGAAAGTTTTCTTAAGTGGGCAGATTGTAAATAAAGAATTAAAGAAAAAAAAGATCACTTTAGTTTTTAAAATTCAAGGTCATGCGTGAAACTGTGTAAAAAGTGTGAAAAATAACACAAATAAAGTTGAACTAGAGTAAGTAAAGTTCGTTCTAACCAGACCTACTCGTACAATCATAAATAAATTACTACGAAAATAATTATCTCTTGCATTCTAAATCTGAGCGAAGATGCTGTAGGTAAATCTGGTAGCCCACAATCGAAGCTGAACTAATTAAAAGGCGCTTCTTGTCTTTTTAAAAGCAAACTCATCTAGATTCTAGAACGATTATTATTAACCGGTTACTGAGGGAGTGACTAAAATTATTCACTGATTTATTGGGCTGATGCTAGAAGTAGCACCTTTTGGCTTCCCACGTGCTACGAAAGTAAAATTTATGATCTACATGAATTTTTTATTCTTGGCACGGTTACATCATCACTCTACTGAATAACACTCGTTCATGTCACTATTTTTACAACATTTAACAAAAAAAAAAACATTTCCATGGATTCATGTAAGTGTCCGCAGAAATGGGGTGCCGCATAGATGTTTGTTTCATGTCCAACCAATTTATGCTAATGAGAGTTTTATTCAAAACCAAAAAGATTCATCAGAATAAATAAGCACTCACTTGTCTGTTTAATCACTTGTTTATTTTAACAGTTTTATGATTAACTCGTGATTGTAATTGTAATCGATTTAGCAGGAAATGGGAAAACAAAAACAATTCAATCCAAATCATTATCAGAAATTTTGATTTAAAAACCTTTCACTTTACTTGAAGGGAATTGAAATTAAGAGTATTTCATGAGATAAAAATTAAAAAAAGAATAGTTACAAAATTATGAAAGCCAAACCTGTCCCAGCAAAGTTTTCTTTTTTAAATTTCAAGCACAATTCTTATTGTCATAAAATATTTCGCCAAAAAAAGATTCTTGCAATGATTTCAAGTCAAATATAAAAATTACATAAAATATTTATTGCTAAAGCCTGTTGATTTAAAAAAAATTTAAATAATAAAAATAAGCCTAAAATATTTGCGCGAAGATTATTTAAGGCTTGACAATGTGATTTATTAACTTGTATTGTGTTGCCTGTAGGCTGCTGTCTGGTGTCTGCTTTTTTACGCAGCGTCTTTTGAAACAAGTCTTAAGGCTTCTGAGGGTCTTTTCTCAAGGTTCTTAATTTGCGTTCTTTTTTGTTTTCTTTTTGTGAAAGATTACGTCACAGACTTAAAAACTTCTGGGAGGCGCAATTGTAAATTAAGCAGATTTATAAATTCAAAATTTACACAAACTTTCAGTCTTTTTTTTTCAATAAAACTTATTTTTACAGCCTGTTTTTGTAAATAAAATTGAAATTTACGTTTAGGGTTTCATGTTGAAAACAATAACAAATTTGATTTTTTTATTGTTGTTTCAATATAAAGTCCTGGACGAAATTTTTTTTAATACTCAAGAACAAAAGCTGATATACACTCTCGATCAGATGAGTAGAACCACTGAACTGATGATGTGTACTTCAAGAGTTTTTTTTAAACAAATTTTGTATGAAAAATGTGTGTTAGAGCACTCACTTCAAGTTCACATAATTTTTTATAAATGCGGCGGTTTAAATTTTGTCGACATACAAAATTTGTGCTCCATTGAAAAAGCAATTTTTTTAAGATAACAAAACCAACAACAACAATTATTAAAGTTTAGTGTAACAAAATATTAATATTTTCCAAAAATTAAAACTTTTTTGGTTTTTTGATTTTAGTATTGAGGAGACAGATGAGAAGATAGAGAACTTTTTGTAACTATTTAAACCTTTTTACTTCGCCGACTAATATTTTTGCAACAAGGCCGACGAAGGAGGGTGCTGTTCCTCTGCTCTTCAGTACATGATCTTGTCAGTCGCTGGCAATTATGTCGTCACTGAAACAGCATGACAACAACTAACACAACCATCCATTAATATTGATCAGAAGAATTTGATACATTCTTCATGACTGAGTGCGGATTCGAACTCAGGACCCTATGCTTCATAGTCTCTTGTTAACTACTTCAGCCAACAGCACCTCTCACAACTTTTTAGAACCTATTTTTATTAATTTATTTCATTTTTACAATAGAAAATAAATGGGCATCAACTGAAACTCTTAATTATGCGAAGGTATCGATGAAAAGAAGTCACCCAAACTGGAATCAATTTTAATTCCTCGGACAAAAATACATAAAACGAGTTTATGCTCTCATCATCTTGGATTAGGTTTAAGAGCTATTGCCTCTAGCCCTCCGCCATGTCAAATCATTCTCTAATTCTTATAATGAACCGAATCTGCGTAGATCGCTGACACAGAAGATGGAGGACTGTCCCGTCCTCCTCTTCATGATTGAAGCTCCTGTAATAATCACCATATATGAGGCCCCCCCCCCCCCTTTTTTGCCTGGGTTACAGTGTTCTGTTAGAACAGTCATCGTTTGGCGCAGTCAAACTTGAGCCCGCTAGAATCTTATTTTTATAGAAAATATCTTTTCATAAAGATTTTCAAGTTTTTTAATTTGCCCGCTGATTGCACGTTTTCTGCCAGTGTATCTGCTCAAACTTGATTTAACCAAACTCGTTTGCTTTAGTTTGCTTCTGAATACATCTAAGTCTCAAATTTCAAATTCCGCCAACGTTGTGGGTTCTTTTTAAACAAAAGAAAAATCTAAATAAATAAAAACCAAATCTGTATGAAATATGTTATTTAAACCCGTTTTTATATCTTTTTTTAGCTCTCATTTGGTTTTTATTGTTGTTTTGAATTTAAATCATCATGCGAGAATGGACTGCTGTCAGCATATGTATCGCAAATGGGGGTGACACAGGGAGAAACAACCTTGTCACCAAATTCCTTTGAAATTTTTTAGAAATCCATTTTTAAAATTTAAAAAATTCAACTACCAAACATTAAAAAAAACACCGTCCGAAACGACTAAATTTTTCACAAATTAAGGAAAAATATGTGCCGGTTGTGATGTGATCTGGCCAAATTGGCAGCTCCGTTTGTCGGGCTGCTTTAATCCCTCAACTAAAATCGTGCACATTTTTATATTTTGATTTTGTTTAATAAAGTATTTGTTTATAAATAGTTGTTTCTTTTGTTGTTGTTGTTGTTAATGTTATGCGTAAATAAAAAAGCCAACTTGAGAAATTGTATGTGTCTCTCTTGTAAAAAACACCGCTTTTTGGGTGTTGCGGTTTGACGGCATGTTTATGGCTTTTTATTTGGTCGCTGCCTTCTTCTTTCGATTAATTTGTTGGTGGCCGCTGCATGCAAAAGTCTATTCATGAAAATATATTTCAATTTTGTTGCTGGAAGAGAAATATTATTTTGTGGTGTTCAATTATTTATTATTGCGCATACAGGGCAGCGCTAGATTATTAACATAAAGTGAACAAATTACTTATATTTTAGGAAAAGTTTTTTTTTTTTTTTGGAAAAAGGCGAATATATAAACGCCAGCCTTGATATAATTTCTGCTTGTTTTATGGCATTTTGAAGAGTTCACAGTATGCCATCACTTTTCCTGATACATATTCCCAATACTCCTCTCTGTTTAATTCAGACGATGATTACAATGCAGATCGCTAAAAAGTACTTTTTGAAACTAATTTTCAATATAATGTTACACTGTGCAACAACAATTTCCGATATTTTACAATTCTGTTATTGCAAAAACAGCCGATCTTTTGAAATTGTGAGGGTCAACTTTTTCAATTTTCTTAAAAAAATTATAATTTTTATTTGAGGTTGCTGTTGGCTGAAGTAGTTAACACGAGACTAGAAGAAGAGGGTTCAACCCCGCTCTCAGTCATGAATATTGTGTCGAATTCAGATTCTTCTGATCACCATCAGTGCGTGGTTGTGTTAGTTGTTGCCAGCCTGTTTCAGTGATGAAGGCATAGCACTGGCAGTTACTGCCACTGTCATGCACTGAAGAGCAGAGGAACTGCACTCTCCTTCGTCAGCCTTGTAGCAAAGAATTAGCCGGCGAAGTAAAAATGCTCAGTTCAAATGACTACAAAAAAAAATTCTCTATCTTTTCATCTTTCCTCATCTGTCCCCTTCAATACTATTCCCTCCTTTCTAGTTCCGACGCGATGCGCTGCATATGTAGGGGTCATCCCCTGAGTGCTTTTAAAAAAGTATCACTTAAAAGTTATTCAGTTAAAATACTTTTATATTCTTAACAGTTTACCGGCCATCCCGACCGTTATAATGCGCATATATTTTTTCTAGAAAACCAGCAAAAAGAAATTATTTTAAATGTAGCGAATTGAAAACTTTCATTTACGACCAATTAAAAATTAACGACTTTTCTGAACAGATTTTCTATATGATGTGATGTAAACGGAATAAACATATTTGAAAATGGGCAAGATGAAAGCATCAAGTAGAAAGAAGTGCGCATAACCTTGACACCATATCCGTAACAGCATTTGGCTTCTGTGGTTACGGTTGTGGTGTTGTGGTACGAGCATGTCACATATAATCGTCACATGTAATCGATACATGTTTTCCATTAGGATGATTTGAGCAGCTGTCCCCGTTATGGCGTTGGGGTTATGACACGTCAAATTGAAATTTAAATTTGTGAAGGGGTTTGTGCAGGACAATTTATATTTTGTTTAAAGATACGGGACGTGATTATTATAAAGGGTGTTTTTTATAGAGTGATACAACATTGAGTTGGCATCACTGCTTTATTTGACCACCCATTTAACAGCTGATAGTTGCTTTTTTGTTTAGTTTGGTTTGACATTTCATTATATTTTGGAAATTTTTAAACAAAATAATTGTTTTATTCGTCAAACTCAACAAACAATTGAATTACTCAAAGAAACTTTTGATGAAAAAATTATTTCACGTAATGACCAATTATTTGGCCACCAAGATCGTGTGACTTAACCCCTTTAAATTATTTTCCTTGTACGCGCCAGCCGTGGCGGCCACATGACCGAAATCATATTTAAACATTAATGTCATAAAATTTTCTATCCAATAAAGACCGTTTCATTGATATCAAAAATTTATTACTATTTTTTATTATGATTTAAACTTGTATCACTCTAAAAAAAAAACACCCGATATTTATAATTTTTTTTAATAGTATAATAAAAGTGAAGCTGCAAGCAAGTGGTAAAAATTCTATTTTTTTATTTGCAGGTAACTACTCACATGCCCACATACACCTACATAAATATGTATATCCATATACCAGCACGTATTTGCAATAGTATGAGTATCCAATCGGTAAGTAGGAATGGTCGATCTCTAATGGGTTTTTCTCTATTGCCGATACAAGTCCACTGTATTTCTCTGAAGTATCACCGATCGCATGCCCCACACATACGACGACCACATACTTACGCATGCATTTATGTTTGTAAGTCGAATTTCCATTTTAACCAGATAATTGTTAATGCGAATTCTGCCTGCGTATTTGTAGTTAATTTTAGCAAACAAGTGTTAACAATACAAAAGGTGTTTTGAAAAACTTTCTAATTTGCCATTTTTTAACAGAAATGCTCAAAGTGTGTTACACACACACACACTCGCATTGTAGCTCTGTTTACAAACAATTTGTTTTATTGCTCAACACAAAGATTTCACATGCATAAATATTAAAATTAAGTAACGCGTCAAAGAAAATTTTGTATTCAAAAGCCGTTTTGTGACACTTAAATGTTGCAGAGACGCGAAGGAGAAGACCGCAAAAGACTGTCTTAATCTTTTATTGACAACCAATTTGAATGGCTTTTGTTGTACTTTTATTTGAAATTAATTTCAAAATTTGCAGTTTTAGCGGAACACACAAACACACACACGCACAAATACAGTTTAACGATTTATTTTCTATCAAATTATAGCATTCAATTATTTAGTTATTCTGGCTGCCGGCTGGTATGAATTAATTTTTTACTAATTTTTTATTTAGCTAAAACAAATCGGTCAAACGTTTTGCGAAGGAAGCAATTAAGTGATTTCCATTCTTTCAAAAATATATTTGCCTCAAAAGTAAAAAGAGAAAATTAATAAAATTATATTTCAAAACAAAATTTTTACAAACAGCACATCCTTTATGTTGGCTAATAACCGTCATTGAAAGCTTCCCCCACATAATTTTCCCCCGACAACCCAAAGAAAAACAATTTTCCTAAAGCAACCATTAATGAGTGCGTTAATGTAGGCGTAACTTTATGTTTCTTTAGGTTCTTTCAAACTCATTTAGGAAAAGTTGTAAAACAAACAAGCGTTAGCCAACCGCAAAGCAAAACGGAAAAAATATAAAAAAACTTTTGTCGGAGTTAAACAGAAATGAAAAAAAAGAAAACCTAAAAATAATCGTTAGAAACATCCTAAGAAAACAAGAATAAAGTTCATTGGAAAACGCGCTGGCCAAGTGAAAGTTGCACTGAAAACAAAATCAAAATAGCTTGAATTTCTAAAATTTCCTTCTTTATCAGAAGAAAGTTGTCGCTTGAAGTAAGAAATGGAAAACAAAAACAATTTTTAAAATGTAGTTTTTTTTATGAAATTATCCTTTTTTTTAAAGAGCATCGTTCATAAATTAAGCGACAATTTAAATGTTTGTTTTAACGGTACGAGGGAAATGGATGATTTATAAGATTTTAATATTTTCTGGCTTAATTCCCTAATAAAAGAACAACTTCAATGTGTGGAGACTGTTCATGTGTGTTTTATAAAAACTCTTGAATATTAAAGGGTCCGCCATCTAACATTTTTTTCTCAACTAGTACTTATTTCGTGAATGCTAACACTTAGCTCATGTCTGATTTGACAGATAATTAGTTTTATCCTTCCGCTGAACGAATATGGTTGTGTATACGCCTGAACAACGCTGGGAAAGTGGGGCTGCGATCGACTTACAGAAGATGCCGATTTTCATCTTTTCAGATGAAGCTCATTTTGATCTTGGCGGGTATGTAAACAAGCAAAGTCACTGTTTGGTGCGGATTTTGGTCCAGAGGCTTAATTGGGCCATTTTTCTTCGAAAATGAGCAAGGAGGGGACCGTTACAGTCAATGGCGATCATTATCGGGCCATGTTGAACGAATTTTTGTTCACAAAAATTGAAGAGGAGGATATTGGCAACATTTGGTTCAACAGGACGGCGCTACGTGCCACACAGCCGAAGCTACACTCGATGTTTTGCGCCCTGCTTTTGAAGATCGCATTATCAGCCGCAGAGCTGATGTCGTTTGGCCACTTCGGAGCTGCGGTTTGACACCGTTGGACTATTATTTGTGGGGTGCCGTCAAAGATAAGTGTTACGCCGACAAGCCAGAGACAATTGACGCCTTAAAGGACAATATCCGTGAAGCCATTGGTGAAATACAGCTGCACACAATCGATGTGCTTAAAAATTGGACCGATCGTGTAGGCTACTGCATGGCCAGCCGAGTCAGCCATTTGAATGAAATTATTTTCCATTATTAACCGGAAGGATTGTACTTTCAAATAAAAAAAGAAATTGGAGAAAATATGCAGTAGTTTTTTTTTTTGCATTTTCAAAAAAAAAGTTATTTGGCGGACCCTGTATTAAATATAGACAAAGAACTAGTTGCGGCAGGTTTGCTGCAATTGCAGGCAAAAGGCAGCAATTTATAATCCTTTAAAATTAGCCGTCTCTTTTGAATTTTTTGAGTATCTAATTGATTTTAAGTGTGCTGGCTGCTGGTGATTATCAAAGTCGCTCATGCACGGCCGCTGTTACACAAGTCTGCACAAAAATGGGGCATATGGGAATTTCAGCGCAAAGTAATTCCCTTTATTTTCATGCCAAAAGTTGCACCAAACATTTTGTGCAGCAAAGTGCAGAGAGTGCCCACCACCTGGTTTGTGTTTACACAAACAATTGCAATTGCAGAAAAAAACATAATAATTATAAAGAGAAGTGTTTAATGTTTAAGACAGTTTTTGAAGTAAGTGAAATGAAAATAATTTATGTTTATTTTTTTTAAATTATTTTATCATGGAACACTTGTGCGCCCTTTGTACAAGCCTACAGAAAAATTAAAAATTTAGGGCCTATTTCTCATTGTCGAACGAATTCTTTCTTTCGTACAATTATACTTAACACAAAAACAAAATTTTATAAATTGTTTTTGTTTCAAATGTATATATGCGAAAGAAAGAATTCATTCGACGATGAGAAATAGGCAGTTAATATTTTAAATGAAAACTTCAGAAGTATATGCACAAGATAAGAGGTTTTTAACTTTTCAAAACTGTGGTTAAAGTCTACTGATGATTTGGTAAAGCACCAATGAAATGCATATAGACATTGCTTGACCACCAACAAATAAATGACACTTAAAATAGTATTGTGACAACAAAATGTCAAATAAAAATTTCATAAAAATTTAATATTTGTAAAATCTTTTCACGAAAACTCATATCCTTAGAAAAAGTAAAAAATCAAGGTTATTTCAATTTATCATTTCATCTCACAGAAAGACATTTCTCGGACATCATCATTATTATCACCAACCACTTCCAAAGAAAACAACATCAGATCAAGAGTTCTTATTTCACTTCATTTGGTTAAACATCAATTAAAAACTACACAAACTGTTATAGAATATTCTATTGGATGTGCCAGTCCATACGAGGGAACAAAATTGAGTCAAATCAAAAACAACTCTCAGCATCAGTGGCCTTTGCATTTAAATCATCAGCAAAATATGTTTGAAGTATGATTGAGAGAAAACAAAGAAATTAAATATTAAAAAAATACAAATAAAAAAGTAACAATTAATTATCCATCAGTCAGCTAGTCAAAGCGTACAGTCGCTTGCATATAACGTGTGCCCTGTTAAGTGACAAACAAGAGCTCTTAATACAAAAATTAAGTCTTGACTTTCCAGTGACCTCGAAAGTGTAAGGCTATTGTTACAAGAATGGGATCAGACACTGTCAATAGTAATTTAATAATTATTGCCCTGCATGCAGGGCACCGACAGGCAATAATCCTTTATTAATGTCAACAACTTCCAATAATGAAATTTCCATGTACGAACTGCAGATGCTAAAGCACACCATCAAAATAACCTTTCGAAATGGATTTTAGCAATTTTATTCTGCCAAAAACTACTGCACGCACATTTTATTACATTTTAAAAATTAAACTTGTTATCTTAATAATAAATGATATCATCAAAAGAGCTCAACAGACAGATAAAAGCGAGTGTTTGGATGACGATGGCAATGCCTTTTCATACAACGACCAGCGCTTATGGTACTCGTGTATGGCCGGTCAATTAGCATGAAACTGAAACGAGCAAGTCAATTTAATTGGGTCAGTCAGTATTCACGGACAGATTGAAAAACAACAAATCAAAAGCAAGTGGCAAATACGAGCTGTAACCAAACCATTGAGTGTTAATGATGGACAGAACAGGACAGGACAGGACAGGTCGGCGTGCGCTGGCAAAATAAGAATAATAATTATAATGACGGCAATGATGTATTTATTTTCCATTAAAATCCCTTTTTGACGTTTTCGTAGCTTTCATTTTTTCAGTAAATACAATTTTATATATTTGCACTCAGTGAAAATTTATCTTGTTTTAAATTTGGTTACACGTCGTATTATTTCATTTCTGGCCTACACTGTGGCACAAAAGTAACCATGCACATGCAAAACCACTTTCATTATTACGAAGCAACAAACAAATCGTAATTGATCTTTATTTTACTTTTGGTATTACTTCTTCCTGAAGGCAAATTAACATTAAAAGTTTACAAATAAAAGACATTCAGAAAGACACTTTTTGCTTATAACTTTCTTTTTGTACACTCTGCCCAGTGAAGGACAGTGGCATTCCATTTCTAAAGAATTCAAAAACTTATTAACATGAAATTTTCAATTTGTTTTTTATTTATAAATTCAAAATTTGAAAGCAGTAAAAATTAGTCGTTTAGTGAAAATAAATTATTTTATTTTCGTTTTGATTTTGTGTCCCTGGAGGTGGTATACGTGTCGCTGTTCTCGTTCACTTAACAGTTTTCCAAAAAGATTAAAAAAAATTTAATTTAACCCAAGCTATACAGCAGAATTGAGCATGTCTATTTTAGTTCATCACCACTTTTAGCAGATTAATTTTTCTTTCATGTTCTTCAAACAATTTAACAAGACAAATGTACCAGGTACTCTCACTAGTACAACATCGAACAGCACCAAAAACCACACGTATTTTGTTGGTAGAATTGGTAGAGCTAATGTCAAAATTACTAT
The DNA here is from genome assembly GCA_951800035.1 of Linnaemya tessellans. Classification (NCBI taxonomy): domain Eukaryota; kingdom Metazoa; phylum Arthropoda; class Insecta; order Diptera; family Tachinidae; genus Linnaemya; species Linnaemya tessellans. The sequence continues at coordinate 1,263,942 of OX637535.1, forward strand.
AGAAGAAGCATCATTAACAAGGCATGTTTAAGAAAAAAAAACATTTTATGTAGCTTTTGACAGTAGTTCGACACGTACCAAAGAAAATTGAGTAGACAGCTGCGCTACTGAGAGTACCTGGTAAATCTGCCTTGCAATTTAACTAGAGACTGCAAAAAAAAATATGTAAACAAGGATCAGCTGATATCCCGCGTTTGAGGAGTCCATAAATAATATTGAGGCTTAATAAACGTTTTGCGGAATATATGACAAATATCGGATTTTTTGAATTGCTGAAAATGGCAAAATAAGTTTTGCATACTTTTTTTTTACTTTTTAAAAATTTATTTAAAATTTTAAAAAAGGAAAAAAATGAATTTATTAAAACCAAAGATGTGCCGCTTTTGTGGCGAGCTGTACTGATTTGTTTGACGAATGAAGTGTGGCATTGCTTCGTTTTACTATTCCTGTTTTTGTTAAAAAAAAAATTTATGAAAAAAAAAGTTATTATACTTTAATGTATTTTAAATGTCATCCCATTATTGATCTGTCCCCGCATTTAATGATCATATTTAATTTAAAAATGTTTAATTCATATTTTTAAGTTTTATGATGTCACAACGAATTAAAATCAATAATAAATCATTTTTGCCAACCGTTTTTATTTCAATATTTCCTTTTTTGGACTGTTGACTTAAATTATTAATAACATTGTTAATTGTTCATACGGCCATTCATTTATTTGTTTATGTTTAATTTGCATTAGTGACGTCTGTCACGGATAGATTTTATTTTAATTTTAAATGTTTAAAGCTCGATAGATAATAATTTTATGAAAACAAGTATTCGGAATATTTCTCGAGTAATTGTGTTCCGCATTTCAAGCAAAATATTGTTTTTTTATATTAATTTGATTATTTTGTTACTACTTTATTTATTTCCAATAAAAGAGTTCTCAGCTCTTTGTAAAAATGTTTTATAAAAATGATTTTGTAAATGTGTTTTCATTAAAACGAAATTGTGAATAACGCACAAGAATAAATTAAATTTATTGTTACAAAAACATTTTCATACAAATTGAATCATATTTAAATTGAAACTTTAGTTATTTTGAAACACTTTTGCCTATGGATTTTTTTAAATTTATTATTAAACAGCAATTAGAAATGGTGCCAGTTGGGCATTGATGGCAGAGATAATTTAAATTAGATAAATTCTATAAGAATTTAGAAAAAATTTAGCAATTTTAATAAATTTTAACTTCATCATCGCAACTGTTGGCTAAAAGAACTAGAAATTTTTTCCAATAAAAAGAACAGCGTAGGAAAAGTAAATCAACTGAATATCTGTAATTATTTATTCTATTCGAGGGAAGAAGCTGCACAAATGTACATACGAGTACATTGTCAAATGCTCATCTATAACTGAACAACACACAATTTTTTGGCCGCTTAGTCCAATTTGTGTATTACTTCTATAGAATTGCCTAAATATGTAACGTGTTGTCGACAGATCTGTTTACATCTACATGCATATTTTAACTTTTGTTTTATCGAGCTCATAAAATGAACAAATACTTTTCTTTTCATTGCAAAATCCAGCTCCTCAAAATGTCCTTCATGCATAACAAAAACGACTAGTAAAGGAATTGTCACAAAAAATAAATAGATAAGAAATTACAGAAAATCAAAATATAGAATAAATGATTTAAAGGAAAACGTTTGAAAGGCAGTCATTGGAGCCGAGTCAAGGAAACGCTTGTTGATTTAAATTAAAACATTTAAAAATAAAAAAAATTCAAATATTTTTAAATGGGCCTGAGTTTGAGAACGAAAAAAAATATCCAATTCAAATCTTCAAATACAACAGACAATATTGAAGTGTCTTCGCTTGTGTCAAGGAGGCAGGAACATCTTTTTAAATTTAATTGTCACTCAAACAATAAAAATAAATAACACTGAGAGCAAAAATATTTTTTCATATTCTATCAGTCTATATTTATTAAGCTGAAGGCAGTTTTCCATAAACTTGTAATTAATTTTATTTATTTTCAGCATTTCGTTAACAATTTATTAAATTTGTCAGGAAATAGGCAGCAGGAAATGCTGACCTTCAGGTTGATAAATAAATGTCACAAAATGATTTTAAATGCTTGTAAATATTTTGTTCAAGTAACTGCGAAAATAAGAAAAATTATTACAAAACATGATATGATTTATTTATTTTTTTCAAGTCTTGTATAAAAGTACGGCGTATATTATTTTGTGGTACAGTTTGAAGTATCTTATCGTCTAGTACTATTGATGAAGAATGTGTGGTTTAAAAGGTATTCCGATGTAGATTTACACAATATAAATTATTTTTTTAATTCTTAGCAGACAAGTAGTAAAAAAGCAACAACAACTTCCTATATGTACTTGTAAAAATTGCATACACATAAATATAAGCCTTTAAAGATTTCTGCATAAAAAAACTCAAATTCCGGCAGGATTTCACCACATATAAATACATACACACATATCGCTCATTTACTGCAATAGTGTCCTATCTCAAAAAATGCCATTCTGGAGTTAATAATGCAGAATTTTTCTAAATATCGCTCTTGTCATTGTGCAAAAATTGTATTTAAATATTTTATATAGTTTATTTTTGAGGGGAAAATAAAATTTTAGATTTCCATCAAGTTTTCGGCAAAACTAGTGCTTTTGAGTTATGACATTACTGCAGTAAATGAGCGATATGCAAATAAGAATGTGAGGAAACTGATGTAATGAAGTTAAATAACGCGCGCTTTGAAAGTTTTACTGACTTTTCTATAGGAGATGGATTTTAACAGGCATTTCCGCAACCCGATTTAGGATGAAAACACTTAGAAATGAGCGAAGGAAGGAGTTCATTTTTCACAAAAAATTTCATGTTGAGATTCCAAAAACATTTTTCAAAGTGTATTTAAGGTTACAGCTTCCTTTCAGTTTACATTTTAATCATCAAACGCATTAGCATGAGTGCTTATTTTTGTAAATCAGCTTTCCATGCTTCTGCGATAGTCAAGTAGGCCGATTTGAAATTAATGATATTGGCTAAGAAGATGTTAGTAAATATTGCTTTGACTTTAACACAATAGAACCTTTTCATAAGCCATTCTGCAGCTTACTGTATAAATGATTTTCTTTGATAAAAAAATCAAAATTTATTAGTAAATAGAAAATTTTTGCTGTTTTAAGGAAAATTGTTTTGGCCTCAAAGTAAAAATGAATGCTTTTAAATAAAAAAAGAGTCCTCCGTGTTGCACTGCTGAACTTTTACAAATTCATTTACTTAGGAAAACGTTTGGGCACAATTGGCACGCTTGTGCAGGCTTTTTAACTTTGAAATCATTAACATGTTTTGAAAAACCAAAACCTACTGCATGATAGAGATTTAGGAAGGGCCAATAGAATATCATTTACAATTACATGCCTGCGAGTGTAAATTGTTTATCTTCTAATCTCAAAATTTATTATTTATTTCGATACGAATTTGTGCAGCTAAATGATGTATCGGAAAATATTTGGAATGATAAAAAATACAATCTTGATAAATTTGCATATTTGAAACATTGAAATGGCTGAAGGCAAAAAACGCACTGATACACGAACTGCTAAAGAAGACTGCTAAAATTAATACCGGATGTGTCAATAAAACAAATGAAAACAAAAAAAAGAAAAATGATTTCAAGCACATACTCGTACATACATGCCGCATGTTGTATGAAGGCTTATGTTGCAAGTGAAAAAATAATCAGAATATAAACATTTTTTGTTTTAAAGGCGTCAGTTGGATTTAAATGATCAAGTTAAATATTTACATTCAACACATAATATTAAAGCCAAATAACAGTATTTTTTGTTTAAAAATTGTTTCGTTTAATCCATAAATTTTATGGTTGAATGAATTAGTTTCTATGAAATGAAAGATAAATAAGCCCACATCTGGCCTAGTGGAAAAATAAAATAATTTATTTGCTATAGAGAATTTAAAGCATTTTGGGCTTTCAAAATTAATATTTTAAATGAATTAAATTAATTATTTTATTATTTGCAAGTGCGACATATTTACTTAAAGTCTTAACATCTTCCAGCTTCAGTTTGCTTCAAAGAAAATTATTGTGGCGAATATCATGTTTTGGGTTTATTTCTATTTATTTATCTTAGATATAATTTAGTTAATACGTTTTTATTATTCGCAAACAAAATGTTCTTGTATTACGCAATTAAACGTATAGACGGCAGGTAGCAGGTGCACAGAATTAAATCCGTGGCTGTAAGGAACAGCCATAGACGAGAGGAGTTTTGACTAGAAACTAGAAAGAAAGTGTGCAATTTTCGAGAACAAAACTATTTCTCGTACTGCCATTAATGTCAAGTCTTTACGTCTTATTTTCCAGTACAGTAGAATCTCGATAAAGCGAACTGGTGAGTCGCATGGTTGATTAATTTTTTTCGAACTATTAACTTTTTTCGAAGGGTTTCGAAGTTGAAAAAAAAAACACAAGAATAAGCAAAGGAGATGAGAACAGAGAGAGCATTCTTTTTTAATTAAACAATATATTTTCAAACAAACAAAAAATTATGAAAAATGCAATAGTTAAAAAATAAAAGAAATTGCACAAAAAGATTTATTAGCATTTAAATAGTAGAAATACTAAAATAATTTCTTGGCTATAAAAAATATTTGAAAAATCAGCTAAAAAGAACTGAATAGTGGGAGTATTATATATTGGAAAGGAAAAATATTTGTATATGTTTTTTTTTAATAAAATGTTCATTATTATTTGGAAAGTATTTAATAGCAGTGGCCAAAGTCTATTAGTCGCAATTAAAAACAAAATTGTTAAAAATGACACACTTAATTTATAATTTAGTTTTTTTTTCTATTTTGCTCAAATTTTGATTAATTGACTCTTAAAACTTGAAAAATATTTTTTTAAATAGTGTTTTTCTTATTTTAATGTTGGGCCACATCACGGTCGAGGTGTTAAATAATATTTTTATCAACCGCTAATTTTTTTATTTTTTAGTTCCACGTGGGTGTCATTAAGTTCACAAGCAGCTTTTACTATTTGGTAATAAATTGCTCTTGGAAAATCCATGTGTCCGAATTTTATAGTTTATGTCAACATTTTTGGTGATTCAATAAAATTTTTTAAAGATTATGCTTGTAGTTTGGAAAGAATCGTTCGTTTAACATTGAAATTTCAGTGCAGAAGAAATGCGACTAAATGATTCTTTTGATGTTTATCAAAATAGTTTAATAATGATTCGATTTAAAAAAAAATACAGTTCTGTGAGGTAGAATCTATTTTTTATATAAAAAATGTTAAAACATTTATATTTTTTCAATATTTCGCTCCTTTAGGTGGCTTCTTTACACATTTAGATTTGCTGCACCTTAACTGCTTTTCATCAAAGTAAAAGTCATGATTTTTACGGTGATATTTATTTTATAATATTTTTCAATTTGTTAAAATTTGCTAAATTTTTATATATTTTTTGCGAAATTCGTTTTCATAAAAACAAGATAATTTTTGCTAACAGATCTTATAAGAACAACCTGAAATTAAATTCCAGTAAATAAATTTAGTGAACTAGAAAATATCCTGTCTGTAAACGCAACTGTAAAAAATTTCAAACACAAAATTTTTCTAAACACATTTTTCAGGCGAAAACTTAAGCTTTTGAATTTCACATAAACTCACTGTTGATATCCTGTTTTACTTCCAACGCGGGTTGTTTGCATTGCAAAACATTTTCCGCCATAAAGCGTTTAATTTCGTTAACAAACAGACTGGTTACGTCTATGCGTCGCTTTTATTATGTTCTTTTTCACTGAATGTGGCACAACCTCACAAACCCAAGATATTTCGTAGCACAAAATCCAAAGCTTCAAAGGATATTTTATTCCAATAAATCTTTTGAAGTTTTTCATTTGCTAAATAAAATATAAAACATTCTATAGAATATTTTTCTAAAGTAATTTAGTGTAGAAGAGTTCTTTCAGTCTTGTGTTCTTTTCACTCTTATTTAAATATATAATTTCTTTCGTTAAGATCAAACAACTCGATGCACCATTTAAATAATTTCCAGATTTGAATTTGTTTAATTTGCTTTAAATGTCAATATCAACTTGCACACAAAATGAATAATTTGCATTCCTGTTTATGTTTATAAAACACATACGTAGTGCACACATACATACATACCACAGGTAGAAAATAAATGGCTGAGGTAAAATGGTTATGATTTTATGGCAAAACAAAAAAACCAACACGCACAAGAAATAAAAAAGCATTATAATATTTGGATTTTAGCAAAAATAACTTTAATATAATTTTAAAATTTTACGGAAGACCAAAAATAATAAATTTTCGGAATATTTGTTTTAGCATGGGAATAAAAACACGTAGGCAGTGAATTTTTATATACTAGCTTGTACTCCGCGAATAATATGTGAAACTTCGGCCAATGTGTTATCTATGCCAATGATGTCTTGTATTTTTATCTTTATCCGGGCTTAAAGTTTCCATGTTAATCAGTTTCACAATTTCATATCTCCATACAATCTTACGAACACCCTTGACTAAATGATGGAATAAATTCCAAAAACAAAAACCACCCTAAGTTATTCCTGGGGTCTCAAAATATCTAAATCAATTCAGCGATTTATGTGTGAAAAGGCAATAGTCGGCCTTTCATATTTATTATATTAGTAAGGAAAAAAGTGCAAGTCATCATAAAAAGTGCAAGTCATCATAAAAAGTGCAAGTCGTCATAAAAAGTGCAAGTCATTATAAAAAGTGCAAGTCATCATAAAAAATGTATATCATCATAAAAAGTGCAAGTCATCGTAAAAAGTGCAAGTCATTATAAAAAGTGCATGTCATCATAAAAAGTGCAAGTCATCATAAAAAGTGCAAGTCGTCATAAGAAGTGCAAGTCATTATAAAAAGTGCAAGTCATCATAAAAAGTGCAAGTCATCATAAAAAATCCAAGTCATTATAAAAAGTGCAAGTCATTAAAATGTGCAAGTCATCATGAAAAGTGTAAGTCGTCATAAAAAGTGAAAGTCATTATAAAAAGTGCAAGTCATCATGAAAAGTGCAAGTCATTATGAAAAGTGCAAATCATTAAAAAAGTGCAAGGCATCGTAAAAAATGTATATCATCATAAAAGGTGCAAGTCATCATGGAAATTGCAAGTCATTATAAAAAGTGCAAGTCATTACAAAAAGTGCAAGTCATCATGAAAATTGCAAGTTATCATAAAAAATGCAAGTCATTATAAAAAGTGCAAGTCATTAAAAAAATGCAAGTCATTATAAAAAGTGCAAGTCAATATAAAAAGTGCAAGTCATTATATTTTTGAACTAAATTCAGGCACTTTTCAACATAATCACCTTGTGCCTCCAAAGAAATTCCCCACTTAAAGATTATTTTATTATATTTTTTTGTAACCACCAACTTCTTAACTTCAATGCACTGCTGTGCATGATCGCTTGAATATTTTATTATTTATGATTTAAATATTTTTGTGATAAAAATTCTATAATTTTTTTTTAATAGAAAATCCTTGTCTTACTACCAAAAAAGAAGAAAATCTATTATTAAGTCACTTCCTAGCAAATGTGTAGCCAAGGAAGACCTATTAAAATAAATAAGATGCACATTTATAAAATCTTTATTATGCTGCCATAATAAGATTCGCACAAATGGGAGCTGCAAGAGAGATTTTTCTATTTCGTTAGAGGCAACAAATCAATATGAGAATTAATAAAGGGGAAAAATAATTTCTAGTGAACCAGAAAATTGCATTTACTCGTACACAGTATCTGCACACACACACGAGTATTTTAATGTCAAATGAGTATTTTATATTTCCTATTGGTCAATAAAAACATGGTTAATAAGCACAGAAAACAGATTTTTCAAACCCGAATTTTTTTACTTGGTGGACACTTTTTCTTATTTTAATTAATTCCAGTACAAAAAAATTAATTAAATTTTATGGAAGACATTATTTAACTCCAAAATTATAAATGTTTATAAGTTCTTTTTTTTTTAATTTATTTTATAAGTTATTGTGTACTTTTTGAAATTGATGCGCATAAATCTTGCTTTTTAACAAGTGGAAAAAACTGCAAAAGGTGAAAAGAAAATTAAAGCGAAAACGATTCTGGATGGGCATGAATGGCTTCAAAAAAATTTACTGAAGTGTCAACAATTGAAATATTTCGCGAATACTGAAAAGCAGAAATTAAATATGAAAATGTATATTTCCAACGCTTTATTTGTTTCAGTTGTTTGTTTGACTAAATCTGACTTGTTGTTAATTCAATTTCCGCAAGATTTTTGAGGAAAATATTTTTTCCCCTTTTTCATAACAATTCAGTTATTTATTTAAAGTAAACTCATATAGAATATTGATTTACTCGAAGAATATTTACACAATGTGCACGTACAAAGATACATTCTACATGTTATTTTAACCACACGCATCCAATTATTTATTAACATGCAATAAAACACAGCCACGTACAAATTGAAACGCACTTGCACACGCACACATTTTCGATTTGCTCGTATACGAATAGAAAATGTAATTGATTTGCTGATGTAACGTGTAAAAAACCGACATTATTAAACACTTTAGATATTAGTCATGGTTTCCTCTTCCTGCGCTGCTCACTTTGCTTTCTTTCTTCTGCTGCTTCTTCGGGTTGATGCATGTTGTCCCTAATTTCACTCCTCCTTTATTTGAATATTAAAATATTAATCATATGAAAGGAAAAGGAAAGGAAAATACAGACGAACGTGTTACATGACAGAGGATATAAAAATCTGTCTTCTTCTTTGTGTTAAAGCAGAAACATTTTTGCAATTTAAGTATTTGTGAACAGGGCAACCAAAAGATGATGATTTAACTGCGTAAAAAATGCACTAAGAATTTTAAAATATCTAAAAGTGCCAAATTGTTATTAAAAGTGAAACTTTGTGCATGGCGTATTTAGCAAAATTTTTCATATTCTTTCGTAAATACGGACTCGAAGAACGTGTCTTTTAAACGAATCGGCATATTGCCACGATTACTAGGCAGGATTCAGAAGCTTTTGTATCACTACCATTTTCATCAGCCGTGGGACAAGTACGATCAAGATAACTTGCACAAAATAAGCGAGAACTGATGGTGGTTTGAAAATTAAAATTATTGACATGCTTTATTTACTCCAGAGCGATGAACACTAAATTGCAACTAAATATTTGGTAATGAGAAATCGAAAGTAAAGAATTTAAAGTATTTTATTGATATTTCATTTCTAGGTCTTAATGCTGCTTTCTCCACCCATCAAAACCATACTCAAATAACAGAATGAGAGAGAAAAAATAAGGACCCATGTGCTGTACACTAGGCTTATGCAGAAAATAAAAAATTTGCAAAACGCGGAGGGCTCACTGGGTTTTCATATGCAGGAATAAATTCTAAGACAAACTGCGTTTTTACTTTTTTGATATCTTAAAAAAAAGTTCCGCACCAAATGGATTTTCTGCAGCAAAAAATTGAATATTTTAATTCCAAAAAAATCTCATGTTTTCGTAATGACAAAAAGCTTTTTGGTAATAAAGCATCTACTAGTACCCAAATTTTATAGATTTTTAGATATCAAGAAAGTAAAAACGCAGTTTGTCTTAGAATTTTAGCCCGCAGATGAAAAGCCACTGAGCCTTTGTGTTTAAAAAATACGCTTAGGCCTACTGTACACCCTACATCAAGATCTGAAGATCATAACTAGATACTAAGCAAGCAAATTAACATTTAAAAATGTTCTGTTTTAAAAGCTGCTTTTTATGAAAAGAATTCTATATAAAAGGATGCTTTTGCAATTGGACTTTTTATAAAAAAGGGCTCTTTTTAAACTGCGATTTAAAAAAAAACACTTTTAACAAGTGGACTTTTTATTAACGTTATTTTGTAACAATTGATCTTTTACAGAAGAAAGATGATTTCTGAAAAGGAACTTTTTATAAAAGATACCTTTTGTAAAATGCCGTTTTTATTATGGTACTTTTTTTCAAAGGCCATATATTTATAAATATTTCTTAAAAATTGTCTCTTTGAGTTTCATCTCACTTTGCAACTGCATATCCTGCATACTTCACCTTCAACATTTTACACTTGCGTTTAAAACAGTTCTCTAGTTATGAGCTCCTTGCAACAAACGATCAATGTACAAATACTTTTGTGAGACACAGTATCTAAAGCTTTTTGATGCGTATATTCTAATATACGAGTATCTACAGTAAAATTAGTTTGAGTATTTCGATAGTGGATTTGTGACCATATTTAGCGCGTGACCTACAATTCATTGACTTGCAAGGTCTCCTGTGCAAAAGGCGATTATTGCTTAAGTGTGTGCTTCAATGCGGTCGTATCTTCAATTGAAATGCATATTGAAAACTGCTCGTATCTACAAGCAAAATCAACGTTGATTAAATCAATATGCAAAAACTCACAAGGCGGTTGTATGAAGAATTTAAAGCAACATAATTAAAAACTAAGCGATCGGCTCTTGGAATAAGAAACAAATTGCGTGTTTATTTATAAATAAATGCATGGAATAGCCTGAGAAATATTTCATATTGAAACAATATATTTGTGCTAACAGCAACGCGCCTAAATACGTGTATATCGGCAGCTAAAATCCAAAAGGCCGTACCTGAAGAAACATAAAAAAATAGGCATTTCAATTGATTGTGAGTCAATTCTAAAGGAATACATCATAATCAATCAAATATTTATTTTAAATTTTTTTTCCATTAAGGCCTTGCGAATTCCAGGTGGCGATACATAAAAACGCGTAAAAAATCGTACTATTCCTAACAAAAACATTTTCCAAAATAATCTAAAAAAAAGCACTTAAAATGCTGACTCATGCTATTTTGAATTTAATGCTTTTATCGTTTAATGGAAAAAACAACAGACTTAATTTAAATATACGCTCGTTTGAATGTATTTTTCAAAAAATTATGCACTTCTTAAAAAATAAATGACACACTTCTTAAAAGTGTTAACGACAGCCAAATAGCCAGGCAAGCGGGCAAAATAACGTCATTTCAAATTTAATTTTTTATTTTTTTATTTTGGCTCGAGGAAAATTGGCAAAACTTGATATTTTTATGTTTATGATTAAGCAAATCGTTTCTATGTCTTGTTGTATAAATGTATGTATGTATTCGCATACTCGTATGTATATGTAAGTACCCTGCAGGAAATGCCAATAATGTATCAGTACTGACTTATTGTAGACACAACCACCAGACTAGTGACTTACAATGCCCTACACAATAGTATTTACTACAGACATTTAACATGTGCTTGTCATTGAAAATCAAATAGTGGCAGAAGTACTATTGACTATGTAGTTCTTTTTAGTAATTCTAGTCCACACTTTTGGTACTTTTCCGAAATATCTATCGACAGCTTTTGGAATTTTATTAAAAAAATTAATAGACTAAATACGCTAATTCATAAACGTATTTTAAAACTTGTACTCCCATCAAAGGCAAATACGAGTGGATGCTGTTGGCTGAAGTAGTAGAACACGAGACTATGAAGCGGAGTGTCCTGAGTTCGAGCCCGCGCTGAGTCATGAAATATTGTGTTGAATTCTTCTGATCAGCATAAGTGCATGATTGTGTTAGTTGTTGCCAGCATAGCACTGATCACTTAACATAATTGGCAGTGACTGGCACTATCATGTACTAAAAAGCAGACTAACAGCACCACCCACCTTCGTCGGCCCTGTAGCAAAAATTAGCAGCCGAAGTAAAAAAGGTTGAAATAGCAACAAAAAAAAACTATCTATCTTCTCATCTTTCCCAATCTGTCCCCTTAATACTATCCCCTCGTTTTCAATTTCCGGCGCAATGCATTGCATATATAGGGGTTATCCCCTGAGTGCTGGTTCAAAATAAAAAATAAAACAAAAAAAAATTCCATAAAGTCACCGAAATAGTAGACAAAAGTGGTGACTGGGAGATGCTCGTACTTGTCCCAATGTTTCCTTCAGGGCATGTATTTGTATGTGCGAGTATGTATGCATGTGTGGAGAATTTTCAAAGTCAAATTTAATGCTAATTGTTTTTACAAATAAAAATTCTCAATATCCCATTCCATTGGCGGCCATTTGATATTTTAATAGTCTGACATGAATTAGAGAGCCAATTTATACATTTTTCAAGTGATTTTTTTTACTCTGTGCTCAAATCCAATACAAACAATTTCGTTTTTGAATCTTTAAACAATTTAGCAGATGCTGAAATTTGTTTGTATTTGCAGCAGCGGTCGTTGAGATTTAAAATTTCAAAAATAAAACAAACAAGTGGTTACGTTTTGTGTTCCCTTTCGCAACGCTGCCGAAATAAAATCAATTATTGAAAACGCAAAATTTGCAAACGATTTGTTTAGTTTTAGAAAATTTGAATCATCGCAAAATTTATTTTCTTTAACTCTTTTGACACATTAATTTGTTACGTTCTTTAGTGTTTGAATATGCGCCAAAATGATGGAAAACAAATTTCGATTACGAGTATTTTTTGGCCAAAAATATTCAAATATTTTTGACTATTTTGCCAAATTAGTCAGCCGCATTTCTTGAAGTCATTTTTCATTTGGCTGCTTTTGTCTGGCAACTTGACAGGCGCTTAAATACTCGTAATAAAAGTATTTTAAATGAATACCGTTTCACAAACCATGAATAAATAATTAATTACGTCTGTGGTTTTTAAGCACCAGCCATTAAGAGTAGCGCAGGGGCGTTGTTTTTGCATGGGCTCGATTGATTTTTAAAATTCTCTTACATGATTTGCAATTTTTCTTTTGTAGCTTTTAACCATCAACAGAATTAAAATTCTAAGTTGAATGCGAGAAAGAAAAACGATGAGAAATTTTTTATGAGCCTGTGAAGTGTTTCAATAACACTCTGTGAAAGTTGTTTACTTCAATGCGTTATAAATAGTTTAGAGTTTTTGGGATTAGTATGCCGCAACGTTTGTGAAATATTAAAAATGTTTCCTTTTGAAAAGGATACCCATCTCGTAGTTTGAAAACTCGTTCCTTAACAGTTTTTCATAAATAATTTTTACTTTTAATATGATGTAGTTAATACTGCCTCAAATCAGATTGCCTTTGCAATGCTGACATCCAAATGGAATTCTTATAATAATTATTCTCTCATGCAATTGATCGTTATAATTTCAAAATTGACATTCAATTGCGTATAAGTAAAAAAAAAACAATAAAACAAAGAAAACGTAAAGAAACCCGTGTAAGTAAAATTGATATAAGATTTGGGGGGGTGAATTCCAAAACATCAAAATACTTCAATTTATTTACAAAAACAAAACATAAATATACAACTTTTTATATGGGCGTTTCCATGAAATAAGAATAAAAAAAAATCAACGAGCATAATATGCCGCTAATTTAGCCCTGTAAATGAATTTTAAAAAATTTTGAATTTTCAGGATAATTGCAAAAAACCGTGTGACATAAAAAGAAATTGCTCTTGCACCCTGCGGTTAAAATTGTACTAACGCCTCTGTACCCAATAATATTTTAAATATTTTTTATTAAAATTACTTTTAACCACAGTCGCACGTGACATTAATTTCTTTAATATTTACATATATTGGGTGTTTTTTATTGAGGTATAGAACTTTAAGTTGGCATCACTTTTTTAACTGGCGGCCATTTTGTCAGCTGTCAAGTGATTAATATTTAGTTTGGTTTGCCATTTCATCATGAACAGGTTGACAAAAGAACAACGCTTGCAAATCGTGCAAATTTATTTCGAAAGTAATGGTTCAGTTCGCGAAGTTTACCGCAAGCTCCGTCCATTTTATGGTCGACATAATCGTCCATTAGAGCAATTAATTCGGTTAACCATGGATCGTTTTCGCACTACGTTTACTCTATGTGATAATACGCATCCGCAGAGACGTCGAACAGTGCGCAGTGGGCTGGTGGAGTCATTGGGCCATACTTCTTCCGAAATAATGCTGGAGAGTAAGTTACCGTTAATGGAGACCGGTATAGAGCCATGATAACCGACTATTTTGTTCCCGAATTGGATGGCATGAATGTGGATGAGTTGTGGTTCCAACAAGACTGCGCTACATGCCACACAGCGTACGTCACAATCGATTTATTGAAGGAAACATTCGATGAGCGCATAATTTCGCGGAATGGACCTGTCAATTGGCCACCAAGATCGTGTGATTTGACACCATTGGATTATTTTCTTTGGGGATATGTGAAGTCGCTCGTCTACGCCAACAAACCAGAAACGTTGGGGGACTTGGAAGCCAACATTCGTGGCGCTATTGCCAACATACGGCCCCATATGCTCGAAAAAGTGGTTGAAAATTGGACCTGTAGAATTGGCTTTATTCGAGCCAGCCGCGGCGGCCACATGCCCGAAATCATATTTAAACATTAATGGCATAAAATTATCCTTCCAATAAAGCCAAATTGATGGACATTAAAACGATTTTCTTGTGTTTTATTTCAACTCGAAGTTCTATACCTTTAAAAAAAAACAGTAAAAATGTTTTCAAACCGATTGAAGTATAATAAATTAGTTTTTTTTTACTATTTGCAAATGTCCAAGGATAATGCCCGCCTTTAAAACAGTTTATCAAATCAAAACTTGCCCAAGAAATATTCAAATGAAAAAGTTTCCATTTCGTGACCGTGTATTTTTTATGAATGAATATAAATTTTCTTTAAATTAGCTAAATTTGATTGTTGCTCTAAGAAAATATGGTAAAGTCCCATATGGGAAATTGATTAGAAATATTTTAACAGCAAATCAAATAAATTGCGCTTAGAGTCCTGCAGTTATTCACTCGTAATTGTTTTGTTCACATTTACTTCAAGCATTTCCTTTTTGGAGGTCTGCCCACTTACATCTCTTACATGCACTTAAAATGCATGCATGGAATACACCCCACTTTTGTCGTACCATTTTCGTCAATAGGCTGCACTCACATATGTATATATATGTGTGTGTGTGCATGTCTGTTTCCGACTATAGTTGCCTTACTGCACTTCATAGAATTTGTATTCAAAGTTTTTAACTACAATAATCTTTTACATAATTGTATGGATATAAGAAAGGCTTTTAACTAAAGTAAAAGTCAAATAATGTGTATTTAATGCAAATAGAAGATGTCTGTTAATGATGTTTATCTTCATGATGATAATGATGACTTTACAATGAATGTTCATGAATACAAACAAACTCGTCTGTCTCATATGCTTTTTTCGTTTTTCTTTCTCTAGTTTAAAATCAATTTATTTTAGGTTAAAAAGTTTTTGAAAACTGTTTTCTGCTGCAGTTATTCTCTTTGCACACCTCGCAAGTTGTCACAGTTACATTTGCTGCAATACACGCTGCCATTGTCGTTGTTGACAAGATACTGACACAGGCAAGCGGATAGACAGACAAACCGACACAACCATTTTTTACTTATGTGGACTGTTAGGTACTCGCTCCCACTAACTACGACTGCAAAGTGTCTATTTATTTCAAATTTCAATTGTGTTTTACTTTTTCTTATCTTCCTAATTTTTTTGTTGTTGTTGAAGTTACAGTTTGTATTCTTCCTCTTTCATTTCTATTTTTAATATTTAAACAAGTGTATTTTCTAACACGATGCACAAATTAAGTCACGGTCAGACCTGGCAAAAGTTTTACAAAAACTTGTATATTAAATTAAGTGAAATAAACTTTTAAAATTAATTATTACTTTTATTATTAAGCTAAATAGGTTAATACGTTTGTAATTTCTAATACCCCAGATTTCTGCCATCGTGCGGCCTTAACCTGAAATTTACCCAAGAGCATTATCGATGAAACCATTTTTTAAATAAATATTAACTCAAAATCCAACAGGTAGAATAACTTTAAACTGGCGACTATAACAATCTTTCTTCTAATGTTTAATAATAACAGAAACATAAGGATGCCGGGTTTATTTAATGCCTCAAACACGCCATACATATTTTTGTGGTACATTTTAAGTTTTTTAAAGTCCGCCTATATTGATGAAATACATATTGTTTGAAATGTATTTTGGTGTAGAAATGTACAAGGAAAAATAATAACTTATAAAAAATCAGCTTGAATATGTTTGAAAAGCAACAATAAAATTTTTCTATATCCCTTTTTTTGTTCTTGCAAACAGACATGTTTTTATCATTTCTAGAAAGAGAACACCTGCTTTTAGTTCCTTATAATTTTTCTTAAATTTCAGTCCCTCTAAAATATGAAAATACAGAATAAACATACGCACGTATATAATGAGTGTAAAAATATTTGCTACGTCTAACACTGTCTTTAGTTTTTATTTAATCACCATTTTTTGTATATAAATATTTTCTTAAATTTCAGTTTTTTTTCTCGTTGTTTGAATCCGTGAGTGATCGATCAAGAGCAGAGTCTTGAATCTGCTAAATTTTCTATAATTGATACTCGTAAATGCAAGTTACATGAGTCAACACATTGAACCGAACTAATAAGCACAGAAACTTAAAATGTATATTTTGTAAAACAAACTTGAAACCGACAGATAGACAGACAGACAGACACGATAAATAAAGACAAACTCATGCTGCCTATAAATTTCTATAGCAATTTAATGCACTACATCAAAGAAAGGTAGTTATGACCAGTGTTGCCACAAGCAGCAAGTTTTGTGTAACCAAATGCGAGGAAAAGCCTTTGTGCCTTGGAATATTTATCATGTCTTTCGGAGATTTAAATTAAAATTTCGAACAATTAGCCTATAAAATCTTAATTCAATTTAATATAAACATCTTCATTATTTTAAAATGACGTTTGTAACGAAATTCGATTGTTAATTAATAATTAAATTTTTTTTAAATATATGATATACACCGATATCTGAAGCTGCTAATTTATGTTAAACACATTTTCTACTTCAGCTACACACATCATTCGAAGTTTTAAAATTTGTTTTAATTTTTCGCTTTCTAAAGTTTCCACACTTTTCTCTCGTTCACAAAAATAGGACGACAGGCTACTAATTCTGCTACTTTTCAGGTAAAATATATTTTTCACGGCAAAAGCGTTTTGTTTCTCAACACAAAAGAAGTCTCTATTAAGCTGGATATATATATATATATATATATATATATATATATATATATATATATATATATATATATATATATATATAAATATATATTATTTCGTCCCAAAAATTAATTTCTCACATCCACAAGAAAAAGTCATTTATATCAAATATGATCACATGACCATTTCTTTAGAGATCAAAAAAGAGAAGAGACGCAAGCAGATAAGGCTGGTGGTCCAGTTCGAAGACCACTTCGCAGATTTGATTATAGATTCGACATCGGTTGGCATTTCAATGTATATACAAATTTCAATCGAAGGGGATGTCAAATGGCGTAGTTGAAAACTCCGAAAATATGAAATCAAACTGCAATTGGTCAAGAGCCCAATAATCATCCATTTTTTTTATTTTTTCACTTTGTCATTTTACACTGGCTGGCATTTTTTCCAACTCGAAAGTTGGAAAAAATATTTCATTTGCAGTCTCTAAAAGAGAAGCTTAATTTCTAGGAGATATGCCGTAACACCAACTGTTGTATGTTTCAATTGTTGGTAGCATGTTTTAAATTGCAATCAACATGTTGCTGCATAATTGGAAAATATTTTGCTGTTCTTCTTAAGTTATAATTTTTGAACAGCAACATTTTCTTCTTACAAAACTAAAATTAACAAAGTGAAAGCAAAAAGTTCTTCACAGCACGAGTATTCATTAGCTCAGGTTATGGTCCGCGATCATTAACTTTACTGCAACACGATAACAACCCACGACCACTTTGATTACAGCAACTCAGAGTACGTCACTCGTTAAAGCAACAACATGCAGCCATCGTGACAGGTATTGTCGGTGGTATCGGGTGATATGCCACATGTACAGCCATCAAACCAAACAAAAAAAATGAATTTCAATTTTCTTCTCAACAATGTCTGAAGATGATGTTCACACTTGTATTTACAATTTTATTATCAGCGAAGTGTAATTTTGGAGCAGATGACTTTGAAATAGTTTGCAATAATTTTATTTGCTTTGGTTTAGATAATGATCTCAGAATAATAAATAGAACTTTTATCGATTATGATATTCTCTTAATTACCATTCTCAATGTCAAGCGCATGCCAGTTGTTAAGCTGTACCCCACTTTATTCTTGTCCAAATAACTGATCGGATAAAAATAATCAACAGAAATTTGTTGCATGTGACGGATTATAGTCAACACTTACAAACGTGTTATAAATTACCCAGAAACATCTATGGAATTTTGAGAATTTGTGGCAGTTTTTTTAATAAATCACGGAGTTTATAAATATAATTCAAGCAGAAATCTATTATAAAGCAAAGCGTTGCGGACAAGCTCATGAAAACAATTCAAGAAATACATTAAAAGCTTCTGAAATATTCTGTAAAAACTAATTTGAGCCATAAAAAATACAGGTTTTATTTAAATATATTTTTCTGTACAGTTTTACATAAAGGCGTTTCCATAATTTCGAACGTGACATGCGTTCACATAAAAAGTGAAAACGTCAATATAAAACGAATTTTTTGGACTATATACAAACTTGTTCTACTAAATAAGCCCTATAATAGGTGACAAGTTCCATTTTGAGTAATTTTTCGATTATAAAAAAAAAATTAAAAACAAAAAAACCAAGACTTTCGCATGTGACAAAAACAAAAGGTATTTGAGCGAAACCTGAAGCAATATTTTAATGTGGTTAATTGTAAAATGTTGCCCTCTACTCGGTCTCTAAAGTGGTTTAAATTTTTGTCAAAAATGATTTATACTTTTTCTAAATGAATTTTAATCACAGTCGCACGTGACATATGTCAAGCGACACTTTTTTCATCATAATATATAATAAAGTTTGCTTTTATTGTAATCCAATTAGTGTTAACTGGAGCACATTCATTGGCCGAAAATGCATCAATCTAAATGTATTTACATTTTTTTAGATTTAGTTATCAGTCAGACTTTTCTTCTGACACGCTGGAAAATACAAAATTGTTTTAAAGCCGAGAAAAATGAAAAATTGTTTAATTCCAATTAAAAATAACAAGACACGATTTTTTATCACTTGTGGGAGCAAACGACCTTGTAGCTCCTGCCCACCAAAATATACAAGTGAAAGAAAGTATTTATGAGATATTGTTATACAGAAGCAGGCAAATAAAAACTGTGCGTTGTTTGAATATTCGAAAAAATATCCACACAAATAAAAGGTACTCAGAATGGTGGAGCGATAAAACGTAGTAAAATTTGCCAGCACTAGAATCCCATGCATAAATATGTACCACACTTGTGTGTATGTATGTAAAATTGTGTAAGTGTATGTAAGATTTTATGGGCGCCGTCAACAAAGGAACCCAGAAAACATTGACGTTACGTCGCCGTCTTCATTCTTTTGTAGTGAGTACGTGCGTTTGTTAGGCATCCTAAAACAGAAAATAAACATGTGTAACACCATGAAAAAATACGAGTACACAAATAGTTTGCTGTCGGAATGGTGCCCAATCGTTAAGTATGCCGCCTATGCCACCTCCAAATCACCACTGGCTTCTTTACCATCAACACTTTCATCAAAAGCGCCAACCCAATCAATGCGTGTACGTTTGACAATCATGAAACTGATCATGATGATGATGTTGTTCTTTGTGATGTTTGTTGTTGTGGCAGTATCGACATAACAAAATTTTGGGGCATCGCAAACAATTGGCAAGCATCACCTCAAGATAGGAAGAAAGACAAAACACATACACAGACACGCTCTTGCATGTCATAATAACGAAGATGAAGTTAATAGATGTTGCTCCTGCAAGTGCAAAATATTCATGTACGAGAACGTTCCCTTACGCCCCAAACATCTTTTTACTTAGGCCCTCCATCGCTGTCTCGTTTAGCTTTTCCTGGCAGACACTTTCAAGTATCAGTGCCCCGTTTACATTAAGATGCGTATAAAAAAGAACATTCAAACATTTCTAAGTCATGTAACGAGTGTGTGTGTGTGTGTGTGTGTGTGTGTGTGGTTTCTGACAACATTTTCTTTTTTTTTCTTTTCTGTAGTCAGTCAATGTTGTGTGTTTGTGTTTTCATGAAATCTCCTGTAAACAAATTGCTTTCGTTTGTTGTTGCGTTTTTCTGCGCATTAACAAATATTTTCATATTATTTTATTAACTTTATGGGACAAGCCTTCAAAGTACTTAAAAAATGCTCATGATGTTTTCCATTTACGATTATTTTTATTTTCCCAAGTATTTAAACATGAGTACAGCGTACGAGCATTTACGTTCGAACACTTTCCCGCTTTTCATCGTACGTATTTATTTTTTTATTGCCATTAAAGAGAAACTGCTAAATTTTTAAATGGAATGAGTAGTAAAAATTTAAAAATATTAAATGTTTGAGATTTAAACGCAATGCAATTAAGAAACTAATTTAAATTTAAAGCTTGAAAAAAAATCATATATTCGAAATGGCTGTTGTGTAGATGAACCTTCAGATGGAGTCACTGTGAAGGAAATAAAAAAAATAAAAAAAATTCATACGCAGACACAGTCCATTGATTGCAATAACCGATTTCTTGTAATTTCATTTACAAAAATTATAACATTTTGAGCCACCCTGTACATACAAGAAAAGCACAATTTTTATGAATCTTTAAAATGAAAATATCTCTATTATAGGGTGTTTTTTATAGAGTGGCACAAGTTTAAATCATAATGAAACAAAGAAATATATTTTTAATATCAAATTCTTCTGGTTTCTTGAAATCTTTTTAATTATTATTATTATATTCTGATATTTTTAAGCTTAAGGTCCCTTTATTTTAATTTTATTTCTTAATTTCAATATTTCGTAACTCCTTTGTGTAACTTCTTCAGGAAATTAATTAATAAAATAATTAATAAAATAATTAATTTCCTGAAGAAGTCACACAATGGAGTGACGAAATATTGAAATTAAGAAATAAAATTAAAATAAAGAGACCTTGAGCTTAAAAATATCAGAATATAATAATATTTTTAATATCAATGACACGCACTTTATGGGAAAGACAATTTTATGAAATTTATGTTGAAATATGATTTCTGCCACGGCTGGAGCGTAGAAGGCGCAATCTGGAGCACCAATTTTCAACAACCAAAAAAGTCGTCTATAAAGTGGAAGGACACAACACCCCAGTCGCTAAGAATGGCGACGAATTGATTGATTAGGATCATCTTCCATGCTTTCCTGTAGAGAAGCTACAGCTTCTTCAGTGCGCACTGTTCGGCGTTTCTAGGGATGTACAAGACGATTAGAACAATTATTTTGATTAAAAATTTCAACAATTTGCGCGCGTTGCTCTGCTGTTGTGACACTCTAAAAAAACACGCATCACTTGGAACCATATTTCTATGGTTCATTTTCTCTTAGCACTTGACATCAAATGTTTGATTGCGTTTTATGAAAAAGGCGATATTTTATTAAATTGAAACTAGATTCAGCTTGTACCAAAAAAAAAAAAGTGTTTGAAATGTTAAACGCTGTTTGCTTCATAACATATAAAACGATCAAAAGAAACTTGATTTCTACTTCCGGCTCAACACACTGCGTCTGAGTGCTGGTCTCACTAACAAACAAAATCGGTACAATAGACATTAAAATACATACGTTGGCATCACTGATCATTTCTAAAAATCAATAGAATTATTTTTAAGTTAAATTTCTCTTTTAAAGTTCTTTCCTGTATTTTTTTGAAGTATTTGAGTGTCCCACTGGGAACAACATGTTGTTTCTTAAAATAGTTGTCTGCATTCCCTTTCCAAGAGAAACACTCATCAATTCGTTAAATGTCTGTGGGCCAGTTGGTATGAGAATGAGGTAGAACGTCGTTTAATTGCAAAGATTGCAGAGCTGAAGGATGAAGCCAAGAAAGAGACATTATTTACAACATGAATGGTAATTTATCTTTGAGTTGTTTTGACCTGACCCAGAATTTTTTATTTTCTCTCCTGATAGAAAATTAATGGCTCAAATAATATTGTTGTCCTTAATTGCAAAATATCAAGCACAGGCCATTAGATGTATTTTCATAATTTATTTATTTTTTGGAAAAACAAATAAATTATGTACCAGCTACTGAGGATTTTCTTAGGCAATGGGTTTGACAGCTAAAATGATTTATTTAAAACTCGTTGCGCTGCTGTTTTTTGGTTTATTAAACTTTAATTAATTTAAACTTTAATTTTTCAATTTCCTATCGAGATACTCGTACTTTCATTATTAACTTAATTGCATTTTTGAGCAAGTGGCTGGCGGGCTTACTAACTGTTAAATTGCTGGACAATAAAAATTGCGGTCATGCACAACAACAAAAGAAATAAAACGTTTGTGTTGTTTGTTTTCTATGTAATCTTTTCATGTCTTTCCATTCATTGGCAAAACAAAAGTGAAGGTAGTATCTTTGACATTAAAGTTTTCCTTTTTCCTACACAAATTTAAAACAAACAAACAAACAAACAAACAGAAAACTGCGACAGGAAAATAAACTTTCAAAAACTGATTTAGACAAAACCTTTGAAGCAAAAAACAAATAACAAATCTAATGGGAAACGATTGACTTGTAAAGAATTTTAAACGACCGTAGAAAAGCAAGACATGATTTTCAATTTATTATGCATCGTAAACTTAAGATTCAAACAAAGAAAAACCAGCGAAATTGTTTTAAACTCAAATGTCTTGAGGCCGCAACTAAGAACGGCAACAAGTTGGAGATAATTGAAGAATGTAATGCACGACGCTGAATTTCTTTCGTTTCAAAAATTATGCTAAACATATAAAAATCAGATATATTTGCTTTTAGAGCACAAAACACACACACAACACATCAATCCAAACAAATAAATTACAGCGGTTAAATAATTTTCCTTTTCATAAATATTTATATATTTCCTTGTATTTTTGGGAGCTGCCAAACAAACACATGAACGTCTGTCTGTTGGTCTGTGGGTCTGCTGGTCTGCATGAATGAATGCACGAGTGATGGAGATAAAGTTGCTACAAGTAGCAACAAAAGCGCTACAGATTCAAAAGAAATTTTAAAAACGGTAGTCCAACCAACTCCAACCTCCCAAATCTGAGCAACTGATCTTGAATAATGGAAGGAAAAAATTAAACAATGTAAAGAGATTAAGAACGCCAACGCAAAAGTTGCCTGTTGTTGCAAGTAAAATACCGCTAAAAGATCAAGCAAAAGAAAATAAATGCTGGTTGATTTTCTTTGAAATGATCTTTATTTCTCTTCCAGCACACAAGTTAAATGTCCGTAAAATAATCATTTAATAGGCGGATATGCAATGATTTTCAAAATGTTAACCACGCGCATAATATTATGTGATATTCAGCAAGAATTATTTTTACCGACATTTTCACACACAAATTGTATTAATTTTTTAAAAAAAAATTTAGTAAAAATAATTAAATTTATACCGGTACAATAGCGTATTAAAACACTTAAAGGCCTCTGCTCAGGCTGTGGCAGATTTATGAATGTTGCTGTTGCTGGTGCTTTACAACTCAAGCATTCAAGTACAAGTAGCACGAGTATTAGTGCTGCTACCAGTGGCTAAGAAGTTGTGGCATCTACTCGCAAGTGTTTACTCGGGTGTGTGCGACTGTTAAGTTTATATGGCACTAATTTCTGTAATACAATCTGATAGATACTTATCGTAATAGCTGTCTGAATACAACTTTGCAGTCGCATGTATGAGTTGATGGTGGTCAGACAATGCCGGTCATGAATTTGTGTTCAAGTAGAGCTGAATACTTAAATTCATGGTCGCTGGAAGAGAAGTTTGAAGTAAAACTTAGAAAAATAAAAGATAAAGGAAATCTTTTCATTGTTTAAGACTTTGGAAGTGTTGGAATAAACAAAGAACCGTTCATGCTGTGGCAGGAGTGAGAGTTAGACCAGAATTTACAATAATAAAATAAAATATGTTTCTACTTCGGAAAAATGCTTAAAGTCTTTATTACAACCACCCTCACAAGTTGAGGTTTAATGTTGAATAGTTTCTGCAACAATGTAATTTTTAGCTCTACTCTTCTGCCACAACAACTGCAGGGCCACGCTCACAGTGTACACGAAACCATGTTCAGTTCCCTCATAACTTTGATTCCCATTATCATGAAACTACACTCTGTAAGAAGTCTTTAAGAAATGCATTTTAAGTCCTCTTCTTGATTTCAATGATTTTACTTGTCAAAATTTGTTTTTGATCCGATCACCACTACCTCCACCAGCCCCTACACCATCAAGGGATACGCTCCTCAGCAAATTACTGGCTCCTGTTTTCTCCCAGGAGTATTCATCGGCAGCATTCATGGAAAGTTGAAGTATTACTAACCCACTCATCTCCGCTGATGTGTATTTACACTTTTTTATGGTGTAGGGTGTACATGAATCTTTGATATTCGTATACAAAAAATTTAAGAAAGTACCCACGTTTATTTTTTGACGAATGAACTGCAAATCACTGATTTTGCCATCGCCAAGTTTAGCTGCATCTTTAGTAAAGAATTTTCTCTCTCTCTCTCTCTCACTCTCTTAGAGAAGTGTTAAGAATTTTGGCTTTAATATTGTTTCAGCTGCTTCAAAAAAGTGTTAACAACCAGTTAGAGATTTAACTTTTACAATTGAAGAATTTATTAGCAAGAAGCAGTTGAAAATACAAAAAGAACACGTTTTCTAAATTAGCATCCAATTTTACAGTGTGGCAAATAGTTATACGGTTCATAAAATAAAGAAATAGATGTACTCTGGTCTTGCTTAAGACCTCAGAGAGAATTTGCGACTTTTCGCAACAAATACACTCAACGCTGTCAACGCAAAATTAAGACTCTTTCGAAAGTGTTGCCACGTTCACGTGTACATACTCGTGCATCCGTAAGTGAGTAAAATGTATTGAGGAAAAGTATAGACCGGAAAGGATGCTGGAAGTACTCGTCCGTTATTCCAAGAATTTTCAGGGAGTCAAAAGATTTAATTATTTAATGTTTTCATAAATCTAAAACAAAAAAGAAAGCCTCGTTAAACATATTCCTTTTTCGAAAAGCTTCTTTGTAGGACTTGTAATTAAAAAGTAATTTAATAATTGAGTCTAGAGCAGAGAGAAAATAATAAAAAAAAGTAAAAATTTCGTTTTTCTCAATCTATAAAGATGAAATTGTAATTATTCATTTCGTTTTTTCTTGCAGAAAAACATCAATCTTACGAGCTGAGTTCCAGCCATAAGAAGAACAAGAAGAAGAGGTTCACGTTTTTCATTAACATTAAAAATATTTTACGTCCAACTCTTTCTTTTTTGCTCCCTGCTTTTCCCCCTGCTGGCGCTCGTTTGAATATCAGAAGCTATTAAAAGATAAAGACCTGTAAAATACGTCACTACCAATTAAGCGCATTTATAATTAGAATTTAACTAGAAAAACGGAATACGAGAACAACATCCTTTTTCCAACATTCGTTCGTTCGTTCGTTCGTTCGTTTCTCAACCATTCACTCGTTTAAGGACATTTAGAAGGATTGACTGCAGGAAACACAGCCACAACTACAACCTGCCACTGACTGCATGCGACGAGTCTAACCCATTAAGCAACCAAACCAACCATCTCATTCAGAAGAAGGACACACACATACACATACACAACAGAGAAATTTATTTTCGAATACACTCTAGAAAACAAAAACAAAAGAATCCATTTGCATAATTGAAGCGTAAGCGTGTGACTGTGAGTGTATGCGTTGCAGTTACGGCAATAGACGAGCTAGTTTTTAGCACAAAGAAAACGGTTAAATTTAGAAACAGTTTGTCTAACGGAGCAGGTAAGTTCTTGGAAAACTCAAATTATATTTTCCACAACATGTAATCAAACCTTTGAATTTGCTTTGACCTCTTGCATTTTCACTCACAACGTTAATTTGCTTTTATTTCAAAATGTATTTCACAAATGAGACGTGATTACTTTAGAAATAAATAAATAGAAATAGACTTGACTAGGAAAACTACGGGAGAGCGACGTAATTTTGAATTGCATTTTGCGCAGCCATTTCGAAATGGATTTAAGCGGTTAGCGTTTGAGGGTATCCCAAATTCACTAAAATTGGTGACTTAAATTCTCATAAATTGTTCCACGGGAGCATAATTAACAAGGTAAATGCCTAAAATAATCTTTATGGATAAATATAATTTCCACCACCTCCAAAACAACAGCCGCTGCAAATTTAAATGTTATGCCCCAATTTAATTTGTATTAAAAATTTATTTGACTAATTTTTCCATAGAGAAGCATCTTTAAAATGTATTTGAATGTCTAAAGTATATCCTATCCTGTGCCACGTTCTCCTCTACATGAATACATTTTAATACGAGAACTCAAATAGGATCTTTATTTTCCGTTGGCAAACTGCATGACATGAGCCTCAGCAGTAACAACAACATGTTGGAATGTTAAAGAGCATCTTTTTTTGCAAAAATATCCTGCCAACCTTGAAATCAGTTGTACAGGCTGACACTTTCGTACGTCTGGTGATTTAAATTGCAAAACATTTTGGTACGCTTTCAGAAAGCAATAAATTTCAAAGTTTAAACAAGAATACATTTATTTTTGCTGTTTTAAAATGCTGCAGCAAAAAAAAAATATCTCTTGTTGCTTTTATTCGACTTCACTTTTGTTGCTGTTTCAACTCAAAGTTCATGCCAAAGTCCAAAGAAGAAAAAGTTTAAAGAAGTAAAA
This sequence comes from Linnaemya tessellans, assembly GCA_951800035.1. Lineage (NCBI taxonomy): Eukaryota > Metazoa > Arthropoda > Insecta > Diptera > Tachinidae > Linnaemya > Linnaemya tessellans. The sequence goes on from OX637535.1 coordinate 1,290,886, forward strand.
TTGTTAAATAATTCTCCAAACACTATTGTAATTTTGAGTTATTTAATTTATGAAAATGTCTGCCAAGAAATGAATGGCTTCTAAGAAGTGCGATATCCGGTGGGTTTTAAGGAGATAAAGAAATTAAATAATAAGAAAATGAAACGGAGTATTTTCATATTTAATTTGGCTTGTAAACTGAAAAATGTAAATGTTCAGTTTGCTGTTTAGGAATGAGCAATTTTTAATAAAATAATGAATTTATGTTATGAATAGAACTAATAATTTTAATATTTTACTTCTTTCTTCCTTATGGAATTCCTTTTGCGAAAGGAAATTTATTTTTTCAGCATTTAAAAAATATATTTGAAATTTGATCAATATGCGAGTCGCAATTCTTTAAATTCGTTGTGTTAAAGTCTTTCAAAGTCTCCTTTGTAGCGTACAATTGAATCATGTTTAACCAACCGCAATCATATTATTTTTCAGTCGTCTGTGAAATTTATATAAAGCGGAAAATATAAAACTGAATGTACTTCGATATCATTTTGTATCAGTTGCAAATACACTCAAAAATAAATATCAGTAGGTTTAAAACTTCATGGCTGACAAACCGGGCGAATTAGCTACGAATCCGAAGGTCGCGACTTAAGTTCTCCCCCACTAAGTTTCCAATATGTGATCGAACTTTTGGAATCTGAGTGCATGCGTCTGTCAATTGTTGACAAGCCACACTTGCTTCTAAAGCGGCTAAAGATATAATCCATTAGTTTTCACTCTGCTATTTTCTCGAGTGATGCAATAAATGTCAGTACTAAAAACACGATAAACTTTCAGTAAAATGCAGGAAAAACTGTTTACGCCATCACAACCAGAACCACCGACACCATCAGCAGACACAACAACACCAACTTCTCAACCAAGAGACAACCACTACAAGAGTAGAAAACAAGTTAATAAATTCTTTACAAATAAAAGAGAACTGAAGATGCAAAGCAGCCGAGAAAAGTAATAAAACAGCATCCTTCAATAAAAAATCAAGGGAATAAAAAGTTGCAAATAGTACATGAAAACACTGCAACTATGCAAAGAGTAAGAGCATATTAACTGTATTGCAAAACTTATATGCAACACATAAAACCAGGCAAATTTATATTTAAATAAAGTTGGAATAAAATTGCCATAAGAGAGGAATTTCGGCAAGTAACACAACAGTTTATTGTTGAATTGTTGTTAATTAAAGCAAAAAGTTTGAGGCTTAAATGCTGTAAACCAGAAATTAAAAATAAATTTCAAAGCTGCGAAATGGGAATGTGCATATACAAATTTATTTGTTAACAAAATATCATGTAAAATGAAGTCACGGAGATTTGCACGATTTTTATAGCGAACACTTTGAATACGTCGAAGGCGTATACGTTATATTACAAATGAAACAGATGCAGTAGGTGGCGAATGATTAATATTTTAAGGAGAGAAACTTCTTTTGACTACAGTCGACTCCGCTTTACTGGAAATAAACGAAATCCATTTTTTGCAGTTATCCGATTTTTTTCTTTAAAACGTAGTTCGGATTACTGAAATTTTTTACAGTTAACCGTACTGCTTAACATCACGTTGTGGCACAAAAAAAGATATCCTAACTAATACAATCACTAACAAACAATTAGAAATTTTTACTTAGCTTAAGTGCAAGTATGAGAAGTGTATAGGAGGCATTTTGACGCAAGAATTCACAGTGAGGCAATTTTGAAGAAGTTTATTAGTTAAGTGCTTTATATATTAATGCTACGGACTTGTAATATATCACTGCAAAGGTAATTACGTCTACTGTTCAATTGAATTGTATATTTCGACTCCGCTTTAATGGAAATAATTAAAACCCAATTTTTTCAGTTATCCGATTTTTTCTCAAAACGTAGTTCGGATTACTGAAATTTGTTACAATTAAGCGTACTGCTTGAAATCAGTAAAACAATACTTTTCATATCAAATGTCTAGCCACTTGCATTGTCAATATAATAGAAAAATACAATAAAGTACGCAAGAGCGAAAAGGACAAATAAATTTTGCCATTTAATTTTTTAACGGACAAAACATGCACAATTTTTTCAGCCTTATGTCGTTGTTTATTTTTTCACTAAAGCGAAGTAAGTTTCATACAAAACGTAGTTGTGGACTTGCTTTTGGTTTTCAGTAATACGATGTTTTCAGTAAAGCGATGTTTCGCTAAAGCGAAGTGAATAAGACTAGCTGCGTTTAAAATCAGTGCGGGGATGTGTATCGCTTTCAGTAATCCGGTTTTTTTCAGTAAAGCGTGTTGCGCTAAAGCGGATTCGACTGTACTTGTGTTTTCCTTGAAGGAAAATAAAGAAAACAAATAGAAAACATTATTAAGCGCGATCATTCCTTCATGTTCTGTATTTGATTATTTAGTTGAACAACATTTTGCCCACGTAAATCCTCACAAAAAATACGAGTGCCTAGCCGGATCAATGTTGGCAGATTTGTCTGTTTTTGAAAGTTTTGCTTATACACAAAAACTAATTTTTATTCATTTATTTTATTTTATTTTTTTTTTATCAAACCCCGATTTTCGATATTCATTTGCTTACATAAATTTGGGAATAGTTTGTTTGAAATAAAGTTTAGTTTATAACAAAAATACTTTTAAGTAAATTATGATAGTGTAGTGCGAGTTTTTATTTTAGAAATGCAACTTAAAAATTCCAATTTAGAATTCCAACAAATTTCAGCCATTAAATAGCGTTTGCCTGAAGTTGCAAAAAATTTTTCAAAAATATTTGTTCAGACCGATCCCGAACTCGCTCCCGTAAATCGCAAAATTTTGCAAAGTTCGGTTGAAACCGAACTTTTTGTAAATTTTTTAAGTTTATTAATTTAGTACAAAATAAAATTTAACGAAATCATAAAAACACTAGTGTATTTTTGAGAATGGCGACTTTTTTATAAATAAATAATGGGATTTTAGGCGAAATAAAATTTAACCGTTTTTCCTTTCATATTTTGTAACGAGTTCTGATATTGCGATGAAATTTCTACACATTTAATCATTTTATTTTGTCATCGTTGTAGTTTTCCATAGCAATATTGCGTTCCTTTTATTTTCATCTGTGTGTAGATGATAAATAAGTAATTTGATAAAAAAAGGTCCGGTGTTTAGAGAAACTCCCGAATGCCAAACTCTGAAGCCGAACCCCAATCTTTCGACAGACACTAGAAATAACCACAATTTTTTCAAGTCCATTAACGATTCATATACTGCCGAACAAAATAATTTCAAACCCTTTCCATGTTGGTAAACAACAAATGAACTGCTGAGTCATTTAATAGTTTTCTTATTTACTGTCTAAAGACAGCAATAAATATTTAATGTCATTCGGAAAACAACCTAAAGGCAAAAGCGAAAAGAAAGCATGTAACTGGATGATATAAGGATGAGACAAGAAAAATTGCTTATTAATTCTTCCTAAAGTCAAGCACCATTAAGTACGAAACGCAGAAAAAGTACTTCTTGAAAAACAAAATACATTCATTCATTCTTTCATATATTTTATTCATGAAATTTCTATTTATTTATGTGTTTTTGCTTTTTTTAAGAATGACAAACACAAATAAAATTACCAAGTTATTAGTTATAAGCACAAATAAGTTGAGTGTTATTATGTTTGTTTTTCTTTTTTTTTCTTTTTTGCGCAAAGAATAACAAATATTGAATGAACTATTTTATTCGTGTGCTTCGATCATGTATTTCTCTGCTTGTTAAAACTTATAAACAAGAACGGCGTGTTAGTGGAAGAGTTTGTTAAAATTTATGGCTTCAGTTGCATTAAATGAAGAAAGAAATGCGAGTCATAAGCCAATTTCCTAGAAACTTTGCAAGAATTAAAATAAACGCGAATATGTTAAAAATGATATTCGCAACTTGATAAAAAATATTAAAAATTGTCCCCTTAGAATAATCCAATTATTCAAGTGTTGAATACAGCAACAAGCCATCGAAAGGAGCTTAAAGGGGCTCACCGCTACCTTTTCAGTATAAAAATGCAGCATTTTGTAAATAAAAAATAATTGATTGAATGTGTTTTTACACTTTCCATTTCGGCAATAATTCGTAAAATTTTAAAATAGGTTTAAAATAATTGTGGTTATCCTTATTAATATAATAAATATGAAAGTAACCCTGTCTGTCAGTCTGATTTGCACTTTTTATGATAACTTGCACCTTTTAAGATGACTTGAACTTTTTATAATGACTTGCATTTTTTATAATGACTTGCACTTGTTATAACGACTTCCACTTTTCATAACGACACGCATTTTTTATCATGACTTGCACCTTTTATAATGACTTGCACTTTTTATGACGACTTGCACTTTTTATAATGACTTGCACTTTTTATCATGACTTGCACTTTTTATGATGACTTGCACTTTTTAAAATGACTTGCATTTTTTATCATGACTTGCACTTTTTATAATGACTTGCACTTTTTAAAATGACTTGCACTTTTTAAAATGACTTGCACTTTTTATGATGACTTGCACTTTTTAAAATGACTTGCATTTTTTATCATGACTTGCATTTTTATCATGACTTGCAGTTTTTATAATGACTTGCACTTTTTAAAATGACTTTCACTTTTTATGATGACTTGCACTTTTTATAATGACTTGCACTTTTTACGGTGACTTGCACTTTTTTCCCTTCCTAACATAATAAATACGAAAGTAACTCTGTCTGTTTGTCTGTCTGTTACCTTTTCACGCGCATACCGCTGAAGCGATTTAGATGAAAATTGGCATTAAGATACTTTGAGATCCGAGGAATAACATAGGTTTTTGTTTTTGGACGTCAAACTATTAAGTGGTCATGGGTGGTCGAAAATTTTTATGGACATATGAAATTATTAACCTGATAACTATGAATATTTAATACATTTGACTTAACAATGTATTTGTTTTTGGCAATGATTTCAAGGCTGGTCTAAGGTTTCTAGGGAACTAAGAACGTTTTAAGCTTCGAAAAATGCAACACATCATTGACATGACATACGCATTGGCTGAAGTTGCACATCTTCTTTATCCAAAATATAATTTAATATTCCGTATTTTTACAAGTACTTCTCCCTTCCTAAAATTGAAAAACGTGCTACAGCATAATCTTGCAGAAATAATTTTTTTTCATATGCTTCTGATGAAAACGGGGAAACAACTTTTATGATTGATCTCGAGAAATGAGTCCTCAAAATGACTGAATACGTTTTGCTGTTGTTCTCAATTGCAGAACTGTTGCAGTCATTAAATTTTTAATTCGTGTGCGTTCTGTTCCTTTTCTCAATTAAAATGTTCCCTCAGTTGATTGAAAATAAAATCAGAACTCGTACACCGATTTTAAAATGGTAAATTGATTGTCGTGTTCCATTTTAATGAATTTAGTTCGAATTCAATGAATATAAAAAAACTCAAGCCATTTATATTACTCTATACCACACAACGTACAAACATCTATTAGTTTCAAAAGTTTAAAACTTTTCCCTCATTATTTAATTATATAAATGGATACCATTGTATGGAAACGTCATAATCAAATCATTATTCTGTAAAAAGTCACACAAAGAGTTGGAATTGAAAAAACTTTTTATTTTATTTCCACTAACATTAATATTTCCAAAAAAAAGGAAAGATTAAATAAAACTTTCTTCATGACTTGGTAATTGTTCCCTTAAGCTCATTTTAACTTTTTAACTGAAATTAATTACAAATTCAATTAAAATGCAAAGCAAACAAGAAAAAAGCTAGTGATTAGTTCGCAATAGCATGATGCAATAGGAAACGGAAATAAAGTATTCAAATGGAAAATTATTAATACGAATAAAACATTAAACGAAACGTAGGGAATAAAAATAAAATTAAATTGAAATTGAAATTAAAATTAAAAACTAACTCTAACACAGTGTGGGAAGTGTGCTCTGTGTGTTCTATAACTCAATCCCTATTATTGGATTATAGTAGGATGAAAAACTACATCGAATTGTCATTCAACGACAAGAAAACTTAATTAAGTGTTTATCCACTTGATAGCGAACTGAAGCATGGAAATGGAATTGCATTTGAAATTGAAATGCAGGCTGGATTACTGCTGGCAAAGTGTTGGCTAACGCGTGTTAACGTTTCCCAGCTATTGCAACAGGAAATATTATTTTAGCATTAAATGTTGCTTCAAAATTTAAAAGTAAATATGTATGTAAATTAAAAATAGTCCAACACAAATACATGCGTAAAGAAGTATTTCAAGAAAAATTAAACATTAACCCCCATATTCATAAAAAAAAAATAAAACGTTTTTGAAATGTGTTTTAAGAAAATTTAGTATGAAAATATTTGATTAAAATACATTTCAAACTCATTTCAAATTTTATGAATATGGGGATAAAAATAAACAGATATTTTAATTTGGGCCACAAGACGTATTAGTAATGCCAATTTGAATAGAATGTGAGCTAAATTTTAATACTCATACGCCTCTTTACTACAGACATAATTTCTGTTTCATATCAATCATACGCACTGGAACTCAGCAAACAGTGAAGCAGTGTTTTTTCCTAGATATAAATGTTTCGAAAGGTTGCTATTTCCCAGGCTGTACATCTTTTATTATAATTATATTTTTTAATAAAACTAAAAGTAAAGTACAAGGTTATGATTTGTAGTATAATCCTTGATACTGTAGTGCTTTTCCGCACGCATCGTTCTCAAACACAAGAGCATAAAATAATTGGCCGCTTGCAGATAAAAAAAGTATGCCCTGAAATATCCAACAATCTATGAACTTTCTGAATTCCCATTTTCATCATCATCATCATCATGTTGATGTTTCAGTATGTGATCAAGCATTTTAGCAAAACATAATGCACACTCAAATGTATAAACAACGTTGATTTGTTTTTCTATTTGTGCAATTAATTAAAAACAACTAACACAATACAATGCGGCTGGTTATAAATTGAAAATAACACAAAACCACTTGAGATTCATTGAGTAGCTTTTGTTTTGTTCTTCTTTTCCTTATTCTCCACTTATAAATGGAACAAAAGTCAAACAAAAGGACCACAACAGCATGAATTTCTATAAATGGATTAATAATAACTTTTATATTTTATGTGTAACGGTAATATGCACGTAGATATACGAGTACAAATTACGAAGTGTATAGACGCTGCCATAAATCGTACAATTACAAAATTACTAACGTGTATCATGGCTGCCATAATAATGAAGTAGGGGGATACTCGTAGTTTGTAGTAGGAAAATCAAAAAAATTTTATTTTCGTACCATGCTGTTGCACAGTGAAATTTATTAGGTATTTTAAAATTCGCGTTAAGCATCGGAATGTATTAGAAAGAATTGTAGTATCTTTAAACTATCGTCTAAAGGAGACTATAGCGATAAAGCATGAGCAACAATCGGCAGCTGGGCATACTTATTACGAACACAATTGTGGCAACGCGCGTAACATATTCCGCAGTCAGTTAGCAAGCAAGCAAACAAAAAACAATCATGCATGCATGAAGTGAATCCAACCAGGAATTTTTTTTATTTTATCGTGTTACTCAAATCACACAAAAATATTTATATACTTAAACGAATACAAGCACAATCTGCAGACATCGTATTTAAAAAATTTAAACAATAGAAGTGTGCATGCATGTGCATGTATGAATGCAAATCGAAACATGTCGTTTTTGTTCTCAGTTTTATTTCGAAATACAATAACTACAACATCAGCAACAAGTACTCGTACTTAAATGTGCAAAATTCCATTTTACGGTAAATACGAGTGCAATATTTTATTTTGTAAAACAGACAGACATTTACACACTCGCACGTAAATACAACGAATGAGTATGACTGCAATAAAAATAATATTTCATTTCAAAGGGTTTTTGCATTCATTTAAGTTTTTTAATGTTATTTAAATGAAATTTATTATTATGGCCGTTTGGGTAAAGGAGATTACTTTTCGTATCATCCAAATTCAAACGATTTTTTATGCATTAAATTATATTTTAATGAGTGATGTGAATTTTAGATTTGGTAAAATTGGCTGTAAATTTTATTTCGGTGTTAAAAAGGTAGACAAAATATTTTTAAATTAAAGTGGCGTAAGTGCAACAACGTTTATTATTTATTTAAATACATAAAAGCGCACAAGGGACTTTCTTTTTATTGGATTTATTTAAGCAGTTACAAACGAGTTCAAATTGCGAATAAACCACAATATATCTGTCAATAATATCATATATAAATTATGTAAAAGAATTCTCTTGCAATCTGCTGTACTTACTTAATGTTTTTGATTAAAAGAATATATAAACTAGGACCACACCCTTGAGCATCGCTACCCCTGCAATCATAAAATAAAATTAAAAATTTCTTTGTACGGTGGTTGGTGCGTCCCATTTCAAAATGCACTTCATGCTGCGAGTAATGGGAATTAAAGTGAGCAGGTATGGGAATATTTATAATTCCTTGTAGGGTTCATCCCCTTAGTACTGTTCCTACTAAAAAAAATGTTTTTCCTTCCCAATAGATTTATTTTTTTTATCTAACAAATATTTTGTGGTCACGTGACGGGATGGGAAAAACGTTGACATGTACTTAAGTATAAAAGAATTCAAACCAAAAAAGTTGGGCTTAGGAATAATGGAACAAAAAATTCAGAAAAATGGGGCATATAGAAAATAATCAAGCGGCAACACGGGTATTAAAACAAAAATGTTTTACCATCAGGTTGATACAGTTCTCGTATGCAATTTCCTTATAAAAATTTTTATAAATAAGAACTGTTATCACATTCAACTAATAAATCCAATAAGTGGTGACAAACACAATGCACATGAGCAATGATGATGAAAGGGTTGCGTCTTTCGAAACCAGCTGTTCTACTCTGCTGTGTAAGTTGAATAACTAAAAAGTGATTTTGACTTTCCTTTGTGCCTTGGAATATTTATCATGTCTTTCTGAATTTAGAAATCAGAAACTTCGAACAATTAGCCTATAAATCTTAATTGAATTTAATATGGGAATATTTGATGTTTTTCGTCACATGTTTCTCCAATGTGACTGACTGCAACTTTAAGCGATTCATTTCCAAAATATTTTCATCCTGCTTTGGGGCTGTGGGTTGCTGGTGACTTTCTAGAATGTGCTGCTAACAGAACTGATCAAAAATGATTTATTATGAAAGTTTATTTCAAACAGTAATTCTATTATCTGTTGAGACTCGTGTGTGCAGAAAAAACTACAAAATACTTTCCCAGTGAATCAAGTTAAAAAAAAAATGTATATAAAAAATAGAAACAAAATAATAACTCTGATTTATAAACTATTTTGAAATTCTGAACATTCAGTGACAATTTGAATTGTTTAAACGTGATTATTTAACAAAATATTCAGCAATAAAACATTTGCTTGCAAATAAAAAAAATTGCTAAAAATCTAATTAATAAGTTTTTGCAACTGGCAGCTAAATTATGTTTTAAGCGCATGAGAAAGTCTAAATAAAAAATCCAGGCAGCAGAAAATCAACAAGTAAATTAAGTTAATTTTGCTGGAACTCGACTTTTGGTATTGGCACACACACACACACACATCCATATTCATGATTTATTGCTTGCAACAGTTTTTGTGAGCTGCTGAAAACTTTTTTTCCTAATGGCGGCAACACGATTTTTACCATTTAATTACGTAACTGTAGCGTCAGCCAAACATAAAATACAAAAATAATGTTAAACCAAATACATGATTAAATGTTTAATTTTATTAAGTCATTGATTTCAATTTAAAATGTTGCTGTGACAGCGCACTCGCACTCGCGCTGCTCAAGTCTTTTTTCCCCATTTGCTGTCAGCACAGTGCAATTTAAATTGCTGCGTGCTTTGGTGTGACAATTTTTAAGTTCGAACAGAAACAAAAAATCTAAGCAAAAAATATTAAATCAGCTTTAAACAATCAAAAGCGCAATTCAAACAGTTTTGGAAACAATTTCATTTACACACTCGCACGGGCAGGCAGACAGTCGATTACAGTCAGTTTCTTGGATGTCGCCAGTTGTCTGCCAATTTTGGGAGAGAAAAAAGTATTTAAAAGTTATAAAAATTAAATTGAAAGATAAGCAACACACTGATGGCTTGTAATTTTTTTTTAGCTCCGCCGATTTGAGTCACACTTTTATTGTTTTGTGCCATGACAAATTGTGGCTGCAAAAGTATTAACCGCACTAAACTGGCAATTTTATCAATCTGGAGTTGGTTAACGCAAACTATTAATTTAAATTATTTTCACTAAAGAAGTCTGTTCATACGTCCGATAAAATACTGCTTTTAACGAAAATGAAATTGTCTTTTTATAAAAATTTAAACGTAAAAGATTGACTATTTTGCCTGAAAAAAAAATGTTTATTGATTAAAAATGAAAGTTCCACGTCAACTGAAGTAATTGGTGTCTTTCTTTTGTGTAATATTCAGTTTACAGATTTTCAACTATTTCTGATCATCTCATATTTCTTCATCTGTCCCCTCAATAACGTCCTTTTCTTTTTAGTTCCGGCGCAATGCACTGCATATGTAGGGGTCATCCCCTGAGTGCTGGTCCGAGTTAAAAAAAAAAAAGAAAAAAAACTATAAGAACGTTATATTCGACTTATTAATAATTAGTATATGTAAAATTATTGTATTCTGATATTTTTAAGCTTAAGGTCTCTTTATTTTAGTTTAATTTTTAATTTCAATATTTCGTCACTCCTTTGTGTGACTTCTTCAGGAAATTAATTATTTTATTTGATATGAAAAAATATGTTTTTTCTTTTTTTTTTTATATATATAAAATATTTTTTGTAGGGGTTACTTCGGAAGGGGCCGTGGGGGAGACATCTCACCTTTGCCATAAAATACGAAAAACTAAATTTTTGGGGTTAATTGTAAAAAAAAAAAATCTTTTTATAGGGTCATTTAGGGGGCAAAAGTGGAGACGGGTAGTAGGGCTGAGGAAGATCAGAGAACATTCCAGCTTCGCCATGAAATCTTTCAAATTTAATTTTTAATGAGTGTAGGATCAAATTATACAATTTGTCAAATATTTACACTATTTTTCCATGTACGAGTAATCTGTAACTTTAACGCCTATTAAAGTGGGCGGGGTCCAAAAATTGATTTTTATGATTTTCTGGCTGCAGATTGCTTTAGTACTTCTTAGGGGAAATTTTTTCCCTCTGATTCGATTCGTCCCATTTCCGAACTGGACCTGTGCTACTCTTCAAGATATATTTATACCAAGCTTCAAGGGGCCAAGCATTTCGACAGACGGACGAACGAACGGACATGGTTAGATTGCCTTAGATTTCATCACTGATCAAGAATGTATATGCTTTATGGGGATATTTCACTGCGTTACACATGGAATGACAAAGTGAATATGATTTTCAATCCTTTTTTGGGGGGTGTAAAAAAGTGTCGACAAGAAACGCATAATTTGTATTCAAAAATATGTGGTGTTTGTTTTATTGTTGGCATGAAGCATTTTATTAGAATCTTATAGATCAATTTTATTTATTTTTTATGGAAATCAATTTTTATTATTTATTTGATTTCCATGAAATGGATAAAATAAACAGACTCATTTTGAAGGATTTTGTTCAAAATATGGCAAATGCTTCAAATAAATGAATTTTAATTATAAAAAAGATTAAGAAATTTAGAATTGTGATAATGAAATGAAGTGCATTTTCGGCAATAGGCACACGTACGAACGACTACTTCATGAGCAACATGGACTCATCTGATTTCAAAAATATCCAATCAATTTGTATTTCTTCCAAGACGAATTTTTCCATGAGCATCATTTCCTGAAATGTTTTCTAAAAAAGTAAACCCAAACTTCTTATCCCTTCAAAAACACTTTATCCATATTAAATCTTGTGTGTTTTTTTTTTCATTTTAATTTTCTTACAATTGCCATTTAATGCATAAAAGCCCTTCGAATGTCTTTATTCCACTTGGCAGCTTGAGAGACCGTACGAGCAAATTCCCATCATATTTCAAAATTATAAAAACTCACAAAAAAAAAACCAAACAAGAAAAGCAAGAAAAAACTTTAAAGTAGCTTAGGTTACTGTGTCAAGTTAAGAAAATTTCTTTTTTTAAGCAAAAACCAAAAGAAAAGCAGAAAACAAAGAGCAACAAGCGGAAGACCTCAATACGAGTACGAGTACACATCAACAGCAAACAAAACTTTTCACAAAAAAACAATTGTTATTAACAAGCAGAAAGAAAAAAACCAAAGCGAAAGAAAGCCGATGAAATTTTCTTCCAGTCTTAGCAGAACAGAAACTACTCGTGTGTAGAATGGAAACAATAAAAAAAAAAGAAAATAATTCAACTTTGTCCTCTCTAATACGGTTAGAGAAACAATTCATTTCCTTTTGGCTACAAAAAAATTTAGAGGCGTCTGTCTGTTGCAGCCGCTTCAGCTTTTAAATCAATACATTCTAATAGGGCAGGCATTGGATTTTTCAAATACTGGCAAAAGAGAAAATCAATTAGCAAAAAGTTTTCTGAACATCTGTTAAAGGCTAAAAACGAAACAGCAAAACGATTATAAAGTAAAATATTGTTAAGAGGCCGTCCTGGTGATCTGTTCTGCACGATTTTGAATTTGAAAAATCTTCCTTTTACCTGAGATGTGGTATATTTTTACACGCCAATTTTTATGGTTCAAGCGCACACTCCCAGCCCTGGCAGATCCGGCTAATACAGAGCAAAGTTATTCAGTCTTCAGGTTTGAGAATTATACAATGGGAGGGAGGTGCATCGGAGGTCTTAGCGGACTCATTCTAGTGCCATGTGCTTTCAACTCTTAATTTTAAATATGGCCAATCAGTCTTCTAATTCCCAGTAGTTTCATATTAAATTGTTGTTAATTTGGTTATTCCTAAATTAAGCTCTTGGCGATCTCTTGAGTGATGAGGACTTGGAAAATATTTTCACCGATTTGAAATACCATCAGTTACAGAAAAAAGTTTTAAAAAGATTTTAATTTCGCTTTTTTTTACTCAAAATCGTCTACAGCAGATGCAATTTGTTTTGCTGTTTTTTTCCAAATGAGAATCAGTGAAAAACGTTGTTTGGCTAAAAATTAAAAAAGTGTGTCACTATTCACTACTTCCAGCAGCCAGCAGCCAGTCAGCCAGTCAGCCAGCATCCAGTCAGCCAGCATCCAGTCAAGCCGACCAGCCACATTGTCTGCAATTAAGTTTTTTTTGTTTGTGGTTGCTGTTCTGTTTGCCACTTTGAAAATGATATATGAATGCCACAGCAACAACAGCAGCAGCAGTAGGAAAAAATATTCCTCTATCTCTCACATCTTTGTTCCAGAATGGAAATGCAACAAGATTTAAACAATAAATAAATGAATTGAATCCAATTGAATAGAATAGAATCGAAAAGAACCGAACAGAACAGAATGGCGGTGGCCGTACGTGTGTCTGTCAGTCTGCCTGCCTGCCAGCCAGCCTGCCTGCCCGTTACTTTTGCACAGATGGATTTTTGTTTTTAATCAGACGATCAAACAACAACCGTAAAGTGAGCAATTGTTTGAACGCTGCAATCTCTTTAGCTTTTCATGTTTGTTGTGGCTTTCTTTATGGCAATTGTTCATAATTAATACACCATATTCCGCCCTCAATTTGATCTCCGATACTTTGATTGCGTTCTTCTTTTTGCCACTTTTTCATTCAAGTTTTTAAATTTTATTTCATTTGGCGCGATACCATCACCAGCGTCATTTTGTCGTTTGCTACATGTTGTACTGCCTGAATGGTTCGGCTTTGTTGCTGCTGACTCCGGCTTCAATTAAGTGGCTGTCAGTTTTTCTATGTGCCCATATGTCCGTCCGTCCGTCCGTCTGTCTGTCCGTCTGCTTGCTTCAGCAAACTCTGGGGATGATACAGAGATGATGGTTTATGCATCGATTGGGTTGGGAGCTTCATCGATGAGTTTGATTGTTTTCTTGTTAGTTTAAATAGATGTTGATGTTGTTACTGCTGCTGCGGCGGCTGCTGCTGTTGCTGTATTTCATTGTGCTTCTGTTGTTGCAGCTCGATTCATTTCACTATTTATTATGATTATGAATGAGCATTTGTTGCTAACAAAATAATTGCCTGTGATATCTTTCTTCTTTTTATATTTTGCTTTCTTTGCAAAATCTATGGCCAAATGTTGCGGGTATTAATTTGAGAACTAAACCGTACGGACTGCTACACAAAGTCATGAGCCGTTGTCTGTCGGCTGCACCCAGTTTTCAATTTTAAAGGAGGCGCATTATTCTTCAATTTGCTCTGTCGATTTTTTTCTTTCTTTTTTTCGAAGAGCTAAAGTGGAAAAGTTAAGTGGTTTAAAAAATAAACCTTTTATATTTTATGTTATTTACATTTTCATTTTATTTTTTCAATTTGCCGCAATCTAACAATGCAGGGAAATTGTTCATAAACAAGCACACAATTTACTTTTTTATTGTATTAATTATAATGGAGTAGCATTATTTATGATCTCTGCAAAATGCATGTGTAGTGATAAGCTTCTAATTGCCTTGTAGTTTCAGAAGAACATATTTAATAATGTGCCACGTTTTTAGCTCCATTGATCTGTACACCAGGGCGCCGTTTCCCAAAGCTACAAGCTGCAAATCTACCAACAACACACAACGACAATAAATTGTTTAAAAGTACTACAGATTTGTTTTGAGAAATGGGCCCCAGGTACTAGTCATTTATATTCAAGTGCTTAAGTACTATTTTGTACCCACGCTCATGTGAAATCCAGCATTCACAACCTCCACAGCTCAAATGATTATCTATCACTCGATTATAAATCCAAATATTTTTCTAGCAGACGCTTAAAAGTGAATAATTAAGATAATTAACACCGAACTGTTAAATAACAATTGAAACGTAAAAGATCAATGGACGTTTTTAAAACTGTGCGTTCCCAAAACCCACTGGCTCCAATAAAGTGTGAAATTTTTCTCAAGAAAAGCCGTCTAACGAAAATGTGTATTGGAAAAGTTCAAGGTGCTGTAATTTGGAAATGAAAAGTAAATTAAAAGCAACAACAAAAGTTCCAAGTGAAACTAAAACTGAAAAAGATTTTAAGCAAACAGAATAATCGAGTAATTCACATCACCAAAGTGGAATTTGCTTGGAAAGAAAAAAATATATGAATGAAGTTTAAATTTAAAATATTTAATTTATTTCACACCTTTTTTATTATTAACTAGATTTTAGCCGCGACTTTGTCCCCGAAGAATATGTGAAATGTCAGCTAATGTTTATGTTACGTGAATGACGGGTTGTATTTTTACTGGATCAAAGTTTAAAACGCTCTTAGTTATCAATTTAATAATTTCATATGTCAATACAAATTTTCGATCACCCTTGATCACTCAATACTATAATTTCCTAAAACAAAAACCACCCTTTGTTATTCAACGGGTCTTAAACTATCTCTGTGCTAAATTTTATCTAACAGACAGACAGAGAGACAGAGTTACTTTCATATTTATTCGTAATAAAAAGTGCAATTCATCATAAAAAGTGCAAGTCATCATAAAAAATGCAAGTCATCATAAAAAGTGCAAGTCATCATAAAAAATGCAAGTCATTATGAAAAGTGCAAGTCATCATAAAAAATGCAAGTCATCATAAAAAGTGCAAGTCATCATAAAAAATGGAGGTCATTATGAAAAAGCAATTGATCATAAGAACTGCAAGTCATCATAAAAAGTGCAAGTCGTTATGAAAAGTGCAAATCATCATAAGAAATGCAAGTCATCATAAAAATGCAAGTCATTATAAAAAGTGCAAGTCATTATAAAAAGTGAAAGTTATCATAAAAAGTGCAAGTCATCATAAAAAATGCAAGTCATCATAAAAAGCACAAGTCATCATAAAAAGTGCAAGTCATCATAAAAAATGTAAGTCATCATAAAAAGTGCAAGTCATCGTAAAAAGTGCGAGTGATTATAAAAAATTCAAGTCATTATGAAAATTGCAAGGCATCATAAAAAGTGCAAGTCATCGTATAAAGTGCAAGTCATTATAAAAAGTGCAACTCAATATAAAAAGTGAAAGCTTATGCTTACTGTATGAAAATTTAAAAAGTTCTTACTTATCAGTTCCATAATTTGATATATCCCTAGAAACTTTAGACCACCCTTGACCCCTCGTAACATCATTGCCAAAAACGAATGCATTGTTAAGTCAGCTGTAGCAAAATTTGAAAGTTAGTTATCAGTTTAAGAACTCCATATGTCCATACAAATTGTCGACATCGCTTGACCACTTAATAGGATCATTTCCAAAAAAGAAAAACCTCCCTATTATTCCCCACATCTCAAAATATCTCTATGCCAAATTTCATTTAAATCGGTTCAGCAATTTAAGCGTGAAAAGGTAGCAGACAGACTGACAGACAGAGTTACTTTCACATTTATTATAAATATTAGAAAGAATATATTTTCTTTATTTAAGCTGGAGGTCAATTATTTTTTATAAACGCCTCTTTTGTTTAGTACGAGTAGCAGGCAACTTTTTTCTATTTGGCACTGATCTCGCATCACTGAAATTTTTATCGAGTTCAATTTTCATTATCAGGGATTTTGGAACAGTTTACTGAGCCTGGCTGGCATCGCATATGTTTGATTTGTAGTTGTGGCTACAGTGTGTTGCGGTTTGGCAACTAGCCGAAGTTCGGTTCGAAGGACCATAAGCATGTTGCAATCAGTAATCTGAATACTTAAATATTTTTTGTGTGTCACTACAATTTTTTATTGTTGTTTACATGCTTCAAAACTCACTTTTTTTCATACTTACAATTAAGTGTAATTAGTTTCAACACTTTTTGTTCTATAAAAAATTCATTTGTTCTGTAGTTTGTACACCACATTTTATTTTTAGTCATTCAATGGCTTTTATTATTTCTATTGAAACAAATCAAGTATTCTCACTTCATTAAACTCTTAATTGGCCATAAAAAAATTCAGGGCAAATATTTTCTTAATAATTTCTTTTATACTCCAGCTATATTTCACATATTAAAAAACAAAAAAGTGTCAAGTTTTAATTAATGACTAAATAACAATTCAGTTTAAATTAATATTGATTGGAAAACGCAACATGCTTGTGTTAGTTGTACTCGTATTTGTGTTTAATTGTTTTGCCATGTGACCCTAAAGATTTGTCGAGTGTAAATGTGTGAAAGTGTGTGAAATACACCCACATTTTATTTGTGCAAATTGAACAAATACTCGTGTATTACTCGTATTCTCAAGTAGAACGTTTACAATAATCAATGATTTTTATTAAAATGAATGTTGTAATGATTGCGATTCGCATTGTGTTTAATGCTTCGTTGGTTGGCTGGTTGGAAAATGTAATAATTGTTTAGTAAGTGGCCGACCGGATTGCTAGATCATCAGCACATAAATAATGGAGATGACTATGGCAACCTACATTTGGTACAAGTGAACACTTTTAATGTGAGTTAAGGCTGCACACGGCATGTGTATTTAGCGCGTATGGCTCGTCTAAAAATAATTGCTAAAAAGACAGTAATAACTCCTTATTCATTCCCAAAATAGGGATATTAGTGCATCCAATCTTGAATTATACAATTTGCATTGAAATATTAATTTACTGAAATTGCAGTCAAAATAACTTGTCGAACGCACGTCCTCACACATCCACAAAATATTTTTTTGCACGAAAAATAAGTTTATAAATCATTCAAAAAAACCTATTATTAAAATTGTTTGTCTCTCCAGGTTAGCCGTGATGTTTGAGATACTACGAGTACATGGCATTAGTAAGCCGTCAATAACTGTTTGTAAGCTTTGTCTTGATCGTAATCTATCGGCAATTATGCTTCAATTTGAACACAGAATTTTTTTGTTTATTTGGAACAGATTTGTATCTTTCAAATCCAAATCATAAACTCTTAACAAATCAATTTATTATTTGTTGAACACGAATAAAATCATTAAAGTGGAATGTTTAGTTTTTGTAAAAACTAAATAATGATTTGCTACAAAATTTAATCAAGATGCAGTGTTTGAAATGTAAACATTATTAATAAATACAAACACACACGCACAGAACTTACCAAAGATTGTTTCAAATTTCCTAAATAAAGATAATGGCCGGCCCACTTACCTGGAAAAAATACAAATAAAATTAATGGTTATTTCAATTGAAAAATCATCGATAAAACAGAAATAAAGTCTACGATCTTGAAGCATGCGATGGTAGAATCTGATATCAATTAAATTATAGTTTGGGAACATTTTAGTAAAACGTTCTAGTAGAAGGAATAAAATTTAAAGTTGAAAGTGTTTATTTAAAACTATAAATTCGGTTTATAGCTTATAATAAAAGATTTGTATGATTTTTTAGCAGAAACATACTGCGTGGAAATATTTTATAGAAAATTTAACAAAAATATTTTTCCTGCTGAGTCTGTTAAACAAAGTAGATGCAAATTAAATAAATATATATGATTGGGACTGCAAAGATATTTGAAACTATTACAAATAATAGAGTGCTGCATCGGCGTTGTAAGAAAAAAAATCGCCAGCGTAATAAAATAATGAAAATTAGAATAGTTTCTCCAAATTTGGCTCCCCCTTTGCACGTTTTTCCACCTGGCTTCTCAGAACTATTCCCTTCCTCTCATGCAGGTAGCGCCATCTGCCGAGTTTCGGTTCTAATTAAAAAATATGGCTTAAACTCGTTTTTTTTCTGTTTCATTACAGACGGATTTTTAAAATGCCGAATAGAGCGGTCACTAGATTTTTGCGAGAACAAGCAACACAAGTAGAAAAGAGCAGTGAAGCAAACAAAAATGTTATTATATTTGGATTCTGCAACATAATGTTGGAGAGTGCCTCATATTTTTTTTAAGGCAAAGCAATTCATGACTTACTATGATATTTGCAGTTGCATGCATGTACTGCATATATTACTAGTATATATACAGGGTGACACAATATTATTCTTTCAATGTTGTTTTTGATTAACTTTTTTACTAAATAAAAAATAAATAAATAAAATAATTAATTTCCTGAAGAAGTCACGCAAAGGAGTGACGCAATATTGAAATTAAGAATTAAATAAAAATAAAGAGACCTTAAGCTTAAAAATATCAGAATATAATAATTTTTTACTAAAAAAAATAAATGAATTTGAAGGATGGAAATATTTATTTGGTCCTTCACTCGAAAAAAAACGGAATATTTCTTTTCCGGTGGCAACTGTTCGCATCCCTGTCGATTTTTCCCCTTAAGGGCTGCGATTGTATGGGTTTGTTGGGAGAAACTCTAAACTTTAAGTAGCACCAAGAAAAGTCTAAGATAGTTAGACGAGGCGATCGCATTGGGCATGCGAAATCGCTAAAACGGAACATTACGCTGCCAGAAAATGGTTCCTTTAAAACATCGAATCGGGCCGACCGACCACTTTTCACTGCTGATGCTCTTTCTGCATCACAGTCGGTCCCCCGAAAAACAACATTTTATTTATTGACGTAACCGCTTAAATGCAAATGCGCCGCGTCACTCATGATGTTGAGACTGAAAATGACTTTACAGTAATTCACATATGTATGTGTACATTGTACAGAAATAAATGCAAGTCTTTCACTAGAACGTGCTGTAGAGTACTTCTGGTGACGTGGGGTCTGATCTTACCCACGACACTCTCGACAAAACGGCCAGTGCGGTGGCGGCCTGCACGGCCTTTTCCATTCCGTTCGTGTAGAGCAGCTAATTGGCGAAATTGTTGCCCATGGGCTACACATTGCACCGACTCATTATTGCTGCCAGAAATCGACACAATTATTCCACCTGTTTTTATTTCACAGATATGAAATATGATTGAAATACGGGATCCCACTTGCAGAATTTATAACATCTTCGGATAGGGAGAATAATTTTGTGCCCCACTGTAGGAACGTGTGTATTATTAAACACAATCACATCTCACAAACCTAAAATTTCAAACTATGCAAAACAAAAGCTTTTTAACATTATTTTTGTTAGTATCTGCTGCGTATTCACATGAATTCAAAATACTACTTTAAATCTCAATGGAAAGTCTGCTAACAAAGAAGCCAATAACATGTTGAAGTTGTAATTTTTATGTAGACTTGTGTTGATTTGTTTCCAAATATTCCGACATGAAAGAGTTGCACAAACAAAACAGCCCTTTAGAAGTGTTTAGACCAAAAAATGTGCATCACAGTGCCAAAAATCGCCTTCCTAAAGAAAAGCTGTCTCGCAAATGCTGATGATTGGCCGCTGCCATTCCCATTTCATTTCAAAAGTCTTTCTACATCTTGTCTTTTTATTTACGAGTAACTCTCTGCTTTATGAGAGATGCACATTTTTAATAACAAAAACATTAAAAAACTATAAAAATAATGCATAAATAAGCATCTTTAATGCCGGCTGCGCTGTCGGAAATCATAATTTCTATGGAAGCTTTGATGCACATGTCGTGTTCTGGTGTGTGTGCAGTTGAATTCAAGTTTTCATTCTTTTTTTATTTATTGTTTAAATCAGATTGCAACAGAAGTAACTTTATGTTGTAGAAATATTTCGTGTTTTTTATCTTTTCGGTTTCAGTGATTTTTTTTCGTAATTCTCTTGTGTTTGAATTAAATGTACTTAAAAGATGCAAACAAATCATAATTTTAATTAAGAAAAAATTGCACATATTTTAAAATGCCATTTTCTTTGAGATTGTGAATAGCTTTTTTCCACGGATACCATCGCATTTCGTAATGGCGGCATTTTTGAGTGCAAAATGCACAACAAACGGCAGAAATATGTGCAAAATTATTCGATGTCAGACATTCTCTGACATCTAACCCAGTTTGGTTTGAAGATAGAAAATAAAATAGATAAATGAAATCCAATTGTTTTGAAATTATAATTGCAAATAAATTTTGTTATTTTAGTTTCGATTAATTTGTGCAATAATGATTTTTTGACGGCTTAAAACAGATATAAATATTGCATTTTTCCAAATAACTCCCGCAAATTTGCATAATTCTCTTTTATGTTGCATGTGATGGCTATTTATTACCAGTATGAAGCGTTGCAGCAGCGTTACAAAAAAAAACTAAATCATAATTTTTGGCTAAAGACCTCCTGACATCTTCTGGCTTGTGAGACTCTGATATTTTTATCCAATATTTTTCACCGTTTTAATATTTCCCCAGTTGTAGGCCCTTCCACTTTTGTGAACCAACTTAAATCACAGCGTTGAGCAGCGGGTTACGCATAATAATTTTCAAGCAATGTTGTTTGAATCAAGTTCCTTGAGGAAATGAGGTTTCTTTAATGGCCTTGAAGATTCAGACCAACTGTATGAAGAGGAGGAAGTTCATTGGAGATGCAAATTTATAATGCAAAAAATTGGCAGGCGAAGTAAATTGTAGAAATTGCTACAACAAAATTCCCTACCTTCTCATCTTCTTCACCTGTCCTTTCAATACAATCCCCTACTTTCTAGTTCCAGCGCAATGCGTTGCATACGTGGGAGTCATCCCCTACTCGTAAGTGCTGGTCCAAGTTACAAAAAAAAAAACAAAAAACAAATCACTCCGCTAGTGACTAGAATAAATATTGTCCGTGATCATATTAAAATTTCTATGTTGGGGAGGGATCCCGTTGGAGACCAGTAACAAAATGGCCCAATTCATAACAAACATTTTGATTTATAAGAAAATTTTATATGATAATTTTTCTTAGAAGCCTGTCACAAGTAAAAAAAAAACTTATGAACTAGGCCTTTATTATTTAAATTTTTTGCAACATGCTTTTTAGCGAACCCTTACATTTAGAGAGATGAAGTTATGGATATCACGGAGAAAGTGGGGTTTCCTTCTAAACCGTAATGGAAGCACATTAGAAAGAAATGCCGTAGCCAGCGACTTACTTCTAATTTGTATTGGTCTTTTTCTTCTCAGGGTGTGAAGAAGAGTACAAAGCTCCCAAGAAATGCTCACATACGGTTAGTTAGATATATCAGACCAAAAAAGTTCGACTTAAAGAAAATAGTCAAATGGTAACACTAGGACTTAATTTACTTTGAAATCAAATTTAGTGCTCGTAACATTTTTTTAAATAAAATTTATTATCGCCTTCCACTTAATCAAATTGATGTTAAATATTTATCACGTCCTGCCAAAAACAACACTTTTCGAATTCAGCCTTTTAATCTGAATCGAATTTAATAAAACACAATTGAAAAATTTGAAAAAAAAAACATTGACCCACAATCATATTCATAAACGAAGTACTCGTATGTGAATACACCACCCAGAGAGCTAAAAAGCAATATGCCCGAAAATTTGTTTTGACAACGAGTGTAAAGCCATCATGTTTTATCAACAAAATCGAGGGGATAGAACCTAAAAGTATTGCTTTGGCAAAGCAAATGTTGCATGATATTAATTGCTATTATTAGTTTGTTGTGTGTTGGACAAACAATTTCAGCTCAATGAACAAACAAAGAAAACAATAGCCAATCAATAAACGACTACTTTTTAGAATATTTAGATATTTATGTGACTAGAATCCACACGCGTTTGTTCAACTGAGTCAACAGAATTCGGCTTTTCATTTTTTTAATACTTTGATACTTTTGGAGTGCTTAAAGAGGCCATAAATTCAGAATTGTTAGTAAACAATTTTTCACAATTGAGATTTTTGCTACGTAAACATAATTTGAGTATTTGTTACAATGGACACACAAACACATTTTTCAAGTGTTTGAGAAATTGTCGCATTTAGTTGGCGGGAGGATTGACGGAATCGTTAAAAATAACGACAATTATGAAACACCATCGATCGCACTTACATATAATAATGATCATTATCTATTTATACTTCTACTTAATGTGTGTGTGTTCTTTTTTTTAATTTTTAAGGCGTAGTCTTTGGGGATTTTCTAGCTGCTTTTTTGAATCGCATTAGATTTTTGCGACTTTTGCAATAATACGTTTTAATGAATAATTTATTTCAAGTAGTTAGAAATAACAAAAATTAATCTTTTATAATTTATTTCAATATTTTGCAGATTTACGGCCGAATATTGACACGCACGCAAACATCAAAAGCAAGCAAAGGTGAGTTTTAATTTAAAACCAAAACGGGCAATACTGTAAACAGTGATGCCAAAACTTTACAAACAAATATAATTTAAAATATAATAAAAAACTATTCATATTACGAGAATATATGTAACAAACTATTTTGTCTAACCTTAACTCTAATCGCTTTTGTTACATTTGAAGATACTAAATTTATCCATAAAGTCGCCAAATTAGCCGCACTGAACTTTAATAAAAAGTTGCGACTAGAATATAATTGGTGAATTTTTAAGAGATTTCGGATTTGATAAAAAAAATATATAAAATTTAGGGAAATGTATGAAATCTTTAGTCAACAGAACGATCATATGGAATTACTAAACTGACAACTGCGGACATTTTTAACTTTGATACAGTGAGCATAACATTCCCCTTCTTATAATGAGTTGCACTTTTTATAATTTCGTGCACTTGTTATAATGACTTGCCCTTTTTTGTAATGACTTCCATTTTTTATAATGAGTTGTGCTTTTTACGAT
Organism: Linnaemya tessellans; assembly: GCA_951800035.1. Taxonomy (NCBI): domain Eukaryota; kingdom Metazoa; phylum Arthropoda; class Insecta; order Diptera; family Tachinidae; genus Linnaemya; species Linnaemya tessellans. The sequence continues at coordinate 1,314,633 of OX637535.1, forward strand.
GACTTGCACTTTTTGTAATGACTTTCATTTTTTATGATGACTTGCACTTCTTATAATGACTTGCACTTTTTATGATGACTTGCATTTTTGATGAAGACTTGCACTTTTTATAATGACTTGCACTTTTTAGATGACTTGCACTTTTTACTATGACTTGCACTTTTTACTATAACTTGCACTTTTTATAATGACTTGCACTTCTTGTAATGACTTGCATTTTTTCTGATGACTTCCACTTTTTACCATGACTTGCACTTTTTATAATGACTTGCACTTTTTATAATGACTTGCATTTTTTATGATGACTTGCACTTTTTATAATGAATTGCACTTTTTATAATGACTTGCATTTTTTATGATGACTTGCACTATTTATAATGACTTGCACTTTTTATAATGACTTGCACTTTTTGTAATGACTTGCATTTTTTCTGATGACTTGCACTTTTTGTAATGACGTGCATTTTTTCTGATGACTTCCACTTTTTACGATGACTTGCACTTTTTATAATGACTTGCACTTTTTATGATCATTCGCACTTTTTATAATGACTTCCACTTTTTTCTTTAATAAAATAATAAATATGAAAACAACTCTGTGTGTCTATAATTTTTTCACGCTCAACCGCTGAACCGATTTAGATGAAATTTGACATAGAGATATTTTGAGATCCGAGGAATAACATAGAATAGTTTCTGTTTTTGGAAATGATCCTATTCAGATATCAAGGGTGGTCAACCACATATGAAATTATTAAACTGATAACCATGAACATTTTAAACTTTGATACAGTAAATTTAACAATGTATTTGTTTTTGGCAATGACTTTATGAGCGATCAAGGGTGGTCTAAAGTTTCTGAGGATATATGAAATCATGAAACTGGTAACTAAGAATGTTTTAAACTTTGCTACAGTGAGAATACGACACATCATTGGCATAACATACACATTAGCTGAAGTTTCACACATTCTTCGCTGACAGAGTCGTGGGTAACAGCTGGTATTAATTACAAAATATAATTTATTTTTAATATCCAGGTAACACAAAATATATTCCCAAATTACGTGTAACGGGAAAAGGGCGTCTTTGTAAACATAAAATTAATTTTTGTTATTAAATAAACAGACGACACGTTTGCTTGATGCAGCGTGGAAAATACGTCTTCAAAATAATTTCATTATTTAATTGGCAGACGAACAGCAAAAACTCTGTGCAATATTTCTCTCGCCCTTTTTGTAGCGCAACCTGAAATAAATGCCGTGAAAGTTGTGGTATTTTTATTATATTTCAATTTGCTACGATAATGAACCACAAACTACTCGCACTTAAGTTGTATTTGATGTTTTATTTTCGTCTTCTTTATGCTGTTTTCTGTGCCATTGAAATGGGGGAAGTTTAGAAAAGTAAATGAAGCTGCAAAGTAAATAATTTTAATGAACCAAACATTGAAATAGATATTTGCGAAATGGCATCCTTAGGAATCTAAGAAAGTTTGTTGGTTTTAACATTTAAGTAGAGATACAAACTAAATGGAAACTAAGCTATTGAAAACTTTTTCCCATTACATCATTACACAAAAAAAAGTTTTGCACAAAAAGTTTTTCTTTTTGAAGGGATTTCGAGGAACAAATCTTCATTAATAAAAGATTTATAAAAAACTTTAAATATCAAAAGTTTATTGATTAATTTATTTTACTTAAAAGAACCACAAACAGAAAACAGTTTTTGAGCCTAAAAAATATACTTTTTCAAATTAAAATAATTGATACCCCAATCCAATTGCAAATTCAGTTCTGTCCCTTGAAACAAGTGCCATGAGGAATTCAAAATAACCCTCTTGCAAATTATAAACAATTTAAATTTCAATTTCATGCCACAGCAATAGTTGTGAATGTAAATGTATTCACTTCTACACAAACAATGCCCTCCAGCTAAAAGCTTGTGTATAAAAAACACTCTACAAAAGTTTTCCAATGCAACTGACAACTTTTATTTGTATTTTTTTTTTATATTTTTTTACTAAATCTAAACGGAAATAAAAGTAAAAACTGGAACAAAAAGAAGGATTCAAAAGTATATTAAAACCTGTGAGCGCTCTACAATGGCCTTGGTCTATTGTTGCAAAAAAGGATGTTATCCTTTTTGTAATGGATGCAAGTTTTTAAAATATTTTAGTCTTCTATTTGAAATCTGTGGTCGAATATGAGTAATTTATATAAAAAGGATATTCAGCAAAAACTCGAAAAAACCCAGTCTTTAGAGCGCCATATTTAGCAGACTTGGGCCCAACTCGTGCATCCGCTAGTTTTTGACAAAAACTTTCGATCAAACCAATGTAACATAAATGGGGCTGATCATAGTTTCTTTTTTTTTTTTTGTCTAAAACGAGAGGAAGAACGTCTTAGACCCAAGTCAAATGCCGACTTTATTGTAAAAATACTCGGAAATAATTGCCAAAATCTCAAAATATCGCCATCTGATAAAGTCTCGATGTTTCTACAGCGCAAGAAGTTAATAAAATAACATATGCCATTATTGAAATGTAGGGTGCAACAAAAAGTTATTTTTGATGGTTAAAAAAACTTCAACTAAAAATGCAAATAAACGGAAATACACCAGAGCCCTTTAGCAGGGGGCATTTTAAGAACACTAAAGTAAATACGGCTGAATATCAAATCGAAATAAAAAATGCACGAAAAGTTTCCGTGCGTCTGTTGCACAACCAAAAAAGTTTAATTCCATTTTTTTTACCAGCAGTTCACACCCACAACAAGAACCACTAAAGGAAAAAGGTGACTGTGGGCCAAGCAAATGTTGGTGTAAAAGATAATTTCCATTTGATGAAGTCGCGCAGGCAGAAAGGATTATTTTCAGGATACTTTTTAACTTTTGAACATTTGGAAGAGAATAAAAGAAAGATAAGAGCAAAACGCATAGAAAAATATTGCAAATTTGTACAATTTTTTATTGGTGGACCACGTTGTAGTATTGCGGCCAGCAAAACATTTTTAAATGGCACAAGTTCAAATTACTCGACTCTAAAATGGACGAAATGCGCAGCTCGATTCGTAATGAATTTCTAAACCTCAGTGAATGTCAAGAAAGTTTGACATTCTCAGCTGTCAAATCATCGATAGTTGTCACGCGGCCAGCACCTCTTTCTCCCCCTCTCACTTTACAAATATGCATAATTATCAAATAAAAATTGAAATGCCATATTTCAAAAACCATCACTCAAACTCTGAACTGCAAACATTTTATTTGAAAGCAGCAACAAACAATTGATGTCATTAAAATTACTTTAAATTCGATTATATTCGTGATTTGTGTTTTATGGTGATTTTTTGCTAATTTTTTATTTGTTTTGCAAACCGTAAAACTAAAAATTTTGTACAGACAACAAAAAGTATTTTTTCATTAAAATGTCTACATCAATCTTTTTTGCTTTTTAACAATTAATAGTAGATTTTTTAACAAAAAATGTTTGAATATCTCCATTTCATGGGCGGGAATGAATTCTATTAAATTTTGTATAGAAGGAGGTGTTTCCTTAATAATTTGCATGCAAGCGACGAACAGACAAATACTTTAAAATTTGTATTCGAAAGACATTAATTTGATAAATAAACAGACCAAAAATGGCTCAAAGCTGCTTGTCAGGCGACAAGTTATTGCCAATTCGTTTTTTCAACAAATGGACCATCAATAATAAAAATGCATTCGAACAAATTGCATATGACACAAAAATAATTGTATTTCTTTTCAAATGCGTTTGCAAATTGAGCTGTCTAACCTTGACATTTATTTGAAATGAAAAATTCTAATTTTATTACGAACATGACTAATCCAAAACTACAGATGCATACATATTTACATATGATGTATGTACACATGCACATACTATTTAATAAAAATTATTATAGTGCATTTCAATAAAACCGCAGATTCGATTTTGTTACAATGTGGAGGGTATTTTATTTATTCTACAAATCACTTTTTAAGCAAGTGAAGGCAACGCAAGGTGACTAGAATACTTTGCTTTGAGTCTCAATTTATGTAAAGTGAGTTTTATATAAAACTTCTGAGTTTAAAATAAAATTAGCAAGAAGGACTTTGAAATAAAAATCCTCAAAACAGAGCAAAATACAACCCCCTTTTCAAGGGTTTCAGCTAGAGACGTGCGCGTGAGTAAAATTAAGCTCACTCAATTAAAATTAAGAAACTCAAATTTTTTTCACTCACGCACGGCAAAATTTAAAGCGCTCACAATCACGCACGCTCACGAAAGCATTATTTTAATCACGTACTTTCACGCAAATTTTTTCAAAATCGTCCGCACTTTCAGTAAAATTGTTGGCGCATGTGAAAGTATGCATCTCTGTAACATCCCTTTAGGAAATAAAATAATCGGTTTATAAAACCACTAATTATAAATGAAGTATTTTGCAACTGACTACAAATTGGTTTAAATCTAATGCAGATATCAACCAACCAAAAAAAAAACCTAAATATTTTGAATTTAATTTTTATTTTAAGTCATGAAATTTGCTTGAATTTTTATTTAAAATCAGTATCATCGTTGGAAAAAGATATCTTTTTTATTATTTTTTAATAAAAAATTGATTGGAACTTAACTATTTATAAACGAATTAATAAAAAAAGTGTTTTAAATAATTTAAATTAAACTGACTACAAAATGGTTGAAAAATAAGTAATTAGTAATCAATTAAAAAGTCATGCAGAGATGACCAATTGACTATCGCCTATGACATGCATATGTTAATATAATGGGTCGACGACAAGGAAAAAAGTCACTTTATACACTAGTTGTTCTCATTTAAAAACCAGTTTTAAGTTACTTAAAAATGTGTTTGACTTCCTACAGGGATAGATATGTATGTATGTGTGTGTGTGTACATACATATTTTTCCTTAGTATTAAAAATTCCAAGAAAAATTATCTTCTGTTTTGGGTGCGTGAATATTATACGCATTAAAAAGCATATACTATCACGTACGTTTCTAAATTTTTTAATCACTCTCACGCACGCACGACTGATTTTAATCAATTATAATCGCTACTTATGAAAAACATCACTAGACACGAAAAAATCACGACATTCGAACATCTCTAGTTTCAACCGACCATTCGTGCAAACTCAGACTAATTTTAAGCAGACATCAGAACACAACATTCTAAAACCACTCACATTGAAATAGTGCTTCAGGGAGCTCCAGCGAAATGCGCATCAATAACCAGTTTGAATTCTTAAATGATTTGGGCACGATTAAAATTAAAGTTTTATGTTGATTTCTTTTCCAAAAAAGAGTGCTAAATTTTTTGCACTTTTCAATGGAAAATGGTCACATTATGGCTTTTGAAAATAGTGAATTTATTGGAAATTGATCTACCATCTCCTATGAAGATGTGTTTTATTTTGAAATTGCTCCTAATTGTGGTTTTTTAAATAAAAAGTGACAAAATGTTACATATTTTCCAGAAAAGAAATCGCGATTAGTGTTGAAGATTCCTTTCAATTTTTTCTAACCCAAATCTTCGGCTCGGAAAAATTCAGCATTTTCTTATATGGTGTTCAGACATGAATTTTTAATTGAGTCAATAATAAGTTAATTGAAAAGTGTTCACACATACTGAATACAGCTAACTTAATTAGCGTTTGACAGCAGCTGACAAAAGATGTTGTTTACATTGCTGCTTCACTGGCGTCGTTCCATAAAATGCGCTATCTTTTTGCCCTTGGACCTGTTGTTGTACGAAATAAATTTTTTTTTTCATTTGTTTTAATTGTTAATCAAAAACTTTTATTTTAAAAACTCAACCTCAACTTGACTCGCCATTTTTTTCTGTGAATTTGTTTACATATGAGTTGTCAAATTTCATAAAGTTTGTTCAGTAGGCATTATGGTGCTCACTAAACAAACTTTTACACTGCTGCATTTTAGACCTTGCTCAATTTTATAGACAATTAAGCGTTAATTGATCAATTAGCTAATTAAAATTTTGTATGGGTAATTGAGCTCAATAATGCGTAAATAGCGATAAACTCAATTAAGGCGTATGTCTGAACACCATATTAAGTTTTTTTATTCCCGAAAAGAATAATAAAGCATTTAAATTGTGTAACTCCCCAGTCTCGGTTAAATAGCTTCAAGCAGCTAAAAGTAATGCGCATTTCATATGTCGCGAGCAATAAGCGAAAATATTTTATATTTAAATATTGAATTAATTGCAAAACAAAGTTTGAACAGCTTTTTTTTATTTCCACAATATGACTGCGGGGAATTTCATCTGTTTGTCTATTTGCAAGTTAAGAAGAAACAAACAGAACAAATGCCATTCCTAAGCAGCTCGCAATCCATGTCATGAAGCCACAATTCGAGCAAATGCTACTCGTGTTTGTGTTCCACCACAGAAAACTATAAATTAATAGTTTTATTTCAGTTCCTAATGCCTCCACATTTCAATGCAAATATTTACATTACAGATAATGAAATAAAAATAAAAAAAAAAAAACTTAAATATTTTGCAATAATAAAAAAGGAATAAAATAGAATTTCAAACTCAAAACGTTTAAATGGAATTATTTCTTTGAATGTGAAATAAATACTTTTTGCACACAGAATGCACGTTCATCAGCAACAAAAGCTTTAAGCAGCAGCGTTTGTTACGTTTAAGTGACGGACACACTCACTAAAGGATGAGCGTAGTGTAGTGTATTTTAATAATATTGTTTTAAGGTAAAATAAAAAGGTAAGTATTTCTAAGCACTTCTGCCGCTTTAGTCCAGCGTTCGCACGCCGTATTGTTTTGAGAACCAATAAAACACTTGTTTGCCTTGTGTTAAGATTAATTCTGATTTTATTAAACTTATTTCTGCACTTATATACTAAACTTATGTCTGTTCAGCATAATTGAATCTAGTATTGATTTTGCATAATGGAATGAAATTTACAAAAAAAATATCTAAATGTGGCAACTAAGTATTTTTACGACTTTGTGTACGTCAATGAACTTCATGGTGTTGGAAGAACTTTTTGAAACCAAATTGCAACTAAGCATTTTTGTGTTCATGGTCAAGTTGTATTTAAAATGTGCCAAGTTCATTGACGTAGTTATGCTGTAATTTAATATGAACAATATTATTATGAAATGTGTTTTTGTATTGTGTTAAAAGGGTGGTGCATAAGTATGTGTACACTACACCCTTACCCTTTCAGATTTGGGTTTTATTAAAAATAGACATTTTTTTTTTTTGTTAAATTTAAATTTTAGATAAAACTTGTTTAGTAATTTTTACATTATATTTTAATAAATTTTGTGTTGGCTTAAGTGTAAGTATAAAGTAAGAGATTAAGGTCTTAATATTAATTTTCTTTTATTCTTTGGTGGATATATATTTTTTTAATAAATTTTTATGTATTAATTTTTCTTTATTATTTTCAGTTTCTATTAGTACATTTACCTCTTTTATATCTAATATCTTGTATGGACCTTTGTAAGGTGGTTCATTTTTTCTCCTATTTACTACTTTAACCAATACTAAATCTCCTATTTTAATGTCTATGCTATTCTGCTTATTAACTGACTTTAATTTTCTTTTCGTTTTAACTTCTAAAATTATATCTCTTGCTCTTTTTAGTGAGTAATTAAGTCTAGCTTTCAATTCATTTGTATAATTATCAAGATTGTAAAGTTTTTCATGCTTTCTGAATTCATCATTTGGTAGTCGAGGAATTTTTCCAAATACCAATTCAAATGGTGAATAGTCTGTGTCACTATTGGGTGTTGTGTTAAAGGCAAACGTAAAGTATGGTATCCATTCGTGCCAATTTGTATCTTCCACAAAATTTATAAAGTACTCGTTTAGAACTTTATGGTTTCGTTCTATGGTACCTAGAGTCTCGTGGTGGTACGGGGTTGAGAAATGTTGGTTTATTTTTAATAAATCACAAATCTCTTTCATTAATTCATTTGTAAATTCTGTACCTTTATCAGTTTTTAAAATGTTAAATAGTCCATACTTTAGAACTACTTGTTCTACTAAAGTTTTAGCTACTGACTTTGCATCTTTTGTTACTATAGGGTACGCTATCACATATTTTGTTAATTCGCATTGCATTGTAAGTATATATCTATAATTGTCCGATGGTCGCAGAGGACCTACTGTGTCTACTACTACTGTGTCGAAACTCTGTGTAGGTGTGTCTGTAATAGTAAAAGGTTCTTTTGTATGTTTATATTGTTTATTTTTCTGACATGAATCGCAAGTTTTTATGTAATTTTTTACCATTCTGTTCATATTTTTCCATATGTATCTTTGTTTTAATTTGGAAATAGTTTTTCTAATTCCGAAATGTCCACTATATGGTTTATTGTGGAATTCTTCAATCAATCTATACTGTTTTATATTCTCATTTATTCTCTTTGGCATTTTATAAATTATTATTTCAATTTCGTTATTCTGCAGATTATTATATTCTTCTTTCAATTTCTCGGCCGTTATATATTTAAATATTTCATCATTATTATATAGTACGTACTTTTTAATTTTTAAATTCTTTAATTTTAATAAAAGTTTCTCCATAAATGTTTCGGAAAACATAGGATTTTCGCTTTTATTACATATTATACTTGTAATATTTTTATTCAATGCATTGGTTTCTTTATCTTTCATATCTTTTAATTCGTGCTGCAGCTTTTTATCATATATAAATTTTATTCTTTGAAGCTTCTTAATATCATTAATTGACGTGCATTCCCACATACGGAGGTGATCAGTCTCTTTTGGAGATATGCCGTTCTTTTCTTTATTTTTCTCTAATATTTTGTTCTTATTTTGGTTAACCATTCCGCGCGTTATTGCCAATGTTTTCTTTTCTTTTTCATCAATATAGATTGGAATCATGTCTTTTAATATTTGCGAATTTATTTCAATTCTTGATAATGCATCTGCGTTTGTATTATTTGAACCTTTTTTGTATACAATATCAAAGTCATAGTCTGATAGTTCTAGTCTAATTCTAGTTAATTTGGAGGATGGATTTTTATGTGAAAATAGAGCAATGAGTGGTCTGTGATCTGTAACAACCGTAAATTTTCTGCCGTATAGGTAAGGTCGGAAAAATTGTATGCCCCAGTGTATTCCTAGCAATTCTTTTTCGATTACAGATTTATTTCTTTCATGTTTGTTAAGGGATTTACTAGCGTAAGAAATGGGTAAGTCACTTCCAATGTTGCCTTGTGAAAGTATTGCACCTAACGCAACATTTGATGCGTCTGTAGTTAGTATGAACCGTTTATTGAAATCTGGATATTGTAGTATAGGTGGGTTTTTTAGGCTGTCTCTTAAAGTATCAAATGCCTTTTGGCAATCTTCTGTCCAGTTGAAAGTTATCTTTTTTTTTAGTAAATTATTCAAACTGTTAGCCGTTTTGGCAAAGTCTGGTATAAACCGTCTATAGTAATTGCAAAAAGCAATAAATCTTCTAACGTCATCAGCGTTTCTGGGTACAGGATATTTTTCGATTACTTCATATTTTGTCGGATCGGTTTTGATACCGTCCTTTGTGATTAAGTGTCCTAGGTATAAAACTTCTGGTTTTAGGAAACAACATTTTTCAGCATTAAGTTTCAAATTATAATGTTTAAGTCTTTCAAATACTTTAATGAGATTCTTATTGTGGTGTTTTAGACTGCAACCGAAAACAATTATGTCGTCAACATATAAAAACGCTTCTGTTTCTAACCCTGATAATGCTATAGTTAACATTCTCTGGAAGCTGTTTGATGATATTTTTAATCCGAAGGGTAACCTATTAAATTGATAATGTCCACTATTGGTGGAAAATGCTGTTAGAGGTCGTGACTCATGGTCTAGTTCGATTTGATGGAAAGAACTTGTCATGTCTAGGGTAGAAAAATATTTAGCTCTTCCTAATTTGTCTAATATATCATCTAGTCTTGTTAAAGGAAATTTGTCATTTACTATTTTATTATTTAAACGTCTGTAGTCTACGACCAAACGCCATTTCTTTACATCGTCTTGTCCTTTTTTGGGCACTAGAAGTAATGGTGAGTTATATGGGCTAGTTGATGGTTCAATAATGTCTTCTTTCAGTAGTCCTTGTACTTGTTTGTCTATTTCACTTAGTTGTGTTTGTGGTAGACGGTAATTTTTTATATATACTGGTGTATTATCTGTAAGTTCAATGTTCTGTTTGTAGAAATTATTGGTTGTTAATTTTTCATCTTCAAGGTGAAATATTTCTTGGTATTGTCGCAAAATTTTGTATAGTATGTGTTTATTTTCTTGATTAAAATCTTGAAAGTTCACTGCTTTAAGGAGTTTTTGGAATCTTTCTTCCGAAAAGTTCTGATCTGTGGCTTTAAAAATATGAAAATGTATAAGTGGTATTGTAGATATATTTACGCTTGAAATTTTTGTCGGTAATTCTGTAGTGTTTAAGATTTTGACGTGCCTGTAGCCCTCTTTTGGTACAATTGTATTTGCTACGAAAATGCCCTTTTGTATTTCTTTATTACATACTACGCTATCCTCATTAATGTTAATATTTATTCTTACAATTTTTTCCGATCTTGGCGGTATAATGATAGTTTTTAAATGTTCGGTATTAATTTCGATTGGAATCGTTATTTTTTCTCCATTAATAAACGCATTTATTTTGTATGTATCATAATCTATTTTGCAACTGTATCTGTAGAAGAAATCTATTCCTAAAATTCCATCGGTTCTAATTGGAAAGTCATTATTAACTATATAAAATTTATGTGTTATTTCCTGTTCATTTAATTTGAAATCTAGGTTTGTTGATCCGAGAGTATATATCGAATCTTGTGTTATACCATTAAGTTTACAAATGTCTTCGTTGAATATGTTATAGCCATACAGGACATTTTCTTTACATAGAGATATGTCTGAACCAGTGTCTATTAAGAAAGTTAAATTGTAGTTTATGTTTTTAACTGATAAGTAGATAAAATTTGATGTGTCTGTTTTTATGGTAAATATTCTTAGTTTTCCCTTATTGGAGTATCGTTCCGAAACTCCAGGGTATGGTCGTTTCCCTGTTGTATAGTGTTGACATTAGTTTGGCTGTATCTTTGGTTAAATCTAGGATTGTTGTGGAGATTTTGGTCTCTATATCTGGAATTGTTGTAGTCGTTTTGATAATTTCTCCTATTGTTATTTCGGTTAAAGTTCACATTGTTATACGTGCTTCTTTGGTTTTTATTAAAATTGTTATGTTGTTGAGTGGTATTATAATTTATTCTGTTTCTGTTTGGTATATATCTAAAGTTTGGATTATTTCTTTTAGTGTTCCTAAATCCTGAATTATTCGCGTTTGTACCATTATAACTACCTCTTGTATTGTTATTTATTCGCAAAGTTTTAAATGTATCGGATAGTTCTAATGACCTTTCTTGTGCACTTGCAATGTCATAAGCTTGTGATATTGTTTTAGGCTGAGCTGCTATCACAGCGGTTCTTATGTCACTGTATAAACCTTCTTGAAAAGTTTCCAATGCTAATTTTTCATTCAAAGCCCTAATCGTAGAGCGAGCTACTTCGTTTGGACTTTCTCCTAATTCAGATATTTGTATTAATGTCAATTCTGCAATTAGTGTGCTAATTTTTTCTTTGTAATTTAGTACATTGCCTTTTTGTCTGGTATTTTTTAATGCGAAATGTATGCTACTAGCTGTTGTAGTTGTTCTAAAATTTCTGGTAAGGCATGTTTTTAGTTGTTCAAAAGTTTCGGGTATATTTTCTATCATTAAAATGTCTCTGACTTTATCTGTTAATTTTATTGCTACAATATATTTAATTAGATTTTTCTTCCCTTGATCATTAAGTTCAGAGTAGACAATTTCAATCATTGAAAAAAATATATTAAGATGTTTTGCTTTTCCGTCAAAGACTGGAATTGTATCAGAAGCTTTTTTGCTATCGAAATTCGACATGATTATAGAATTTTCAATTTCTGATGAAAGTTTCAATTCTTCTCCTTTATGTACCGTTAACAGTTCAATTGCTGTTAATTTTAATTTTTTAAATTCCTCAATTTTCTTTTCTCTTAAAGTTTTAGGTAGATATCCTGCTAATTTGCCAAATTTCTTACATAGTTGGTTAATCAAATTGTATTTTTCTTTTATAGTATCTTCTGTGTATTTTCTGTTTCTTGATTTCTTAGCATTTGTTATTAATTGTTGAATTTCTTGAAAAATTTGATCCATATGATTTACTTATTTATACAATATATATTTTTATTTTATATATATATATATTTTTTTTGTAAGTCTAAAAAAAAAATCTTATTGTCTATTAAACATTTTGGACATTAGTCCGTACAATTTGTTTTTTCACATATTGTTTTGCAAAATGCCATAATGCTATTAAAATAAAAACTACTAAAAAAATTATTACGATGTCTTGGCTTATTGCGATCTTGTTGTCATTTATGGCGTAGGCATTGGCCTGTCCTTCGACGTTTGCGTCTGCTATACCTATTTTAATTTCTTCCAAAATTAAATGTTTTTTGTCTTCTTCTGTTACTTCAAATGTATGTAGTTGGTTCATTAAGTTGTTTTCCAGCCTTTGTCTTTTAAATTTTTGAGTTCCGCAATTAAGATTTTCTTTTGAGCGCCTTCACTTATGTTTATTACTCTTTGCAGGTCTTTGCAGGCTTGTTGGAATCTATGTTTCCTCCCTCCTTTCTTTTTCTTTTTTGGGGCTGTTGTCAGCCTAAATTGTTGCAGTTAAATTTAGCATTAGTTTAAATGTTTGGCAGGATCGCCATGTAGTGTATTTTAATAATATTGTTTTAAGGTAAAATAAAAAGGTAAGTATTTCTAAGCACTTCTGCCGCTTTAGTCCAGCGTTCGCACGCCGTATTGTTTTGAGAACCAATAAAACACTTGTTTGCCTTGTGTTAAGATTAATTCTGATTTTATTAAACTTATTTCTGCACTTATATACTAAACTTATGTCTGTTCAGCATAATTGAATCTAGTATTGATTTTGCATAATGGAATGAAATTTACAAAAAAAATATCTAAATGTGGCAACTAAGTATTTTTACGACTTTGTGTACGTCAATGAACTTCATGGTGTTGGAAGAACTTTTTGAAACCAAATTGCAACTAAGCATTTTTGTGTTCATGGTCAAGTTGTATTTAAAATGTGCCAAGTTCATTGACGTAGTTATGCTGTAATTTAATATGAACAATATTATTATGAAATGTGTTTTTGTATTGTGTTAAAAGGGTGGTGCATAAGTATGTGTACACTACACCCTTACCCTTTCAGATTTGGGTTTTATTAAAAATAGACATTTTTTTTTTTTTGTTAAATTTAAATTTTAGATAAAACTTGTTTAGTAATTTTTACATTATATTTTAATAAATTTTGTGTTGGCTTAAGTGTAAGTATAAAGTAAGAGATTAAGGTCTTAATATTAATTTTCTTTTATTCTTTGGTGGATATATATTTTTTTAATAAATTTTTATGTATTAATTTTTCTTTATTATTTTCAGTTTCTATTAGTACATTTACCTCTTTTATATCTAATATCTTGTATGGACCTTTGTAAGGTGGTTCATTTTTTCTCCTATTTACTACTTTAACCAATACTAAATCTCCTATTTTAATGTCTATGCTATTCTGCTTATTAACTGACTTTAATTTTCTTTTCGTTTTAACTTCTAAAATTATATCTCTTGCTCTTTTTAGTGAGTAATTAAGTCTAGCTTTCAATTCATTTGTATAATTATCAAGATTGTAAAGTTTTTCATGCTTTCTGAATTCATCATTTGGTAGTCGAGGAATTTTTCCAAATACCAATTCAAATGGTGAATAGTCTGTGTCACTATTGGGTGTTGTGTTAAAGGCAAACGTAAAGTATGGTATCCATTCGTGCCAATTTGTATCTTCCACAAAATTTATAAAGTACTCGTTTAGAACTTTATGGTTTCGTTCTATGGTACCTAGAGTCTCGTGGTGGTACGGGGTTGAGAAATGTTGGTTTATTTTTAATAAATCACAAATCTCTTTCATTAATTCATTTGTAAATTCTGTACCTTTATCAGTTTTTAAAATGTTAAATAGTCCATACTTTAGAACTACTTGTTCTACTAAAGTTTTAGCTACTGACTTTGCATCTTTTGTTACTATAGGGTACGCTATCACATATTTTGTTAATTCGCATTGCATTGTAAGTATATATCTATAATTGTCCGATGGTCGCAGAGGACCTACTGTGTCTACTACTACTGTGTCGAAACTCTGTGTAGGTGTGTCTGTAATAGTAAAAGGTTCTTTTGTATGTTTATATTGTTTATTTTTCTGACATGAATCGCAAGTTTTTATGTAATTTTTTACCATTCTGTTCATATTTTTCCATATGTATCTTTGTTTTAATTTGGAAATAGTTTTTCTAATTCCGAAATGTCCACTATATGGTTTATTGTGGAATTCTTCAATCAATCTATACTGTTTTATATTCTCATTTATTCTCTTTGGCATTTTATAAATTATTATTTCAATTTCGTTATTCTGCAGATTATTATATTCTTCTTTCAATTTCTCGGCCGTTATATATTTAAATATTTCATCATTATTATATAGTACGTACTTTTTAATTTTTAAATTCTTTAATTTTAATAAAAGTTTCTCCATAAATGTTTCGGAAAACATAGGATTTTCGCTTTTATTACATATTATACTTGTAATATTTTTATTCAATGCATTGGTTTCTTTATCTTTCATATCTTTTAATTCGTGCTGCAGCTTTTTATCATATATAAATTTTATTCTTTGAAGCTTCTTAATATCATTAATTGACGTGCATTCCCACATACGGAGGTGATCAGTCTCTTTTGGAGATATGCCGTTCTTTTCTTTATTTTTCTCTAATATTTTGTTCTTATTTTGGTTAACCATTCCGCGCGTTATTGCCAATGTTTTCTTTTCTTTTTCATCAATATAGATTGGAATCATGTCTTTTAATATTTGCGAATTTATTTCAATTCTTGATAATGCATCTGCGTTTGTATTATTTGAACCTTTTTTGTATACAATATCAAAGTCATAGTCTGATAGTTCTAGTCTAATTCTAGTTAATTTGGAGGATGGATTTTTATGTGAAAATAGAGCAATGAGTGGTCTGTGATCTGTAACAACCGTAAATTTTCTGCCGTATAGGTAAGGTCGGAAAAATTGTATGCCCCAGTGTATTCCTAGCAATTCTTTTTCGATTACAGATTTATTTCTTTCATGTTTGTTAAGGGATTTACTAGCGTAAGAAATGGGTAAGTCACTTCCAATGTTGCCTTGTGAAAGTATTGCACCTAACGCAACATTTGATGCGTCTGTAGTTAGTATGAACCGTTTATTGAAATCTGGATATTGTAGTATAGGTGGGTTTTTTAGGCTGTCTCTTAAAGTATCAAATGCCTTTTGGCAATCTTCTGTCCAGTTGAAAGTTATCTTTTTTTTTAGTAAATTATTCAAACTGTTAGCCGTTTTGGCAAAGTCTGGTATAAACCGTCTATAGTAATTGCAAAAAGCAATAAATCTTCTAACGTCATCAGCGTTTCTGGGTACAGGATATTTTTCGATTACTTCATATTTTGTCGGATCGGTTTTGATACCGTCCTTTGTGATTAAGTGTCCTAGGTATAAAACTTCTGGTTTTAGGAAACAACATTTTTCAGCATTAAGTTTCAAATTATAATGTTTAAGTCTTTCAAATACTTTAATGAGATTCTTATTGTGGTGTTTTAGACTGCAACCGAAAACAATTATGTCGTCAACATATAAAAACGCTTCTGTTTCTAACCCTGATAATGCTATAGTTAACATTCTCTGGAAGCTGTTTGATGATATTTTTAATCCGAAGGGTAACCTATTAAATTGATAATGTCCACTATTGGTGGAAAATGCTGTTAGAGGTCGTGACTCATGGTCTAGTTCGATTTGATGGAAAGAACTTGTCATGTCTAGGGTAGAAAAATATTTAGCTCTTCCTAATTTGTCTAATATATCATCTAGTCTTGTTAAAGGAAATTTGTCATTTACTATTTTATTATTTAAACGTCTGTAGTCTACGACCAAACGCCATTTCTTTACATCGTCTTGTCCTTTTTTGGGCACTAGAAGTAATGGTGAGTTATATGGGCTAGTTGATGGTTCAATAATGTCTTCTTTCAGTAGTCCTTGTACTTGTTTGTCTATTTCACTTAGTTGTGTTTGTGGTAGACGGTAATTTTTTATATATACTGGTGTATTATCTGTAAGTTCAATGTTCTGTTTGTAGAAATTATTGGTTGTTAATTTTTCATCTTCAAGGTGAAATATTTCTTGGTATTGTCGCAAAATTTTGTATAGTATGTGTTTATTTTCTTGATTAAAATCTTGAAAGTTCACTGCTTTAAGGAGTTTTTGGAATCTTTCTTCCGAAAAGTTCTGATCTGTGGCTTTAAAAATATGAAAATGTATAAGTGGTATTGTAGATATATTTACGCTTGAAATTTTTGTCGGTAATTCTGTAGTGTTTAAGATTTTGACGTGCCTGTAGCCCTCTTTTGGTACAATTGTATTTGCTACGAAAATGCCCTTTTGTATTTCTTTATTACATACTACGCTATCCTCATTAATGTTAATATTTATTCTTACAATTTTTTCCGATCTTGGCGGTATAATGATAGTTTTTAAATGTTCGGTATTAATTTCGATTGGAATCGTTATTTTTTCTCCATTAATAAACGCATTTATTTTGTATGTATCATAATCTATTTTGCAACTGTATCTGTAGAAGAAATCTATTCCTAAAATTCCATCGGTTCTAATTGGAAAGTCATTATTAACTATATAAAATTTATGTGTTATTTCCTGTTCATTTAATTTGAAATCTAGGTTTGTTGATCCGAGAGTATATATCGAATCTTGTGTTATACCATTAAGTTTACAAATGTCTTCGTTGAATATGTTATAGCCATACAGGACATTTTCTTTACATAGAGATATGTCTGAACCAGTGTCTATTAAGAAAGTTAAATTGTAGTTTATGTTTTTAACTGATAAGTAGATAAAATTTGATGTGTCTGTTTTTATGGTAAATATTCTTAGTTTTCCCTTATTGGAGTATCGTTCCGAAACTCCAGGGTATGGTCGTTTCCCTGTTGTATAGTGTTGACATTAGTTTGGCTGTATCTTTGGTTAAATCTAGGATTGTTGTGGAGATTTTGGTCTCTATATCTGGAATTGTTGTAGTCGTTTTGATAATTTCTCCTATTGTTATTTCGGTTAAAGTTCACATTGTTATACGTGCTTCTTTGGTTTTTATTAAAATTGTTATGTTGTTGAGTGGTATTATAATTTATTCTGTTTCTGTTTGGTATATATCTAAAGTTTGGATTATTTCTTTTAGTGTTCCTAAATCCTGAATTATTCGCGTTTGTACCATTATAACTACCTCTTGTATTGTTATTTATTCGCAAAGTTTTAAATGTATCGGATAGTTCTAATGACCTTTCTTGTGCACTTGCAATGTCATAAGCTTGTGATATTGTTTTAGGCTGAGCTGCTATCACAGCGGTTCTTATGTCACTGTATAAACCTTCTTGAAAAGTTTCCAATGCTAATTTTTCATTCAAAGCCCTAATCGTAGAGCGAGCTACTTCGTTTGGACTTTCTCCTAATTCAGATATTTGTATTAATGTCAATTCTGCAATTAGTGTGCTAATTTTTTCTTTGTAATTTAGTACATTGCCTTTTTGTCTGGTATTTTTTAATGCGAAATGTATGCTACTAGCTGTTGTAGTTGTTCTAAAATTTCTGGTAAGGCATGTTTTTAGTTGTTCAAAAGTTTCGGGTATATTTTCTATCATTAAAATGTCTCTGACTTTATCTGTTAATTTTATTGCTACAATATATTTAATTAGATTTTTCTTCCCTTGATCATTAAGTTCAGAGTAGACAATTTCAATCATTGAAAAAAATATATTAAGATGTTTTGCTTTTCCGTCAAAGACTGGAATTGTATCAGAAGCTTTTTTGCTATCGAAATTCGACATGATTATAGAATTTTCAATTTCTGATGAAAGTTTCAATTCTTCTCCTTTATGTACCGTTAACAGTTCAATTGCTGTTAATTTTAATTTTTTAAATTCCTCAATTTTCTTTTCTCTTAAAGTTTTAGGTAGATATCCTGCTAATTTGCCAAATTTCTTACATAGTTGGTTAATCAAATTGTATTTTTCTTTTATAGTATCTTCTGTGTATTTTCTGTTTCTTGATTTCTTAGCATTTGTTATTAATTGTTGAATTTCTTGAAAAATTTGATCCATATGATTTACTTATTTATACAATATATATTTTTATTTTATATATATATATATTTTTTTTGTAAGTCTAAAAAAAAAATCTTATTGTCTATTAAACATTTTGGACATTAGTCCGTACAATTTGTTTTTTCACATATTGTTTTGCAAAATGCCATAATGCTATTAAAATAAAAACTACTAAAAAAATTATTACGATGTCTTGGCTTATTGCGATCTTGTTGTCATTTATGGCGTAGGCATTGGCCTGTCCTTCGACGTTTGCGTCTGCTATACCTATTTTAATTTCTTCCAAAATTAAATGTTTTTTGTCTTCTTCTGTTACTTCAAATGTATGTAGTTGGTTCATTAAGTTGTTTTCCAGCCTTTGTCTTTTAAATTTTTGAGTTCCGCAATTAAGATTTTCTTTTGAGCGCCTTCACTTATGTTTATTACTCTTTGCAGGTCTTTGCAGGCTTGTTGGAATCTATGTTTCCTCCCTCCTTTCTTTTTCTTTTTTGGGGCTGTTGTCAGCCTAAATTGTTGCAGTTAAATTTAGCATTAGTTTAAATGTTTGGCAGGATCGCCATGTAGTGTATTTTAATAATATTGTTTTAAGGTAAAATAAAAAGGTAAGTATTTCTAAGCACTTCTGCCGCTTTAGTCCAGCGTTCGCACGCCGTATTGTTTTGAGAACCAATAAAACACTTGTTTGCCTTGTGTTAAGATTAATTCTGATTTTATTAAACTTATTTCTGCACTTATATACTAAACTTATGTCTGTTCAGCATAATTGAATCTAGTATTGATTTTGCATAATGGAATGAAATTTACAAAAAAAATATCTAAATGTGGCAACTAAGTATTTTTACGACTTTGTGTACGTCAATGAACTTCATGGTGTTGGAAGAACTTTTTGAAACCAAATTGCAACTAAGCATTTTTGTGTTCATGGTCAAGTTGTATTTAAAATGTGCCAAGTTCATTGACGTAGTTATGCTGTAATTTAATATGAACAATATTATTATGAAATGTGTTTTTGTATTGTGTTAAAAGGGTGGTGCATAAGTATGTGTACACTACACCCTTACCCTTTCAGATTTGGGTTTTATTAAAAATAGACATTTTTTTTTTTTTGTTAAATTTAAATTTTAGATAAAACTTGTTTAGTAATTTTTACATTATATTTTAATAAATTTTGTGTTGGCTTAAGTGTAAGTATAAAGTAAGAGATTAAGGTCTTAATATTAATTTTCTTTTATTCTTTGGTGGATATATATTTTTTTAATAAATTTTTATGTATTAATTTTTCTTTATTATTTTCAGTTTCTATTAGTACATTTACCTCTTTTATATCTAATATCTTGTATGGACCTTTGTAAGGTGGTTCATTTTTTCTCCTATTTACTACTTTAACCAATACTAAATCTCCTATTTTAATGTCTATGCTATTCTGCTTATTAACTGACTTTAATTTTCTTTTCGTTTTAACTTCTAAAATTATATCTCTTGCTCTTTTTAGTGAGTAATTAAGTCTAGCTTTCAATTCATTTGTATAATTATCAAGATTGTAAAGTTTTTCATGCTTTCTGAATTCATCATTTGGTAGTCGAGGAATTTTTCCAAATACCAATTCAAATGGTGAATAGTCTGTGTCACTATTGGGTGTTGTGTTAAAGGCAAACGTAAAGTATGGTATCCATTCGTGCCAATTTGTATCTTCCACAAAATTTATAAAGTACTCGTTTAGAACTTTATGGTTT
The DNA here is from genome assembly GCA_951800035.1 of Linnaemya tessellans. Lineage (NCBI taxonomy): Eukaryota > Metazoa > Arthropoda > Insecta > Diptera > Tachinidae > Linnaemya > Linnaemya tessellans. The sequence goes on from OX637535.1 coordinate 1,334,759, forward strand.
CGTTCTATGGTACCTAGAGTCTCGTGGTGGTACGGGGTTGAGAAATGTTGGTTTATTTTTAATAAATCACAAATCTCTTTCATTAATTCATTTGTAAATTCTGTACCTTTATCAGTTTTTAAAATGTTAAATAGTCCATACTTTAGAACTACTTGTTCTACTAAAGTTTTAGCTACTGACTTTGCATCTTTTGTTACTATAGGGTACGCTATCACATATTTTGTTAATTCGCATTGCATTGTAAGTATATATCTATAATTGTCCGATGGTCGCAGAGGACCTACTGTGTCTACTACTACTGTGTCGAAACTCTGTGTAGGTGTGTCTGTAATAGTAAAAGGTTCTTTTGTATGTTTATATTGTTTATTTTTCTGACATGAATCGCAAGTTTTTATGTAATTTTTTACCATTCTGTTCATATTTTTCCATATGTATCTTTGTTTTAATTTGGAAATAGTTTTTCTAATTCCGAAATGTCCACTATATGGTTTATTGTGGAATTCTTCAATCAATCTATACTGTTTTATATTCTCATTTATTCTCTTTGGCATTTTATAAATTATTATTTCAATTTCGTTATTCTGCAGATTATTATATTCTTCTTTCAATTTCTCGGCCGTTATATATTTAAATATTTCATCATTATTATATAGTACGTACTTTTTAATTTTTAAATTCTTTAATTTTAATAAAAGTTTCTCCATAAATGTTTCGGAAAACATAGGATTTTCGCTTTTATTACATATTATACTTGTAATATTTTTATTCAATGCATTGGTTTCTTTATCTTTCATATCTTTTAATTCGTGCTGCAGCTTTTTATCATATATAAATTTTATTCTTTGAAGCTTCTTAATATCATTAATTGACGTGCATTCCCACATACGGAGGTGATCAGTCTCTTTTGGAGATATGCCGTTCTTTTCTTTATTTTTCTCTAATATTTTGTTCTTATTTTGGTTAACCATTCCGCGCGTTATTGCCAATGTTTTCTTTTCTTTTTCATCAATATAGATTGGAATCATGTCTTTTAATATTTGCGAATTTATTTCAATTCTTGATAATGCATCTGCGTTTGTATTATTTGAACCTTTTTTGTATACAATATCAAAGTCATAGTCTGATAGTTCTAGTCTAATTCTAGTTAATTTGGAGGATGGATTTTTATGTGAAAATAGAGCAATGAGTGGTCTGTGATCTGTAACAACCGTAAATTTTCTGCCGTATAGGTAAGGTCGGAAAAATTGTATGCCCCAGTGTATTCCTAGCAATTCTTTTTCGATTACAGATTTATTTCTTTCATGTTTGTTAAGGGATTTACTAGCGTAAGAAATGGGTAAGTCACTTCCAATGTTGCCTTGTGAAAGTATTGCACCTAACGCAACATTTGATGCGTCTGTAGTTAGTATGAACCGTTTATTGAAATCTGGATATTGTAGTATAGGTGGGTTTTTTAGGCTGTCTCTTAAAGTATCAAATGCCTTTTGGCAATCTTCTGTCCAGTTGAAAGTTATCTTTTTTTTTAGTAAATTATTCAAACTGTTAGCCGTTTTGGCAAAGTCTGGTATAAACCGTCTATAGTAATTGCAAAAAGCAATAAATCTTCTAACGTCATCAGCGTTTCTGGGTACAGGATATTTTTCGATTACTTCATATTTTGTCGGATCGGTTTTGATACCGTCCTTTGTGATTAAGTGTCCTAGGTATAAAACTTCTGGTTTTAGGAAACAACATTTTTCAGCATTAAGTTTCAAATTATAATGTTTAAGTCTTTCAAATACTTTAATGAGATTCTTATTGTGGTGTTTTAGACTGCAACCGAAAACAATTATGTCGTCAACATATAAAAACGCTTCTGTTTCTAACCCTGATAATGCTATAGTTAACATTCTCTGGAAGCTGTTTGATGATATTTTTAATCCGAAGGGTAACCTATTAAATTGATAATGTCCACTATTGGTGGAAAATGCTGTTAGAGGTCGTGACTCATGGTCTAGTTCGATTTGATGGAAAGAACTTGTCATGTCTAGGGTAGAAAAATATTTAGCTCTTCCTAATTTGTCTAATATATCATCTAGTCTTGTTAAAGGAAATTTGTCATTTACTATTTTATTATTTAAACGTCTGTAGTCTACGACCAAACGCCATTTCTTTACATCGTCTTGTCCTTTTTTGGGCACTAGAAGTAATGGTGAGTTATATGGGCTAGTTGATGGTTCAATAATGTCTTCTTTCAGTAGTCCTTGTACTTGTTTGTCTATTTCACTTAGTTGTGTTTGTGGTAGACGGTAATTTTTTATATATACTGGTGTATTATCTGTAAGTTCAATGTTCTGTTTGTAGAAATTATTGGTTGTTAATTTTTCATCTTCAAGGTGAAATATTTCTTGGTATTGTCGCAAAATTTTGTATAGTATGTGTTTATTTTCTTGATTAAAATCTTGAAAGTTCACTGCTTTAAGGAGTTTTTGGAATCTTTCTTCCGAAAAGTTCTGATCTGTGGCTTTAAAAATATGAAAATGTATAAGTGGTATTGTAGATATATTTACGCTTGAAATTTTTGTCGGTAATTCTGTAGTGTTTAAGATTTTGACGTGCCTGTAGCCCTCTTTTGGTACAATTGTATTTGCTACGAAAATGCCCTTTTGTATTTCTTTATTACATACTACGCTATCCTCATTAATGTTAATATTTATTCTTACAATTTTTTCCGATCTTGGCGGTATAATGATAGTTTTTAAATGTTCGGTATTAATTTCGATTGGAATCGTTATTTTTTCTCCATTAATAAACGCATTTATTTTGTATGTATCATAATCTATTTTGCAACTGTATCTGTAGAAGAAATCTATTCCTAAAATTCCATCGGTTCTAATTGGAAAGTCATTATTAACTATATAAAATTTATGTGTTATTTCCTGTTCATTTAATTTGAAATCTAGGTTTGTTGATCCGAGAGTATATATCGAATCTTGTGTTATACCATTAAGTTTACAAATGTCTTCGTTGAATATGTTATAGCCATACAGGACATTTTCTTTACATAGAGATATGTCTGAACCAGTGTCTATTAAGAAAGTTAAATTGTAGTTTATGTTTTTAACTGATAAGTAGATAAAATTTGATGTGTCTGTTTTTATGGTAAATATTCTTAGTTTTCCCTTATTGGAGTATCGTTCCGAAACTCCAGGGTATGGTCGTTTCCCTGTTGTATAGTGTTGACATTAGTTTGGCTGTATCTTTGGTTAAATCTAGGATTGTTGTGGAGATTTTGGTCTCTATATCTGGAATTGTTGTAGTCGTTTTGATAATTTCTCCTATTGTTATTTCGGTTAAAGTTCACATTGTTATACGTGCTTCTTTGGTTTTTATTAAAATTGTTATGTTGTTGAGTGGTATTATAATTTATTCTGTTTCTGTTTGGTATATATCTAAAGTTTGGATTATTTCTTTTAGTGTTCCTAAATCCTGAATTATTCGCGTTTGTACCATTATAACTACCTCTTGTATTGTTATTTATTCGCAAAGTTTTAAATGTATCGGATAGTTCTAATGACCTTTCTTGTGCACTTGCAATGTCATAAGCTTGTGATATTGTTTTAGGCTGAGCTGCTATCACAGCGGTTCTTATGTCACTGTATAAACCTTCTTGAAAAGTTTCCAATGCTAATTTTTCATTCAAAGCCCTAATCGTAGAGCGAGCTACTTCGTTTGGACTTTCTCCTAATTCAGATATTTGTATTAATGTCAATTCTGCAATTAGTGTGCTAATTTTTTCTTTGTAATTTAGTACATTGCCTTTTTGTCTGGTATTTTTTAATGCGAAATGTATGCTACTAGCTGTTGTAGTTGTTCTAAAATTTCTGGTAAGGCATGTTTTTAGTTGTTCAAAAGTTTCGGGTATATTTTCTATCATTAAAATGTCTCTGACTTTATCTGTTAATTTTATTGCTACAATATATTTAATTAGATTTTTCTTCCCTTGATCATTAAGTTCAGAGTAGACAATTTCAATCATTGAAAAAAATATATTAAGATGTTTTGCTTTTCCGTCAAAGACTGGAATTGTATCAGAAGCTTTTTTGCTATCGAAATTCGACATGATTATAGAATTTTCAATTTCTGATGAAAGTTTCAATTCTTCTCCTTTATGTACCGTTAACAGTTCAATTGCTGTTAATTTTAATTTTTTAAATTCCTCAATTTTCTTTTCTCTTAAAGTTTTAGGTAGATATCCTGCTAATTTGCCAAATTTCTTACATAGTTGGTTAATCAAATTGTATTTTTCTTTTATAGTATCTTCTGTGTATTTTCTGTTTCTTGATTTCTTAGCATTTGTTATTAATTGTTGAATTTCTTGAAAAATTTGATCCATATGATTTACTTATTTATACAATATATATTTTTATTTTATATATATATATATTTTTTTTGTAAGTCTAAAAAAAAAATCTTATTGTCTATTAAACATTTTGGACATTAGTCCGTACAATTTGTTTTTTCACATATTGTTTTGCAAAATGCCATAATGCTATTAAAATAAAAACTACTAAAAAAATTATTACGATGTCTTGGCTTATTGCGATCTTGTTGTCATTTATGGCGTAGGCATTGGCCTGTCCTTCGACGTTTGCGTCTGCTATACCTATTTTAATTTCTTCCAAAATTAAATGTTTTTTGTCTTCTTCTGTTACTTCAAATGTATGTAGTTGGTTCATTAAGTTGTTTTCCAGCCTTTGTCTTTTAAATTTTTGAGTTCCGCAATTAAGATTTTCTTTTGAGCGCCTTCACTTATGTTTATTACTCTTTGCAGGTCTTTGCAGGCTTGTTGGAATCTATGTTTCCTCCCTCCTTTCTTTTTCTTTTTTGGGGCTGTTGTCAGCCTAAATTGTTGCAGTTAAATTTAGCATTAGTTTAAATGTTTGGCAGGATCGCCATGTAGTGTATTTTAATAATATTGTTTTAAGGTAAAATAAAAAGGTAAGTATTTCTAAGCACTTCTGCCGCTTTAGTCCAGCGTTCGCACGCCGTATTGTTTTGAGAACCAATAAAACACTTGTTTGCCTTGTGTTAAGATTAATTCTGATTTTATTAAACTTATTTCTGCACTTATATACTAAACTTATGTCTGTTCAGCATAATTGAATCTAGTATTGATTTTGCATAATGGAATGAAATTTACAAAAAAAATATCTAAATGTGGCAACTAAGTATTTTTACGACTTTGTGTACGTCAATGAACTTCATGGTGTTGGAAGAACTTTTTGAAACCAAATTGCAACTAAGCATTTTTGTGTTCATGGTCAAGTTGTATTTAAAATGTGCCAAGTTCATTGACGTAGTTATGCTGTAATTTAATATGAACAATATTATTATGAAATGTGTTTTTGTATTGTGTTAAAAGGGTGGTGCATAAGTATGTGTACACTACAGTAGAATGTCTCTTTTCGCAGAATGAATGCAAATGAATTTGCAGAAATCCTGTAACGTGTCCTTTTAATACTTATTTTTCTTGTTTCAACCTCGTTTGCTGTTGCTTTTGAATGCAGCATTTGTCTGGAGTCTATTTGAAGCCAGACAAATCTCCTTTGGAAAATAAATAAACATGTCTTCGTGCATTTGCAACCAGACCTTTTCAAAACTGTAACATTTTGGTCTTTTGTCTCATTTGTTGTTTCTTGTTTCAAAAATGAAAGAACGAACGGAAATGCACGAGTTGTGCACACAATTTAATTTAATAAAAATGAAAATTTATGTGTGACCATTATGTTGCCTATTTTTTCCCCCTTTACTCATATTCTCTTGTTCTAAAACGGTTTGCTTTCATGGAGATAATTTCGCAACAATCCAGAGGGAAAACCTTTTTTTTTATTAAAAAAAACAAATTTCAAAAGATGTTGCAATTTGCACGCTGCAGCCGATACAATAACTTTTTTACTTTACTTTTCTAGGATCCTTAAAGGACTTGATTAACTGAAGCGTAAACCCGATGCTTTCGCATCGTTCCCATCATTTCTAAAAGTCCGTGTTTATTCATCGGTCTTTGACTCTCACATAACGAACTCATTTCAGTTGTGAAGCATGAAATACAGAACTTGGACTCGTTATTGAAATCAATGTCCACAAAAGTTATTCCACTGACTAATTTTTAACTTTGCGCTTAGAAAATTAAAAAATGTTAAAAAAATCTCTGTTACTGGTTTTACCCCGTTTTGAAAAAAATGTAGATCTCGATGTTTTTAGTTCCTCGGAAGCTTTCCTGACTGAGAGGATGTCCCTATGTTTGTATGTGTGTGCGTGTGGGTGTAAGTGTGTTATGATTGAGATTTCTTGTAAATTGAAACCGATTTGGGCCGGTACATTTCGGGAAATATGAAAAAATCTTTAATGAGTTTATTTTAACAACTTTTAAAGGGATCTATCGATCGATTTCACAACTGATCTTGAACGACGTCGATTGCCACTAACCGGGTCCAAATCGGTTTCAATTTACAAGAAATCTCAATCATAACACACTTACACCCACACGCACACACATACAAACATAGGGACATCCTCTCAGTCAGGAAAAATTTTAAAAAGAGAGTATTTTAAAAAACTCCGAAATTATATGTCTGACCGATTAGAGTTCTCGATTCTTTTATGTGACTCGAAAAACTGCATCAATCACCGCTAATCACATGGGAGTTGGTTGATTAATTCAAAATTTAAAGCAGTTTGAAAATTAAAATAATTATATTTTTTAGCGGTTAAAATTAGAGCGAAGTTGCAGGGGTGAATTTTACTCTCAGTTTACATATTTTTAATTTTAATGCTCCGATCCCTTGTGTAAAACTGTTTTGAATAATTTTTTAATGAACGAAGATTCGCGCATGTGCATTCATCAGTCGTAAAGAATGATGACTTCTTCAGTTTAATTTGTAGGATTATGAAATAAATTTCACACATGGATCAGAGAGGTGAAACGAGATGGTCGGCATGTCTTATTCACTAGCGCTAAATAACAATGCAAACAAATCGGCACGTTCATCCTCTTAACAGTTCGTGAATTACATTTAAGATCGATAGGATATTTTTCGTAAAGTGTGTAAATTCAGAAAGATATTTAAAAAACTCCATTCAAGAAACTGCAGGCTCTTTGAGGAGAACCGAACCCACAACCTTTGGACTAACGGGAGAGCACCGATATTCGTTCAGTACTAAATTGTCCCTGTAACGTCTTCTGCTTAATAATTACGTACGCATACAAATAAAGTAATTTTATCAGGATCTTTAGGGCATTTTAAAGCCGTCACAGAAAAGTAATTTCACAAGTAGACAATGCTGGTCTTTCTTTTTTTTTCTTTTTCGCATAACGTAAACGTTTTAGTTGGGGGGAAAAAACCTCGAGTGATACATTTAGTGGAAGAATAAACGAAATCCTGCAAAAATACCAACTCTATTCCCAACCAAGTCTATGCCCCGACAATTTCGCTGATGACATTTATTATGTGCGAGTAGTAGAATGTTTTGACACATTCTTTATTTTGTGCATAAAGGACACGCATCAACCGCGTTTTATTTTTTGTTACATTCTGCTTCTTGCTCTCTTAAATATTCTGATATTTTTTTGCAGTTAATTCGTTCACTTGCACTTATTTCATGACATTAAATACTTCAGAGTTGAGGATGTCGTCTATATTTCATTTTCGTGCTGCTAGATTAAATGCTTATGAAATTAAAAGGATTTTTGTTGTTGTTGCAAACTGCTTTATAAATTATGATTTTTATTTCTTACTGTTTGTTGCTGCAGTGTTTAAATTGTACACAAGTAAATGGCATAAAGAAACAAAGTACGTGCTTAAAATATTTAGAGTCTGTCTATTCTTTTTCACAAAAGGCAAAAAAAAAAAATGGAAAATAAATAAAATTATAACAAAAGGGAAACAAGATTTGTAGCACATTTTTTATTTGCATATTTCCCTGCTAATGAAAATTTTAATTAAGAAATAAATTATTATAACAAGTCGTTTTACATTTAAATTATTAAAGATGTTTGTTTTCAAACTTGAAGACTTTAAAATATCACCAAAAACAAAAACAAAAAAAACTGATTTATTAGTTGAAAAAATACACAAAAATTTTAATGTAAATCGTTAGCGAATATTTAATGAGGACACACTTAAAATACTACGGCATGCAGCAGCAGCAGAGAATATTCGTATTTCACATCGCATAAAAATGATTAATACGAGTATCTGGAAAAGAAATGTGTGTGATACAATTAGCAGATACATTTTATTTTTCAAAACCAAACCTAACAGCTTATCTGTTAGTTACATATGTTGATTTGCTCCATCTCCGGCCAAATAAGCATGAGATGGACGAGCTCCTGGAGGCAAGTATGAGACAGGGAAAAAAGACTATACGTGTAAAAAAAAATTATTTATTTCATTAATTGGCTTCGTAGTTGACAAGTTGTGTGAAATAAAATTTTTAAAATTATAGCTCAAGAACTATTCAGTTTTCTTGCCGTTTTCACAGCTTTTTTGTACTCTCTTTGAAGACTAGCCTTTTAATTGCAGTACAAACTATTATAGGATCGCCCGCTGTTCGAAATTCAAACACTTATTTTAAGAAAAATAATAAGTGGATTTTTATTAGTTATACAACAAATTTTAAGAGAATAAAAAAGCACTAGTTCTGTTCTACTACTCTAAAAGAAAAAAAAAATGGGCAGATTTCGTTGCTGCTTTTCAAGCAAATTTTAATACTTTTTTTACTGTTTTAGGTCCAAAAAATTTTAATAAATATTTATGTCGAGCAAATCTATACAAAAATACCTTTTAAGCCATATCAGTTTCAAAAATATTGGTGCCCGATAAAGTACTTAGAAATGTACCACAACTACTATACTTCACACGTAGTTACATATAAGATAAAGTTGTCCGGCGCAATGCACTGAATATGTAGAGAGCGCTAGTCCTACTAACAAAATGTTTTAGCTGTAATAGAAAACAAAAAAAAAGCCAACAGCTTCCAATAAGCAAAAAAAAAATTTAAATCATTAAACTTTTCTGCAATTGTTTACTACAGCAACAAACATGACACGCCGCAATAGAAAGGGAAATATCAATATGGAAAATAAATAAATTGTGAAAATTTTCTATCGAAATTAGTGACATTTTGCACTCAAACCGCACCAGCAGCCACATTTTAATTTTAAAAGTTGTTCCAATTGTTGGCCCACTGCAGTCGTTGGCAAAGAGCGCAGTGGGGAGGAAAGGCTCTTAGAAATACAAGTGAAATGAATATAAATTAATTTATCACTACCCCAACAATCATGTCAGTGGGTGAATGTGCGCAAAATAAATAATAAAAATTTTAAATGCAACACGAATCTGTTTCGTTACGCACATTTTTTTCTCTTCTTAATATTTAGACATTTTCATGTCTGCTTTAAAAATTATTGAACAACAACAATACATGCACCAATTGTTAAAAACAATTGGATAAATAAATATTGAAATGCAAGCAGACACAATAATTATGCAAACAATAGAACAGCAGAAATAAAATTAAATATATTTTTGAATGTAAAGTTCGAGTGTTTAATAACATAAAGAAAATAAATTACTCAGCTTGAGTTGCAATTTCGGTTAAAGAAATTGCTGATCGCTTTTATTATTGGCTAACAATGAAAAATGTACACTTTTCAATTTATTTTCAACCTGCCATGTTTTGGCAGCTCATTGGGCAACTGAAGTAGAAATTCTGTAAAAGTGGCTGTTCACACACCCCATTGACTGACAAGACAAGTCAAGACAAGGCAAGTAACCTGTTCACAGAAGTTTATCTTGAAACGGGTAGCTTTTTGTGCATTTTATGTAATTACGAGAGAATTTGCTCGTTTGGCAATAAATTTTTTTGTGGAAGAAGTATTTTGTTTTCTAAACTTATGATTTCACGATATTACAAACCATTTGTTGATTATTTATTGTATAATTATTTACAAACACGAGGAAATTATCAAGTACGAGCATTTGTAATTAAAAGTTAATTGCAGAATAGAAATAAAAACCACGATGAGTTTTAATGATAAAAAGGCGTGTCATTTTTTGGAACCCATTCAATAAAAAATAAAAGAAGAAAATAAAAAAATATTATGGAGGTGAGCGACGGTAATCCAAGAGTTGGAGCAGACAGACAGCGTTAGAAAGAATAATAAGATGTTTTTAGCACTCAGGGGATAACGTCTACATATGCAGTGCATTGCGCCGGAACTAGAAGGGAAAGGATACTATTGAGGGGACAAATGAAAAAAAGATGAGAAGATAGAGAATTTTCCCCAGTTATTTTAATCTTTTTACGTCGCCGGTCAATTTTTACTATAGGGCCGAGGAGGCTGCTGTTTAGCACACGATAGTGTCAATCGCTGTCAGTTCTGTTCAGTGACCAGTCCGATGCCTTCGTCACTTAAACAGACAGGCAACAACTAACACAACCATGCACTATTGCCGACCAGAAGAATTCGACACCATATTCATGATTGAGCGTGGGGTTGAACTCAGGGCCCTCTCCTTCATAGTCTTCGTGTTAACTACGTGAGCCAACAGCAGGAGATCAATACGGAATAATTTATTCATGAGACCCAGGCCGATATGTTGGAGGGAGTGCGCCAAAATTGAATACACTCAAATAAGGATTTAATATATAGGGTCCGCCAAATAACTTTTTTTTTTTAAATGCTATAAAAAAACTACTGAATATTTTCTCAAATTTCTTTTTTTATTTGAAAGTACAATCCTTCCGGTTAATAATGGAAAATAATTTCATTTAAATGGCTGCATGGCCCGATAACGATCGCCATTGACTGTAACGGGCCCCTCCTTGCTCATTTCCGAAGAAACATGGTCCAATTATGCCTCTGGACCAAAATCCGCACCAAACAGTGACTCGTTTTGGGTGCGTCGGTTTTTCAATGTATGCGTGCGGGTTTTCTGTGCCCCAAATGCGACAACTTTGCTTGTTTACACACCCGCCAAGATCAAAATGAGCTTCATCTGAAAAGATGATTTTTTTTTTGCAAAATCGGCATCTTCTGTAAGTGGATCGCAGGCCCACTTTCCCAGCGTTGTTCAGGCGTATACACAACCATATTCGTTCAGCGGAAGGATAAAACTAATTATCTGTCAAATCAGACATGAGCTAAGTTTTACCATTCACGAAATAAGCACTAGTTGAAAAAAAAACGTTAGATTGCGGACCCTATATTTCTCTAAATTTTATTTATTTTTAATCAAATCGGAAAATATATTTAATTAAACGATTCTTCGGTCAAGAAGATTTTTCTGTTAAAAAAATTAAAGTGTTTTGCAATCGCTCCAAACGAATAAATAAGAATATATTTTTTTTTCAATTAAGAGATTTGTTCAATTAAACAGAGTGCGCTTATCTAAGTGTATTCGACTGTAAGTGCGTATACATACGTGTGACTATAAATAACAATAACTTGTTTAGTACAAACATACATTGTTGTAGGTAATTTCCTTAGCCAGGGGAACAACCATGTCTTTTTGAAAAGTTTTTCGGCTTGATCATACGTAAAGAGTACTGGAAGTTCATATACAAATTAGAACCCTATAGAATCTAATGCTCGCACATACATACATATCTTGACATGTACACACACACACACATGCGAGTTCTTTATTGCACTTGCAATGTCATCAAACAAATTTTATTTATTTAGTTTTATCACACGAATAACACTTTTTAAAATCAACAAGATAAAGAGCCTTGTTTAATAAACAGGGCGAAAACATAAAACCAACAACAAAAAATATGTGTGTTGTAATTTACATTGTTTAAATTATAAAAACAAATAATAAAATTTAAAACATGCCTTCAAGTGCTTGTACTTGAAATGTTGATGCCATTCATATTTATTTGTTTATTTCTTTGTTTCTATTTAACAGTTTCCAAGTAGTAAACATCTTTTTTTTTTAATAAAACAACTTTTTTTTGGTTTTTGTTGTTTTATGACATCACTTAGATAAACGTAAAAACCAGCCAGCACAACAACATCAACTGGCAGTCATACACATGGACAAATATTTAGAACACAATAAAAATAAAAATATTTTATGCAAAAATACATAAAAATGTTTTCTAAACTGCCTTAACTTGTGTATGGAAATAAATAAAATGTGCTACAGCAACAGCAACAACACGAAAAAGGTTTATTTTAAAACCACCTACCGGCAAGTCAGTCAGCTAAGCGACCAACACTAATGACGTAATTGATGACAGCATTTGGTGTTCTGCTTATGTGTGTCATATTTTATAGTATTTCTCATCTACTTTATTTAACAACGTCGGCAACAACAAAACTAATTTGCTGTTAATACTTGATTAATTAATAATAAAATAATAAAGAGATTCTGTTGGCAGCACGAATGTGTGTGTGTGTATTTGAGTGAGTAAAAATTTTTGGTTAAAATATAAAATTCAATGGAATTTTTTCATTCTTCTACTGGTTTTGACGTGTCTCTCTGACATGCTCTGGTTACATCTAATGGATTATAAAATTGTTTCATTTCCAGATTAATAGCAATGAAAACAAACAAAAAATTAGAATGCATTAAAATATAAAATATGTGAAATTGTTTGTTTTCAATTAAATTAGAATAAATTATTTAATGCAATTTATTTGAAATGCTGTCTCAGTTGATTTATTAAATACATATACTGAAGTAATTCTCAAAGGGTTTGTGAAAGTTTTTGCATAAGTTGTTTTGTAATTTTTTTTAACTCAGACCAGCATTCAGGAGAATTAGGTTGAAGTCTACATGTTGGAGCCCTACACAAAGCATCTAATTAAGAAAATAATATTCAATAACACTTTTAAGAGGTCAGTGTTTATGTATACATTTTAGGATTGATATAACTGCAAAAGCTATATAACCCTAAATATGTAATTAAGTATAAATTAATAGAAAAATTAAAATCATTGGAACCAAAGAAAATGAGATAAAAGCAAGTAAATTCGGCTGTGACGAATTACCGAAGTTTTTCTGGAGTACGTACAGTCTAGTAATGAAACAACAACACCGGTATTAAAACAAAAATGTGTTAACCATCCGGTTGATAAAGTTCTCGTATGCAATTTCCTAATAAAATTTGTATAAATAAGAACTGTTATCATATTCATCTAAGAAATCTAATAAGTGGTGACAAACACAATACGCATGAGCACTGATTATGAAAGTGTTGCGGCTTTCGAAAGCACCTGTTCTGCTCTGCTGTGTAAGTTGAATAATTAAAAACTGATGTTGACTTGTCTTTGTGCCTTGGAATATTTATCAAGTCTTTTTGAATTTAAAAACCAGAACTTTCAAGCAATTAGCCTATAAATCTTAATTGAATTTAACTCAGTCTATTTCCTTCTAAAAAATAAAATATTTTTGATTGCAAACGACAAAAAGTATTTTTAGGAATGTATTTGATTGATTCTAATTTTTATTACGAGTACAAGTCAGTAGGAGTATCCACTATTTAACCAAAATTCAGTTTTAAATTAACCCATTTTTGTTTAGAACGAAATTCTGCGGACAATAGTAGCCAAAACGTCGGCAGAATAGTTGATGGAACATTAAGCCTTATTATGGTTGTCGTAGTCGTGCCGATATCGTTCGTGCCCCGTCTATTGGCAGAACTTTGATGTTTACGTAGTGTTCTATGTCTTACATTGTGACGACTAACGATTGCCAATACAAGTGAAAGGACAGGAACGAAAACAAAATTATTAACAATAATTTAAGTGGCCAAATATTTTCACTTTTATAAAAAATGCGTTTTGGGCTTCTCCACTTCTAAAACTTTCTACGATTTCTTATGGTTCTAGTTACTTTATTTTATAGCTCTTTTGAAAAGTTACGACAATTGTGTCAAATATAATAAATTTATAAAAGTATAACCATTCGTTTTCACTAACACCATGTTTTGCGATAAATTTATTTGTTTTTGAAAAAGTTTGTGTGCGATACCTTTTGCTAAAGACTCTTTACTCATAGAGTGTGGAAAAAAAGCTAAGAAAATAATAAATAAAATCAGGTTCGGCCACTTCACCAGACATATTGGCAATTGCAATTTGCAATGAATTCGAAATTAAATTTGAAAAAAAAAGTTATGCCAATAAATATCGCCATCCACATATTAAAAAATACTTGAACAAAACCATGCTTATGCAAGAAAGGCACTTGTTGTTAGGAAATTCTTACTATTTTTTTTTTACAATTCAAATCAACTAGATTTATTATTTTACAAACAGAGTGGGTTGCAACGATCATATGTGGTCAGTTCCTCTGTTTCAGAAAATAAGGAAAAAGATAAAAGATAAAAGACTTGTTTCATTACAAACACCTTGAATTGCTAGATTTACTTACTACACGAGTTTAGTGCGGTCATGCATGTAAAAGTGTTTAATTCAGTCGGTCAACGCCTAATATCTGATCATATTTTTATTGAATCATGTTTTAAAAAAAAAAAATCAAGTACAGACACACATAAATCATAACTTATGACAACAAAGGCAAACATGATTTGTATTTTTGAGGCAGCGAGGAATGGACCAGCCAGCAGCAGTGGCAGGCATAAAGGCAAAAGCTGATAATGCAAGGTGCGATCGTATGGTGGCAGAATATGTGTGCGTAAAACGCGAATTTCAGCACGACTTCTCACTACCGTACCAGCGTGATTAGTGAGATTAAAGTATGCATGACTCCGGCACAGAATGTCATAACGCTTTGCATCCGATCTTCTCAGTGCCCTACATTTTAAATAGAAATGATCAAATTCTTTCAAACTAGTTGAGATAAAGACATATTGCTGCTGCTAAAGCTCCGATTACTGATTGTGAATAAAACAGCAACACTTAAGAAAAATCTCAAACTATTAGATGAAAAGAAAACAGTCACGCCTTTTTATTAATCAAAAAGTGATAAAGGCAATTGTTCATATTTAAAAATATTGTAGCTGTCTCTGCAGCATGCAATCAGCGATGGCGCCTCAATAGATTGCAATAAAAACTAACAAAATACTATTATTCACGCTATACATAATTACACACTTGCCTCGATTGACGGTGCTGATGTAATTCTGATTTAGCAATACTGGAAAGCAGTTTTCCCTCTAGTAGGTGGAAAGCTATTTTTTTATGAAATGTTATTACGATCGCAGAAAAACCGTACAATATAATTTTTCTCTCTTGGTAATCGATCGAGTAGAGGATTCTACATGATTGTTCGTCTGCCTATTGCGGAAGCGATTATACTTCTGAAGGGCTCTGATAACAGATTGCCAATCCGCAAATTTACGGATAGTCAAAATGTCATCCAAGTCCTGAACAATCACATAGCCCATTTTCGGACCATCGTACGATGCAAGGACGAGATGAACTCATACAGGCTTGTGGAAGTATCAAAGGACGTCAAGCTATGAATAAAAATGATGAGGTGGATAAGCTGCCCAAGATGGGATCATTAATGCCCAACATCACACAACATCATGAAAAGGGGTACCCCTCTGCAAAAATCCATTTTTTTCTCGAAAGCCGTTTCTTTCGAATCGAATGACATAATGAGAACTCTGGTAAGTGCTAATGTAAAAATGCACCAGAAAGCCATCAGATGAGGACTGGATGTAAATTGTGAAATCAAAATTGCACCTAAATAGTAATGACCGCACGTAGAAACAAAAACTGACATCGAACTTGAACTTGACTGATAGAAATTTAAAATAATTACCGAGACGGTGTAATTTTATTTCTTTGTGTCTTTTTGCATTCGATTGCTGTTGTTTATAAACGAAATAAGAGTAGAAAATAATTAAAACGACGCAACAACTGAAATAATATATAATAAATAAACCCATCCAAGTCTATTTTATGAATTTTCTTGCGAAATGTTGAGTGCATATTTTATTAAATTTTTCCGATGGAGATTTTTGCACTAGCGTTGCAATTTTGATTACTCTTTTACTAAATTGATAGTTTTTTTTCTCTTCTGTAAGTACGAGTAGTAATTTTTCTGTAACTTCTAGCTTACATACTAGCTTACATAATATAAATATCCTGCTTTTAGTTTTAAAAAACTCTTCAACAAATTATCACTTTATCTAGGGAAAATGGTTACACTCTTCAAAAAAAATCCTTAATTCTAAAATGAGAAAATAATGGCTCATACAAATTATCACATATGAGTTGTTCGTTTATCACACTGAGAAAAGTTCTTCAAATTAAGATCTATATACTCGTAGATACGATTTTCAGAATTTCTACGACAAACATTTTTTCTAAACAATAGCAAGATTGTGAAATAAAATGGAGCCAATACCACGAAACTGTAAAAATTCGTATTATCAGCACTTTTATTTCAAACACAATTTGTCTGGCTGAAATAGAAAAAGTTTCCAGTCAATCCCCCTGATTGTGTAAGGCGTTGGCGTTTTTCGTAGTAGATTAAAGAAAACTTTTTATGTGTTTCTTTAATCTTGTACAAAAAACGTCTTCGACGTAAACGCCAACGCCTTACACAATCAGGTTGAATATTATTTATGAACTTTCTCGCATTTTTTCATTAGTACTAGTCACTAGAATGTAATTAATATCTCCCCCACATGCCGCTCCTTCACGATGATGGAATGAAAAAACAATCGTTCTTCTTAAATTAATGTTCAAATTATTTAAAATTCGTAGGAATATATGAACAAAATTTTGAATACATTTGATAGTGCACATAAGAATATAAAACCACGAAATTTTATGGCGGCAATTTTAAACTCGAATTAATCGGCAACTTTGGTGTATACGAGTAGTTTACAGAATGAGTATATAGTGATACGAGTATTATTGCTCCGTTTCACATTAACCGGTTTGTTTGTGATCATTTTACTGCCTGTAACCAAACTTTGTATGACAGCTTGTTTAGTGGCTATTAAGCCGATTAAATTCCTCTCATTTCAAAATTAAATTCATGATTTTTCTCAAATATTAAAAATGATTTCGGAGAAACATTTCTTAAATTTATTTTGAATCAAATCTTAAATTGTTATGCGGTTTGGGGCTTCAAGCTATTACATTTTAATGAAAAAGAGATTGAATCATATAAATATAAAATTATGTTACGAACGTGTTAGCGTATTAAAATTAATGATGATTAATTCGTTGAACTAAGTGTGACCATTGGAGTTCATGATTATTTTTAATATTATTTTTATTTATTCAATTTATGTTTGAATTTTATGCTGCTTTCCAGCTAAGTGGGAGTTTGATGATAGATTTGTTTGCGTAGTGTATTTATTGCATTTTTAAATTATTTAGGCGGATATGGGTTGAGTATTTGGCTTTTGGTGCCAAAAATGGGGAAAATTTTACTATTTTCAAATTTTAAATCAAACTGTTCATATTTTTTGACTGACTACTGCTTTTTTGCCAATTTTCTTTATATATTAATTGCCTTGTTTTTATGAATAAGGCCGAAAGAATTTAAAACCAGAAGTTTATATAAAAACAATTTTCAAACGCTTAACCCCATATTCAAAAAATAATATGTATTTGAAATCTATTTTAAGAAAATTTTGTATAAAAAACTTTGATTTACTGCCTTTGTTTCGTACAAATATATTGAAAACAAAAATAAAATTTTATAAATTTCTTTTGTTTCAAACATTAGGAAATATGCAGTAAAACACATTTCAAACTCGTTTAAAATTTTATGAATATGGGGCTTAAAGTATAGATTTAGTTTGGGGCGAAATTCTACGTCATAATGAAACCTAAAAAAATTAATTTTTCACTCATCTTAAAATACAAAATGTATAAATTTAATTCGCTATTTTTTCTGTTTAATTGTTAAAAATTTGTGATCCTTTGTACACACACACACGCACATACATACACATACATATGCTTGGATATTTCGGCAATCTACTTCAAATTAAAGCAATAAATTTGATTTCGAAACTAATTTAATTGTCTCTTACTTTTTTATTTCTAGTTTCTTCCCAGAAACATAATAAACAATTTTACGGTGATCTTCTAAACGTGATAATGCAACAAAAATTCGATTTTGACAGCACTCATCAATCAAATTTCTGTTTTTGTTAAACTGAAAGAAGAGAAGCGCAACACGATATTAAATTGTTATCGGAGAAGAAGAGAAAACACCGGCACTAAACACTGAACCAAAAACTCACTATAGTAAAATAGGAATTAAAAAACAAAAGCAATATGAAGTTTTTAATATTTACATTTTTAGCTTTAGGTGAGAGCGATTGCAATTTAAGTTTTCAGTATTTTTGCTAAATGCTTCCATTTCTTTCTGTAGTTTTTCATTTAGCATGTGGTCAATATCATTCTTCCAGCGCCACGGCTGGAGTCAATTTTGAAAATCTTTCTCCAGCATATGCAGCGGGTGGCGCTCTCGCCCAGTCCCAAAGCGAAAACAGACCGCGCCAACGACGCATGTACGCCATGTGTCCGCCCAATTTTCAACGTATTGGACAGGAATGCTTCACGTATCCGCAGCAGCACAGCAGTTGGCTGGAAGCACACTTTTTTTGCAAAGACAAAAATGCACGGCTGGCTGAGCCAGAAAAGTATTCCGATCGAAAGTTAAGGGAGTTTCTGTTGAAATATGATGAGGAATCCGGAGGTGCGTTTTACGATAAATAGATTTTGCAAATTTTCTCACATGCAACAAATACATATTATTTTCTCTTCAGACAAAGATCCCATTTGGATTGGCGCTACTTACGACTACATTAACAACGTCTGGCAGTGGAGTATTTCTGGACGTAATTTGACTTATAATGCTTTCAGTAAAAAGTACTACGAGTAAGTAATGACTTCATAGACGCTATTAAAACTGGAGGTCAATTAGCAAGCAAAAGATGTGCGTAGCATCTGCTTAAATGAGAATAACTAAAGACACGTCCAGGCGGGGCTGTTTTCGGCCGAATACCTTCAACAATGCATATTCCCCCTGATTGTGTAAGACATTGGCGTTTCCGCCTCTGTCGTATTTCGTAGTAGATTAAAGAAAACTTCGTGTATGTTTCTTTAATCTTGTACAATAAACTACTTCGGTGGTGAACGCCAACGCCTTACACAATTCGGCCGATTAATTCAGTCCTGCTTGGCATTTGCAGCAAAGTACACGTACATAACGGCGCAAAATAATCCTCCAATTTTGATTTTCAATTAATTTTTTAATCAATTGCAAAATCATTTGATTTGGTGAATAATTTTGCTCCACGCTGTATATAAATACGCCAAACATGTATTTGTGGTACACTTTTAAGCATCTTGTTGTCCACCAATATTGATGAAATTTATGTGCCTTGAAAGATATTTCTGTGTAGACTAGCACAATATAAATAATTTTTTCTAAATTTATAAAAACACTCGATTTAAAAGCAAAAAAAAAAAAAAAAAAGAACCTGCTTTTGTACCCACATCCATATACAAATATAAAAAAAAATCTCTTACATTTTTCACAAAGAGAACACGTAATTTTTCTACTTCCCTATTTTGTACCATGAAATGTTCTCTTTTAATAAATTTCACAATTTGAAGAATCTGCTGATATGTATGTGCACACATAATTTTTCTTATTTTTCAAGTATTAGAAGAGAGAATATTTCTAATTAAATACAACTTTTTCACCCCTTTAGGCATAATCCGGATATGGATAATCAATGTGCAGTCTACGACCCACAACTGAGATACAGGTAAAACAATTGCTAGTAAATTAAGATCACAAATTATCATCACTATCACTATCATTTATCTATTCAGAGAAATTGAAATATGCAATCTGAAAATTGCTAAGTAACTGCGATTATACTCGCAAATGCAAAAATGTGGCATCAAAGAAAAATAATTAGCAAATGCGAAAATAACAATAAATATCATTAAAAATATTTACATGTTAAGCAAACGACACTTGAGACGTGCGAATGCCAACTGATAACAATTTATAGTAAAATTAGCTGACATTTGCACAATACAATGTAACGATTAAAAATAATGGGCTTTTCATGTAAATGGAAGTATTCGTTCGCATCCTAATATGTTTTCACATTCAATTCAATCGATTATCAATCACAACAATTTCGTACCAATTCGAGTCTAAGCAATTAATCAACTAATTTTACGATTATTTTTTTCTGCATCTTTCTGAACTGCCAAACAATAAAGATGGTCGTCACGTACTTGCGTGGATAAACATCGCTTTATATGCCAGCACAAAATGCCCAAGGTTAGTGAAAACAATCGCCATAAGGTCTATCATCGCTGGAATGCCACATATCCCAATCAGTATGCCAACGAAGTGGTCTTGGAAGTAATCGATCATAGAGGAAAGGGCAGGTAAGTGTTGCGAAGATAAATAAAATTGTAAAAAGTTTTCCATTTTCTAATGAGGAGTGTGATTTGAATATTTTTAAAGCAAAAGCAAAAAATAAATAAAATATTGGTGTTCGTTCATACTTTTTTTTTTCTTTCAATATTGTTGAGATCAAGAGATAACAACGAATGGCAAATTTATAAAATGTTGCTTATGTTTCAATCTAAGAAAACATTAACAAATTCAGCAATAAAATAAAAATTTTTCGGCTGCTGAGTTTTTTATTTGAAATGCAATTGCAAGTTTCTCAAATATTCCGTCTACAGATTTTTATAGATCTAATCTTAAAGTTCTTCACACATCATTGTTTTCCTCAGCATCTGGTTTCTCCAAATTACTTTCATTCTTAATGTCATGTGCCAAAGGTTCTTTATCTTTTTGAGTATCCTCCAACGATGCATTTTGCTTTTCTGCTGCAGCCAAAACAGATTTCTTATTTTCTTCTGTTTCTAAATATTGATCCCACTTATTTAAACGCTTTTGAATTTCCTCTTCGGTTTCTTCAATTCTGCAACATTAAACGGCAGTTAAACACAATAACGTGAATAATTCCAAAAAAAAAAGAAAAAACTCACTTGTATTTCGTTTTGCCATCCCAATGTTCAGCAGTCAGCTGGCGCTTTCCAAAATATCTTCCTTGCATCATTTGTATCACCAAATCGGCTTCTTCCGGACTAGACATATTGACTTGAGCTACACCTTCCGAATGACGCTAAATAGGAAAATAGGAAAATATTTAGTTGCATATCAAATTGCTATTCTCTCACTTTATGCCACTTACATCGTAGATAACAACTTTTCTAACAGTGCCACACTTGCTGCACTCCTCCCTCAAATCATTTTGATAGTCTAGGATCAGCTGCACTTCCTTTTCGAATAACTCCGGATGAAACAGATTTTTGATAATCACCGTCTTTTCATGTTTCGATCTCTCGCCGCGCATTTTTTCCGGACGCCAATCAAAAAGCCTGAAAATTTTCTTTTCCTTTAAGTTCCACGAGTGACATTTAAAACTCACTTACTTTTCTTTGATTTTGGCCAATTTCTCCTTGTCCTTCTTTTTTCGCTTGGGTTTAAGGGCCGGATTGTATTCGCCTCTCATTTGAAATTGTGCTCTCTGCACTCTTATCTTATTGCCTCTGAGATCGTATTCATCTAGAATTTTCAAAGCCAACTCAACTGATTCGACCTTAAATATTATTTATGCGATTAAAAACTTGCTTTACACCTTAAATTGTGCAAATAATAATAAAGAAAGTGTGCAGTGCAGTGCAGTAGGAGTTAAACATGAGAGTTGGTTAACAAAAGAATGTTTGTTGGTTAGTGCCAGTGTTAATTAGGGAATGATTTTTTCATGAATGCTCATGAATTAAAATTTAAACACTTAATTAATCAAAGAATTCTTAAATCTGAATTAAGTTGAAACTTGCGAAATTTGTTAGCGAAGAAAATAAAAAATTGTTATAGTAAAAAAGAGAAATAATACAAATAAGATAACCGATTGCGATGACAGATTTACACACTGAAAAGCAATCATACAATTTCATACATATATGCGATAGAAATTTGATAACATCAAATTAAAAACGAAAATTTTGTGCTTAAATATTGTTGGAGTTCTATGTTTCCCTAAATCGCTAAATAAAGAAAGCACTTTTTGCTTAATATTTAGATTCAATGTTGAAAAAAAAAATAAAAAATGCAACTCATCGGTATTCAAGCGCCCAATTTTTTATTTGCACGTACTTAAGCACGAAAGTAGTAATAAGTAGTAACAAGCTATGAATAGAGTCAATTTTAAGCTGGTGGCTAAATTAAAATTGCACATCCAATAGTTTTGAAAGAGTGACTGTGTCATCAATACCGCCTGTTTTTAATGTAATGGCCTTCATCCCAAGAGGAAAGGGAATATATAAATAAATTAACTTTTGCTTATTCTCTTTCCATCTTAAACACACATTTTTTTGTTTGATTATTGTTCTCAGAATTCCATTCATTTCTTCTTTCATTTCTATTTAAAAAAATACACACACACACACATTTCAAGACAATCTCTTTGCTCTAGGCATACCATTTTTGCTCTCACTTTAAGGTAAATTGTCATAATGTGATATTATATACTCGTAATTCATTCCACGATCAGTTGCTAACAAACTGTTTGTTTAGTTCATTAAATAATCTTAACTATTTACTCATCTTATTTCTAAAAATAAAATATTTTCGTGTCTTTAAAAAATTAATAACAAATCCTAATTTTGACTTTTGATTATTGTTGGAGTTCCATTTTTCCCTCTTTTTTATAAATAAAAGTTTATTTTTATACATATTTTTAAGCACTTATCATTAAAGTGAAAGGCGGTTTCACATTTGCTCTTTGATCGTTTACATCTACTCGTTTCTTTACTCCCGCTCTTGCAAGACTTTTATTTATTGTTTGTCTATTTCACGTTTCATTTATAATCCCAATACTAAGATTCTTTTTTATTAATTTTTTTTTAGATATAATAGACGTGTCATAGCCGAAGGCAGCAACGAGGAAATGATAGTGCCCTCAAAACCACGTAGTCGCCAGAATACTCGTCGCCGCCCCAGACCAACTTCCGCTAGTC
This sequence comes from Linnaemya tessellans, assembly GCA_951800035.1. Taxonomy (NCBI): domain Eukaryota; kingdom Metazoa; phylum Arthropoda; class Insecta; order Diptera; family Tachinidae; genus Linnaemya; species Linnaemya tessellans. The sequence goes on from OX637535.1 coordinate 1,357,815, forward strand.
TGCCACAAGAAAACGATGTCAACTATCAAGCCGTACTAAGCACGCATCCCAACGACATTCAGCAAAACTTCACGCCTACGAAGCATCCAAAATTTCCGATGACTACCCTTGTGTCCGCTTCTTCAACCAACAACAACGACAACGAGATTGCAGCGCCTAAAGAAGTGCTCGCTGTGGTGCCAGACAATGCGGATAAAAAGGCCCGCAGACGCACTATGCACGACAGGAAGTTGCAAAGGCAGAGAGAAAAGGAATTGAGACGTTTGCAACGCAAAAAAGAGAGACAAGAAAGAATGAGACGTGAGAAGGAAGAGCGTTTAAAGAAAATGCGTTTAGAAAGAGAACAACAGAGACGAAAAATGAAAGAGGAAAAGAAAAGACGAGTGCAGGAAAAGGAATTGGAGGAATTGCGCCAAAAAGAAAGTGATCAATCGTTAGAAAGACAGCAGAGTGAGAGAGAACAGCAACAGGACAGACAAAAAGAAATCGAAGCTTTACGGCATCAGAAGGAGAATGAAGAAAAGAAGCATTTAGAGGACCAAGAAGAGGAGCGCAGAAGACAAGCCTACTTGCAGACCCTTAAAGAAAAAGAAGACCAAGAAAGAGTGAAAAAGGAAGAAATACAAAGAATTGACAGAGAAAGGCAAACGGAACAAGAACAACGACTTAGAGAGGAAAGAAAGATTTTAGAGGACAGAAAACGAAAAGAATATGAACAGAGATTGAAGCAAGCGGAAAACGACAGAGCTAGACAACTGGCTGAAGAGCAAGAGCGCAAGCGTTTACAAGATGAAGAAGATCGCAGCAGATTGGAGCAAGAGGAAAAGCAAAGACAAGCACAACTGAAGCGACAATTAGAAGAGGAAGAAGAACGTTTAAGATTGCAGCGTTTGGAAGAAGAGAGAATAGCCGAAGAAAAGGAATTAGAACGAGTAAGAGAGGAGAACAGAAAACGAGCCGAACTACTGCGCAAACGCGAAGAAGATATTGCTCGCTTAGAAGCCGAACAAAGACGTATCGAACAGGAAGAGGCCCGCATCAAGGAAGAATTGGAAGAAACGGAACGCCAGGCTAAATTACAGCATGAGTACGAAATCAGAAAAGCCGAAGAAGAACTACGCGCCAAAGAGGAAGAAAGAAAACGTGCCGAAGAACAAGAGGAACGCGAACGGCAAGCAAAATTATTACAAGCCAAATTGATTGAAGAATCTAGAAAACTCCAGAACAAAGAAAATGCAGCATCGACTCTCAAAAACAGATTGGCTTCGCTGTCACCAGAATTGCGCAAAGAATTTTTAGAAAAACGAAAACAAAGAAAAAAAGAAAAATTGCAAAGAGAAAAACTTTTAAGACAACAACAAGCAGAAAGCACGAATAACGAAGCCTAATTTTACAAATCACGACTTAACTCTTTCGTTTAAAATACATCTTTCTAATTTTTAAACACTCGCTTCCACCAAAAGCACCATCTGAGCCAACAGCAGCAGTAAAACCGAGCAATTTTAAAAGCAAATTTGTTTACTCTCTTAAACATTTAAGAGATCCTTAAAACAAACTCTTAATTATTCTATTAAGCCATAAAAGCAAACATACTTTAAATAAAATAAAATAAAACAAACAACAACAAAAAAATCATATACTCATTATTTAAAATTATTAAGATTTTTTAGTGCACTAGTATTAGTTAACACAACCCGAAAGCAACCAACCAGCAAAAACATGGAAATTTTAGCACTTAAACTTTTTTATAAAAATTAAAAAATAAAATATTCATTTTAGATGGAAAACGATAATAAAAAAATCCCAAGTAAACTGTCAAAAACTTAAAAAATATAAATACACTCTTATCCTTGAACTGTAAATAAATAAATAAACATATCCTTTTTATTGCTGAAGTAATAACACACAGACAAAAATGCACACTATTCAAATACATATGAGAACGTACAATCTATCCTCAACGTCTTAAGACACCGCAAACGCAGTGCCAAAAGTGAAGAACAGCCAACACTGAACTCCTTAAGTTTTCCGAAGCCCGACTTTGGGCAACGTGCAAAGTAGCCACGCTTGTATGCGCTCGTACACGATCATGATTAAGGAAAATGAAACGTATAAAATTTTATGAAATAGAACCTGCACAATAACTGCCTCCTTTGTTTCCCACATATTTTATTGTTTTCTTTTCTTGTATCGTCCTTCGCCTGCCTGTTCATCGTATTTGTAATTTTTATATTATGTTATTTAAACAAATGAGAAGAAACCAAGTTACTGTTACACTTTAAGCTTTAAATATTTTAAATATGTGAGTTAAATTTTTTATTACCTCAAAATGTAAGTTATTTTTTTATTATTATTCTAAAGTATACATTTGGATTATTTCTGTCTAATAAATAACAAACTCTACGAAATTTAAAGTATATGTATTAAAAATATATTATTAATAAATACATTTTAATTATACAATACATATTAAACAAACTATACAGAAAGATAAAAGTTTACACTAACTTAAAATAAAATCGAAATAGTCAAAATAAAAGTAAGAAACTATACACAGTTAAGAAAAATAAATAAAAAATAAAAAAAATTAATAAAAACAAAACAGAAACTTAAAATATCAAAAACCTGTTTTATTTTCTACTCGATCTGAAGTTTATTTCCTACTCAATGAAGTGCTTCGCCGAACTTCAAAATAAATGCTGAACATCTCTATTCAAAAACCCAAACAACTTTTACCTGCATTTGAATTTGTCGGCATTTTAAATACGCCATGACTATAAATAGTATTTGACTTGTAAAATCAGCGTATTTTACTTGTGGAATAAGTGAACGAAATGCAGGCATACAGAAACACTGAATCGGCTACAAACACGGCAACTGTTTAATAAATTAACTAAGACAATAGCTCAAATAAATTACATTAATTGAAATATCCTTTGCCTTTTACAACAATTTGCTGAAACAAACTCGAAATTTTATTCCACTAATTTTCCATGCTCAAACAACTGCCTTATTCATAAATTATAATTTATAATGTGTGTTAAATCGAATTGTCAAAGGGTAAAGCTAAAAATTATGTTAGAAAAATTGCTGATATTGAATACTCAACACCAAAGTATATCTATATCAAGTAGTCGCAAGAGTACAACAACATAAAATTACAAAAACCACCGTACATTTTGTTTGAGTAAAATTCTGATCTTATGTCAGAAATTTTCTTTTGTAATATAGATATTTTGTTCACAATTATTTCTAAAAATTTAAATACTTTTCGCATAGAACTTTTTTAAAACAATTTCTTTTTGTTACTTTTCTTAAACAATTCAAATTGCATACTTTTACACAAAAATCTTCTCCACAACAATTCTTTTTTGCTACTTTTGTTTTGAATTAAAATGTTTTTCACAATTTTACAAAATTATTTTTTCAACGGAATAAACAAATATGGCTCGCTACAAAAGTAAACAAATTTTGACATACGTTCAGGTAAAAACTAAAAAAATTTTAGTCAGCTGGGCTCTTGCATATACTTGATATAGATATACTTTGCTTAACACTTTAATACTTCAAATCATGGCATTATATGGCCTAGTTGACTGACGACTTTGTTCTGTTGATAATTTTTCCCCGTATTTGGAAAATTTACGAACTTTACATATTCCGTAATTTAAAAATTTTGTTTTTGGTTCGTATAAAAATTGTTTGTGCGTTGCTGCGGCCTTTCAACATGTTTAAAATTTGCATCAAAAATAGAACCAAAGGGAGCAAAGAGTGTGAAAATATTTGAAATTTTGCTTTTGTGTACATATAAATTTCACTAATGCAAAGTTATTTACAAAATTGGAGCCTTAGTTAAGATAAACAATAACTTCTAATACAAACTCTACATTAATGTTTAAATAATGGAGATAATGTCTTCTATAATTTTCAGGTTTACGCAATTATTTCATTAAAAATACCAATTTTCCGATCAAGTAAATATATATTTCACTTCTTACTTTAAAGTCTCTTTTCTCAGTGTACATTAACACTGAACGGTTTTCTGTACATTCAGTGTTAATGTGCACTGCTGTTTTAATTTAAATGAATTAAATTAAAAGAAGAGACAAATAAATAACAAGCACCGTGCGAAAAAGTTGGGAATACTGGGCATGCAGTATTGATTTTTTGATTTTTTTTTTTACACTTTCCTAAAAAATTGGTAAAAAAATGTTTTCTTAAATTTTGTTAAATGTAAAATAATTAATTTTTGTATATTATTCTACCTTATTTTTGACTAAAATTCTTAATTCTTATCTTCAGGCTCTAGGTCTAGGTCTAGACCTAGAGCCTGAAGATAAGAATTAAGAATTTTAGTTAAATGTAAAAGTAATCTACTGATATTTATTTAAATGCAATTCTAATATGTAACTTCTATTTTTACTTCTATTAGATTTACTCATTTTCAAATCCATTTTTCTCTTAAGTTTTTTTTTTGACTCATTTCTGCGTATGTGATTTAGTTTTTTTGCTTTTCATCTAATTTGGCGAAATTTTGTTTGTACGTGTTGTTGTGAAATATTTTGTTTTCCTTTGAAATAATCTTATCATATTTATGTAGATGATAATTACATTTAGGTGTGTTATTTTTAAATTCTCCTATCCTTTTCGCTGTGTAAGGATATTTATTATCAGCTTATAAACGTTCCACTTTATTGTAAGTGATTCTGAAGAAGTTTTAGCAACTTTTAATTTAATTTAATTTTTTGCTAATTCCACGATAATCTTGGAGTGTATTAGAACTCTATTTATGAAAGTATTCACTAGCCCAACTCAAAACATGTGTACGTTTAAAGGCAAACCAAAATAATAAATTGCACATACACAAATGCTAATGAAGCACAATAATAAAATATGCAAATAATGAATAGAATAACAATAGATGGAGCATGATGCAAGAGTTTGCAATTAAACATGTAACACGTTTCAGCAAGAATTCTTGACTTACCTTGATATAATCGCATAAACCATCCCCTTTTATTTGGCCATCCGATTCGGTATACAATTTTATTTTGTACTTTTGGGTCTGGGGATCGCGCATAATCATGCCGCATTTGCCCATAAAATCAGCAAATTCATCTAGTGTTATGTCCAAAGGTAAATTGGAGACATAGACTTTAGTATTGTGCGAAGGATCCATTTCGAACCATTCTTGAATGAAATATAAATGTTGCTTGATTATTTCAAATAAATCTTATTTGCTATTCACACTTACTTGGAGGCTCTTGAGGTTGTTTGCGCTTGAGACCGTGCTTGATGGTCTCTTTGGAGGCTTCTTCGTTCGCTTTAGCCTCCTCTATCATCTGGGCCAATTCCTCTTCCTTTTGCACGGCCGCCTCCAAGTCACGTTTATCTTTCTCCCTTTCACTTTCACTAGTGTTGTCTATAAAGCCGTAGTTCATTTGATAGCGCGCCATGAAATCTTCATCAATTTTAGGAAACCATGCATTCTTTTCGGCATCCCAAAAGAACACCATGCCATCCTTGTCGGTGTAGGTGCGCTGGCCGTCTTCGTCAATGTCATACACAATTTCAGAGGAACTTTTTTGCTCTGTGCTTTCGCCTTCTTGGACTTTTGCCACCCATTGCTTTTTCTCTGCGTTCCATTTGTAATGTTCCGTTTCTGTAACTTGTGTCTGCTTGGGTATCCATTTTTGTGTTTCACTGCACCACTTGTAGTGATCGTTTTCATAAGCGTTCGCTGAGACTGCTGCTGCCTTTGGTATCCAGTTATTTTCTTTAGTGCACCATTTGTATTGATAGTTCGTTTTTGGATCTGTGTATATGGCCGTACCATCCTCGGTGTAGGTCACATGCTCGGCGTGCTCATCTTGGGAACTCTCTTTTTCGCTTGCAGCAGTACTTCGGTCTTCCAGAGGAGCTGTCTGTGTGTTTGGGGTCTCTTCTTTTGTGGTTGTTTTCTGAACATTCTCGGCAACATTCTCATCTTTGATATCTTTTATGGAATCTATCGCTTGAGTTGAATCTTTTGATGGAACATCTTGTTCTTGCACCTTTTCATTCAGAGGGTCTATGGGTCGAGGAGTTGCAGACGGGCTTACATCAATTACTTTTTCTTCCACTTTATCTTCTGTCACAATAGCACTTTCTTCTTCTATTTTATGAGAAATGCTCTCATCTATTGACTCAAGAGTAATTGATGTCTGATCAACAGCCTTCTTCACTTCTTCATCAGAGTTTCCACTCATTTTAGTTAACTGAAAATATAAATATATTGTATGCTTAAGTATATCTGTATATATCGGCTGATTTTTTGGCAATTTTGTTTTTGGCTGCTCAGCTCTCTTCTGTTACTACTGAACATGTTCAGTTTGGTCTAAAATTTTACCATGATCGACATACAAACGAAGAACGCTTGCAGATTATTGAATCTTATTACCAAAACTCGTGCTTGGTTAAGAAAGCATCATGCACTTATTGTGTTCAGCGACGAAGATAATTTCTGATTGAATGGATATGTGAACAAGCAAAATTATCGTATTTGGTGTGAAGTGCAGACAATGCACTCCGAAAAATGACCGGTTATGATTTCAACAAGACTTTGCCACATACCGAAACAATGATTCAATTGAGAGGCTGCTCGGCGAACAATTTATTTCATTTTTATGGCCAGTAAAGTGGCCGCCTAGATCCGTCGATTTAATGCCTTTTCTTATAAGGCCATGTTAAGGCTTATGTCTATAGGGACAACTTGCAACGGTTGACGCCCTAGAAGCCAATATTGAAAAATTCATTCGTGAGATACCGGCCGATATTTTGGAAAAAGTATGTGGAGTAGCCGCGATCAACATTTACCTGAAATCATCTCTAAACAGTGGATTACATAGATCGTTCGATCGACTCAAATAAAGATTTTTTTTAACAAAGTCCGAAGGACCTTAAAAAATCACCCATTATTTTTTATATGAAACAAGTTATTCTTCGAATACTTCTTTCTATTTCAACACGAATATGAAAGTCAATTAAGGGCAACGAATCATTTGGAACCAGAAAAAAACAATTAAATAAGTTTAAGGTCATTAGAAATTAACTACTTGCGATTTTTTTATAAAAAATAAAATGCATTTATTTGTGTTTTTTATTTATTTCTTTAAGCACGCAGCTGTCAACGAAGAAGTACGCCTGAAAAACACTTCATACTTGATTATTAATTCGAAAAACTTGTGTTTATTATTTCTTTAATCGGTTTTAATATTTATCCTGTATTTTCTTTGGCACATGCACTCATAGGTTGGGTTACCTACTCATGTAATGCATTGTGCGGGAACTCTTGAAGAGGGAGTAGATCGTGTTGAAAGGAGAAGTGGTGAAAGTCGAAAGGAACAAATTTGTGATAGCTATTTTATTTATTCAACTTCGTCGGAGAATTTTCTACAATACTATCGAAGGAGGATACTGTAATAAGCTTTTTAGGAAATCGCTGCCCATAAAGTTCAGTGACCAACGCATTCGTCATTCGAATGCCATTCCATATTCGTACTGCATCGAGCAAAGGTACTCTAGCTTCATAGTCAATGCAAAATATAAAATTTGCCTGCTGAATTGATGACATTTTGAAAATTTTTGCATAAACATTCAATATTTTTACTATTTCTAACCCCTTTCAATATAAATGTTTCATACCCTTTAATATAAATTTGTTATTTATTAGTTACTATTGTGGTATTGATTATTCGAAGAGAAATTTATAAAATAAAGAAACGGTTCAATGAACTTTTCGACATCTAGCCAATCCATTATCGTGTAATAATTCATATTTATAAGTACTCTTGCCTTCAAATTTTACTTTTAACTTTTTTTCATACTGTTAAAGAGCAACAACAAAGAACTATTGACAACAAACAACGAGTATTTTCAAATGCAAGCCAAACTTGTATGATATAGTAATAAAAAAAGGTAAAGAGTGGAAAAATCAATTTAATTCATATTTTATATAAAGAAATAGATCTTATATCATCGCTCAGAAAGCCTTTTTTTTAAATATTAAGAAATTATTTTAATTAGTTCAAATAGGAATAGCCAAAAAAAAACAACCTCGGAATTCCATCATTGAAAAAATTCCGCTTTAAACTTTTCATTCATCGAAACGCAGAATAAGCGACACAACGTAAAAGCTTTGCTTTTTACATGCCACACGCTGATTTAAAAACAGTTAGAATGGCTCTTTTTTATGTGAATATATTTTCTCAACATATTAAATATTTAATCGAATTATTCCCAGAAATTTATGTTGCGAGCATTTTCACTTGTTATGACTTAAGCGGTATGGCCACACATCAAACTGACGCTTCAAACACTGCTTTTCTTTGATAGTGTTAGTGAAAAAAAACTCACACGTATGGTTTGATGTGAGTTTGAAGAATATCAAAACAATTTAGATTTTAACTGCCAAACAGAATTTTACTAACACATAAACAAGTTTGAAGCATCAGTTTGAGGTGTGGCCATACAGCTTTAAGCAAATCTTCTCAGCATAGAAGAGCAATAAAGCAGATCTTCGGTTAAGGTTCAACATTCGAATGGGCACTGCGACGTATGAGCACTAATTTAACCTCGGAAGTTGCTCATACGTCACAGCGCCCAATATTATATTAATATGAGAAGAGTAAGAAAATATACCACCGAGAATACAATTTATTATTTTTCGTTCGCTTTAAACTTGCTTAGCGCAATTTAAAATAAGACTAGAAAAAGAATTCTATTTTTAATTCTTTTGTTAATTTTATTCCTTCTCTTCGCAAACGATTGCGGTGGTTATTATCCCCGATAGGGATCATTTGCAAACTACCTGACAGACTAAAAATAACATTTGTCCAAATCAAGCCTGCGTAAAAAAACAAACCGTCGCTGTAGATGTGAGTTTGATGGGTCGAAATAAATTTAATCGATACGACGCCATTCTCAGAAACTCCATATCTGCTCGTCTACTACTTGCAAAATTTTTTGAGGGCAGATCTTGGATTGCATTCATATAAAATTCTAATGGTGCAAGTGAAATCCAGGGGACCACTAGTTGATAACGTTCATAAAACGCAGTCGAAGATATTTAAGCATTTGTGAGCAAGTAAAGCCAAAATTGTATTTTTACCGAAATTTCTATGCCTCTAAAACACACATAATGTTTGTGCGTTTACGTATCGATATTTATTTCCATCCCAAATATAATTGTTTGTGTTTGGGAATTTTATTTTTAAATTTGCGAGACAAAAAAAAAACAATTTGCATATGCACATCTTAACGCTTAATAAGAGTTGGTGTAACTTTAACTCTATTTATATTTACAGAATTTGCTCATTAAATAAATGGCGGGAATAAATTTAAAATGTATCGACAACAGCATGAAATAAAAAACAAAAACAAATTAATGTCACATTCGAACAGCGTGGAGCAGCAACAGCAAGCTAATTTAGAAGACCACATACTGGGTCAGTAGACCCATAAAACAGAACACAATAAAATTTTCAGTAAAAAAAAAACAACATAAAGAAAAATAGTTTTTGTTATAAAAATAAAAACAAAAGAACCATGAAGAGAAAAAAAATATATGTTTATTAGATGCAAACGGGAGTGATGCCATCTTGTGGAAATCTAAAACACGAGAGTTCCGGAAAGGAAACTAAAAAGGATAAAATTAAAAATAAATAAATTAATTTACACCCGTTTTAGGGTCAAATTGTTGACTTTAATGATCTTAATCAATCCAAAACTTTTTTATTTTTTCAATTTCTTTTTTTTATTCAACAATTTTATATTTTATCAGTAGTCAGCCTTGTCATAAATAAAATTTCACATGGAAATTTCCGAACGTGTGGACAGTTGATACCATGAAGAATATGCAAAATTTTCACATGTGAAATTTACGGTAATTCTGAATATCGCAATATATTAAGTGCTTTATTCAAAACATTTGCAATATATTTTCAAAATCATTTTTATATGGTGGACTTTTAATTAATTAATATAAATAAGGCCGTATTCTTTAATTTGTAGAAAACGGCTTTATAATACTTTTAAATGTGAACTTTAGTGAACAGCTAAATGTTGATTTTTAAACAGAATTTTTTTTATTGGAATGGAAACTGCGGAACTATTATTTGATAAGGACCTATTACATCTTTTACAACAACTTAATTAGCAACTGTTCTCTTATGTGGCCATATTAAGAAGACTAAAGGTGATGCTTATAACATCGTTATTTGACATATTAGTATACGAAATTTCTCATATAAGAAGGTTATAAGCATGAAATATTTTTTATGAATTAGATCTTAAAATTGGGAAAAGTATCAAACGAGCGTGATTTTCATGTTTTATGCTAGGAACACAACTGCGACGAACGACGAATTTTTGGTCGCGAATATTCTTCGCCAAAAATAAAACACATTCGTGTATATGAAAATGCACACAATCGTGGTGTTGGTCGAAATTCGTCTTACTCAGCGAAAGTTGAAATAAATTTATTCCTAATTGTTTCGTCAACGAACGACGAACAAATCAATATAAAGTGACCAGGTTTCATATACTCAAACTGGTTTCTTGTGGAAAAACATAGTTCACTACTGTATTGTTGCATGTAGCACTAACATTTTCAGTATATACTAAAAACGCATTCACCAATTCATAAAAATGTATCATTCCGACGACTTTTTATTAATTTTGAACACTTTTTATAATATAGTTTCTCACTTTTTCATATGGTCACCCCATCAGCTGTTAAATGAAAATAATAATTTATTTACAGACAACAAATTTTTCAGAAAATAATTACAAAAAGGAATTTATTCTGAAAAAAAAATGGACAACATCGGGGTAATTATTGAGTGTCTAAACAATCTGGCTGGCATCAGAGGATTACAATGATTTAAAAACAAGTATTAAAATTTTGTTTCCTTAATATTTTCATTTATTCGTCGTTATTGTGTTTTATACGACGAATTTATAGAGCGAATTTTTACCAACGAATTCGTCGTACTAAACGAAATTCGTCGTTCGTCCCAGTTGTGTTCCTAGCATTAAGTGACAAAAATGAAATGCTAAATTGACATCAGTGTACCATGTAATACGACTGTGGTTATTACGTATTTATTTATTTTAATTTTTTTTTGTGCTCTTGCTTTGCTTCTATTTTAATAATGCAAGTTGTTGCACTTTGTTGTGAAAAAAAATAATTAATGAAAAATACCAACACCAACACCGACACCACGAACCTCAAACCCACAAAACTCTAAAATAATGTTGGCAAAAGGGGTCAGTCAGGTGGCGAAACTTTAAAGCACCACAAAATCCAAAAGTCATGAATTGTAGTTCTCGTTGCATTTGTACGGGTGTTTTCATTTAACGTGTGTTAGTTCAGTTACAAATGCAACATTTTGTAGGACAATGTCCTGTAAATAAATACGACACAACAACCTCAACAACAAACAACTCATGTCGAATCGCACAAATATACATTCATACGAGTATGTGGCCGTATTCTGCAAAGCACTCTCACACACACAAACATACAAAATCGTTTCCCATGCACAAAGTCCAAGTTAAACATTTAAAGAAGATTTTCTTATTTCTGCTATAATGAATGAAAATTTGCATAAATGCATGTATGAATTAATAAATAAAACATGAATTTTGCATTTTAAATTTTACTTTTATAGAGAACACTTTTGTACAAACTGCTGATGCTATAGGATCAAAAAAGAGAGAAACTTTACAAATACGCTCAGATTACAAACTTCAACATCAAAGATAAATTAACGTCCGTTTTGGAGCGTAGAATTACGACTTTTTGCAATTGAGTATTTTTTGAAACCGGCAATGTTCTTTGCTTGTTTGGATATGCTTATTTCGAAATGTAAAGCGTTTAAGGCATCTTAAAGTAAATTTCATTTAAGGCATTTTTTCGGAATGGGTATCAGACAACCCTCTCATCACACAATCGCTTTAAATATACTTTGTGGTAAAAAAATATTTTTATATCATTTATGATTAATTACAATTTTTGGCAATCTCACAAATAGTGCTGTGGAAGTGGTCCCATATACAAAATGTTAAATACTTAAGTAATAAAAATCAAAAGCATATCCCAAAACATTTTCCGGAATTGAAAGCTGTTTACATAGAAATATATTGAAAAAATGCTTAAGGACACAAAATTTAATGTAAATTCTTTAACTAGACATATCCTTGTGCCGATTTGGATAAACCATTAAGTGTATTAAATTTAAGGACTATAAAAAAATTTTTCTTCTATATTTTATGACATTTTGTAATTTCATGATGCATGGAAAGATTATCTTGATACAACATTTTGCAAACACTCCTTCTATTTATGGCTCGAATTTATGTGAAGACACGACACTGCACGTCGCGTAAAAAGGTATATAATTTCGTATTTACCGCTATTTTCAGAGTTAGGTCTTGGATTTGGATTTTTAAAATTTATTTTACTTGTAAAACGAAATTTTTATATAAAAACCATCTCCGATAACAGCATTCAGTGTTTTTAGGAACACTGAAATGTTACGCTTAAGATTGAGCTGCAAAAATTCCAATTGCGCATTAGCACTCCATGTAAATAAGATAACAAATAATTTAGATTTTGCAAGGAACAGAAATAACAATAGTTTCGGCAATTAAAATTTGCATTTCTAAAGAAAACAGTCTTTGGTTTCTTCCAAAGCACTGAATTGCAAATAAAAGAGATTGAAATTACTACGGCATATTTTAGTTGTACTTGAGCTAAATGGTTGCTTTTAGTGTTTCCAAAGAAAAACTTCTCCTCCGAAAGGCACACACCCCAGGCTACTTAAAATAAATAAATAGTTAAGAGGACATAATGATTTAAGGTGCAGGAGATACAAGTAGTTCCCTCCACCTGCAAGTATTTGGCTAATATTTTGTTGACCCCTTCAGCAGTTTGTAGTTTCAAGTTAATTTGTTTCTTTGCTTAAAGATTTGATGGCTCATTGTAAGACTATTAATTCAGTTCAGATATAAAACATTAAGGTTTTTCTTTGTTTTTGCTTGGCCACTCACATTTAATATGCAAATTTAGCAGAAATACAAGTAGTTTCATGTCGAAATTGTGCGTTTTCATTTTCATTAATTTTTTCTTGATTTTTGTGGAAATGAAACCACAAAAAATTATACAATATAAATAAAAATAAAAAACAGAAGAAGGAGACAATAATTGTGTAAATGAATTTTGCTGTCACACCTCGCAAAAAATTATACAGAGAAAAAGACAAATTATCTGGTCATATACACTTTTAAGCAAAAATCTCTAGCCGATAATTATTTAATAAAAAACAGTCTGCCCTGAAGACTACTAAAAACTACGTTAGTCTCATATTTGGGACTGTTCTTCGCAAGCTTAGAAACAAAAACGGAATGCATGAAAGAAGAAATACACCTGTGAAGGGTATTTAAGATATAAAGCACTTTTACTTGCTTTTAAATAGTCTTGATTTGAAGTCATGTGCGTGATGTTAAGAATAAGAGAGTTTTTGGAAGTACCGCACAAGTTATTTCCATCAGAGAACGTTTGAATGTTTTGTAATTAAGTCATTTACATTTAACTTTAGTTCATAGCACATTTTAACTCAGCCACAACAACTAGATGGTGAAACCAACAGCAGGAAATTAACATGTTCATAAAATAATTTTGAAAATAGTTGAGGGTGTTAATGTTTTTGGCGGAGACGTCTGAATGAGTTGAATAACATTAACCTCAATGTTAAAGGCTGCCAGCTTGTTTTAATTGTCTTGCTTTAATTATCTTGTGAATGTTACAATGAAAGTTTCTTAAACCAATCAGAGAATGTTTTTTTTTACACAATTTTTATTAAGCACATCCTTTGTTTGTTAAATACACATGCATGTCTATGCCATTAGTAAGTGAAAAGAATGAAATGGCGGCATAGAGACACATTAACCCGCAACAAACAAGGCATTTATTTAACAATATCTCAAAGAAATTAGATTAAATAAATTTCGGGTTTCAAAAATTCTGCACCAGAAGTTTCGATTGCAATTCATTTTTGTTCAAACTGCTACAGCTCCAAACCCATCAAGCAGTGTCACATATTCCTTTTACATATCATGGCCAGTAAATAAGTACAAATCTTTGTTTTTATTGAGAAAAGTGTTAGCATTAAAATTACTCGGACTGCAAGTACTAGCCAGCAAATACTATTTCATGACCATAATAATTTACACCAACAATAAATCTATTTATAAACTATTTTTGTAACAAAACATGTTAGTCTTCTCAAACACTCTATATTTCTTATAAACACACTTGTGTGTATATGAAACCGAACGGTTAACTCAAAATGAGTCAGCTTCGCCGCTGACCAAATTTGTATTCCTGCGTTTCCAGCACAAACTATAAAAAACCCTAAAACACAATTACAATTACGAGACTATTAACAATAAGACATTTTAATAAATTCCACATGTAAAATGTTTCTCTTTCCTTTCCTTTTTTGCAAAACAACACCAACACCAAATTATTTAGTACCCGCCATTTGACAAGAAGAGAACAGAGCAGAACAGAACTGTATAACGGTCAAGCGAATACTGACACTAACACTTAATGCTTAGCATGCTTTTAGGCTGCATGTACTAAAAGCAACTAGACTCGACTAGACTGACAGAGGCAAACACAAGCAAACAGCCACAGGACACGGTTAACTAACTACAAAGTCAAATTCACTGAGTGTCCAGTTGGAGAAAACACGTCGTGTTGACCACATGTAAAGAACGGTTTTAGCCGCGTTTTTATGCGCAAAGCACAAAGCACACAAAGAAAGAAAAATAAAATTGAAAGATTGCAAATAAAAAAAGGAAATAAATCAACTGGCATAAAAATGAATATTTAATTTTCTGCTGTAGTGAACAAGAAATCAATAAAAAATGTTTTAAATCAAATGAAAAAAAAACTGTCCAGAAGTTAATGTGTTTGTCTCAGCTTTAAAATACGCTTACGCGTAAAGTGCAATTAAACTTATTGCGTAAAATGTTAAGAGCTTGAATATTTTATTACCAAACGGAAATAAAAGCAAATAAAAGTGAAGAAACGAAATCATATTGACATCATCGTCGAATTCATCATGGAAATACCCAATTCAGGAGCTATTTTTACTTTGGGCAAATCTCATTTGGCCGAAAACACACAAAGTTACTTTTACATAAAAAACGATCCAATCAAGCGTCTTGTAGCCGGTCCCGGTCAAAGTGCTGTAATTTGTGGTAAATATTTTCATCCTCAACAACACTGCGTTTGTGTATACGAGTGAGTGCACACACACAAGCACACCTTTTCTAATTCTTTGTAATTGAAGCATTTTAAGCGCTCTGTGGGTCTGATGGGGTGGCTCTGTCGCTAACCTACATACATTTTATATAAACTTTTAATTGTTTTCGTTTGATTTTGTGTTTCATTTAATCCTTGGGGATTCTGACCTGTTTTACTGCAAACGCAAATAAACACCTAATTTTGTTGTACTCGTAAAAAACGGAAACGCAAATTTCAACGGAGTTCGACCAAGAACTTTTAGCGCACAATTTCTTATTATTATTGCATAAATGCAGAGGCAAAAGAAATTTGTCTGCTTGCAACATATTTTTGTCTTAAGAAATTTTGTTGTTGGCGTCGACGACGTCTTTCTTACCACCAGTCATACAAATTTATTTTTTCCTAAACAAGCAAACTTTTGACAATTATTTGTATCTATTCATTTCCATTTTTCGATCTGTGTACCTCTCAGAAATTTGTGGGAGTATTAAAATACTTTTGCGCCCTTGTGTTGAAGTTAAGTTTCTGGCGCTCCACACCGCTGCCGTTGGCTGAACTGGTTAACGTATTGACAGCCAAGCCAAAGATCGTGAGTTCGATGTCGAGCTCAGGCAAGCCATGAATATGAGACCACATTTTTCTAACAGCCCGAGGTTAAGGCATATCGCTGCTTAGCCAGCAATACTGAGAAAGATGCATACAATCATGTGCTAAAAAGATCCTTCCTTTGTCGTCGCTATAAAATCATAAATAAAATGAGTGCCAAAAATGCCATCTCCTCAACTTTTGCCATCCCTCCTGTCAACACTAACCTTCCCCTCCCTTCAACAGCGCTATGCATTGCGTGACTTAAAATACAAAATATATTAAGTTTCTCATTGTGCCTCATCTTGTCAAAGGTCAACTTTGAAACATTTTCATTTGTCACTTAGTTTCTTCATTTAGTGAAGACTAGAAAAGAAAGCGATTTTTATATTTGAATTGCCACCAATTCTTGTCTTAGTTTTTTAGTTAAATCACTTTGGTAAAATAATTAAAAAACTTTATTCACTCCTTCAAATTACTGAATATAAGTGAATTGCTTAGTAGGCTTCCTCATGGACAAGTCCAACGGCTTCGAGGATAAAACATATAGAACTTGTTCTTCATTGTTGCGATTGCGGAACAGCGAAAAAATTTCATTTCAGACAAAACAACTTTTCTTACTGCCAAATATTACATAATCACACATTTTAAATAATTTCCAACTCATAAGGAATTTAATTAGACTCAAGCTCGTTAATTTACTTATTTCACAATGCCGAAAGAATTCTTTCTTGCGTAGAGCAATAATTGAAACTAATGCTAGAGTTAATGTCGACGCCGTTGAATGTCGACGCCGAAAAAGTTGAAATAGATTGAACTTTTACGGCGTTGCAACGCGTTGAGATTAACTGCTCTCATACAATTTCATACGATTCAACTTTTTTTTTGACATTTGACGCCGTCGACGACGTCGACATTAACTCTAGCATAAAACAATTATACTTTTTTTTTTGTTTCATATATAATTTTCAGGCAATATACTCCCCCTTATTCCATTTGTCAACGTCAACGTCACGTCAAGACAATATGAAAGTTAGAACACTTCAATACTCATTCACTTCAACAATTTTCAAGTTCTCACTATATTCAATTTTTGCTATATTCAACGAGATAGAGAGTAGTAAGAGGCTGTCAGATGTCGTTAATTGTTGCACAGAAAGAGTGTGTAAGTGTCCTATTTTTGATATTGTCTTGACGTGACGTTGACAAATAGAATAAGGGGAATTAAATAAATTAAGTAATTTTTGGTAAAGAGAATCAAACCAAACAAATTTGGTTCAAGTAAAATGGGTCGAAATCTCAGAAATGCAAAATGGAGAAAATAATCAAACTGCACAACAGAGTCTTAATTTGTGTTAACAGCAGTTTATTTAGTAGGGATACAGTTCTCGTATGCTATTTCCTAATTATAATAGATCTAATTCGATTGTTTAAACAGTTTTAATTAAAAAAATATTAATTTATATTAAGCGTATTGATCAATAAAAGTCATATTCTATATATATTTTTTTTACTTGTCATACGAATTAACTTTTTTTATAATAATTTTTTTTTAATAATTTTTTTTTTTTTAATAATTTTTTTTTAAATAATTTTTTTTCAATAACAAGCACAACTCGCGAAACGATTCGCTTGTATGCGGAAAACAGCCATAGTTTCCGGCGGGAGTCGAACCCACCACCATTGAACTGACAGGCTAGCATTTTTACCCACCAGCCACAGAGGCACCAATCGACATTCGATTACGTCATTTAATCAAATTAATGTGATTATAGACGGTTTCTATTCAATAAAAAAACTTTCTTTCGTTCACAACTCAACTGTGGCTATGCGTTGCTTCCTGGGCCCGAACTGGCAGCATGTGTCGTGTACAGCGAATTGCTTTAATTTTTCTTTTCTTTACGAACACATTAACCTTTTTTCTCTAGTTCAAATTTCTGTTTCTTTAGTTTAGTTACAGAAATAAGCTCTTGAAGAATTCCCTTAGTATTTCTCCAAGAACAACAGGCAGCTGAACTAAAGTCGAGTACGTTGGGTTGCATGTTTTCAGCAATTATTTAATCGAGTACAATTGCAAGAACTTTCACTTTTCCTAATCATAAGGGTATGACACCGCTGAAAGGATTACAGCAATTTCTATTTGTTGTTGCTGTTGCTCTTTAACCTGTTTTGCTTGAACAAAAGGCATGTCGTAGAAATAAATGGAACTGAAAGACGTTCATAAAACGGAACACAACAAATTTAAGTACGACACGAGTACAACAGCAAAAGCGTACATCGCTTTGAACACAACTTATTGTGCTGGCAAAAGCAATATTATTTAATTACATAATAATAATTTATATTTATTATAAATTTTTAGTTTTACTTATTGATTATTTTTTATTTTGTTCAGTTTATTCAGAGCGACCCAAATACGTGACCATATTATCCTGTTCACAGTGCCAAACAATTAAATTAAGTCTACTATTTAAAGATTTTCACCCAGCCAGCTGAAGAAACGAAAACACTTGTTGATTGAATTGAGGCGTTATTTTTCTAAAAATATTTAAGGAAACTAAACTCGTGCTTCTTGCCAATAAATCATTAAGTCAAACGACCACGTAAAAAGGATACTTATTTATATACAGGGTGCCGCTGAAGAAATGCCGTAGTATGAAAAAGCTATTTCTGTTTTCATCAAAAGTTTATACGAAGATGTAAAACAGATGACATCAAGATTAAATGGAATGACCCCCATCTGAGCTAAAGCCTGTTTCAAGAAATTTTAAACTATTGCCCTCAAAACATCTTGTTCTAAATTCTAACATTTTGACAATAATTTTGCGACGCAATGTGTTTTACTTTCTCAAAGCGAATTCCAAGTGCATTTGGTAAATGATTTTTTTTTTTTTTTAATTTCGCTTATAAAGTCGAAATGGTGCCCAATAACCTTCAACATTAAAGTAAGATATTTGATCAAATGAATTTTTTATGTAAGAAAATGAACGATGTGGAAGCAAATGCGTGAAAACGTTAATATAAAATCAATTTTATCGTTTTCTGACAGAAAACATTTTTATATTTCAATTTTTCAACAAACTTTTCGTATTGAAACTGAAAGTTTTCAAAAAAAAGAGTCAAACTGCCGATTTCACAAAGTCGACAGAGTTCTTTCTTTCGTATAAATGTATTTTTGAAACAAAAACAATTTATATTATGTATGAATTTTTATTAGTCGAACTTTCTTATCTAAATTATTAATTTTTTCAACGGGCTTAAGTTCGAATCTGCATGACTGCAATTGATTTTTTATTATTTTATTAATAAATGAATTTGTTCAAATTCTATTTATTATTTTTTTACATTAAGATTGGAATATTCATATTGTATTCTGATATTTTTAAGCTTAAGGTCTCTTTATTTTGATTTAATTTTTAATTTCAATATTTCGTCACTCCTTTGTGTGACTTCTTCAGGAAATTACCAGAAGAAATATTGGAATATTAAGAATATTTTCAATAATCATCAAATCAAACCAGAAGAAATATTGGAATATTAAGAATATTTTCAATAATTATCAAACCAGCAGAACGGATCAGTACCGATTTCGAGGCCGTTACGCCATCTCATCAGCGTTCTTTTGTTCAATTTTTCCACTTTTGGCAAGTGGTGCTAGTTAGTAGGAATATCAACTATTTAACGTTCTGCTAGTTTGATGATTATTGAAAATATTCTTAATATTCCAATCTTAATATAAAAAAAAATTGTAAATAGAATTTGAACAAATTCATTTACTAATAAAACAATAAAAAATCAATTGCAGTCATGCAGATTCGAACTTAAGCCCGTTGAAAAAATTAACAAAAAACAATTTATAAAATTTTGTTTTTGTTCCAAAAATATTTGTACGAAAGAACGAATTCATTCGACATTGTGTATAGTTTATTTATTTTTTAGTTTTTATTTAATTTTTTTTAAAGAGGTGTAGGAAAAATGTCGTGGCCTTTAAATGATTAAAAATTTTCGTTTGGATATTTATATTACAAAAAAAAGGTATTTATATTGAAACAAAAACAAATTTTGAATTTTTTTATTGTTGCTTCAATATAAATACCCAAACGAAAATTCTCTTTACAAAAAACCGGCAGTTAAATGATATTAAAACGTGTCCATTACTTTAGTTCCACCTTTTTTTTATTTTTGACGGATTGAATTCCAGCGATGGCTACTAACGAGATCGGTCAGTTGTTTTCAAACTTGGAAAATCTTTCCAAATTCAAAAAAACCTTTCCGAAAAAAGTCCTAGCAATTAAGACATATTTTAACTTTTCCGCAAAGCCAATTTACAATTCTATTGTGCAATACATCTACATGCATACAGAAGCAAATAATGTTTGTACAACAACGTTAACAGCCTCAAAATATTGAATGATAAAAAATATGAAATGGTACAAAAAGGAAGTTTCTGCACAGTAACTGTTATTTCACTTTTATTTCCTTCTAAAACAGAATCGGGACGTTTGTTTGTTTGGGGCGAAAATCATCATGGTCAGCTGGGTATTGGAGGAAACCATTCATCTACTAGCAGTAACAACAACAATAATGGGGACATTATTATAAAGCCCACATGCGTTAAATCATTAAAGACTTTGGGCTTGAAAATAGCTGATTTATCGTTTGGTAACAATTGGTCCATCATTCTTACGTGTAAGTATCTGATAATAGTTTAAGATATTAAAGTGTTTAATACTTTAAGAAGCGTTTTTTCTTACTTTGCTTCTCTCTTTCGACCACAAGTTTTCGTGACGAATTCCAATTTCCGTAACGAAAGTGGAATATAAATGTGCACATGAATAAGATAATAAATGATGTGTGTAAATATGTGCACGTGAATGTACACACACACAAAATATGCAATAAAATGTGAAATATTAAAATTTTGTTAACTATTTGCGTACATATATTTATTGAAATGACACGATCGATGCAGGTCCCTATTGCATACACTCAACAAGTCCAATTGTTTTACATTTATTTATCAATGCATATTTTTTTCAGTGTCAAATGAACTATTTTTTACTGGCCGTAATATATTTGCCAGCGACTGCAACGTATCAAAAAATTTTACAGAAACAACAGTCAACGGTGAATCATGTGAAATTATTCGAAAGCCCTTTCGCTTGGAAGAGTTCGATGACTGCTTGTCAAACAACGAGGAAGCCGAAAACTTTATAAATGCTTTAGCAGGAAATGAACATTTCGTCCTATTGACATGTAAGTCTGTCTGTCTGCCTGCCTACCAAATGTAAATCTTTGCAATTCTTGTTTATTTTTCATTTTGCTTCATTAGAACTTCACAAACATGAAAACTGCATAAAATCAACAACAGGTTTTTCAAATATCGATTATTGTTGACATGCAATAGCAGCAGTTATTATGCATTTTGACGTTTTATAAAATATTATGATTAGCATGCTATTGCTATGAGATCCTACATAACACACACACATACTCGTACATACATACATATATGCTCGCATGCACATACAAACACACATGCACATAACAGGTAATATTGATTTGCGTTAGAAGTACAAACTAACAATATATTCAATTGCTTTCGCTATACCAAACGGACGGTTATCTTCTTCGAGTAACTAAAATTTGAGTTCAATTGAAAGCCGGTTACGTCAACATTTAAAACTTAATAACGAGTATTTTATTATTGACAGGAATTAAGTTTTACTCATGACATGGGCATTGCTATTAAGCCTTTTGTTAATAATTTTAATATGTAGGCAATTTACAAAACATTTTCTAAAAAAAAATTTAATTTATAAATACTCGTAGATGAATTAAAGCTGTACGTATCCTATAAATTTATTTTTTTATAAAATTAGGGTAACGTCTTAAAATGGAATAACTGAATAGAATTTTTGCATTTATGTAAAGAATAAAAAATAACAACATGAGTTTTGCAACTGGTAAAAAAGTAAGCAAAGATACAACAATATTTAAAATTTCAAAATAACTAAACTTAAATTAACTCCTTTAAAAAAACAAAATTTAAAAATAAAATATATATTTTATTTGAATTGTTTAGCTTTTGGCCGACTTATTGGTTGGGGTTCTAATCAATTTCATCAGCTGGGCACATCCAACGAAGCTGCAATTAAAAAGCCGCATGAGATAGTTTTGGACTCTCCCATACAACAGTGCACTTGCGGTCCAGAGAGCACATTGGTTTTAACCGAAAATGGGAAACTCTATTTAACCGGTCGCTTAAATGAGTTTCAATTTTCAGATTTCACTGAGTTGCAAAAGAATCTTTCATCCAATGAAAAAATTACATTTATGAATATCTCAAAAGCAAGTGAAATATTTATAGTCACCAACACCGGCAGCATATACCGCAGCTACGAGTCAGTGCGTAATAAAAGTTTAATATTTCAGAGATTTTATGATTATGATAGTGAAGAGAACGGTCCCATTTGCAAGCTGCTAAAGGGCACATCCTTTTATACGGTACTCACAAGAGTCAATAAATTTTATACCACGTTTTCAGAAAGTGGTCATCATTTGAAGACTTTTAGAGAAATATCAAAGTTTAAAAATCTCCGAATATTAGACATGGCACTCGGGGATAAACACATTTTGGTCCATGGCATTCCCAGATCATCCACATTTGCTGCTACGATAGGACCAGGCGTTGAAAAGCGCCACATAACACAAAGTGTGATATTGGCAAACACTACGGGAGGGATATCGGAACGAATAGCAAATAACAATAGTCTGGTAATAAATGAAACACAATCGAGTACAGAAAAACATTTAGAGGAAAAGTCAAATACAAATACACCAGCCAATCTGAAAACAGACGAAAATGAACAAGTAGATGGTATCACACTTGGCTCCAGTTTGGACTGCAAAAAGTTACCCGATAGATATGAAGTGGAATCAGGGGCATTAGACTTCACCCAAAATGGAAATTCCAAAGAGTCTGAAGAATCTATAGAATCCTTTGAAACTGGCAACACAGTCGTGAATAACAAATCACCTGCATCCTCAATGGCATCCCGCATAAGCAGCGAAAGTTCATTTAAACATGACGTACAAAGTCCATCAGCGGGCGTGAAGTCATTACGTCCTAGGACTCCCTTTCCAGAAAGCAGTCCCCGCGGTTCACCACCATCAATAATAAAGAGAACGCCAATGCGAAATTTATCTTACGAAACGGCTGTGAGCAACGACTTCATACAGCACACATCCCCCGCTTTGGAAGAAAGTTTGGAGAACATACCCGAACTTGAGACGAAGGAAAACGGTAAGTATTGATAGAACGTAACCATGTTTTTATTTAATATGCACATTTTTCAGCGATTATGCCAGGATTGACTGTATCTATGCCAACTCCACCTGCCGAAATAGATGAAGAATTAACACTGGAAATTAGTGAAATCACAGATCCTCTAGATCACACGGTGACCGTCAATGAAATACGATTCATTAACAATGGAATCGATGTCACCGCAAACGTTAAGAAATTGAAATCGGATGGTTCTGAAAACTCACTCGATATCACAGAAGATGACGAGGAAAATGAAATAGATAAAATTAGCGACAAAAATTTAGAGATAAGAAAAGAAGCGGAAAACTTTATAGAAGAGCTGGAAGAAGAAATTGACAGGAGTGTTGAAATAGCCAAAGTTAACAAACAGGAGCAAGTAGATGCAATAAGAGCTGAATCTGAAAATGTGGGAGACAAGGTAGAATCAAATATTAGCGAAACAAAAGATTTCATTGAGAATACAGCAAAGGAAGCTGGTGAAAATGTAGAATCGAAACTAACAGAAACCAAGACAAGTTTAGAGCATGCTGCTGCAACAGCAGCAACGGGAGCTCGAGAAGCTGTCCGAAATGTTAGTGAAAATACAAAATATGCCGCAAAAACCGCAAAACAGTCGTTAGAAGATGTGGGCAATTCAATTTCAAGTGCAAGCGATGATGCACGTGCGGCAGCAAGTCAAATGGGAGATAAAGTAGCTAAGACAACTGGAGATGCTAAAGAAGCAGTGCACAGTACCTTACGAAAAATAGCAGGTGATACAAAACATGCCGTGGGATCAGTAACTTCTAAAATCACAAATGAAGTGCAAGACGCTAAAAATAGTCTCAGTTCTATGCTGCAAGGCAAGAAAAACAAAGTTGATGTACTAAAGCCAATAGAACAGGAATATGATTTCCAATCCGAAGCAGCTTCTAAGGAAAGCGGTGAGCACAAATCAAATACAACAACACGGTCCAATAACACAACAACGGGCATACAAGAAGATGACGAACGAACAACAGCTTCAGTAAATTCAAATCATTCCGCACTAGGTGGTAACCCATTTGAGAGCACGGATCCTTTTGACCCGGAGTTAGATGCAATGGTACAAAGAGGCAAACAAGCCCTCCGAGAAGAGCTACAAGCAGCCAGTGTTGCAGTGGGAAACAAAACGGAACGAGTAATACATGAGGTTAAAGAAGAGAAGAGTATGTTTTCCCAGTTTTTGGAAGATTTAAAGGAAAAATCGAAAGGTCTTTCCTGTAGAAGTGAAAAATCTATAAATATTGTTGATGGTAATCTATATGTAAGAAAATTACCCGCAATTAGAATAACACTTTTTATTGCATTTCAGATCAGCCTCCACGTTATAGCGTAGAAGATGAGTTATCTTTGCAGCCAGTTAATAGCCATGCCAACGGTTCAAAAGTTTGCACAATCTTATAAATTTAGTTTTAAATTTTACAACACAATAAAAGAAATTTCAAATATACGTTGCATTTGTTCATTTTTTCTATAATTCGAAATAAATAGAAACTTACTTACACGAATGTATCCTTATGCCAGCTTAATCTTTTTAATAAATTTTTTAACAATTCACTCTTATTGGTACTATGATATTTGATGTTCAATAAATTAAAATTCGCTTATTTGTTCCCCCACAGCTGATTTGGTAAGTATATAAATGATATAAATAACCTGAAGCTAGCTGTGGATGAGCTGCCACACTTGTCCGATTTCCAAAGTTCTACATGGTACTTATGCCATCATACATTCTGATTCGACCAGCATATTATCTCTTATATAAGAATTGTTACCACAAAAATTTTTAAGTCTTTAATGCTGCTGTTACTACTTCATTATTGTCATGACAATGTTATTAACAGAATTATATACAACTTAGTTAAGGTAATAGACATCAAATCTATGTAAAACAAGGTACAAAGGTTGAAAAATTTTTTGTTAACGACTCCGCCGACATTTTGTTAATTCGTCGAAGACGGTACAACAAACATGGAATGTTCTCTCTGGTGAACAAACTCCGAACTCCAAGAATGTTCCTTTCATAACAGGACACTTTACGTATGGTTTTTAACAACTCTGCATACGTATTATTCATTGCCAATCAAAGAAGATAATGGCGAAGCCAAAGAGTCAAATCGTATGTTATTGAAGTTTTGTAACTTAATAACAGCTTTGTCACTTCTGCAGTTTATATATTATATATGTATGACCAAAATAAATATATTATATGCGTGATGTCAGTTACAAATTGTGCTACCCACAGCTGAATACCGTGGTATAGAAGAACCAACGCTGCCTTGAGAAGAACCATACAATATTACTAAATCTACCTATACCATTCAATTCGAACAAACTCATTTTGTGTGTGGCGTTTAGGAATGCCTTCCCCATACTCTCGGACTTGGCAGCACTTTATTACATATTCTCGTTTTCTACTACTTATTTATGCAGCCAAGTTTTGGGAAGAAGCTTACGAGACAAGCAACTGTCAAAATTGTGTGTTCGCGAGAGGAGTACGACAAAAGTGTTTTTTTGTAACAATTTCTTTTATTTTTGCTACAACCAAAAAAGCTAATACACTTTTTCTTAACCGACCTCAACAATTCGAAAATAATTTTATATATTTTTATAAAATAAAACGTGAAATTTGCAGTGAACATTTAATGGAAACGGAGAAAATAACCCGCAAAAGGAAGGGATAGTTTGTTAAAGGAATATGAATCCCTAGAAAAATATTTCTTGAAAGAGAAAAAAGATTTCTAACAAAAATTCATAGATATGCCACAAAATAATATGAGAAATCTTGGTATAATTGACAAATGAAGATATAATTTATTGAATTTAAAATAACTAGTGGAACGGCCTCGCAAAAAGGTGGTAAGGTAGGTCAAAGTTGAAACCAACGTGCAAATGAATGAAATGTTAAAAATATGTGTGTTTGTGGTATTCCCGTGTATGTAAGCGAATGTGAATTGTGTGGCAGAATTGAAAAAGTGAAAATATTTGCAACGGGTGTGACGTGACATTTTTTTCGTAATCGTACGAAAAAGATGTTAAATAATAAATTAGAGAAAAGTAAGGCTTTGCAATATTTCTATGGAAGTAAAAAAATTTGAGTAAAATTATTTCTTTGATGATAAAATCTGCAAAGTAAAGCCTAACCTCAAAATTTGATGTGTGTGGTGTTATGGAAAAATTCGAGTACTTTTTAAGTTTGTACCGACAGACGGGCTCATAAAAAATGAAATACGGAAGAATACAACAAGCATTGGGGTGAGACTGACAGACGGTTGCTTTTTAGTCTTCATTTAATGTATTACAAAATGAGCTGAATTGCTGGAAAGAAATTAAGAGTTGATATAAAAGTGGAATATCCAGTTTTTTGTATTAATTAAGACAAATGAAAGATGTTTAATAATTTTGCTCAACTTCTTCAACACACAAATAAAGACATGGATGTTCCTTCTATAATATAATATGATTGTCTATGGCTTTTCGGCTTCCTCCTTTGTAGAATGAAATGATTTAATCCTATTCTGAAAATTTATTTACGAATCAAGCCCTAGTGTTGCCAGAGTAAATCAAAATGAAATGAAACGTAGTTTTTAAAAATTTTTCTGAATATAGTAAGTACTCAAACACATATAATAATTAATTTTGTAATATATAAATTTTAGCTGTCTATATAAATTTTTGTCATTTGTAGAATCGTTATCCCATCTGAAATGTTATCAGTTAAAAGATGCATATGGATATCATTGACACAGCCAGTCGTGAGCGAGTATTTTGTTCGAACATGATCATAGTCAAAATATTCTGCGAATTCTTATTAACTTTAAATTGTTGAAAATTAAAATATTAATTAAGTATGAAGATTTCGTCGCGGCGATTGTTGACAGCATAATTCATTGAATTTGTATGTAGTATATCGGCATTCACTTTTGAGCGGTAGCAGCTTGAGTTGAAATTAGATATTTTTACATGCCTACCTACTTTTTACCATTGGATAGTTTTTACTTGGTTATGGCATTTTGTTTTGAAGTAGTAACAAATTCAGTTATAACCATGTTATGGGATAGTATTAAAAAACAGTTAACTGCCTCTAGAAATTTTTTGTAGTTTGAGTTTGTTCTGTAGATTAACAAGAACGTTACGTGTATAAACAGTAAATTTTTTAAATTGAAGCTGGCAACTTTGCATGTAACGCACGGCTCGTGTTAAGCCAAATATTGTGGTATTTGATCAGTTGTTGGGGTATAGGGTGGGAGAAAGTCAAATTTCATATTCAATATAAATTTGGTGGACATAAGAAAACAAAAACGAAACAACGCATTGTTGCTATTTATACGTTATGTCCATTTGCAGAAACACTTGTTTTTTGTATTTTAAAAAGGTATATAATTTGTGTGTTGTTTTATTTTATCGTATATTTAGGCACATGGCCGCGCCAGCTGACAAATAAAACTTGTCAGGGACTTGTAACAACATAAAATAAACCGCACTCCCATTGATTGTAGCAAAATCTTTTAACAGGAGAAAACGGTGTGTGCTATTAAAATGTTGAAGATAATTTTCCATTTATATCGAATTTTCCTAAAACATGCCGAACATTTTAACAAGAAAGTTGTGAAAAAGAAATGAAGGATTGCGAATGGCAGAGTACAGCACATAACGTCAAAAATGTGTGCTTTTTTTACAAAGAAAGAGTGTGAACAACAACAAAAAAACGTGTTTCAACACATGGTTGTATTTATAGTGTAGGAAGAATTGATATAAAATACCCAACATACAATTTATATAAACAGTGGATTATTTAGTTTTTATGTTAATACAAATTAATTGTTTCTAGTATTTAAGTTAAATATTTATTATGTGGTCTATTAAATACTAATAAGTTGTTTTGTCTAACTTTTTAGGTGGAAAAACTACTGGTCCTACTTAATCGGAAAAATTTCCTAGAAACGTGATAACATTTTACAAATATCAAATATTTAAATGAAAAACATTGAAAAATAACCAAGCCTTTCAAACGGATTTTGTATGTTTCGGATTTTTTAAAGCTTTGATTACGTTACACATTTGTAAAGTATATACTTATATACATAGTTTAGCATTCCGAGAATGCATATTAAAAGTCTGCAACACGCTCATGCTGCTGCAGCAGCTGCAGCGGCTATGCCAAATTGTGAAATCGTAATCGTATCTTCTTCGCCTAATCATAACAATAATAACAACAACAATAATGAAAGTACAAATGGGGGATCGAGTAACGGCAGTGGCGGTCATGCTAGCAACGGCCATCAGCACCAACAACAGCAACATGGTTCCTCAGCACCAACACCAACTGAAATTCCAATACCGTTTATGCATTTGGCAGGAGTAACGGCCGAGGCTCATGCTGCTGCTCAGGCGGCTGCTATGGCTGCAGCTCAAGCAGCGGCCGCTCAAGCTGCCGCAGCCGATCAAGGTGGATCAAATGCACCACCGCCGGGCAGTGCACTGGCCCATCACCACGCCATATTGCAGCAACATCCATTGGCCCACCTGGTGGCCACGGCTGCTCACAGTCCTGCTCAATCTGAACAACATTTCATAACACGCGATGCTGCCGTACTAACTAATGGCCATAACGGCAACTCTACGTCGGCGTCGGGTGGTCCTGCCCCTGAAAAACCATTTCAATGTAATGTTTGTGAACGACGGTTCCGCCAATTAAGTACTCTGACGAATCACGTAAAAATCCATACTGGAGAAAAGCCGTACAAATGCAATGTTTGTGATAAAACCTTCCGTCAATCGTCCACTTTGACTAATCATTTGAAAATACATACCGGTGAGAAGCCATTTAATTGTACATATTGTCCAAAACATTTTCGTCAATTGAGTACATTAACAAATCATTTAAAAATTCACACAGGTGAGTGTTGAAGCTCTATAATTTTTTGTAACTATAATCTTAAAATGTCTTATTACTCTCATAGTAATTATGGACTTATTAAATACCTGTTTAATAGTTACTAGTGCATGATTTCGTATTGGCAGTACCTTAAGACTCAAGTATTTTCATCGAAAGATGGAATGTTTGTTTTCTTTAGGCGTTTTAATTCACCTATTTGCACATATGAATCCTTCAAAATGCTTTTAAATTTAATTAACCGTCTGAAATTGCGTTAATTTCAGGGGAAAAACCTTTCGAATGCGCAGTGTGTAAAAAACAATTCCGTCAATCGAGTACTCTTAATAATCACATAAAAATCCATGTTATGGACAAGGTCTACGTGCCCGTTAAGATTAAAACTGAGGAAGAGGAGGGATGACTAGAGGATATGATGGTGGTTGCAACGGAAGCTTCGAACAATAGTCTTCAACAACAGCAGCAACATCATCAGCAACATCATTCACAACAACAACCACAACAGCAAATACACGTTCAACAACAACATCAGCAGCATCAACAACAACATCGTCAAATTATTACCTCCACGCTTGCACAACATCAACAACAACTCCAAAATAACAATACAACAATTATAGCAACAACACACCAACAAAACCAACACACTAATAATATCTCAGCCGCAACAACACCGTCCAATCTAGAAGCTTTTTCCAACATTGCAACTGCAGCTCAAACACTCGAATTAAGCTCGTTAAATGCGGCCCAATTAGTGGGTGGTCATTTAACGACCGATGGCAATTTTGTTACTATGGGTGGTGTTGTTGTTGGACGTTTACATCCCGCACCTGGGAGTTCTGGAAATACACATTTTCTTCAGCATCAACTACGAATACAAACACCACACTTGGGCGTTATCAAAATGGAGCCATCGCCAAATGCTAATGAATACAATAGTAACAATAATGCAAATGGAAATAATAATTCAACAACGCACACGAACAATGGTAACGAAGGATGAGTCCCCGACTATGAGACACTATTGGAATATGTGCTCAACGATTGAAAATTAAACTTTAAAAGAAACGTAAGAGAGATCCAAACTTATGTAAACGTGTAAGCAAAACACTTTTTTTTGAAATTTTAGTTAGATTTAGTTAGTAATTGAAAATTTTTATAGAATTGTATAGTTTGGCTTAAGTAATACCAAAAAAAAAAAAGTTTCTCTTTTAAATTTCATTGAACATTTCTGAAATGGTAATGTTTAAGAAATACATAGATTAAATAATTTCATTGAAAATTTTATAAATTTTAATTAGTCTTAACCTTTTTCACTTTTAAAATTTTATTATTTTATAGTTATCAATTTTCGTATATCTGTCGTTATCATGAATAACAGATATCATCATTATTGGCTCTTGATCGCTCTAAAAGTGTTGGGAATAAAATCCAAACACTTTTTTTCTTTATTAAGGAAATATTCATGTTTATTAAGGTAGTTTTTAGCACTAACGAAGTTATCTTGGCAAACTATTTGAGCTTTAAAAACCTTACCAGCAGTTGCCTTATTAACTTAATGGCTTTTGAAGGATATTTTTTTGTAATTTTTCACTGTACAAACTTTTATTATCAGACATAAAATTTCTTTTTTCCTATGAGATTTCTGCCTGAAGTTTGTATACAAGTTTCTTCAAGAACACTTTATCTCAAAAGTCTGAAGAATGAATGATTGAATAGTTAAGAAATATAATCGTTTTTCCCCTAATGGAATTGTTTTTAAAATTTTTAACAAAATAGCTTCATAAAATCTTTGTTAACTTATGTATTTTATCATTTTATAAACGTTGAATTCCAAGATATTTTAATGCAATTTTTGCTTACACAACTACTAAAAGAAACAAGAGAGCCTCTTTTATAAAACAAAATATCTCCAAATGTACTTATTTACAAACAAAATTGAGGAAAATCATCCTTATCATGTATGTCGCAGTCACAGTTCGCTGGCTACAATTCCTCCTATATGTATGTTGTAGTAGAATCTTTGACTACGAGACAAATATTCCACAAAGGAGACATTTAACTATTATTTTGTTTTTAAAATATTGTTGTCACAAAATAAAAGAAAACCAAGAGAAATTAATATTGTTAGTTGTTGTTATATGATCATCAAAATATTTTAGTGATGAACGAAATATTTGATGTTTGTTGTTAAAGAATTAAAAAAAAAAGAAAAATAAATAAATAAATTGAACTACTGATGATAACATTGTTACATGAATGAAGAGAAAACTTAAAAGACAATGGATGTTTAATTGTTATTTAATTGCAATGAGATACGAAGGAAAGAAAACTGCTACTATTTATTAAAAACATCCAGAAAACCAAGCAACCAATCATCTCCTCTAAAACAATTTATAATTTAAACAATATAAAATAGGAAACTCAATAATTTATAGTTAAAACATTTATAAATATATACATATAAATAGAACGTATGAATCCTATCAAACAAAAACACAAAACTACAACTAATGCTAATACAAAGCAACTTTAGTGCTAAATACAATACAAAGCAACCACAAAACATTTTGTTTGTATTTTCTTTTAGGTAATAAAGTTGTGTTATTCTTATATTTTAGTTTATTATTTACATTTTTAGTCAATTTTGAAAACAAGAACTACTATTATTTAAAAAATAATTACGTTTGTTGAACAAATTTAAGAAATTTGTATTTTATTTTTATAAAAAAGTAGAAGAGAAATTAATATAAGAGAGAAAACGAAAAACTGATTAAATATTATTTATAAAACAAAACTATTTACAAGTAGACTTAAAATTCTTATTCACCTTAATCTTTAAAATACTTAAAACAAACTCTCCAAGTTTTTCTTTACCTTTAAAAGTTTCTCAACAAATTATTTGTAAATAAAAAATATATTATGGATTTAAATTACGACTTTCCCATTTCATTTTTCCTCCAGGCTCAAGGCATGTTTATCACAGATGCAATCCTCAAAATACGCCTTGGAATTGTCTACTTGCAAAGACAAACAAATTCAAGCGGCGAAAAGTCTGTTGTGATATCAGTTTGCCTTGTTCTGGTATATTTTTACAATGTTTGTTTAAAAATATTCAAAAACTGAAAGCCAAAGAAGTTGGCGTGCAAGATTGATCGTTTAATATCGAATATGTCAAGATCTAGAAACATTTAATTGTGTCTGATATTTTTAAATGCTTAGAAATTTTGATTTAATAAAATTATGCGCAATAACTTCAAAATAAATAAAAAACCTAAAAACAGATCAAATCAAGTTGGTCTTCATGTTTTAGTCATACAATCGGTAGTTGATGCATCAATCAAGTTTTTTTTGCAATTAAAATAAAAGTGATCATTGTTTTAAATGATCGGATGTTGCAATTAAGGCGCATAATTTCCTATTTTAAAAATATTTTCCTTTTAATTACAGCGTCATCAGATGTAAAGCTAGCCTGATTTTGAAAATAAATAAATCATAAAGTGAAATATTTTTATTTTCATGTAAAACTTACAAACAGCGGTTCGTTTTTTCTTTCTTAAAAAAAAAAAATAAATTTCTAATTTTTTGATACTGATTGACTGTTTGCAAGCTTTAAAATTTGTAAAATAAATATGTCTACTTGTAAATAAAATTGTATATAAAGTTACCATCAAATATGTAAACAAACATTTATTTTAAGCCAAATTCGATTTGAAGGGGAATGTCTTTCGAATATGACTTGTGCGCATATGTGATAAAAAGAGAAACAACAAAGTTACTGCAACAAAATCTGTTTAACAAAACTATTGTTTTTATAAAAAATATGATCCGAGTTCGAAATATCTTTCTTTCACAAATCGAATTGTGCATACTCAAAAGATTAATAACTACAAATTTTACATATGTAATTGTTTCTATTTTTTTAATGGCTTAATCAGTTAAATATATAAACAAATAAGTTTCTTAAAACTATAATAAGAGTTTCTGTATAATTTAATAATACTACAAACCAATTATGAGGCAGTTATACAAATATAAATAAAGAATAATTATTGAAAGAATACGCAAAAGAAAAAATATAGTCAGACGTTTAATTTAAGTTATTCCAAATACATATTATATTTCTTGATATTTGTTCCGGTTTTAGAAATTTATTTATTGTATCTTCAACGCTTATATTTTTGTAACAAAAAGTAATAATAAGTATTCATTCATATTGTTGCTTCGTTTAGTTTTAGTTTTTCATGATGCTGCTGTTTTGATATTCATCTCTTTCACACTCTAATGAAAAAAAAAAATTAAATGGAAATTTTGACTGATAAAGATACACTGCATTAAAACATGTGGCAAATTTGTGGCCTTTCGTAGTCAAAAATATTTAATATTAATGGCGCAACCAATCTGCCAAAATAAAAGTTTGATCTTATAATTTGGCTTCTTCGCATCAATGGCCTTTTATATCTTTCCCTTAAATGTAAAGATCCGATGAGAATTTTATGAGAAATTTCAAGTCAAGGGGAAAGTGGCAAAAAACTGCTCAATTTTCATATAAAAATTTATATTTTGTTCATACATACAAGTTCCATAATGCACAAAAGGGAATTTTGTAATTCAAATCGACAGAAAATGTTATCGAATTTTGATATCAACTGTTCTGAACTGAGGTTTTTAAGTTACGAAATCACGCGAGTTATTTTTTGGTGTTTTGAAAATTAAGAGATTTGTAACTTTTAGTAGTGATTTTTATTATTCTATACTTGAAGCAAATTTGTTGGCAATAACTGATTTAAAAAGAAAACAGTTGAATGGTTTTGTGCTCACAACACCTTTTCAGTGATCTCAAATCCCTTTACTATAATCTAATTTACAGAACAAGCCTGATACGGCAAGAGATACGTTTTTGAATCAAATGCGGCTGACTTTTAGAAAATTATAGCCGCGAGGTTTATCTTATAATATGCGTACGAATACGGGGGATAATTTGAAATATTAAGTAACATTTAA
This sequence comes from Linnaemya tessellans, assembly GCA_951800035.1. Lineage (NCBI taxonomy): Eukaryota > Metazoa > Arthropoda > Insecta > Diptera > Tachinidae > Linnaemya > Linnaemya tessellans. The sequence continues at coordinate 1,392,006 of OX637535.1, forward strand.
ATAGGCAGGGTAGCGAACAAATGTGTAGAATAAGTTTTTCCAAAAAATTAAAATAAATACTCGTATATTTAGCGTCTTCATAGAATCCTGCGCGGTTTGGTTCTGCGTCGTTCTGTCGACAAAAACGACAGAATCTCTTGTTCTAAATTAAATAGTAATGAAGTGGAATTCAGGGACAATATTAATTTTTTGCTCTAAATAGGTTGCACATTTACCATTCCACTTCCTCCAGTCATTGAATGCAGAACTTTGTAAAGGATGTTTTTAATTTTGAATGAAAATAAGCGGTTCAACTAAAACAACTTCGGAACAATTTTAAAAAGTTATTCATAATGCCAATTCTATTACCGATACTACTGATTTTGTAACGAATTCTATAAAAGGCGGATTATTTTTTAACTCTTTAAATAATTGCCCTATATAATTTACGATATTTATTATTTAGTCTTAATTGTAATGGAATTTTTTGAAGCATGTTTCTACATCTAATGAAGTGATTTTCATTCTTTGCGGTTCGTGTAGGAATTTTCACATAATTAATTGTAAAACCCGTAGTTCTTGTGACTACTATGTAGAAAAATAGTATGAGCAATAAAAAAATCCGTACACATTTTGATGTATTAAAAATTATGAAAAGAAAATGGGCCCGAATAAAATATCATATAAATGCAGTTTTCGTGTTCCATTACATTTGGGAAATTTTTCCTGGAGCCGTTAAGAGTTGTAATCAATTTGCTGTAATCGAGAACAACAACAGCAATTCAGAGGAGATAAAATATTTGCCACGATATTTATTGCATATAAACTTAAAATGTATGTCGTGCAGTGAAATGTGAAGTGTTTTAAGTAAATCGCCAATGATGCTTTAAACTAGCATTTTAATCTGAACGGATTGGACATTCGAAATACATGCAAGTACAGTTCATTTGGAGGAATATGTATATTCGCTGCTTTCTTATTATTTAAAATTATACTTTTATATATTAGTTGTAACGTGTGCCACAATATCGTTGAAAATAGTTCCTAAAACAAGTTTAGGTGTTTAAATTCCTGTTTTTTTCATGATTTACTTATTTTTCTATTAGATATTTATGCTTTTTATCAATATGTATAATAATTTATACATTTTGTTGATGTGTATGTAATTTATATTTACTTTGGGTTTTAGAATGAAAGTATTCTAAAATTCTAACTCAATGTATACGAAATGTAGAAAGATAGAAATAAATGATATGTATTAAATATATAGAAACAAAAATAAGTGTTGTTCGGTGAATAAATATATTAATGATATACATATGCATGTATGTACATATAAAAACAAAAACAAAAATAACACAAACTACAGGAATATTTTAAAACAATTTAATCTACAAGCGACTTAAGGAAAATATTAAATATCTTAGTGACATTTAAATGTAAAAACTTAGTATTGTACGAAAATAGATATTTATTAGTTTCGAATACATTAAGCATTTTAATCTGGATTTTTGGTTCTTAAAAAAGTTACAATGTTAATGTAACTCGAAAACTATTTCTTGATTCGAAATTACGGACTAAAACGTCTAGTCAACATATTTTTGCTTTGATATCGAATCCTTTAGTTCGGGCTTATTTTTTAACTTAATTTTTACGTGATGAACACGAAAGTAATAACGGTTACACAAAAAATGCATTCGCGAAGTGGAAGTTATTACTTATGGTAAACCAAAATTAGAATTTCAATTAAATACTTCAAAAATGTTTTTATCTGTCACATAAAGCTAAATGATCTCAACTAATGGAATGAAATGAGGCTACGCCAAAAACTCAACATGAAAAATAAAGACAACAAAGATTGGTTTTTAGGAAAGGCCTACATTTTAGTAAGTGAGATCAGTCTGCAGGTTTCTGTTTAGATATTGCTTGTGTGCAGAGAAAACATTATTGGCGATATGTGCAAGTACAGTGCAGAACTTTGTGCTAACTAATTATTTGCTACCTGTGCCCAGAGGGTTTTTCATTATTTGGTCTTGCTTACCAAAAAAAAAATCAATATACGAAAAAGTTCGATTTAAACCGTGAAAAGAAATTTTGTTTAATAATTTTCTTAGTTGAATAAATAGTTCAGATAGAAAATTTTTGAACAAACAATAGATTTTTATTATTACGAAATTATTATTTGTATGTTCTTGAACTAGACCAGATTAAAATCAGCTGTAACCATATACATATGCTTACTGTATAGCTAATTATTGTTTTTAAAAGTAACATAAGATTATTTTAATATAACAAAAGAAATACAGGGCCATTTAAATGTTAAAAAAACTGCTTTTGGTATTTTTTACTTTCTTCGATTTTATGTATAAAAAGAAATCGAATAAAAATTGTTATAAATGTATTTATTTTTGTAGTTAAAAAACGAAATTTTCTATAGATTTTTTTGTATAAAAAACACTATATTGAATATAAAAACACGTAGTGAGATTAGTTCTTAAGCATTTACAAACGAAATAATTAAATAATATTTAAGAATTTCGAAAACTAAGTGAAACAACAGCCGGTGTTTTCAAACAAATACACTCAAACAAATACCATACGTAAAATAACTCTTTGCTGTATAAACGTGAAGGAAAAAGGAAACACAGGTAAAACAAAAGCGGGATTAGATTTAAAACGGACTCTTGGTATAAATATGAGGACATAGAAACGTAAACATCTGAGAAAACAATAAATATGTGTATGTATATGTAAACTGAAATCGTATATGTATGTATGTATGCATGTTTGTTTGTATGTATATGGAACAAAAATAAATTAAAAATCACAAAAATAAAACATAATTATACATATATGTAAGTATATATGTACATATTTATTTATTTATTTATTGTATGGTATCTACTGATAATAAATAATGATTATATTTTGTTAGTGATAAGTAAAAACTAAAACTCACTGAACAATTAAAAATCAATAAACTGTACCTTTTTGGAGGGTGTAAAAACTAAAGAATATCAAACGAATATTATAAATAATAAATACAAAATTATAAGTAAAGCAAATTGTTGAATAAAATTCTATAGTGATGATGGCAATTATAAAAAGCAAATGAAGTTTTATTCAAAGATATCCTTTTACGATTCCAAGAAAATTTCAGTTCAAAATCTGTGGTTCGTACGCAATTTTATGTACTTTAAAACTTTATTAAAGAAGAAGAGTTCCATAAAATTATTATTAATATGCACCGAAGTACTTTTTTTTTATGAAAATATTAATTAAACCTCGGAAATCAATACAAATCTATAAAATTAAATCCAAATAGAAACTTAAGCTGCATGCATTATGACAATGTACTAAATCAGTTTGTTTCTTCTTTTTTCTTGGGAGAAAAATCATTTAAAAACTCCAACCATTCGGCGAAATCCACCTCAGGATACGCTTCTTTTTGCTTAATCAAAACGTTTTGCAAACTTACAATAAATTTCAAATCATTACGATATTTCAAAATAATATCCTCATCAATGCATATATCGGCTAAAGGTAAATCAACTTTAGGTTTCGACATGCGAACAGTCATGCGCAGTTTACTTTTTAGCAGTTTGATATCTTTAGCAATTTTCTTCAGGACTAACACTCCGCTGTCATGAGTTGGCCAACGATGAACTGTATCAGTGGTGGTTGTCAGATGAGTGATCTGCACGACATTAGTGATGACATGAAGAAATGTTTTTGAGCCATGAAATTCGCAATAGCTACGCAACGCATCTAGCAATAAATGTAGATACTGTTCACGAGAGATGTCTTCGTCTTTATTTGTAAGTTCTGCAGCCGGTTTATATTTAAGCCAACGTTTCTTGGCAATATCCAATGCGATTTTCTGAGGTGTCAATTGCTCGCTATTTGTAAACTGAAACATGATTAAGACGTTGTCGATAAATTCATAACGTACGTATGGTGTTCGCAAAAGTTCTATGGTCTCCATATACTTGAAAATTTTTTCACGGTTATGAGCTAGAACAAAAATAAATGAAATGAAAAAAGAATAGACGTTCTGGGCCAACATCACTCATACCTTTAAAGGTTTTAAAGAATTCTTGGATTAAAGTTCTGGTTTGCTCCCCCACGTAAGGATATTTCACGCCAATAGCAGTATTTTCCATATCAGCAGTATTGCTGGCCACCATCAACAGCGAAATAAATCGCTATAAAAGATAATGGCCAATTTATAAACATACATACGGGGTCATATAATTTTCATCATCTTACCTCTAGAACTTTCAAACGCTTTTTGCACAAACTCTTGGCAGCAGCTTCACTGTAAATGCTGAAAATTCTTCGGGCCACCCTGGTCATTCTGGTATATTGTGTCAGTTCACAAAGTACTACTATTAATGGCCTATTTTCTGCACAAAATATCCACTCTTTGGTTTTCTTGTTGTGATGCAACATCCACATGGCCAAATCATTCTCCAATATTTGTAGCAGCAATCTGAGTGCCATAAAAACCCTCTCCAACTTCTGTTCCAAGGGCAATGCAGCGAATGTTTGTTTTTGCCTTTCTCTTTGCTCGTATTCATTTTGATTCCAGTATTCACTGCACACACTCAATTCCGAATTCAGCAGTGGTGAAGTAACATCTAAATTAGCATTTTGTTGTGTTTGTAATGTTTCACTTTTAGCTGTTTTAAGAACTTCGGGATTGGATGATTTTAATAGCTCTTCGAGTAAATCTAATATAACATCAAATATTTTGGCAGATTTCGGCGAAATTTCTTCTTTGTCGCTCGTTATTTTGCTAAAATCAATCCCATATTCCAAAAAGCCTACATAATAAGGACGCATTTTGTGCCAACACGGTGGAAATGTTCTTACAATCATTGAAAATAATGCTATCGACTTGTGATACGATTGCTGATACGTACATATATTGACATTAGGCTGTTTGGTCACGTAGTTTATGCTCTGAGAAATCAAAGAAATGGGACTGCGAATTATTTTCGAATGTACTGACATTCCGGGAGCTCCGGATAAGACTATGTAACAAAATATATTCAGCATGATCATAGAATGCAGTACGGATTGGTTCTGAATTTCGTTCATGAATCAATTTGTCGTATCATAAAGCGAAAGAACTGTTTTTGCTTGTTAACTAATTGATGCAACACACCATCAGTATCATTCATAATGCATTATTTACAGTGTAGTTGCTTAAAGTATTTGTTTTAGAAATCCCATGACCTGGCTGAATATACATATTCCTCAAGCACAATTCTAAGGTTTCCATTTTAAAGAAAAAAATCTATGCGAATACGTTACGATTTAGCTATTCGCCTTCTTGTTGAGCATTAACAAAAAAAAAAAAAAATTAGAAAAAAGAAAAACGAAAGGAAATCGCTGCTCTTATTTTAATTTAAATATTTTCTTTAATATATACATTAATTACACAATCTTCAATCTTTTAAAATAAAAATAAAAAAAAGAATTTTTTTTATTAATTAAATAATTTATATACTGGCACCTGGGTATCTGACGTACATTTTTTAAATAAAAAATAAATATATAAAATAAATAAAATGGATACTTCCTTTTTCCAAACAGATTTTGTTGATATCGAATAGAAGCAATAATGGCTATGTGCGCTTTCGTATTTAATTTTTTGCTTTATATAAAATAGCAATTTTGGTTACAATTCAAATTTGGCTTAGTGAGAATTGTAGTGATCGATTCTTTATAGCAACAACTTACCAACACTAGTTCTATTATTTTAGTAAATATTCCTTTGCCCGGAAATTCGCCACGATGGCACATATCTGTAGTCGCGTTAATAAATAATACATAACGATAGTGCTGCAGAGCACTACGAAGGCTATGAGCTTGTGATGTCATAGGAGCTTCTGGCAGATCAGAGCGGTAGTGATGGCGATGACAAAATGCCAAATCGTCAAGACATTTTGGAGGGAAATCTAAATGCAATCGTTCGCCTACATTTAAATACAAATTGGAAATAACGGTCAGCAATTGCGTTGGTAAATTGCTACCAGTGGATGAAGATTCTTCAGCGTCTTTGGTTACACAATTTTGTGACTTTAGAGATATACTTTTAGCTTTAGCTGCGTTACTGCTTGTGGGTTTGTCTATTTCATTACGTTTGAAATTGGATTCCGATAATCTGTCCAATTTTATCACATCGGGCGGCTCAACCTCATCGCTTTCATATTCGATCCCATACTTTTCAATATTCCCTTCAGTGGAACTTATTTTCTGTTTTTTGCTTGTGGAGCATTCATTGGTTTCCTCTATGTTGTTGGTCATAGCATTCGCTTCTTCTGCTGGCGGTTGCTCTGCATCTTTTTCGGCGTTTGCTTTGTCTACTCCGTCATTCGTAGCCGGTTGAATATTAACCTCCATGGCCTCAATCATTTTGTCTTTGTACTTCCGTCTACCTCTTTCAGATGCCGGACTTCCCACTTTGCAATTTTTTTGCTTGAGAATTGATGGAATTTCTAAAGACGAACGTCCAGCGCGCGTTTTACTCGTAACTTTCTTGTTGTTCTTTTGCTTGCCTTTTGACACAAAGTTTTCTTTAAATTCAATATTTTCCGAACGTACAATATGTGATCTTGTTGATCTAGTTATAGGCATACTTTAGTTTGGTTCCAAAAATGAAAATTTACTCATGTGTCTAAATTATTTTAAGTTCGCAAAATAAATGCACATACAAAGCGGCTTCTTGTCCATTCAGACCAAAACAAATGTTATTGTTGCACTTCAACGTTGAAAACTTTAGTATTAAAATTTAATACATTTTTCTTCTTAAAACGGGTGCTTCGATGAGAACTGTTAAATACATAGGTACAGTACTTTATATATTTATGTTCCAATTCATATATTAACGTCTATGTCTTAAGGTGGTCACACATTTCTTTCTTTTTAACACTTTAAACGAATGGGTAAACTGTACGGCTTAACACGTACACCGACCATGCACACACACTATAGGGTCTTTTCTTTTTCGCAATAAACAAAACAAAACAAAACAAACCTATGTATGCAAATGCATATCAACGCGCGAATCAGCAATTTTTACATTTTCAGTGTTTTACACTGGCAAAAGTTGTCCTTCTTTTGTGTTTGGCCCACACACAAGCTGTTTGAACGAACACGTGTGAAAAACGACGGTTAAAATCAAAACGCAACAAATTTTTGGCACGTTCCAAAAGAACGTCGGTTTTTGCCCACATACTAGCAGTTTTAACAGTACAGTTTGAACTGTACGGTTAAAACTGTGCAAAAAGAACGTTGTCTGTGGGGCCCTTTAGTTAATTTATTAAACATGATGCTTTGTTTGTTGTATGATCAAGTATATCTAATGATGAGCCTTCGTCAAGATGTAAGAAGGGAACGATACTCGCATTCTACATGATGTAATAAAACATTTTTGGTTATCGTTATTCAAAGAGGTGGACAATTTCCTTCGTATATATAAATGTGAGGGTCATGTTCTGGCTGATTTTGATTCAGAGAAACAAATTTTAGAAAATTTAAGTAAAACTTTAAATCCTTGGGATTTGGGGATAAAAGACCTTTGTAAAAACTGCTCCTCTAATTGAGCTTAAGGAAATTATTAAGTATTAAGTCTTTGATTACTAATTTAATTAAAAATCTTTCGGAAATAAACTTTGTTGCATAATGTTCAGAAGCTGAGTTTTGCCAGGATCAGTTAGATGACGACCTGGCAACACTGACAGCTCTTGATAGTAACACAAGCAATCTTTTAACAGAATTAACCGAAACAATTAGAAGTAATACAAATTTCATAAAATCAAAATAGAACTCTAATTGCGTAATGAAAGATTTTATATATTTAGGGAAATCCAAAAAAGGACTGAGAAGTTACTTATTGCTTATTATGGGTTGCTTTCTATATCTCCAACACAGTAAGTGAAAGAATATTTCCAAGTCAAATTTTTGAAAAACTAAAAAAAGAGTCGCTTAACGTCTAAAAATTTAAGCCAAATTATTTTTCTAAAGATTTTAGAAGATCTCCTTAAACTATTGAAATAACTAATAATATAGTGCCACAGTTAATTTTTCAATTAGTACATAACATGTAATATGTATTACATACATATGTATATGTATGTACTATGAATTTTTATTTGCTTGTTTTAGTTCAAGAATTGTTTTTATATATACATTATTATTTATTGAAATTGTTTAATTTATAATAAAAACTTTTATCTTAATAATTTTTTTAAAACTGGTTCTTATTCATTTCTATTTTATATATGGAAGTTACTAGAAGTCACTTGTATAATATGTAAATTATATGTAAAATGTTGTGCAGTGCGTCAGTCAAAAGCCAGTCATTCAGCTCAAGTGTCTATTTTAATTAAATTATTAATAAATAATTAATTGCCTTCCACTTTAAATTACCTTTCAAAAAATTCAATAAACGGATATTTATGCCTGCATTGGAATCAAGAATTTCAAATTGCTAAGCTGAGTAATTAATTATTTTTAAATATTTGAAATTGTAACAGACGTCAAGAAGTGTTACGTTATTTTTATTTGTTTAATGCATTGAGCATCTGAAAATTTTCTTCCACTAACGACTTATTTTGGGCCATCTGTTCGCTAGTTTATGTACTTCTTTTCGATGGTATTTGGCTTTTTTAGGCATTCATTAAGAAAAACTTTAAAATAAAACACTGACTGTTGATGGAGCAAAAAACAAAAACATATAACTTCTTGTGCAACTGAAGTGCCTCATGACCAAAACCAGAACATGCTGCCGCAGCAAGCACTCTTAACTCTCTGCCCATTTGTAAGCTGGCTGAGTTTTAGTCAAAACTAAAAATGGTTGACGTCGTTAATTGTTAAAGAATTTTTTGGTTTGAGTCTCGTTAATTTTTCAATTTCATTTTTGGATATTTCCTATTAGACATTCCAAAGCAGCAGGTGTTTTTGAATGTGTAAATAAATAAATTAGATAATGTCTTAATTAAATGTGCGAACAAGCAAGACACGTATAAGTATATAGATTAAAAAGACATTTCCGATCAGATGAACATCCGGTGGGCAAACTTATTCGAGTACACTAATTTTAATACTGTTTCCGTGTTCTTAAAAAAGCAGGTATTAACACTATGAAATTGTTCATTCTGATTATTTTCTGTAGACGAAAAGAACAATTTTTAAGTAATACTATTTTTTGGGTAATCGATGATTTTGTTGTTTGAGGAATGGGCGTCGGCCTATTGTTAGTCGGAGACGTAGTTTTGAGGTTGAAATTTCCACGGGATCTCGTAATAAAACACCTACGAGTTGTATAACACAAGATTGGGGACTCTATTGCTCCAAAATTTGGAACTTGCGGTATTTTCTAAAGCCACTGCTCGCACTTTTGCAAGATTTTATTCTTGTTACTCCAAGATTATGACAGGTTCTAGTCAACAGTCATTTCCCAAAAATAAAAATTCAGTAAGAGTCCTTAGAATTTGTATCAATGAAGAGGGCGAATTTTTATTTGGATCCTATATTTAGACAAAAATTTCTGATTTGCTAAAGTTGAAATTTTAATTCTTTTACGATTCTGTTTTGAATTACTATTGATGCTATAATTCAAAATAAATAAGCGAATAAATTTTAGGCTGCAGCAATAAAATTTTAATTTGTGTTTAAACGTCGTTCTTAAAACTTCTACAAAATTCAGCATTTTGCATGTGTCGCAGTCGGTGTTTTTTAAGTTGTTTGCAATAATTTCAACACTTTATGCTTGAACACAATCAACATCATATATCATCTTGTCCAAACATGGATTTTTAATTAGAATTCTTTGTTTCTTTGGTGCGAGTATATAGTATTTCTCAGATTAACAGTGGAACGCTTATAAAAACATTTGCCAGCCAAAATGTCAATGTGTAAAAAATTCAATAAGCCCACAGCCAAGCAACACAAAGATTTAAACAATATCGGCCAAGAATGAATTTTCGATATACAAATGAGCTTAAGAGTGTGTGTGTGTGTTTTTAGTTTTCGGTTTTTAAAGTAATTAATGGCGTGCAACATGTAACGAATTTGTGTCTTTTTGTTTGTGGTTGCAACATACAACTTGTCACCCAGTACATGCGGTTAGCGGGTGGTAAAAAATATTCTATTTTTTTTGGGAAATCGTAAATGTATGACATACATTTACTTGTTCCAATTATGTTGCTTCATGTTTTAATTAAAACATCGATTCTGTATGAATTCAATTCGAGAATTTAATATCCGACTGTACGCCTGAGTGTTGTTACATGAGAAAAATCATATTAAATTGCAATTTAATGCACATATTTTAGGTACGAGTACTATTATTTTTATTTTATTAAAACACAATCTAAAAATATTATTATTTAATTAACAACTTGAATTACACTTTGCTACAGAATTGCACTTTTGTCGAAAGGCAACTTTGACAGGCTTGTGAAGTAGTTGAACAGAAATTCGTATGTGGACTCACGATCGGGAGTTATCGATGAAAAGTTTTTTGCAACTTTGGCAAATATATCATATACATTTGTAGTAGTAGTTCTATATAGGAAGGAAAGCAGAAAGATCGACCGTTTTGAATTTTGGGAACTGTCTTATTTATATACGATCGGGAAATTCATATAAAGTAATTAATAATTTATTTATATCTGTGCAACTGCAATAGTAAGACTTAGAGCGTCTTCGATCTTAATTGTTCCTAGAGGGGAGTGTATTTCAAATAAAACCGGAACGGCACAGCCAGCAAAAGGGCAGTACTCCCCATACAGAGAAATTATTAATTGTCTTTTAAATGTTACTATTATTTTATGAGAATGAGGGTAGCGAGCCGCATACATATTCCATACAAATAAATTAAGACTTGTCGTTTTTCTATTCAAATGTTTAAAATTAGCACGAAGTTTCAATTATGTAAAGTCATTCTCCCTTATTCCGCAATTATTTGTCAACGTCACGTCAAAACAATATCAAAAATTGGAAACTTACCTAGTCGTTTTGAACAACAATTAACTAGTTCTGACCGCCTGTGGCTACTCCTTTAGGCCTGGAATATAGAAGGCGGTGTTAGAAATTGCAGCTTTCTAAAGTACAGAAGTGTCCAATTTTTGATATTGTGTTGAAGTGGCGTTGAAAAATAATTATAGAATAAGGGGAATTATCTGTATATCCGCTTAGCTCGACTCACATTCGTTTTCTCATGAAACGTCATAAGCTTAAGACGATTTAAAACATGATTTTATGGTGTTATACAATTGAATTTCAGCGGACGAACAGTGTTTGCTGTAACATTTGGAAACGTTTTCAAAGCAAAAAAATAAATAAAAATTAAAAATAAAATTAATAAATAAATTGTGCATTTGATGCGCTAATTGATTTCGAATTGTTTCTTGATTAATTTTTTTCGCAGTCTTAAATATTTAAGCAAAATTAAACGACAATTATTTTTAAAACGTTTGGTTTTTGTGTTTTGTTTTTGTTTTGTTTTATAAGCATAACTGAGGTGAACTACATTTGGCACTTCAATATAATATAACATAGATAAGATAGAGAAATTAATAATTATTGGTTAAAATATTCTCTATCTTCTTCTTTTTCTTTATCTGTTTTCTCGATACCATCCCTTCCTTTCTACTTAGGGCGTAATGCACTGCATATGTAGATGTTATTGCCTGAGTGCTGGGGCGAAATTACCGCACTATATACCGATTGAAATTTCAATACAATTTAAATGAAAATTTCGATCGATATCGAGTGCCGTAATTTGCTCCCTGGTCCTACTAAAAAAAATCATTACTTTACGTTGTAGCTCTTGAGCTATTTTCTTGCCTGTTACCTTTTAAGTGAAAAAGTTCCATCAAAATTATTTCAACAGATCAGACAGACACGCGTCCAGAAAATTTATAATTGCGTATCACTTTTTTTGGTGGAAATTAAAACGACCAAACAGAAATATATATTAATAAAACACAAACGTTTTTTTTTTGCGAAATTAGTAGTGCGCAAACTACCCCTTCGCGCTAGATTTCAGCTCTTTTTTTTTTTTTGGTCTACATTATAATTCAATAGTTTGCTACTTTTGCTGTGTGCATCAACTGCTTTTCACCTTCCCTTTCATATCTCATTTTTTCAGAATAGAAAAAAAATATAATAATAATAAAAAAATGCAACAATATTTGCATAGTAATAAATTACGTATAATCAAATGCTCTTCAGTTATATAATTGTAATGTTGCACACTTCGGGTGAGGAGATAAAATTAGAAAAACTTAAATGAAAAAAAATTGTTGATTGAAATGCCACCACGTAACCAGAACTCATTTAATGTGAATTTATTAAATTTTTAACTTGTTGTCGTTGTCGTTGCCGTTGAAAGATGGTTACAACATCAAAGTTTTCGTCATCATCGTCATCATCATCTTATAAGAGTGTATGACAACAATTACATAGAAATACAAACTTGTATGCATTTATAGTAACACCATGTTTACACTTACCCATGCATGGGCTTTATTCACACATACAAACTTATTCATTAATAAACAAAAAACTTTTTTGGAGTTTGTTGTTATTAAAATCGCATAACTAACTATCGACCAAATTATAAATGGTTTGGTTGCAGCAGCAGAGGCTGAAAGGAAAAAATAAAAAATGAAACTAGATTAAACTGTCAATTAATAAAAAGTTGTCTGTTTCAATGGTCTGGTCTGGTTATTGACTGTTTCTACTACTGACCCAATTTCGTTTTAATATTTTTTTGTTCGTTTTATTTTGATTTTTATATTTATTTATGTGAATTTTTGTATAATTTTATTTTACTGAGCTGCTGCTAAATAGTTAACGATTTTCTTTACGCTTTAAATTGTAGTTAAAGAAACTTATAATAGTATTCAGCTGCTGCTGTTACATGCCACAAAAAACACAAAATGCACAACAACTGCAGCAGCAACAAAGACAACAAATGGCTGATATAATATATGCAAGTATATGCCTTTAGCCGATGTGTGTTTGGAATTTGTATAATAATTGCCAGATAGTGGACTGGCTCTATTTTAGTTGATCACCTGGTTACATCTCTGAGTATTTATTTCATTTCTGAAGTTTCATGGCATCAGCATGGCAAAATGGAACCAGTGAAGAGTACTGGAATTTAATTTTACTTTTTGAGTGCTTGTGGAATATATAAAATAGATTATATGCTATTCTGAAAATTATTTGATTTGCAAGTTAACTTCATGCCGTTGCATGGTGGGGTATTCTGAAGTAATTCAAATACACAGAATTTGTTCTTGAGCTTAAATTCTGGCAATTAAGGCAGTTGATATACATCAATATACATCGATAATTTTTTTTTTCATGTCGCTGTTTGCTGAAGCAAGACTGACTACAAGCCAAAGATCGAGTTCGCACTCAGTCATGAATATGGCATCGAGTTTCTCGGATCTGCACTGCATTGTTGTATGTATTAGGTATTGTCGGCCCTTTGCAAACATGAAAACATAGCAAAGTAAAGCCGCTGACATTATCATATACTAAAAAGCGCATTACATTCTTCATCTGTCATCTCAGCACTATCACGTCCGTAAGTAGTCTTTATACTACGGGTGCCGGTCCAAAAAAGAAAAAAAAGGCAAAATATGTGATTATTTCTTCAAATTACGACTACGGAAATTTCTTATTTTCACTTTCATATTTTCACTTTCTTACATAACGAAATTCAAGAGAACAAAAAAATCCACTGGTTGTCTCTCTGTAATAAAACTGCTCATGCAGAGACGTTTGGTCTTTTAAACATTTCTACGATTTTCATACTAGAAATTTTGAAAAATATTTATTTTTTGCATAACACTCAAAAACATATTTTTAACCATAAGAGTTTGATCAATATTTTCTTACGATATACTAGAAAGTGCACCACAAAAATGTGCGGCGATGAAGATTCTTAACGTGGTAGTCAGCAAGAACTCGTCGTGATCAACATCTCAAGGAATAAGGATAAAATCTTCTCAATTTCATTTTTAAATCCACCCTTTTCTTATTTTCAGTATTTGATAGTAGAGACTTTGGAAATTTAATATGGACTCTTGTATAACGGAAGGTATTAGACTAACAACACCCACCACGAATAGTTTAATTGCGGAATATTTGGAATACATTCGACATGTTTCTATAAAAAATTCAACTTTACGATAATTCGAAGGAACAAATTAATTGTGTCTTTTGCTTTCCCCAAAATCTTAATTCTTCATTACATCCAACGGAATTCACATATTTTCAATGCCAATGCATGAGCCACTATTTAATTCATAAATGGTCATAACAAATTTAATGCATTGTGCACTATTGCCATTTGTAGGATGCAAAGTTGGCAGTGGAGAATATCCAACAGCAACAACAACAGCGACATATGACCACAATGATTATTCAAACTGCAAAAGCAGCCAGCCAAAGGAATTCATATAATCAATGCTGGACTGACTAACTGTGTGACAAAAAATATCTCCAAATGGCCGAATAAATAACAGGCTGACTGATAGACAGTCTGGGCCAACTGGCCAAACTAAATAGATGAATGAAGTCAACATAAAGACTTAAAATGCGACTGACTTTATGTCTACTTTAAGTTAAAGTGTCTCACAGCTTCACTGTTTATGTTTCGCAAAAAGAAAAACCCGAAATATTTTCATTTCGGCTCCAGAAAAAACTTCAAACTTGCGCAGCAGCAGAGAGTGTACAGCATCCAACCGGTTTAAAAATAATATTGCTTAATTTTTCAAAGTTTTTATTGTACTGAAAAAAAAAATTAAATAATAATAACAATAATTTCATTACTACACGTAAATGGTAAAAAATAATCGGTGATTATTTAATAAATATTAGCAGGAGGGCTACATTTTTAATAATATTCATTGCTGTCCTCGCTGTGGTGTGTGGCTTGAACGGCTTCATCAAAATCATCTAACTCTTCGGAATCATCGTCGCTATAATATTCCTCATCACCGTCATCATCATCGTCATCATCATCATCTGCAGGACGATGGTGCTTCTTTTTCTTATGAGCAGCAGCCTTTACGAAAATATTCGATTTATGGGTGTTGCCCTCTTCATCATAAACATCATCGTCGGGTTTTTCATGCACTTTATATTGAGGTCGCTGGTCTGTATTCTCTCGGCTGTCGTCGTCGGGTTTCTCATACACTTCGTAATGCGGCCGGTTATTTTCATGATAACGATCATCGCTTTCATTACTGCCGTTAGCATCATTCGAATCGTACTGACCGTTATGGCCATATTTCTTGTTGTAATGATAAACAATGTGGGGAAGGGTGGGTTTATCATGAACATTTTGGGCCACTTGCTCCAGGTTTGGTTTGCGTCCATTGGCTGGTGTGTTATATGCGACTCTGTTGTTCTTAATATGTATGTGCGACTGCGGATAATGGTGTTGGTATTCATTCTTCGTATTCTGGTAGTCGTTGAGGCTATAGGTGATGGTTTTCGGGGGTGGTTCACGGGTGTAATCATGGTGTATTTCACCGTGTAATGCAGGTATTTTGTTACGTTCGACTTCTGCTCGAAAACCATTAACTTCATCTGCTGTGTATTTGACCACACGCAATGTTCCATCAGGGTCAATTAAACTGTTAGATGAGTGTTAGAAAAGTATTAATGTATTATGGGAGTTTTAAAAACGATTTAATAAGAAGTTTTTCTTGTTGTTGTTTGAATTATTACAGTAATGAGTTGGGTTTCACGGAAAAGCCAATCGATATAGTGGCGAGGAAAACATTATTATATAACATTTATGTGACAACTAGGTTAATCAGGCCTGTTCTGTAAATCACGTGGTTTGAAATCGTGTGATTTTAGAAAATTATCTCCACTGATAGAAATATTTTTCCAGAAATTTTTCAATATTGCTGTTATATATAGCTTCAAATATCATATCCAGAAGAAAACTTTCGTATCTAATTTTAAGGACGTTTTCAGGGCCATGATTTATTTTTGAATTCACGCGACTTCAACCTGACGTGATTTACAGAACAGGCCGGAATATTTATATTTTAGACTAGCTTTTACACTCGACTTTGTTCTCGAAGATGTGCTGCAAGTAAATTTTAGCCAATGTGTGATGTGTTTTATTTTTAACAGTATCACAGCTTATCGTTTGCATGCTTATCAATGTCATGACTCCCTAGAAATTTTCAATCAGTCTCGATTCTTCATAAAGTCATTACAAAAAACAAATAAAAGTGCAAGTTATCATAAAAAGTGCAAGACATTATAAAAAGTGCAAGTCATTATAAAAAGTGCAAGTCATCATAAAAAATGCAAGGTATTATAAAAAGTGCAAGTTATTATAAAAAGTGCAAGTTATCATAAAAAGTGCAAGTCATCATAAAAAATTAAAGTCATTATGAAAAGTGCAAGACATTGTAAAAAGTGCAAGTCATCGTAAAAAGTGCAATTCATTATGAAAAGTGCAAATCATTATAAAAAGTGCAACTCATCATAAAAAGTGCAAGTCGTTATGAAAAATGCAAATCATTATAAAAAATGCAAGTCATTCCAAAAAGTGCAAGTTATGATAAAAAGTGCAAGTCGTTATGAAAAATGCAAGTCATCATAAAAAGTGCAGGTGATTATAAATAATAATAATAAATCAGTAAACGGTGACTCCGACTTGCATATATATAATATCACACTTATTTTGGGCCACCCTTTAATTTTTAATTAAAGTTTTGCTTCTTCTTTTTATAGTGACTTATAATTACAAATCAAAATATGATGTTCCATCTATTACAGCCTGTGATCGATGGACAGATGGACAATAGGATACACACACGTACTTTCGGAACTTTGAAATGACGGCTAGCGTAAAGATGGATAGGCGACCATCCGAGCGAAATCAATAGGTTTTTTATGTGTGTGAAAAACGAAAGCTGTGAATTTACGATTAAAAGAAACTGAGACTTAAATCGTCGCACCTATTTAGTTGTATTCAGAAAGATATGGTAAATATTGATAGCAACAAGAGAAAATCAATGACAATTTAATTATCCAATTTTCACAGCGGAACGCAATATTTCTTTTCGGAAGCCGCCACACTTCTGTCATCAGTACTCATGCATGTTTTCGTTTATCATCATCACTTATTAGGTGATTCAGTGGAATATTTATATTATTTATGAAAAATATACGAGCAAAAAGTAACAGAAGTGTTTTAGAGATACAAATTTTTATTTTTTTAATAGTTATTGATAAAATTTCAAAATTAAATAAATTTTAAACACACAAACATCAAAGCAATATTTTTTTGTGAAAATTTGTTTAGCTTTTCTCTTTCTGCACTTCACACCGTGACACCATGACCAAAATATAATTATTTTTTGTACATACGAGTACATGTGCGCACGCGTGTGTGTATGTGTAGTGTTTCAGTGAGCTATTTCAAATGTGATGAAAAATTGTGTGGATTTCGCACACCAACATTTCACACAAAAATCAAACAATCATTTGGAGCTTCCGTTTTTCTCTTGCAATTTTGCACGGACACAACAACAATATCAACAACAACAACGACTAACACAAACAGCCATAATTCATTCAAGACTCACCTGTAAACTCCTTTTACAGCATCGCCATCACGCATCTCGTTACGATTGTGCAAAACGTGAGCCTCAGCATCTTCTACCCCGTATGCAAAATCATATTCCGGTTTGCCGACATAATCCAAGCGAAGTGCGTCACTGCCGTGATGCTGCTTTCTACCATCGGCGCCAGAGCCGGCATCATCTACAAAGATTTTGTGTTCGGGACCGCTTACGGGTCCAACGAAACGTGAGTATGAATAGCCGCTAGCATCGACGCAGCATAATGGTAACACCAGCAGCACTATTGACATGACACCTAAAACCATTATGAATGACTGCGCCGACGAGCCATGCCGTAGATGAGTCGACTGTTGGAACTTTTGAAGAGGCAGACAATATTTCATCTGGTGACTAACCAAAGCCTTAGACTGTTCATGACGGTTGTTTATTATTTCAGCCAAACGCTTGTATTTTTTAATTAACATTTTCATCTCTGTTTTGTTTTCGATTTTATATGAGTTTCTTATTAAGATGATGGCGTTGGAATTGTTCGGTTTAGGAAATGAAATAATTGTGCAGAGATAATAGGAAACAATATCGACAGCAAATAATTTGTAATTCAATATCGCAACAGCGGTGTTGACTTTGTATGTTGAGCAAATGTTAAACTAAATATGATTTGTGACACTTTTCGTTTATTTATAAGATTTTCTGGAAAAGAAAACTTTGCAAATTCACGGAAACCACAACAATCTTACACTTGAGTGGCGATGATGATCATCATCTTGTCATTTGCCACAGAAAGTGTTCAAACCTGGCAAAAGGCATTGATTGGCATGCAAAATACTTCTTAAGTGATTTGGCAAATAGCTCAGAAAGAAGCGGCCGTATTAACCGCAATATCAATCAGAAAAAGATTTTGTAAATTATTTCCGGTAAATTATTGTGATATTTCAAGAGAATAAAAAAAATTCTATAAATATTTCAATATTACTATCACGGTTCAAAGATTTGCCATAATGCTGCAAGTAACACACACACACGCACACACACACACACACACACTCGCACACACACAAATGTCTTGCAATAACAATTTTAGATTGCAAGAAGAATTTTTTATACGATCTGTTGGTAGCTTCTTTGTATGTATGTGTGTTTATTAGGGTGGTCCTCAGAGTACAAAGATGTGATAAATATTCCAAGGGACAAGGGAGCATCAAAAGCAATTCAATCGTAATTATTCAATTTACTCACTTTCATCATCAATCTTTGTGTGTGTTTTGGTTTTGTTTTCATACAAATTTCATTTAAATAGCGTACGAGAAGTGCATCGATACTAAACTGATGCTGACACACATTAAATCACTATGTTGAAGTTTGATTATTTTCTTCACTTCCATTTGTCTGAATTTTATACGCCTCCTGATCGCTGAAATAAGCAACCAACTATTCGAATGCTAACATGAGCCGGATTTGGCCAATATTTCCTGGAATTTTTATATCCTTTGGCACTTTGGAAAGTGATGCGACATAAGAAGCAAGTTTCTTCCATACAGTTATATGCTACAAATGAATATCCTGCTAATTTTTATTTTTCGAGTTTGTTAATTTTATTATTAAGACAATAAGTTTTTGTTTAGTCTCAGGTTCAAATCTGCAATTTGCAAATTATTTTTTTAAGTAAATTTTTATTAAGAGTGGGTCAACTCAGCCTAAGACAAATGCTAGCAATTACTAAATACATGGGAGTGCGAGTCGGTAACTACCAATCGACTTCCAGAAATCTCTAAAGTCCAGGGTAAATGTCGGTGTTGGGCAATCAGTGATCAGTGATCTTTTATGTTTTAAGTTATGGCCTGCTTCGGTATTCCTCCTACATGAGGGTGCTGTTAGCTGAAACACTTAACATGAGACTATGGAGACCTTTCTAGTGCCGGCGCAATATGTAGGGGTCATCACCTGAGTGCTGGTTCTACCTAAAAAAATAACTTACGGGTATTGGAGAGTTAATATTTCTAGCAGTGAGACCTGGAATTTGAACCGTTTTTAATTCAAAGATCCCCTAATTGTGCGTTGCTCTATTGCTTTCTATCACATTTGATTGCTTAAACTCGTAATTCGATAAATTATTGTAAATTGAATATATTTGAATGAAACTTTCCCGTTGGCGTGTTAATTTGTGCTTGTTTAAAGATAAATTGGCAAGGAATCGTTGGTAATTGCATCTGACATAATTTGCAATTTATATGTTAAGTGGTTCTTAAATATTTTTTGTTACAATTGCTTCAGGCTATGAGAATATTAAGCAATAACTTAAGGATCTGTTAAAGCTTAAGATCTAAAACGATTTTCCCATAAATATTTAAGTTGTGATTTACAGGTAAACCACGTATAACGTGGCACGTATTTGATTCATATACTGAGTTATTGAACAAAGTGAAGTCCGACTCGCGCACGATGGGTTCCACCTCAAATTCATGTTTTGGGACTCCCTTTAATTTTTAGTATTTCTTTACTCAACGGTAGCTTCTAATTTATTTACCGTCCGAATTTGAAAAACTAATTAACTAATTTTAATGCTGGCAAAACATACGTGGGCTTTGGAACACTCCCTTTCTGCAAAAGCTGCATACATCTAACTGATTCTCAGGAGTTTATTTAATAATGGTTCACAATAGAGAGAGAGAGAGACGAATGGAGAGACAAAGCAGTAAAAATAATAGGTATTTTTCGTCATGCTTCGGGTATGAAAACATTTTCATTTAGACCCCTTTCACACACATCAGGTTTGACTCGTCAAGTCTTGATCTTTTAGGAGAGAGCGGTGAAGAACGTGGGGTACAGACTTGACGGTACTAGTCAGTTTTTATATTTTCCTTTGTTTTACATCCGTAAGTCCTCTTTCACACACATCAGGTATATTTGATCAGTTTTTCTTCAATTTTCTTTCGAACTTGCATTTACGTTCACAAACGAAACGTCATGTCAAGTTTTTCTTTATTGCTGAACATTCATTCAAATATACCTGATGTGTGGGAAAGAGGACTTAAGAGGCATTCTGTAGAACCAGTGATGCTAACTTTTTTATTTCGATTTCCGTACAGCTCTAAAAAAGCTACCGTTTTTTAGGTAAAACTACCATACGCAAAGTCTGGTACAAAATTAATAAGAAACGTATAGAATTTAACTGCAATTGGCATTATATTGCATAGTTGTAATGAAACCGTACTTTTTTTGATGCTTTTACTGAGAAATATGTAGTCGCAAGAGAATTTGCAATGAAGAATTTATATTTGGGCTGTCACAAAACTGATCTATTAACACAGTTATGAATTCGCCCTTGTAGACACATTATGAAAAAAATGTTTGGGGTCTAACAATTAAAAAGTAAAACTTTTTAAAATTACCGTACAAATATAGCAATTACCTGCTTACCGTTCGGAGAGCTAAATTACCGTACAATACGGTAATTACCGTACGGTTAACATCACTGTGTATAACGATTTTAACCAACCATTCCATGTTCCCAAACACTTCTTGAAATGAAAGTGGAAATGTTGTTGCGTCCTGTGTGGCGACATTGTCTTATAGCGATAAGAGTTTACTTCCTTCAGGAGTTGTCTAAATAATATTGATTGCTTTTAGTAGTAAAACTGAATTAATGGAAGTATTTTTTCGTCTAGTTGAGTTCTTAATTTTAATGCTCTAAATCCCATATTTTAAAAATTCGAGTTATGAAGTTAATAAATTGGGTTTTAAATAATGTCATAGAGTCTGTTAATTTAAATGGCTTCTATTGTTGAAATTTTGTAAAGAAAGTTTTCAACACAAAATGTATAAATTTTATGCGCGGAAACTTTTAAATTTCAAGATCACTCATTCAGTATCAAAAAATTCAATATAATAAGAGAAATACAACCTTCGGCAATCAGCTGCAAACAGTTTGCCAGATTTCCTTCAAGTTTAATTGCGTGTAAATAAATTCACACACGCTGTTGTGACAAATGCAATTTCGAGATTCGAAAAGTCATTTCGGAAAACAATTCCGTGTTATACGAGGGATATCTGTAAACATGAAACATTTGTAAAACTGAATGCATTTATTCTTCTAAACGATATTTATTTATTATTATTTTATTTTACAGATTTTATCAATTGAAAATAATTACGATGTTGCGGTCCAAAAAATCAAAGCCATCTGTAGAATTTCCAAATGCACCCAGCAGTTCGCTTTGGCAGTGAAAAAAATACTTTAACAATGACGAGAGCCCAAAAAACATTTCTGGCTATTTCCCTGAGTGAGAACCAATTTCCCCTACTTTTAAGCGGAAAGTTAGTCTTATTAATTGCTTTTGCTACCAGAAGTTGCGTTCAATTATATATGTAAATCGTTTCATGTGATAGACGTATTTGTTTACTTGGATCGGGACTTAGGGTATGTTTTTTTACCGGAACTGCCAAAAGAGGAGATTGTTTTGAAAGAGTCGAAGAAAAAGGAGAGAATAGAGGAATTGTTGTAGCTACTATTTAATTCTTCACTCCGCTGGCGAATTATTGCTACAGTACCAACGAAGTAGGGTGCTAAAATACGCTCTCTGTCCTATGCCTTCGATATTGAAAGGAGCCGAAAAAAACTAATTCACATTAAAAAAATCGGGCACCATATTCATGGCTTCGTGTGCATGATTTCGGCTGCATAGTCTAGATGTTAACTACCAAGGAGTCCCGCGAGTGAAATTTTAAGCAATTCCTAAAATTCTGTGCATTTCTTCGGTAAACAAATTGCATAAAGAACAATTACAAATTGTTACTCTTTTTACAAATTTGTTTTTCTCGAAAGGACAATCCGCCTGGACCGATTACAATGTTAAAAATGAGTGACAAGTATGCAAATAAATGTAAGACTGCTGGGCACTCACACATACAACAGAGGCACGGAGTTGCGCATGTGTAATGTTGGCTTTTATTTATTCATAAGCTGTACTTCTTTTGCAGCTGCTTCAATTGTTGTTCTCTAACTACTGGCTGGCGGCGTTGGTGGGTTGCTGTTTCCATTTTCGGTTGTGGGAAATTATAGCAAACGCTTGTTTCTTGTTTTGCTCTGTGCAAGAAGAAATTAGCAAATATTATTTAAAGCAAGAATGCTGAAAATATGCTCACAACTGCGCAACGAGCTTTGCCAAATTTGAAATAAGTTAAATTCGATTGGCTCGAATTAGTTGCATTTTATGTGTTTTTGTTTTGTTTCTTTTTGTCAAGTGTGTACTTGAGAACGAAGTTTCCCAAAGCAAAAGATTTTTTTTTGCTGCATCTGTGCTCAACAACGTATCGGCAAGTATCTTACCAGCACCGAAATAAGTGTGTTTGTGTGCATTTGAATATTCATGATGCCGTGATGCTTTGACCTTTAAGAGGGTCTTGCTGATGTTGCCAGCATAATATGAGTATTTAATGTTTGTTTAGCTTCAGTACAGATGCTCGCACCACATGCTGCTGGATTAGGCGTGTTTGGTTTGCCAGCAAGGTGGTTGCTTAGACTCTGATTGTTTTTTTCTGCATAAAATGTGTATCTCAAATAATTTCAGACTGCATGAATTTCTTCATGGGCAGATGTCAGAACTAATCTCATGAATTAGGGCTTTAATTGGTTAGAAAAGAAAGTCTAAAAGTTTCAATATATCCACAGATTTTAAGGCACTTGAATATAATGATGAGTAAGTGTTTGTAAGTTGCCATAGAGCTAGACAATATCACACATCGTCTGACCACTCTCATAGTGAAGTATTGCTTTAAGCAGCTCAGCCTGCAGGTGATTCACTCCAAAAAGATTTTGGTCTTGTCAAGTAGTTCAAAAAATGTATAAACAATATGATGCAACAATATCAGACTCCGTTTGGCTTTTTGTTTTTCTAGTTTGTGTTATTTGGTAGCCTGGGAACTATTTATAATGTAAAATACAAACAAATTGAATTTTATGGTTGTTTTATTTTTATGGCTGCATTTAGTTTAGTACTCAACTTCGAAGGAACATTTTAAAATATTCAGCAAAGTGTGGTTTCATATGTAAACGTGTAGGTATTAAATTATAAAAGGAAATTATAATAAAAAATTAATCATTCAATTAAGATTTATAGGCTGAAAGCATTAATATTCCCTGCAGGAAGCCACGATCAATATTCCCAGGAACAAGGAAAAATCAGCCGCCATTTAATTTTCAATTTACACAACAGTTTAGAATCGCGCTATTTTTGAAAGTCGCTACATTTTCGCCATCAGTACTTGTAGTTTTTATTTATACAATCTTTATGAGGAAATACTATACGAGAATTGTATCAATACTAAACTGACACCAACCTACATTATATGTCCCTGTTTTCTGTACACCCTATTTCAGAAAAAGGTTACACGCACGACCAACCAGCGACTTGCAGTTCGGTAAAATAATTTCAGTTTCGCATGTGGCATGAACATAATCTTGCCTGCGGCAAAAAGCAGTGCAATATTGTCAACATGAGGACGGGGACAGATAAGAAACTAAACCGAGCACTGGCGCCATGAGATGGCGTAGCGGCCTCTAAATCAGTACTGATCCGTTCTGCTGGTTTAATAAGTATGAAAAATATTCTTAATATTCCACTCTGAAAAATAAATAGAATGTAAACACATTCATTTATTAAATAAAAATAAAAAATAATTTGCATTTTCGCAGATTTGAACTTATAGCCGTTGAGCAAATTAAAATATATTTATTAAATTTGAATTAAGATTGTATAGGCTAATTGTTCGAAATTTTAATTTAAATCTCAGAAAGACATGATAAATATTCCAAGGCACAAAGGCAAGTCAACATCAGTTTTATTCAACTTACGCAGCAGAGCAGAACAGCTGTTTTCGAAAGACGCAACCCTTTCATCATCAGTGCTTATGTGTATTGTGTTTGTCACCACTTATTAGGTGGCTTAGTTGAATGTGATAACAGTTCCTATTTACACAAATTTTATTGTGAAAAAGAATACGGGAACTGTATCAACCTGATGTTAACATGTTATTGTTATAATACCCGTGTTACCGTTTGATTATTTTTCTTCATGTCCCATTTTTCTGAATTTATATATATATATATATATATATATATATATATATATATATATATATATATATATTTTATCTATTTTTAAGTACCCAGCGGCGAATATTACTTCTTCTCAATGCTGTGTGCCGCACTTTCTGTTCGATGACTACCAGCTTACAGGGTGTGCGGAGTAGTGTTCAAGGTGTCTGCTACCTGCCTATAAAGTAAGCGAAAGCGTTCACTCCACAAATGCGTCAATATATATGAAAATGTATACTTCCCACGTATATGAGATGGTGGGCATTGGAATATTAATTGTGTGCATCACATCATCGATTCCGTAGTCGATATTTTCGCCGCTGGCTTATACTCGTAATATTGCCAGAGAGATGAGCTATTCTATAAAAAAAAATATTGTTGGTTTTTGGCCTTTGGCAAATACTAAATTTCTTGGCGAAATGTCTGATTCCCAATTAAGCTTTTGTGTGCGTGTGTGTTTTTTATTTAAAAATGTGAAAATTTTTATATATTTCGATTAGAGATTTTCTTTTAGAGGCGACATCAATCGAAGTTCCAACACAATTTAATCACGAAATTCGATCGATGTCATATGCTGTACTTTTAGTGAAATTTCGATTTCGAAATTAGTGTGTATATAAATATATTACAAATTATTGTTTCTGAACGAACTTTTGTGACTTTTTATTTTCATATGAAATTTGTTGTTGACGTATTTTGTATAGTTTTTAGTTTTTAGTGAACTGAAGACGAAAACAATCGATAATTTTTTTTGGATTTCAGCTGTTTTTACAAATTTAATTTTTGTTACATTGTGTTTGAGTTTCAGTTGATTTGAAATTATTATTGAATTAGAAATTCATTTTTATAAACTTCAAGTTTTCGGCTATTTTTATTTTAGGTTTTGGCTATAATTATTTTAATTATTTATGATTTGTTACATATAACTTTCTTATGAATTTTCAAGGTTTCTTTTTAAATTTAGATTTTTATCGAGTCGTTTTTTCATATTAATATTGTACACATATTTTTATAAAGGCAAATCGAAATAAATATTTTTTCATCACAAAATATTTTCTCTGTATTTTTAAATTTTCTGCCAGTCTTTCAACTATCAATTTCAGATTTATAACAAAAGTTCGAGAAGGTTAAGGATCTTTTGGTTTTCATAAAATATATCTGAATTCTTAATGAAGGTTTTTTGTTTCGTGAATTTTGGAGTATTTCCGAAAAAATGTCCAATTTCTTTCAAATGCAGATTTTCAGAACTCTTTTTGCTAATTGCTGCATATATTTGCGATATGTTTGTTTTAAATATTGTGAAGCTTGAACATTTTCTAATTCTTCTTTTGCAGTTTCTGGTCTTCTTTTCGATAACGCCCTTAACAAGTGGCTGCTGGGTCACATATTTAATTATAGTTTTAAAAATACACTTTATTTATAATTTTGCATATTTTGCTGTGCAACAAACTTTTATTTCATTCTTACTTTTTCATAAATATGCATTTGCTCATTTCTATTTAAATTCACATGCTTTTGTAATATTCCAAATATTTTCACGTTAATTTTTAATTTTGTCTAACAGTTGAACACAATTGGTACGTATTTGTTGTTGAATATGATTAATAAAACTCAATTGTAAATTTCGATTTGGTATTTATATGCTGATGTTAAAATAAATTGCTCATTATTTCGTGGAGCAATTAGACTCGGTAAAGACACCATTGAAAGAAAGAGTTAAATATGAAGCTAAACATTTTCTGTTTGCCATAAAAATATTCAGTTTTAAGCGCTGATATTAAGTTTCTGATAATTGAAAATGCATTAGAGAAAATATCAATTAAAATTATAAGAAATGTGCATTCGTGTTGTGTTACATATTTTCCCTTCTAATTTGAGTATGAGCCAACCAACATATTACAATTGGTTTTTTGCCCCGGCTTTTGCTTTCTTGACAAATCATTTTTTCACTCTCAAGTCACTGGCAGGCAGTTGAGCTCTAAAAAATGTGTAAGAAAATAAATCGACTCACACTTTTTTCTCTTACAATCTGTCCACTTTTTAAAATCATAATCATAACTTGACCTTCGAAAGAAACTGGATCTGTTTGAGCAAACACTGCTTTTACAAGGTAATTGTAAAATCTCTAATGGGATTGCCATTACGAATGCAATAAAAAATATTTGTAAGTGATTTTAAAAATTTGTTCGATGGAAATCGCTTGTGCTCTGTAAATGGCAGTCAGCCGATCAGCAGCAGTGGAAAATATAAAGTTTTTAATTGCAAACTTTGATTTTATTTAATGCGATTTAAAGGTATTGCTCTTCGATCATATACATTCGATTCGGCTAAAGTTGCTAAGTTTTTATTCCGAAAGATTTGTTTATGAGACAATTTCACACTCAGGAATGGAAGTGTTGTTCGGTTGTAGCTGGTACAGGGGCAGAACATAAAAATCTTTAATGTTGTTTGTTTGTATGTGGTATTTGTGCAACCCGTGAATGGAAATTATGTACGACATAAATAGCATTCGTTCTGAAGTTGGTGCTACGGCCGCATATATTCAGCGTTTCTATATTCAGGTCGGCAGTGGTTATCTCTGAATAAAATAAATTACTTTAATGGGTGCTGTTGGCTGAAGTAGTAGAACACGAGACTATGAAGCGGAGAGTCCTGAGTTCGAGCCCCAGCTGAGTCATGAAATATTGTGTTGAATTCTTCTGATCAGCATTAGTGCGTGGTTGTGTTAATTGTTGCCAGCCTGTTTTCAGTGATGAAGGCATAGTACTGATCACTGGACAATTACTGGCAGCGACTGACCCAATCATGTACTAAAAGCAGAGTAACAGCACCCACCTTCGTCGGCCCTGTAGCAAAAATTAGCCGGCGAAGTAAAATGTTGAAATAGCTACAAAAAAAATAAAAAAAAAAAAAAAAAAAACAACTGTCTATCTTCTCATCTTTCCTAATCTGTCCCCTCAGTACTATCCCCTCGTATTCAGTTCCAGCGCAATGCATTGCATATATAGGGGACATCCCCTGAGTGCTGGTCCTACTCCTAAAAAAAAAAAAAAACAAACTAATGACGATAATTAGTTATGCACTGGATCAAGGAAATTCTGTTATGCAGTGGAGGCCAGATAAAGTGCAGCCTGTTTACGTTGATTTGTCCATGAAGAATGTCTGTAATGAGTCTAATGAAAACACATTGACGTAATATAAATAATTTACCCAGGAAAAACTGGCTTATTTAACGTGTAATGGTGATGTATTTTATCTACTTCCACTTGAAGGTAAAACAGACTTTCTAGGGTCGCACAGTGGGGATAAAGTGCTTTTTATGGAAATCACTTTATATCTCACAGTGGTAAAGTTCATTAAAAGTAATTGTTGTAAGAGCTCTTTAGGACAGAAAAATTTTACTCTAATAAAATTTTTAAAATTTTCTTTTAAACCTTGTTCGCCATCTACACTCACACAGGGTATTTTCGATTTTCTTTCAACCTTTCGTTGGCTTCAGACATCAAAGCCTGTACTCACTCCCTATTCCTCTTTCCCTTCGCTCCAATAAATTCAAGATTTTGCAAATTAAACTTTGTGAGTGTAAAAGCGCCGAACCGACTGCCACTGACTTCTGAATCGAATCATTCGCAAATGTATCTTTTTAACTAGTCTGAGAATCATACACGCTTGTTTTTTACAAAGTGATTCATGAGTGACCCATTAGTGACTCATGCATAGCAAGTCACGGCATTGGTACATATTTAATAAAAACACATGCAACACTGGCAACAACAGCAATAAAGTGTTAGCAGCAGTCGCTAAAAACTTTTTGTTGGAAAACTCCACGCGTGACACTATTATTACATAGTTCAGAGCTTGTAAGACGCTCTGACGTGCAGCATAATCAATCTGTAAAATAAAATGAAAATTTCTGACTACTTGTGATCAATAAATAACTTAAATACTTAAACAGAGAACATCCATTTTCTTTTTCGCTTTTCCGAGATAAAGATGAACAGCAAACCACTTCCAAAAATAATAACATTTTTTTACGAAGTCAAGCAGAACATTTCAATACTCGTATATACCTGAGCAAGACGGTCAGATTTGCCACTTAAGGAAAATAGGATTTTGATTACGCAAACTCTTAAGATTATTTCTGTCTATTTTTCCGGTTTCCTTCCTCAACATTTAATTTCAAAGCGCTAGTATAAAGCAACCGTTACTTTTTTGAATATTTTTTTTTTTGCATTTAAGCAGTACATTTGATTTTTAGAGTATTTGAACTCTATTTTTTAATTAAGCCTTGACACGACCGCCAGTTAGACGTTGCAATGTAGAAATATTTGAACATGAGCTAAAGCCAAATGGTATTAAGCCACCCAAAAAAGAAGGTGGAAGAATTATGCAAAAGAAATATTAGTGAAATTGTTGGCGGAATTCACTCGAAACTAACAGAGTGATAAGAAATTGTAGCGATCGGACGCGTATTCTAAAAACAGATTTGCAAAACATCTTATTCCAGCCAACATAAGAGGAGAATTAGTTAACAGTTTTTTTTCCTACCGTCGCTTATAAAGCATCTCACTACTGCAAACACCGATTCGAGAGCCAGCACAGTTTCTTAAGTTTTCCTGTGATAATTAAACTTTAAGTGTCTCTGCAATTGCGCTATTGCAGCAGCCAGACAATCATTGTCAAAATTATAAATTATTTATGCCAATCATGTGATAAATTTGTATTCGAGTACAAGACACAAGCTAAGAGCCAATAATATTGTGTATATTTAATTTGCATTGGCTTTTCTTTATAAGCCATTAACACAACTCACAAAAGAAATTCATTTAAATTTGCCATAAATCTTATTGGTTTCTTTGAATTCGCTGCTCAAATCGTAATCAGCGCTTTAGCAACACTTTAGCCAAGTCCACATTAAGGTTTTTGTGTTAGCAAGCAGACGGGAGCAGAAAAGAAAAACAACAAAAAAAAAACAAAATTCAGCCCGAAGTGTTTACACTTCTACTATTTTGGTATTTATTTATAAACATGCTTTTTATATGTTTTTCTCTTTAAACAAAAATAAAAAGGATTATGCAATAATTTTGTAAGGTAAACTGCTTAAGAGTGTATCTGTCTGTCTGTCTGTCCGGCTGGCTGTTCGTGTAATCCAAACGAATAATTACAGAAGACAAAAAGAAACGCTGAATTTTTTTTTTGCCATGCAAACGAATGTGCTATAAATTAAATTGATTGTAAATAGAAAATAAATGTACGTGTTTCCAGCAAAGACCACCAGTGGGATCAAGTGGGTGGACCAACAGTCGTTAGATTGCTCTTCGCCCAACTAATAAATAATTATAATGGGGACTTAACAATTACTTTTATAGGAATTTTGCTGAACAGTATTTGTTTGGGCTTGAGTTTGCACGTGCACACTACCCAGCGATTTGTACGATTGTCCTTGAAATAGTTGATGGCAATGTGCCATTGTATTGGTCTAAGTGTTGAGAGTATAATTTTTAGCAAAATTTTCTAGACATTATTGGAAAGAAAATTTTATGTGGCCACCAAGGCTGGGGCAATGTGGAACACTAATTTTCAACAACTAAAAAAATCTTCCATAAAGTGGAAGGACACAACCTCAGTTCCTGAAAACGGTGACGAATTGATTGATTAGGATCATCTTCAATGCTCTCCTGTACAGTGCCTACAGCTTCTTCAGTGCACACTGTCGGTCATCTCACGGAATACACCTTATCAATAACAGTAAATGTGGTCGAATTAGCCGCTTTGAAGGACGATTACGTACACCAGCCATAAAATGGAAGAAGTGCATGATGAGTTTGACGACTACAATAATTATTTTGATTAAAAATTTCAACAATTTGCACGCGTTGCTCTGGTGTTGTGACACTCTAAAAATAAACACGCTCTATATTAATGTCAGCTGACGCTTTGAACAGCTGATGTGTTGGAGCAATTAAAATTTTTCTAAAAATTACAGTCAAACGGCGCTTTGGGGGGGAATTTGGAAAAGAAAAAGATATAAAACAATTCCGCAGATCCGAAATGATAAGTCTAATTTTAATAAAATTACTAAGTTTAACTTTAAAGTGTGGATTTTATAGCTTTAAAGGTGACGAAGCCATGAGAGTCCCAAGTGGGTCTCTTCGACGTTATGACAAATTCAAGTGCATGACAAAGTGAATTTCGCAAGCAGATTTTTTATCTTAGAGCATAAAATAAATAATAAAAACTTTCCTAGGTATAATGGAACAAAAAATGCAGAAAAATGGGACGTGAAGAAAATAATCAAAAGGGAACACGGGTATTAAAAAAAACGTGTTGCCATCAGATTGATACAGTTCTCGTATGCAATTTCCTAATAAAATTTGTTTAAATAAGAACTGTTATCCTATTCAACCTAATAAGTGGTGACAAACGCAATATACATGAGCACTGATGGCGAAAGCGTTGCGGCATTCGAAAACAGCTGTTCTGCTCTGCAGTGTAAGTTGAATAACTAAAAACTGATGTTGACTTTCCTTTGATTCAGTGGTTTGGTTCTTCAGAAATTCAGAAACGAAACAATTTTTCGGAGTGAAACTAAAAATGATTTCATTCCGAAAATTTTTTCCTTCTTTGTTATATGAGCAATCAAAAACGGAATTAATTCCATTTTCGAACGGAATCGGAATCTGCGACAAGGCCATATATAGTATTTTAATGAAATATAAATTTAAAAAAAATAATTTTATCATATGGGTTAATTCCAAACACAATGCTTTTTTTTCGTCTCAAGCTTTTTATTTCTTTCGTGTAAAAGAAAATAAAAAAACAAAAACGGTAAGTAAGCTCTAAAATAATTAGCAACAAACAAAAGTAGTTGTTATTATTGTAAAACTTTCTGCTAAATTGTGCAAATGGTGCTTTAACTGTATATCATGCCTATTACATACAAATATACCTGTCTCCACACATGTTATTCATTAAGCAACATGGAAAAAGAGTTGAAAACAATAGAACAATAATAAAAAATTCAACTGTTTTTCAATGATTGTATTTATTTTTATTGCTTTTTCCTGGTTTTACCTGAAAAATGTTATCAATGTCATTTTGACGTTCTAATTTTACTTTGTCTCTGCGTTTTTTCCGTAATGTCACATTTTTTTTAATTAAGTCATAATCATTACTTGAGCTGTTTCGTTTGCTTTATGTGCATCGCTATTAAAAAGTGCAAGAAGTGATAAATTGATTAAGATAAAAAATAAAATAATAAAATCAATTATTTGGTGTTTTCAAGTGAATTTATAATCGCACGATGGTAAGTACAGCTAAAAATTTCCGTACTGTCACACAGTTATTTAATAAAAAATCGTAAAAAATAATATAAATAAAAATGTATATTAATATATTACGAAGTTTTGATCACTTTTTCTTGTTTTTATTTTCCGTGAAATAACTTTTTAGAAGAAAAAAACAAAAAAAATATCACAAATTTCTTTACTGTCACTTTTAAGTAAAAAGGTTTTTTTTATTTTAAAAGCTTATTTCTCGAAAATTCTGATTGATTTCAATACTGTAGTTCTTTTGATGTAAAGATAATTTGTTATATTACTTTGAATGACTATTGTTGTTGTTATTCTTCTAAAATCTTAAAGGTTAAAACAAAGGCAAAGTTGACGGGAGCTGAAAGAGCAAAACGTTATCGAGAAAAAAGAAAATTAGACAAGAAACGTGATGATGAATACAAAAAAAAGAAAGAGAAAGGTACACGTTATATTTCGAAAATTTAGGACATTTTTAATTTTTTTTTATGTGTAGAAATTCTAAAAAATTGAAAAGAAACGAAATGCCGAGGAAGATGCTGAAGGCTATACGAGCTAAGCATAGAGAACGGAAGCGTGCCAATAAGGCCTTAGTGCGACATGAAGAACCTGCATCGATTGTTTTGCCACATGCTTCGAATATGGAGCTTGATGAAGAACCATTTACTATTTCACAAATAAGCGTATCGGAACTTAATTCAGTTAGACAACGAAAGGAAAGGTACAGGAAACAGCTTCAATCCAAAAATTTTAAACTAAATTCGACAGTAAAACAGTTACACTTGAAATTTAAATTGGATTTTCTTTACTGTCACAAAAAATTCCGTACTGTCACTTTTTATTTTTTCAAGTTTCCAGCAAAATACAACAATTTCTTCCAAATTGTTTGAAGCAAATTTGTTACTTTAAATGTAAGCTGCACAAAAACAAATTTTTGTAAAAAAATTTCTTTTTTTTAATTCTTGAATTATAAAAGAAAAAAAAAATAATTGGAATCTCTTCGAAAAATAACTTTTTGCTATATTTTTTTTTGTTTTTTTTTAAGAAAAACATCCAAAGCTGGTAAATAATAAGTGAACGAATGCGATAGTAGGCTTTGTTCTAACATTTTTGCATTAATTTCTTAGTTTTGTAAATTTTTGTAAAAAGTGACATTCCGGAAAATATTTCACCAAAATGCAATAAAAAAGCAAAACAAATTTTTTTTTAAAGAAACTAAAAGTAATTTCGCAATCTGCACAAATCTTAATGCAAGTAAACAATTTCAGAGAATGAATTCCTCAACCTTTAAAAAAAAAAAAAATGCTCATGTACACTACTTTTGGAATTAACCCATATACAACTTCTTTTAGAGCCCATTTATGTGAAATATTTTTGAAAATATTTCTATTGTATAAGGAAATAATATTATGTAAATTCCAAAAAACAGACCTTCAATTAACTTTTAACCATGTCAAATTGATAGAAACAAAGTTCAAATAAAAGGACCAGCCTTAGGAAAGTGCGTAGCGTGTTCGAAAAGTGAAGGTACACAATCGTACTTCTAGTTTATAGCAGAAACACGGCCCACATATTGGAAAAATTCTGATTGTCTCAAACTCGTTGTTACGTTTAATGAAAACATAAAAGCAAAAATATTTTATTTATATGCGCCACATGTTGAAAGTGCATTAAACAAAAATACTTTTCTGAATTAGACATAATTTTTGCCAACTAAATATTTATAATTTGGAAAAGTTTCTTTTTTTTTCACACTAAATTTTTATTTGTTTTAGTGATTGTCTAATTTATTGGTCTGCAGCCAAAATGGCTTTAAAGCTTTACCTAATGCTTGGCAAACATATTTATTTTATTTATGTACAACACCGTGTGGCACATTCAACTGGAAACTACCTACAACTGAACAGATCGTTTGGAAAACATGTTCATAATACGTTTCACATACTGGCAGATTACGAATAAATATTTGGGTGCACACTCCTCTCACTCAATGCAGCCTGACCATTAAACGCAGCGCATGTTTGCTGTTGCTGCATGTAGAGGCACACGGACAGACACTTGTTTTTGATTTAGCTTTGATCCATTTGCCTTTCATTGAAAATTGAACAATTGTTTTCGCTTTCGTTTTGGATTCAATTCTCCTTTTCTGCATACAGCAATTTGTGGCAAAATAGTTTGGGAGTATGTGGCCCAGTTTAGTGTTTCGCGTGATTGTGTAAGTTGCTGATAAAAAGCGAGCAATTTAGAGCAAAAGAGCCAACAAGATTATGTGATTTTATTTTCATTTGAAATTGAAATTGTAATTTTAAGCTGCAGCTTCAGAAAATTCCATTGAATAAGGTTTGTATGTATTTTTTAGCACAACAAATATGAATTTTGTATTTGGAAATGGTTAAACCGAATCCGTATTAAATCAGTTTTATTTCTCATATTTCCAATTACTTTTTATACCACGTGCATGCAGGATAATAAATAGATGTCAATACGTTCAGCTTAGCAATTCCCGAGATTCTGCAGGCAAAGGAATGCTAGAGGATTGGTGGGAAATAGAAAGAAGATCTCTGGAAACCCACTACTGAAATTCGTGTTGAAGTAAACACAATAAATCTCTAGGCTTGAATAACATGTCCCCTAAGCTACTGTTAGCCGATCCAATTACAAGTGCTTGATTGCTTCTCCCTGCGACCGTTACTCTCCGGAAGAAATAGGCAGGATTACGGGCTACAATTGGGGATGCGTAGGGGTATAAAGTAAATAGTTGCCGCTGCGGCTGACAGGTAGAAATGTGTTCACCGCCGTACACACCGGAATTTTTCTGCGGACAAGTTAGTGGCCTCGAGTTTTGTGTTTGTTTAAACAAATTATGCATTTTAGGTTTGAAGAATTTTGCGTGTTGGCCAATTTTCAGCTCTCAGAAAAAATGGATCAAACAACGTGCATCATATTTTTTTACAACAAATGGAATCAAGTGTACAAACGCACTTGAAATGGTGAGTTAGAGTAAAGTTTACAAGTGACAACGACAATCGCATCATCAGCAATCGATGAAAATGTTGAGAAAGGAAAGAAAATTGTTTTAAGAAATCGTCGAGTTACTATTAGAAGGACTGCTGAGAACGTCGACATGTCGGTGGGCTCAAGGACGGCCATTTGCCGTGGTTGAGGATATAAAAACTGAGACGTCTCAAGGACATACCAAAGAGGTCAAAAATCAGTATATGGAATCTGGGAAGGGCTGACTGCTGTGAAGGGCATAAAATCAAAATTGATGAATAAATAAATATTTTTTTATTAAAAAACTTTAAATTCATGCTAACAAGATGAAAAAATTTATATTCGACTTTAAATAAAAATTTAAAAAGCAACTGCCAAGCAATAAACAAAAAAGTAACAACTCAAGTAAACTTGATGGTTTCGGAAAAGTGATAGCCCTTTCAATTTAAGCGAAATAAACTTGGGTTAAAGTTTTGTTTTAGTTCTTGAAAATATCAACTAAAAATCTTTTAAGTTGTTGAATTTAAGTTCTACTAGATGATTATACGGAAATACCTTTTAAGCCATTTGATTATATAACAGCGAAGTTTTTAATTTGAGAGCATCAGAAATATTACTTGAGGCTGTTCAGTTAAACACTTCGATACCAACTGCAACTCTTGCTTTCCGACAAAACAAACTGATTATTAAAGCCAAACAGATTTAACACTTGCAGTCTTGTGTGTAAAAAAATTTACATACAAAACCTTTCACTCGCAACACCTCTTGCACACGAGCACTGCAACATGCAACCGAAATAGTTTTAAGCAAATCGCTAATGCTCTTGTATTTAATCTAGTTTTACCACATGTCGTATTAAGGAATATTTACTTTTGCTTTTCATGAAAGAATTGTGTCGCTGATGAAAACAAATTGCCTGTTTCTTATAAATATTTTGTTAAACTACGCACATTTACATACGTTATGCAACAACAACGAACAAGCATGAAGTTGTAATTAATTTTTTCAAATGTAATTAAATTAAATGCTTTCCTTGTTGCCTCGTTTTGATTGCTTCTGATTGTATTATTATTTTATTTTTGCCAAAATTTTAAACATGTGTAATTTATATGAGCCTTCCTTTTTAATGCCGAATGTTTTATTTGGCCTTAATGTTTGGTCATTACTAAAGGCAGGAAAATATACTCGTATTGTGAACGAAAAACTCAATTACTGTCATGATATCGAATAAGAAATAAATCTCGAAAATTGTCCTTTTGTGTTGTAAGAATTCTTGGTTGGAATTTTTGCAAACAATTCCACGCCATTATTTGATTGTTTAGACTCTTAGCAAACAAAAGACTTAAGCTACAAACGTTATTTCGCGTGCTGTATAAATCACCACAATTCTTTTGCAGCACTAATAAATCTAAAATTGTGCTGCAAATTAATATTTTATTCCACCGTATTTGGGTTTTATTTATGTGCCTTTTTTTCGCTGCGTATTTTTAATTGATGTTTTCATATGCAATATATTCTTATTCTCAGGAGTTCCATGCAAACACACAAGTCTGAAATCAAACAGAACGATCTAAGTTACCACAATCGTAAAAATTATCTCTCAATCTCTTGATTGTTCTGTCACACAACAAAATAAAAACATTTTTTTTTGTAAAGTGCTCTACTTGCAGTGACTGGTGTGAATGGGTATTTCCATTTGAATATGTGCAGACTTCTGCGCTCTTGTTCAACAATAGCGTACGAATGACGCACAAAGTAAAAATATTCTTAAAATTTTTTAAAAATAAATCTCGACAATATAGATAGATTCATTACGAATACAAGACAGTTGGCGTATCGTTTTTCATTTCCTGATACAGTAAAAAGATATATAAATTTCACTTAGAAATATATATATGGCGAAATATTTTCACCAAAATAGTAGGTGATCAGTTTAAATATATAGAATCGTTAGTAGTAATTAGTAGTGTTGGACAATTAATCGAACGATTAATAATTTTCGACTAATATTTTTCTATAGAATATATCGCACACTAAATCATAAAAAGTCACAACTCAAAATTAAAATGTGTTTGGAAATATAATTTCTTATACCCATAAAAGTTTCCTTTGAATCAAATTTTTAGTTGCATTAACTGACATCTATCCGATACATTATATTAAAGTATTTTGATTACCGAATCTAAAAATGTATCTTAGGAAATTATTTTTATGCGCATGAGCATTGAATTTCAAAAACCTTTCATATTTCGAGTTTTGACTGTTTATGATTTAGTGTGCGATATGTTTATTTCAATAGAAGATATATCTTTTTCAATTTATCTAGTATTATTCATCCAGATCCTGTAGTGGAATGCAAACAGATGAGATTTTCTCCCGATATATATTTAATTCAAAGAAAATTTTAACTGGTTTTGCTATCAAAAAAAAAATGTTAGCTTTTCTCTTTTGCAAACTTTATTGCCATGCCCTTCATTTCTATTATAAACATTTTACAGAATAAGAAAAAAACTCGTTGAAATGAAAAATGCATTGAAAATTACCACAAGATTTTGTGAAACTTATATATAAAAGTGATGCACATATTTTGTGGTACACTTTTAGTCAACTTGTCATCCCCCAATTTTAATAAATTATATATAATTCGAGAGGAATTATTATGACAATATGCACAAAAGGTTGGTGTAAAGGGAGCCTCCAATATCTTTCAATATGTAATGTCATCTTAAAATATGTCATGTAGCGAATTAAAGGAAATATGAAAAGCCATTTGGAATTTTTCTTTGTTGTACGGAAATCTTAATAAAGTTATTTTCGTCAATGACGGCTAGAGTAACTTTATAGTACCAATCAAAATTGATTCAATTTAATTTATTTTTATTGCAATTACTACTCTGGAAATACGAGTATGTAGCCGATATTTTGTCAAAAGCCCTCTTGTATGTATTCTACCATATTTGAATGCGTAAAATATTGATTGAAAGTGGCTGGCTTTATTATTTGTATGTGAGTGTGTATGCGTTTTGGTTTCGATATTTCTTTTATCTGTGTTTTGACTAGAATAAACAGCGTGATGCATTATGGAACGTGATTATTGTGACAATTGAATGGACAAGTGAAACGGATATCGGCCACTAGAAAAACAAGACAACACATTTATCTTTTCCAAAATAAGTGGGCACCGGCATTTGAAATAAAACACAAATAAAAAGTATCAGAAAATTGATTTGAATTCCAGTTGGTACCAAGAATGCCATGCTACGTATTTTAATTGAAAATTATGACTTTTCCAAGACTCTACGACGGAATGTTGATTGTTTGGAAATTCCATAATTTTTATTTTATGGATGGCTACAGTTTATCAAAGTCAGAATTTATTGTACAATTTTTGATTTTTGCTATTTTATTTCCTCCATTTATAAAGTGATTTGAAATATAATCGTCAAACGTTAAAATTTGTGTGCAGTATTTTTAATTTAATTTTATTTAATATAAAAACGATTGTCCTACATTTTCATATTCCTACTTGTGCAATAACAACTTCATGTGGAGGAAATGTTGGATATTCTATTTAAATTTATTTAAATTTTTTTCAATTTTAATTAAAGCAGCCATTACAAACACCTTCGATTTGCATGTCTTTAAGCAAATTTTGGAGTTCGTACAATGAAAATTATGTGGAAAGACACCGTTGGCATTTGTAACCCAAATCTAATAAAACCCCGGCAAAAAAGTTCAAACACAACTTTTCCAATAATTTTCTAAAGCTATCAAATCAACAACAGCTCGTACAATAATAGCAACAACAACAGCAACAATAACAAGCAGGTAACAATTGCATAATCGCATAAAAGTAAAATCAAAAAAAGAAACCCAACTCAAATATCAAGAAAAGCCAACAAAAACTCCATAATTTTGCTGCAGCAGTTGGACCGACACAACAAGAAAACGACAAAAGTCTCGAGAAAAAGAGGTAACAAAACCATAAGCGGCATGTTTTTGTTAACATTTTAACGAACGGCCAAGAAAAGTTAGTCAAACCGACTTAAGGCATCAAACTCCAGCAGCTCTTAAGTCATGGACCGTAAAAATGCTCTGTGACAATCAAAGAAATAACGTTAAGCCAAACCAACGTATGGACAACAGCCATTAGAGTCGCAGCAACATATAAAACAATTGTCGTGATGATGTTAAGTTTTTTCTTTCTTGGGCCTTTTTCTAAAGATCTGTTCAGTTTGTTCTGTTTTGCTTGTGCCGGTGACAGTTCATGGCATTGTTGCAAACGACCTGCACCAAGAAATAATGCAACACAACTGGAAATCTTAAAAATTGTTAAAATAATTCTTGTTGTGTTTTTTCTGTCTTGGCATCATGTAAAATCCCATCGTTTACAAAATAATAAATTTGTGTGGGCGTTAATTGTTCTAAGCAAATAGTTGTTTTATTTAATGCAAAGACACTCTCATTCATTTGGCTGCTTATTTTTTTTTGTGTGTTTGAATATTTTTTTTTCATGATGTTATCAAATTAACAGCTGGTGTAAACGGCGCTTAAATTTAGCGTCTTGGGTCCCATTAACGTCGTCTGCGCCTCCTCATGTTTTTGAATGCATTTTACAAGTAATTGAAATTCAATGTTAGAAAAGAACACCGACATCTGCTTGGAAATTCTTGGCTTTGAATGTTCTTCCAGATCAGATGAATTGTTATAATAAAAAAAATCGGCCCAAGTGACATTAAGCTCTTCATGCACAGGAAATGTTATTGCTGTAGTAGATTTCTATCAAAGCAAGAGTGAAGTGTTGTTGGCTAAAGCAGCTAACACGAGACTATGAAGCGGAGGATCCTGGGTTCAACTCCGCGCTCAGTCATGAATATCATGATTGTGTTAGTTGTTGTCAGCCAGTTTCAGTGATGAAGGCATAGCACTGATTACTGAACATAACTGCCAGCGACTGACACAATCATGTACTAAAGAGCAGAGGAACATCACCCTCCTTCGTCAGCCTTCTATCAAAAAATTAGCCGGCGAAGTAAAAAAGGTTCAAATAGCTATAAAAAACTCTCTATCTCTTCATCTGTCCTCTCAATACTATCCCCTCCTTTCTAGTTTCGGCGCAATGCAATGCATGTGTAGGGCTCATCACCTGAGCGCAGGTCCTACTCCTAAAAAAAGTGGGTACGAAGTTTTATTAAAAAGCAGCAGCAGCAGACAGTGATGAGGAAATTTCTCCTTTTCGAACCCATCCAACTCCATTTGATTAAACTTAAAACATGCATTGATTTACCTCCAAAACGCCAATCCAGGGTTGGGAAAGTTTGTATGTGACTAATGCGTGAAAGATGAGCAGTTCTTAAAGGATATCTGTCCTTCTGTATTAATATTGTTTGTAACAGGTGATCTGGCCGACCATCACTTCAAAATTGTTCCCATCTCTAAAAACAAAAAAGATTTGGAAAGGAGTCTCACTAGAAGACCAATGGGGCGGTAAAATATTCATCGTTTTATCAGAGATCATCTTTATCACAGATCATCTAAGAAAAGTACTCTTTTTGATAAAGACGCGCAATTTCAGTGGAAACTAGAACCGTGTGAGGTGATGGGGGGGGGGCACTTAAGCAGATGAGACGAGTAATTGTTTCTAACTATTTTTGTGCGAACTTTTTATCGACCTTGTTGACTATGAGTTTTGAGAACGCAGTTCCCGGAGTTAAAGAATTAGTAAAATTTAAGCAATATTCTTCTTATTTCCTCGATATTCTTATTGTATTTTATGTTCTAATATCCTCTTTACTTTTATATAAAAAAAAACTTGTAAGAACTTTTTTATTATTTTTCAATATTTCTTGTATTAAAATTGGAGAGTAACAAAAAAGTTGTTACAAGTTTTTTATATAAAATTAAAGAGCATCTTTTGCTCAATAAATATTAGAACATGAAATTTTAAGCAAGTGTTCGTCTACACAATTAAAAATTTTACAAATGCTTTGATTGTTGATTCAGTTTTAAGCAAAGTGCTAATGGCCAATTGATTAATGAACATGTTTTGTTGCCATTATTTTGAAAATATGTTTTCGTATGGAAAAAGATCAAACATTCATCGAAATGATTAATATCATAATTATTCAATTGACATTCTGTATTGATTCACTATCAAGATGTGGGAAAACAGACAAAAATTACGTTCAGCTGTTTCATGTTGCAGCCAATCTGTTGTGTGAGTCGGCCAGTCGTGGCGGACTAACACTGAAACACGACTGCTTGATTGTGTGCCATAAATGAATGTGTTTATTTGCACTCGTTTTAGATTTGCAGATTAAGAAATTCAATTTAATTGTCCGTGCAAGTTACTGTCATCTGCTACAGAATGGCTCTGGGCAGAGGGAGTAATTGATAAAAATTATGAATAGGCATTTATTTGACTTTCAATTCCTGACTCATGCGTATTTGAAAGGAGAAAGCAAAATATAACTCCACTTGGTCTTTGGCCATAACAAGGGTTTCGGTGATTGTGGATAATTACTAGCACGTAAACGAGTCACGAAAATTGAATTTAAGCATCATAAAATCCACAAAAAGAACAGGCCTTTATTAAAATATGTCTTATTTATATGCACTCGTACGGGTCTAATCTAGATCGTAAATAAATAAATGCTGTGTCGTAATTGCTCTAAAGCAAAGTTGTGCAAGTTTCTCTAAAAAAAATTGATTGCATATTTTGATATAAATAATTTTTTCTTAATATTTCATATTTAAGAATTTTTTGCTTGCGATTTTCGCGTAATTTATTCACAAAGACTCTTAAATTTATTTGAATAGGCCTTAAATACGTGCCACTAAATGTTGCATTTACTTGAGTGTGATTAGTTGTTTGCGTTTGTGTAACTAAAGAGTGGGCTTAAAATATTTGTGCCATTTTGTCATTGTAACAAATGCGTTGTTGTTGGTCTTAGATCTCAGTATCTGCTAACATGAACTAATGGATATTTACATGTGCGTTGCATGTTTGCATATCTTAACTGGAAAAAATTATGAAATATCTTGCATGCTAAGCCGCATTTTCGTATCAACTTTTGTGAAAAATATATATTTAATTTGCCATATTAATTTGATTACATTTTAAATCAAATTATTTTCTTATAGTTTTAGTCTTCCAATTAAACCTTGAATTTTGTGTGACAATTTCCAAGTGAATATTTTTAATGTGATTTTATTTCAATTAAAGTGTCTTTAATATTCGTTAATATTAATATGTTGTAGGCGAAGATATTTAAATCTGTTGCGGGTATAAATAAATACAGATGTCAGTTATAAAAATTGTCTTTGCATTTTAGGTAGAATATCATAAAGTTAAGTGAAAATTGGTCGAACAAAAACTGAGATAGTGGATGTACCTTTATTTAGGAAATCATCTCTTTAACGGTGCTTGAAAAAGACAAAACTGCAGTGAGCAAGACAATGACTAGACATTTTTTCTAATATATATAACACCCTTTATATGAGAAAGTCTGACAATCTGAGAGATTCCAGAGTCATGAACCGAAGGAAAGCTTAGAAAAAAAATCGCAATAAAAAAAAACAATCAGGGAGCTGGCGGTCTGCAAAATATATAAACATCATTATATCCCACAAGATCAAAAATTACGGACGATCCAGTCAGATTTCGACCTAATATGCCTAATTGACTAGATATTTTGATTATAGAGCAATTCAGTGAATACCAAAAATTCATGGTTTTTGATATAAACACACCAGATATTTTTTGCGGTATAATTTTAAGTATCTAGTTCTCCGCTATTGTTAATAACACATTCATATTTTAAATGGTAGTTTTATGCAGATACTCGTATCTTGTATAAAGCGTTTAAATTTACCTGAAAAGCGTTAACCAAAATATAGTATTTAACACACTTGAATATACTCACACACATATACTATAAATGTTGAAAGGTCTTTCTATATTCAGTTCACTGTTGCGTAATGAATAAAAATAAATTCATTTATTTATTTACGTGCTTTTACCCGCGACTTTACCCGCGAGGAAGATGTACTGCAAGAACAGGTTTTAGTCGAGTCGATTACCAATATATACTCGTATATGCCAAATTACATCGGTTCAGTGGTTTAAGCAAGAAAAGATAACAGAAAGACAGGCAGTAATCACGACAGTTCAGGTGAAAGTCATTGCAAAAAGTACAAGTCAGTTTAAAAAGTGCAGGTCATTATAAAAAGTGCATGTCAGTATAAAAAGTGCAAGTCACCATAAAAAGTGCGTCATTATAAAAAGTGCAAGTCATTATGAAAAATGCAAGTCATCATAAAAAATGCAAGTCATTATGAAAAATGAAAGTCAATTTAAAAAATGCAAATCATTATGAAAAGTGCGTCATTATAAAAAGTGCAAATGATTATGAAAAATGCAAGTCATCATAAAAAATGCAAGTCAGTATGAAAAATGAAAGTCATTATAATAAGTGCAAGTCGTTATAAAAAGTGCAAGTCATCATAAAAAGTGCAAGTCATTATAAAAAGTGCAAGTCATCATAAAAAGTGCAAGTCATTATAAAAAGTGCAAGTCATTATGAAAAGTCCAAGTCATTATGAAAAGTCCAAGTCATTATGAAAAGTGCAAGTCATTATAAAAAGTGCAAGTCATTATGAAAAGTGCACGTCATTATGAAAAGT
Organism: Linnaemya tessellans; assembly: GCA_951800035.1. NCBI lineage: Eukaryota > Metazoa > Arthropoda > Insecta > Diptera > Tachinidae > Linnaemya > Linnaemya tessellans. The sequence goes on from OX637535.1 coordinate 1,435,715, forward strand.
GCAAGTCATTATAAAAAGAGCAAGTCATTATAAAAAGTGCAAGTCATCATAAAAAGTGCAAGTCATTATAAAAAGTGCAAGTCATCATAAAAAATGCAAGTCATTATGAAAAATTAAAGTCATTATAAAAAATGCAAGTCATTATGAAAAGTGCAAGTCATTATAAAAAATGCAAGTCATTATAGAAAGTGCATGTCATTATAAAAAGTGCAAGTCATCGTATAAAGTGCAAGTCATCATAAAAAGTGCATGTCACCATAAAAAGTGCAAGTCATCATAAAAAATGCAAATCATTATGAAAAGTGCAAGTCATTATAAAAAGTGCAAGTCATTATGAAAAGTGCAAGCCATTATGAAAAGTGCAAGTCATCATAAAAAGTGCAAGTCATTATGAAAAGTGCAAGTCATTATAAAAAGTGCATGTCATCATAAAAAGTGCAAGTCATCATAAAAAGTGCAAGTCATCATAAAAAAGTCATCAAAATGCAAGTCATTATGAAAAGTGCAAGTCATTATAAAAAGTGCAAGTCATTATAAAAAGTGCATGTCATCATAAAAAGTGCAAGTCATCATAAAAAGTGCAAGTCATCATAAAAAAGTCATTATGAAAAATGCAAGTCATTATGAAAAGTGCAAGTCATATAAAAAGTGCAAGTCATTATAAAAAGTGCAAGTCATCATAAAAATGCAAGTCATTATGAAAAATGCAAGTCATTATGAAAAGTGCAAGTCATTATGAAAAAGGCAACCCATCATAAAAATGCAACTCATTATAAAATGCGGCAGCTTATGCTTTCTGTACGAGTATCAAAGTCTAAAACGTGCTTAATTATCAGTTTTATAATTTCGTATAGACCCCCATTGGCCTCTCATAAAGTCATTGCCAAAACCAAATTCATTGTTAAGGCAACTGCATCAAAGTTTGATATGTTCATAGTTATCGGTTTAATACTCTCATATGTCCATAGAAATTTTCGACCATCCTGGACCACTTAATAGGATAGTTTCCAAAAACAAAACAAGTCCTATGTTATTCCTCGCATCTCAAAATATCTGTATTATTCATCTAAATCGGTTCAGCGGCTTAAGCGTGAAAAGGTAGCAGACAGACAGACAGAGTTACTTTCATATTTATTGTTTTACTGAGGATTGATTATAATATAAAATAAACTGATGTACGAGTATATAAAACAAAGAAAGATAAAAGTGTGGGCGACGCCGTACAAATACAGGTAAATTTGTACAGTTCGTATTTACAATAAAAATTTGCACTGTAAATATCGACAGGTCGACGATCCTAGTTATTTGAATAAAACTGAATAAGATATTCAAATAATTGAATAATATTATTCGAAAATTTGTATGCCTTGTGTACTTAACATAAAAAAATTATGTTGCTAAACATTTTTCAAATTATTCCAATAACATTGTTTTCTTATCTCCATAGAATTTATTAGAAAAAAATTTACAGCTTTAGCGGCCTAAAGCAGAAATAATAACTTTAAATTTATTATTAATTCGAATGAAATTATTTTCTTGTTAAATATTGAAATAGAATTATTCAAATAAAAGCACTGCAATGGAGTGCTCTTGTTCCGGTAAATCGATGCTTAGATCTCTACGAAATTTTCAGTTCCAAAAAGGAATAGAAACTAAATTAATAGAATTCAAATAAGGACATCCTTTTATATACAGATATTTCTTCAACTTCTTTTTTGCTATATATTTAATACCATTTAAATTTGTACTTCTTATTCAAGCGCGATTTCTCACAATCTCAGAATCCGCAAGATCTGCATTTTAGCAATTTGCTGTTGTGTTATTTCCACCACAAACCCAACCAAAACCAAATTCATGCACTGCTTCAGTTCACTCGGATTCTAATCTAGTTTAATACCTGCATGCTGTTCTTTTTTTTTTTTTTTGTCCTAAAATTACATAATTAAAGCAATCTCAAGACAAAAATATATTTTTTTAGCTAAATTTAATGGAAAATAAATAATCAATGACACTAAAATGCAAACAAGCAAAGGAAAAACTAATTCAACTGACCATGTTCTGGTATTTCGTTTTTGTACACGGTTTTAATTAAACAACCTTTGGCCCTCAACAAAAACAGCCAAAGATATTTTTCATATCATTTACATTCACTTCAGCCTAATTTATAATACGAGTGCATGCAAGTGTCGCATGCGCATTTGACAGACGAAAAATAAATCTACTTGGAAAAAACAAAATATCACAAACAGTCACATTTACACAGAAAACTAAATTGAAAATGAAAGTCAATGGACGCAAACATTCTGGTTACGCCATAAATGTTACACATACGCCACGAGGATAAATTGCTATAAAGATATGACTGACACAAAAACACACACTAACTCATTCTCTCTCATACTGAAGTAGTGACAAACAGGCAGTTAGACGAGGCAATGCAGGCCTCTTGAGTCTAATAACATTCATTTAGTGTAGGTAACATAAAACACAACCACACACACACACAAACACACATGCGCTGTTAGACAATATAAAAAAAAATTTTAAATACTCCACCTTTAAGTCTTAGTAACCCAATTTTGTTCACTTTTTTTCTCTAGAAAAAAAAAGAATCAATAAAAATTAAACTCAAAGTTAAAAGGAGGCTTTTTAATGTGTTTTTGCTGTTGTTGTTTGTGTTATTCATTTCTTGGCTTTACCTCCACCTTCAAATGCAACGTTAAATTGTAAATTCGACTAGAAGAAAAAAGAAGCAAAAGCAGACACCCAAACATAAATTGCAGCTACGAAAAGTGCAGCTTGTAAAATCCCATGATGGCGCACCTTTAGACTTTGAAGTTAAATTTGTAAAAAAAAATAATAGATTATTTATTTGTGCACGAGTGCGCTGTCGCACAGTGCTTGAGAAGCTTTTACTGTAGCAAATGATTTGTCGTATCCATTTATCAAAGATTCTTTATAAAGGATACTTTGCTTAAGTAAATAAAACGATTGACTCTTTTGGAATTATTTGGAAGCGGAAGCGTCGTGGAGGAATTAAATATTTTAACAAAAAAAAAAAAAAATTAATCCAAGAAAACATTTCCGCACGGGCCCCTCTGTAAATATAAATACATTTTAGTTCGTTCAGAAGTTTCTCCCTAATTGTTCAAAACTGATCTACTGACTTGTTTTGTTTTTTACCCAAAATTATATATTCGGAGTTTGTTCTTAAGTACTAGAATATTTAATGTCAGACTTGCTGACTCTTTTTTTCCCCAAAATTAAAAGAATAATTCAAATTGTTTATTTAGATTTTTAGTTACTTTCTGTACGCATTTCAGCAACGCAGGTCAGCAACGAAATTGGAGCAACTCGAGGTAACGACCATTACATGTCACGTATTGCGATCTTCCCTGCAAACTTTCTTTTAATTTTTTAACAAAAATCTGAAGATTAATGCGGTCAAATGCTTTGGAAGGACCCACGGACAACACTACAAAATCTCGTCCATTATTTAAATACTCCCTAGCAGTTCCAGTTAAGCTTAAAAGCATGCCAGAAGTGCATATTGAGCCTCACAAACTATTCATGTGTGGATACGAGTATATGGTCGAGAATTTGTGCAGTAAAAAAGTATTCCACAACCTTCGAATTTGACGGTAGAATACTTAAATGCCTGTGCGCCTCAATCCTTATTTGGTGTAGCGAAAACTCGAACTGCTTTTCACGCGTCTGGATAAGTGAACGAAGTATTTATTGTGTTACTCAGATGTAAGATGTAGGTGCTGTTGGCTGAAGTAGTTAATGCGTAGAAAATGAAGCCGAAGACGGCAAGCTGGGTTTTACTGGTCTGTGATCGAGTTTTCTGACCTGCACTAGTGCTTAATTGTATTAATTGTTGTCGGCCAGCTGCAATGACGAAGACAATTGACACCAACATGTAAAATTTGTCCAGAGCCCTCTATCGAAAAAGAATTCATTTAAATTTTTGTTATCGTCGTTATCCTAGATTTTCTAGGACTTAAAAAACCAAAAGTAGCGAACTGTGTGAAGTTAAGCTTTACGTGTTGGTAATTAATGGTGTTCTGAAAATGGATCATAAAAATATTTCAGCAGTAGAAGATTCTTTTAGATCTGCAGTTTCTGGATTTAAACAAAACAAGCGGCTGCATTTCCATTATAGACTGAATTGTTTTGAATGTCCCACTGTGACTCACTGTTTCATTTATTAAATGTGCAATGAAATACAGATACGAGTGCAAACTATGAAAATTGTGTGAACACTTTGTGGTTGCTTTATGTTCACATTAGACTTGAAGCTGCTGCACATGCGTGGATTTCTTTAGCCTCACGTCTCAAGAATAAAACTACTCTTAACAATAAAAAAATATATTTTTGCTGTTGTTGTTGTTTTTTCCAATTTCACATGTGGTTGTGGTGCATATGAAATGGTAAATAGTCGACACAAAAAATTGCTGATAAATTTTTACCATATTGATGGCTGCATTTTGGTATCACCAACACACAATCACACGCAATAAAGCCGAGTAATGCACTTAGTAAGCACTTATGCTGCCGTGCAGTACAGATACTCATAGATGTCTAGTCGGCTTTGTTGCATTGCTCGAGAGCTGGTATCTGTTTACATCTTTTGGCTAATGTTTGTTGTTGGTTTGTATGATTTTTTAGTTTTTTGCAGCAGCTTTTGTATTTGTTGTCGCTGTGTGTCTCATTTAAAGGTTTTGGATCTGCAGTCGCTATTTGCAGTATTTGGAATAGCAATTGTAACGTATATAAATAGTTTTGGTCATTTGCAACAGTCATCAGTTCAACGTTTTCTTGCAAACGGTGTGTATTAAATACCAGACTTTTATTAAAAGTGGCATAACACAAAAAGCCAAACCAACCAAATTTCTGTTGAGAGATTTATAAAATATTTTTATTTTTTCGATATTTTCTAGATAATCGTTGTCATTTATATCTTTCGCAAAGATCTCGTGAGTGCGTGTCCTTTTCTTGTGATTAAAAAGAGTTAACAAAGAGTTAAAAATGAAGGTATATAAATGAAAAATATTTCAAATTGTTGTCAAATTGAACGGACTTGTGAAAAGAACATTCCACAATTAATGAGAAGTTGAATACAATTTAATGTAAAGAATTTGAACAATGACTTAAAATGGGTTCTACAGTGAATATTAAGTTAAAGATATTTCATATAGACTTAAGAAATTCTGGATTCCGCAAAGTTGAAATTAAACTGCTCGCAGTCAATTATGAAAATGTGGATTTTTCGTTGGCAGATTTGCGTTTTTATAAATAGTTTTCCTTTTAATAAATAATTCAGAAGTTCTATAGAAATCCAAACAAAAAAAGGACGTTGTGTTATAACCTCAATCTTACTGGGAAAGAGCAGACGGTGTTTTGAGAAACAGTTAAGCCAGAATAAAAACAAGCAAAAGTTTTAGTGGGATTGTAGTTTGTATTTAAAACAACGATGTCCTTCTTTCAAACTTTCAATTTTATTTTGGAAATATTTTTTGCCATTTTTGTACTTAATGATGTAATAAAAAAAAGGATTTGTAATAATTGATGTTGTTCTTTGCAAGAGACCATCCACTGTTTAGAGCTCAGCATGTTGTACAGAAAAACTATTTGCACTTAATGTAGACTTTTAATTAATTATTTACAAATTGAAACTGATTTTGTTATTCTTAATATCGCAGATTAAAAATTAACATCCTTTTATTTTAATTTGGTCCATCTTAGCAGCAAGCATCTTACATAAATGTCCGTAGGATTTGGGTGGGGGATCACTCGCCATTTTTTTCAAATTATTCTCTTGCGTAGCAAATACTTAATATTTACTTCGCTTCAATTTGAGTTTCTTTTACATTATAAATGAAACAACAATTTGTGGCTTAAATTTTTATTGTTTGCCAACAATACATTGACATAATATTGTGATAAACGATTGAGAGGATGAGTTGCTTCTTGCAACTGTAAAACAACATAATTTTTCGAGTCTTTACAAATAATAGAAATATTTGCGTGGCACACTTCCACACCAGGAGCCTCGCAAATGTGAATTCAGAGAATATATTTTTGATGAAACAATTTAAAAAATTACATTTTCACAAAACTCGATAAAAGAAAGGAGGAGCTTTTCATAAAAAAAAATCTACAGAAAATAATTTGTGCGAGATTTTTAAAAACAACTTTTCGCGTCTTTCTGCGTTCATTTAACAGATGAGACTGTGAAAATTTTAGAGATGAAAAATTCATCGATTAAAGTATCAACAACGATTATTTATTTTGTAAGATAATTGGTGATGGCAGGTGTCCTGTTATGACAAACGATATGCCTACATTTGAATGGATGTTGTTCAGTTAAAGTTTTAACGATAACGATATTTGTGAAGTTATAGTTGTCGTCGATTTCTTTAAGGCTTTGCACAAATGGCACATGGGAACAAATTATTGTTTTGTCTTGACATTTTATTTATTTAAAAATTTTAATTGATATTAAAAATTCTGTCTGTAATACTCGTATATTAAAAACGTATGTTTGGCTTGTTGCGGTTTATGTGCGTCTATATGCCTGCATTTTATTGACGTTGTGGTGGAAGGGTGGTACGAGCAGAACTTTGAATTAACTGCTATAGTAAAAGTCATAGGCACAGAAATGTTATTGCTCCAGATGTTATTATTATGGTCCAGAAAGGATGCCACGGGAGTAACTTTTGTTTAAAAAGTTTATAACGATTCAAGACTTTAAATAAAAAATTTTAGTTTTAATGTTTTTATATATCTCCCAAGTAACCTAAATTTTTCTCTCTTTCATACAGTACTTCATTGCTATCGCTTTAATTGCTGCTGCCGCCCAAGCTATTCCCATCGAATTGGGTCATTACGGCCATGCCCCCCTATTACATGCTGCTCCCGTATTAGCTCATGCCCCCGTCTTGGCGCATGCCCATCCCGAGCCTGTGGTGAATATCGGGATAACATCCCAGCAGTGTGTTCATGTTTGTTTAACTCTAATTTGATTTCTTTTTTTTTTGAATATTTCTACAATTAGGCCTATCCCAAATACTCTTTCAACTATGGCATTAAAGATCCCCACACCGGTGACATTAAATCGCAAGCGGAGGAACGTGATGGCGATGTTGTTAAAGGCCAATACTCTTTGGTTGAGCCTGATGGCTCTGTGCGCACAGTCGACTACACTGCCGATGACCACAATGGCTTCAATGCCGTTGTGCACAAGACTGCACCCAAGGTCATTGCTGCTCCCGTACATGCTCCTGTCTATGCCCATGCCCCAGCCCCCTTGTTGCATCACTATTAAGCGGCGACGAAAAGAAAACAAGAGACAAACAAAATTTAAGACGAATTAACGAAGACAAAATAAGGAATGTCAGGGATGTAAAGCAAAGAAACAAAATCGAAAAGGAATGAAACGAAACGACATGCTGACAGCGACGAATGAAAAAATAAAAATAAAAGACAAATTCGCTATGAACTGGATTACGGTATGGTTTTTATATTCAATGGCCTAGAGTTTTAGTAATAATATATATTTTTTGAAAAAATTAAGTATTTAAGTAACAAAGAAATAATGATGATGAAGAAGAAAAAAGGAGGAAGCGGAAACGAAGAAGATATTGTAAATAGTGTATGTGTTTTCTTCGTTTCCGGTTTTATTTTCGTATTTAAGGAAACAAACGATTTTATTTTGTATTTTTGTTTTAATAATTTCATTAAGTTCATTTTAAAGTTCTTGAGCAAACGCAGTACTTTCTCCTTTACTATTCCTTTACTGGTTCTCTCTTCATTTCCTAAAAGCTTTAAGAAGAGCATGATACAAGCGATGGCTTGAGATCTAAGAGCAGATGAAGCTTTTGTATTAATTGTTTTGGGTGTTTAAGGGAAGCAAAGTGTGGCTTTTTTCCAGAAGGGCATTGAGGAAAACCACCGTCTATTAATTTTATATTCTAAATAATCATAGTCTATTCTTAACTTTAATTATACTTCACTTTTGTAAATATTTATTTATATATCTTTTACTATCTAGTGAACTTTCTTGCTCCTTCTGAGAAATAACGACTTTGCTTTCGTTAAAACATCCCTCTCTCTCTGTCTGTTGGATACAGAAGCTTTGAAAATGGTTTACTGTTTTAGAAATTCTTTTTGCAACTGTTTTGGTTTTTTGCATAATATTTATGCTGCTTAAGTTCAAGGTGCCATTTAATGAGCATAAACTACGTCTCTGCTCTTGGAAACAGTGCATCGCTGCTACAGTAATTTGCTTTAGCGCTTAAACTCTCTTTGGGAAATGTGTGATAATGTGATAAATGCTTATTGACTTTATCCTTCTTTACTCGTATGTATAACTTTTTTAATAAAACGAAAAGAGATTTTCAACTTCAACAGAGCCGGTCGCTGTGCATTATTAATAACTTCAATTTTAAAATTTAATTTTCTCATTTTCACTCCTTCCTCGGCTGTCGCTAAATGTGTGTAAATAAACTCACCTTTGAAACTAGTTTCATGTGCATTTATATTTTATAACTAGAATTTTCAAATCTCATGTAATATTAGCTCCTATGAAAACCTAAATTCAGACTTTGTTATTCTAATTGTAAATACTATTGCCGTTAGTTGACTTTGACTATTAGAATATTTCTCTATATCTGTGTATAATATATCTCTCCACCCTCTCTCTCTCTCTCTCTCTCCCTAACACTCACGATCTACTCCTAATTAAAATTCTCTTATTGTAAATAAATTTAATTGTAAAGGATGTAAGAGTAACTTGTTATATCGTTATATACTAATATTTTGCTCTTTCTTTCTATGTGTGTAATTCTTAAAACTTACCTTGTACGTATATTCTTTTAATTGATTATAATTATTATTGTATTATACTTATGTGTGTATATGTTTTACGTTTAATTTCACAAATCATTTGCAACAAAAAAAAAAAGTTTATGTAAATAAAAAGTAAAAAATATATTTAAAAAATAAATAACCAAAACTGCGTATTATTTTTGATGATTTGGTGTAAGAAGCAGTATTTAGATATTTTCTCCACTTGATGCAACCTTTGAGCCGATAAAAACAAAAGACTTAAGCAACATACACGAGATGCTAATTAATTAGTGTGTGTGTGTGTGTTTTTCAAATAATCTCACGTGTTTATGTTAAAACTATTTGCTAAATTTGCATTTGCCATGACCATTGATTTGCTATATACCAGATTAATAATTAATGACAGCACCCGTTTCAAATTGGGGATGGGCGAGTGAGTGTGGGGTTTTTTTTAACAATTTCCAATAAACCATTTTTTTAAACACATGAAACAATGACAATATCCCGATTAGTTGAGAAGTTCAGGGATATAATTTGAAAATTTTTTTGAATGGTATATAATTTCATGGAATTGATATTTGGTGTTCATGTTTATTTCGTGTGTGTTTTTTTTTCAAAGCCAAATTAGTGTAACCTGCACTAAATGTGCACAAACTTCTTATGAAAGTAAATCAAGCACGAAGCAGTGCGCGATCGTTTGTGACCAAAAAGGTGTGTCTTCAATTTATGAACGAAATGTTAACCATGCGGCCAACCATCTCCGTTTTCAATTACTTTTTTTAAAATCAATTACAACAAATTCACATAATTAGCGCTTATTTAAAAAATAGAGTCAAATATTCTAGTTAAGAAGAACATCTATAAGAACATCTTCGATACGAATTAGTATTATTTGTTAACTAAAAGAGTGTAAAAGTCAACAAATTTGTAAATTATTTTAAGTATAAAAAGCCAAAACTGCAATAAAAGAAGGACTATTTCGTAAAAAATAATGTTTAATAAAACAATTGTTGTTGTTAGTGTAAGTCAATCACAGGAAAAAATTTTTGAAATAAATTTATAAAGTCAAAACATCATGGCATAACAAACTGAAGTCCATAAAATATATTCTAAGTAGTTGTTACGTGATGATATTGAAAGTTATGACAAAAATTAAAGAAGCAACTTCAATTCAAACTTTAATTAAAGCAGATATTATCCTCGCCATGTTTTGACAACGGAGCCGTTTTTTTGTAATCGGTTTTTTTTATGGTGCGATATAAAGTGGAAAAAGCAGACCTCTGCTTTTTGCCCAAGATCATGATAATCTTAATCGATATTAAATTAATGTTAGTTGTGCTCACATATCACTTGATACCTTTATTTATTTGGTTTTTTAATCAGGAGCAGAAATCAGGGCAGAATTAAAAAAAATACTTAAGGGAAGTAGAATAAAGTCAATAAAAAGAATATGACATTAGCCAGCCAAAAGTCATAAATATTTGTTTAAAAAGAAAAAAGAATTTTTCTGCGAAAAACGCGGGTTATCTATTTCCTAATTATAAAAAAATTGTGCAAACGTATTTGGAAGTATGAAAACAGCAAACAACTAAAAATCATTGCACTCTGCTGGTTGCCTGCATTGGAAGACTGGAAGACAGATGTTATTTGGGAACTTAATTGCATTAAAGCTTGCTTTACATATTTTTAAATAATTATTGTTTTTTGCTACCGCAGGACTCCTGTAAAATATATTCTCCTCATTATTTTAATACTATTTATCTCAAACAAAAAGGCTTGAAGAAGTTCACAGTAAATATTCCAAAATAAGGAGCAATTAATTCTTATCTAAATTTGAAGACAAACGGCCCATAAGTGAATGGCTGAAATATCACTTATAGATAACACAAACAAAGTGGTTCCAACATTAATTTATTGGAATATCTGGAATAAAGTTTCAAAATTATTTTAAAGCCACAATTTGAGTCATAGGTTTTTCCTATTTACAAATCAAGCAATTCTTGTTATTAATTATAAAAAAAACTCCTAAAAGTATGCACTTTTTCCAACGTCTTAGCTGATCTTGTTAAACCACCAAATATGGACGATCTGCAGCAAAACGTTGCGAAGCAACAGCAATGATGACAAGAGTGATCGTAAAAGCCCTGCAACATCTTATTACCGCCACAATATATTTGGTAAGCTTTTGACATTTAAAGCTTTAGTCACTTTTTATTCCATTGAGACTTAGGAACCACATCTTTCTGCTTTTCTTCTCTTCTTGGCTTCGAACAGGTCCCAATACTTATGCTTTTGGCTATGAGGTAAACGATAAAGTGTCTGGCAACATACAGTTTCGTGATGAGCGTCGCTATGCGAATGGTACCATTGAAGGTTCGTACGGTTACGTTCGACCTGACGGCCGTGTGATGGTCACACGTTTCTTGGCAGACAGTGACGTGGGCTATTTAAGTCAAACGCAAACTTTTGCCCCCGGCGATGAACCAACGCAGAAAGCAAATATATTAACGGATAATATGTTGCATTCCCAGGAATTGGAAAAGAGTGACGACAAGGAAGAATTAAATTTAACCTCAATTCTATTGCCAGTAGAACCAATTAAAGAGGAGCACGGCATAGATTTAAATCCCCCTGAACTGGAAAAGCAATTAGTTAATCCTGCTGTACTGGAAGTTGTAAATGGAGAAGCTCCGCTGATAAGTGATCAACGAAACAAAAACAGTTCAGTAGGTTATGAAACCATAAATAAATTCATACCAGCAGAGTTTCCCATTGTACCTTTTGAATTGCCCAGCGAGGATCTGAAACTAAATTTCAATGAAGGATTAGGCGAAAAGCCCATACCCGTATTGAACAAAACAACCGACAGCGACACACCGAGTACCGAGAAACCTTCATCGCAGCCCAAAACAAGCTCTGAGTGGACTGCCAAAGCTAACAAGTCCCAAGAAAATAATAAACAAACCTTTTCAGGTTCTGCGACTGCTCAATCGCCTTCTCTAAATGACAGCAACTCCATTATTCATCCTTCTATTGATAACAACGCCGCCTGGTATGAAAACTTCATCAATCAAACACGCCAAGAGTATTTGGCAACTGTGCATTAAGTAATTGAAGTTTGTATTTATGGAAATAAAACTGTTGCACAAAATATGAAACTTTAATCGAGTTACACTTTTAGAAATTTAGCTTTGATTAAGTTATTAAGTAGACTTGTGTGCAATCGTAAATACTTGAGCAACACAATCGGGCTTTTCGTACAACAAAAAAAGTGTAATTGGGCTTAATTTAAGTGTAAAATGAAACAAAAACACACTGAATAAACGCTTGTGGCACTGAAGGGGTTTTTGTTTCTACTTTAAAATCTGTGGCATTTACTGCGCGACATACTTCAAATACTTGTCCATGGCAGTTGTAATAAGTGCGAGAGCTCAAATAAATTATTGTGTGTGTCTTAATTATCGATTCAGAAAGAACAACTATCATTTCCATTTGTTTTACATTAAGAAATCACTGGGTAATTTATGAACTTAAGCCGCTGTCCTACTTTGGATATTTATTTATTTATTCATGTTCACAGCGAGTGCAATTTAAAAAGCAACCGCTCAAATTGTGTGCAATTTTTCTTCTATTTACTTTGTAAATTGTAACATTTTCAATTTGAATATCAATCTTCAACTCGCATTAAACCACCCGGAAGATGTTTCAAATAGTTCACCTGTTGCTTTTTGTTTTCTTTGCCCAGTCTTTCAGTCTGTCAGTGCTCCTATGCATCCTCGAATGTTCATTCAAGTTTTGAATTTACCACACTTTAGCTTCGCTTTCGTACACGGTTCAACACCCGTTTTATGGCCGCAGAGTCACAGCAACATTTTTGGTGTTTTAAATTTTTTTCAAATGTGTGATCATCTTTGAAACTGCTGAACATCTTTCAAAATTTAACAACTGAACAACTTTGAAACTATCTTGTTTTGCTCTGCATGGTATTATATTAGACCATTCATTTAAAGTGTAGTGGAAAGCATGGGAATGATGCTGGGAATTTCATATGGACATTTCTATGATGTCGAACGTGACCATCGTATACACATAAGTGGCCAAAAAGGCAAAATGTTTTCATGTTTAAGATAACAGCAAACACACCAAGTCATTCGCAAGTGACTAAGACTGAAGTAGTTTTTTCGGTCAACGCACAAGGTGCTATTCTGGCCGGACATTAGGCTAGAACTTAGAATTTTCAAAGCTTTTGCTGGAGATTTGTAGTCTTGCGACAGTGTTAAAATCAGGAAAGTTGAGTAAATTGCATACGCTTTTACTGAAATTTTACGGTTTTGAGACGTTTACAATACAAGTTTTTGTTGCTAAACAAATGAAGATTTTACATTAATTTTTCTCTATGAAAGACTAAATTATCAGCTGCTAGTGTTACTTTTTAGAAAAATTTTATTTTAAATTTTTATGATAAGAAAATTTGTTCGAAATTAAAAACTCAAAAATTTAAATCTTACGGTATAAACGCGTAAGTAGTTCATTCTTTTTAATGTTTACATTATTTTTGCAAATAAGAATAACATCAGTAAACATGTTCAGTTTGGCCTTTGACTTAACCATGAAACGAACAACTCTGGATCGGTAGTGCATCGTGCATTTCTTCCATTTCATGAACGAAACTCATTTCTGATTTAATGAAATGCAGCCAGAAGCATTTTAAGAACTGCCAATGAATTCCAAAAAATAAACTGTTTCGTGTGAATTTTGGGCCGGTGGCATCTTTTTCAAATCCTATTGATACTCAATATTTTTGTTTTGGTTGGCCTGTGTCTGTCATAAATTAAAACAAAATATTTTACATTGTTTCGTTCACATACATACACACATTCAGTATATTTCTTCATATTGCAACACTCACTCATGCACTCACACACACACACTCACAAAAGTTTTGTTGCAAAACGTTGAACCGAGAGAAAATTCATAAAATAATAATTCGCTTTTTAATGGCTGCATGTATTTTAGTTTAATATGTTAATAATGTGTGACACTACACTCGTATAAGATATTGTATGTATGCATGTGCTTATGTGTGCGTCTTGCATACGCATATTGTTTAAAAATTCAAATTGTTTGTTTTCAATAAATCTTTCACACAAATAAACAAAAAATGTTGCCATAATTTAAATATTTGTGTTTGCTTGAAAAGAAATAATAAATTATAATATTTCACATCGAAATTCTTTTGTCATATTGTGCAAATATTGCCAAATATATTTTACCATATGCGGACAGTTTCAAACAATTTAATTTGAATACTAAAACAAATATTATTCACCATTACAGAGCTGAGAAATAAACTCGTAAAAACTACACTGAGATGTGTATCGAGTGAAAATAAAAAAGGTTTTTAGATATTCACTTTTGTCTTAAAATCCGTTTAAGATTCAACAATTTTATATGTTTGCTTATGTTGGCAGGAAAGTTTTCTCAGACTGTCAATTATTAAAAACCGTGTAAACTGAAGTTATTTTTCAGTATTGGAGTAGCTGAGATTTGCTATGATCGAAAATGATCCATGTGCCATATTTTATTTTATCGGTAGACTATTTTCCAAGTGTGCAAAATTGTAAATCTCTTTGAACATTTAAATTCGTACTCGCTATTACAAACGAAGGTATGCTTAAACACACACACACACAGATATATTAAAACTGTTTTTATTTATGAAAGTATGTTCATTTATTTGCTGCTATTACAATTTTTTGTACTTTTTTAATTCATATATTATTTTAGATTTTTATAGACTAAATAAATTTCAATGAACTGATTTCTTACCACGACTTAAAACAGCAACGAAAAGTGAAAGAAACTGTAGGTGTTGCTGTGTTATTTGCTATTTAAAAGCTTATTGCAATTATTAGGAATTGCTTTATATGTGTTTTAGTGTTGAGTAAGGAAATTATTTCTTGTCTTTTTTTTGTGTCTAATGATACGCTTGATTGCTTTCGGCATGTGGTGTTTTAATGTTTAAATTTCTAAAATTTAGAATTGAATATTTGCACACATGGATTTGTCAGTAAATTTGAGGCAAGTTAATGCATCTACAAATGGAGTTTATAAAATAATAAAAAATGCCTCCGGCACCACGAGTCAACAGTAGTCGTTTATAGTTCACATCTCTATTGTATATAAGCCACTTAAATTTAAGACAATTGGGAACAGCTATTTCGTATTCCTTTCATTCGTTACACAACACATTTCTAAAGAAATAAACGCACATAATATTTTCACCAGTGAGTACAAAAATTATACAAAGACCTCTGAACGCTGATAACTTTATGTATGATCATGAATCTATGTTTTCAAAAAAAAAAATATAATAAAATCAATCAATTTTGTTAGTTGCTTTTTAAGAAAATTTAAAACGCTTTTTCCCACTTCTAGCTACATTGTGCATATATTCACAAAAATACCTTTCAAACGATATACATTTAATCATAATTAACAGGCTGGAAGATAATTGAAAGTGTTCTACAAAAACGAAAATTAAAAAATAAATTTAATCAAGAATTGGAATGTGTATTTGTATAAAACACTTTCGGTAATAAATGTTAATAATATTTAATTTTTCACATGGGTGACACATGGGCGGCTTCTTGGCGCCTACAGCAATTGTAAACAAATTTTAAGCTTAGATTGCAGTGACGAGCTCACCAAATTTAAATGTTTTACTCAGACTTTATTGGGAAACCCTGCGTATACGCAACCAAGACTGAAATACATATTTAAAAATTGTTGTGGTTTTTTGTTAGTTTAAACCAAAGTATCCCGATAATGTTTTTATTTCAAACATGTTGTTATACATATTTTGAAAAATGTTTATTTTGATTGAAAAATTGCTTTGCTAAAAATTTGTGGTAAACATATTGCGTTTAAACGCTAAAGTAGGTCCATTTAAAACAAAGCAACTGCAGTAACCAGTTATTAAAAATATGCTACATACATGTATGCTCAATAGGGTAATAACTTTTGGTTTTGGCGACATTAAGTTTTTGTTTTAAAATAAAAAATAAATATATATTACTAGCTTTTACACGCGACTTTGACCGCGAGGAAGATGTACTGTAAGAACAGTTCTTAGTCGTGTCGAATACTATAGATATATTTGCCAAATTACATCGAAATTGGTTCAGCGGTTTATGCGCGAAAAAGTAACAGAAAGACAGGCAGAAACCACCACTCTGTCCGCAAAGAACATGTGAAATTTCAGTCAATGTATAGGTTATAGAAATCATGTGTTTTTCTTAACTGTATCAGAGTTTAACGTTTTCCTGCTTATCAGTTTCATACCTTTAAATCTCCTTAGAAACTTTAAACCACCCTCGATTCCTAATAAGGTCAGTGCCAAAAGCAAATAAGAGCGCTAGTCATCATAAAAAATGCAATTCATTATGAAAAATGCGAGTCATTACGAAAAGTGCAAGTCATTATGAAAAGTGCAAGTCATTATGAAAAGTGCAAGTCATCATAAAAAGTGCAAATCATGATAAAAAGTGCATTATGAAAACCGCAAAGTGGAAGTCATCATAAAAAGTGCAAATCATGATAAAAAGTGCATTGTGAAAACCGCAAGTCATTATGAAAATTGCAAGTCATTATGAAAAGTGCAAGTCATCATAAAAAGTGCAAGTCATTATGAAAAGTGCAAATCATCATAAAAAGTGCAAGTCATCATAAAAAGTGCAAGTCATCATAACAAGTGCAACGCAATATAAAAAGTGGAAGTCATCATAAAAAGTGCAAATCATGATAAAAAGTGCATTATGAAAACCGCAAGTCATTATGAAAAGTGCAAGTCATTATGAAAAGTGCAAGTCATCATAAAAAGTGCAAGTCATTATGAAAAGTCTAAGCCATTATGAAAAGTGCAAGTCATTATGAAAAGTGCAAATCATGATAAAAAGTGCATTATGAAAACCGCAAGTCATTATGAAAAGTGCAAGTCATTATGAAAAGTGCAAGTCATCATAAAAAGTGCAAGTCATTATGAAAAGTGTAAGCCATTATGAAAAGTGCAAGTCATTATGAAAAGTGCAAGTCATCATAAAAAGTGCAAATCATGATAAAAACTGCATTATGAAAACCGCAAGTCATATGAAAAGTGCAAATTATTATGAAAAGTGCAAGTCATCATAAAAAATGCAAATCACTATAAAAAGTGCAAGCCATTAAGAAAAGTGTAAGTCATTATGAAAAGTGCAAGTCATCATAAAAAGTGCAAGTCATCATAAAAAGTGCAAGTAATCATAAAAAGTGCAACTCAATATAAAAAGTTCAAGTCATCATAAAAAGTGCAAGTCATTATGAAAGGTGCAAGTTATTATACAAAGTTCGAGTCTTTATAAAAAGTGCTCTTGCGCTCATCTTATTCTATGCCCTGCATAAATTTCGAGCTGGAGCTTGAGCATTTACAAAATACGCAAAATATGTACCGCCCTAATGCATACGTTTAGCTTGAAATATGTTTGTGTGTAGTACTGGCAACAAATTGTTACGAAATTTGTTTCAAAATGCCGAATTAACAATATATCCACTCGTATTTTGAATTGTAATAATAATAATAAAAATAATAATGTTAATTAGCAATTTTTCATAATTTATTTTTAATGCAACTATTTCGTACAATTTGCTGGAGTAATTTTTCCATGTGGGTTTTTATTTTTACGCTTTTTTTACACATAAAACTAAATAAATTACAAACGCTGCTGCCTTTTTTCAATTCTGCAACAATTTTCAAAGAAAATAATCACTCACACACTACAAATGGCCACTTTTAAACCGATTTACAGTCTTACGTTTGGTGTGGATATTCACACATATGTGTGTGTGTGTGTGAGTGCTTTACCATTCAGCATTGAATAAATTGTTCGAATTGTATTATAATTAATTTGTATTTATTGTGATGAAATGTTGGATATAAACAAAATAAATATAAATTTACTTTCCTAAACAACAAACAATTCGACTTGGCTGAAATTTTTAATTAAAAAATTAAATTTCATTTTTAAGGCTGGTAAATCTCGGCAGTTAAATACTATTTAATGCATGGCCACTTGGCCACTGTTTGGCTTGTTTCCCAAAAGTTTTGGCACCGCTTTTGGCCAAAATCTGGCCAAAACTGGGCGTAGGTGGAAGCTAAACATGCGTTTGCCAGCTTTTTATCTAGACATTATGATAGTGAACTTTATCATCATCAATGGCCTGATTTGGTGACAGTTGCGTTGTATCTCTTGTTGCGCATAAAATATTTATTACCTTTAGTTTTCCAGAAAAGCCATAAGACTTTTAACCAAAATCTTAATAGCCTTGACCACAACCTTTGCACAAACCACAAAAAGTTTTACTTTTATTTATTTTAAAGTTGCATAATAAAACATTTTCCTCAACGAAATTTTTGTGTCGTATGACATCACATGTGAAGCTGGTTTCAGTTTTATTAACTTCATTGAAGAAAATAATATTTGAAGACAAGAAACACATAAAAAAAAATCTGGTTAACAGCGTTTTCTTTTTCGGAATATTGCTTTGAAACAACAAAAAAAAAACTGAATGAAAAACAGGCACAACAAAAATTTAGTACACACATTCAACATGCAATTGTCGGTGCAAAGCAGCAAAAAAAAAATAGAAAAAAAAGAAGAAAAAACTCTAACTGGATAATTTCATAATATCCGGTTTAAGGGGGAAAATATAGATTTATTGATACCACAAGCGGTTGGTTTTCTTTATTTATTTTATATTTTACATTTATTTTGCTTCTGCTGGCTTGTTTCCTTGACATAAATAACAGGGTGACAATTTTATTAAAATGTTTGAGAAAAGTTTACAAAAAAAAAACAGTTCGAAAACTGTGAAATATGTAAATTTAATTACTAAAAATCTGATATGTTAAGCAGTCTTGCTACGAACATGTTGATATGCGAGTTTTTGAGAAAAAAATTCCAATTCGGAAATTGAGAAACGACTTGAATTGATAAAGTGTGTACAGACAAACGCTGTTTCCACAATCTTCCGTTTAAATAAAATTTATGGAATAAAAACTGCATTCGGAAGCTGTGAAACTATTATTTCGTATCGATAAAAATTTGTAATAAAAAATTTAAATTTAAATTAAGCTTCTCGCTGTCAAAGCAGTGAATAAAATATAAAACAATTCATTAATTATTACATAATTTAATAAAAATGCATAGTTAAATATCAAATAATAAAAAATGAGTTGGGAAACTGCAAAAACAAGCAAACAAAAAAAAAAAAAACAAAAATATGTTATAATATGCTAATACACACTTAAAACACTTACAACATAACAAGGCCTTTGCGTGAAAGGAAATTTAAATTATTGTATACAAATTTCAGAAAGTCTGTGAACAGAGTTTGATTTTTCCATGTGCAAGTTTTCTTTCAGCCATGCATTGCGCCGGAAGGAGGATAAAAGGAGTAGTGCCTGTGAATATTCAATTGAAACCTTCTCAAATTATAAGTGGCGGGGAAGACATCTGCGGGTAGTTTGTTCCACATACGGATCGTTCGGCCAAAAAACGAATTACCACCAAAGCCCTAGACGAAAAACGTGTTGAGCGTAAAAAAGAATGGGTTTCAGGAACAAGTTCCTTGATTTCGCCAAAGCACATCTCATTATAGTAGCGATAAAACAACGAAACACACCCCACATTGTGACGGTTCTCAAGACAGTCAATAGAGTTGGCTACCCTACTGTCTCGGAAGAGTTTCATTGCCTACTCCTGTACACGGTCGAGTTACTTCAAAATAGACTTTGAAGCATCTGCCCAAACATGAGAGTTGTATTCCATTTTCGGTCGGAAGTAAGTGGTATAAATAGCAAGTAGATCAGATGGAGTGAAGTATCTCTAGAACCGTCTTAGGTTAGGTTGAGGACAGGGGCCCAATCCGTTCAGGATTACACTAAGGCCTCATAGGCCTGTTGTGCGCTCTATAATAAGTAGTTCCCATTCTACTGTAGGGAGCCTCCGTCGATACCATGGAAGCCTTCAAATTTGATAACGTTAAGAACCTAGTTTCTTCAATGTACCTCCTTAAGTCCCTCCAGCTAGAACCCCTAAGAAATTCCATCTCCTGTATAGTCTCCTGATTAAATGTTTGCCTCCTGACTTGGCTAAAAGCTGGACAGTAGCACAAGTACTGCTCCAGTGTTTCGTCCCCTTTCCTGACAGGCCCTGCATATTATATCGTCAACGATACCCATTCGTTCCGGTGATTCCTTAACTCTGTATGTCTTGTTATTAAATAAACCAATCTCCGTAGTGCTGGCCTGCTCAGTGTTAGGATCTCCTTTGTCCTGTTACCATCTGGTTCGCCCCATAGAATTCTAGTCACCCTACCTACGGTAGAGTGCAACCAATCTCTTACATGCAATTCTATAGATCATGTGTTAGTTCTTTCTTAAAAACCTGAAATGGCTTCGGACTGTCTAGTGTGATGTTCGCCATTAATGCTCCCATCTTTGCTAGCCTACATGCCTCAACTTTTCCTAGTAGTCCCTGATGTCCTGGAATCCATATTTCTCTATGCCTCCACAGTGCGTGTATGAGTTAATCTCATCCTTGCATTGTAGTACACACCGAAATTGAACCACATGATTCCTCAGGGCCTCGATGACCTTCCTACTTTCCGAACTGGTAGTCTGTTATCGATTTCCTTTAACCATTTTATCCCTTCCGCACGGAACTTCAATGAATATCAAGATCCTCAGACTCCTTAATACACCACTTGGCATTAAATTTTTGTGTTTTTTTTTTCTCGGAATCAAGTAAAAAAAGTTTTCCACAATATTTTTCAAAATTTGAGCAATTTTTTAAAACTGGCAAGGAAATTGTATTGAAATTACATTCGATATTAAATATCGGAATTTTATTTAAAACTACTTCAAACCGACTGTGTTTCGAAATTAAAAAATTTCCAAAAAAAACAGATTCTTATGAAGTGTATTTTTTTTCCCAAGAGTATAAATAGTTTCACTGAATTCATTCAGCTCTTACTCCGGTTACTTGAGATGTTTTTGGAGAATGCAACGGCACAGTGTTCTCGATAATAATCAGCATTTAGTCCCTTGAATTGGAATTAAAATCCTGTTTTCTCTACATAGAAAAAAAAGACTGTAGTAATTGCAAACTTAAATGAAGCCCCAGAGGATAGCAGAAAGAAGTGGAGTCTGAGCCAATTGCTTATGGAATTACCCTTTGCTTTTGCATAAATTATTTATTTGTATGTGCGTCTTAGTTTGTTTATTGTTTATATCAATCCAATTAATTAGTTATACTTTCATTAATCACATAAATTGTTCGAGTACTTTAAATACAATATTTAAAATATTCATAACAAGACATTTGTTTGCCATTGTTTGCTAATACCAAGGAAGTAATTGTGATATTTTTTCTTTTGCTCAGAAAAAATATAAATAAGCTGCTGTAGCAGCAGCTACAACGTACTCGTACAAATAAAATTAAAGCTAAAATAATATTATGTGGCATGATATCTCATTCACATTCGCCATATGTTAACGTTAATTAATCAGGCAAATAAACAAGTATTTTACTTAAATAATCGCAGCAACAGACTCACTCACTTGCGCGGACTAGCAACACACATATTGGCTGCCACACAAAACTCTTTCAGAGAAGGAAAAAAGAAATAAACAGCCAGCAGCCACATAAAAATTCGCATTGCAAAATTAAAAACGCTCGTAAGCAAGAGGCAAAAACCACATCTTAAGCTGCCACGGCGGCTAGGAAGTAAATTGGTTGATAGCCAAAGCCGAACAACGGCTGCTTATGAAAAACAAAAATCAAATATGTGTCAAAAATATAAAATCTATTCACAGCGAGCTGAAATCCATTTGGGTGACAAAATACTAAAACTTGATACTTTACAGAGACATTAAATAATTATAAATTAATTATGTCGTTTAGATTTGTAACCGCAATTACACACACAAACACACTCGTGTGCAGCGAAGCAATCATCTACTTGTAAATCACATACGTACGAGTATTTAGTTCAAATCTTATAAACAATTTGTGGATCAGTATGAAAGTTGCACTCAGGCAAAAGTGCGGCCAAACCCGTCAAACGTGTGCAAATACCCAAAATTGGATCAATCAACAAATTTCAGAGGCATGTTTCTTTTTTTCGAAAATTCATTTCCAAAAAAGTTCAATGTTCGATCGTCACAACAGAAATTGTTAACGATGTTGAACGCTTCATCTTGGATGGGGGGAAATTGAAACCTCTAATAATTTATTGACTGAATTTACGTAATTTTTGGTATCTTAATTGGTTACACCAAAATAGTCTACAACGTGTTGCTTGCATCCGATGCGATACATTTGGGTTACAAATTCAACTTATCGGGGATGCTGGCCAAGAAAATCTCTTGCAAATCCTGCACGTTACAAACTTATTGCGGGTTGTACGCTTACAGAGCCATATTTCACAGCGTTGTTGCAGGGGAATTATTTTGGGCGAGAACTTCTCTTGGATGCCGTTAAGGGGCTGCAGATGGGTCCTGTACTTTTACCTCTAAATAATTCGTAGTCAAATATAGAATTTCATTCTTATATAAATATTGCAAAAAAAAAACTGAAAAAGCGATCTATGTATATCGCTTCACATCTTAAGCGACAGCGATTAGTGATTGTAGGACTCGGTTCTCACACTTCAGCTTTTGCTGCTCAACTTTTGACTTTTCTGTGAGAAAGCAGCAGACAGTCTGCAAATTGAATTTTGTAGTATCTGAATCGGGGCAAAGTCCCAAACTTTAGGTTCGAAAATCTTAAGGCTTCAAATGAATTTTAATTTTTGTCAGGTTTCATGAGATCCAGTTAATCCGAGGACGTCTCAGAGGGCGTTGTAGTGCCCCCTATCATAGTAATAGTATTTAGCCGTCACATTTTGCTCTAAAATAGTTTTGTTTCACATATTGGAAATCTGTTTTATTTCCGCCGGATACCCCTGAAAAAAAATGCTTAGCGGGCTGTTTTGTGTTAAAAAGAAGTCCTCTACTAAATATACCAAACGCACGTGTGTAAATAAGAAAGAAAGTTTGTATCTTAAGTCTTTTGTTTTTAGATAAAATATAAGCGCGCCACTTGATTATATTTTGAATTATTTCTTATGCTTTACCTTCCCCAGCCACTGATTTTGTCCAACATCTTCATATTTGGTTGCATTACAGCATTTCAAACTGGTATTAATTTACAGGTTTAAAGCCTTACAAAACTTAATGTCAAGTTTTACGGAATAAAACTAAGAAAAACGCATTCCAACTGCAAACGTATGACAAACGCATTCCTCTGAGCCCAAATGGCAACGTTTGATGTGGCAAAATAACTGAGATTGAGAAGTGAATTACAAACAATTAATTCCTGTTTCTAACAAAATGGTGGCCCAATAACTACAAGTATTTTTTAATTGTCTTCAAATTTATTTCGATTGTGTTAAAACTCAAAATATGTTAACTGAAATGTAATTTTAGATAACCAAATTTTCCATGTTGCCAAAACAAGGCCAAAAAAAAAAAAATAAATAAATAAATAAATTACAATTTTAAATTTTAATTGAAGCAATTTTCGCTAGTCTATTGCCAAACACTAATCAAGCTGCTTCTTTTGCCTTTATTTGCAGCATTAACGCTGTTTAATAAGCATATAAGGATACAATTATTGTTGTTCAATTGTTTTCACTGCTGGTGTTGCAGCCATTGGAGTCGACCACTCATTCGACCGTGTGAGAGTGGATCCACTTTTGAAACGGTTTCCCATACGTTCACTTAAATGCCCGGTTGCAATTGCTGGTCTCGTTAGATGTTGAATGTTGCACATCATGGTGCACTGAAGCATACAAAGACCCTTTTATGTTTTTCGTATGGGACATGCAAGCGTTGGAGCGCACACTTGTTAAGAGTAAACTAAAGTAAAGCATGGCCGGTGTGTGTAATGTGAGCATAATAACATGGCATGAACGCCAGCAGTTCATACATGTCATCCGCTGAATGTGTTTCTTTTTTAGTTCATTTCAGTTTATTTCGCAAAAGACTTGCAATGGCCACATGATTTAAACAGAAGCTGGTATGCAGTGCAAGAAAAGGCGATAGAAATTAATAATAAATTTATAGAGGAATAAATTTTTATAAAAATATATTTATAGGTCTACTGTTTATTTGGTGTAAGAACTAATGAAATGCAGGCATACGAGTTTAGACATACTTGACCACACAACAAACTAAAAGCAATAATTTATTTATTTATTTATTTAAATTAGTCTATGGACAATTTCCTTACAGACTATTTAAGCAGAATAGTATATAAATCAATTAAATTAATACAAATTAAATATTGCGCTATTTATAGAACATATCAAAAGTTAATGATTAAAAAAACATATGACGTTACGTATGATGATACAAAGGTTCTGCGAAAAATCTTTAAAATGATACATTTCGTTAAAGCAAGTCCGTGGTTTTCTAAGAGGATCTGACATTTCATAGTTCGTACGACAAGCTGCAACAGAGTGGGTTAAAAGAACGAAGTGAACGTTGGGGAATATTGAAACATACGTTGTTCAGTGGTTCAAATTCGGAGTTAATGTTACCACTGAGAAGGTTTACCATAAAAAGGTGTCCGGCTCTTTAAAGTAGGAAGATTAATTTTAGCTAATCTCGTTGAGTATGATGGAAGTTCCATCCGATTTCTATAAACGTTTCTTGGACAGAAAATTAGAAATTGTTTTTGAACGGATTCGAGACGTTCAATATGAATTATGCTACCACATTCTAAAATTGGCCGAACTAATGCATTATTTTTTTTTTTTTTTAAGAGTAGGACCATCACTCAGGGGATGACCCCTACATATGCAATGCATTGCGCCGGAACTGAAAGGGGACAGATGAGGAAAGATGAGAAGATAGACAGTTTTTTTGTAGCTATTTCAACCTTTTACTTCGCCGGCTAATTTTTGCTACAGGAACGACGAAGGAGGGTGCTGTTACTCAGCTTTTAGTACTTGATTGTATCAGTCGCCGCCAACAACTAAGACAACCACGCACTAATGCTGATCAGAAGAATTCAACACAATATTTCATGACTCAGCGCGGGCTCGAACTCACGACCCTCCGCTTCATAGTCTCGTGTTCTACTACTTCAGCCAACAGCACCCACAAATGTTTTAGTTTTAGTGACATAAGGATCATTAAACTGTTTTGCCCATCTCTTAATGAATGCAAGGATACTTCGGGATTTACTAACAGCCATAGTAATGGGTTGGACAAAACTAAGTTAACTATCGAGTAAAATTCCCAAATCCATAACTTCGTGAAGCGTTTTCAAATTATAGCCATCTAGGTTATAATTGTGAACAGGGCTGTGTGATCTTGAAAATTGCATATGATTACATTTATTCAAGTTTAATTGCATTAAGTTTAGTTTGCACCAAATATAAAAATTGATTAAATTATTCTGCAAGAATAGATGGATGTTTTATGTCGCACAATATTTTTACGTCGTCCGCATACATCAATGTATTACAGTATTTTATTGCTTCTGGTTGGTCATTGATGAACAGGAGGAAAAGAAGTGGACCAAGGTGACTCCCCTGCGGAACACCAGAGATGACTAAAATGTCCCTTGAAACTGCAGCGTTAAATGTTACCGATTGTGTCCTGTTTAACAAATAAGATTTAATTTAATTGAGCCAATATGTCAAATAAACGATTTTAAAAAGGAATAGTAATAAATTTTTATTCGAGATGATAAATATTCCTTATTTTTGCGAATTAGAAAGGAAGGGATGGTATTGAGGGCACAGATGAAGAAAGATGAGAAGACAGGGAATTTTTTTCAGTGGCTATTTCAAACTTTTTCTTTGCCGGCTAATATTTTGCTACAGGGCCGACGAAGGGAGCTGCTGTTCCTATGTTCTTCAATACATGATAGTGCCCATCGCTGGCAATTTTGTTCTTTGACCAGTGCTATGCCTTCATCACTGAAACAGGATAAATAACAGAAGAACTAACACAACCATTCACTAAAGCCGATAAGAAGAATTCGATACAATATTTATGATGGAGAGCGGCGTCGAGCTGAGAACCCTCCGCTTCATAGTCTCGTGTTAACTACTTCAGCCAACAGCACCCTCTACGGAAAAAGGGACGACATCAGCCAGTGATGCAACGTATGCGGCAAAAAATGCAGGGTAAAGGGAATGCCAGAGACGATACTAGAGATTCTGGGCGTGCCATACAAGGCTGAGAATATGCTGGCCGATGTTGGACAAGTCTGGTGAAGGTTAGTTTCGTAAGCTAATACCCTTTCACTTGAACTGAAATCTCTAAAAAACAATAGACTTTACGACGACTTTCTAATACCGAATATTTCAGTGCCTGAAAACACTTTCTTGCATGTTCCAACATTTACGGCCTTATTCATAAAGAATAATTTTGCATTTAAGCTTGAATCTTGTTTAATAATTAGGCCGGTGCTATAAGAAATTTAGCTTGTGAAAAATCAATTTTGTAATTATATTTTCTCCGTGTATCGAATACGATCATAATGTCTTTTAAAAATTTGTGGTGACTTTTATGTTTTCGTTTTTGTGCTATAAATTGCCAAAGAAAACCACCAACGAACAGATGCATAGACCAAATAAATGACAAAAAAAAAAGAAAAATATATAGGTAACTGGGTAATTGTGTGGGCTACAAAACTTAAAGCAAGAAATAAAAAGTGCAATTTCTGTGAATCAAACTCTGTGCATGCTAATGCTGATACCTTTTTTGTTCACAGTTCATCTTGGAGCAGAAACCAAAAAACAATACAACTTCAAACGCGTAAGACTTTAGCCAACAAGCTGCTCTCAATAAAACAATGTGCACCTGATACCGTCTGAAATAAGTTGGATGGACGAAATGTGAATCAGACGGACAGGCAGCCGACCACGTTATTAAGGATTTAGATTTTCTGGCTCTGGCGATAGACAGCATCAAACTGAAATGACTGACTACTCGGTTTTCACAACAACGAGTCGGCAAAAAAAAATAAAGAAATAAAAAATTTATATACAAACAATATTTTATGTTTTACAAGTGGAAGTGCTCAAAAGATTGCGTTTTGACTTTTCGCCTGTTAAAAACGTAATTAAATATTTCTATTTGAAGTAGCCGTGGGATAAATGAATCCAAACTAGCAATTTGTGAATTAAGCAGTTCCATTAGAGTTAAAGTTGTAATATTAATTGGATAGAGATAATGTTCCTAGCAGTAGGGCCATTGCAGAAAAGAACGAACTGGTCAGTGCTCACGAGCATCAACGTTTATCGCGGCTTAGCTCTTTGCCTGTACAAATGCTAATAGCCCGTACTTCGAGCATGATTAGGTGTGATGAACATAAACTTGAAAAATGAAAAATAACTGAATTTTATTTGATAAGAAAAAGAAAAGAATTAAAAACTAAAAGCAGCTATTGCGATGAACTGCAATTTACAAAAGTTTCCTGATGAATGCGCGTCAGCCTCTCTTAAGTAATTTTCAGTTCTCCGGTTCAAGTATCCAGGCACTGCAGCTCCCTATTATTTATTGCTAATAAATTAATTTAAAACTAAACTATTGCATTAACGAGCCCGGGGGTCAAATTGCTGCATGTGATAGCGACCAAAGCTGCAGTAGAATATGATTGGATGTTTCTAGCGATAGCGAATGCCGCAATTTGGCCGCCAGACTTTGCAATAAAAAAATATTTGTGGCATTTGATTAAAAGATCGAAAATCAAAAGTATAACGAACACTACCTGCACTTACCTACAGACAAGTACAGACACACACACACACACAAATAAAATAAAAATTGTTTGCAAAACTACAAAAGACGTCAATGATTAATTAGTTTGTCCGCTAAGTTGGGCATGTAATACCCAGCCACACAGCGAAACTTTTTATTTAATTATTTAACAAGTTTTTCATTTTCATTGTTTGTTTGTTTGTTTGCTTGTTATATGCCTTTGATATTATTTAGGTAATTATGGTATTTGTTTAACTCTTTTCAGTTAAAAGTTTTTATTGCACCAGTTACTATTGCAATTTGAAATTAAAGACCTTGGCTACAAACATATTTTTGAGTTGGTGAAACAGCAGCAGCAGCAGCAGCATTAGAAATGGATAATCACAGTTTAACTTCATTTAGTGAGTCGATTTTGCTGCTAGTGGCATTTTTGACCTAAATTGAATAATATTGAATAATATTTTTAGGTTTTTATAACAGCATCCGTTTTCATGCTGTTGTATCGCTTTTTGTTGTAAAAAATTTGCCTTTTTTTTATTGCCACACAATTAAAGCTTTTTTGCAGTTATTATAGATTCCAGAGCAGTACAGCAGTAATTTGTTGTTGCTTTTAGTTTTTTTTATTAAATCGTGTCCGTTTTGTGACAAGATTTTAAGCCGAAAGCAATTTAATGTTACTTCTTGAGAGGACTGAATTGCATACAATTGTATGTAAAATCTTTACAGAAGCCGTAGGCAACAGTTTTGTGTGTGTGTGTGTGTGTGTAATTGCAACGGGACAAGAGCTTGTAACATTCAGATTTAAATTTTGATTTGTAGAAGCACTGGAATTGCGTGTAAAATGTTTTTTTTCGGTTGCAATCACAGATAAAGAAAAAACAAAAAAAATAAAAATATATTTTTTTTTAACGGAACACGTTCTCTGGTGGGAATAGAAATCGTGTCCTTGCAACTAAATCGCTTGCAGAGCTGGCAACCAACTACGGTACTATTAAAACATTCTCCTGAACAATTTTCGAATAACTAATGAATTCAGGATAGTCTGCTTCAAAGGCTCGCGTTAACTACTTCAGCCAACAGCATCCCCAAAGTTGTGATTGTAATCACTGAGAGCTGCAGTTGTATGCAACAATATTTAAGGAATAAGAAGGAGTTAGAAAAGTCGACTTCAGCAGTTATTCCATGCTTGCCCAGAACTATTTATTTACGCATTCATACAACATCTTGAAAGTGTTCATTAATTTTAAGTTTTGGCAACATCGTTCATCACACTCTGATTTGATCACAATCTGATTTATGCTGGTCTAGACCATTTGCACTAATTTTTATACTGGAATGTATTTTGAATGTTAAAAATTTCTTGCTAAGCAAATCTCCGCAAATGGCATAAAAAGCTTTAAATTTTTTCTTTGCTTCAAGTAGTTGTAAAACTGTAATTGATAATAAAATATTAAGTTATATAACAAAATAAATGTGATGTGTGTGTGTGTGTGTGTGTGTGTGTGTGTGTGTGTTATATTTTGATTTGGGCAATAATATTAATGATAACAGTGAGCAGTTAATACCAGCACTTTAATTGTATATCTGTGACTACACTTTAGAGTCCAATATATTTAATAGTTGCCCGTTTTGCATGGCAACGTACTGCGAACGAGTGCAGTCAGCCACAAGCGCACAAGCGCACATGCATAGAGCCATGCACACAAGTACATATTTTTATCTACGGTGTAGAAATGATCATTCTTTCTTAAAACAGCCAATCACTTATGAATTAATTATATCACCTCGGCTTATATTTTTTAGTACACATCAGCGATTTTTTATTTGATACATTCCAGGAGTGCAAAGAGCCAAAGATACGGATATCTGTGAGACCAATACACTTGCAAGAAATTCTCCAAGATTGTTTTTCAAGCAGTGTGTGTGTGTGTGTTTGTATGTGTGCATTACTCTATATACAAAAGTATGGTCAATGAGTATTACGTGGAATAAATGTTTTATATCTTCTGATATTTTAGCCAACATGTATGTAACGAGGTCGTTTTATGTTTTGAAAATTCGCACAGCAAAAAAGCAACAAAAAACACAACAAAGAAAATGAAAAAGAAAATGTTCAAATATGTGCAATAACCCCCTTCTCAAAAATATGGACTTCTCATATGATACTTTTTCCAGTCTTGAATACAATAGAGTGCGCGCATGTGTGCATGTGGCTGAATGGAGGAGAAGAAGAAGAGGAAAAAATTAAAACAACAAACGATTTTAAAATAGTTTATTTTTGAATGCAGTTTGTTGTTGGAATTTGTTGGCCCGCTGTTGTTGTTGCTGTTGCTGCTTTACTATTTTGCTGCGCTTCATTTGTGAATGTTATAAAATAAAAGTTATTGTTGTTATTGCTGCTCTCCACTTTTTACACGTCTGTGTATGTGCTTCCCTGAGTATGAGTGGATTTGCTGCTGTTGCTTCTGCTGCAGCAATTACAGTTGCCTAGTATTGCCTGCTAGTCCGTCTGCTGGCTGACTACTCCGTAATGTTGGCTGGCTTTACGGCTAAGCCGAACAATTTCTTCCTAAATATATAAAAGCAACAAATTTTCAATGCAACAATATTATTCCGTGGTGGAAATTCATTTGGTTAACAACGTTTCCTTTAATACGTTTCAAAACAGATCAGCTTTAATACAGTGATCTCTGACGTTAACGTTTTGTGTTATTAATAATTATAGAAATAAACCAATTTTTTTCAATAAAAATGGCCCTTAAGGTGAGCCTTTATCAGGCATAAGGATATAATTAAGACACAAAAAAATATATATATAAAAAAAAAACGCTGAAATACTCGAGAAAGATGAACAAATTTAAACAAATTGTTGCAAAAGTGATTTAAAATGTGAAATAAATGTGCTGAAAACTATAATTCTAATGAGTGGAAAAAGCTTTGAAAAACAAAAGACTTAAGACACAAACTGTTTATATGGAAAATATTTAAAGTTCACAGTTGAAAGATAAAAGAAATATTAAATTAATTTTTAAATAATTGTGCTGCACAAAAATGATTCTAAACAAATTGTCATTTCTATCGTTTCGTTTAGTTTGTTATTTTCGCCTCGGCTCTGTGTCTAACTTTGGCTTATCCTTTGGAACAGCATTATTATGAAAGCGAGGGTCATGGTCATGGCTATGAAACGGAAGTAGCCCATGATTATGGCCACGGCCATCAACTCGAACGCGTGTCACTGGGAGATGAACACAGCAGTTATGGCCATGAAGAACATCACGAAGATGAACATGTTGATTATTATGTAAGTCCTATTTCGTTTGGCTTCCAGCCTTTACTGAACGCAATTGCATGCGCTGTTGTTGGCCACATTAACTGTGTGCTTCTTGTATATCTTCTTTGCAGGCTCCTCCAAAATACGCTTTCAAGTATGGCGTCAATGATTTCCACACCGGCGATGTGAAATCCCAACATGAAACCCGTGAAGGTGACAGTGTTAAAGGTAAGTCAAAGGAGTTTTAAATAACTCAAAAATACATACTGTGAGTACAGCCACGCATTTATGGCAACGTACAGTGAAATGTGGAACAAACCTGGGAGTCGCAAAAGCTTGCCAGAAGGCATGTCCTTAATATTTAAGGCTCAAAATTTTCAAAAAAAAATTTCTTGAAAAGAAACACGAAACTTCTGGAATATTTTGAATTCAACGATAAAAGTCCTTATAATTTCAATTCGAGTATTCTTCGATGCTTGAATAGAGCCAGTGTAAGCTGTGCTGTTTTAAAACTAAAAATGTTTTTGACAAATTAGTGCTGTACTATACGAGAGTCCTTCAAGTCCTTGATGTTGATTGTCAGATTGCGTACATGAAAGTTATAACACAATTTTATTACCCTCAACACAATTTGTTCGTTTGCATAACTACTCATCACGCTCACGTAGTCCCCGAAAGTACCTGCATTTGAAAGCATGTTCGGTGTGTAAAGATGTATGTCAGAATTATCACATTAAATTTTTAAACATTTCTGACATGTAGAAACGGTTGCTACCAAATATTTTGTACTGCCTCGGAAGTTGGGCCATGAGTTAAAGTTACACCCTGTTTGAATAATATAGTCAATGAGTTCAGTTATATTTTATTACGAAAAGGTGATTATTCCATTTGTCATTATGCCACGTATGCTGCTATTTAGCCCTGAAGCCAACAGCCCTCGCACTGGTCTTAGTAGTAATCATAGCTCTCACGTGGACTCCAGCCACGGAATCATTCAACTTTTTGTTGAGGAAGCAATGAGGTCTGCCACACGACACTAGAATACATCAAGTTTTTAATATCTTGCTTAATGAGCAGCTTCATCACTGAGCCCTGTAGAAATGAGTCGCTTTTATGGTTAATAATCGAGGCTATGGACTTTAAGCCTATGGGAGACAGTAGGCACTTGTTCAACTTCTCCTGGTAGGCGAACACTCTTGCTTTTAAATCTTATATGCACTCCGGCACTCTATTATTACAAATATTGCCTAGTGACCCATAAGTTTTATGGGTAACCAAGTCTAGCTCTGGAATAAGGTGCTTGGCTTTTTGAAGAGAATCTGCTCGGAATTTTCTGACCCTTATACACTGAAGTATATATATACATCCTTCGTACGGTCTAAATTAGAATATGCGGCTGTGATATGGAATCCTCATGTTTCCAATCTAGTTTTCCGAGAGAGACTGCAGCGCGTTTTCATTAAGTTTGCTACACGGTCGCTACCGTATTTATCTACTGTCCCATATGAGTCTAAATGCCTTTTTATAGGGCTTCGTACCTTAGAATTTCGTAGAGAATTACAATCAGCCCTTATGGTGTATGATATTGTTAATGGTTGCATTGACTGTCCTGATTAGCTGTGTACCGTTTTATATTCCACGTAGGAATCTTAGGTTGGCTAGGCTCTTTGAGGTACCTTTTCATCGAACTAATTATGCTCGTAACGGCACTCTAACTCGTGCTTTTGCTAACCTTAATAAAATCAATGTTAATCTGCAAAAACGGGATAATTCTTTTATTGAATTCAGCACGGACAAAATGCAGTTTAAACTTCTTATTTCTAGTCTAATAATATAATTTACTATAATTTGTAATGTAATCTCATCGTTTCTGTTTTTTGTAATGTATATTGTAAAATATAATTTTTTTATTCAATATTTGTTTTATAACTACTAGTTTTTAAGTTCTCATGTTAGTCATAGTCTGGAAGGTTTTGTGACCATAGACTGAAACATTTAAATAAATAAATATCTAAATAACCTTTTTCCCCATAAATTTTATACTCAGGTCTATGATATTTATCACACCGATATTTCGTATATGAGTGTAGTAATCGAACTGGTTGCAATTCTCATTTGATTTGTGCTGTTATCGCAGCTGAGCCAATTCTATTGCCCACAAAATAATTTGAAGGCATTTTTCGCTTTTCTTTCAGATTATAGAGGAACAATTCATAAACTATTTATGTGACACATTTTGTACAGAAATTTGTCAAATAAGAGGGATATAAGATTAACATATTTTTTACGAATTAAGCCTAGAGTATGGGATAGATTTTTTTAATATTATTTAATGACAAAAATAGTAACAATGCGGGTAATACTCTCAAGGTTCTGTAGACCGATCCGGGGGAAGAAACAAGGAGAGCTGCTGAAACTCACCAAGCCCGAGGTAGAAAAGTTCAAGAGTGTCGTAACGGGACAGTCCAATTTAAAAGGGCATTTACACCGGATTGGAGTCATAAATGAAAATGAGTGCAGGGAATGAAGGGAGAAGATTTATATAGTTCATGTACTTCTTTGTCTTTGCCCGGCTTTCACTTTACGATTTCTCATATAATGATATTTTAGCATACATTAGCTAACTTAGAGGCAGAGGTGGGAACAGCTTAATGGTATACGTTAATATTATTCATTGCCTGTAACGGTGGTGTTTGTTTAATGCACAAGGGAGCGTACGACGGGTCCTTCCTGGCTTAAACAAATGTCCCTAATATGGGCGTAGGGCTCTTCTTCTTAGCCTAACTAAGCCTAAAGACAGAATTTACAATCATCAATTTAACTATGCAACATTTACAATAATTAATTTTCGGAAGCAGCTACACTCCCACCTTCAGTACTTCTGTGGGCCATAACGGGAACTGTTTAACTAAGGCCCTGTGATTTATATATTTATTTCACAAAAAAAGAAACTAGAGTAAACTGTATTTCGCAGAAAAGACTGCTCTCATTCTCTTGGAGGAGTTTACAGAAGTTGTGTTATACCAGTTAAATTCATCCTGAACAGGTTAGATGGACTTGTTTTGAATAAGAAGATAATTAAAATATTACGATTTTGTCAAACTATAGTAGATCTTTTAACAAAGTCAGTATGAAAAATAATTTCATACTGAATATCAGATCCTAAATAATTACAATTCTAATGGCACTTCTATGTCCATCAGGCATTTGAAGTTACTTGATCTTAAATTTATTTGGTGGAAAAATAAAGAAGACGAAATTCCATTTTATTTAAAAATATTATGGGAAATAACTAACTACCAGGGATGGGTATATCATACCAGCCGAATTAGAATACTGCTAAGCAACAACGCAGCAAGTGCTGACTTAAGTAAAATTCCTCTCGGCCTCGAAACTTAATTCCTTCGCTTGATAAAAATACTTATAGAAAAAAATAAGAAGAAATACGTTGACACTGGGAATCGAATAAAAATAATTTACAACCCCCTGATAATATCGAGGGGTTGAAAGTTCAATAGCTGCTCTTGGTATAGTGTCGGGCTTAAGAGGCCTTCCCAATGGAACATTCTTTCCAAAAAATTATATGTTAATCGCCGTCGCGACTGAATTACAACTTTTAATTCCGCCAAAAATCAGTTCGAGAAACGATGTTAAAAAAATAATAATTAATGTAACAAAAAAAAATATTTTTTAATGTAACAAATAATGCAGGCAATGAAAATATTTTTTATTTATTACAAAATTTCGAATAGAGATTAACAGTTTCTTGGCGGTAAAGCAGACTTAAATTAACCCGTTTATAACTCTTCTGTGCACCCGTATGTTGCAGCAGCAGTAATAATTTTAATTATTTACTTTAACCGCCGAAAACAAAAGAAATAGTTGTGACGAAAGCTCCACACAACACCAGTGAAATTGCATCATATGTATTTTGTTGTCGCTTGGTACTTCATTTGTTGCTCTTTTGTTTGTTGTTGTTGCAATTATGAACAAATCGTTTTGTAATATTTAAACTGTTTTTGCACAAATTTATTTTTGTTACAGTTATTAAATTTAGTACCGTTTGAGATAATAAATTGCAGTGTTTAGCTGAGTTCGTGCTATTTATTTTACACAAAACTCTAATAAATATAATTATGTTTTTATCCAATTTCTCTTTCAGGCCAGTACTCGCTGGTTGAACCTGACGGTTCCATTCGCACCGTTGACTACACGGCCGACAAACACAATGGCTTCAATGCTGTTGTCCACAAGACTGCTCCCGTCCACCACCACGAAGAACATCAGGAACACCATTACTAACTTTAAATTATTTAAGCAATACTATAGAAACAAAAGAAACAAAAATCTTAACCCCAACATTCGCCTCTACAAACTGATTTGTCTTGTATGTTGTAAGAAAGAAACACTCGTGTGTGAGTGAGAAATAATTTTAAGTGTTCGGGGGTCATGTGCGCCGCCGAACATCTCAAAGAATATTTAGCCAAATTGTTAATAATCTTAAAATGGAAAGCATGAATTAGAAAAGAGAAACCTAAAGAAATTTCAAGGCCAAAAAGAAAGTCAATTTTAATGTGCAACTAAAACAGCGATGCTTCTTTCCCTCACGTGTCAACTTAAACTTGTCTTTTTTATGTAATTTAGTAAATTTGTTGTATTTTATTTTAATTTGTGTTTTTTGTTTTTGTTTTTTTTTTTTTTGTAAATGTATGTGTAATAATTTATGATTTTATTATGAATTTTTGAATGCCTTATTTACTTCTGTGATAGCATTGAACTGGCTAATGAATCTAATCTAATCTAATCTAATCTGATCTATTCTATCAAACGCCTACTTTTATTTACTACCTAATAACATTCTAACGTAAGCCTCTAACGCAACCACTGCTAACACCCATTCGTGTGTTACTTAACACTAACAGCTGAATGAATTCAATTCAATTCAATTCAATTTAATTTAATTATTTTATAACTAACCAACACTTAACTTTCTTTCACTTTTTGTGTTTAAAATAGACTGTACGAACGAGTTTGGTTGTATAGTTGAAATGGAATGGATGGATGGATGGATGGATGGACAAGCATTTGTTCCACCATATTCCTGAGCTCTTGTAATTTTGATTTTTTATTTTTAATATCGTGTATGAGTACGACTGACTACCACGTTGTATGTATTTAGATAGTTATTAATGTTTTTGTATTTCGCACTTGTAACTTTTACTAACCCAATTTTACTTAGTCTTGTACAGTAAAACTAATCTATTGTGTAATTGTTTTCGTCTATACTCGTACACTCAAAAGCATTGCAATTGAAATTGATATTTTCCTATTATAATAAATGTTTAAAAAAATGAATTTATATAAAAAAGTTAACTCTGTCGAAATGTGTTGTTAAATTTATTTCACGTATGGTTAGCGCATATGGCTGGCTGCTAAAAGAAATCGCAAGCTATAAAGAAATGCTCAAAGCTGTTGTTGGCATACAAACTTGTTGGATTTTATTTGCACAAAAGCAATTGTTCATAAGCATTAAAGTTCGCCTTATTGCTCATGACGTCTACTTATTTGAGTACGTAAACAACTTTGCAATGTTTTAAGTTGTTCTGCTCAACAACTTGCGGGATGGCCGGGAATTACTTTTGCAACCTTTACAGGAGAATGCTGTTTCCAGGCGCTGATGGAACTGAAATAATATTAGAGATACAGTTTTTAGTGTAAAGTTCCTTTTAATAAAATTTTCTTTTGGTAGGACGAACAGTGCTTTCAGTGATAAAATTTATGTACGGATTTTATTATTGCAAACATCTTTCGAATTAAAATTCCAGCGTCTAGACTATTTTTGCTATTTTTTGTAAAAAAGAGATAGAAGTGTAATATTGATTTGGTTTAGAGGCCAATGAAGGCAGAGAATATTGGAAGAGGCATAGGAATCGCGCAACAAATAATTAAAGCAGTTTTTCTAAAAACTTAGTGAAACAATTCCTTTCATTCTATAATTATTTGCCATAGTCTCATGTAAAGAGAATTTCAAAACTAGGAATTCTGTACAAACTGACAATTTGTAACACCCGCTTGCCATATCCAAGGCCTTAGAGAGTAGTTACAAGCTTTCAGAAGAAATTAGTTGTTGCCTGGAAGGAGCAGGTAAATGTCCTAATTTTGATATTGTCTTGGAGTAACTTTGACAAATAGTTACAGAATTACCTCTTATCTTCATAAACTCGTATATTCTGAGTTCAGTTTTAATTCGACGGTTCACTTTAATATACTCTTGCGACTTAAAGTCGGCAAAAGGTTTAGGATTGCGATTTACGAAACACCTCTCGAGCTAGTTCAAGGCACAACAACAAATGCTATGCAAAATTCGAGTGCCAGAAGATTAAGATTGCTAGACTAAGATTGGTAACGTGTTATATTTAGAATAACGTAAATATTCCAAAAAAGGAGATAAAGTCTATTTGATTTTCTGACTTACAAGGCAGATGTTTCCTAAAACCTCTACACTTTGATCATCAGTACTCATATGTTGTATGTTTTTACTTTCATCACTTTAGTTAGGAGTCATATTTAAATATGACAAAAGTTTTTATTTACAAAACTTTTTTTAAAAAATTACACGTGAACTGCATCAATACTAAGTTGATATTAACGCTTGTTAAAAATCTGTGTTACCATTTTCAATGTTTTTTGCATCTCTCATTTTCTGAATTTTTTTCCATTTGATTTAAATAGTTAAACACAAGTATGTCTGCAATTTTTTTCTCTGCGATTTGGAATAAAAAATTTCCTGGGAAAGTAATCCCAAAAAAAGGACGTGGTTTATTTTGCACCGTTTTTTCTTATGGTCTCAGTCTGTCGACATTTTAGTACTGCGTCATTTACTTAAGTTTACAGCTCGAACTATTCAAGTTCAATTCCTATATTATTGGACATTTTCTGTTCTTTTGGAAATCAGTTTAAAATAATTAAAAGAAAATCTGCAAATTTGTTTAACATTCGCATAATAGATTATCCTGCATCTTAGTTTTCATGTTCACAAAAGTCTTTCTCCCAAATAGCACTTCTACTATTTCTATGAGGGTACAAGGATTCGATTCGATTTCTATTTAAAATTTGCTTACATTTTTTTGCAATAATAACGCCCAAAATTTTTTTTCTTAAATATGCTGCTTTTTTCTGATCCAAGGCCGGGTAGTTTAAAAATATGTTGGGTCTTACTTCCTGCTTTTTACGGGTTTTATACAACGAAGAGGCAATAAAAATACTTGGTGATATGGAATAAAATAGTAAGTAAATAATTCTGTTTGTAATTAAATTGAGGAGCATCTCCTTGCCGTTTATTAAAAAAATTACTGTAAGTAAAATATATCTGTATACACTTCGTACAATAACTCCGTTTATTAGTGCTGCAAGGAATACACATTTTTGCATTGAAAAAACTACTCATAAAATAATAAGACCCATTTGAATTTTACTTTCAGCCATGGAAATCATTTATTCATGCCTAGTTATTTTCAAATTGAAATGATTGAAAAATACATTTTGATATATTGCCAATTGAGAAATGTAATAGTTCTCTAGTATCGTAAGCAAATAACACGTTCATCCGGCAAACAAATTGAAAATTAATTTTCGAGACTGGCCTGGAAATCTTCCAACTAATGAAAAAACCTTAAAACACAATCAAGTTTGTCACTCCGTATTTTATTTCACACTTTTTTTCTACTTAATTTTCATTAAACCAAAGCCAAGTTGTTCAATAAATTACCAAAAACGCATAACTGGTTGCTACTTAACGAATGGTTATTGAACTTAAACTTAACAGCGTTGAAACGATAATAACGCAATAGCCAAAACATT
The DNA here is from genome assembly GCA_951800035.1 of Linnaemya tessellans. Classification (NCBI taxonomy): domain Eukaryota; kingdom Metazoa; phylum Arthropoda; class Insecta; order Diptera; family Tachinidae; genus Linnaemya; species Linnaemya tessellans. The sequence continues at coordinate 1,474,558 of OX637535.1, forward strand.
CATATTACTTACATTCGCATCCACAGTAAAGAAAATATATAATCGAAGAAAACATATTAAACAACTTTGAAACGCACATAAAAATGCAAACTTGTTGCTAGACAAGCTCGAATATATACGATTTATATAATAAGTATCACTTTTCTTTTAATTGGATGTCTAAAAAAGATTGAGAGAAGAACAAAAATGCCAAACATCGGAAATGTTTGAAAATTGTTTAAATATTTTGTTTGATTGATTAGTGTAATCGTGATTAAAATAAAATTTTTGTTGTAATGCAAACAGCAGTTTTTGTTAAGGAACACAAAAGACTTAAGCAACAAGCATTAATTTCCAATATCAGCCTGCAGTTATGCTGCAGTTTTCAGGTCGAATTGTGTGCTTAGGAAACTACTAAAGACATGCTGTGATTTTTATGTACATTTCAAAACTTCATTTCATCAGTCTTACCACAATCAATTTTTAAATTCATACCCATTACAACGAAAGATTACCTATTTCAAACCACATTTAAATTAAAACAATTTGTTATTCAAATAAGAAGTAATTTCAAATTGTGTTGTTTTATTAATTTCAGTTAATTAAACAATCTTTTGAACTCTGCTCTGCTAGTTTTAATCGTTTACGGATGCAGTTGAGGTCATTCAGGTACAAAACAAATAACAAACCGACTTTCAAGTGCAATAGTTTCACATTCGCTTTTTCATCGTGCCTAATATGCATTTTACCAAGGATTTTTAATTTATATGCAAAGTAATATGCAAAAATGTGTTAATATGAAGAGGAATTCATATTCGCCACGAATCACATCTGAAAATGGTTAGTGCCCGTGTTCTTTAGCTGCTTGATACCAAATTTGGTTAATTAAGCGAGGATAGTAAAAATTCTGGCCTTGAATAAAAATAAAAATTTCTTTTCTACTAAAAGAAAAATACTTTCAATTCTGAGTGTTATCCGTTTTTTAGAGAAGCAAAAATATCAGCTTTCACTTTTCATTGTGACTTGCAATGTTTAAGATGACTTGTATTATTTATAATGACGTGCAATTTTCATAATGACTCGCACTTTTCATAATGACTTGCACTTTTTACCATGACTTGCACTTTTCATAATGACTCGCACTTTTCATAATGGCTTGCACTTTTTACCATGACTCGCACTTTTTATGATGACTTGTGTTTTTTGATGCATTTTTTATAATGACTTGCAATTTGCATAATAGTTTACACTTTTTACAATGACTTGCACTTTTTATAATAACTTGCACTTTTTATAATAACTTGCACTTTTTATAATAATTTGCACTTTTTATAATGACTTGCACCTTATTTCTTTACTAATGTAATATATATGAAAATAACTCCGTCTGTCTATCTGCCTGTTACCTATTCACTTTCAAACCGATTGAGATGAAATTTGGCAGGGATATTTTGAGATCCCAGTAATAACATAGGGTGGGTTCTGATTTTGGAAATGCTCCTATTGAGTGGTCAAGTGTGGTCGAAAATTCTTATGGACATATGAAATTATTAAACTAATAACTAAAACTTAAACTTTGAACTGTTGACTTAACTAAATATATCTTTTGGGCAATGGCTTTATGGAGGGTGGTTTAACATTTTTAGGGAGATATAAAAGTGTGAAACTGATAAAAACGTTAAGCTCGTATTCTTCGTGGACAGAGTTGCGGATTCATCTTTCTGTAACCTTTTCACGCTTAAGCCGCTGAACCGATTTGGATTAATAATTTAAGAATCCATACCAGTAATTCCTACTCCTTTTGAACAAATAACTTAAACATTTTAAAATTACACTCAAAATGCTAACTGGAAAATTAAATGCCTAATTAGTGGCAAGAAAGCTGTTAATCCATAATATTTGTCAGAAACAAAATGCCGTTTCGCTACCTTTAGTCCACTGTAACTGCTTTGTTAAAATTTATTTATTCCGTTCCTTTTAATCCATTCTTTAATATTATCGTAATTTGCATTAAAATTGTGAAAAGTGTATTTCATTCTCCAAGATTATGACATTAATATCATTTTAAATAAATATCAGCCACTTTTACTGCTTTACATAATAGATGCTCTTCAAACCTGACATGCATTTTAAAATTTACATTTAAGCTTTTAATAGCTCCATGTGCAGTGGTCACAGTGGACGTCAGCTACTAATGGGTCTGTAACAGTGTGTTACAGACGCATTCAGTATTTATACATTTTTTAATCCATTAAATGCAAACTAAACTAGAATAGCAACAGGAACAGTCCATTTGAAATGTGTCATAATTACAATGAAGCCACACCAAAATTTTCCTGCATTCATATTTAATCTTACATGCAAGGTAATCGTTAAATGAACCAATTTCAACGGGGCGTGCTGAGAATTTGTCAAAATATTTTACAAATATCTAACAATTACATGATTGAGCACAAGCATTAATCACTTCAAATGTAAGACGATGTTTCAATGTCACTGCAACACCCAACAGTGTGAACTGAAAGATCTACAATTAAATTTTAATTATGGACTTTTTCACTCACTTCTTGGATTGGAATATACGAGAAGCATTAATGTGTTTACAGTGGTTATTTATATTTCTACACTATAATAATACAAATAATTAATAATTGCTTGCATTAGTCATATTGCAATTGTTATTTTAGTAAAACTCCAAAAGTACCTACTCTCTGCTAATACACAGCAATAAGCCAATAGCCTATTGACATTTGGAAAATTGCACCAAATATTTTTTAATTTAAGAAAATTAGTGGGCGTTGTTTTTAACGCCTTAATAATTTGCGAATTTGTCTATGTTTGCAATAAAAAATGAAAACCAACAGCCGCAACAGCATTTAGTAGTCATTTCAGGATACAAAAAAAAAGTATCATGACATGACAAAAAGCATGAGTGTGAATTTATATTTTTTTGCTCCATTTTCAGCTCAACTACAAAACGAATTCGATTGTAATCAAGACATAAAGAGAATAAGTTGCAAAAACCTTTTTAGCAAATAATTACAAGAAACAGAAACTCATGTCAAGCCACTAAAACTATTAGTCATAAAATATTTTGTTTGCAAGTAAAAAAATTATTCTTGCCAGCAAAACATTTCAATAATTGCACTACATTCGAATAAAAATTGGTTTTGGATTTTGGTTGCCCCAACCGTTCAACTGCATGCGAACGGACTTGTAAAGCACTCCAGACAATTTTATACAGACCCATAAATTCAAAAAATGTACGCTGCAGTTCCAGAGATGCGGCTACATTCTGAAATAAATCTCATTAGGCAGCCAAAGTGAATTCTAATAAACTAATCTGAAAACTCAATCACCACTCTACGGCTAGTCTTATAAGACGGGCAGATCTACATCGGAGATTCTAAAATTTGATGGTGTAACATAGAGAATGACAAATTTTGTCTACCGCAAAACGAAAGGTTTTCTTAATGCCCATGAGCTTCACTTGTGGCATAATAAACACGTTCATACATTTGATTTGCAAAACTGGGGCTCTAATTCATTAAGCCAAACTCATTTATTTTGTGTGCACGTCATGACGAATCCAGTGCACAACACACAATTGCAAGTGAGAAAAGTTCCTACGTAAGAATTACAACAACCATGCAAATATCAACGTCCGCCTTATTGTGGAAAAAAGAACAATAAAAATTAGAAGCTTGAATAAAAATAAACGTAATAAAAGTGTTGACGGTTGTGGGAAAAATTCAATTGCTAAAAACAATACGAGCAAAAATAAATGAACTGCAATAACAAATAAAAGTGTTCTAGTCAAATTGAACGTAAAATTCATTGTTTACTCGAATGCGAGCGAATGTTTGTAGTAGTTGTCGGCTATTAATAGTCGTAAAACATTAAAAATTAGAAATAAAAAACTAAAACCGCAGCTGCTGTTTCATGTTCCTACACTAGAGACGAGGTACTCGTAGTTCATTTGAATGTTTGCCATTATGAGTAAAGCCTAGAACAGACAGTGGTTGTATTCAATAGTGAAATTGATTGAAATACTATTTAGTTTTGTAATTGAGCTGTTGTTATTTGTTTTTTAATAACCTTTATTTTAATTTTATTATTACATATTAAATTATTTTCATATGCCAGCGAAGAGCGCTTACTTCCTTCAAAGTACTGCTTACTCGTGGTAAGTCAAAAAGGTTTGCAGTTTGCAGTAGGGACAAGAGATTTTTTAATTTGATATTATGCTTTGAGTGATGCATGAGCATAAATACAGTAGCTTTTGACAATCCAAGTCTTTTTCAATCTAATGGTTAATTTGTTTAATTGTCTGAGTTCGAAACATTTGATCGATTTGGTAATAAAATCAAACTGGTAATAAAATATGCGTGCCCGCAGACTAGTAGAAAATTCTGGCTTACTTTCTTACTTAAGTCATGTCTGTAGGACAGAATCTTCAGTATAAATATGCCATACATTTTTCTGAGGTACACTTTTAACCATCGAATTGGCCTCTAATATTGATGAGACTTAAATCGTTTAAAAGGTATTTTAATAAAGATGTGCACAATATAAATGTTTTTTCTAAATCGTTAGCTAAAAAGTGAAGAAAGAGGTTTTAAAATTGGCAAGAAAATCTCTGTACTAGCAAATACGCTTGTGCAAACGTTCAAAAGTTTTTGTATATTTTTTACTGTCTAATAGAAATAGAGTAAGTCCTTTTAGTTCTTCCCTTATAATTTGTTGTGAAATGAATAAAGGAAATATGCAAAATCATTTATTTTTCTTAGCTTCTCTTCGCCCTATCTGTAGATATCAAACGGTCTAATGTCGTCCAAGTGGAAATTATAATTCTTCAAGTGCTCTAACAAGTGGGTGTATATTGATATTCCTGAAGTATTCCATATAAGGGATAAATAGCTATCAGAGTTGCTTTGGTCATCGCACATTCTATTGCAAATTTATGTCTGATTTTAACTGCAAAAATGAAAGTTCCTGTACAGATCTAATTTTCAGTAGGTAGTAAAAAGAAGAAAAACAGAATAGTTGACTATATAATTTCTATCAGGTTCCTTTTCTACTTTAAGTAAAAGCGTGTGATTAATAAACAAAACTCGGCAAATTATAAAAATCAGAACCGTTAAGGGGTTTTTTCAAAATCACTGCATTTTTAAAATTACTTCAAAGGATTAATTTTTGATTAGTTTTATAAATTAATTTTTTTAACTTAAATTTAATGTCTGTTTTGCCATCTCCCCATTTTTACGTCTTCTTTTATTTAAATATTTAATCTTTATCAAATAATCCCCAATTAATCGTAGATGAATAAAAAGTTTCTGAAAATACGATTTTCTGCAGACATCCAGACATCAATAATTTACACTCACAAGAAGCTTTTGATTTTTGCATTGTGGAAAAATTTATTCATTTACTTCTTATTATTAAACTACAGTCACCACTATTGACTATTCCAATATATCCGTCTTTGGCCTTGTACTTAAACATAATGTATCGTAAAAACGAGCAGAAGTAGAAAAATCGAAACAGAAATCAAGAGATCATTCATACAATCAGTCATTCACTCTGTAATTTAAATTTAGATTGATTTTCTTTAGAATTAACTTCGAATTCAACAACAAATACAACAATTATGACTGACCATTGTCTATGAGAATGCTCCACCTTTTTTAATGAAGCAAAAAAAAAAACTAAATAAATAACAATAAAAAAAAGTTGTAACAAATAGATTGTAATTCAAATGTTAAGATCAGACGGATCAAAAATGTCCAAATATCACAAGGGATGTGGTCCACACCGCATTAATTTTATAGGTAAAAGGACGACGATATACAAACCAAAAACAACCCTACAAAAGCATCAGGGATTCATTTTTTAAAAAGGTGATTTTTTTATAATTGTTAAATTTTTTTCTTGCAGTTTATTTAACTTTTTAGCAATAAACATTTTTAGCTGCCCCTTATATTTTTATTGATTTCTACAATTTGAAAAAATCTTCAGCAGGATTTACGATTGAATTATATTAAGAGATCTTTTCGCAAGCTGCTTGCACCGTCTGGCCGCATCTTATTCACAAACAGCGGCCGCAACAAAGCGAATAGAAATGATTCATGTTTTAGAATGCAAACGACAAATTGTTTCAATGCTCTTTCACATGAATTCAAAGTGGCTGCAAATGATTGTTTTAAAGTAAATAAAATTGATATTTATTTGTTATCAGTTGACTTAATCGCCAAAGGAAAACAAAACATATTTTTATTATTTAAATTTTATACGGAATACGGAACGAAAGAGTGCAAGAGTAGGAATACGAGTGCAAATATCAAGTTGCATTTAAATGCATTTGCATTCATTGACTGCGCGATATGATTTTTATTGGACAATTATCGCATCGTATGCACTTTAAAGTTTCTTGATATATTAATATTGATTTCGGTTTGTTGAACAAGTAGACTGACTGTGAGTGAAATCATAAGTGGAATTGCCCAAACAGCGATTAGAACTGCTGGCGAGAATATTTAAATTAGTTTCGATTTGTTATAAATGTTTTTTTTTCATATTTCTGCTGCAGGTTGGGAGTTGCATTTCATGTGCCACTTAGACTTGATTTTTTGTATTTGTAATTGCAGTTGTTAAACACGCCATAAGTAATTATTAATTACAATTTGCTTATTAATACGTTTGTTCAAAAGGTGAATAATTTCCCACGAGTATCGTTGGATTATTACTTACGAATATGATGAGGCAAATATCTGGTTGCTATAATTTAACAATATTTTATATGAATTTCTACGGATACATTTGCAGTGAAATATAAATTGTAGCAAAGATTAATATTATTAATTAAATAGATAAATTTTGCAAAATTGTATGCTTATTTTGCAAATATTTTAATTTATGTAAATAAATTTTTTGTTGTCAGTTGAAACACACAACAAAAAAATTAATGAATGAATTTTATACTTTTATGGAATTTTCTGTAAATCATGAAATATTTAATTTGAATGAAGTATTTTGTGTCGAACTATTTGTTACCACATTAATTTCAATCAGGATTGTTGGGCTAATTGTTCGGAAATGTATTTTTAAATACATGATATATATTCCAAGGCCCAAAGGAAGTCAACATCAATTTTAAAGCCACAGTAGCACAATTCCGGGGACTAGATTAAAAATATTATTGGTCTGGATAATGAATGCTAGTTATCATTCTTTTACATCCATAAATAAGTGATTTCTTACGTGTTGGAAAAATTTTCTCCAACAAAAATTAATAGAAAAACTTCCCTTCTAAAATATATTTTCTCTTCTGTTCACTGAATACGAGCTTTCAGTGCCTGTTATAAGCACAGTTGCCATAGTTGGTAACATTCTACCAAAATTGGTAATTTTTTTTTAGTGTTGGTAACTTGGTAACTTTGTTTTTAAGGCTTGACAAACTATAAAATTATTGCTTTTCTATTATCATATTTCCGCATTACTCAACACTGAGAAAAAAATCGTTAAAAAGAACTGTGTGAATGTACGCTAAATTGTTCAACGTCGTAATATGCAAATGTCATTATGTTTGGTCAGCAAAAGATTATTTTAAATGACTGCAATATTAAATAATTTATTTAAATTAAATACGGAATTCGTAGGCATAATGAATTGAAATATTTATTTATGTTCTAAAATGAATTAAAACGTTTTATGTTATGTTTTTTTTTATTAATAAAAGTTGTTGTTTTTATTATAATAAAAATAGAAATTTTTGTTTTTATAAAAAAAAATTTTTTGGTAACTTTTTGGTAACATTTTCTGAAAATTTTGGTAGAAATTTTTTTTACTCAGTGGCAACCGTGGTTATAAGTGCAACACCACTTTCTTGGATTTTATCTGTACGAGTGGGCAGAGTGGGTGACAATTTCAATTTTAAGAAAAAAGTTGGTCGGTTATTTTTAGCAGATATTTGACTACTTTGTAGTTACCCAAGAGCCACAAAAAAACATGGTATACAAAATCCAGCAAACTGCACATAATTGAGTGCTTTTTAATATTTACACACAGATTTTTTTCCTATATTTTTTTTTTTGTGAAAAGGCTTTGACATGGTTAAGGAGTAGCCGATCGTGTTAGTAAGTCGACAGCCAAGTAATAGACTCCGTTTCATAACGGAATAGTCGCTGTAAAGCCAATTGATTTTTTAAGCATTTTGACGAAACTTTTTGCTTGCAAATACGATTTTCTGTTAAATTTCTTGCTCAAACTTTTCACTCTTTGCATTTTTTATTTGCAAAAAAGACGACTAAAAACTAATAAAACTTTAACGGTAATGCTAGCATTTTTTTTTTAATTTTATTTGTTATTTTTACATTCACTAATTTAATTTCGTTTTATGTTTTAGTCTTGTATTATAACCCAGTTTTTGCTCTACATTTGTGATGGCAGACATTCATTCATTGGCCAACATGTTAAGCACTGGTCGAGTGAAAAAATACTCGCAACAAAGAAATTCGCGTACAACATGAACCCCCCCAAAACAAATATTTGGAAACAAAATCAAATAGATTGGCAAACATGCAGCTGGACAGTAAGAAGCGAAGGCTACAGTTGCATTTGATTCGATATTTTATTCATAAATTATGTGTCAATTTTACTTCAAAAAAAAAAAAAACACAATTTATGTGTAGGCGTAGTCGCTGAAAGTGAATGCATTTTATTAATTCAACGGGGGTTGAAATTTTAGTTTATTTAATAGCATTTAATTTTAATGTTGGAAACATATTATGCAGCAGATTAATTCTTAGCGCTGCTGGACTTCTTCATTTGCTTCATTTGCCTGTAGTTAAATAAACTTTAATATTAATTTTTATTACACTTTAACTGAAAATGCATTTTTTTTGTCCAGCGTTGAAAACAGCGTCGATTCAGCTTATCTCTGTTAGATGACACAACAGATTGAGGATATTGAACTTCAGCTAATAGATGGCTGAACAAATTCTCTTTAACACTAAGAACTAACAAGCGGATTATTATAAAATGGTAAAAAAATTTATAATTTTCGTAAAGTTTAGAGCGCTAAACGACTAGTACATCACTTGAAAAGCATTAAGCGGTCATTAAATCCCTATATATAAATACTTTAAAATGAATCCACTGCAAATATCTTCAGACACTTTTCTAGTAATAAAATAAAAAAGGTGAAACTGCTAAATGTAGCTGAATAATAAATTACACATTTCATCCAAAATAAAGTTTTACTTTTATTTCAAAGTCATTCATTTCTACGAAATTCTTCGCTGTAACAAAAGCCAAGGCCGTTCACTGTTCACAGTGTTGTACGAGTGCATGTGCACGTGTGCCTTTTAACTCGCTAGACGAGATTGAGTCAATCATTATCTTTCGATCTCTATCGTATTTATTAAATAGGCCAAGTTCACATAATCTGAGAATCCATGAAAAGAAATATTTATGCCAATTGTTATTGAATATACGCATGTGTCTTAAGTCTTTTGATTTGAAAGCAGTTTTAAGTTTTACTTTTTCAACACATTCCATTGAGATACCATTTTTTTAATGCTATTGAAAGAAAAAAAGCGTTGAAGCTTTTGTTGTATGAGTTTGGAAGGGCAAACATTAGCGATAATGAAATAAATTGTTTAAGAAATTAATTGTTAGAAGAATATAGAATAACAATTCTCAATACAGCCAGCGGAGCAACAGTTTTTTGTTTTTTTGTATCTCCACAGTTTCCTAAGGAAAACAATCATTTTGCTTTTGTGCACAAAAAGAGTTGGATATTAGCAAACAAATCAGAGTACAATTTCAAAAACACAAATGCAAATGGAAATGCAAATGCGAGTACGTCAGGTCTTGGCTTGTAGAACTGTGATTTTAGCCATGTACTTTGAGTAAATGAAACTTACGGGCAGGCTGCAAATGGCCTTGTCAATGTCGTTATAAGCTTCTGTAGCAAACAAATATATTTATTTATTTCTTATTGTTCTCTCAGTCACTCACTTACTCACACTTTTGCACTTTTGGAAAAATATTTGGAAAATATAAAACATGAATACATGGAGATTAGAATGGCTGCAATTGCAACGTGTTGGTATAAATGTATGTGTGTGTGTATATGTGTGTGAGTGTGTATGGATGTACTTGTTTTTAAGATTGTCTTAAATAGTTGCGGCAGCTAGAGAAAAATAATACATTTCATACAAACCACACCTTTTGCAACTAAGGCGGCGGCAACAATAAGAAAATAATAACAGCAACAACATTTGGTAATCATTTGTTGCCATCAACACTGTGGCAAGAATATATATTAAATATTTTTAGTGTTTTTTGCTTTCATACTAAATAAACAATCTACAGTGTAATCTGTTCAATTTAAATATCTCAATAAATTGAACTGCTCTCAGTTCCCTCGAAAGTCCCATGTGATACCCGCGCTAATTTTATATATTTTGATTCGCAAAAGTTTAAAATCCGAATTTTTTAGGCCTGCGCCTTATTGCACTATTTTATTATGCCTTACTTTATGTAAAAATATCTGATCGTAATCTTTAATTTTTTTTATCCATCTCTTTATTGATCATTTGAGTTCCTGTTCTAATGAACAGGAACTCACATGTTTGTTTCAGGAGTTTTCCTGATCAATTGAATTTGAAATTATCAAGATTCGACTGTAATTCTCTGCTATGAAACTCATTTGCGTGTGATCAAATAATATTTTCCTCCAAGAAATTTATCCCAATAATTATTTGCTCGATTTTAGTTTGTAGTTAATTTATGTCGCTGGTTTTATCTGAAGGGGTATTAAGAAGTTACAATAATTGATTTGCTAAAAAAGTCTTTTTATTTGCAATTTTATTTATTCTCGCTAGTCGGATACGACTATAATGCTGCTGTTCACTGCTACTTACAGAAGCTCGTTAGTACATTCCCAAACAGACAGAGGCTGAAGCCATATAAAAGGAAGTTGGGGAATGAATTTGTTGTTTTAAGTTTCAGTGCACCTAAATCGAAGGAAAAAGGCTTTACACTTAAGTCACGCCTAAGAAAAACTCTCAGGGTGCTGTTGGCTGAAGCACGAGACTATGAAGCAAATGGTCCATAGTTCGACTGCGCTCTCAGTGTCGATTTATTACGATCAGCATTAGCGCATGGTTATGTTAGTTGCTGTCAGTCTGATTCAGCGATGAAGGCATATCACTGCTCACTGAACATAATTGGCAGCGACTGACACTATCATGTAGGGGAGATCAGAACAACAGTAGACTCCTTCATCGGTTCTGCAGCAAAAAATCAGATGATGAAGTAAACGGTTGGAATCGCTACAAAATAGAATTCTCTATATTCTCTTCCTTCTTCATCTGTCCTCTTAATACTATCCCCTCCTTTCTGGTTCCGGCGCAATGCACTGCAATGTAGGATCATCCCATGAGTGCTGGTCCGAGTTAAAAAAAAATGCTTAGGAATTGATTTCCAAAATGCCTTCTATTTTCAAATTAAAATATTTTCGTTTTAAAGAATAACTGTTTTTCAGGCTTCCAAGGTCATTAAAATATAAAATTAAAGGTCGATAAAATTATATAAATTATTAAAATATTTTCATTTCTTCGGTGCTGCTGAATTCTATATGGAATAATAGCAAAGACTTTCATTCATAGTGAAACTACCCGGGTTCTAAGAACCCACAGTTTCTATATTGAGGAACTTACACACTTGCCTATCAAGGTAAGCAAATGTTTAGGATACAGGGTGCCTTCGTGTCTTCCGAAACATTGCTGTTGCAGCTGCTGGGATGTGAATAATTTTGGTTGACTCGTTTCACACTAAAGCTCCTAAAGTATTTTTGGAAGTATAATTTTTAGAAGTTTCTGTGCTGACGCCTTAATTTTTTTTTTTGTAAGTTTTTTGTTTACTTGCTGCAAATCATTTTAGTATCAAGAAAAATATGACTCTAATAATGGTAACCCAGTGTGACACTTATCCGTTGGCTTATTAAACTTAAGCAGAAAAAAGGAAAAGTAAATAAATGCAAATTTTACTCTTGTGGTTTCCCATAAACTCAGTGTTGCTCAAACATTAATGCGGATAAGCTGGAAATTGTTTCTGTACCATTTTGAAATACAAAATTTATAAAATGTTTTATCCTAGGAAAAAGTAAATATATAAGCCATGATATGAATATTTGATCTTATACATTTATAACGAATTATTATATGAATTTTTTGGGGAAACAAAAACAGGCAGCACCTATTAGCTCACAATTGCATCGAGCAGTTAAGGATCCAATGAAAATCTTAAAAAGAAATGACTTTCGGCAATCGATGGTTGTTCCACATTTTTTTTAAGAATATTTGAGAAAGGAAAAAAAAACTAAAACTGAACTGAAGAAAAAAGATTTGTCTACCGCTGCTCTTGTGCCTCAAGTAAGAGTTTTACGTTGTTATCACCCACTAGGCAACTAAAACAACAAAACTGTTTTATTTTTATGTTGGATTTGTGAACAGCACGTTTTGGGCTTAATACAATTTTCATCATATCTTGCCAATATTTATTTATTTTTTGCTATTTGCAATAAGCCACAGTGAAATATTCAAATTAAGCTGACTAAAATATCTGTAACAGCTGGTCCTGTATTTGTCTTAAATAAATGAATTCATGTTATCATGAATATTAATCTCTAAAAATAAGATAAACAGAAATCCTGCACTTTTTCTTTAAAGTCCTAACAACGCCAAGTCTTGACCATTTGGCACTAGAAACCAATACACAGAAGAGCTTTGCAAGAATTAGGTGAAAGAGGGAAACAGTTGGCCAACATTAAATAACAAACGATTTGCTCGTAAATATGAAAAGATTAAGTAATTACATAATTGCATAGAGTTAAAAGTTAAGTGATTAGACTGTAATTTAAAGTAAATTGGATTGTTATTCCTTAATACGAGAACCATAAAATTAAGTCGGCTCTTGTGGCCCTTGCATGGATGCAAGGAAAGAAACACTGAATTGGAAGCAGCTTCTGCTGCACTGTAAATACTTGTAGTACGAGCAAATTGTTGATTTCTAGCATTAAGGCCAAATCCAGCATCTTGTATATGAATTACAAAATATTGTTATATTTTCTTAAATAAAAAAATACACAAGGAGAAAAACCATTTATTTAATAAATTGAATTTTTTGATCACACAATTTAGATTGAAATTTTAATCGCAATACAGCCCAGAATACATGTTTTAAGTTTCTTGTTAACAATATCGATCTTGCTGATTAGTTAAGTGTTTCTTTTTTTTTTTTTTTTGAAACAAACACTCAACACAATTGCTTGTCCAAGATTTCCTCACATCTGTTTATATCTTGATTAATTAAAGGTCGTTAAAAGCTGCTGGTTTTCTGTCACTTGTATCAACATTTATCACGACAACATTTGCTTGTGGTCTTTTGCTTTAACTCGTTTAACATGAACTACGCACATGACATTTGTTTGCGTATTTCCCCCCATTTAAAATCATGAATCAAAATTACGATTCCTGCAAAAAAACCAACAGCACATACCAGACAACTCAAGTGCTATAACCGTAAAATGCGTAAAAGTCAGTTGCAATTGTGTAAAGAAAATAAATAAAACTGGTTAAGCATGTTCGTCAAATGTGTGCTCACGCATAGGAAAAATTTCGTGTGTACAATAAAACAACAACAAATACAACAAGAGCAGCAGCAGCAGCATATGAGTATCAAGTCAAAGTTATTTTGGAGGAAAAAGCGAAATCATGCACAATAAAAAAGAAACATGAAATTCACAGTCAAATAATAAACGAATTCTTATTAAACAGGTTTGTTGCTTAAATCTTTCCTTTTCATTAGCCATTATAGGGAATTGCGGCAAGTGTTTTGAGCGTTTGTTAATGAAAAATAAATTCGTTACGCTTTATACTCGCATGAACTCTAACTTTTTTGAAGTAAAAAAATATTTCTTACGTCTGCTATTCATTTAAATTTGTTTTTAAGTTTCTAATCTCAGCCTTAGCTGGTTAATCACTAAATATATTTAATATCTCTATTGCTTCGCGTTGAAAACGTATGCTGTTTCACATACACATGCATACACATACATTTGTGTGTCTAATACATTTATAATTTTCATTGATTTTTGATATGTCCCATGTGCGATTTGTCTTCCTGATTTCGTTATATCAAGTCTGCAAAATAGTTGGATTGCGGTTCATTAAAAAAGCAATAACTAATTAAATATATTTCTTTGCAATTATATAATTATTATTTAATATGCCATAGAGTTTTTCATTAAAAATTTTGGCTATTAACTACAATCACCTTGAATATAAATATCTGCAGTATTGGGTTTAAATTATTAATTGACTAACGATGTCAGAATTCTTTTATAGCCGATTGTGAATTTTTGGAGAGAAAAAAATTGTAATGCAACTGAAAAGTTAATCAGGAAGTTGTTGCAAACCTGCTGCAAAGTGAGACATTTTTTTTTCTATGCATAGATACGATATACTCGTATGATAATGCTGTGGCTTGCGTCAAAATTCACGTGAAGTTTTGGTCTTTCAAAAAAACATAGTTTCGGATAGATTTGAAGTGCAGACGCGAACCACGTGAAACATAATTTTTGAAGAGGTATTTGATACGAAATATTTCTTAAAAAACTTATTGGCGTACATTATGAAAACTGTCAAAATTTTTATGACTTTCCTTTTGACTTAGTCAAACAAAAAGGTAATAGTCAAATTGAACAAAATTTTTAAAATGAAGATGCCCACTCCGTTCACGTGAGAAGATTGATGGGAGAACTGATAATACCACGCTTTTGTATGACTATTCATGAGATTAAAGCACATGGTTCTGAAATAGTTAAAACAAAACTATGAAGCGGAGACTCCAGAGTTCGACTCTGCGCTCAGTCATGAATATTTTGTCGAATTCTGCTGAGCACCATTAGTGCGTGATTCATTTAGGGCTGTTTCTGTGTTTGGTTACTGAACATAACTGGCAGCGATTGACAATATCATGTACTAAAGAGCAGAGGAACAACACCCTTCATCGGCGGCTCCATAACAAAGAAGTAGCCGGCAGTGTAAAAGATTAAAAAGATAAAAAAAATTCTCTATTATTTCATTTTCACTCAATATTACCCCCTCCTTTCTGGTTCCGGCGCAATGCACTGCAAATGTAGGGGTCATCTGCTGAGTGCTGGTCCGAATTAAAAAAATGCCCTCAAATAGCATAAATTCCGACGACCCAGTTAGCTTTCACTAATCAGCTGCCTCGCTTATGGTGAAAAATATCGAATTAATGTATTATCAGTCATGACATTTTGCTTGCTCGCGTGACAAAGAAAACTTGCCTTGGCCAAATCCTGAAAGGGTATCCATTAATAGGAAAATATTTCTTAAAAAGTGTATTGACGGCCACGAAAAATAATGAATTACAGCAGTATTCACAAAAAATAAAGTAGGCTTGATCAACACTTTAAAATAAATTTTCTATGAAATTTTTGCTTTAAAGCACACTTGAAGTACACATTAATTTTTCTGAATACAGTAGTTAGTCTTTAACATTTTTCTTCGCTATTTTTATATATTCATCGCAATTAAACCAATATATTATGCAATATATTAACGTGCCACTTTAAAATTGCATATAATGCATTGAATTAATCTTTGTTATTTAAAAAAACACATTTCGTTGCAAATAGTGGGAATATTTTTCTTTAAATATTATTTCTTTGGTTTCAACCGCAAATTCATTTCATATCCAATTCTTGCACTTTGGCACTCAGCTATTCATTTGCTTGTGTTATTTGCAACCAATAAATCATAATTACGTCAAAGCAAAAAATCAATACAACTAAACTAAAACAATTGATATGCAAAACGAATTCAAAACAATTATTGTTCAACAATGGAAAATGGTTCGAATTAAAGTTTGTTGTGATACACACCCAGCGTGATCGTTACGTATCAATAAGACAAGTCAAACATTTTGAAGATTGGCCAAATGTAAATTCCCACTGCCAGCAATTTCTTAGAAGAAAATGTATCCATTTTCTATTTCCTTTAGATACAAGAAAAGTAATCTACTGTAAGTGGGTAATTTCGATGGGGATCATTTTTGTACCGAAACTCTTTTCGAAGTCTTATGAATGTCAATAGTTTTTTGTACATTTTTTAGCTCCTTATTTTCAGAAAAAAAGAAGTAAAAAATAAAACTTTTACTGCCTGCTGTACCACTTATTTAGGTTTTAAATCCTTTATAGAAACTTTATTCGATTCATAGAATATTTCATATACTCAAGAAAAAATAAATAAAATTAAACGCAGAAGCTTTACATATTATTTGTTCCATTTCCAAACCTGCTTTTGTTTTGTCAGGCATTTCGCTTTTTTCCTATCAAGAGATTTAATTAAATTATTTTCTTAAGAAAGGCATTTTTTCGTGATTATAAAAATGTAAAAGCCCCAAAAATATATCTGCTGCACCAATAATTTAATAATAATTTTTTATCTTTAAACTTCTTTCAGTGCATGATTTAAAACAAT
Organism: Linnaemya tessellans; assembly: GCA_951800035.1. NCBI lineage: Eukaryota > Metazoa > Arthropoda > Insecta > Diptera > Tachinidae > Linnaemya > Linnaemya tessellans. Next base: position 1,491,114 of record OX637535.1, read on the forward strand.
TGTTTTTTATTACATTCTTTTGTTCTTTAGCAACATTGTTACGTGATGAATAAAAATTTCAAATATTTTTCCATTATTTTTTCTTCAAGTTAACAAAGTCAAAGTTTTTTTATTACGAAATCCATTGTAATTGTGGTAACTCCTACTTGTCAAACCAAAACAATAAAAACCGAATTTTAAAAATTAATTACAAAAGAGAACCTCCAGATGACCTTCGCTCACGGTGTGGCTGTGAGGAGAGAACCAAACACTTTTTGAAGCAAATCAAAAATATCCAGTAATTTCAAACAAGATCTTTTGTGAGCAATAAAAAAATATTTGTTGCTCTGCAAAAATAAGTTTTGAAACGGAGTTAATTGAAAAAATCCCTTTATTGTAAACTACCGAAAACAAGTGATTATTGGTTACAAGTCAAGGTTTTGAGCCAATAAATTGTTAATAAAAAGAGATTGAAATTAAAACGAAATTAAAATTGAAAAATCTTTAAAATGTTTGATCGTTGTTAAATAAATAATTGCTGAATATTTAGATTGATTGATCATGTGTGTGTTTGCTAGTAAATAAATCACTACAAAAAGTCTTATTGAAATGCAAACGCCTCAAAATTAAGAGCTTTTTTTTTGGCGTGCAGAAAATAATTACATAATGTAAAAAAACCCAATTTAAAACAAGTAAATTTGTATGTTTTGCTAACTATTTCATATACAAACACGCTATTAAAACTGATACAGGCAGATCTGTGCCACTTTCAAATTGAACTACTTTGGACAATTTTGCACTCGTCTTGTTAAATTTCCATACCGAGAGACAAAAAAAAACACACACACACAAACGTTGACGTTCAGACATAAAAACGAGTACAAACCGTATCAAATGGCCAGCGATTAAAGTTATTAAATTCCAAAATCGTTAAAAAATAGACTGACAATTTAAAAAAAATAAACAATTAAAAAAGTTTAGTCGCACTAAATGGAGTTCCTTGCATACTACGCCGAAGGCAACTAGATTGCAACAAAGGATGTTGATTTACTCTCCTGGGCGCAATTTGATATAAAAAATACGAATTGGCATCGTTATACGAGTTGCAGTTAAGTGCACTTCCTGTATTTGTTTTGATGAAACAACTAATTATTCAGACCGTTGAAAAACAGTGTGTTTGTTTAAGTTCTCTACTGACATGAAATCAAAGAAAGATGTAAATAATTATTTAGGCTTTTACTGATGTTTGGTTCTCCATTTATTTCGAAGTTAATTTATTCTACCCGTGCCTTTGTTCGTGCAGAATTTTTGAAATTTCAGGTAATCTGTATGTTATGACAATGATGTGTAGCATTTTACTGGATCAAAATTTGAAACGTCCGTCGTTAAAGGTTTAACACTTTCATATGTCTATACAAATTAAAATACGATCATTTCAAAAAACAAAAACCACCCTATGTTATTCCCCGGATCTTAAATTATCTCTATGCCAAATTTCATCTAAATCGCTTCAGCGGTTTGAGCATGAAAAGGTAACAGACAGAGTTACTTTCACATTTATTATATTAGAAAAGAAAAAAGTCATTATGAAAAGTGCAAGTCATCAAAAAATGGAAGTTATCAAAAGAAGTGCAAGTCATCATAAAAAGTGTAAGTCATTTTTAAAAAGTGCAAGTCATCATAAAAAGTGCAAGTCTTCATAAAAAAATGAAAATCACTATAAAAAGTGCAAGTCTTCATAAAAAAATGAAAATCATTATATAAACTGCAAGTCATCATAAAAAGGGCAAGTCATTATAAAAAGTGCAAGTCATCATAAAAAGTGCAAGACATTTTTAAAAGTGCAAGTCAACATAAAAATGCAAGTCATCATGAAAAATGCAAGTCATTATGAAAAGTGCAAGTCATCAGGAAAAATGCAAGTCATAATGAAAAATGTAAGTCATTATGAAAAGAGCAAGTCATCAAAAAAGTGCAAGTTATCAAAAAAAGTGCAAGTCATAATAAAAAGTGCAAGTAATTATAAAAACTGCAAGTCATTATAAAAAGTGCAAGTCATTATTAAAAGTGTAATTTATTATAAAAATTGCAAGTCATCATAAAAAGTGCAACTCATCATAAAAAGGGCAGGTCATTTTAAAAAGTGCAAGTCATCATGAAAAATGTAAGTCATTATAAAAACTGCATATCATTATTAAAAGTGTAATTCATTATAAAAAGTGCAAGTCATCATAAAAAGTGCAAGTCATTATTAAAAGTGCAAGTCATCATAAAAAGTGCAAGCCATTATAAAAAGTGCAAGTCATCGTGAAAAATGGAAGTCATTATGAAAAGCGCAAATCATCACAAAAAGTGCAAGTCATCATAAAAAGTGCAAGTCATCATAAAAAGTGCAAGCCATTATAAAAAGTGCAAGTCATCGTGAAAAATGGAAGTCATTATGAAAAGCGCAAATCATCACAAAAAGTGCAAGTCATCATAAAAAGTGCAAGTCATCATAAAAAGTGCAAGCCATTATAAAAAGTGCAAGTCATCGTGAAAAATGGAAGTCATTATGAAAAACGCAAATCATCACAAAAAGTGCAAGTCATCATAAAAAGTGCAAGTCATTATTAAAAGTGCAACTCATTATAAAAAAGCGGAAATTTATTCTAAATCGGTTCGGCGATTTAAGCGTGAAAAGATTAAAGACAGACAGAGTTACTTTCATGTTTATTTTATTAGTAACAATTGATTTACTTATTTATTTTACTTATTATTTTGTGAAATGAAGCTCGCATATTTCTATTGTAGAGATCAGCAACACGAACGCATTCAAAGATGCTGTAGGGGATACGAATAAAACTACGGCAACTGAACACTTAATAATTACTCATACACCGTTTTTTCGTCGTTAATTGCTTTGTTGAAATATGTAGTTTTTATGTATCGTTATGTTTTCGGTTTTCACAATATATCTGTATGAATGTTGTTGTTCTTGTTATAAGTATATCTGTATACTGCATATGTTGCAAACATCAAAGTTGTTGAGCTTACCAGCCAACTTTCGGTTTCAACCATGTTGAGTAATAAAGACACATTCTGGCTTGAATTGCTGGTATTGTCTTGAGGCCCATGCATTTCAATTAAACGTGACCTTTTGGTTTCCTGTTCAAATAACAAACCGCTCTTTATGAGCAGGCAATTGTGTTGCTGGTCATTTAATTTCTCGTAATCAATTGGCTTTTAATTAATTTTGTTAGCAAAACCACTGTTTAATTAATGTAATCGTAGTGTTTTTCAAGCATAAATTCCTGAACCTATATCTCGAATATGTTTTATGGCCTTATTGTGTCATAGCTAAACACGATTTGCAAAATTAGTGGCCACAACGCAAGCAATTAATTTCAGTATTAAACTGAGACTGAGAGCTCAAATTGCATGAACATCATCATTATTATTAAAAACCAAGCATTTTAACAACAAGGACATCCGAGTGTGTTCAATGGAACTGACTGGAGACGAACAATTGCAGAAAAATAGTTTTCGACACAATTAAATATTCTTTATCAAGTTTCCACATTTTCAAAAAGAGTTCATTATTTAGTTGCATAATTTTATTGGCGTAATAAAAAATAGCTGTGGGAGTCATTCAAGACCACAAACTCTGTAAAGTTTTTTCTTCTATGAGTTATTTCTTTTATGAAAATTTAACCATAAAACCGAAATAAAAAAATGTGTATTAACTTTTTTTTGTTTGCTGCTAAGAGCCAACACAATTTCATTTAGTGCAAAGAGTTGGTTTAAAACGAATTCGGATAATAAAACAGAAACCTTAAGTTCTGCTTCACTTGGTCTTTTTTTTTTTGTTATAAAAAATTCAAAGTTGCTATAAATAAATATTAATTGTCATTTTATTAAATTTTATTTATTATTCTGTTGGCTGCGGACCATTAGCAGTTGTACGAGCGACCGTTGAGCAAATATTTCGTAACGAAATGTTTGTGGTTGTCATGTTTTTCGTTTAAATTTATTTGAATAAGAAAATTCATGTTATCTTATCAAGGTTATCACGACATGTAACGGATCAATAATGCACAGCAATAACGGTAATCAAGTAATAAAGAAAAAGAATGAGTGCAGATGTCAAATGACGGCTGAAGGAAATAAAATGGATTCAAGCATGAATTAGCATAATTGAGGCGAATCATGAGACTGAAACAATTTTGATACAAAAGTTTCTTAATCCGGCATATGGCTGGCAATAATTGAACCCATGAAGCAACATTATGAAACAATAATGAATGACACAACAAATTCTTCATTCAAAATAAATTGGCTTTTAATTGAATTGTTAATTGAATTGATTATTCTGTAAAAGTTTTATTTGTTGGTTTGCAAGGGAGCAGTCAATTGACCTTCACTTCAAGTTTCGAATGTTATCTTTTCTTATCTCTTTATTTAATTGGTTTGAAAACCGTACACATGCTTTTAAACAAAAATATTAAAATTTTTTCTATTTTAAATTTAGCATAAAGCTGATTATGCTGATCGGTTTGAAATCTAATACGTGATTGATCGATCTTAAGCTGAAATAAGCAATTGCGTTTAGAATTGTTTGCAAAATTCATTTTGTTTCAAATTTTCCCTCTTTAGATGAAAACAAAATTGTGTTCACACTTTCAAGTTTATTAGAAAAAATAAAAAAAGTTTTATGCGGGACAAATGGAGTAGATGGGGTTGTAGGTCATGGTGCAAATATTGTGTTATAGGCAATTGATGCAATTCTTTTGTATAAGTCTTAGCTTTCATTTTTATTTATTTATTTAATTATGAAAGTAATAATAATTGATTATTAACAACAAAGACCATCATTCCTTTTTTAACTTCCAGAAAGTGGCTTATAACACATTTTAAACGAGTGCCTTTAGTGATCAAGTGTTGATCACTACACTTCCACATAATCTTCTTGCAATTCTCGTCTTCACATCCCTTAAAGAACTTAAATTCTGATATAAAAAAGAGGTTTGATATAGAGTCCGTTTATATGTAAGCCTGCATAAAATTAGTCATTAACCGTTCACCGTTTTGAAGCAGCCTTTGAGAGGGTAACCCCCTATTTCTGAATAATAGATTGAGCTGCACTTGCGGGATGAGTTCTAGCTTTTGAGAGAGGTGGAGAGGGCAGCACAAATGTTTTATATTTCTTTACTTTTATTTTTGTTACACTTGCCATTCGTTACAAGAAAACTTGCATAATATAATCTTGGGTATTATTCCAATTATTTTAAGCAGGCATCATGTGTTACTACACCCTAAGCGAGTTTTGAAAAAAATAAACTTGTCTCATATTTGCTTGAGCAATCTCTTTTGTTCAAAATCCAAACTAAAGCTTAAACGTAAATATTTTAAAAAGTGTGTGACAATGACAAAAATTACATTGAGTGTGATTTGGCCGCCAAATAAATGAGTCTTTTAACTACTTTTGCAAAACATAAATTTTTCATTTTACGACATTTTGAATTCATAAATTCAAATAAAACGCAAATGACAAACAAAAAGAAGGGGAATACAAAAAATAGAAAAAGTTAATAATAATTAAATTGTACACCAAAACACAATTCAAATTTTAATTCAATTTTATTGCAAGTTTTAAGCCAATTCAATTTTTTTAATTAGCCATTAATTTAACATCGAATTTGTCAAGAACAGAAAATCTGATCTAATGGCAACAGAGAAACAGCAAGAAAAAAGGTGTGAATTTTATTTATTGTTTAATATTTATTCTGCATGTTAAAATTTTATGCAAGAATATTGTTGCACGTTACAATTCGATTCAGATTCTCATTCATTCATGCTCGAGTATTCACAAGAAGAAATCATGCAACAAATTAAGACACAAAGTCATCGAAAATACACGAACACAAAAAATAAAGACAAAAAGAATGAAAAAGACACACACACATCGTTTACAATAAAACAACAGTCTTGGCTGATTTTAATGACTATTTTTCTTTTCTGTCTGCTACCAAACAAATCAAACTCTAATCACGGACTAATTTAGCTTCTATTCAAACAAATACTCTCGCTTTCAATGCTTTGGACAGCGAATTGTGCTCGAAATTACAGTGCAGCAGTTTGTAGAAAAATAAGGTTGGTTCACCACCGCCGCTTTGAAATAAATGAATTCATACAGTGGACGGAAAGAAATAATTTTCTCAGCAAATAAAAATCAAATGATCAAATCTCAAGCATTAATTTACAAAGGGACTTCAAAAAAAATCACATTTTTATTGTACGTGTTTGAAAAAAACCAAAGAGCTCATTTGCTAAAGGGTGCTGTGGGCTAAAGCCAAAGAACTAAGCGGGCAATTGTCTTTATGTACGAAAAGTATTTCGACGAAGCTAAAACATAAAAGTCGAAAACTACTCTCTTCACATTCTGTTCGGGAATCGGTATTTCCATGATCGCTGAACACGGCCGACAGCGATTGGCACTGTCATGTATTAAAGGGGGGCACTACAGCCCTCCCACTTTGGTATCGTGTCGAAAACTGGTCGGAGAAGTGAAATCATAAATAAAAATTTGCACCTATAAATTCTTTTTCTCATCTTCCTCCATCTGCCCTCCATAGAACAAGTTATCCGCATGAGGCCTCTTTTCCCCCAGCTACTACGAGTTTGCTGAGATAAACAAAGTAAGCAAATATTTATTCATGCAAACCACTGTGCGTAGTGTGTCTTGTAAATTAAATATGTGAAATACAACGCATACAAATACAAACACACCCTGTCTTGTAAGCAGGCGACGACGACAACGACAACGACAACAGCAAGTAAGAGTAACAACTTTGCTCAGAGCTTTTGTTGTTCGTTCTCGATTACTTGCAATTTTCTTTGCTGTTGTTGCTGCTGGTGTTGTTCACTTTTGTTTGCTATTATTTAGTCTAGTTCTGCCAGCTAGTTATGCCAGTGTTCATTTGTTGTTGTTGCCTGGTTGCTTTAATTTGTGTGCTTTTCTGTGTGTTTTTTTTTCTTTCAGCCGAGCACTATTTTGTATTAAGCACAATTTTTTAGTTGTAGTTGCTGTTGCTGTTGCTGTTTACCTTTTAACCCTCTTTAATGTATGTTTTTGTGTTGTTTTTTCTATGAAGTTTTTCATAATTTTTGTTTATACTTCTGTTATTTCATTTTGTTACTATTTAATACGGGTGGAGTCTGTGTGTGTTTCTGTATGTGACGAGAGCACTTTGAAACTTTTATGTTTTACTTTTAACGAAATAATTTTTGTGTATAAAAGCAATTTCCTTCTTGGTTCTAGTTATCAGTTGACTACAATACATTGAGTCGTCTAGACCTCTTAATTTAACGAAAACATAACGTTACAAGAAATCCTTTAAATCAAAAAATGGCTTTTTTCAAAGTGAGTGGAAATGAAAACAAGTGCTTGAATATTTTGGTTCAAAAAAGGACCAATTCAATAAAGTTGTCGCATATTAATGGAAAATATGTTGTTTAAATATTTAAATAAAAAGCTGAAACAAGTGCACTGTGAAGAGTATTTAATGCGAGTGTTTTTTCTATTTCATTTCATAGTCCTTGATCTGTTTGGCTGTAGTGAGTATTGCCACCGCTGGAGTGTTACATGGCGGTCATGCTGGTCCTGCCCTGTATGCTGCTGCTCCAGTTGCATACGGCCACGCTGCTCACCCTGATGAGGGTGTGGATTATCATGTAAGTGCAAGGCAATCATAGAATTAAGTACAGAAAAGGATATTGAGTTTCGTATAACAACAAGTTAAACGTATTTCTGTGATAATAATTTCTTGTAATTGTGTGTGAAAAACACGCAATTTCTTTCGTTTATTAAACATACAAACAATTTTGTAATGGGCAGTGTCTGCGAAAGGTTTTAAATGTTTGGAACAATTTTCTTACAAATTCATAAAAATTGGGTTAAGTTTGTAATTTCCTACGTTCTGTTTCCATAAAACATTTTTTTAAGGATCCAGCATTTATATTCTATAAGAACTAAAAAAAATTTAAAAATACAATGAAACTGTATTCTTTCATCCCGTGATATGAAACCAAGTGTAGAGTAAAGAAATTGCTACGACGACGTCTTATGGAAGAAGCAATTTCATGGCGGTGTTCAACAGTATAAAACAGTTACCGCCAATACCAACAAAATGGGCTTCTTTAAAATTTTAATGCATGATAATTCTGTTTTGTTAAGCAAATACTGCGAGACAATAAAAATATATTGGAATTGTTAAATTAGTAAAACTGACATGAAAACTTACAGTTGAATTGTCTGGAATTAGCAAACAGCAAAGCATATTTTTGTAGCGTTACGTGGGATTATGCGAACTGAAGAAGACATGTTGTGCATTTGTGCACAACATTTGCTTTTTATTAAAACACATTAAGCATTATTTTTGGTGGGAGTCGAACTTACAACCCCTACAGAGAAAAACTAATTTGCAGCCTGCCAATATAACGTGCCATTTCGAAGAAGTATTTCTATTTTGCAATTGTAAGTGTTTAGAAAGAAACTGAGGCGATGTTTGTTGCTTAAGTCTTTTGTTTTCCATAAATCCACATGAAGAACTTATTTTTTGAGAATTTTTGATATTTATTCTAAACGAAATCATTCCATGACTAGCGGCAAAGAACGAATCATGTAATCAATCGTTTCATTTATCTTTTTATAAGAAAATCTTTAAATACGTTTTATCTAAAAGGTTTACAAAAGTGTACAAACTCAGATAGTTACAAACTAGTACTTTGACTTCAGGAATGCTTACAAATAATCCTTCTGCGTGCTCTGAACTATTTTAATTTAAATATTGCAAAGCACTTCACAAACTCCCTTAATATTTGTTGAGTGGGACCTGAATATTACAAATTGAGATCACAAAACTGCGGAAGAGGTAGGAAAAATTCCATGTTTAGCTTTAAGCAAAATTTCAGTTCTTTTACCTTCAAACGCACTTGATTAGGAATTGCATCCTCCAGTGGAAATTTCTTTAGTCGCCATCATTTTTTTATTTGTCTCATCTCATACATCTTTTTTTTTGTTTATTTTCGATGTTAAAACCAAGATTGCTGCTGGTTTAACCCACGACAATGTCGTCAATCTAATTCATTTTGTTGGCTCATTCATAATTAATACATTTTGTCTGTCACATAATTGGTTTTTATGAATTACAAAAATCGTCTAATCTAGACTTAAAAACATTAAGTTCGGTGCCACTCTCCATTAAAAAAAATTTAAATATCAAATAATATATTGATTTAAAAATTATTTATTTTACTACTTGTGTTGTTCCAGCTAAAATATGCTGATGATATAAGCCAGAAGCAGCATTTCATTATCAACGATTCATTCAACTTGTAATTTCATTAAATATCTTTTTTTTATTTAAATTTCAACAAAAACGTGTACCTGCCTTTCGCAACATATTTATTATAGACTCTGCAAGTCTTTATGTTGTTTAAGTTTATATTTCTGCTTTATTTATAGTCGCATTCAATGTTTAATCATGGAAACTGACATACTTAGACGAATAAAAGTTATTATCAAATGTAGCACATCTGTTTGGTTGTGTGTGTGTTGCGGCACATATCGCAGACATAATCTTGCAGAAATTGTTTTCAAAGCCACTAATGCTATGGCACAATTGCCTGCCTGCCTGCTGCTGCTGCCATTGCAGCTGTCTGATGGAACTGCTGCCGCTGAAACAATTGTTTTGTCATACAAACAATTTTTTTTTTTAGTTTTTATCTGTGCGTTTGTTGTTTTTTTTTAAGTCGCATACAATAAAAGCTCACAACGCTAATGTTGGCTCATCACACAAACAGTCATAGAGATATTAACATTAAATATTGAAATTATTCAATCAAAAGGCGTCACAAAAATTTACCTGACAAGCGAATCATAATGCAAGCAAACACGTACTCGTAGTACAATTTAAATTTAGTGCTAATGGTGTTTTACATTTCTTTGCAGTCGTACCCCAAATACCACTACAACTACGGTGTTGCTGACTCACATACTGGCGATGTCAAATCTCAACACGAAGTGCGTGATGGTGATGTAGTCAAGGGTTCCTACTCGTTGGTTGAACCTGATGGTTCAGTGCGTACCGTTGAATACACTGCCGACGATCACAACGGCTTCAACGCAGTCGTCCACAAGACTGCCCCCACTGTTCATGCTGCCCCTGCCCCAGTAGTGCATGCTGCTCCCGTTTACGCTCATGCCGCTCCAGCCGCTTATGCCCATGCTGGTCCCGCCGTAGCCCATCATGTTGCTGCTGCTCCTGCCATTCCCTATGCCTCGGTGGCGCATCATGCTCCAGCTGCTATTGCCGTTGGTCATGGCGGTTATGCCGGCTATGCTGGTCACGGTGCTCATGGTCATTATTAAATAGCCATTTTTACTTCCTCGTAGACAAAAAACAAAACAAAATCGAAAACTCTTTGTAAATTATTTAGTTTAGTAAGAACCATATCCCACAAAGCCCCTCTCAACGTCCCTCAATCCGCCAATTACTTTCCCTCCGTTGACGACCTCGATGATATTAAAAGGATTATTGTTAAAAGGCATTCTAGGACAAAAGCAAAAAAGAAACATTATGACGAAGGATATAAAGCAGTGAAATGGCAAAGTCTACTCAACTCACACATACATACAAATACTTTTGTACATAATTCTCTTACCAATCGATCTCTATATCTCTCTGTGTCCTTTAAAGAAAACACTTTGTAGCTCCCCTCTATACAAACACACATGCACACTCTATATAAAAATATGTGCATATCGATCGTATTTATTAATATATTTAATATGTATAATTCAGTTACTCAAATCAACAAAAATACCTGCCGACTTATTCGTCCACAATTTTTTGTTCGCTCATCACTGCCATCATCAGTTCATTATTTTAAATACTTTAAACATTAAAACATAATTTTTGTTTTTGTTTTGTGTTTATAATGACGTCTCCACGCCACCTCTCACACACCATAAATGCAACACAAAATTGCCTCAAGTGCAGAAGCTAAGGAAAATTGATCCACAACAACTACTACAACTACAACGAGTATTGTTTTTAATTATGTTTTCTTTTTAATTCTTAATACCTTTTGTTATTTTTAAGTTAAATATTTTTACGATTAAATGAATTGCGTTCAAGCGCTCTGAAATAAAGGAAAAATGTAGTAAATTTGATGAAACAAAGAAAAAAGACCTTTAAGCATTTTAGCGTTTCATTTATTCGGCGAAGGCTGTTAATGGCCCGATTATCTCAGTCGTAAGATAATAAAAGTAATTAGTGCTGCATAGTTTATAATTGTATTAATCTTGTGTGGTCTGTCTGCAGTGGAATAAAGTTTTTACAACTGTAACGAATTGCTTAATTAAAATGGTTGAAATGATCGTATGAACCATTAGCAATAAATAAAATCATATAAAGTAGCACTTGTTACATGGAAGATGTAAAGGGGATTTGATTTAATTTTAATAATATTTTTAAATGAATTCCAATAGGTTTCCCTTCTATAGTATTCGTAGTGAAATAGTGTGTGAAATCATATCGGTGTTTAAAATGTTCCTTTCCAATTTTTTTATTTTCCTCAAAATGTTCAAAAAAATTTTCAAAGTCCTGTGATGAAAAATGCGGGCATTACAATGTGCACTTTTTCGAAGGTAGATGGTACAAACATCTACATATAAACAAAATAAATAAAAATCTACCTTAAATTCTGTCCAATTATCAATTCCAATTTCACCATCTATAATATAAATAATGCACTCACTTTCCTACAGTTTTGGCACAACGTATTCCGTCATTAAGAGTCATCAACTGAGTGGCAACCTCAAACAAAATAAATGAGTGAAGTGTTATCAACATGTACAAATGATTCCGTTGAAGTAGACTAACCAGCACATTAAGATACATATTTTTAGCCTTTGAAACTCCAGCTCTTCGTTTGGCAATCAAACATTTTGAAATGACTTCATTCCAGCTATTATAAAACTAAAAGTGCACTTGCTGACAACTGGCAGAAATGAAATGCTCAAAATAATTCTGCCTGTGCAGTGATGATCGTTAGAGGGCTGATGGCAAATTCATTGCCCAATATGTTACATATATAAAAAATATTCATGCACGCACAATAAAAAAATTAAGAATATGCCAATAGTTTGAACTCTTCATAGGTAAATGTCAGTCATATCAACACGGAATCATCCATGTCCATAAGTTATACAAATATTTTTGCGTATAAATGAAAATTGTTCAGAATCATTATACTAACTGTATGAATAATGAGTCAAACACCTCAAAAATGCTGATGCTAAGGTACAGACTATTAACTATATTAAACTCAAATGCCACTAAGTGAAATTGGTAAAAGATTTTCAAGCAGTTTCTTCTATAATTTAGTGTAAACAAAAATTACATACAGATATCATTCAAAATTGAATCTAAAAGTAATAAAATTGAAATGTCAAGTGAATATTTAGTTCTTGTTTTAACTTTAATATTTGCTCTAACTTCTCACAAAATTTAGCTAAATATTTTGGTAAAGATACTCTAATGGTCGCCATTAGAAACTGTCTAAAAGAAGTTCCTCCATGATCAATTTAAACTTTTTTTAATTTATCAGGAAATACGAATCAGCACGATTCATCCTTTCTAATATAATAAATATGAAAGTTAGTCTGTCTGTCTGTTACCTTTTCACCTCTGACCTGATTTGAATGAAATTTGGCATAGAAATATTTTGAGATCCGAGGAATAACATATGGTGGTTTTGTTTCTTTTGGAAATGATCCTATTAAGTGGTCAAGGGTGGTCGAAAATTTGTATGGACATATGAAATTATTAAACTGATGACTATGAACATTTTAAACTTTGATACAGGCGACTTAACAATCTAAATTCAACACTTCATTGACATTACATATACTTGGGTGAAGTTTCACATATTCTTCGCAGGCGCGTGTGAAAAGTATAATAAAATAATATAAACAAAACCAACATAATACTTCATTCAACAGCTTCCGCTCTTTATCAGGAGCTGCACTTTTTAAAACGACTTGCCTTTTTATAATGATGACTTGCACTTTTTTTATGACTTGCACTTTTTGTAATGACTTGCATTTTTATGATGACTTGCACTTTTTATGATGACTTGCACTTTTTATTATGACTTGCACATTTTTGATGACTTGCACTTTTTAAAATGACTTACACATTTTTGATGACTTGCACTTTTCATAATGACTTGCATTTTTTACAATGACTTGCTCTTTTTATAACGACTTGCATTTTTTATGATGACTTGCACTTTTTATGATGTCTTGCACTTTTTATGATGACTTGCACTTTTATGATGTCTTGCACTTTTTATGATGACTTGCACTTTTTATGATGGCTTGCATATTTTATTATGACTTGCACATTTTTGATGACTTGCACTTTTCATAATGACTTAGACATTTTTTACAATGACTTGCACTTTTTATAATGACTTGCATTTTTATGATGACTTGCACTTTTTATGATGACTCGCACTTATTTTGATGACTTGCACTTTTCATAATGACTTGCATTTTTTATGATGACTTGCACTTTTTATGACGACTTGCTTTTTTTACCATGACTTGCATTTTTATGATGACTTGCAATTTTTCTTACTAATATAGTGAATATGAGAGTAACTCTGTTGTTGATTTCTTTTCTAAAAAAGAATGCTACATTTTTTGCACTTTTCAATGAAAAATGGTAGCATTATGGCATTTGAAAATAGTGAATTTATTGGAAATTGATCTACTATCTCTTATGAAGATGAGTTTTATTTTAAAATTGATCCCAATTGTGGTTTTTTAGAATAAAAAGTGACAAATTTTACATATTTTCCAGAACAGAAATCGCCATAAGTCTCTATTTGTTATGTTTTCATGCTCAAACCGCTGAATCGATTTAGATGAAATTTGGCATAGTGATAGTTTATAATTCGGGAAATAATATAGGGTGGTATTTGTTTATTTTAAAAGATCGTATTGAGTGGTCAAGGGTGGTAGAAAATATGAAATTATTAAACTTAAAACTAATAACGTTTTAAACTTTGATCCTATAAAATTCAACACATCATTGTCGTAACATACAGATTAGCTGAAATTTCATAATTTCTGCGAGGACAAAGGCTAGTGTGAAATAGTTCCACAAAAATAAAAATATAGGAAAACTGAAAATCAGATTTCTTTATTTAAAAATTTTTAAACTTCTGCTCCATATATGTTGATGTCATTTGAATTTCCATATGAAGAGCATCAAAATAGACTTTGAAGAATTTGTCTAATACACTTAGTAAATTTGTTATAAAATTTTCATTGGCTGACTATTAGAAGACCTTTATTTTTAGTGAAACACAGAAAATAACTGAATAAGAATTTCCGTAAAATGTAGCATTTGAATTCTGTAATTAACAAACCAACGAAAATCTGTATACCTGCGCTTTAACTGCTTTTAAATCTCATTTTACTGAAGTTTGTTTTTTAAGTCTTTTCTTTTTTTCATATGAACTTAGTAAATATGTGCAAGCATTATGAAGCCTACTTTCAGGCATGTTTGGTGTCGGTAGTACCGGACACGTTTTAACTAATTAATTTGACTGAAATAATTCATTTATTATTCGCAAACTACTTACAAGTCATAATTGATTTCAATACATTAATTACAGCTGAGTCATATCCTGCTAAATGCCACAACAAAGCGACTTGATGCATGAGTTCAAATTTAAATGTAGCAGTTAAGGAAGTAATCTGGTTTTGTCTTTAAAAAATGTATTATTACGCTGAGTGCAAACATGACATGTTTTTAATTGGTAAAATTAATTTTGTTTTGTTGAAAATTTAAAGAATTTTTGTGTTTGTTCATATACGTCGATTTAATTTGGTTCCCATGATCAGTACTTGACTCAATTATTACAACGAAGTGCACGATGCAGTATTTATTTAGGAAGAATTATTTGCGGTGTTCTGAAATATTAAAAACCTGGAACGATAGTTATTTTATTAGTGTTCTATATACATATAGAGAACACTACGACTTTTTAAAACAAGTAGCAGATGTTATGTAATGTCCTGCCTTTTTCTCCAAAGCAGAGGAGTTGAACTGCTTGTGTACTACATAAATTATACATTAAACCAATTAAACCTTATAACGAAAAAAAATTATGCAGATGTGTAGGTTCGAAATTTCTTCAAAAGTGTCACGACGAGAACTTCGAAAAAAAAAATATACCAACATCCAAAACAACCCTTAACACTACATCTCTCTGAGCCATCAGCTCTAACATGATGCCGCCAGAGCAACGTTATTAATATGTCTATGGCAGACCGCTGAAATAATCTTGAAGTTGTGGCACAGAGATAAAATAAATTTTTCTCCTTCTCTATTTCTTAACCTCTTTTGAAATTCAGTTGACATGGGCGAGATATGGACATTTGCGGATTACATTCGTATATTTGGTGTCCGACATGATGGCAATACCGATTTCATATCCAGTGGAGAAGCGGTTTTGGTTATGAGCTGCAAAAGTTGCTTAGGTAATTCCAAATAATAATTTTAGTATTAAAAATTAAGAAATTTGTTAAACAAATTTTGCAGAAATCAAAATCACTAAAAGTTGTTGGCCCTCGAAATATTTTTCTATAGCACAAAATAAGGAATATTTCCCATTTCTGCTGCTATGCATTTCAATTACTCTTTTTGGAAGTTTTTTAATTTCAAATTGGCAAAAAATATTTAATTTTGATGCGTAAATTTATTCAAATTTTAAAAATTGTTTTCTTGATAAAATGTAAAAATAATAAAACGCAAAAAGTAATATCACCACGAGAGCAGTGATTTTCAATTTCTCTCTAAACACTTTTGAAGTTACATGTGACAGGTTCTGATGGTGGCATGTAAAGTTTTTGACAGCGATCCTTCTTTACCCGGACTTCAGCCGCACTTAATTATACAATATTTTCAGCGCACAGATTATCATACATTATCTTCAATTTAGTTGTTAAGTAGCTTGTGAGAGAACGTGTCAAACACCAGTGTTTCATAAGACTTGACGATGAAATGAATCACTGCAAATCAATGCCACAAGTACAAGTTGACAACAAAATACGCAATTCTGACAATAAATTCCGAGATAGAGCTGAATGTCAATTACCAGTCAGAGTGTTGGAGAAGAATACAACGCAAAAAATAATACATTTTTTGCAGCGATTGCTAGTTAAATATTCGGAATAATAAAATGTCAGTGAATGACCAAGTGTCATATATTGAGCACTAGAAAAATATTAAATACAGCTAAAGAAGATGTGATTGAAAAAATGTATAGTTTATTGAAAAGCGACAGTTTATTTGCGATTTTTTTACTAAATACAACTAAAAGGTTAATGGAGCAGTTTTAATAAAAAAAAAAGTCTAAAATAGCAAAGCAATTAACATCATTTAACATGAGCGACTAAAAATTACTTGGCATTTTTTGCGCGATTCAAGTACAAGAGTCAGTTGCATTTATTTATATTGTTTTAACTTTACGGCAATTAAAAACTATTCATGTATTATTGTTTTTTAACTAATGAATGTAAAGATAAAGTTATATTAATCAAATAAATCTTTTATTTCAACTAAATTTTAAATATTTTCGGCTTGATCTCTATTTGGCGTTTTAAGTTCAAATATTTACTTCCATTTAAATAAAGCATTTAACGCATCGTTGACTTTTCAGCTCTGCGTATTATTTTTTAACAAATTTTTGATGCACGAAACAATTTTTCCTCATCGCTGTGGGAAAATCCAAACTAGGAAGAGCTCTGCAGCACATTTTGATTCTTTTATTTTCAATTATTAAACTCTGAAGTTTAAACAAATTTAATTAACATAAATTTATTTTGAGTGCCGGAATTAGGAAGGGATTTTCAAGTTTTATTAGAACTTTAAAATTTTAGAACGGTTTGCATAAAAATTCAATTTACATAATTTTGGTAAACATGTGCTTAGAAAAATGTAATAAGGAAACGCTGCAAATGAGTTTTTCATTGAATGAATAATAAAATGAACTTTTAAAGTTTTACTAATTGAAAATGTCTATAAGAGAATGTGTTGCAAAGATAATTTAAGATTCAGAATTAAAGTTTGTCGAGCACATCTAATCACCACGACCACTGCCACCAGTGACTTCGTTAAGTGTGACAGAACTACACTTGCGTGGATGATGACTTGATATATTTAGACCGATTCTGTTAACAATGTGATAATAAAAAGATAAACAAATTGTTTTATTTTATGTCTATTTAATTTGGCCTTAAATTACATTTGTGTCTGTGACTGCAAGCATAAGAGAATGGCACAATGGGACACAATAACAGTTTTTAAAACTCTGATGGGATTTAACGTAAACTTCGCACCTTTTCACATTTTTGGATTTTCGTACAAATGAACACATCGAATGAAATAAAACATGAACTGTAGGCGCCTGTCTTAGGACAAGATGAGTTAATTTATTTTTATGTAATATTCATCGTCATCTACATTATTATCTAAATTTTCTCCATTCGCAAGCATTTCAAGAAAAAAAGTTTTTACTAATATTTTTGAAATGGGGTACCTCTTTGCAAAAGATCAATTTTTTGGTTGAAACACAATTTTACCCAAAAAGGGTTTATTTCTAATAAATGAGTATTAAAAGGAGTTTCAAATGCGAAGAAGCTTCCGAAAAAGCTTAAGCCATAAGCATTTAAGCAAAAAAAATTTTTGGCCAATATTTTTGGAAAAAATCAATTTTTTGGTTGAAACACAATTTTACCCAAAAGGGGTTTATATCTAATAAATGAGTATTAAAAGGAGTTTCAAATGCGAAGAAGCTTCCGCAAAAGCTTAAGTCATAAGCATTTAAGCAAAAAAAATTTTTGGCCAATTTTTTTGGAAAGGGGTACCTCTTTGCAAAAAATCAATTTTTTGGTTGAAACACAATTTTACCCAAAAGGGGTTTATATCTAATAAATGAGTATTAAAAGGAGTTTCAAATGCGAAGAAGCTTCCGAAAAAGCTTAAATCATAAGCATTTAAGCAAAAAAAATTTTTGGCCAATTTTTTTGGAAAGGGGTACCTCTTTGCAAAAAATCAATTTTTTGGTTGAAACACAATTTTACCCAAAAGGGGTTTATATCTAATAAATGAGTATTAAAAGGAGTTTCAAATGCGAAGAAGCTTCCAAAAAAGCTTAAATCATAAGCATTTAAGCAAAAAAAATTTTTGGCCAATTTTTTTGGAAAGGGGTACCTCTTTGCAAAAAATCAATTTTTTGGTTGAAACACAATTTTACCCAAAAGGGGTTTATATCTAATAAATGAGTATTAAAAGGAGTTTCAAATGCGAAGAAGCTTCCAAAAAAGCTTAAATCATAAGCATTTAAGCAAAAAAAATTTTTGGCCAATTTTTTTGGAAAGGGGTACCTCTTTGCAAAAAATCAATTTTTTGGTTGAAACACAGATTTACCCAAAAGGGGTTTATATCTAATAAATGAGTATTAAAAGGAGTTTCAAATGCGAAGAAGCTTCCGAAAAAGCTTAAGTCATAAGCATTTAAGCAAAAAAAATTTTTGCTAATTTTTTTGGAAAGGAGTACCTCTTTGCAAAAAATCAATTTTTTGGTTGAAACACAATTTTACCCAAAAGGGGTTTATATCTAATAAATGAGTATTAAAAGGAGTTTCAAATGCGAAGAAGCTTCCGAAAAAGCTTAAGTCATAAGCATTTAAGCAAAAAAAATTTTTGGCCAATTTTTTTGGAAAGGGGTACTTCTTTGCAAAAAATCAATTTTTTGGTTGAAACACAATTTTACCCAAAAGGGGTTTATATCTAATAAATGAGTATTAAAAGGAGTTTCAAATGCGAAGAAGCTTCCGAAAAAACTTAAGTCATAAGCATTTAAGCAAAAAATATTTTTGGCCAATTTTTTTGGAAAGGGGTACCCCTTTGCAAAAAATCAATTTTTTGGTTGAAACACAATTTTACCCAAAAGGGGTTTATATATAATAAATGAGTATTAAAAGGATTTTCAAATGCGAAGA
Source organism: Linnaemya tessellans (assembly GCA_951800035.1). Lineage (NCBI taxonomy): Eukaryota > Metazoa > Arthropoda > Insecta > Diptera > Tachinidae > Linnaemya > Linnaemya tessellans. The sequence goes on from OX637535.1 coordinate 1,510,218, forward strand.
AGCTTCCGAAAAAGCTTAAGCCATAAGCATTTAAGCAAACAAAATTTTTGGCCAATTTTTTTTTGGAAAGGGGTACCTCTTTGCAAAAAATAAATTTTTTGGTTGAAACACAATTTTACCCAAAAGGGGTTTATATCTAATAAATGAGTATTAAAAGGAGTTTCAAATGCGAAGAAGCTTCCGAAAAAGCTTAAGTCATAAGCATTTAAGCAAAAAATATTTTTGGCCAATTTTTTTGGAAAGGGGTACCTCTTTGCAAAAAATCAATTTTTTGGTTGAAACACAATTTTACCCAAAAGGGGTTTATATCTAATAAATGAGTATTAAAAGGAGTTTCAAATGCGAAGAAGCTTCCGAAAAAGCTTAAGCCATAAGCATTTAAGCAAACAAAATTTTTGGCCAATTTTTTTTGGAAAGGGGTACCTCTTTGCAAAAAATAAATTTTTTGGTTGAAACACAATTTTACTCAAAAGGGGTTTATATCAAATAAGCGAGTATTAAAAGGAGTTTCAAATGCGAAGAAGCTTCCAAAAAAGCTTAAGTCATAAGCATTTAAGCAGAAAAAATTTTTGGCCAATTTTTTTGGAAAGGGGTACCTCTTTGCAAAAAATCAATCTTTTGGTTGAAACACAATTTTACCCAAAAGGGGTTTATATCTAATAAATGAGTATTAAAAGGAGTTTCAAATGCGAAGAAGCTTCCGAAAAAGCTTAAGTCATAAGCATTTAAGCAAAAAAAATGTTTGGCCAATTTTTTTGGAAAGGGGTACCTCTTTGCAAAAAATCAATTTTTTGGTTGAAACACAATTTTACCCAAAAGGGGTTTATATCTAATAAATGAGTATTAAAAGGAGTTTCAAATGCGAAGAAGTTTCCGAAAAAGCTTAAGTCATAAGCATTTAAGCAAAAAAAATGTTTGGCCAATTTTTTTGGAAAGGGGTACCTCTTTGCTAAATATCAATTTTTTGGTTGAAACACAATTTTACCCAAAAGGGGTTTATATCTAATAAATGAGTATTAAAAGGAGTTTCAAATGCGAAGAAGCTTCCGAAAAAGCTTAAATCATAAGCATTTAAGCAAAAAAAATTTTTGGCCAATTTTTTTGGAAAGGGGTACCTCTTTGCAAAAAATCAATTTTTTGGTTGAAACACAATTTTACCCAAAAGGGGTTTATATCTAATAAATGAGTATTAAAAGGAGTTTCAAATGCGAAGAAGCTTCCGAAAAAGCTTAAGTCATAAGCATTTAAGCAAAAAAAATTTTTGGCCAATTTTTTTGGAAACGGGTACCTCTTTGCAAAAAATCAATTTTTTGGTTGAAACACAACTTTACCCAAAAGGGGTTTATATCTAATAAATGAGTACTAAAAGGAGTTTCAAATGCGAAGAACCTTCCGAAAAAGCTTAAGTCATAAGCATTTAAGCAAAAAAAATTTTTGGCCAATTTTTTTGGAAAGGGGTACCTCTTTGCAAAAAATCAATTTTTTGGTTGAAACACAATTTTACCCAAAAGGGGTTTATATCTAATAAATGAGTACTAAAAGGAGTTTCAAATGCGAAGAAGCTTCCGAAAAAGCTTAAGTCATAAGCATTTAAGCAAAAAAAATTTTTGGCCAATTTTTTTGGAAAGGGGTACCTCTTTGCAAAAAATCAATATTTTGGTTGAAACACAATTTTACCCAAAAGGGGTTTATATCTAATAAATGAGTATTAAAAGGAGTTTCAAATGCGAAGAAGCTTCCGAAAAAGCTTAAGTCATAAGCATTTAAGCAAAAAAAATTTTTGGCCAATTTTTTTGGAAAGGGGTACCTCTTTGCAAAAAATCAATTTTTTGGTTGAAACACAATTTTACCCAAAAGGGGTTTATATCTAATAAATGAGTACTAAAAGGAGTTTCAAATGCGAAGAAGCTTCCGAAAAAGCTTAAGTCATAAGCATTTAAGCAAAAAAAATTTTTGGCCAATTTTTTTGGAAAGGGGTACCTCTTTGCAAAAAATCAATTTTTTGGTTGAAACACAATTTTACCCAAAAGGGGTTTATATCTAATAAATGAGTACTAAAAGGAGTTTCAAATGCGAAGAAGCTTCCGAAAAAGCTTAAGTCATAAGCATTTAAGCAAAAAAAATTTTTGGCCAATTTTTTTGGAAAGGGGTACCTCTTTGCAAAAAATCAATTTTTTGGTTGAAACACAATTTTACCCAAAAGGGGTTTATATCTAATAAATGAGTACTAAAAGGAGTTTCAAATGCGAAGAAGCTTCCGAAAAAGCTTAAGTCATAAGCATTTAAGCAAAAAAAATTTTTGGCCAATTTTTTTGGAAAGGGGTACCTCTTTGCAAAAAATCAATATTTTGGTTGAAACACAATTTTACCCAAAAGGGGTTTATATCTAATAAATGAGTATTAAAAGGAGTTTCAAATGCGAAGAAGCTTCCGAAAAAGCTTAAGTCATAAGCATTTAAGCAAAAAAAATTTTTGGCCAATTTTTTTGGAAACGGGTACCTCTTTGCAAAAAATCAATTTTTTGGTTGAAACACAATTTTACCCAAAAGGGGTTTATATCTAATAAATGAGTATTAAAAGGAGTTTCAAATGCGAAGAAGCTTCCGAAAAAGCTTAAGTCATAAGCATTTAAGCAAAAAAAATTTTTGGCCAATTTTTTTGGAAAGGGGTACCTCTTTGCAAAAAATCAATTTTTTGGTTGAAACACAATTTTACTCAAAAGGGGTTTATATCTAATAAGCGAGTATTAAAAGAAGTTTCAAATGCGAAGAAGCTTCCGAAAAAGCTTAAGTCATAAGCATTTAAGCAAAAAAAAATTTTGGCCAATTTTTTTGGAAAGGGGTACCTCTTTGCAAAAAATCAATTTTTTGGTTGAAACACAATTTTACCCAAAAGGGGTTTATATCTAATAAATGAGTACTAAAAGGAGTTTCAAATGCGAAGAAGCTTCCGAAAAAGCTTAAGTCATAAGCATTTAAGCAAAAAAATTGTTTGGCCAATTTTTTTGGAAAGGGGTACCTCTTTGCAAAAAATCAATTTTTTGGTTGAAACACAATTTTACCCAAAAGGGGTTTATATCTAATAAATGAGTACTAAAAGGAGTTTCAAATGCGAAGAAGCTTCCGAAAAAGCTTAAGTCATAAGCATTTAAGCAAAAAAAATTTTTGGCCAATTTTTTTGGAAAGGGGTACCTCTTTGCAAAAAATCAATTTTTTGGTTGAAACACAATTTTACCCAAAAAAGGTTTATATCTAATAAATGGGTATTAAAAGGAGTTTCAAATGCGAAGAAGCTTCCGAAAAAGCTTAAGTCATAAGCATTTAAGCAAAAAAAATGTATGGCCAATTTTTTTGGAAAGGGGTACCTCTTTGCAAAAAATCAATTTTTTGGTTGAAACACAATTTTACTCAAAAGGGGTTTATATCTAATAAGCGAGTATTAAAAGAAGTTTCAAATGCGAAGAAGCTTCCGAAAAAGCTTAAGTCATAAGCATTTAAGCAAAAAAAATTTTTGTCCAATTTTTTTGGAAAAAATCAATTTTTTGGTTGACACACAATTTTACCCAAAAGGGGTTTATATCTAATAAATGAGTATTAAAAGGAGTTTCAAATGCGAAGAAGCTTCCGAAAAAGCTTAAGTCATAAGCATTTAACCAAAAAAAATTTTTGGCCAATTTTTTTGGAAAGGGGTACCTCTTTGCAAAAAATAAATTTTTTGGTTGAAACACAATTTTACTCAAAAGGGGTTTATATCTAATAAATGAGTATTAAAAGGAGTTTCAAATGCGAAGAAGCTTCCGAAAAAGCTTAAGTCATAAGCATTTAAGCAAAAAAAACTTTTGGCCAATTTTTTTGGAAAGGGGTACCTCTTTGCAAAAAATCAATTTTTTGGTTGAAACACAATTTTACCCAAAAGGGGTTTATATCTAATAAATGAGTATTAAAAGGAGTTTCAAATGCGAAGAAGCTTCCGAAAAAGCTTAAGTCATAAGCATTTAAGCAAAAAAAATTTTTGGCCAATTTTTTTGGAAAGGGGTACCTTTTTGCAAAAAATCAATTTTTTGGTTGAAACACAATTTTACCCAAAAGGGGTTTATATCTAATAAATGAGTATTAAAAGGAGTTTCAAATGCGAAGAAGCTTCCGAAAAAGCTTAAATCATAAGCATTTAAGCAAAAAAAATTTTTGGCCAATTTTTTTGGAAAGGGGTACCTCTTTGCAAAAAATCAATTTTTTGGTTGAAACACAATTTTACCCAAAAGGGGTTTATATCTAATAAATGAGTATTAAAAGGAGTTTCAAATGCAAAGAAGCTTCCGAAAAAGCTTAAGTCATAAGCATTTAAGCAAAAAAAAATGTTTGGCCAATTTTTTTGGAAAGGGGTACCTCTTTGCAAAAAATCAATTTTTTGGTTGAAACACAATTTTAACCAAAAGGGGTTTATATCTAATAAATGAGTATTAAAAGGAGTTTCAAATGCGAAGAAGTTTCCGAAAAAGCTTAAGTCATAAGCATTTAAGCAAAAAAAATGTTTGGCCAATTTTTTTGGAAAGGGGTACCTCTTTGCTAAAAATCAATTTTTTGGTTGAAACACAATTTTACCCAAAAGGGGTTTATATCTAATAAATGAGTATTAAAAGGAGTTTCAAATGCGAAGAAGCTTCCGAAAAAGCTTAAGTCATAAGCATTTAACCCAAAAACATTTTCGGCCAATTTTTTTTGGAAAGGGGTACCTCTTTGCAAAAAATCAATTTTTTGGTTGAAACACAATTTTACCCAAAAGGGGTTTATATCTAATAAATGAGTATTAAAAGGAGTTTCAAATGCGAAGAAGCTTCCGAAAAAGCTTAAGTCATAAGCATTTAAGCAAAACAAAACTTTTGGCCAATTTTTTTGGAGAGGGGTACCTCTTTGCAAAAAATCAATTTTTTGGTTGAAACACAATTTTACCCAAAAGGGGTTTATATCTAATAAATGAGTATTAAAAGGAGTTTCAAATGCGAAGAAGCTTCCGAAAAAGCTTAAGTCATAAGCATTTAAGCAAAAAAAATTTTTGGCCAATTTTTTTGGAAAGGGGTACCTCTTTGCAAAAAATCAATTTTTTGGTTGAAACACAATTTTACCCAAAAGGGGTTTATATCTAATAAATGAGTATTAAAAGGAGTTTCAAATGCGAAGAAGCTTCCGAAAAAGCTTAAATCATAAGCATTTAAGCAAAAAAAATTTTTGGTCAATTTTTTTGGAAAGGGGTACCTCTTTGCAAAAAATCAATTTTTTGGTTGAAACACAATTTTACCCAAAAGGGGTTTATATCTAATAAATGAGTATTAAAAGGAGTTTCAAATGCGAAGAAGCTTCCGAAAAAGCTTAAGTCATAAGCATTTAAGCAAAAAAAATGTTTGGCCAAATTTTTTTGGAAAGGGGTACTTCTTTGCAAAAAATCAATTTTTTGGTTGAAACACAATTTTAACCAAAAGGGGTTTATATCTAATAAATGAGTATTAAAAGGAGTTTCAAATGCGAAGAAGTTTCCGAAAAAGCTTAAGTCATAAGCATTTAAGCAAAAAAAATGTTTGGCCAATTTTTTTGGAAAGGGGTACCTCTTTGCTAATAATCAATTTTTTGGTTGAAACACAATTTTACCCAAAAGGGGTTTATATCTAATAAATGAGTATTAAAAGGAGTTTCAAATGCGAAGAAGCTTCCGAAAAAGCTTAAGTCATAAGCATTTAAGCAAAAAAAATATTTGGTCAATTTTTTTGGAAAGGGGAACGTACCTCTTTGCAAAAAATAAATTTTTTGGTTGAAACACAATTTTACCCAAAAGGGGTTTATATCTAATAAATGAGTATTAAAAGGAGTTTCAAATGCGAAGAAGCTTCCGAAAAAGCTTCCGAAAAAGCTTAAGTCATAAGCATTTAAGCAAAAAAATTTTTTGGCCAATTTTTTTGGAAAGGGGTACCTCTTTGCAAAAAATCAAATTTTTGGTTGAAACACAATTTTACCCAAAAGGGGTTTATATCTAATAAATGAGTATTAAAAGGAGTTTCAAATGCGAAGAAGCTTCCGAAAAAGCTTAAGTCATAAGCATTTAAGCAAAAAAAATTTTTGGCCAATTTGTTTTCGAAAGGGGTACCTCTTTGCAATAAATCAATTTTTTGGTTGAAACACAATTTTACCCAAAAGGGGTTTATATCTAATAAATGAGTATTAAAAGGAGTTTCAAATGCGAAGAAGCTTCCGAAAAAGCTTAAGTCATAAGCATTTAAGCAAAAAAAATTTTTTTGGAAAGGGGTACCTCTTTGCAAAAAATAAATTTTTTTGTTGAAACACAATTTTACCCAAAAGGGGTTTATATCTAATAAATGAGTATTAAAAGGAGTTTCAAATGCGAAGAAGTTTCCGAAAAAGCTTAAATCATAAGCATTTAAGCAAAAAAAATTTTTGGCCAATTTTTTTGGAAAGGGGTACGTACCTATTTGCAAAAAATCAATTTTTTGGTTGAAACACAATTTTACCCAAAAGAAGTTTATATCTAATAAATGAGTATTAAAAGGAGTTTCAAATGCGAAGAAGCTTCCATAAAAGCTTAAGTCATAAGCATTTAAGCAAAAAAAATTTTTGGCCAATTTTTTTGGGAAGGGGTACCTCTTTGCAAAAAATCAATTTTTTGGTTGAAACACAATTTTACCCAAAAGGGGTTTATATCTAATAAATGAGTATTAAAAGGAGTTTCAAATGCGAAGAAGCTTCCGAAAAAGCTTAAGTCATAAGCATTTAAGCAAAAAAAATTTTTTCCAATTTTTTTGGAAAGGGGTACCTCTTTGCAAAAAATCAATTTTTTTGTTGAAACACAATTTTACCCAAAAGGGGTTTATATCTAATAAATGAGTATTAAAAGGAGTTTCAAATGCGAAGAAGCTTCCGAAAAAGCTTAAGTCATAAGCATTTAAGCAAAAAAAATGTTTGGCCAATTTTTTTGGAAAGGGGTACCTCTTTGCAAAAAATCAATTTTTTGGTTGAAACACAATTTTACCCAAAAGGGGTTTATATCTAATAAATGAGTATTAAAAAGAGTTTCAAATGCGAAGAAGCTTCCGAATAAGCTTAAGTCATAAGCATTTAAGCAAAAAAAATTTTTGGCCAATTTTTTTGGAAAGGGGTACCTCTTTGCAAAAAATCAATTTTTTGGTTGAAACGCAATTTTACCCAAAAGGGGTTTATATCTAATAAATGAGTATTAAAAGGAGTTTCAAATGCGAAGAAGCTTCCGAAAAAGCTTAAGTCATAAGCATTTAAGCAAAAAAAATTTTTGGCCAATTTTTTTGGAAAGGGGTACCTCTTTGCAAAAAATCAATTTTTTGGTTGAAACACAATTTTACCAAAAGGGGTTTATATCTAATAAATGAGTATTAAAAGGAGTTTCAAATGCGAAGAAGCTTCCGAAAAAGCTTAAGTCATAAGCATTTAAGCAAAAAAAAAATTTTTGGCCAATTTTTTTGGAAAGGGGTACCTCTTTGCAAAAAATCAATTTTACCCAAAAGGGGTTTATATCTAATAAATGAGTATTAAAAGGAGTTTCAAATGCGAAGAAGCTTCCGAAAAAGCTTAAGTCATAAGCATTTAAGCAAAAAAAAAATTTTTGGCCAATTTTTTTGGAAAGGGGTACCTCTTTGCAAAAAATCAATTTTTTGGTTGAAACACAATTTTACTCAAAAGGGGTTTATATCCAATAAATGAGTATTAAAAGGAGTTTCAAATGCGAAGAAGCTTCCGAAAAAGCTTAAGTCATAAGCATTTAAGCAAAAAAAATTTTTGGCCAATTTTTTTGGAAAGGGGTACCTCTTTGCAAAAAATCAATTTTTTGGTTGAAACACAATTTTACTCAAAAGGGGTTTATATCTAATAAGCGAGTATTAAAAGAAGTTTCAAATGCGAAGAAGCTTCCGAAAAAGCTTAAGTCATAAGCATTTAAGCAAAAAAAATTTTTGGCCAATTTTTTTGGAAAGGGGTACCTTTTTGCAAAAAATCTATTTTTTGGTTGAAACACAATTTTACCCAAAAGGGGTTTATATCCAATAAATGAGTATTAAAAGGAGTTTCAAATGCGAAGAAGCTTCCGAAAAAGCTTAAGTCATAAGCATTTAAGCAAAAAAAATTTTTGGCCAATTTTTTTGGAAAGGGGAACGTACCTCTTTGCAAAAAATAAATTTTTTGGTTGAAACACAATTTTACCCAAAAGGGGTTTATATCTAATAAATGAGTATTAAAAGGAGTTTCAAATGCGAAGAAGCTTCCGAAAAAGCTTCCGAAAAAGCTTAAGTCATAAGCATTTAAGCAAAAAAAATTTTTGGCAAATTTTTTTGGAAAGGGGTACCTCTTTGCAAAAAATCAATTTTTTGGTTGAAACACAATTTTACCCAAAAGGGGTTTATATCTAATAAATGAGTATTAAAAGGAGTTTCAAATGCGAAGAAGCTTCCGAAAAAGCTTAAGTCATAAGCATTTAAGCAAACAAAATTTTTGGACAATTTTTTTGGAAAGGGGTACCTCTTTGCAAAAAATCAATTTTTTGGTTGAAACACAATTTTACCCAAAAGGGGTTTATATCTAATAAATGAGTATTAAAAGGAGTTTCAAATGCGAAGAAGCTTCCGAAAAAGCTTAAGTCATAAGCATTTAAGCAAAAAAAATTTTTGGCCAATTTTTTTGGAAAGGGGTACCTCTTTGCAAAAAATCAATTTTTTGGTTGAAACACAATTTTACCCAAAAGGGGTTTATATCTAATAAATGAGTATTAAAAGGAGTTTCAAATGCGAAGAAGCTTCCGAAAAAGTTTAAGTCATAAGCATTTAAGCAAAAAAAATGTTTGGCCAATTTTTTTGGAAAGGGGTACCTCTTTGCAAAAAATCAATTTTTTGGTTGAAACACAATTTTACCCAAAAGGGGTTTATATCTAATAAATGAGTATTAAAAGGAGTTTCAAATGCGAAGAAGCTTCCGAAGAAGCTTAAGTCATAAGCATATAAGCAAAAAATATTTTTGGCCAATTTTTTTGGAAAGGGGTACCTCTTTGCAAAAAATCAATTTTTTGGTTGAAACACAATTTTACCAAAAGGGGTTTATATCTAATAAATGAGTATTAAAAGGAGTTTCAAATGCGAAGAAGCTTCCGAAAAAGCTTAAGTCATAAGCATTTAAGAAAAAAAAAATTTTGGCCAATACTTTTGGAAAGGGGTACCTCTTTGCAAAAAATCAATTTTACCCAAAAGGGGTTTATATCTAATAAATGAGTATTAAAAGGAGTTTCAAATGCGAAGAAGCTTCCGAAAAAGCTTAAGTCATAAGCATTTAAGCAAAAAAAATTTTTGGCCAATTTTTTTGGAAAGGGGTACCTTTTTGCAAAAAATCAATTTTTTGGTTGAAACACAATTTTACCCAAAAGGGGTTTATATCCAATAAATGAGTATTAAAAGGAGTTTCAAATGCGAAGAAGCTTCCGAAAAAGCTTAAGTCATAAGCATTTAAGCAAAAAAAATATTTGGCCAATATTTTTGGAAAGGGGTACCTCTTTGCAAAAAATCAATTTTACCCAAAAGGGGTTTATATCTAATAAATGAGTATTAAAAGGAGTTTCAAATGCGAAGAAGCTTCCGAAAAAGCTTAAGTCATAAGCATTTAAGCAAAAAAAATTTTTGGCCAGTTTTTTTGGAAAGGGGTACCTCTTTGCAAAAAATCAATTTTTTGGTTGAAACACAATTTTACCCAAAAGGGGTTTATATCCAATAAATGAGTATTAAAAGGAGTTTCAAATGCGAAGAAGCTTCCGAAAAAGCTTAAGTCATAAGCATTTAAGAAAAAAAAAATTTTGGCCAATACTTTTGGAAAGGGGTACCTCTTTGCAAAAAATCAATTTTTTGGTTGAAACACAATTTTACTCAAAAGGGGTTTATATCTAATAAGCGAGTATTAAAAGAAGTTTCAAATGCGAAGAAGCTTCCGAAAAAGCTTAAGTCATAAGCATTTAAGCAAAAAAAATTTTTGGCCAATTTTTTTGGAAAGGGGTACCTTTCTGCAAAAAATCAATTTTTTGGTTGAAACACAATTTTACTCAAAAGGGGTTTATATCTAATAAATGAGTATTAAAAGGAGTTTCAAATGCGAAGAAGCTTCCGAAAAAGCTTAAGTCATAAGCATATAAGCAAAAAAAATTTTTGGACAATTTTTTTGGAAAGGGGTACCTCTTTGCAAAAAATCAATTTTTTGGTTGAAACACAATTTTACCCAAAAGGGGTTTATATCTAATAAATGAGTATTAAAAGGAGTTTCAAATGCGAAGAAGCTTCCGAAAAAGCTTAAGTCATAAGCATTTAAGAAAAAAAAAATTTTGGCCAATTTTTTTGGAAAGGGGTACCTCTTTGCAAAAAATCAATTTTTTGGTTGAAACACAATTTTACTCAAAAGGGGTTTATATCTAATAAGCGAGTATTAAAAGAAGTTTCAAATGCGAAGAAGCTTCCGAAAAAGCTTAAGTCATAAGCATTTAAGCAAAAAAAATTTTTGGCCAATTTTTTTGGAAAGGGGTACCTCTTTGCAAAAAATCAATTTTTTGGTTGAAACAGAATTTTACCCAAAAGGGGTTTATATCTAATAAATGAGTATTAAAAGGAGTTTCAAATGCGAAGAAGCTTCCGAAGAAGCTTAAGTCATAAGCATATAAGCAAAAAATATTTTTGGCCAATTTTTTTGGAAAGGGGTACCTCTTTGCAAAAAATCAATTTTTTGGTTGAAACACAATTTTACCCAAAAGGGGTTTATATCTAATAAATGAGTATTAAAAGGAGTTTCAAATGCGAAGAAGCTTCCGAAAAAGCTTAAGTCATAAGCATTTAAGCAAAAAAAATTTTTGGCCAATTTTTTTGGAAAGGGGTACCTCTTTGCAAAAAATCAATTTTTTGGTTGAAACACAATTTTACCCAAAAGGGGTTTATATCTAATAAATGAGTATTAAAAGGAGTTTCAAATGCGAAGAAGCTTCCGAAAAAGCTTAAGTCATAAGCATTTAAGCAAAAAAAATTTTTGGCCAATTTTTTTGGAAAGGGGTACCTCTTTGCAAAAAATCAATTTTTTGGTTGAAACACAATTTTACCAAAAGGGGTTTATATCTAATAAATGAGTATTAAAAGGAGTTTCAAACGCGAAGAAGCTTCCGAAAAAGCTTAAGTCATAAGCATTTAAGCAAAAAAAATTGTTGGCCAATTTTTTTGGAAAGGGGTACCTCTTTGCAAAAAATCAATTTTACCCAAAAGGGGTTTATATCTAATAAATGAGTATTAAAAGGAGTTTCAAATGCGAAGAAGCTTCCGAAAAAGCTTAAGTCATAAGCATTTAAGCAAAAAAAAATTTTTGGCCAATTTTTTTGGAAAGGGGTACCTCTTTGCAAAAAATCAATTTTTTGGTTGAAACACAATTTTACCCAAAAGGGGTTTATATCCAATAAATGAGTATTAAAAGGAGTTTCAAATGCGAAGAAGCTTCCGAAAAAGCTTAAGTCATAAGCATTTAAGAAAAAAAAAATTTTGGCCAATTTTTTTGGAAAGGGGTACCTCTTTGCAAAAAATCAATTTTTTGGTTGAAACACAATTTTACTCAAAAGGGGTTTATATCTAATAAGCGAGTATTAAAAGAAGTTTCAAATGCGAAGAAGCTTCCGAAAAAGCTTAAGTCATAAGCATTTAAGCAAAAAAAATTTTTGGCCAATTTTTTTGGAAAGGGGTACCTTTTTGCAAAAAATCTATTTTTTGGTTGAAACACAATTTTACCCAAAAGGGGTTTATATCCAATAAATGAGTATTAAAAGGAGTTTCAAATGCGAAGAAGCTTCCGAAAAAGCTTAAGTCATAAGCATTTAAGCAAAAAAAATTTTTGGCCAATTTTTTTGATAAGGGGTACCTCTTTGCAAAAAATCAATTTTTTGGTTGAAACACAATTTTACTCAAAAGGGGTTTATATCTAATAAACGAGTATTAAAAGAAGTTTCAAATGCGAAGAAGCTTCCGAAAAAGCTTAAGTCATAAGCATTTAAGCAAAAAAAATTTTTGGCCAATTTTTTTGGAAAGGGGTACCTTTTTGCAAAAAATCAATTTTTTGGTTGAAACACAATTTTACCCAAAAGGGGTTTATATCCAATAAATGAGTATTAAAAGGAGTTTCAAATGCGAAGAAGCTTCCGAAAAAGCTTAAGTCATAAGCATTTAAGCAAAAAAAATTTTTGGCCAATTTTTTTGGAAAGGGGTACCTCTTTGCAAAAAATCAATTTTACCCAAAAGGGGTTTATATCTAATAAATGAGTATTAAAAGGAGTTTCAAATGCGAAGAAGCTTCCGAAAAAGCTTAAGACATAAGCATTTAAGCAAAAAAAATTTTTGGCCAATTTTTTTGGAAAGGGCTACCTCTTTGCAAAAAATCAATTTTTTGGTTGAAACACAATTTTACCCAAAAGGGGTTTATATCCAATAAATGAGTATTAAAAGGAGTTTCAAATGCGAAGAAGCTTCCGAAAAAGCTTAAGTCATAAGCATTTAAGAAAAAAAAAAATTTGGCCAATTTTTTTGGAAAGGGTTACCTCTTTGCAAAAAATCAATTTTTTGGTTGAAACACAATTTTACTCAAAAGGGGTTTATATCTAATAAGCGAGTATTAAAAGAAGTTTCAAATGCGAAGAAGCTTCCGAAAAAGCTTAAGTCATAAGCATATAAGCAAAAAAAATTTTTGGACAATTTTTTTGGAAAGGGGTACCTCTTTGCAAAAAATCAATTTTTTGGTTGAAACACAATTTTACCCAAAAGGGTTTTATATCTAATAAATGAGTATTAAAAGGAGTTTCAAATGTGAAGAAGCTTCCGAAGAAGCTTAAGTCATAAGCATTTAAGCAAAAAAAATTTTTGGCCAATTTTTTTGGAAAGGGGTACCTCTTTGCAAAAAATCAATTTTTTGGTTGAAACACAATTTTACTCAAAAGGGGTTTATATCTAATAAGCGAGTATTAAAAGAAGTTTCAAATGCGAAGAAGCTTCCGAAAAAGCTTAAGTCATAAGCATTTAAGCAAAAAAAATTTTTGGCCAATTTTTTTGGAAAGGGGTACCTCTCTGCAAAAAATCAATTTTTTGGTTGAAACACAATTTTACCCAAAAGGGGTTTATATCTAATAAATGAGTATTAAAAGGAGTTTCAAATGCGAAGAAGCTTCCGAAAAAGCTTAAGTCATAAGCATTTAAGCAAAAAAAATTTTTGGCCAATTTTTTTGGAAAGGGGTACCTCTTTGCAAAAAATCAATTTTTTGGTTGAAACACAATTTTACTCAAAAGGGGTTTATATCTAATAAGCGAGTATTAAAAGAAGTTTCAAATGCGAAGAAGCTTCCGAAAAAGCTTAAGTCATAAGCATTTAAGCAAAAAAAATTTTTGGCCAATTTTTTTGGAAAGGGGTACCTCTTTGCAAAAAATCAATTTTTTGGTTGAAACACAATTTTACCCAAAAGGGGTTTATATCTAATAAATGAGTATTAAAAGGAGTTTCAAATGCGAAGAAGCTTCCGAAGAAGCTTAAGTCATAAGCATATAAGCAAAAAATATTTTTGGCCAATTTTTTTGGAAAGGGGTACCTCTTTGCAAAAAATCAATTTTTTGGTTGAAACACAATTTTACCCAAAAGGGGTTTATATCTAATAAATGAGTATTAAAAGGAGTTTCAAATGTGAAGAAGCTTCCGAAAAAGCTTAAGTCATAAGCATTTAAGCAAAAAAAATTTTTGGCCAATTTTTTTGGAAAGGGGTACCTCTTTGCAAAAAATCAATTTTTTGGTTGAAACACAATTTTACCCAAAAGGGGTTTATATCTAATAAATGAGTATTAAAAGGAGTTTCAAATGCGAAGAAGCTTCCGAAAAAGCTTAAGTCATAAGCATTTAAGAAAAAAAAAATTTTGGCCAATACTTTTGGAAAGGGGTACCTCTTTGCAAAAAATCAATTTTTTGGTTGAAACACAATTTTACCCAAAAGGGGTTTATATCTAATAAATGAGTATTAAAAGGAGTTTCGAATGCGAAGAAGCTTCCGAAAAAGCTTACGTCATAAGCATTTAAGCAAACAAAATTTTTGGCCAATTTTTTTGGAAAGGGGTACCTCTTTGCAAAAAATCAATTTTTTGGTTGAAACACAATTTTACCCAAAAGGGGTTTATATCTAATAAATGAGTATTAAAAGGAGTTTCAAATGCGAAGAAGCTTCCGAAAAAGCTTAAGTCATAAGCATTTAAGCAAAAAAAATTTTTGGCCAATATTTTTGGAAAGGGGTACCTCTTTGCAAAAAATCAATTTTTTGGTTGAAACACAATTTTACCCAAAAGGGGTTTATATCTAATAAATGAGTATTAAAAGGAGTTTCGAATGCGAAGAAGCTTCCGAAAAAGCTTACGTCATAAGCATTTAAGCAAACAAAATTTTTGGCCAATTTTTTTGGAAAGGGGTACCTCTTTGCAAAAAATCAATTTTTTGGTTGAAACACAATTTTACCCAAAAGGGGTTTATATCTAATAAATGAGTATTAAAAGGAGTTTCAAATGCGAAGAAGCTTCCGAAAAAGCTTAAGTCATAAGCATTTAAGCAAAAAAAATTTTTGGCCAATTTTTTTGGAAAGGGGTACCTCTTTGCAAAAAATCAATTTTTTGGTTGAAACACAATTTTACCCAAAAGGGGTTTATATCTAATAAATGAGTACTAAAAGGAGTTTCAAATGCGAAGAAGCTTCCGAAAAAGCTTAAGTCATAAGCATTTAAGCAAAAAAAATTTTTGGCCAATTCTTTGCAAAAAATCAATTTTTTGGTTGAAACACAATTTTACCCAAAAGGGGTTTATATCTAATAAATGAGTATTAAAAGGAGTTTCAAATGCGAAGAAGCTTCGGAAAAAACTTTAGTCATAAGCATTTAAGCAAAAAAAAATGTTGGCCAATTTTTTTGGAAAGGGGTACCTCTTTGCAAAAAATCAATTTTTTGGTTGAAACACAATTTTACCCAAAAGGGGTTTATATCTAATAAATGAGTATTAAAAGGAGTTTCAAATGCGAAGAAGCTTCCGAAAAAGCTTAAGTCATAAGCATTTAAGCAAAAAAAATTTTTGGCCAATTTTTTTGGAAAGGGGTACCTCTTTGCAAAAAATCAATTTTTTTGGTTGAAACACAATTTTACCCAAAAGGGGTTTATATCTAATAAATGAGTATTAAAAGGAGTTTCAAATGCGAAGAAGCTTCCGAAAAAGCTTAAGTCATAAGCATTTAAGCAAAAAAAATTTTTGGCCAATTTTTTTGGAAAGGGGTACCTCTTTGCAAAAAATCAATTTTTTGGTTGAAACACAATTTTACCCAAAAGGGGTTTATATCTAATAAATGAGTATTAAAAGGAGTTTCAAATGCGAAGAAGCTTCCGAAAAAGCTTAAGTCATAAGCATTTAAGCAAAAAAAATTTTTGGCCAATTTTTTTGGAAAGGGGTACCTCTTTGCAAAAAATCAATTTTTTGGTTGAAACACAATTTTACCCAAAAGGGGTTTATATCTAATAAATGAGTATTAAAAGAAGTTTCAAATGCGAAGAGGCTTCCGAAAAAGCTTAAGTCATAAGCATTTAAGCAAAAAAAATTTTTGGCAAATTTTTTTGGAAAGGGGTACCTCTTTGCAAAAAATCAATTTTTTGGTTGAAACACAATTTTACCCAAAAGGGGTTTATATCTAATAAATGAGTATTAAAAGGAGTTTCAAATGCGAAGAAGCTTCCGAAAAAGCTTAAGTCATAAGCATTTAAGCAAACAAAATTTTTGGACAATTTTTTTGGAAAGGGGTACCTCTTTGCAAAAAATCAATTTTTTGGTTGAAACACAATTTTACCCAAAAGGGGTTTATATCTAATAAATGAGTATTAAAAGGAGTTTCAAATGCGAAGAAGCTTCCGAAAAAGCTTAAGTCATAAGCATTTAAGCAAAAAAAATTTTTGGCCAATTTTTTTGGAAAGGGGTACCTCTTTGCAAAAAATCAATTTTTTGGTTGAAACACAATTTTACCCAAAAGGGGTTTATATCTAATAAATGAGTATTAAAAGGAGTTTCAAATGCGAAGAAGCTTCCGAAAAAGTTTAAGTCATAAGCATTTAAGCAAAAAAAATGTTTGGCCAATTTTTTTGGAAAGGGGTACCTCTTTGCAAAAAATCAATTTTTTGGTTGAAACACAATTTTACCCAAAAGGGGTTTATATCTAATAAATGAGTATTAAAAGGAGTTTCAAATGCGAAGAAGCTTCCGAAAAAGTTTAAGTCATAAGCATTTAAGCAAAAAAAATGTTTGGCCAATTTTTTTGGAAAGGGGTACCTCTTTGCAAAAAATCAATTTTTTGGTTGAAACACAATTTTACCCAAAAGGGGTTTATATCTAATAAATGAGTATTAAAAGGAGTTTCAAATGCGAAGAAGCTTCCGAATAAGCTTAAGTCATAAGCATTTAAGCAAAAAAAATTTTTGGCCAATTTTTTTGGAAAGGGGTACCTCTTTGCAAAAAATCAATTTTTTGGTTGAAACACAATTTTACCCAAAAGGGGTTTATATCTAATAAATGAGTATTAAAAGGAGTTTCAAATGCGAAGAAGCTTCCGAAAAAGCTTAAGTCATAAGCATTTAAGCAAAAAAAATTTTTGGCCAATATTTTTGGAAAGGGGTACCTCTTTGCAAAAAATCAATTTTTTGGTTGAAACACAATTTTACCCAAAATGGGTTTATATCTAATAAATGAGTATTAAAAGGAGTTTCAAATGCGAAGAAGCTTCCGAAAAAGCTTAAGTCATAAGCATTTAAGCAAAAAAAATTTTTGGCCAATTTTTTTGGAAAGGGGTACCTCTTTGCAAAAAATCAATTTTTTGGTTGAAATACAATTTTACTCAAAAGGGGTTTATTTCTAATAAATGAGTATTAAAAGGAGTTTCAAATGCGAAGAAGCTTCCGAAAAAGCTTAAGTCATAAGCATTTAAGCAAAAAAAATTTTTGGCCAATATTTTTGGAAAGGGGTACCTCTTTGCAAAAAATCAATTTTTTGGTTGAAACACAATTTTACCCAAAATGGGTTTATATCTAATAAATGAGTATTAAAAGGAGTTTCAAATGCGAAGAAGCTTCCGAAAAAGCTTAAGTCATAAGCATTTAAGCAAAAAAAATTTTTGGCCAATTTTTTTGGAAAGGGGTACCTCTTTGCAAAAAATCAATTTTTTGGTTGAAACACAATTTTACCCAAAAGGGGTTTATATCTAATAAATGAGTATTAAAAGGAGTTTCAAATGCGAAGAAGCTTCCGAAAAAGCTTCCGAAAAAGCTTAAGTCATAAGCATTTAAGCAAAAAAAAATGTTGGCCAATTTTTTTGGAAAGCGGTACCTCTTTGCAAAAAATCAATTTTTTGGTTGAAACACAGATTTACCCAAAAGGGGTTTATATCTAATAAATGAGTATTAAAAGGATTTTCAAATGCGAAGAAGCTTCCGAAAAAGCTTAAGTCATAAGCATTTAAGCAAAAAAAATTTTTGGCTAATTTTTTTGGAAAGGAGTACCTCTTTGCAAAAAATCAATTTTTTGGTTGAAACACAATTTTACCCAAAAGGGGTTTATTTCTAATAAATGAGTATTAAAAGAAGTTTCAAATGCGAAGAATTTTTGGCCAATTTTTTTGGAAAAAAAAATTATTTTTGGTTGGAACACAACTTTACGCATACTTACCGTTTGTCATACTTACCTTTTTGAATTTAATGTAACAAGTAATTTTCAATAAAAGCTCAACTCTTTTAAAATATAATAAGCATTTGTATTTATTTCATTCAATTTTCCGTTGGAACAAGTTTAACTTATTTTGTTAAAAAAAATTACTGCTTTCCATCTGCAAGTAACAAATTAAATTTTTTATTGCTTTTACTCAATATATGGAGCACCAAACAGTTATTTTTTTTAGATTAATAAGTTAGAATGTGTAGGTTTCCACACTACCATTGAGGTACTACACTTAGCGCGTTGCCAATTTTTTTAATGGCTGGCTTCCCCAATAGGCCTAAACCATTTTTAAATTTAAAAAATTAAAAAGATAATAATAATATAAACATTTTCCAAAATATTTTTATTTCAAACAAAAATATTTAATAAAAACTTTTTTGTTCAAATACATGCGATTTAAGCTTTTTTAGAAATATATTTGCTTTCGAAACTCCATTCAATACCCATTTATTAGAAATAAACAGGTTTTATGTAAAATTGTGTTACAACCAAAAATCTGATTCTTGCAAAAGGGTACAACTTTCTAAAATATTTCGTAAGAAATTTTTTTTGTTCAAATGAATGCCATTTGAGATTTTTCAAAATCCTCGTCACTTTTAAACTCCTTTCAATACGTATTTATTAGAAATAAACACGTTTTTGGTAAAGTTGTGTTACAACCAAAAAATTGATTTATTAGAAATTAACCCAAGCAAAGTAGTTTTTGAAAAAGCGTTAATGTCATGTACTTGAACAAAAAAAATTGTTTACAATTTTTTTTTTGGAAAGGGGCATCCCCCTTTTAACTAATACTTTTAGAAATCGACCTCAAAAGTCTTTGACAATTAATTTTCATGGATTTCTCTTCCATATCAATGCAAACGCGATACACGTGCCATGTGCAAAAAATATATATAATTTGCTTACAAATATGCTTTTGTATTTCGGAAATATGTGTAGTTGCAATTCTCAATGCAAAGTTGGGCTAAGTACAATGAAAAGTCAAATTAACGCAATCTATCCGTCTGGTCACTGGTTTCAGGTGGCGATGGCCGTTAATTTATAGCCTCTGATGTTTAACAAGCTGTTACATTTTCATTGTTGAAACCTAACCAGCGGTGCTTGGTGCTCATCGGCAGCCGAAAAGATTACACCGGCCACTAATAAAACACTAAGAGCTTATTTTTATGTCAAGTGCATTTGTAATACACTGGACAGACAAAAGAAATGTGTTAACTGAAATAACTGACACACAACCAGTAGTTTTAGCCATCCAGAGCCCAAAGTTGCAACATTTCCAGTGAATGAGTATGAAGCTTAGCTAAGCTATTGTTTGCTTAATGTCACTACAGCACAATGACCAACTCAAACATTTGACCGAATGACTCCCAAATTACCAGTTAACAATAAGTCATGGTCTAATTTTAATTATTGTCATTAATTTTAATTTTCTTTTAAATAAGTACTTATGAGTTTGTGAACAGGTCACTTTTGGCAAATTTCAATTCCATTTCAGTGTCAGTGGCATCAGGTTGAAACCTGATGCACGTTTTCTGCCCTGATTATTAGGTCCGTGGCCATTACAAAAGAGCATTTTCTTTCACCTTGTGATCCTGAAGCACGCAAGTAATTTTTGGTGTTTTGATTTTGCTTTGAATCAGATCCAATTCGAGGTTACAAAAGTGTTTGTCGTTAATAGAACAAACAGTTTAACCCAAATAATCTGCTTCAAGTAGTTTTACTTAATTTTTTATTTTCTCTTTGGGTTTGTCCGTTGTTATTCAGACAATTATGAATTTAATTTACTCTCAAGGTCGTTGGTGCCAAAAACAAAATACTACACGAAATGTAAAAAACGTGGTAAGAAAAATGTTGAGGAAAATAACAATAAGAAACAGGGGGAAATCTTTGAATTTGCATAAGAATATGAAATAGTCTTAAGTGGAGTGTATGAATTTTGTGTTGAACCAAAATTCAAGTGGAGCTTGCATGTCGTAAAATGCGTTAATTGTGGGAACTTTAGAATTTATCTACCAATTTTAGTTTGGCTTGAATAAATTTATGCTACGAGTCCTATTGTCCAAAATAGTTTTAAAATTCTGTAAATAAAATTTAAATTAAAATTTTAACGGAAATTTAAATACAGATAAACTTGTTTCTTTACTTTTATTCTCTTCAGAAACAAGAATTATTTCCCACAATGAAATGGATTATTCTGAAATTAGCATTCAATTAGTAAAATATTTTACTTGTTACAAAAAAAAAAAAGATATAATAGGACTTTGTGAATTTTTTGAAAATATATGCAGGTGACTTAAATTGAATTCAACGAAAACCAAATATTTATTAATGCGCATTTGTCACATCTTAATTACCATCCAAGAGTTTACCACGAAATTGAAACCAGAGTCTTGGCTCAGTTTTATTATCAATCAAGTTTCAATTACATATTTTGAAAACTGTGTCACATGACAAAAGCTAAACAATTTAATCAATATCACTTATCATAATCTGAAGAGACACTAAATATTTCAGAAACTTAAAAACACATATTTTAGGGGACGAACATATAAATGAGTTCATATTTAATTAGTGCTGTTTATATTACATCACTCCGAAAAGTTTGTGGGCTTAGAATCACACAGTGGGACCGATCGCAACAAAATAATTTTGAATCTGTATTATTTTCACGAAATTTATTTCTTAGTTCGACTACGCCGCGGAGATCAGAGCGTTAAAGTCCTTTAGAGAGAAAACAAAAAATACATAGAGTGGACCGATCAACATCGCGATCCCGGAAAGCGCCTCATTATCGCAAATGCCTTAGGGCCATTATTACAACCGCATGTTAGTTAAAAGTAGGGTTTGTCGCACTTGTAAAATGTGTGCCATCAATGCAAAGTTATTTCAAACTGCCAGACTTGAGATCAAGATAAATATTTCAGATCCCAATATCTTTCGTATCGTAAATGAAACGTAAAAATCTTTTAGAACCGCTAATGATTACTAAAGCAAGATCACACTATCGGCGCAATGTACCGATTTTCGTCGGGTCACTGCAATAAAATCATAAGTACTAAGCCAAAATTGCATTATTTTTCAATTAATTCTGGAATAAGTCTAAATGGCTTTATTACCAATTCAACCAATACAACCAGTTCATGTTTCAATTAGTTGACAAATAAGGCATATTTATCTTATTACTTATAACTTTATTTCAGTGAGCCGACGAAAATCGGTACATTGCGCCGATAGTGTGATCCCAGCTTAAGCCTGCTTAAGCCCATTGTACAAAATTTAGCCTTCATTATATCATAGAAGATACACTTTCCCAGACAAGTTATCGAGATTCTAACGTCTTTTCTAACATTCTCGAAGGAGTCATGTATAATAGCAACACCAATACCAATTATTTGACTTATAGATGCATAATGGGGCAGCAAAATAATTGTAACAAATTTATCGTATTAATTTTTGAGCTTTTGCTGAGTTGGTGTGAAAAATATTTGATCCACCATCCACGAAACTGAATTAATCAACTCTTGAAGGGCACGACCACAAATGAACTTCAGTTGGCAAAGATTTGTTCTTAAAACATCAAATTGCATTCATTGTGGAATCTTAAAATTATTCACATCGCAATATTCGTAAATGACACTAACCTTCCATGGTCGCAATGTGGTGTGTAGGGTATTAAATAAATGCGAATCTTACAGATGCTTGCCAAGGTTGCACGTAATTCGATGGAAATCAGTTTATGAGCCAAAGTACAAATACAAACATTAACGAAAAAAAGTAGATCAGAAGTACAACAGAAATCTGTTAGCAAAAAATTAAAACAAAAACAGTGAGAACTTTACAAATTTTCTGCGACAAAATACTTGTGCTGTGGCATTAATTGTTTTGCTGTTTAAAATTAAAAGTTTTCTACCGACAAACTTCAACTTATTAAAGATTTCAAAACGACATCGAATCCATTGGAGTATTTAATTACAAAATGCTGGTCAATTAAAAATGAGCAATTGCTTCGCATTTAAGCTGATCATAAAGTGCCACGATACCAGTATTTATTGCTTATCATTTTCATGGGTTTACTGAATGGGGCGAAAAATATTGTTGAACCACAGCGGGGTAAAGAACAATGGAAACAGTTTTACTACAGAAATATCTCAATTTGATTCAATACGTACTCTATGTGTGTAAGAAAATTAAATCCATAAATGGTTCAAATAGCTAAAATAATTTAATTAGTCTCAATTTGTTAATTTTGATTTCAAACATTACATGCTTTGGATTCACTTTACTTCCACTATAAAATTACAAAATGTTTCATTGGGCTTTAATTTAAAGTGAAATTGTTTAACTAAACGGTTTTATCACGAATAGTTTTTCTAAATTATCCAAAGCCAATTAAGGAATGTAAATTTTGCCAACTTGAATCAAAAATGCCTCCTTGGCGCTGAGGCCATATAAAAAATGTATAATGCAAACTTAAAATTAATAATGAATAAAAAAATGTAAATGATATCGAGCACTGAATTCGACTGGATCTTGCAGCTTGCTTCTGATATAACTCATTTAATTATTTTTTTTGTTGGAAAATACTATCATATTTCAATAAATTTTTTATTAAAATCGGGTTAACCACTGCAACAAAAATTAAAGATTAAATTTATGCAGGATGCAACGAAATGCAACAACTGGCCATTCCTAAATGGGATGCGACTAAAATAGTAAAAGGAACAACCAAAAACAGGGACTATGAATAACTCACAGTCCAGTATGCAATAAAACATCTTAAGTCACCACATCACTTCCGCAATAAAAATTAAACTCCAGTACGAGTAGGAAACCTAAAAACTCTTCTACAAGAACGACTACATTTGAGCAATTTCGCAGAACAACCAAAATCACGCAAACGCAACAGTTGAGATCGCCTCGTTAATAAAACACATCTTGTCCACAAGTTGATAAAAGTATGAAAGAGAATAACAATAGACATCTAGATCAGGTGGTGGTTGTTTAATTTATACACTTTAATTCCCAGCCATAAACGTGGAGGCAGCGGTGCTCATTTTATTGGCTCGTACTCGTACAAGTACTTCTCTCAAACAGTTAACAACAAAGAGCTAAAAGAAAAGAAATGGCAAAAGCAAACTGCTTGTTGGTAGTGGTTGCAAACGGTGTTCGCTTCAAGTTTATTTTGCGTATAAAATGCAAACCTGATCTTAGAATCGTTACAGTATTCCGGGCAAATTCAAAGTGTTCGAAACGGTGCCTACGAAATACCCAAAGTATTTGTTATAATTTTTTTTAAAGTGCCAGTTACAAAACACAATATTTTAAAAGTATTTTTGATTTTCAGATTTTAATTCTTTTAACCCAGAGAAACTAAAATTAGTTGTGATAATTTTCAATTGCTGTAGAGAAATTCAAGATCCATCAAATCAACATGTCTTCCATTAGTAAAGTGATTATCCTTTTTGTTGCCTTGAGTGCCAGTGCAGTTTATGCCCGACCAGGATATGCTGTGGATTATTATGTGAGTGTTAAGGAAGACATTTGCTACAAATTGAGTGATGAAAATATATGGCTAAAACAGTCAAATGACTTAAGACAAAATTAACGTATCAAATTAATTTAATGTCATCAGTTGACCAATCGATAATCAAGCGACTCCTTAAACAAACGGAGCTGGTAATTTGTAACAACTTTGAAACGATCAGTCAGTGTACTGCTACTTCAAATATTTGAGAGGCTGTCGTAAGGAAAATGTGTAACTGAGTTTCCTTAAATGTTGGTGATTTATTTTTTATTTTCAATACTAATTTGTTCTTTTTCGCTTAATTGTCACTGAATTTCTTGGTGCAGCTGAAAAATGAAAAAGTTTGATAGTGTTCATTGTTTGAATTTAACAATTTGTTGCTTGACTTCACGAAATCTTTTGCTAGGACTTTCTTTAATCCATCGCTATTTTTATTCAATGAATATATTTCATTAACGCCCGTTATTACAACTTGCTGTTAGTTAAAAGTAGGATTTTGTGTGGCGTTTAAAAAGTGTTCTATTGTCACATTTGCAATTAAACCTAAGGTGAACGACAGAATGAAAGCAGTTTCATTCTATCTGCTAGATTTAAGTAACATTAAAATATTGATAAACTTTTTATTCATCTCTGCAAATCCTACTTTCAACTAATATCAAGTTGTAATAATGGCCCTAAGTTGTTTTCCTTGTCGCGACTTTGTTCAGTAGCTGGTTGTAGCGTTTTGAAGAATATTTTATAGAGGGAACTCCCTAAAATTTACTTGATCATCAGTATCAAAAATACAAATTTTGCAAGCAAACGATAGTGACAGTTTGTGCTCAAGACACTTTCTGTTATACACTCGTATTTACCTTTTCCTGTAAAACTGCAATTGTTTGAGTTAGGGCCTTTCTACTTGTGACCAACGATATGTTTTACGACATACAGAAAATTCTTAAAGCTGATGGCACACATTTAGAAAATCTGCTTTAGAAATTCAGCCCATTTACAAAGTGTGCAACTTCATCACTCACTTATTTGCACATATTTTATCAATTATTTTGTTGGTCCAGTTGTATTTCAAGTTCTTTAATTCAAATACACAATTTACTTTTTGATGCCATTAACTAGAACTAAGACTACGTGAAAATAGAGCTCCGCTCTGAAACGATTTTCTTATTGAAAAAATACTTTATCTTTTGAAATGTTGCACTGTAAGCAAAAGTATCGTGTGCCCTGGCCTCAGGTTATAGAATTCGATATCGATTGAAATTGCGTTACAATATAAAAGAAAA
This sequence comes from Linnaemya tessellans, assembly GCA_951800035.1. Taxonomy (NCBI): domain Eukaryota; kingdom Metazoa; phylum Arthropoda; class Insecta; order Diptera; family Tachinidae; genus Linnaemya; species Linnaemya tessellans. The sequence continues at coordinate 1,534,868 of OX637535.1, forward strand.
TTTCGATTGATACCGAACACCATAACTTGACCCCGAATAAAATGTGCACTACAATTGGCTTCTGTTTTCTCGCCCATAAAATATTTTTTTCGAATATAAGAATACCAGCTGCTTGATGTAATGAGAGTTTGTAAAAAGCACCTTGTCCTTGTTTAAAGAAAATTAATGTAAATGAGAAACAGTAAATAAATTTGTATGTAGTAAGAATTTTAACGAACATTTTTTATTGCTATATTAAATTGAATTAGGATTCTATAGGCTAATTGTTCGAAATTTTAATTTTAAATGTCAGAAAGATATGATAAATATTCCAAGCCACAAAGGCAAGTCAACATCAGTTTTTGTTATTCAACTTACACAGCAGAGCAGAACAGCTGTTTTCGAAAGACGCAACCCTTTCATCATCAGTGCTCATGTGTATTGTGTTTGTCACCACTTCAAAACAAAAAATTCAGAAAAATGGGACATGAAGAAAAGTAATCAAACGGTAACACGGGTATTATAACAATAACATGTTAACATCAGGTTGATACAGTTCTCGGATTCTTTTTCACAATAAAATTTGTGTAAATAGGAACTGTTATCAAATTCAACTAAGCCACCTAATAAGTGGTGACAAACACAATACACATGAGCACTGATGATGAAAGGGTTGCGTCTTTCGAAAACAGCTGTTCTGCTCTGCTGTGTAAGTCGAATAACAAAAACTGATGTTGACTTGCCTTTGTGCGTTGGAATATTTATCATATCTTTCTGAGATTTAAAATTAAAATTTCGAACAATTAGCCTATAGAATCTTAATTCAATTTAATATGTAAATAGATTTGCTTAAGCTTAAACAAATCTATTTACTATTAAAAGAAAAAAGGTTAAAAAATTACACACAAGAATCATGTGTAAATGAAAAATTTGACATTTCTTTGCAAATACATATTTGATAGTTTTTAATAACAAATTCATGGATATATTTTTCTACAGGATCACCCCAAATATGCGTTTAATTACGGTGTAGCTGATCATACAACTGGTGATGTTAAATCCCAGCACGAAACTCGGGATGGTGATGTTGTTAAAGGTAATTGTCATTAACGCACTACTCAGATGTTATGGGATTACTAATAAATCTTTTACATCTCCCTTTGCAGGACAATATTCTCTAGTCGAACCTGATGGCTCCATTCGTACTGTAGACTACACTGCTGATCCCATTAATGGCTTCAATGCAGTCGTGACCAAATCGGGTCCCACTGTGCATGCGGTGGCTAAGCCAGTAGTAGCTATTGCACCAAAGCCGGTGGTAGCCTATCAACCTGTGGTGAAGCATGTAGCCCCGGCACCGATAGTAGTAGCATCTCCAGCTCCTTACGGTAAGATTCCAAAAAAGTATTTAAATAAAACAAGCACTTTGCAAGAGAACCCCTTAAAAGAATTACAATCCCAGTGGCTGTATGCGTCACAATCTATCTAATGTCACAATGCACTTTACAAAGACCCCCGCTACCCTTCGCCTCCACTAGACACCCTCTCACCCAGCAGCTTTCGGTAGAAAATATCAAAACAACTTTGCAGTGCCTTTTGCCGCAATGTGTGTTAATTGTGTTTGTAATATTTTGCTAAAATAAATAAAATAGACAATTAACATTCTCATACAAATGAACAGCAACAGAAAAAATGCATTGTCTTGTTTATTCTTCTTCTTCTTCTTTTCATATTTATCACTGCATTTAAAATTTCCCACATTGAAATTCAACGATGCAGGCATTGACACATATCGTATGTTGAAACTGTTTCGACGTCATGCCAGCTTCAATAATGGTCAGCTGCTTAAGTTGCGTCCCGAAAGCGAACAGGAGGATCACGAGGGTGAGGTGTATGGCGAAGATAGTGATTATGGCCAAGGAATTGATAGATTAGATAATCAAGATGATTACGAACCTGAGTATTGATCTTAAATAATATTCAATTGTCTTGAGCTGGTTTTGAATAATTTGTTGTTTTTGTAAATAAATATTTTATATTAAAATTTAGCATGCAGCTACCAAAAACAAATTCAAGGATTTTTCATTGCAAGGCCTTGCCGCAGACTTAACGAAAAGATCATTTGCTACGTTTTACATAATATTTTATATCAAAGTTTTTTTGTCAATTGCGACATCGAATATTGACCAACAACCGTTAAAATCGATGACAAAGGTTGCAAAAACAATGAGTTTTTTGAGTTGTAAAACTTTAGACGCAACAACAAAATATAAAAATCATTTAATTTTTCCCCGCTGCTGCTGAATCCATTGATTTGTAAAAGACACTCTTACGAAATTGAAAAGAAGCAAAAGCATTTTATAAATAATATCTATGAAAACTACATTTCGTTATAAACAGACTTGATAAAATGGTCAAGATAAAGACAAATAACTGAAAAATGTGTACAGAGCACTAAATTCAAATAATAAAACTTCAAGGTTTAAAAAAGCAATTGGTTTAGAAAAGAAGTGTATTAAGAGCGAAGCAGAGAAACAGTTTCGTTTTCAATTTCAAAGACTTTTTCATTAGTTCATGATATGCAACATGAAATTTTCCTCTGTTAACCTTGTGATCAAAAGCGAAACAAATTCATTTAATTGTAGTTTGTTAAGTGCTATTTTCCAATTTAATCTCTTTTTATACAAAAGTAATACATTAAATGGTTTCGTGTTAATATTAACGTTGCATTTAATTCATAACAGCGAATAGATTTGGAAAACAGCTTGCTATCAACGTTGATATCGAATTAGCTTTGTCAGCTCACAAAATCAGTGTCCAGTACAATATTCATGAACTTTTGCCAACAGTTTAAGTTAATTTAATAACTTAAATATTTTCTCATGCCGGTAGGTAGAAATTTTCTTCATAAAAATTAAATGAATTAGTAAATATTTTAGCTACAAATGAGGATTTAATTATTTTTGCAATTTTACGCAAAAATCGCTTAATATTTTTGTAGGAAAAATTGCAGTTTTAGTTTTGGGAAAAATGTGTAATTTTCTTATTATTTTTCAAAACGATATTCAGAGCTCTTTCATATTTGTTTCCAGTTAATTTAAAAAAAAATTTGTCATTATTTTAATTAATTTTTTGGTACAGGGGCGACAAAGGAGAGTGCTGTTCCTCTGCTCTTCAGTACATGATAGTGTCAACATCATGGCTTAGAGGGCCATGAGAATGATGTTGGAACATATTCAGTTCCAGTGTTTAGTTACGAATGTGGCTGCACAGTTTTATAAAATTAAAAGCAATTTTAATCAAAATGTTTTATTCTCAGTTGAAGAATTTATTTGAGCTCTTGTCGCTAAAGACGTGTATAATCAATGCCGATCGATGCCGAAGCAGTTAACACTAGACTATGAAGCGGAGGGTCCTGTGTTCAACACCGCGCTGAGTCATGAAATATTGTGTTGAATTCTTCTGATCAGCATTAGTGCAGGATTGTGTGTTAGTTGTTGCCAGCCTGTTTCAATGATGAAGGCATAGTCACTGATCACGGAACATAATTGGCAGCGACTGATACAATCAAGTACTAAAAGCTGAGTAACAGCACCCTCCTTCGTCGGTCCTGTAGCAAAAAATTAGTCGGCGAAGTAAAAAGTTTGCAACAGCTACAAAAAGCTCTCTATCTTCTCAGCTTTCTTCATCTGAGATTAAGGTTTTTCAAATCTGTCGTACAAAATCGATGCCTTTGAAATCGCCCTACAATGAATTCGCCTTAATTATGCTATAGTTTTTCCAAACTCTCGTAGGTAGATCTTACGCACACGTTATTACGTCCTTGTGAATATAATAAGATCAAATATAGAATAAATATTGAACGACTTGGAGCAGTAAACTAAACTCGTGAGGTTTAAAAAAACATTTGTATTCTATGTTTTTCGGAACCTTAAAATTACACACGGTTCGCAAGTATTTCTACCTGAAACAGACTAGAATTTATGTGCATGAAATTACGTGCTTTACTTAATGCAAATACTGACGATGAAGACAAATCTGTGAATTAGCAACTTTAACCTTATTGCAATAAATTAAAAGTTAATGTTTTAATTGAATGAATTTGAAAGCTGAGCAAATGGAAATAGTGATTATGAGCTCTTCGAGAACAAACAGAATTAACTACAAGGCAAGTTCGTACAGAAGCATTCTCTAGATCAGAAGTAGTTAGGAAATGTAGATACTTTAATTTTAAATTTCCAATTATATTCAATGAGTTTTTCTATCGAAACAATAAAAACATAAAAGAGATTTATGCAACAAAGTTTTCTTAGTCAATTTTACTGTTTGCAACAAAACCCAGCACAGCACGAGTACAATGAAAAAAATGTGTATTTAAAAACAAAAAATTGGGTTAATTGTATTCTAAAAACATAAAAATTTCCCATCGAGTACAACAATAACGAAAAAACTCTAACTACTCAAAAGCTTAAATTGCACAGATTGCAAGAGTTGTTAGTTTACAGCTTTATTAGTTAGAAACATTATGATACAAGTGTTGTTTTTGTTGTTGCTGGTGTTTGTATTTCTATGCAAATAGTTGATATGATTTTCTCACTGGCTTTTGCATGAATCTAAAATATAATAATAAACAAACTAAAAGCCAGTTGTAATGAAATATTAAAGATGCTGCAGCTTCAGCAGAAGCAGACTGTTGCAACGTAATAATTATGCATGAAGTTTTTCTTTTTGTCTTCTTTGGGGCTCGCAATGCACATGCAACACCCGATTTTTTAACAGACTACATTTCAAAGTGAGGAATAAGTGTATCGATGCAATAGAAATGTAATGAAGACATTAAGAATCGATTAGATTTGAGAAATACGCCAAAGTGAGTGAAGCACCTCAAATGTTGGGCTAAAAAAATTGTTTAACATTTTAATTCATTCGTTTTTAGCTTAACATTTAATAAACCGAAAACTAGACATGCATTCAATCAAATTACTTGATCAATTTGTATTTAAATCTGGTGGACATCATCTTGTTTGCACAATAATGCGATACAATTAAACTAGAGGCTGTTTTCCTGTCTGCTTTTCACGTGTTTCTTATACGTCGATGTGTAAGTATGCAACATTTGATTTTGCAGTTGGCAGCACTAGTTCCTTTGGCCACCGCCTACTTTGGCGACAGTTGTATTCAGGACGTTTTAGTATAAAGTGATGCAGCTTTCGAAACAAAATCCATATAAATCTTAGCCCAAACTACTTCACTTTCAAGATCTTAAAGACACCAAAAATCTTTATTAAATTATTAACATGTCAGCGCGATCTGTTGGCAAGATCACTTCAATGTAAACTGAAGGCAATTCAATTAAAGCGATCATTATGTTGTTTCGCTGCAGCAGCAACGTAGTCGCGCATGCATAGAAATGTTTTCTTATATTCACATCAACTACTACGACTTTACGGTTGAGTAAGATTTCTATGATATTTTCACAGCGCATTACGCCAGTGCTCCCAATTTTAATTACTTAACATGACACAATTCATGAGACACACATACTGGCACGGGTGCGTGTGTGAATGTTTTACAAAATAATTAATACTAGGAATTATTTATTAATATCAGCACCATCTAATTCAGAATATTCTTTTTTATTACTTTCAGTTCAAAAGCAATATCTGGCTCCCATAAATTACGATTATGATGACGGATACTACAGCAACGGTCAATACGAGTACGTGCCCCAGTATGCCTCTTATGGCAGTGGCGGTCACTATGCTGGTCAGTCTCATTATGCAGGACATTACTAGAGTCCCTTCTGGCAACAACGAAGGAAAAGATTATAGTTTAAAATTCTAGTACAAGTGTTTAATATTTATAATAAGAAAAACTCATTTTTAAAATTAATTTCTTATCCCGCTCTCACTCTCTCTCTCGTATCTCTGAGTAATTTATGTAAATAGTTTGGATTTTACTTCTTTAAACTTTAAAGGTATTGAAGCTTCTACACATTATTTCTTAAATAAAACGAAATTTTAACCCTAAGTCTAAGAAATATTTTTGTAATAAAAAAATTTAAAATAATTATACTCGTATGTATACCAAATGTAAATAAAATGTTTATGTTAAAAAAATATCATGTCTTTTTATTTATAAAAAAAATTTCCAGCGAATATAACTTGAAATCATATTTGAAGCAATATCAAAAAAGGTATTAACTAAATTCTTAATTATGTTTTGTTCAGACTCTAAATCTGAGAATTTATTTAATTTTTTCAATATATCAAATACGTTCCATGTTTTTTATTGCAAAATTTTTAATAAAACTAAACACTTTGAGTGAGATTGAAAAGATTACATTTCAGAACACCGAAAGAAACTTGACTTAAAATTCCAAAAAAAAAAAATAAGTAAACAAAAAACCATACATTTGATCTTTCGTAGAAATATATTTTATACAAATAGGGACTTCAGTAACCCTTCTCGTGCTATTCGCTGGCTAAAGACTTTCCCATTTTGGTATTGTAAGAAGCCAAAGAAATTGGTTTCTCAAAAATATCGTAAGCTTATTTCGGCGTGTGATATAAAGAATAGTATGGATATATAATTGCCTACTACAGTATGACTTCGAATTTGATACCATTTTACTTTGTCAACGAAGTTAATTTACAAACAGGGCTCTGAACTATTCCCAGTTGTTGTGCTACTGACCATCAGTATCCAATTGTATCTCAATCGAAATCGGTTTGTCCTTAGGCTAATTTGAATAAAAAAAGCTCGATTTTTTCACATCTTTTGTTAATTAAACATTTCGTAAAATGTCCTCGAAGGCGAAAGCCACTGTATCACTCAAATGTCTCTTCAATTTGTTTGCCTTTTGTGTTCATTATTTTTTATTATTTTTTTAACAAATCTTAACACTTCTTAAAGCCGAACATGCTGCTTACGAGCTACTTTTGCATACATTTTGACTCGAGCCCAAGGAACAAGTTTATCTTAAAAAAATTTTCGCGGAAAAAAAGTTTAATATATTAAAATGATAAGGAATTAGTGGGCGGTGCAGGTTCGCAGGATGGATTCATTATGCAAAATTAACAACAAAAGAACTGGTCATAGGCAAAGAGATCCGGATGACATCCGTTTTGAGGAAAATTATGGAACGAAATGGTAAAAAAAAAGAATGCAAAATAAAAGGATGCAAGTTCGAAACACAAATGTATTGTATCAAATGTAATTTAAAATTATGCTTATCAAATTAGAGAAAAAATTAATAAAATTTCTAAAATCATCCCTTATTTCAAATATTACGTTGCGTTAAAAAAACATATTAAAAAGTTTTTTTAATTCAAATGCATTGAATTGAGGCTTCTTTAAAAGCTTCTTTACTTTTGGAACTACTTTCCATGCGTGTTTATTGGAAATAAATACACCTCGAGCAAATTTCTCTTACAATAAAAAAATCTGATTTTTGCCAAAGGGGAGCCCTTCCAAAAAAAAAATAAAATTCAAATGCATGCGATTTAAGCTTCTTCAAAAACTTCTTCACTTTTGAAACTCCTTTCAATGTGTATTTGTTGGAAACAAATGCGTTTTGTGTTAACCAAAAAACTGACTTTACCAAAACATAACAAAAAAATTTTTTTTGGCTCAAATATATGCTTAAATCGCTTCCTTTGGCAGTCAAAACATTTTCGCACATGGAAGGCAAGATTTTAATTTTTTTTTATTTTTTATGCTAATATATATTTTATTTATGCAGAATTTTTTTTTAACGACAAAAAAGATATTGCCCCGTTAGAGGGTTAAATCTTGGAAAAATAAATTTTATGTAAAAAATTTTTAGTTTATTTTTCATTAGAAGAAATGCGACTTCACTTCCCAGGCGTTTGTCTTTTTGTACAAAAGTATCATGTTTGTATGTAAAACTCAATCCAAGATATATTCAGCCTGATTACCGTTGGCGATTTTCGCTTTCAAGTTCGACAGTTTGTAATAGATTAAAGAACAATTCAAGTTTTTGTCTTTAATCTGTTACAATTTGTCGAACTTGAAGGCAAAAAAAGGCCAGTGGTAATCAAGTTGATTAAAAGATATTTCAATAATTTTAAAATAAATTTACATATGCGATACCCATATCATATGAGCAATTATATAGTTTACTAAAGTATTTTCCTTGTAAATCATAATTCAAGGTTGTCTGTCTTAGAAACTAGAAATCATCTCACTGTTTTGTCAGTCAGATACACTAACAATGTAAATATCAATCTAAAAAATGATGAAAATAAATTTGCAAGAATGCAAATTAATAAGATGCCATAAATGATGAAAATTCATCAAGTAGGCTTCAATATATTAATTGCAATAGAAATATTCCATGTTCCAATGCGAATAGTAGCGCGTTGTATTGGAACGTGGGCAGCATAATTATTAAAGATTCAATTGCACGTATTGTATCATCGTGTGTTCCACTATAATCGTTTATATTAAAATATTTTTTTAATTTGCAAGAAAACGTAAAAGCTTCATTAAGTAAAATAGCATCTGTAAATTTACTTAAAAATATTTCTCTAAACTTCCTGTTAATTGGCAAAAATTTAAGAGACCACTTTATTTTCATGGTCCGCGATTTTTCTTGTTATTTGAGCAACACCATGGCAAAGAAAGTGTACCACTTTGAACTACATTTATGCCAATTGTATCAATTACGCAATACGAAAAAAAAACTATCCAACTGACACAAAAAGAAACACAGACGTTTCAATATTATTTGAATAGAAATAGCAAAAGAGATGTAAAAATGCTGCAGTTACATTTAAAACCCAAATAAAGAAATAAAGCTGTTAACGAAACCAATATCTGCTTAAGCTTTCAAGCTGGTTTAAAGTCTTACTCAAAATAGCCAGGCTGTTACTACAATGCAAGTAAAAAATACAAAAATATTCTATAGCATACCTTAAGGCTGTCACATATCTAATTAAAACATAAGACTTAAGCAAAAAACGTGTCCTATCCTTGATTTTGTACATGATCGTATTCAACACTATTATTATTAAAAAGTTAAATATTAAACCTAAAAAGCTGTAACAAAATATTTGCTAAATGCAGAAATAATTATTGACTCATTACAAAATGCACCTCATCGTCCATAGTAAAGAAATATACACCGCTTATTATAAAAAATAGTGTTCAATAGTATTTATAATGTTATAAAAACAGCTCTTTAGTAGTAAATTATCAGCTTTGTAGCCTCTATTAAGCATTTATCATGCTCTTATAATAACAACTGCTGTCAATGTATAAAAGTTATTGTTTTATTATTCAAAGAATTATTAAGTGGTTAATTGAGTTACGTAAAAGGTCTTATGCAGTACTTGGTTCTTTGAGCCCTCTCGTGTGAAGTTTATAATTAATGTAGCACTTCAAAATGGTTTACATATTCGCAAATATATAAAACAACATAAGGAGATGTTTTGTTTTAGAAACCTAAAATACGTACTGATATTTATGTGAGGTACTGATTAAATGTTTGACCGCACCGTTATCGCTAATTTGACGAATAAACGCACATTTTAGGAACAGGAATACTATGCGTGCATGCAACAATTGTTTTATATAAAACATTAAATCTATTTCTACTTCTTTTCTGTGTCCAAAACATCAAGAAATATTCACTATTATTTAATTGTTGTCTTGTTTTAAAAATCGTTACAATCTCACAGGTTAATTTAAATGTTCACAAGAAGCGATAACCACATTGCCTGAAGTCGCATTTTCAGGTAACGAATTTTCTCTACAACGCAGAAGTATTGTATTCTCAATAACCATTAAATTCATGTTGCTAAAACAGTGCTTTTACAGCAGATAAAAAACATAATATGGAGTAGATCAGTCATAATGTCCCATTACATTAACAGCAAGCAACAAAATAAAATAATTAATACACAAGTATATGTTTTCAAACTGTTTTGTTACATCATAAACTTTTCTATTTGAAACTTATAAGTTAATTCTTTGCGATATATTTGATTAATCTTATTTATTTTGAAAGTAAAAATCGCATTAAAACTGCCTTTGAAATATTAATATGAACTTGATTATTAAATGTCATATTAATTATTTCAAACACTTTTGCATAAAATTATACATTCAATACTACGCTCTACTGAAAATTAGAAGAACAAGAAAAATCGTTTTACAATGTTGCAAAACCAATTGATTACATTTTGCATACACATCGAAGTGGTCTCGTTTAATAATTTCGTAGTATAGAAATAAGTTGTTACCATAATTTTTATCTAAGGGGCAAGTATGTTGTCATGGGAAGAAGTGACTAAAAGCAATCAGTCAAGCCACTGAGTTCAATTCTGTTCGGAAACGGAATAGCTTCAATATTTTAGCTCCTCAGAAAAGGCTAAATCATCTTTCGGAATGAAATCAGTTTTACTGCCGATTTCACAATGGCGACAGATTCTTTCTTTCATATAAAAATACATTTGAAATAAAAAAAGTTTATAAAAATTTTTGTTTTAAATATATTTCAGCTGGTGAAATTAAAAAAAAATTATTCCGAATAATTATTTTCTACCTTGTTTTCTGAGGAAACAAACTACGGAATCAATTGCGTTTCCGAACGGAATTGGAATCAGTGACATGTCTGAATATTGTAGCTGGTCTTTGTAAAACATATTTATCCCATTTGCAGCTTAAGAATCTCAGAAAGAATATAAATTCAATGTAGCATTTCATCGCATAAATTACATGCCAGAAAAGTATTTCCTCATATGGACGTGTGCCTAAATAACACAGTGATGCCGATATATTGTGACTGGTGTTAATAAATTGTAACAAAAAAAAAAAACAAAATACTCAGAACTAGTTTCTTTTCCAACACGAGTGCGCTCTATAAAAATTCCACTGGCAATTTCAAGCAATATTTTTCTTAAAACACTCATTTAATGTCAATATCAAGGGGAACGATGTTTGGTTATTTCATTTAATCTGGAAATCTATTCTGTTACAATTGATTCATTACTGTGTTTGCCACAATTTATAGTCATTTGTAAAAGCTCAAGCAACTCATTTTCAATTTAAAGCGCCTGTACTTTTTTAAATAGCAAAATACTTAAAGGTACAATTTATGTCAGTTTTTGACACAACAGGTCATCTGTCAACTACTGCACAATATTTAGAATACCGTGAAGACATCAGAAAATAAAGAACTACTAGTTATTGCATACACTGAGAAAGTACTGAGTATTTTTTTCTGCTGATTCTTTTAGGATTTATCAACAAAGAAAGAAATAAGTAGACTCCTTATGTAGCATGTGAGTACAAACCCTTTGCTTAAATTAACTGCAGTTCGATTCAAATTCACTTAGGAATTCATTCTTATTTCCTTTCTGTTTGTTTTTTACACATTTTAGCATATGGAGACCTCAGATTGGAGGATCGTCAGAATCGTGGTGCTATTCAAGTAATCAGAACATGACAATTAGTCCATCAAATGAAACTGAAATGATGCTCGTTCTTGGCCTTTCAGTCAAGTTTTCATATTTTCAAGCCGTAATATGAATAGAATTATGAAGGTTTAAATAAATATCAGATGAAAGTATTTATTAATTATGAAAATTCTTTTTTAGAAAAGAATGCTACATTATTTAAAAATTATAAAAGAAATTTCAAAAATATTACATGTCTTCTAGCAAAGAGGACACCAATAATTTTTTCGATCACAATGGATTTTCAAATAAAATGTTTGTAGGGTGTTTAAAATTCTATGCTCCTGGAATGTTACTGCTTCAATATATTTGCATTAAATCACAATTAATTTCTAATACATTTGTAATAATTTAAATGCATTTATATGTTAATTTAGTTTTGTTTCTAATTTGAAATCTAATTTAAATACACTTCAAACACACAAGTCTAAATAGATCTCATGTCAGCGGAGAATATTTTATAGAAGAATTGCATATTAAAATTTTTTCTTTTTCTTACTGTTGCACAAGTTGAATGTCAAATTAAAAAAATGTTACACATTTCAAAATTAAAAATTGAAATTTATACCCACATTCAATTGACTCGTAGTAACGAGGGTCTATTGTAATTTCCTAACGATTATTTAATGAGCTTTAATACCTTCAATTGTATTTTAATTATAAAATTTTGTAACTTGAAAATCCAATATATAATTCAAAATATATTAAAACGCAAAATATTTATTTACTTACAAAAATGGAATTTGCACAATTTACTAATTCATCTTTATTCATTTAAACCATACAAAGTGGAGAATGAACCGAAGTCTTCTAAGATTCCTCATCTGATGTTGAAAAAAAGTGTGGTATCTACCAAAAATTATATTGAGTAACACTCTGCCCTTTTTTGATGAAATCATGAACGAGTATCTCTTATATTTTAGATATAGAGTATTTTTACAAGATATTTGTTATACATACGAGTAGATAGTAGTGCTTTAGTCAATCTGTTACTATTTAGTATAATTGTCTATTTGTTACTTTCATAAAATATTCAATATACCACTCTTTGCTCCGGCTTGCAAAAGTATTTGCTATAAAATTCTACAGTAGGTCTTCAAATACATGAAAGCTCAGATGAGCTGTAAAGTTAAAAAAACTTTATAGTTGCGGAGGACTTCATCGAAATACCAAAACTGATGTATTTTGTTTTTTCACCCGTTTACAGTGAAATATATGCTGTAGGACACTTCTAAGCGTTACAAAGTGGGGGCAAAAGTCCTCTTTCGGGAATCTTCTCAACTACAATAGGCATGAGCCCTGGGGTAATTCATAAAACAAGCAGCAAGTTTCTACAAAATGGCGGTACGGTAGGGGGTGATTGGCCCACCCATACAAAGCAATTATTAGTTTTCCTTTACCTGCATGAACACAACACAAGAAGAGGTTTCATTTGAACAAATTTTTCTCTCAAATAGTATTAACAAAACTTTGAAATTGCACACGTTAAGTAATTTTGAAAACTAATTTTTGAACAGACCACGTATGTTTACGAATCTAACAAGTTAAAACAAATACTTACTTTAATTCGTTCTCTTACTTGTTCTTTATATAAACACATATTCAAAAATTCCCTGGAGCTGATCAGAATCGTTAATTATTGAATCAGAAGTACTTGAACCACAATATGAGTTTCAAATTGAATAACCATTAGAACGCTTGTGACCATTTCATATCAATGGCTACTCCAAGTAGAAACTGTTGGTTAAATTTAATGATCTGAGAGCTGCAAGCGGTTTAACTGATCTGCTAACCTTTTGTAGTTGACTCTGGTTAAGTTTGTAATTTATAATTAATTTGATGTAATTTTTGTTTGGTTACACCAACTGACTGCACTGGCAAGCGGCGTAATTGGCGATATGGCGACTGACTAAGCGTCCGGCCAATAAACAAATCCGCTGTTGCTTTCTTGTTTTCTTGCCCGTACAACAAGAAAAATGCTGCAAGATTGCAAGTTGACGTCAAAGTAATTTTGAAGGTTAACAGCAACATAAATTCTTCTCAGAAGAAAAACCATCATATTGATAATAAAATAATTGTAAAACAATACTTTACAATTTAATTGGCTGTTTTTTTTTAAGTTCTTTCAACTCAATTAAGACTTTCAAACAGGGGTTTTCCGATCAACATGTGGAAGTGTCATTCATTTTACATATGAATTTAGTAAATTAATATCTTTGTTAGACAATAATTAAACAATCAATTAAAACTGTCGATAAAAATACATAATAAACAGACACATTACAATAAATAAATGCCAAAGTTGAGTTTGAATTTTTAGTTCCTTTTGCAGAATATCAGTTTTATTTTATTTCTGAGGTAAGTTGTAAAATAAAAATATTCAATTAACAGATTAAGTAACGCCGCTTCAATTAAGCTGAATGCCAAAGAAATGTGCTGAAAGCGAAATAGTTTTCGAAGTTATTTTCTTTTACAAAAACTTATATTTACGATCCTGAATCAAGTGAATAATAGATTTTTGTAGAAAAATAGCTTTTTGGCGATTAGGGGTCAATATGTAACAATTTTCCTTTTTAGCTGGTATTTTGTCAGAAGAAAGTTCGCTTGTAGTTTTGACCCGTTGCTGTTGCTTGGTATTGTTATGTTTTACTTTTACTTTCCATTTGCCGTCCAAAAGTTACTATAAAAGAAAAATTTAAATTGAAGATCAGGGCTCCTATATATACGCTTTTAAAGCAGCAAATTTCCATCAGGTGAATTGTAAAAATAGTAACAGAAATGAAAATAATATTTATCTCCTTATCTCTGTCACCTAGAAAAAAAAGACACACTCACTTCAAAGAAGCCTAATCAATGCAACCTCCTGCTAAGTAATGAAATGTTTAGACCTCTTAAGCACCTTTAGTTTGTGTTAAATCATAAATAACTCCCAGATGAAAGAAAAGAGACTCTAAATGATTCCATCACGATTCTGCTACACAGTCACTTATTAATTAATTAAATCAAAACAAACAAAAAATGATAATTAAACAAATTCTTTGTTCACCTCAAACAGTACGTATTAGAATTTAATTACTTCCAAGTCGTTTTTCCTTTAATTATATTTTAAGACATTTATCCAACCACATATTCAGTGCTCCATATTAACGTGTTTCGTATGTGAAGTAGCAGTCAGTGGCACTCAGATACTGCTATCTATGCGATGTATGAATATTTATATTATTACTGCTGAAATACCCGCAAACATATGTAAATTCGCATTTAGGTACAAAAAAAAAACTTCCATAAAATTTGAATACATTTATGAGAAATTAATAAGGTTAATTGGTAACATTTGAAAATAATACAAATTAAATGCAAACAGCAACTGCAGTTTATAATTAAATCGAAATACGCAATTGGGTTGAGAATATAAGCAGTTCGAGTATTAAATAAATTTTTTCTTTTGTTTTATTTTATTTGTATTGAGGCTCCTATTTTCTCGGCAATAGTTTTTTATTTTCAAATAAAGCAAATAAGTGAAAGAGGAAGCATGTGATGCGACGTCGATACCAACTGTATCTTTTGTTCTAGAGATCGCTAAGTAAAACCTCCCAATAGAATATCTGCCGCAGTCTCATTTTCGTCCATACTTTACAGCAGAGAAGCAAATACACTGGATTACTTTTCCACCAACTAAAGTTTAGTTTTATCCATGTGATAGCATCCTTATGTGAACACGTTTCCAGGAACGCCTAGGCTAGGCCACCTATCTGGCCAAGTCGTCTGCTACTTAATTTCCCTGAGCAAATATCCAAGAGAAATTTTATGTTGATGGCCTCAAAGCATTGCAAATCAACTATAGAAAGAAACTTTTGTGAAAGAAGGTCCCTATGAGCTGCCTGGCTATCTGCGAAGACAGATATAAGCACGTCCTCGATATCCTTCATCGAGATTTACTGGAGCACATGTGTTGATTGCCGGAAACTCCACCTGGACAACCGTGAACCTTTTTCCCATCAACAGAAATAGTATGACTTTGGATTCACATACCCTCTTCAAATCCTTCCCCACAGTGAACTATAACAGCGGATTGTTAAATTATTACTTTTTTCTGTGCCAGCAATGGAGAGCCATTTTATTTGTTATTTTACTTCGAAGGCAAACTCCCCTATAACGAAGCATTGGAAAAATTCAAAATGTTTAAAAAAGTTTATAAAATATTTATCTCTTTTATATTTCTAAGAGTTTTTTAAGTTTAAGTTCTTTTTTATATAAAATTTTTAAAATATTTGTGTATATTCGAAATATTTCGCCACTCTCTGTAGTGGCTTCTTCAGGAAAATATTGCTTGTCCCTTCTTTCTTCAAAATCAATAATAAAGAAATAACAAAAAAAAATGTTGTTGTGTTTTTTAAATTTATCAATAGGGGTAGAAATTAGTGGAAATAGAACATTCGCTTTGCTTTCATATCACAAACTTCTACTATCACTAAAACTGAAATTGTCTGCCTTCAAAAGAAAAAACTAACTGCTTTTTCTCTTACCCAATAAACATTTAAAATAAATATTGGCTATAAAATATATTAGCAACTCATAAAATTGCAGCAAAAACACCCATAGAAACGTTATATTTACAACAACATGTTTTTATGAGGGTATTTATTTTTTAAAACAAAAAGTTTAAAAGAATTAAAAATTATTTATAGTTTTGGATATTTTGCAATGACAGCCGTCGTAAAAACTGCATTAACGCGATGCAAAACATAAATGTTTCATAACCCACTGAATGAAATTGTTGTTGCTTCAATAGAAAATTAAAAAAATAAACGCAAAATTGTTTTTTTAATTTTTTAAAATGAAAGAGACCAAAGGCAATATCTTCGTTTATTTAATGATGTTACAAAAAATTCTGTTAACTTGTAGCTTCTCACTATTTTTACATCTTTAAGATTTCTTTTACAGTCAAACGTGATAGATTTAACTCATTTGGGTTAATTTGAATTATTTTGCAAGTCAATTTCACAGGACAATTATGAAGCCAAGCAGGAGAAGAAGTTATTGTTCTGTTTTCTTTCCTCTGGCGATTGTTCAAATTAGGAATACTTTTGGCGTCGATGGTTTCAGCTACGATCCAATGGTCCATTCCGATCTGCTATGTCTACAAATCGATCCCGAATTATTATTTTTTTAAATGACTCAGGGCTGTCTAGAGAATACTTCCCAAATTTGAATTATCAGAGAATGAGATTTGCACAAGTTGGAGTAATGACTGATTCCTATCCAACCAAAACGTTAAAGCAGGAGCTAAATGGTTTGGATTTTTTTTTAAAGAAAAAAACTCAAAGTCGTCGACGGAAACGGAACTCGCGACTGACAGACTAGCATTGCTAGATCATGCCTTTAGAGTAGAAATACGGAGAGCCCTAATAAAAGTTATCACCAGATGGTATGAAAACCCAGAAATGACAAGATTAACAAAAATCAATAGATTTTTAATAATCAAAAAATCCCTAAAAGAAAATGTCAACGCATAAAGATACGGAGATCATCTGTGAATCAACAATCAACTCAGGTAAAAGTAATAGTCCCACACTGCAACAAGAAATGAAAATGCTCTAGATACACGAGCGATCACATATTTCTAAAGCTGAAGTTATAATTCATTTTTAATTAAACTTCTAAGTCTATCATGAAGTACTCCAACGAGCATTTGACTGTTCAAATGCTACACACACATACATTCAAACACACACGCTGAGTATTTCCAAGTAATTGTTACAGCTCTTTTTATTTGATTGCATTAATTTTACATTGTAACGTATAAATTGAGTTCATAGATAAAAATCTTTGGAGTACGAGCAAGACTACAAAACAGAAATAAAATCAGAAACATGAAACAAACATCACTTTTGCTTTCAAACACCCACTGAAAACGTTGCGGTTTCGACTTGTACTTGAACAGCTTTTGACTTGTCTTTCAGTGTTTTGAGATGCAATGGAAACTTTGCGAAAAGGCAGAGACACACACAAACACGAACAGATATCATAAATAAACACGGGCACACACAAACATTTAAATTTATGATGTGGCTTTGAAAGAATGATAAGTGGAATGGATGTTGTAAACAAATCATATCATCAAAAGATCAACTCGGATTTGTTTCTGGCGCTGCGATTTGGCTAATCCAAAGATTACAAATGAAACTATTTTTCTATTTTGAGCGAGTACAAGTTTAAATGCTTTTCCAATCGTGTATAACAATAAGCCAGCGTATTAATTACAACACCAACAAATTAATGCGCTTTAACACGGATTTAAATTGTATTTTGTATTTAATGTCAACGATTTTTTATTTTCATTTTAGAATGAAATGGTGAGATGGGTGAGTGATTTTGAGTGACGGATTAATTTTGATTTTTAGAATAAATATTAATTGTTACTAAAAACTGCACAGTGGGCTCTTGTGTATCAAAGATATTCATCTACTGTATGACAATAGAGAAATAGTTGCCGGTTGGAAAAAAATATATGTTCTTTAAAATTAAATATATTGCACGTTTATATACAAAAATTAATTTTTGTTGAGCCAAACATTATTAGACACCTTTATTTTGGAATACGATACTTTTTATTTCTCAATTCGTTTTAAGCCCGAATTTTTCATAAGGAGTAGAATATTTAAAGTATTACCACTCTTGAAGATGTTATTAGTCAGTAGGAATAGTCAATTTAAATTTTTTTATATATTTTATTTTCACTTTTTTTTCCACAGCCATCGCTTGCTGGAATCCAAAGCTTTTTTGTAATGTATGCCAATGCAATTGAGCTTTGAATTTAGCTAACAATTAACAATGAATAAGATCATCGCGATCATTTAGATCTTTTAATCAATAATCGATTAATCGATTAATTAATATATACGTCGTCAAAAAAAATTTTTGAACGTAGGAAATATCATGGGCTCATTCCTTTCCTACATCTAAAATAAAACTGAAGCGTAACTATATCTATGCAATGTAAAGTTTGTAATATTAACTATGCGGCTGAATTGAGCGCTCTTTGGTAAATGATTGCTTCAATTGCTGCCTTAGCTGTTTGGCGACATTTGCCATGCCTTCATCATTCAAACCGGGCGAAAAAAATTAATTCACAAAAATTAATGACTGACTGTGGAGCCGAACCCACTACTCACTACAATTAATGTGTCAATCGTAACAATATTTTTCTTGCTGTGAAATATTAAAAAAGATATAAAAATAATTTTTAATACCATAAAAAGTTTATTAAATGCTTTTCACATTGAAGTGAAATTAAAATATCCCAGTTTTATAATTTTAGCAGGCTTTTGCCATAAGTAGATTCACCCATTGCTAGTCTGAACGTCCTTTATATTCTATCTTATATTAATTAATATATAGAGCATGAGCTTCATTATAAAAAGTATTATAATGTCGGCTGAAGTAGTAGAACACGAAACTATGAAGCGGAGGGTCGTGAGTTCGACCCCGCGCTGAGTCATGATATATTGTGTTGAATTCTTCTGATCAGCATTAGTGCGTGGTTGTGTTAGTTTTTGCCAGCCTGTTTCAGTGATGAAGGCATAGTCACTGGTCACTGAACATAATTGCCAGCGACTGACACTATCAAAAGCAGAGTAACAGCACCCACCTTCGTCGGCCCTGTAGCAAAAATTAGCCGGCGAAGTAAAAGGTTGAAATAGCTACAAAAAAAAAAAAAAAAAAAAACTGTCTATCTTCTCATTTTTCCTAATCTGTCCCCTCAATACTATCCCCTCGTTTTCAGTTCCGGCGCAATGCATTGCATATATAGGGGTCATTCCCTGAGTGATGGTCCTGCTCCTAAAAAAAAAAACAAATAAAATTGTTTTTTTTTCTCTTTTTTATGGAAAGTTCCCACTGTGCATTGAAATTCTATTGCTATTGCAGTTTCTCAATCACATAATAATAGTGCAAATGCAATAAAAATTAAAAACAAAAAGGGTACGAACTGCATCTAAAATGCTTTATTTTAATTTTATGAAACATTTGCGTGCATGTCATTAAATTAAAATATATTTTTCAAATTAATCCATCCATATGAAAGGTTATAAATGTTAACCTTCAAACTGTATTTTCTAAATACAACTTTAAGATAAATATTTATGTTCTCACCCAGTAAAATATAAAACAACAATTGTATTATTGGCCAAATAAAGTTTAAGATTCTTTACATCTGAAATGCGATTCTCGGTTTAAAGCAATTTGGCATTTGCATTATGAAAACTTATTGGTATTGATATTTATTAGAACATTAGCCTTTGAGTTAAAACACAAATTATGCTATTTAAATAGAAGCAGTATTTCCGACAACACAATGAAATAAGTGGGGGAGGAATCCATATTTAAATTATTACAATATTATTAAATTGTTGCAACCTGTGCAGCCTAACACATTTTTTAAAAATCAAATACATTCTCTTTTCCCTTATGGGAGAAAGTTAAAGTTATATAGCTCATATAAGCTGGTTGCAATAGTTTTAATTTAGGTCATGCTCTAGAAGCCTTTCGTAAACAATTTTCTATAATTTACGAATATTTAACACACTCATGCAAATATCTTGTTATTAAAATGATTCTACATGGAAACAATTCAAATACACAAATTGTTGGTTGCAGTGTTGCTTTTGGGGTATGCCATCACCAGCACGATTCTAATACCCGTATTTGAAATGCTAAAGCCCTTCTAATTTTGTACTATTTTTTTTTTTTGTAAAGCATATTGGTAATACGCGAACAACTGGCTGAGTACTTCACTTATATATAAACAAATATCGGTATTTCTTTTTACTAATTTTATTATTCTGCTCTCAAATTCAAACAAATTGCACGTATTGCCTTCAAGTAGGAAAAGAGAGCAGTATGATGTGCAACGTAGTCATGTATGGATGTTTGTGGCGCGGGCTGCACTGCAGCTACACATGCAACGTTGCAACAGCATTGCTATTGTCACATCCCATTATAAAATAAAACCGAAAAAAATTCATTTATTCATGTATTTGCTGGAAAAAAATTCTATTATCTGTGGGGCTTTGCAGGAAAGTAGAGGAGTTAATACATTCCAGAAGAAACCTTTTATAACTTTATATTGTACAACATTCATCCAAAGTGTTGTCCTTCCAAATAAATTAAATTAACTTATTTTCATCCATTATGAGGAAAACTCTCTGTTATTTACTTTAAGTTTGAAAAGGGCAGCAGACAGCCGGCAATAACTAACACAATCATGCTCTATTGCTAATCACATGTATTCAACACCATATACATGCATGAGCGCGGAGTCGAACTCAGAACTTTGGACGTCCTATTCAACAACAATCTCCTGCTGAGAACGTAAAGGAATTAAATTCTCATACACGAATCTAATACAAAATTTTACTAGAATTCACTTAATTCACAAATCGTTAATGTTTAACTGGACTGGCAGAACAAGTCGAATCGTATGTAGCAAATCAATCGTTCAACACATTTTACAACTCCAATTATGATTTATAAGAAAATTTTGACATCGTTGCTTTGTCATTCAATTAATAAGAACCAATTCGCGATCTTGATTCAGATTATGCAATTTATTAAGAAAAAAAAATTCATTTAATTTCCTAAGCTGGTGGATACTTATAATTTATTAAAAATAAATTGATACAAATATAAAATGAACTAAATTGAAATGAGCTTCTGAAAGGCATGAAAATGATTGCATTCTTTAGGTTCGCTAAATCTTAGAAACAAGTACACAATTAATGCCGCACTAAACTGATCTGAACTGAACGGCACCGCATTGTTAAGTTGACAAAAAAAAAGTGTTTGTACAACATCATCTTAAAGGTTCGGTATGAAAAATACATACAAGCTTTTGTTTTTTGTTTTGAGCCTAGATTTTTCAGTATTACACATAAATTTGAACGTTCACAATAAACATTTTAAGTTTGGCATACGATAAAATAACATCATCATACAAAACTAACGCAGCATTTTACTTCGAAAATCTACACTTTTTCAAAAATTGAAGAATATTTTCGATAGAGAATTGTTTTCACGAATAAATGCAGTGAATTGACAGAGCGACAGGCAGCCAGACAAGCAATTTAATCGATGGATGGGCATGTAAACAAACAATCCCCGACTCACAAAAAAGTGGAAATAAACAAATAAATACAAAAAAAAAACCAAAAATAATCATACAATCATACAACTTTAATATGTGATCATACACGTACCCGAGCGAACTCATACGTGATGTGTGTAAATCTGATGTGTGTTTTTTGTTGTTCAGTTCGATGTACAAGTATTTGGCAATTGTATCAATGAGATCAATGTTTTATTAATTCAAGAGTATTTGCGAAAACAAACTTCAGCAAAAATATTGTTAAAAAAAAATTAAAAATAAGACTAGTGCAACTGTGATTTAGACTGTTGCTGTGTGTTGCCAAAAACTTAAATACTCGTGTTTGTAGAAGATTTGAATGCAAATTTTTATTGCTGCCTCCAAAAATTTGAAAGTTCCAATTTAAATTGTACAAGTTTTGATTTTGTGTATTTCAAGTGACTTCTGTGTTCAGAAGGAGAAACAGAAAAGTAAAGGTAAGTTTCAGTTTAATTATTAATCGATATTGCAAATATGATTTTATGAACTTGTTAATTGAACACTCCACTCGTACTCGTATATGGTTGCAGACATCGTTTCCTTTTTTCGAAATTAAAAACTATTTTTTGTTACCCTTTATTATTTATTACTCCACAAACATAATTGTGAACTTTTACCTTCTGTTGAAAACTTCCTTTCTATTTGCAACAAAATTTCTTTCCTTTAAAAATGCATAAAACTTTTTTCCACAATTTCTTCAACCGTTTTTGTTGGATAGTTTTTCTGTCTGCAATATTTGTCTAACACTCTGTCTGTTATGGTTCGGTCTGGTCGCTCCAGGTAATATTCTCGTGAATTTAGTGGCATAATGCTTTTGTTTCGCCCTGAACTTCACTTTCAGCTTGCCTAGTGTGGAAAACTGTTTGGTTTTTTTATTTAATGTTTCTGCATTTGTTTTACAATCAACATGCAGTATGTTTAGTTCAGCAGCAGGAAAGTGACACAGTTCCACAGTGTTTATACATATTTACGTACATGTAAAGGATTGTACAATTCGCGGCAAGGCTGTCAGAAATACGTGTGTCATTCGAAGTGTCATTTGTTTAGGAGGGTTTTCAAAGTCAGTGTACGTGTGCTTGATATTCCGAATTTGCCAATTCCATGGCGTTCGCAGCAATCGGGACGATCTTACGACTCATTTTTTCATATATTGCATTTGCAGCTTCTCCGCTGACCATTCACAGCACCGTAGATATGCTGGTTGAATGCCAAGGCAAGGATATTATAAATTAAGTAATAAAGGGTGTTTTTTTGTAGCGTGTAGCAAGTTTAAATCATTATAAAGCAAGGATATATATTTTTAATAACAATGAAACGGGCTTTATTGGAAAGAAAATTTTATGAAATTAATGTTTAAATATGATTTCTGCCATATGGTCGCCACAGCTGGAACACCAATTTTCAACAAGTAAAGAAATCCTCCATAAAGTGGAAGGACATAACCCCAGTTGCTGACAACGGCAGCGAATCGATTGATTAGTATCATCTTCAATGCTTTCCTGTATAGCGGCTACAGTTCTTTCAGTGCGCACAGTAACAGTAAATGGGGTCAGAAAACGATATATTCTTTAGTCTTTCTATAGTCTTTCAAACTAGCCGCTCTGAAAGACTATTATGAAGGCCCATAAAATGGAAGCAGTGCACGATGAGTTTGACGAATAGAACAATTATTTTAATTAAAAATTTCAATAATTTGCACGCGTTGCTCTGGTGTTGTGACACTCTAAGAAACACGTTTTACTAAGATCACGCGACTCTCAGAATTCGATCACTTGCAATTTACAGTTAATGTCCATACATTTATTCAATTCTTGCTCAAATCAGACGCCAAATATTAAGAACATAACAATAAGAATATGTTGTCTCTCTAACATCTAATAAACAAGTGCACAGACGTATTCGAACGTTTATATTTATGTACATGCGCCAACAGACAAATAGGGATATTTGAATTTTTCTTTATGTTATGCATATTTACAATAAAATTCCTTCAAAACGATGTATGATTCAATAATATTAACGTATCATAAGATGCTTAAAGGTGTACCACAAAAACATGTGTGGCGATATTACTGGATTTACTAATTCCACAAATGTTGCGGTTACACAAGAAACTTGTATTAACTTACTTACATCGATGTGCATATTAACACTTAAACATGCCAAAACATGTTCGAAAAAATCAAATATGCAGTCAATAGCAATTCCAGCACAAATTTATTTCAAAACCTAAAATATCCATAAGAATTGCTCAGACCACACAGGAAAAAACATATAATTGCATATTTCTCGCTTCCATTGTTGAAAAAGTCATCCTCATGTAGAAGCAGGCTTCTTCCAGTTGGTCTAAACTTAACCTCTTTAACGGCTGTCTGGTCAACTTTTTACCTGTTGCTGCATTTCATAACCGTTCATTGCATTTGTTACCTGCAGTACCAAAGTCATTGTTACTGCAATATTTCTTAGTTTGGATTTCGTTTAAGATTTATGTAAATTTTTGTGTTGTCTTTCTTTTTTTTTCTTTTTTGCATTATTTATTTCAATTATTACGTTTATAAGTACAAGTATTTTGGCCATTTCATTGTCTGTTTGTGTGTTTGGTTTACGAGTACATTGAAAACATTTAATTCGTGATTGGCTGGCTGTATTTGTTAGCAGCATGTTTTTTAACTAAAAAAACTTTTTGATATTTTTTATTTGTTTGTTTTTTTTTTTGCGTGGTATTCATGGATCAATTTCCGCAGTATTTATTGCAAAAAAACTCAAGTTTTTTAATTGGCTTTTGTACGCTTTTAAATGCGATTGTTTTCTCGAAAGCCTTTTCAAATTTTGTGGGAAGATTAAAGTGTTGAAATCAATAAATTTTAATTAATAATTATTTTTTTTTTATTTTAGGTTTAAGAGGTTTATTTTGATTACAAATTTATGATATTATTGAATTTTAAGATTTAAGTCGTGTGTTGCTTAAGATATTAATAGTGTATTGAAGACAGGTATTTTTAGAACAAAAATTCTTTAAAATTTGGTGTAGAAGAATTTCTGAATTGTGCAATGTTCACTTAGTTTAAAAAATTTCTTCATGTTTACCAGATGTAATTAGAGCTGCTTTGAAAGACTTATTTAGATGTTTTTTGCCAATTTTTTACATGTTGCCAAACACCTTTTGTTTCGACACCTTTTTCAATTCGTATGCTATTAGCAAAAACATATCTTGTGCCATCTCTCCTATACGGCTGTGAAATCTTTGCCAATTGTGACTGCAATGACCTAAGAAAACTTAAAGTTGCTTATAATAATATTGCCCGCTACATTTTCCAAATAGGCCGTCGTGAGCATATTTCATTTTTTTCTTATCAAATTTTTCATATCAAATTCGAAAATTTTCTGAAAATCAAGTGCCTTATCTTCCTGCATAAAACCATGTTGTCAAAACAACCATCGTACTTATTTAACCGACTTGTATTTGCTAGGTCAAATCGAGGAAAGAACTTAATTCAGCAAAAATACAAGAGTCTATTATCTCAGCGACAATTCATAATTTACACAATCAGTCTTTGGAACACCCTACCTAATTATATTCAAAATATAGGCAATGCCAACACATTTAAAAGGGAGTTATATAAATATTTTATATAAATTTTTTTATATAAATTATTTAGGTGATATTTTGAATTTTTACCCATATCTACTAATCCATAATCTTGGAATCCTTAATCTTTATATTTATATCCATATATGTTAAATTTATTCTATCATCAAAAATATTTCACTAATGATTTATTAATATTTATTCTTCTACTTTTGCTCTTAAACTAAATCACTTTTAAATTAATCGCATATTCATTTCACACAGTACTGTTGTTACCTGTAGTAAAGGGCGCCGTGTTGCAATCCCATATACCATAACCCCATATTGGCTTTATAGCACTTTTTCCTATGCTATAAACCCATAATTTGGGTTTGGGGTTATCGCACAAAATAAAATGCAATAAAGCCAATATGGGGTTATAGCAATGATTTTGTAGGGTGTACGAATTAGCCCCCACGAACGGTTATAAATTAAAAATTTTTTATTGATTTCAAAAAAAAAAACCCAGCAGAAAATTCAGTATGCCATGAAAAAATAGTTGTAAGGGATTGATTTCGATTATTTTCAAAATATATGAAAAGTTAAAATCACTTATATTGCGCATTTCGTAAAAGGGGAAACCATAATTTTGCAAAAAAATATTATAATAGAAGGGAATTTTCCCTTGTACGAAAAGTTAAAATCAGTCATACTATGTTATTTCTATAAAAAGGAAACCAAATTATTTTGTCTTTTACAAAAATATAACAAAATATATTTATTCAACAAAGAGTATAATATTCAACGCAATAAATTAAACTCAATACAAAATTCACCAAAAAATAATCGACAAAGAAAGAATTATACGTTTAACAAAATATAACTACGGCATCAATAATAACCAATATGGGGTTATAGCATAAATTTCTAATTTTTAATATGGTATTATCTCACTTGTTTGAAGGAAATAAGCCCATATGGGACTATAACACATCGCTGGTGCTATAAAGCCAATATGGGGTTATGGTATATGGGATTGCAACACGGCGCCGTAGTAAAGTATTACTTTTTCACTAACACTATAATTTATAAGATATTCTATCTTGTTGTGTTAGATAACAAATATAATAATAAATAAATAAATAAAATATGTAAATATAACGAGAATAAATAAATATTTGTTATTTCTATTCTGTGAGAAATCTAGTCAAAATCTTTCAAGTGTGTCGAAGCCAATTTAGCGATTTAAAAAAAAAAGTATTTTCAGGGTACTCCAAAATCAAAATTTTATAAAAATTTGTTTGAGCTTAAAAGATGAAGACACACAGCTAACGAATCAATTGCTGAAATCCTACCAGATATGAAAAAGTTATAGGACATTAAGTGGAAATCCCTTCATTTGGTTTCAACTATTTTCGACAAAATTGAATAAGACTCCAGGGTTTATTTAAAAATAGTAATATTGGATACAAAACAATTTCCAAAGCGTACTGTGAAAATGTAAATATTGCATGTGGAAAGTGTTGAATAAACCAACTCTAAATATTTAAAAACAGAAAATGAGGTCTTTATATATAATTTTTCATACTTATATTTTTCTCATACTTACAATTTACTATTTTTGTTTGTGATACGCCCCACACTGTGAATATTTTAAAATTTTGTAAAATATTTTTCGTTAATGTGTGGCATGTGTGATGCAATCCAATTAAATCAGGAATCATAATTATTTAATTTTTTCAATAACCCCACTGTGCGACACTTATCTATTTAGTTTCTTTATTCCATTCATCCAAAGAACACTGCGTATATTTGTTCTACGGAAAATAGAACTTAAAAATATAATTTTATTTTATTTTGTAGAAGAAACCAGACAAAACATTTCACACAAAATTTTACTGCCAAAGTTTGTTCAGCCATAAAAAAGGTGCCACACGAAATAATGACTCCAAAACAATAATGTCAATAAAAATCATAGAGTACAAACTCAATTTCAAAATTGAATTTGTTTAGCCATAATAAGATCTTTCAAATACCAACTTCGGCATCAGACATCAATTTTTATTCGTTCGAATGGAATAAATAGCAAAACAGAAATCTAACCACACAGACGTTCAAATTAAACTTTTCACCTTTGGTAAGTAAGACAGTTTGGAGCCATTTTTGCAAGCGGTATTACGAGATTTCCTTTGCAGGCAACAACTGCATGCCATTCATCATAAATGCTGTGAATGAAAGAGTTACAAAAGAAATAATAAAGTTTGATTGTTGACTAAAACACCAGCAAATGAATCTATCAAATAATAAAGTATTTAAGCGTGTAGCTTTTTATAAGTTTTCTCGCTTTATTACTTGAGTGTTTCAAAATTTCGGGCCTTAATTTTCTACATTGTTGTTTGGTTTGATTTGCTACCAATTTCTATCTGCAAAAGGCTAAAATTGTGCCACTGGCTAACAGATATTTAACGATCCAGCAAGTAATAGCTTTTACTTGCACAAAGCGCTCAAATGCCTCGTTTTGTTTTTGTTTCTGTTTTTATTTTTCTTGTTCATTTAATATTATGAAATTTCGTATGGTTTTTCTTCTTCACTGAAATCATGCCAAATTTAACATCGAAAAAAAAAACACTGAAAAGTCCAGTTTGGTAAGACCCTCTTATTAATGTTGTTTTAAAAATTTTAAATTTGTTTTCGTTTTTGTT
Organism: Linnaemya tessellans; assembly: GCA_951800035.1. Lineage (NCBI taxonomy): Eukaryota > Metazoa > Arthropoda > Insecta > Diptera > Tachinidae > Linnaemya > Linnaemya tessellans. The sequence goes on from OX637535.1 coordinate 1,562,783, forward strand.
TCGTTTTGTACAAAATTTGACATTTCCCAGTGACACAATGCTAAAAGGAGCTGCTGAGCCGGCTACTTGCGACTTGTTTATTCAGGCCAGACATAATATTTTTATTAAAACATTTTCTTAAAACAAACTTTAAAGTATTGATAGAAGTTGTATTGGAAAAAAATAGTGTAAAAAGAAAATGCTTACAAAATATTGGGAATGTAATCTTTTATAATTTATAAATATTTTCTTTCTATTATGAAACACACTTGGATTTTTAACCCTCAAGAAGTCATGAGCATGAGTATTTATAATTCTTGTCTCGAAATATCTCATCAAAATATTGTTAAAAGGGATAACTGAACTGCGTTCATAGTATAGAAATATTTCCAATTATTTATGAGTTTGATACACGAATATTATCGAAATATAATTAATTTATTCACATATTTTTGGAATAAAACAATGCAGCAAATATTCAATACAATTTTCAATTCACTTGTAACTAAAATTCCATTAAACTTTCACGTCTTTACTTAGTAAGAAAAAAAAAACAAACACAATCAGATGTTCTGGAATAACGTCAAAGTCGATGAGAGAAGGGATCTCCAATTTCCTTTCTTATACGGACTGGTCACTGCGATAAAATTCTTTAAAAAACTATACTTTTTAAAAAATTTCCATATTGAAATTATATGTAAAAGAATCAAAGAGAGAGCTTCTAATTGTTACAAGAAATCGATACACACTATACAAATTTTGTACCATTTTCTTCACTCTTTCGCTAAATAAATAATACAGATGTATCATTCTTTTAAAAAACTATACTTTTTAAAAAGAAAATTTCCATATTGAAATTATATGTAAATGAATAGCTCATATCTCACAGCTGCTCCTCTGAAGAAAGTCAAAGAGAGAGTTTTTAAGGTTTGAAAGAAATGGATAAAATCTTATATCATTTTTTCACTCTTTCGCCAAATAAAAAATATATATAGTTCTATATATCTCCTCGTGGTATCGAATAGAAAAGAAAAAATAAAAGCAGGGGACCCATTATGGTATTCGTTGTCACTCGAAATTGGAATGCTATTTAAATTCAAATCCCAAACGGTATTGAATGCGATAACTTCGCTCTCTTTTGAGGATCAAGTGCGATGCCACCAATTTTTTGCCGGTATTGGAACGATTCATTCTTTAATAAATACAATTAGGCCTAGTTTTCGAGTACTTGATCACTACCAAAGCTGTGGAAGTAACATTCTGTATTTAAATAATCGAGTGTTGCTCATTAGATACAAAATAGTTAAAAGCAAATTATTTACAAGGGGAATTTATGGTGACTGCATAAAAATGTGAAACGGATTCAGATAATTAATATGAGAACATATAAACAGCATAAACTGGAGCATGATGACAGCATTCTGATGTTCAAATGAAATGCCAAAGTTTTCAAGTTTGGCAGTATGACAATATAAATAAACTCGAAGCAAACATTTTTATGGTGTTAACTTGTACAACGGGATTGATTAAGGAAACTGAAAACTTAATTGACTACAAACACTGGTTCTATTAAAAGACGAGGGTATTGGCTCATTGATAATCAAATTAATCAAGTTTTGCCTTGACTTTTACTACTCCCGCTTGATTCATTAAATCCGATTAATAGTTGACTAATTATTTTGGATTGAAACCACATTTGACACTAGATAGTTGTGGCTCTAAAGCTACTCAACTAAATTAGAAATCTCATTTAAAAATAATTCTTTTTCTTGGGAAATTTAATTAAAGACCAATTAGATTTTCTGTTCCAATTTGAGGGTTAATCTATGAGCAAAACTGAATGACATCTAGACAAAAATATTAAAACCTCATGGAATTGGTTTTTCCTTGTGTTGAACTTATTTTGCCACCTTCACAAAAACCTAAAGATTGTTAAAACAATAAGTTCAAATAACAAACAGTCTTCTTGAGCACCTTAATTCCAGTCGTGTTATATTTTAAAAACAGTAATAAATAATAATTTATTGCGATTAGTTTTTGCATTGAGTGTGAGTAGCAGCAAATATTCACACTCTAGTTTTCGTGATGCAATTCGAAATGTTTGTGTGAGTGCGAAGGATGTTTGATCAACAGGTTTTGCAGTGGCTTGAAAGAAATTCGCTTTTGGAAAATTCATTTTATTCATTAATTTTATTACACAAGCGAACTAATTAGAAAAGTGGAACACTGGCTTATGCAACTTGAAATAAAAGTGTTGCGCATGTGAAAAAATGCATAATGGAATTCTCCTCTTGCAATTTCAACTGCAACAAGAATCATAAAACTTCTATTATTTGTTTTGTACGCTATTGCGGTAATTAACTCAGCCGTATATAATCTGGGAAATATGTCAAGTTATTGCCGACTATACGAAAGAATTGCTGGTAATTGACTGTGCGCTTATTCCATAATTCTTATTAATATTAATAAGCATTTTGACTCACAGTAAAACATTAACTAAGACTTAGAAGAGGTTCAGCTCATTCAATATTTTTGAAAAATATTTCAATAACATTTTACTTATGAATTAATTTAAAACAGAATTTATCTGACACGCAGAAAATAAAACTCGTTGCCAGAGTTCTTTGGATATAATTAATTTGCAAAATCTGTTGTATGCTTCACTTAATCGTAATGGGCTTCATGAATTAATACGCCAAAAAATAAAACATTTTTTATTAATTTTATTAAAAGAGCAGCCTACTTTTTGCACTTTTTAAGGATTTGTTTGTACGAATATGTATTTTCTAAGATCATTTGTCTTTAGATAAAAATCAAACGAAACAAATTTTGACTAGCTATTCGCTTGCAATTGTCTGGATTATAAAAATCCAACATAAAAAGGTCTGCCGGAAAAAGGTTTTTTCAGCCTAAAGCTAAAACTTTCATATTTTCTCACATGTACTTATTAGTAACTTTATAACTTAAAGTTTATATCGTACTTATGTACAGCCGTATGTGTGTGTGTGTGTGTCTTTAAAAGTGCCATAATGTAATGCAACACCATTTAGACTCTATGTAAAATTTCAAGGAAATCATGTTGGCACTAAAATAATAAAAATTGTATCAAACTCAACATGATCATGTCAATTGATGAAATTTAATAATAAAAATTTTTTGCTTCCTTATGCCACAACACGATTGAATGAATGCAGAGATTTTAATCTTTCTGGGAAACACTTCTGAACACCTCAATTTAAATTGTAAGCCTTAAGAAAAGTACACAGTCACGGGTATTGAATGAAGGGTCACCCCAACTGAACCTTCAAATTGAAAAAAGGAATGGTTTTACACTCTAAACATTTTTCAAGATGATTATCAGAGCTAAAGTAACTGTGGTAGCCACAAATTGTTGTGGCTACGTAAACACGTACGATTGTCTGTTGGACTTTTCTTTGTTTCTTTTTCATTTCGGTAACAAATTGATTAAGTTCCTTTACTTCGACACAGAAATCACGTCAAATTCGCCAAACTAGACAACACAGACAGACTCTCAGCCGGCTGACCGACTGAGTAACTCCGTTTGACTGGCAGCGAGTGTGAAAAATGTTTGTTAATAATTTGTAAAACGTTTCATGGAAAATTGTTTAACGTGACTAAGAAATAACGTGGCAAAATTTCACTAGACAAAGAAACCCAAAGAGCAGTGGAAACTAAACAAAAGCGTACAAAAAGTGTTATATTTACAACAAACAGTGCCCAGCCATCTAGAAAAGGAACAATTTCAATCTATTATAACAATTTTTCTATTTCGTTTTCTTTCTTCTTATTTAAAATTTGTTTCCCTCTTTTCAGCAATTTTTATCAAAAAAAAAAATGTTTCAAATGAAACTCATTTTATCAGCCTTAACGATGTTGTTGCTGCTCTTTTTAGTAACGAGGAAATCTTTCGGCTTGGCCAATCCTCTGCATACGGAATATTATGCAAACTATCACAATCGCCCAGATGATGATGATAAGGTATGTTGCACATGATTTTCTATTTGTTGCACAACACGCTTTGATTTATTACATATGAGAAGCACACAAGTTCATCAACTGCACTTGCAATTCATATATTTTTGTTTTTAGTTTAAATCGATTACATATTTGAAAGCACAAAAATGTATCTTCTTCGAAATGAATAGATTTTCGGTTAACCGATAAATATGAACAACATACTTTTTAAGAAAATTAAGTACAAAATATTTTCTAGCTTTGAATTTTACAAAAAAAAAAAGAATACCATCAGTGCCTTTATTAGGGTGCAATAGCTTCAAGAGCATAACAAAACTTTTTTTAAATAAAGACGGAAGCTCGACATGAAGGAGATTTTCTACTTTGGCATTTTTAGTTTCGATGCTCCTGTAATCTGGCTGTGCTTCAATTCAGCGATTTTATAAAAGCTGAATTATTGCCTAAACAACTTAAGGCAAATGTTGTTCAGTATTTAATGTTCTTTTCTACAAAAAAATGCAAATATTTTTCGTACTTTTCAAAGATAAATTACCGTATTGCACCTTTTTAAGACACTCAATTTACCTGAAATTTGTTTTTCATTCCTTAGGAAAATGCACTTTTGCTTTAAAACCGAGTTCAACTAGTAATTTTTAGAAAAAATTAAAGAATGTGTTACACGTTTGCAGAAAAGGAAACGTCGTTAACTTTCGCAACATCCACTTTGCATAGCAAGAATAATTTCAAAAATTTAATACGGAAAACAGTAGGTTGCTCCTCGCTACTGAGGGTGGTTGCATTGCAAATGGGTTCTGTGGCGTTTATATTTATATTTATATTTTTGCAACAGGACTCGGTTTAACAGTTGATATTTCCCTTTACTGGGAATTGAAAGATTAAATTTTGTATTTCCATATAATATATACATCGAGCCGTATATATGATTAGATTGTAATCGCCAAGCTTGTTTTATTAAATGATATTTTGAGTTGTAAAAAATATATACATATATAAATATAAAATTCTATAAGAGAAATTATTAATAAGAGTCTTATAAAACCAAAGGTTTGTATGGAAACTAGGCTTTTAATCTTTGTTAATTTATTCAATTTATTCCAAGGTGTTTGAAATATTGAAACAAAATAAAACTACCGATTGGTGAGAAAATATAAAAAGTGTTTTATTTTCAAAGTCTTAGACCTAGGGCCTGAAAAACACAATATGAGAATTTTAATATATAGATAATTTAACAGACAAATACAAAATTTTTGATTATCTTCGATCAAAGAGGTTGTTTTGCTAGATCCATATATTGAAAGGCTTAACTGGTCATTGAATTTTTCATAGAATTCAAGAAATTGTTCTGTGATGCTGCGACAGGAAAGTCGAATTAGAGATTTCCATCTGTGCTTTATCTAAACATTTAAGTATGTGGAATAACTCTCTCTCTCTCTCTCTCTGTCTCTCTTTTCTAATCAATTTCAATGGAATAAGGAAGATGCGTCACGGCAGCATAATTCAAAAGTTTGTTTTTAACGCTTGCAGTCTATGCAACCAATGCTATTTTTAAAAAAAAGCATTATAGGGATTTTCCCACTTTAAATTGCATTATTGAAATGGAAAATGGAATTTTTCACCTAACACAAATTTAGAGCCAAGTCAAGTTCCAACCGAAAATGGGTAAGACTTCGAACCCACAATAAACAGTTTATAATTAACTGATGCCAACATGCGCATCTTTCTCAATATTTTTGAAGTTATAAACTTAATCCTTTCCTTTGTTGGGGTAAAAGTATTTAAAATAATGAATTCTTATGGCCAAAGTGAAAAAAATAGCTTTTATTCCTAAAAAATTACTATGAATTATGAATTTAACGAGTTTCTAATTATTTTTACAATATGTGAATAAAATGTACACAAACATTTCATCAGAACTTTTATAAACTCAAAAATATTTTTATTTTAATTTTATTTTTTCATTTCCAGCTAAATTATAAATTTCACTATTTCATCGATCATCCGGCGAGCAAAGTGCACATGATGCATTTGGAAGAGCGGCAAGGTGACCAAGTGCGGGGCCAGTACGGTCTGCTCGAACCCAATGGTATGGTGCGCATGGTCCATTATCAAGTTGTGGGCAACAGCGGCTTCCACAGTGTGGTGCAGACAAGAACTCCTCACAGCAGAACACACATTCGCCTAGTGAATCGCCGTCAGCCGAAACTGCCGCTAATATTGCAACAACCGGTCGCCAGTGTTCTCTGATTCAATAGAACTAAGATTCTTAATGATGGCAACAACGAGCTTAAAAGCGTAACATTTTAATAATTTTCGCGTTGTATTTATTATTTGTATCACGTTTCGTTCCTTCTGAAACGTCTGTCGTTATTTCATTTTATTTGCGAGCGCTTGAATTTATTTCATCATCCATTAACGTTTTTTTTTCACTTGTGATAAGTGTGAGAATTTTTTAAATTTTAGGCATCTCGGCAGTTAATAAACTTCAAATTTTATTTTTATTGCAAATTCAAAACAATGCTGATTTTATTAAATGGGTTTTGGTTTCTTTACAAAATCGATTATGCATCAACGTATTTGCGTTTCGGTTGAATTTTTATAATTCATTTTATTAATTATTACGAAAGTGTTAAAAAACTGTAAACAAAAAGATATAAACAAGAAAGAAGGCAGCAGTGCATTGACCAGTAAATCGTTTATTGTTTCGTTAAAAGCCAGCAACAAAATGTAGTAATTAGTACTTATTTATGCATTTTTGCGACTTGAGCTTTAATTTATAAACGAAAAGATGCGGGAAGTAAAAACATTCTTACAAAGAATTGTTTGTTTGTAATAAACCTTTCATATTCGTAATGTTAAATAAAATACGAGTTTACGCGAAATTCTCAAAAGTTCCAAATTTATTTTTATACGCAGCATTTATTTTTTCACCAAGAGCTCTCGCTGGCTTGTCACAAGCATGATAAATAGTCAAGCTAAATAAAATATATTTTGCTTTGAAGCTTTTAAACATGAAGCAATCATGAATGAATGGGAGAGCTTAAATAAAAAACAATATGTTACAAAAATTATAAAATCATGCACCATTTATTTCGCAATCATGACGTAGTAGATGCTATTTAATTAAACTGCGGTGAATTGTATATATTTTTACAAATTCACACCATATTTAACGTTAAAAGGCACCACAAAAACAAAAAAAAACTTTTGACATAAAAAATGTTTTCAAATTTAACTTTTATTATCGGCTATAAAGATAATTAAAAAGCCATCTCTAGATCACCTGCGGTCAAAAACATAAAAAAAATATTATTTAAATATTCATTTAGATTTAAAGCAACGAAATCCACTGCAGAGTAAAACCTCTTCACAAATAAATGTTAGTATTTGTATGGAGATTTTGGAGTGAGTGATTTTAGAAAAAAAAATTAAATTAATTCTGCAGTTTATAAACGGATAGTTCGAGGTTAATAAAATTTTATACTGCATCTTAAGGTTGCGAAAAATCCAAGCCTATGCCAAACTAGTGCTTTTGGTTCGATAGAGTACATTTTTTGCCGACAGGTTTTTTATCTAAGAGCCAAGAATTCTAATTATTAGGAACTACATGACACTTTCCCAGTTTTTCACAGAAGAAAATAGCCTGCCGAAGTCGAATCGATTTTTGTAAAAAATTTTTCAAGAGCTAATTTTTGGAACTCATTTGTGGCTTTTTTTAGAACTTAAAATATCATATCTGAAATTGATTTATTATATTTGATTTAAAATACATCACGTGCATAAATTACTGAGAAATTCCTTGGAATTCGATTTAACGAACCAGATTGCTTCACAATAAGCAATAAGCAGAGTAACAGCACCCACCTTCGTCGGCCCTGTAGCAAAAATTAGCCGACGAAGTAAAAAAGGTTGAAATAGCAACAAAAAAACTGTCCATCTTCTCATCTTTCCTAGTCTGTCCCCTCAATACTATCCCCTCGTTTTCAGTTCCAGCGCAATGCATTGCATATATAGGGGTCATCCCCTGAGTGCTGGTCCAAGATAAAAAAAAATAATAATAAAAATTTTGGCATTAGTTTTCTCAAATTGCTATCAAAATCTGTGCTCTTACGTATGCAGCAAAAAATATGTTTAAAACTTCTCTTAGCATATATGTGATTATCGATAGGACATCTTATTGTCCACTCAATTGAGTGTTAAATATGAATCCTTTTTTGTTCCGAAATTTCAGTGGAAATCTGGGGAGTCTATTTTGCAGTTTGAACTGAAATAAAATCAATAAAACTTGTGCTTCCTTTCTTCTTATATAAACACTCACATAGATTTTGTGATACACTTACCGGTTCATCAATTGTAAGGAATCATATATGAAGCAAAATGTGTCTTCGTGTAAATGTGTAGAATACAAATAAGGTTATAGTTTTCGTTCGCTTAATTTAAATAATAATTAAATTCTTCTGGTTTCTTGACCTCTTTTCAATTATTAATATATTCTGATAATTTTAAGCTTAAGGTCTCTTTATTTTAATTTAATTCTTAATTTCAATATTTCGTCACTCCCTTGTGTGACTTCTTGAGGAAATTAATTATTTAATATAATTGATTGATTATATATAAACCCACATATTCACAATATTTAAAATGGGTTTGAAATGTATTTTATTAAAAAGTTTTCATACAAAATTTTCTTAAAATAGATTTCAAACAAATTTTATTTTTTTATGAATGCTGGGAAAAATAATTAATTTCCTGAAGAAGTCACACAAGGGAGTGACGAAATATTGAAATTAAGAATTAAATTAAAATAAAGAGACCTTAAGCTTAAAATTATCAGAATATAATAATAATTAAATAATAATTTATTTTTCTTGACAGTGGAAATATTGTTAAAAATAATGGTGGTAAAGTAGGCAGATATTAATGATGGGGCTGTTGCGAGATTAATTGATTTGCCTTCTACAGTGAAATATTCATTAAGACTATTACTTTTGCAAATATTATTCCAATGACATCACTTGGGTGAAAAAAATAGATTGATTATATCCGAAGTGTGTCCATTGCAAATAAAACATTATCCTTGCAGAACTTGCGCATACGTACTTTTCTTCATGCACCTGAATTATCAAAGCAGATCATAACTGTAACGGACTTCTCCTCTACCCACTATTTGTTTCAGTTCGTTTTTTTATTGATTATAATGAATCATAACCAACCAAAAATTGTATTTTAGAACTTTTTTCCGTTAAGGCATTTTGGATTTCAGGTGGCGATATGTGTGCTTGTTAAAAAAAAATAAATTTAAAACACTTCTATTACAAATAATATATATCTTTTATTTACAAACTAATTTAAAAATACTTTTTGTAATTAAGAATTTTTTTTGCGCTTTCGTATTGTCACGTACCAATAAAAATATGGCAGTTGAGTTGATGTGAACAGCAATCTGACTTTCAGACACTCGTACAATTTAGTATATTTTATCTCTATTATTTGAGCATGTTTAGCCAAGTGTTTAATAATAAGCAAATATATAAACGTAATAACAATAAGAAGTCTAATTGATAAAAATTAAAAAGAAATGTTCAACTTTTTTTAGACTCGTCCACAGAATTGTCATTCAGTTGCTGTTTCGGTTGCATTGCGGCCTTATCTTTGGCATACACATGTTTGGTGTATGATTTGAAAGACATTGAAGTTTCCACCGGAGTCGTTGGGGTGCTGCTGGACTGGAGAAAAGAACTCGTTTGATTGTTAGTGCCTTCACTAGACAGACTTGGCTGATGAGATATTTTGTCATTTAACTGCGGGGAAGGAGCGGTAGTTGTGTTGTCGCTGGGCTTGAATGGAAAATTCTAAAAGAAAGCAATTAAATTGTTGAGAGATGATGGTAAATGGAATGAAAAGGAGAATTGAATTGAATGGTAGCGATTTTATTTTTGGCTTAGTACGAGTGAAATCATGATTAGGGATTATTCAAACAGCAGGCTGTTTATGGAATAAAAACACCGCAGGATCATGGGGAAGTATTTTTACAAAAATTATATTAAAACCTTTTTATTGTTTTTGTTTCGGAGTTTTGCTTTTGTTTAATGTGTAGTTTAACTTAGAAGCTAGAAATTTTGTTTCATTGGAGAATATTATTATAATATTAATATTAATAAAGCCATAAAATAAATAAGTTCATATAAAGCTTCACTGAGGCAGAAATATTTTATAACTTTGAAATACTCTTTTTCAAAAGGTGCTTTTTGTTTTTCATACAGAATACAGAAACGAAAATTTGAGAGGAGAAAAGCTAAATAATTTTTTGTTTTTTCATTGTTTAGAAATGACGGTAATTATAGAGTCTTACATAATTAAGTGGCACGTATTTGACCTTCTCGAATGCCTTGAATTTTTTCGTTTTCATATTGTATTTGCCTTGCAACTTGTAGGGGGTTTTCTCATGTGGTGAAAGCGAGTTTGGCGCTGTTGTTTGCGGATACTTGTTGGCTGAAGTTGTAGATTTTGCGGTGTTGGAGTTCGGTACTACAGCCACATATCTGGTGCCGACATTGGGAATATATTGAGGTGACAAACTGGCGACTTGTGGCGAATTATTTTGCTGATAGAAGGTGTTGGCATTTTGTGGTGTTACAAGCGTGCCGTAGTTTTTGTTGCTGCTAGCGTTGGTGTTGTAGTTGACGTTCGTATTGAGACGCTGTTTAGGACGTGAGGGTGGTGGTGGCACATAGCTGGTCAATAAAGAACACACGGAAAATAATTAGTTACGAAAAGCAAACAAAAATTATTAAAGGTAAAGTCTGCTTTGTAAGTCTTTTGTTCGCTTTGTGTGTTCGTGAAAACAATAGCTGTAGAACTAAAATTTTAATTTTAATGTTGTTTGTCTATTGAACTCAATAATGATTCATTTCGTACATAAATTAATTAGTCATAAAACAAAGTAATCAAATATAAGACATTTTTCCTTCCAGCTGTTTTATTGAAATTTAACAAAAGCTGTAACAAATTTCAAACCTATTGCAGATAAAATTGCAATAAAAATTTTTTCGGCACAGTTTCACCTAAAGTTACGGGCGTGTGTCTTAAGTCTTTTGTTCTTCGCACTTGGCAAGTATATTTATTAGATACGCGCTTGTGTCTTAAGTCTTTTGCTTCTTTGCACATGGCAAGTATATATCTTAGAGACGCGCGTGTGTCTTAAGTCTTTCGTTTCTTCGCGCATGGCAAGTATATTTATTAGAGACGCGCTTGTGTCTTAAGTCCTTTCTTTCTTCGCACATGGCAAGTATATTTATTAGATACGCGCTTGTGTCTTAAGTCTTTTGTTTCTTTGCACATGGCAAGTATATATCTTAGAGACGCGCGTGTGTCTTAAGTCTTTCGTTTCTTCGCGCATGGCAAGTATATTTATTAGAGACGCGCTTGTGTCTTAAGTCCTTTTTTTCTTCGCACATGGCAAGTATATTTATTAGATACGCGCTTGTGTCTTAAGTCTTTCGGTTTTCGCACTTGGCACGTATATTTCTTAGAGACGCGCGTGTGTCTTAAGTCTTTCGTTTCTTCGCGCATGGCAAGTATATTTCTTAGATACGTGCGTGTGTCTTAAGTCCTTTGTTTCTTCGCGCATGGCAAGTATATTTATTAGAGACGCGCTTGTGTCTTAAGTCCTTTCTTTCTTCGCACATGGCAGTATATTTATTAGATACGCGCTTGTGTCTTAAGTCTTTTGCATCTTTGCACATGGCAAGTATATATCTTAGAGACGCGCTTGTGTCTTAACTCCTTTCTTTCTTCGCACATGGCAAGTATATTTATTAGATACGCGCTTGTGTCTTAAGTCTTTCGGTTTTCGCACTTGGCAAGTATATTTCTTAGAGACGCGCGTGTGTCTTAAGTCTTTCGTATCTTCGCACTTGGCAAGTATATTTCTTAGAGACGCGCGTGTGTCTTAAGTCTTTCGTTTATTCGCACTTGGCACGTATATTTCTTAGAGACGCGCGTGTGTCTTAAGTCTTTCGTTTCTTCGCGCATGGCAAGTATATTTATTAGAGACGCGCTTGTGTCTTAAGTCCTTTCTTTCTTCGCACATGGCAAGTATATTTATTAGATACGCGCTTGTGTCTTAAGTCTTTTGTTTCTTTGCACATGGCAAGTATATTTCTTAGAGACGCGCGTGTGTCTTAAGTGTTTCGTTTCTTCGCGCATGGCAAGTATATTTATTAGAGACGCGCTTGTGTCTTAACTCCTTTCTTTCTTCGCACATGGCAAGTATATTTATTAGATACGCGCTTGTGTCTTAAGTCTTTCGGTTTTCGCACTTGGCAAGTATATTTCTTAGAGACGCGCGTGTGTCTTAAGTCTTTCGTGTCTTCGCACTTGGCAAGTATATTTCTTAGAGACGCGCGTGTGTCTTAAGTCTTTCGTTTATTCGCACTTGGCACGTATATTTCTTAGAGACGCGCGTGTGTCTTAAGTCTTTCGGTTCTTCGCACTTGGCAAGTATATTTCTTAGAGACGCGCATGTGTCTTAAGTCTTTCGGTTCTTCGCACTTGGCAAGTATATTTCTTAGAGACGCGCGTGTGTCTTAAGTCTTTCGTATCTTCGCACTTGGCAAGTATATTTCTTAGAGACGCGCGTGTGTCTTAAGTCTTTCGTTTATTCGCACTTGGCAAGTATATTTCTTAGAGACGCGCATGTGTCTTAAGTCTTTCGGTTCTTCGCACATGGCAATTATATTTCTTAGATACGCGCGTGTGTCTTAAGTCTTTAATTTTCCGCACTTGGCAAATATATGTATTAAAAACGCGAATGTGTCTTAAGTCTTTTGTATCTTCGCACATGGGAAGTACATATATTTAACAGAGACACGCTACTTACATATACGGGTTGGGATTAGGTATATCGTTGCTCAAGTTCTCCCACACAGGCGCCGGCTCTCTAAACGGTGGCACTGGTTTCACGGTGGTCCTTGGAGTCGGTGGTATAATGGGACCCGTATTTGTATTCCACTCCACTCGTATGGCCGTACAAACACTCACAAAGCAGGTAGCAGTGACTAGTAAATAATTTAGGTTTGAAAGCTGAAATAGGAAAACAGAAATCTATTTAAGCAAACATCAAACAAGATGTCTAGACATAAACTTATGATTTAATGCCGCTGGCAAAAACCTTAAAATAATATTGTTTTAAGAAAAAATATTTTCAAACAGTGCATTAATATTTCTATTGCAACAAAGTAGCTGCCAGTTTTTCGTTTAATTATTAATTTGCAAAATTTTTATCGAAAAGTATTGCTTTATAACTTCTGCATTTATTAAAATGTAAATTTGACACAAAATTAATTTATACAAATGGAAATTCCATTAGATAATTCAAAAATTTTGTACGGTTTTTAATTTTTTTGTTGTGCTATTTTTCTAAAAGTTATTGAAATTATTTACTAAAAGAAGATACTGGCAGCGAAGGTGTAAACAACTTGTTTGCATGTTTGTTAAATTTGCAATCATGCAAAAGTTATTGAAGTCTGGAAAGCTTCATATTATAATATCTTACTCGTATAAGTACATGGATGCATGCCAAATACAGCTAAACAGTGGGTCTATTTGCACAGATATCATATGAGTATTAGAAAATATTTTTCCAGCTAATGGTCTTTAAATATATTAAACTGAACAATACAAGTAGGCATTTTCATGATGTCGAACGTGACCGTCGTAATAAAACGGATTTTACTTTGACCATAAGCATAATGGAAAACTTTTTTAAATTTCAAGGTAAAAAAGGTACAAAGTCAAAAAATTACAAAATCGTTAATTGAATCAATTTCAGAATTTTAACAAAGTTTTGTTCGTTACATATTTCATGGAATGAATGCCAAAGATGCTGAAAATGAAAGAAGAAGTAAATAATGCTCGTAATTCTAGAATGATAAAATTATGTAAATAAATATCTTTTTTTTTCATAAAAATAAAAATGTTGTCAAAACAAACTGTTCGTAGAAATTTTCTACGCATGCCAGAAAATGTTAATATAAACCCTTGGCATTGCAAATGCCCACACTTAGAACGGTAACTAACCTAAACTGACAATATTTAAATCACGCCACGTTAGTGTAACATAAGGCACACATTTCTTTCATTCACTGAAATGTAGAGGTTGCTTTGCCTCTTAATAAGTTTAATATTTTTATAAAAAACAAAACTGAGTCTTAGAAACCTGCAATATTTTGTTTGTGTTTTCCGTATAAATTTCACTTTCACTACATGATTTGCAGAATTAGCCCCAAATTCTTTTCATCGGCTCTTCAAATGTTTCTATGAGACAATAAATATTTTGCTCCTATATTTTGCAAAAAACTCAACTTTTATCAATTAAAATTAAAAGAAAATATGAAAAATTTTATTCAAACATTTCTGAGGAGCTCAAACGAATTTAAATTTCGTGTGAAGATTATATTTCAGACATTTTCAAAGTGTACAAAACAGTTTTGAAGAAAACTCAATTACTTATTCACTTTATTAATGATTGTGAACAATCTTGATACAATTAATTGAAAATTCTTATATTTAATAAGTTAATAACTTCATTTCGAAATCCATTATTCATTATATCTTTTATAGTAATTAAATGCCACGATACCATAAAATATATTTGGAAGCAAACGTTTCACAGGACTGTAATGAAATATTAAAGTAACTTGGAAAGCTTGACTTGAAATAATTGTAAATCATTTGGCTTTTTGCCAATTGCGCATTATTTGAAGCACGCGGGTACAGGAGTATTGACATAATAAATGAAAAATAATTTATTATTTATATTTATACGATTTGCGATTTCAAAATCAAGGGAACAAAGTTGTAAACTTGAAATCAAATGTATTTAATTACAGATGCAAACAAATGTTTGTTTTTTATCGTATTATAATTGAATAAAATATTCATAAGAATATGTGAAGCAAAAAAACAAAGTAAATTAATTATTTGAAAGAATTTTATTAGATCAATTGAATACATGAAGCAAAAAAGTAAATTCATTATTTGAAAGAATTTTATTAGATCAATGTGTAAAACAAATTGTGGAAATAAAATGTAGAAAACTCTTTTTTGTCTAAAGCAGACATGACACAATGTTCAATGCGATACATGAAAACATTACATATAGCTGAGGGGTTTTACACCATTTCCTTCCTTAGAAAAGCAATTATTAAAAAGTTATTTTTAAAACAAATAAATAGACCCAACAACAAAGGAAGGATATGTAAATAATTTACAAGTGAAAAGAGCATTAAAATAAACAGCACCGCAATGCGCGAATAATTCCAACTGATCTCGTTATTTTTTATATATTCAATTTTATATTCTTTATAAAATGTACAAAGGACTATTTTACAGATCATGGTAAAAGAATACTCTAAAGGACATGGTTTAAATATAAATCTCAAATCAAGCTCAAACCTACAACAAGTTAAGATATTCAAAATGTTATCATTTCCAATTAAATTATCTTAAGTTGAAGAGTGATCATACAGCACATGGTGTAAATTCCATATCTTTTCCACATGGTGGAATACATCATTAAATTGTACTATTCAATCAAAATGCCTAATAAACTTTAATACAATATTATTAAACAAAATGAAAAATATGTGTTAGCGTTTTACATCGAATCATAACAAACCAAACAGCGCACTTTGGAATAAATCAAATCATGGGAAGCCTTCTCTAAGCGTTAAATATTTGCGGTTTTCATTTAATAAAAAAATATTCAAATGTGCGGTGGTGCATATTTATTTGCATATTCATATAAACATTTAACAGCTCCAACGAATTTATATTTAATTAAGTATAAAAGAAACTATAATTTATTTGTTAAACACGTTTTCGGAGTCTTACAAAATCCGTTTAAAAATAAAAACGTTAAAGAAACGTTTTTCACAAATATTTTTGCATGTTATTTGTATTGAAATACTTTTTGCCTACTTCCAAAATAAATATGGGACTACACTATCACCTTTTTAAGGGATTTTTTTCTATAAAAATCCATGTTTTTTATGCAAAATACTTCTTTACACCTACAAACTTCACTCCCAAGAACATTTACTCTCTATAACTACCGCCACATCATTTACTCGCAATACTTATAAGTGGAATAAATAGCATTTTGGACCTACAAATAGAATTTAGCTTTTTGGCGGGGTGTCTGATAAGCCGGAGTAGTACAATAGCCAAACCAAAATGATCTTTAAATCCGCCATATTCTCCGGATTTAGACCCTAGCCTTTAGAAATGGCTCTGTGGAAAAAGATTTAGCTCCAACGATGAAAATATTGACCAAACAAATGTTTATTTTAAGGACCTCGAGAAATTCTATTTTTTTGGAAGGGCTACAAAAACTGGAGAAACGTTGGATTAAGTGTATTGAGTTAAAAGGAGATTATGTTGAAAAATTAATTTTTGTTTTGCAGAAAGAAATGTGTTTCATAACACCTGGATCAAACAGTCCTTCCAAGAATGATTTAGCATTGCCAAGATATCTTTGAATCCAGTTAGCGGAAATCGAAGAAGGAACTTCAATGGCAAATCTGATTACAAATAAAGCACACGATCGAAGGTAGCTAATTACCTACTGAGAAGATTAACTTGTGATATAATTTTTTTTCTATTAATATTTTATAACGAAGGCAGATCATAAATGAGTTCCAATACGATCAAATAGGCTGAATATCATTTAAGAGGAATGCTTTCGATATAATTCATAACTTCAAAAGGCACCAAATGTGTTTCTAATTCACAGATTTTTTCCTTATTTTAATATTGAAATCAAAATATTTGTTATTTAAGTATTTGATTTTCACTAATTTCCTTTTAAGTTCTTAAAATGTTCTAATTCTGTTCCTTAGAAACAAATAGAAAGTTCGTGTTCTAAAGCACTAAGAAAATGGTGTCGCTGTTCACACACACACACACATACACTTGAACAAAACATGTGGTAACACTAACAATGAATATTCATTAACAAGTTTTATTGCAAGCTGAGCAAAAAATAAATAAATAAAAAAAAACCTCAAATACATCAAGCCAACTAGCCCGACCAACTCTGTTCAGTAGAAGAAAGAAACAAATGAATAAAAACAATAAAGTTTTTCACTGACACCAGGTTACTAGTTTAACGCTTGCAAGTTAACATGCTGTTTGCGATAGATGTTGCATAAATTGCAGCACCCATCAATAAGTAACAGAAACAACAATAAAAATTAAAAAAATAAATAAACATGAAGCATGAAATTGTGAACTGAGAAAAAAAGTGTGCAATTGAATAGAAATTGTGGAAGATAAATTAAATGAAAATGTAAAAACAAAAATTTACAAAAACACATAAAATGTAGATGAGAAACTCAAGTGTTTGTTGGAATGCAATTGATGAATAGCTCATGATGTCATTTTGTTGTAATTGAGTGAGTGACTGACTAACCGAATGGCTTACTGCCAGCCTTTACACGTTTTTTATCACTTTTTTTTTGTTTTGTTTTCAGCAGTAATTGTTAAATAGCTTAATAATTAAATAACAATTGTTAACAATTTTCTTTATTAAATACTTGTACGAAACCAAAAACCAAACAATTGTTTATGGAAAACTAAATTAAAAAATAATTGTCAATTATTTGCGATAACTTGAATTATTGTGTCAAGTTCAATGAATGATTGGAATGAATATGGCTAATAAAACAACGTTAGTTTTCAATTATTGCTCTTAATGTACAATAGAAACAAGTGACAACAATAAACAGCTTTAACAATATTTTTTTAATTAATTGCACTTCAAACATGCATGTACGAGTACATACAGTCGAAGGAGGAATTTACATTTGAAATTGGCACTGGTTCTTTGGAAAATTCTTGGGTTAAATAACGAGAAACGACTTAGGCGACATGCTCTGTTTAGCCAGTCAAGTTATTCAAAGTATTTGTATCAGCTAGAATTCTTTTAAAAAAAATGATCTGTGTCCAATCACATAAAAGCAAGTGATAGCTAAAGTTGTTGTAAATTCCATCAGGAGTCAGGAAATATGCACAAGTATTGAATGAACACTTCAACATTTTTGAAATCGAACTGATGCTCTTAATTTTACTATTTTTTTTAGTTAAAATTTCTCTACAAAATATGGCATAATATTGAGAGTATAGATGAGGAGATAGAAATTTATTGGTGCCGTAAATTTTTGCTGCAATGCCGACAAGGGGAGCTATTAGACAAAATGTCAAAAGCTATCGGTTATGTTCCAAGGCCAGTGCTGTTATCCGTCTTAAAACAGGCCAACAACAACGCGAATAATACGGACCAGAAAAATTAAATTCCAAATTCATGTCTGAATGCGGAATCGAACCTGGAATTGAACCTGGAATCTTTGGCCCACAACATAATATATTTTTAAACCTGTGGTATTTTATATAAAAACCATTAAAATTCTAATAACAAGAGTCTGTGTAAAATTGATTTAAATAAAAAACAATGAAAACATGATATAGACTTTAATTGCATTTTCATACAGTAAAGCCCGGTTATAACGAATTGACAGTTGTAATGACCTAATCACCAAGACAATAAGTTTTGGTAGCCATTTTCATATAAAAAAAATTGTTATAGCACCGAATTCAGTTACGAATGCATCGAGTCCTCTTTTGCTACGAATAACTTTTTGCTGTCACACCAAATTTTATTTCAAGTTTTTTCCTTCTGCATAAATACTTGTAGCTTTAAATCAAGGAAATATAATCCATTTAATTTTTTTTTCAATCAAAATCCATTATCGATAACTTTCCATGCATTTAAATTCTTAAAGACAACGAGCAGTAGGCCATTTCACAATTCAGCTTTCACAGTGTTTTATTATAAATAAACTATTTTCAAGAAACAGTTTTTGTTCTTCCACGAGCATGCAAAAAGCACCAATTGTTATGACCACTGCTAAAATTAAATGGCGTTTAAAATTAATCACCGTTTCATCAGCCTTTTCAAATACTATTTAATTGTATTTAAAAATACAACTAAAGCCTTTCCAAAAGCCATTTTAATTTTTGGTAGCATCTCATTATTTACGGCTGCTGCTTTTGTTCCAGTATACAATCTTTAATAAAATTAAAAAACTTGTAAGCCTCCAAAACATAAAGGCTGAATCATAATTATTTCAAACGTTTTTTGTTTTTTTTGCAATGGACACGAGAAGTATTAGATAACAACGAAAAAAAAATGTATGGAAAGAAGCACAATTTCAAAGCAACCATTTTTATATTCAAGAGAGTGCCCATTTTCTATTACTGCACTATTTGTTGCTCCAAACGAGGCTCCTATTGAAAATTGGGGAATGTGTACAGCACAGAGAACATGAATGGGTTGAAGTAATCATTTGGTAAATTTCAACAGGCTCAACAATGTAAATGCCGATATTTTATAATTAAATTCATTAGTTGAATTGGGGCAACTGCAATGGCGATGTTGAGAGATGATGGTGATGCATGTTGAAAAACACTTGCTGCTTTCAAAACAAGCAAGCAGTTAATAAAATATATTGTCAAATAACTGAAAATGGTCCGCAGTTATACAACCTTCGTCGGCCCTGTAGCAAAAATTAGCCGGCGAAGTAAAAGGTTGAAATAGCTACAAAAAACAACTGTCTATCTTCTCATCTTTTCTAATCTGTCCCCTCAATACTATCCCCTCGTTTTCAGTTCCAGCGCAATGCATTGCATATATAGGGGACATCCCCTGAGTGCTGGTCCTACTCCTAAAAAAAAAAAAAAAAAAAAAAAAAAAAAAGTATTTCAAATAATATAACAATTATTATTGCAAAACTCCTTCTTTGTTTGTCAAGTGAACCACTGCGTGCTTATGAAAATAAATGTTAGCAGTTCAGAATATTTGCTACGGCATGCGTAATTTCGAATCAAATAACATCAAATGGAAAATAGTTTTGTCAATTTAAATTTATTCGATTCTCCAAAAAAAACACCCTATGCAAATTTAGTAAACAACTATTTTTATCATTATTTATTACTACAAGATGATTTATTTTAATTCAACTTTATGACTGTATTTAGAAATTTAATTAAAATCTTAAGTTTAAAGCATTTTCAAGGTCAGACGAAAACGTGCCGGCTCCATGTGTCGTCTTGACCAAATCTGTGCTTAAAATCACGAGCACTTTTATCAGTTTTCAAGATGCGACTGTTTTTTTATATTTATTATTATTATTTTTTTAACATCCGTTAATGCATAAGAAAACTGCAATTCAATGACTGCTTGTATATTAAAAATAATTATTTGCTTTGAGACCGGCAATCTTGCATGCAAGAGAGTGTTTACAAAATTTTGCAACATCTAATAATTTATCATAAACGAAAATTTAAACATTTAAATAGCGTCAAAAGTTTGCTTTCAATATATTCTTGGCATCTATTTGTATATTTCATTTAAGTTGCTTAAAAAATCTTTACAAACAATTTTATTTATTTATAAATCCAATGAATGCCATCATTACCAAGACGCTCACTTAAGGCTTTTGTTCAAGCGAAGTTCTTTTCAAGAATAATAAATTGAATGCTTTGCACAAAACCGCAAGTACTTGTTAATTTTTTCCCCTTCCTCACCGCCGATCATTAGCAATTATCTTCAACATACTCGCACATATGAGCGTTGCATGTGTGTGTATGTGTCATAAATCCATACTCGTATAATCGCAAAACTTCAGCATTATTATTACGCAAAGTTTTACAAGTCTAAGTATTATTATCATTTATATATTTAAAATAACACTTTGTTTAACTCCACTTGACTGCACTTGTACTTAAAGTTAAATATTTGAAGACAAAGAAAAAAACCGGAGAGAAAAAGCAACAACTGCTGCGGTAACCAGCAAAAACTACACTTCAATTCGCGTAATTTGACATAAAGCATGTATCACGTCTGCCACACGACGACAATCAAGGTCGGTTTTAATTGATGACTTTAGTGTGAAATAAAAATCGTTGAAAAATTTTATATTTGGTTTAACGGCGATAATTCATACAAAGTTGTTGCTTGGGTTTCAAAAAAGAGGAGGAAAACTCTTGCTAGAGAAGAGAAACTTTTTTGAATTATTTGTCAAACCTTGAACTTACACACACACACACGAAATAGATAAGACTTTGTGGCGAAATTTGCGAAAAAAATATTGCCTTATTAAGTTCGTCAGCAGCAGGCACTTGATGTTAAAAACAATAAATATGCAAATTTACAGTAAAATCAGTCAAAGGAAAACACAACAAGATTGCTGGTAATCTGCCATGCAGAGTGATTTAAAAACATTGAAAGCCATTAAGTTGCCTTTAAATAAAGCTCAGCTCATGAACTTTATTTACATTTATTTAGGAGAAGACTTGACTTCCATTCTTATGTGCTGAAATACGGCGGAAATAAAAAAACCGTAAAACTCGATATTATTAACTGAGAGGAAACGCTACTTCGATTCACAATTTCTGATAGGAAAGCCTCCTTTTGCATATTGTAACGCGACATGACCTCGCAATGGGAATGTATTTTTCTTATGAAATACAGTAAATCTCTGTCAAGCAGCATATCCTCGCTTTTTCCTTCTGCTTCATACTTGCAGCACGACAATCATGTGGGTGGTCCTGCCGAAATAAATTTTGAATATGAAAGCAAAGTGTATGCCGTCAAGCGTTAATTCAGTAATTTCAAGAAGAAGGTAAAATATAAAATATTAAAAGAAAAAAGTTGTTATCCGAGATTTTTTAATCGCCTTCACGTAATGATGTGAACTTTTTTTACTTTCATCATAAAATAATTCTTTATATTTCATGACAACTAATTTTACACATGAGTATGACTTCTTAACTTGAAGGATTTATTAATTGTTGTTGCAATATGCATAGATACGCAAAGGAAAAATTTTATGTTACTTAGGACTGCACTCATCTCCAGCATTAGTTAAGATTCATTGCGAATGAATATTTTTAAATGAAAAGTTATCCGGGCGATAAGTGTTGCGAAGGCTGCTCTAACATCTCGTTTGAAAAAAATTCCAAATTCGTGTGCTTTCAAGCGGGAAATGACCATCACAATTGCACATGAACACATATTTACATAAGGTATTTATGAAACGATTTTCTACTATTAGTTGCATTTTTGTGTAGAATAAATATTTTTGATGCCAAATTCCAAAGGACTATAAGCAAAACTTGTCAATATCATTAAAGTGTCTAGACGGGATGATGATTTACAAGCATTTTTTATAGCATGGGAGAAAATGTTTTAATATGGAAGACACCGGCGACACTTGATGGAAAATCCAACCAATTTAGATGTGTTTTTTTTTAACTCGGAACAGCACTCAGCGGATGACCGCTACATATGCAGTACATTGCGCCGGAACTAGAAAGGAGGGGATAGTATTGAGGCGACAGATGAAGAAAGATGAGAAGAAAGGCACTTGAACCTTTTACTTCGCCGGCTAATTTTTCGCTACAGGGTCGACGAAGGAGAGTGCTGTTCCTCTGCTCCATAGTACACGATTGTGTCAGTCGTTGCCAATTATGTTCAGTGACCAGTGCTATGCCTTCATCACTCAAAGAGGCCGACAATAACTAACACAATCACGCAGTAATACTGATCAGAAGAATTCGACACCATATTCATTACTGAGAGCGGGGATGAACTAAGGACCCTCCGCTTCATAGTCTCGTGTTAAGCACTTTATCCAACAGCACCCTCCTGTGGAATAATTAGTGTTAAACACACATATACGAGCTTGACAGCATAACCAAACTCCTTAAGCTGTCCTTGATCCACTCCTTAAATCCTCATAGAAATGTAATAAAAACATATTTTCAATCGAATAAAAAATATGTTATGCGCCTCCCGATGACACCATGTTGACATATGAAAATTTGTTTCCAATAAAATAATATTTACATGCTATTGTGCGGAGCTACAACAAAACCTGTATATAAAGTTTAGGACTATCACGAGTATTTCAAATTTCAAGGTTAAACTCTTAACTGATTGAGCTGTTCATAAATTGCGGCATGTTACTTCCGGTTTTAGGAGGGATGAAGTTTTTCCAATAGCACAACAATAAAAAAAGCTACAACACAATAAAAAAATATTTATTTTATTTTGAAAATCTGACATCATGTTTGTTTCCAGCTCTTACAAATCTATCCAACGATGATTGTTAAAAATAATATCGAACAAATTTAAATTAATTAAACAAAAGAAAATTAAAAAAAATTCCTTTCATATTAAAGTATTCATAATTCCCAAAGCTCATCTATTAATAGACGTTTTTTGTAATAATCTTAATTTATAACTCAAGTTCTGCCATATTTCATTAATTTTATAGCCTATTATGAAGACAATAGCAAACGTATTTCGGATGTTTTGTAAAACACTTGAATTTCTGGCTTAATTACAATGATCTAAGCAATAAAAATATCGCTATACGAAACGATTTCTAAATAATAAAAAAAATAGTTAAGTATGAATAATAAACACTGGCACCCATCTGTCGCTGTTCAACAATTAATTGTGTTCATTAATCTTCCATGTGCTTAAAGTTCAATACTCGATGTAACTGTATGTACTCGCATGTAAAAATATTTAGAAACATAAAAGCCAATTTATATCACGATATTTTTCACTTTCCATCCTACAATAAATTCAATGATATATCATGTGTACACGCTTTTTGTTGAAACTTGATAAATACTACCTGCTAATTTAATGTAAAACAATAAATCAACATAAAAAACACAATAGCCAACATTGTTTAATTAACAAGAGTAGAAACAAAAAATCACAGCTCAACTTCAAGTTCAGGGTCACACGAAAAAGCACTAGAAAAAACCAGCAAAAAACAATGAGGCAAACTTTGTTATTAATAAAATTTATTAAGGCTTTGCACCGAATACAACACAATATGCCACTTGATACACTTAAACGTGGCGAGTAGCAAAACACATGAAATTATTTAATTCAACAACAAAACATTAAAACAAAGAACAAACAAATGGCTAGACTTTGCAATACTTTACACTGAGAAGGCCTGAAAGACTTTCAATAAAATGTAATTAGCCAACAATTAGACTCTTCATACTTCATAAATTTCATTTGATTTTGATAGACAAAGGGTTTGATTTACACAGGCTTCTTGTCGGAAGCACGATAACCTACAGCCAAGAAATTAATGTAATAAAAGTTTTTTTCCCTAGTCTGATCGGTAACACGCAATTGATGCAAAATGTTGTACAGAAGACGAAATTTATAAAAGCTGATTTCAATCTCTCCATTTATTGAATTCCAATTTCAGTAAAAATTTATTTATTGGACAAAAATGTAAACAACATGAAACCAGTTAAATGTTGTGATCTAACAAGCCCATGATTCGCTGCTCTCCCACTCAACCAAATTAACATAAAAACGACAATACGGAAGTCAGCTTGAAAGAAATAAAGATTATCTTCAAACGCCTTTACATTGTTATCAACTATTTTATTATATTTTTATCTCAAACATTTTTTATTGATTTATTGACTTACACCCAGTTCACATGGTGATATTTTTCATGTTTTTTAAAAAGACATTTCCGGTGTTGGCAGACAAATTACTTATTCTATTCTCGGTGTTTTAATTCATTTCTTTACACAAACAATCAATTAAATGCAGAAGCTATTTTCAATTTGCTGTTGTTTTATGTGGGAACAAATTTATATAGAAATTCAAAAAATCAACTTTGAAAACATGAAAAATCATCACAAATATGTAACGGGTTCTTGGAAACAACTTTCCAGTCATGAGAACACAATAAATATTTATGCTGAATTCAATTCAAATGTATAGGCTATTGTTCGTAAAGTATTTTAATTCAGAAAGACTTTAAACACACAAAGATTGATGGTCATCAATTTTATTTTTCTAACTTTATAAAAGTAGCCGCGTTTATTATATTAACTGAGCCAATATCACAAATAGATTATATTTTATAAAATAAAAATCGAGGCTTCGATACGAGATCCCAATGATATCATGAATGCGAAAGTTGAGAGACTGAACAACTGTGAACAACTTTGAAACAACTCTGACACGCAGAAGTATTGAACTATCAAATTTCTCCCATAAACCGCAATTAGAAAAATGTAAATAACAATTGTTGATACCAAATGTACTTGGAAAAGCAAAAACATATTTCCGCTTTTGTGCAAACCTTAGGATGTTTTTTTAATGTTATTGTCTGAGGTTTGATCAATAAATATTCTATTGTACATATTATTTTCAAATTACCGACTTTTTCACCTTGCACGTGTACTAAAATGCAACAATGTGTTTATTTTTTATTGAAAACGAATCAGCTTTTTTCAATTTTCTCACAAGCACAACCATTTAATGGTGTTTGTAAAAATTATTAATTTTACGCTCAATGAAACTTTAAAGTGTTTTAAAATTCTATTGATCATAGGAGTATGTTAATATTTTATTTACTTGTGCTAAGAAAGCCCAGCAAAATATTCCAAAACTATTTCGAATTTTTCTAAAAACCATTTTTAGCACTAGACTTTATTTGCAGCAACTTTGAAACAAATCGTTAAACTCTTGCTGGGCTAAAAGGTGTTTAATTTATTTATTTTATTTTTTTAATATGCTAATGGTGTTTATCTGTTTTCACATTAATAATGTTATAAATAAATTTTATGAAACAAGAAAAAATCATCATTTAAGTCAATTTATAAGAATATCTTGAATGAAATTCTAAATTTACATATTTCGAATATATTATCTGGTGCATGTCTTGACTTAATGGATTCAATAAAATGATTTATGTTGCTAATCAACGAATCGACAAACACTTTAACTGAAAATCAACCTGAGTGAGGACATGAGTTGAGGGTCAATAAATTTTTCATGGGTGAAATAGTGCGTAGCCGTTGTCACCGAATCCCTTTCACTTGTAATTATTTATTAAAAAAAAGTGTTTTTTATGATTTACTGCACCTTCAATAAACATTCCAATCTTAACTCTAAAATTTATCAGCTGCCATGGTTGTTCCTCTGGTTGTACTCTACGTGTAACATTTCATTCTGAGAGAGGAGCAGTCCTTCTCGCATTAATAAGGTCTTTCTTCAGTTGAGACGTTGGGAGTTAGTGGATTTGAATGGAAGTCCAATCTTTGCCATCAGGTCATTCAGACGTTTCAATATATTTGATATTGACACCGAGGTAGTGTCCACAACTGTGTAACATGTAGAGAAAATTGTTTGTTATCAATGCAGAATTGCAGAATTTTTTGGAAGAAAAAATTTAGTTAACAGTGAATAGAATAAAGTTGTTGAAACCAAGTCAACCGAGACAAATAGTCATGCCAGAAATGTAAATGTTGCCAAGTCTGATGGAGTTTTTGTTACAAAATGTTTTCCTTTACAAACAAAGCCATGAAAATTCCCATTATATTCTTTTTCAGTAAAACAGTAATAGTTTTTTGAAAAGAACAATACTTTTATATAAATGACTAATTCATAATGCGAGTGCCAACTCATCAGTAGAGCTTTAGCCATCATGTTTGAAACGCCTTCGAACCAATTTGCTATCTAGTATCAGACAAGAAATGAGAATTACAAAATTTCGTGTCATTTTAGCTCTTATGTAATTCAAGAGATAATTTCGAATAAATGTAATACTTCTTTTAAGAAACTCTTTTCAAAATTTAATACTTCTTTTAAGAAACTTTCATTCATAAGAACATGTGGCGACTATTCTATTCTTGAGGAGCCCTAACCTGCTTTGAGAACCTGCAGTTACACCAAAGCCGTTCTGCTAAGCACTTAAAAAGATAAAATTATTTATTTTTGGTAGCCCTGGTTCGCATCAAATAATTTCCTTTAGTTTCTTACTACCAAATATGTATTTGATTTCATACTCATGAATATTAGAAAAGTGGATTATTTATAAAAATAGTCGCCTTAATATTTTTGCATAATTAGATTGATCGTTTCCGGAATACGTACGATAGTCAATCATGTACGAACAATAGAAATGCTTGTGTGATATTGGCAAAGATTTTCAAGTTTCCGTTCAAAAATATACTTTTTTAATATAAAATATCACTCAAATATATTAAGAGATTTGGGACGTATCAAATCATGTAGTCAGAAACCAAAAATAGAAATAAAATAAAAGTGAGCAACGCAGCTCGTTAAATTAAAAGACAGCATTGTGTAATAACTTTATTGCAAATTATTGTTAATTTTCCCTATCAAGCTTTGATCATACAATGCATTCTGAAATAAGTTTGACCCCTCCACTGACCTTTTGGTGGGCTGCGCAAACATTTTTGTGTTTCCATGACGTTGTGTATTCATACGGACCGGCTACTACTATTTAGTTAGATTTCAGTGATTGTGATTGTTTTATGATTTGTTGGTGTTTCGTTTATTTTTGTCGGAGTCGAGTCTATTATTATTGTTGTTGTTAGTTTTCCAAGTTTTATTTGGTTGTGCGCTGCTTATTTATTTATGTTCATATAAAGTACGTTTTTATCTTTGGCAAACTTTTAATACAAAAATAATAAATTTTATAAGCCCAGAGTTAATATTGCGAGTAACAAGGAGTTGTTTTTCTATTTTATTTGTTTTTAATTAAAGAATTCATTTTCTGTCCAATCTACTGTTGCCCAACGTTCAGTTGTTATGAAACTTTAAATCTTTGCCCGCCTAAATTGTGGATGATGTATTTTATTGTCAAATCATTCAGCAAGATTCGAAATAAAAAAACTGTAAATCAGTAATTGAATGAGTTGGGAAAATATTTAAAGCGATTTGTAATCATCTGCTGATTAGACTTTTCATAAGATGTTTGGGGAGTTTCCAGCTATTAAGTGGAAACTTCAAAGTAATTAATAAAAATGATTTGAAAATTTGTTAAGCAAATTGCGTACAATAAAATTTATATAAATTTGTTTTTTTTTTTAAAAGAATACAACAAAAAACTGAGACATTCTATCCATAAAATGAGCATAAAGAAGTACTGAAAATTATTAAATAATTTATTTGAAGAGTTGATACTCCTCAAAACTTCGTATAGACTCCGAATCCAGTTTGAATGAAGCAACGCCAACTTAATGAAACATCATTCAATGGCTTTTTATAATTTTAGTGCTTTTCCAGGGAACAGAATCTGACAAACTTTTTTGCCTTACATAAAAATTCTGCAACAAAATGGAATTAATTTTAGATTTCTTTTGTCTGCTTTCAAGTTTTTGTACTTTTTAAGCATTCATCGTCATAATCCATAAATATCCAAATATGTTTAAAGTTTAATTTGAAAAAGATGATGAAACAAACGAAATAAATTTCAAAAATATTTATACTAGTTAAGAACTGGCTTTCAAATTTATAAAATTTGTTTACCAATTTTGGTACAGTTCCATCAAAATATGTGTTTTAATTTATTTAAGCCGAATTCCAATGAAAATCCCTGTAAACCTGCCTCAATCGAGTTCACATGAGAAATGTGAGCTAAATTTTAAAAGCTTACCGCTTTTAGTTAAAATCAAATAAATAATATTATGCTTAAGTTGGGATCATAATTACCATTTACTTTTGCTTTGTTATTTAAATTTTAATACAAATTCAGATAACAGTTTATTTTGAAAAATCTGTTTTCCATGTTTTGAAGTCAAAACAATTAACTCTGCTGTTACTGATTCGTAAAACTATTTAATATTTATTTGTCTGTACAAAATCATATCAAGTTTATTTATTAAAATTATCAACAAATGACTGCATTAATAATGAATGACTGTGTTGTGTAGGTGTTTTTATTCACTGATTTGAATATTCACATTCTTGCGAGTAGAATAAATCAATTTGAGTAATTTGTTTTATAAATTATTTTAGAAACGTGTATTAATATCATTCGAAAAGTAAATGGTGCAATATTTCATAAACCACATTATAATGCCGATAATTATGAATTGTTGTTATCTTAAGCTGGGAATCTCAAAGATCTGGCACTGAAACCGCCGATATGCTAGAAATGACAAGAAAACTAAATAAAATGTTTAAATATTTTTGTTTTATTTTATTTACATGCAGCTCCTTGAATTTCTGAAATCAAACTCTCAATCAGAGATGCTATAAATTTTTATCAAAAGCTTTTTATCAGTCGGTACTGGAATTAATAACTCATGAATATTAACACCAGTTTGCTTCCTAAGTCTTTCGTTTCGTTTATCTGCTTTACATCTTAAGACTTCATATGTGTTCGTAGTTTGTTTTATATTAATTCTGCTAGAGTGTGAATGATTATCAAAATCTGTTCGCCGGCTTAACAGATAAATCACAGATCATACGTTGATTATATTGATTATAAAATATTTAGAATATTGTGCCACTTCTAAACAACTTAATTATTATTAAACCATTAATTTGAGTCTTAACTTTTGCACAGATAATCTTTTTCAAGATTTTAATCTTGCATTTTAGCTTCGAGTATAATATACTCGTTTAGTCTATGATTAAAATCTATTTATTTAGAATAAATTTTAGCGCTGGAATTTTTTAATTTTCTTAAGCTACAGTTTAAAGAACAAAAAGTTGAATGTTTATTTATTTAAAATAAATAAATTTTATGATGTCGCATAAAATATTAGCAGAATATGCAAAAGAACTTTCAGCGCTAATGAAGGAACAGCCGGAAATATAAAAAAATAATGTGATTCTTATTTATTTATTTGTAAAGGAGCTCATCTTGTCATTACAATGGCATGTGTATTACACAGGGCAACAAGGACTTTCATCACGATGCTTTATAAAAAAATTATGTTTATATAAGTTTTGGTGAAATTTACTTGCATAGAAAAAATACAAAGTCTCTTTTCACAGTCTCTTCAAATCATTCAAAGATAAATTTTACAATTTATGCCAATAACTTAAACTCTAGGGGAGGGAGGATGTAAATTTAGCGGTTTCAATTTGTTACGAATTTTAAGAAAATAAACATATCAAAATGGTTTATGGCAGGCTTCAAAAATATTCATTTATATATTATTCATAATTCATAAAAGATATTTAATATCTTTAAATTGCTAATAGACAATTTTTTAATAGAAATTTGTCAAATAAAATGGTTACAAACATAAAATTTTTTTTGTCAACAAGGCCCTGTTTGTGGGTTTGAATGGAAACATACGATTCAAAATAAAAAGAATTACAATGATAAATATATTCCTCTCTATCTTCTCAACTTTCTTCATCTGTCTTCTCAATACAGTCGAATCCCGATAAATCGTAATTCCCGATAATTCGTAATAAACTGTCGGTCCCTTGAAAAAGTCTTGTTAATTCGTAAAATTTCCATATATTTTGGTGCCCTCGCTAATTCGTAATTTTTTTTCAAATAAAATCTTCTTTACCTCTTATAAATCGTAATTGTTTGTTAACTACCACTTATAATTCGTAATAAAAACAACAGAAACATGGAAAGAATGATTTTTTATTTACCGCTATTTTTTTGCGCTGGTTTTTGCGTTTGCTTGTGTGTGTTTATATTCTTAAGATCATTTTGTTACATGAATAATAAAGAAAAATGTCAAAGCGCACGCATAAAACTCTGTCGGTGTTACGAACACAATAAATTTTTGCTGGCATTGCCAACGGAGAGAAAAAACAATTGTTTTGTTTTAACAATTGTTTTTTATGTTTTTTTATCGTTTTAGTAAATAAACTGAAAAACCCCGTTAATTCGTATTTATTTTACTTTAAGCCCGTTAAATCGAAACCCCGATAAATCGAAAACCCTTTAAATCATAAAAAATGGCCCGTCCCTTGCTATTACGAATTATCGGGAGTCCACTGTACTCCTCACTTCTATTTCCTCCACAATTTACTGCACTCTGAGTGTTCTTTGAAAAAACAATTACAATGAAAAACGTATAATGCAATTACTCGTACGTCGAATAAGCTCTCGATTAAAACTATTAATTAGTAAATATTAGTTAGTTAGACATTTTGGCTCCCAAAAATTGATATCCAACAGGGTATGAAAAAAAATAATGGAAGGAATTTGTTGTGTGTCAAAAAATGATCTCATCAAGCAGCGTATGTGAATGCTACTGTGAAGAAAGTATGTTTGTAATCACAATATTTATGATGATTAGCCATTTTGCATTTCAGGTGACGTTATGCCAACATTCAAAATTCGAGAATTAACCACACGTACTCACGACTCATGAAAGGGATTTTAAAGCTCGCTTCTTTAAGGTGCTTCAACAATGGAATTTACTTAAGCGAAATAGTGTTCGGTATGAAAGATAATCAATCATCAATGAAATGTCCATTAATTAAAATATTTGTAAAAATTCCTATTTTTATGCAAAAATTTGCCATAAAAATTGTTCATATCAAACATTCAAGAGGTTGTTAACATTTCCAATATTTACAAATGAAATTTGTGTTACATTCTACACACACACACACATCGTCGAGTTATTTAAAAGCAAAAATTAATGAAGAGAAAAATGATTAATTGAAATGTTTGAAAAAAAAACACATACACACACACATCAAATAAATCAAATATTTCTTTTATGACAGCAGTTGCATTACGCCAAGTCATGTTTCAAAATCTGATCAAAAATTTTAAAAGACTTGTGAGAAAACACACAACCGCCATCGAAAATATGATTGATAAATTGAATTTATTGTATGAAATCATCAAAAATATGTATATTGTACATTATAATTACATTTTTCACATGAAGTGTTTTTAATGTTAAAATTGTCATGCTAATTTGGTACGGGCATGCTACCGAACACTCCTCACTTTGAATTGTGCATCTCATGTGTATTAAATAGATTCTCAAATACATCAAATCATGCAATATTCCAAAACAGGTCTATGCAGTTTTCCATAACTGGATCTTTCCCTTTGAAAATTTCGTCAAAACTACTACATGCACCGAACATGGGTGATGTTGGCTGAAGTAGTAAAACACAAGACTATGAAGCGGAGGGTCCTGAGTTCAAGCCCGCGCTGAGTCATGAAATATTGTGTTGAGCTCTTCAGATCAGCATTAGTGCATGATTCTGTTAGTTGTTGCCAGCCTGTTTCAGTGATGAAGGCATAGCACAGGTCACTGAACATAATTGGCAGCGACTGACACGATCATGTACTAAGAAGCAGAGTAACATCAGCATCCTCCTTCACCGGTCCTGTAGCAAAAATTAGCCGTCAAAATAAAAAGGTTCAAATGACTAGAAAAAAGTCTCTATCTTCTCATATTTCTGCATCTGTTCTCTCTGAACTATCCCTCCTTTCTTGTTCCGGCGCAATAGACTGCATATGTAGGTCTCATCCCCTTAGAGCTTAGAGCTGGTCCAAGATAAAAAAAAAGTATTAGTTTCTCATATATAATTTTTTTGTACGTTTACAAAATAACCCAAGAAAAAGAAAACATTCTCTTATTACAGCTTCAAGCACAATGGCCCAGTGTTTTGTTGCAAAATATGTCAGTGGTCAAAGCAAAAAGAAATCCTCGTTAAGCGAAATGCTGGAAAATCATGAACACATAATTGACTTGTCTCGCAAAGAGGAGTAACGCCAAGGAGTAACGTACGGGTTTGAATTTCTTTAAACAAGTACGACTTCTTCAAACATCATTTAAAATACTACTTACGTGCGAGTACTTTGCGGCTTTGATGCAATTTTGATAGAATTAGAAACAGAAAATAAAACAAGCACGTATGTATGTGAAGTAACCCTGCTCAGCTCTTTAAACTGCAATTGAAAGCCTGGGAAACCAAAATCATCAATCAAAGCAGTTATGATAATTATGTGAAAGAACAAACAATAATAATAATAATAATAAAGAAGTTGTTGTTGATTTTTTATAGTCAATTATCGTTGAAATTCAATGCAAAATCAAAGTATTTTTAATCTTCCGTTTTTATAATATTCCTGAGAAATATTTTTCAACTTTTTAATAATTTATCAAATATTAAAATACAAAATAATTTCCGTGTTTGTGCATATTTTACAATTAATGTATTTTTTATTTGATGATTAATATGCCCTTTCTTTGTTACTGGTGTGGTATTAACCAAACAAAAGACTTAAGGCCTAAACTTTGGAAACCAATTTAACATATTGTGTGAAATAAAATTAGTTTGAAAACGTTTGCAAATTGATGCCAGTGTTTTATTGAACAAATTCACACAATACGGGCCGAAATAGTTAAATTTTAATTCTTTTATTATTTCAAAGCAATTTTTCAAAAATTGTGAATTGTTATCATTTCCAATTTAACAGTTTCAAATACAACAGCAGAACATCTGGCGACAAGTTGGCATAAATACGAACGAAATGCAGGCATGTGGTTTAACCACAAGCAAATTGTTTTTTTATTCAGGGTTGTCATATCTTTTGTTCAGAATAAGAGTAACAGTGCGGATAATTTTCGTGGCTGTACAGCATTTCCTTTGTGACTGTCCGGCCCTGCAGGAGCGTAGGCTTAGACATCTAGGCTCTTGTTTCCTGCGAGATCTGGACTACCTCAGGGATGCACCGCTGGCTGCCCTGGCGGGCTTTGTGAGAAGTTCTGGGTGGTTCTCAGGAACCACCACTTCGTTTTGAAAAGAGTGTGTAGGGTATAGTCCTCTGGGCATTACAATGGGCCTTTTCATGGCCTCCGAGTGTTTTTTGTCACTTACTGCGGGCAGCCCTTTTAACCTAACCTAACCTAACTCCTCGCTGTAAATGTATATTTGCAGCTGTTTGGTAAAGGTCATTATATCCGCATCTGGAGGCAGGGATTGATTTTTTTTTATGCAAAAAACTCAAAATCGTAATTCACCAAATTTCATTAAATACACGGAATGCAAAACTTTAACCGAAAACGCAGAAATCAATTAAAAATTAAAATCCCCAAAAAAAAATCGATATTATCCCTTAAGACATCTTTAGTTTTGACTTATTTCTGCCGTTCAAATAAACTTTTAAACTTTATCAAATTCAATTAAGATTGAAAATATATTTTTTAAATTCAGAAAGACACGATAAATACTCGATTAATTATAAAACTTGCACAGCAGAGCACAACATTTTTTTTCGAGAGCCGATACACTTTCATCATCAGTACTCATGTGTATTTTTGTTTGTCACCACTTATTGGGTGGCTTGGTTGACTTTCCCTAATGCCTTGGAATATTTATCCAGTTTCTCCGAATTTAGAAAACACGTTTTGTGCACTTTTTGTCGGTTTCCGGTGAAGACCCCGACTTCAACTAATTCCAAAGAAAGACGTTTGGGATGGTCACAAAAACTCTTGTCTCACAATATGTCTTCCGCTGTGTATGCGCTTGCACCTTCTTACTGTAACCCCATGTGTAAGTCTTTCACTTACACATTTCGCTGGTGGCGACGATATCCTATAAGGATCTTTATGGTTCCAGTTAATTTGAGACGAGTGGAAATTCTCGCTGGGGGAACACCTCCTATTTATTACCGATAAAAAATTATGAAAATATTTTACTCTCTTATGGACTATAATGCTCTACTGCTTGTCGGTTTGTAGACTATAACTGTCTAGTTCTTAAATATCAACTAAATTGACGTACGACGAGCTATTCTGTAAGGAAGACTTCCTATGCTTTGACAATAAACAAGAGGAGGAATAATTGTTTTCTCAAATGTTGGATGTTTCCAGCCGTTGGTATTAGAACACTTTATAGACCACAAATGACACAGATACACACACCATGTGCGCAGGGATTAAATTATGCATCACAGTTTTATCAATAAAACACAGATTCCTTAAATACATTCTAAAGAATAACATCAATTGTATGTGAAGTCTTAAATGTTTAAAAGCTAAAATTTCAATTAATTTAATTTTTTGCTTCAGTGTAGCATAAGGCTCCACTTGGCTTTCAATGGTACAATTGTAAAGGAATTGCAAGTCTACTTTATAAAAATAAAATAGGAATTATCAAACACAATTGTTAAATGTAAAAATAAATAAAGAAAACTTACCATTGTGTTATAACACCCAGGGACTTCTCGGCAGCCAGCAATAAAATCCTTTCCTTTTAACGAAGTGCTTTTTCAATTCAATTAATGAATATTTAAATTTAGTCACTGGCAAATAAATTTAATGAGACAAATAATGACAATTTAGACATACGAAATAACACTTTCTATAAATTTATAATTTTAGCAAACACAATTGCATTTGTTGCACCAACACACGTGAGTGTGTATCCATACACATTTAAATACACTCGCCACTAATTTTATTAATGACAATTAAATATGACAAGGTAAACAAACACCTTGATATTTAAGCTCAATGTTGGTTGGCTAATGACTGTCGTTTGTTATTTAATTTTTTTTATACATGTCGTAGATACGTACATACGAGTGTATTGAGAGACACAAGCTTAAATCTTTAATCAAATTGCAACAAATTAGTATTTCATTTCTATTTTATAGGTTTAATTTAAAAAAAAATTCTAAAGCCTTATTTTTTATGTTTTTGTAATTTTATACGGTTTTTACTACAATTATTTAACGGAAAATCAAAATAATATTAAATTTCATGCAAGTGTAATTCAGAAACTCTAAAGACGTTTACAGTCGGCCAGCGGTACTGCTGCGGCCAACTACAGACTAAATGATGATCGATCGAATTTACAAATATTTCTGGCTGTTGAATGCTACAAATTGTGAAGGGCTTTAATATCCCGTAGCCTCAATTAGAATGTTGTTGTGACTTAAAACAACGGAAACATGGCAATGTTGCTGCTATTAAATTGCAATCAGCTGCAGTGGACTCGATTTGTCGTTTGTAATGGACAATTTTTCCGGTCATAAAAATGCACCATAAAAATTCCACATAACGGCCAAAGTGAATTATTTTTTTTAACCATCCAATAAAAAAGGGCTTGCAGCCTGATATAAAAAGCAAACCATATTTTTCCAAACCGTTAATATCCATTATTTAGTTAACCGTTATTTAGCGAAGATACGGGAATATTAGTGACGAATATTTTGCGAACTAATCGTAAAATAGCAGCCATATATTATGACTTTTAATGTTTCTTAATTTACTTATGTTTTTTATAACGAATTTCTCTCGCGGTAACCTTAAAAACGCCACAATTCAACTTGAGTACTTGCATGTGAAATGACCCATCTACCTACAAGTACGATGTATGCATTTCAACAGACGAATGAATTGCTACTCAAAGAATTTTCGTCACGTATGTAAGGACGTTTCCATCATGTCGAACGTGACTGTCGCACACATAGAAATCGGAATAAATGTTCAAGTTATAGCTTTAGGTTAGCCTAATAACTGGTATTAAGATTGATTTGTAACAAATTTTCCTTTTCACAATATGTGATTATAAGGCATTCGTATGTGACTAAAACTGAAGTTATTTTTAAAGCCAACGATTGGAAATTTTTATGTGACTAAATATGGAATGTCATGCACTAAAATCTTTTGTCCGCAAAGAATATGTGAAACTTCAGCTAATGTGTTTAAAACGTTCATAGTTCTCAGTTTAATAATTTCATATATCTATAAAAATTTTCGACCACCCTTGACCACTCAATAAAATCATTTCCAAAAACAAAAACCACCCTATGTTATTCCTCGGATCTTAAAATATCTCTATGCCAAATTTCACCTAAATCGGTTCAGCGGTTTGAGCATGAAAGGGTAACTTAGAGACAGAGTTACTTTATATATATATTACATTACTGAGAAAAAAAGTGCAAGTCATTATTAAAAGTGCAAGTTATCACAAAAAGTGCAAGTCATTATAAAAAGTGCAAGTCATAATCAAAAGTTCAAGTCATTATGAAAAGTGAAAGTCATTGTAAAAACTGCAAGTCATCATAAAAAGTGCAAGTCATTATGAAAAGTGCAAATCAATAATGAAAAGTGCAATTCATTATAAAAAGCAGAAGATTATGCGCTCATACCAGCGTGTATGAAGTATTAAAGTAGGGGTTTTAAGCCCTCCAAAAAAGAATTGGAGGGTATATTCACTTTGTCATTCCGTTTGTAACGCAGCGAAATATCCATCTGAGACCCCATAGACTATATATATTCTTGATCAGTGATGAAATCTAAGACGATCTGAGCACGTCCGTCCGTCCGTCTGAGGAAATCACGATTCAGTCCGAACGAAAAGAGCCAAACTCTTGAAATTTGGTATAAATATACCTTGAAGGATAGCACAAATCAAGTTCGTAAATGGGCTGAATAGGGAACGAGGGGAAAAAGTTCCCCTCAGAAGAACTAAGCCAACCTCTAAAAAAACAACATAATTTTTAAAGCTTTTTTCGTAATTTTGCTAAGCAAATGATATATTTGTATGTCAAAGCAGGTCCAACGCGTTAAACTTGGAGCCATAAAATAAAAAAAAAAGTTGTTGGACCTCGCCCCCTTAGTGGGCGTTATTATATGCAATAGTGTAAAAATTTAACAAATTGTTTAACTTAAGCCTACATTCCTTAAAAATAACATGTTTAAGCTTTAATGACGAAGCTGAGACTTAACCAAGAGGACATCTCATGGCCTGTAAGTTGACTTTTCATAACCTGTAAATATTTCCACAAACTCAATTGAGCTATTCCAATTGTTGTGTGTGTGTGCATTCCAACTCCTTATTTGGCCACTGGCGGAAAATCCCTACAAGATCACACACACTCTCATGGCCTGTAAATATTTTCACAAAATGCTAAAAAAATTTATTAAATGTGGATTTTCATAAAAAGAAACTTCACTGTTTGCCATTTCGTTACGTGATAACATAGTTAACTTCACAGCTAAATACGTTGTAACCAAATTGGAGAATAATTAAACACCGCATATTGAAGAAAAACTTAACTAATTTTGGTTACAAATAACCAAAGCGGCAACGCAGGGCAACGAAAACAGCAATGAAAAGTAAAAGATCAAAAGAGCAAACTATAATAAATATGTGATAATTAAAGAAGCCAAGTGCTCCCAAAAGCTGCTCGTAAAATGTATTTTAACTACGAATATAAAAAAATTATTTTTGTTTTGCAACTTTTAGCGGCTAAAAGCAGTTAAATAAAAGTGCAAAACAAACGTTTATATTCAAAGTTAAACAAACTTAAAATACGGGTGCATAAATCTCAAGTCGAAGTAAATAAATTAATTTAATTGTTTGATTTTGTTTCATGTTTACCAACCGATCCAAATTCTCATCAGGCACGAATTTATAACAATTTCATTACAATCAATTAGACCCACACCGAGTTAACGGTTTGTTTGTGCTCAATCGCCAATAAAAATAAGATTAACTCGCTCGAACACAGCACAACAACAAGAAATGAAATGACCTAGTCACACCTTCATGACGTTTTTATGCAACTCGCAGACGAAAAGTCAAAAATACAAAAGTAAAGCAAAAAAAAAAACAAAAAAGTACTGAACATAAAGCCGCATTCGGAAAATACGATTTGACATAAACAAGTGGTTGTTTATGGAAGAAATTTTTGTCATAAATTCTTCGGAAGGCAAACTTGGCAACAACTATTCGAATAAACATGAAAAGTTGGAATTGTTTACTAAAGGC
Organism: Linnaemya tessellans; assembly: GCA_951800035.1. Taxonomy (NCBI): domain Eukaryota; kingdom Metazoa; phylum Arthropoda; class Insecta; order Diptera; family Tachinidae; genus Linnaemya; species Linnaemya tessellans. Next base: position 1,601,418 of record OX637535.1, read on the forward strand.
TCACTCAGTTCATCAAAAGTATTTATTTGACAATTTTCTACACAAAATCTGTCAAATAAGGAGTTTGTAAAGATAAAATATCGTTTATGAATTACAAGTTAAATATTTACATTGTGTTGCAAAGTTAAGACTTGATGTAGCAAATACCCAACACATTCTTACGACTTTAGCAAATTGCCAAATACGTAACTGTAGTCTGATGGCAGAACCACTTAAGTCGGAAAAAGGCAATTGCAAGAGTTTGGCTACACCTTGCACAGTTTCTTGTTGCTCAGCAAAAATACGGCATATGATATTTATTAGTAAAGATAATTTTTTTTTAAGAAAAAACAAATAGAAATATATTAAAAAATTATCTTCCAACAGTTGTTTTTTGTTTTTACCAATTTGTAATTAGCCAGATGTATGTGCATACCAAAAAACTCAAAAATACTTGGAAACGCATTAACAAGTTTACAAGGCATTTAAATGTCAACAAAAAAAGAAGTAATGGCCAAATTATGCAAACAACCATTTGTTTAGTGGGAAGTGTTGGGCCATTTCAAGCGACGATTATGCAAAATAACAAAAGACTTAAGACATAAACTTGAAATCAGTTCTTCTAAATTATGACTTTTGAACGTGTTCAAAATAATTGAGTTTTAGCCATAAACAGCTATTCTACACATTTTACAATTGAGGACGTGCACTTTAATTTTCTTTGCTGCAAAAGTCGAATAAACCACTTGGACATTTTTTTAATTACAATATATCAAAAATATATCTGAAAATGCACAAACTCCGCACTGGCGGTTAACTGAAATCTTTTAAAAAATTTATGGCACATAAAATTGCTTCAAAATATTTTGCTGTAGACTTCAAACAGCTTTGAAACGTTTAAGCGTTTTGCACGCAGTTCACCTGCCGAAACTAAAAGGAGGTTAAAATAGTTTGACCTAAAATGAAGAATAATTGCTTTTTGTGTTGGCTAGATTTATGGCATATAAATATCAGTCAACTATTTGCTGTAGTCCAACCACACACACACACACACACAGACAGAGTGATGACTAGTTTGACGTCATGGTAAAACTTTAAATGGAGTTTCCATATTTTGTTTAGTGGATTTAAACCCAGAATCCTTCAATTTTGTTAGAAATCAAGGTTTTTACTTTTTGTGCCAGATATTTGTTTTATCGTTTTCGTCTTAGGAGCTAATAAATTGCTCGATTACTTATTTGTGATATAAATTATTATTTTCAAGTATATTGAAAGCGCTCCCTGGTTCCTTATTCCCTTTCTGTTATATGCAAATTACAGCATCACATACATTTCGAATAGAGTTCTTCTTTTAGGAAATTCTCGGAAAATAGTCCCGGGATATCACCATATTGTCAATAAAAAAAAATTTGCAGGAAACTTGAACATGCCTCCAAAATCTAAAACACTCGCATTAAAAAAATTAAACCGCTATGATACAGGCAAAAGAAGGACATGCATTATGACTAGTGATGAAACCTTTGGCTACTTCAATCAAAAAAAATCGATTGATGCTTCTTCGATGAATACAAGTGAAGTAGTTTATCAAAAAAAAGTATAATATTTCAAAAGGGTTACGGTATATGTTTTAGTACATTTTAAAATGAGAGAAAATTTGCCGAAAATTAACAAGAAAAGAAAATAGAAAGATTGAAGAAAATACAACAAACTTATGAATTTAATTTGAGTACAATAAAGAGCAAAAGTTATTATGATGATATTACAAAACGTACTAAAGACGATTAATAGAATTCAAATATTTAATAATTATTTGGAAAGGTGTCTTAACAACTAGAGTCGCTCTTTGGTCAGGTTAAGAACCTAGTTTCCTCAATATATTTTCTTAGGTCTTTCCAGTTCTACGAGTAGTTCCTAAGATATTCTATATCTGACACATTTTCTAAATTGAATATTTATCAACTAATTTGTTTGAAAGCCATACAGTGGCACAAGTAGTACTCGAGTGTTTCGCCACACCCACATGATTATTTGACTTTGTCCCTTTATTTCTCGTATGTTAATCAATTTCCAATTTAATGGGTTGGCCTATTTAATCTTACAATTTCTTTTCTCTTATCGTTATTTAGGTTACCCTAAAAAATTTCGGTTGCTGTGGCGACAGTAGAGTTCTATCATCTTCTGTAATATCGTAATCCAGGTAGTAGTGATTTTTTAGATTGGTATTCTGGGAATATCACTATTTTTACACTTTTTTCGACCAGTTTATCCACTACCCCTAAGCTTCTTTTGAATTTGGCTTAGTGCAAATAATTTATAGAATATTTACGCTCTGGATTCAAATTAGTCCAGAAAAATAAGTTGCAATATAGAACAAAAAAGCTTTTGTAACGCACTATCACAAATGTTAATCATCACTAAACATTAAACCAATTAATTCAGTAATTCTATTAATGAAGACTACAGCATTAATACACTCATGATCCTCAGGCTTGTTACTAACACCCCAACTACTTCGCTTAGCAATACATTTCATATATTTTAAAAAAATTTATTGAGATTTATGGATTTTCTTTAATGATGGTGTCTGCTTTTAGTACGTAAATTTATTTACTTGAGCTGCCTGTGGCTCTCTATTAAAAACTAATTTTGTAAAATGCACAATTTTTAAAAGCCATATTTGAAAAGAATTTAAAAAATAAGTTTATTATTAAATACTCGTAAATTGCCAAAAGCAAAGAAGTAGCAAAATACAGGCTGAATTACGAAACTCTTTCGAAACTCCTTAAAATCGAACTAAAAAGTTAAAAGTGCATTATTTTAGATTTCTTCAATTAAAAGATATTAAATTAATTACAAGGCTAATTTAAGGTTCTGGAAGAACTCTAAAATATTGTATGAATGCTCTAATTAATAACTTAAATTATAGTTTCTTATTTTATTCTTATTTGGATTCCAGTGCTTAAAGGTAATCAATTAAACAAACGTGGATTTGATTTAAAAGCATGTACACACTGCGTAAAGAGTTTGTTGCAAGAACTTGAACAGCAATTTCTTTCAGTGTAGATAGATGTTGTATCTGGCAACACAAAATTGCAGAAGATTTTCCATGCCAAACCCAAATATGTATTAATATATTTAAGCCGTAACATTTTTGAGTTACGCAGCCGACATTCCCAGAGGACAAGCCCTTACAGTATTTTCCTATGATCGCGGGGGTTGGAAATATTTCTGCAGTGAAGTCGTACAATCCATTCTTCACATAACGACTATATCAAGGCTCACATGAGCAAGAAGGTATTTTCATAAGGATATTACAACACCTCTTCCTACACATTAACACGCACAATCTGCTGAGAAAAAGAGGAACTTATATTTCTCATTTGCATATTAAAGAAATTTCAGATGAGTTCCACCATTTAAATAATGCTTCTATTATTTGGCTTACATTGTTTACAACTTGCCTAAGTTTAATTTATAATTTATTTTGAATTATTTAGAATACAGTCTGACAAAGAGTTTCCTTGCAGGCGTATGATATTCATTCTTATTTTAGTTAATTTTATTAATTATTTTCGCACAAAACATTTTATCATTTCAAATTTATTAATTGAAGAAGAGTATTAATTTTGAACTGCTAATTGTTATCAAACATAAGGCGTTTAATACAATTTTTGCGTTTATTGTTTGCTATTCATTAATTATTTTCTTTTTTAATTTGTTTTTAAAAATATTCAACAATGTTTTTATTTGTTATTTTTTTTTAACATGTCTTTTAATTGTTTACAAATTTTTCTATTAAAAAGAAACATTTTAAAAATTCTTACAATTATTTCACTTTAAATTGTTTGGTTGACGCGCTTAAAAACCGCTAAAACGTGACAGAACACTTTGAAGACGCGAGCCACACTGAATTTGCCAACTGCAAACGATTCAACTCAAAGTCTTTTTTAATAACACTTTCATATCCAAATATAACACGAGATAACAACAATAACAACACAACAGCGGCAGGGAAAATAAAGTAACAACACACAGACTAAAAGCACACAAAACGCTGAATTAAAACTGCCTGTACGTACGTTCTAGTAACTGAAACAAACAAAAGCTAAGCAACAAACAAAAAGTTTTAGTAAGAGAGCAACACAAAGAGAGGAATGCTCTTAAATACCCTTCACCAAAGACGGAAAAGGTTTACGTTTATAAATTGTTATGCCACTTGTAGTGTCTGTAATAATAATTTCGAATTCATCTTGGATGATGAAATCTGAATTCTCGTTACTATTATTTTTATTCAAAATTTATTTATTTTTTTGTAGGTGATGTGCAGTCAGATACATAAGGGAATTGTTATAGATTTTTCACAGAAAGCCGAGCTTCCGCTTTTTATGAGTTGCACTTTTTATAGTGATTTGCACTTTTTATAATGACTGGCACTTTTTATAATGACTTGCACTTTTTTTAATGACTGGCACTTTTTATAATGACTTGCACTTTTTATAATGACTTGCACTTTTTATAATGACTTGCACTTTTTTTAATGACTTGCACTTTTTATAATGACTTGCACTTTTTATAATGACTTGCACTTTTTATATTGGCTTACACTTTTTATAATGACTTGCACTTTTTATAATGACTTGCACTTTTTATAATGACTTGCACTTTTCTTAATGACTTGCACTTTTTATAATGACTTGCACTTTTTATAATGACTTGCACTTTTTATAATGACTTGCACTTTTTTTAATGACTTGCACTTTTTATAATGACTTGCACTTTTTATATTGACTTACACTTTTTATAATGACTTGCACTTTTTATAATGACTTGCACTTTTCATAATGACTTGCACTTTTCTTAATGACTTGCACTTTTTACAATGACTTGCCCTGTTTATAATGACTTGCACTTTTCTTAATGACTTGCACTTTTTACAATGACTTGCATTTTTTACAATGATTTGCACTTTTTATAATGACTTGCACTTTTCATAATGAATTGCACTTTTTTTACAGGCTTGCACTTTTTATAATGACTTGCACTTTTTATAATGACTTGCACTTTTTTCCTTATATATATGAAACTAACTCTTATCTCTCTGTCTGTCTGTTACATTTTCATGTTTTTGGAAATGATCCTATTAACTAGTCGAGGGTGGTCGAAAATTTCTATAGACACGTGATATTATTAAACTGGTAACTAAGAACGCTTTAAATGTTGGTACAGTAAAAGTACAACACATCAATAACATAACATACACATTAGCTGAAGTTTCACATATTCTTCGCGGACAAAGTAATAATAATAATAATGATATACGTGAAAAAAAGCTTAAATTCTTATTAACTAATTTTAAATAGAATAGGGAACAAGTAAATAATATTAAGCGGAAACTGAACCCACACAACTCCATACTGATAAACTAGCAAACCCCCCATGTGCCTACACAATTATTTACAGGTAGGGTATATAAGAGCCGTTGTAACCGCAAGCAGTACTCATATATACTTGCTTAGCTAAAAATGCGCGAATCGGAACTTATTTGGAAATAACAATAATGTAAACAACCATATGAAATTAACCCGCAGAACATTTCCTGTAGAAATCTGTCTGAATTCTGTCAGAAACTGACCACAAGCCAGAATTCGCTATTATTTAAGTAGGTAAATCTGTCGGAAACATTATACAAAATTTCAAAAATACACATGTCGTTTAAGATCACACATAGACTAAACTAATTTATTACAGAGGATAGAATATATGCAGACTATTCTGTTAAATGTCTAAAAATATTTTAAGTATCCTTGGAATATTTGCAGACTAGTGTGATATCATTTCGATATATTGCAAAGTTTTAAGAGCAGACGTACTCGAAAATTCCTCTTTTATATGTCTAATTAATTTTACATCAACCTTGCCTAACATCGCCCTACATGATCCAGACTTCCCCAGTAGCACTCTGCATCATTGATTGTGTGTTAAAGTATTGAATTCTTCCTAATTCAGACAACTCGGCAAAAAGTGTTCACTGGCAAATTACACAAAACACACTGATACAGAGCCAAACACAAACCAAGTATAGAGTTACACAGAGAAATAATGTAACCAGTTTTTATTTACGGTGACATGGGAGCTTATTTGTGTTGATACAAAGAAGGTTTATTCGTTTGAAGACACATGTTGCCTAAACATTCCATACATTTCAAGAGAGCTGCGAAACATGTCGTAACATATACGATACATAAAAGTTAAATAATTTCAATTGTTATTTCAGTCAACGATATTAAACTAAGTGGTGCATCATGATGAAGAACATGTCACGTGCGGCATATCATTTCCACTTTAATTAAAATCAAAAGAATATACATATATATATATATATATATATATATATATATATATATATATATATATATATATATATATATATCATTTCTAGGTAAATTCCGAACCATTGCGTGTACAACACTCTAAAATTGGCAACATTGAAATATTGCCTAAGGTTTCACTGAAATATGAGTTTTAAACGTTGGCCGCAAAAAAATTTGAAAACTTTCTCAAAATCAAACCACCACCAATTAATTACAAGTGCAACTTAGAACATAACTTATGCTTATTGTCAAAATAAAATCGAGTATCTATTTTATTTTCTCGTTTTTCTTTACATGTACATTATTTATGGTCTTGTTCGTCATCATAGAAATGCACGAAATACTAGAAATGCTTTTGAAAATAAGTTTTCACTGAGCTCATTGACTATGCAAAATGTTTACACACTTTGTATCTGCAAGTGCAAACAAGATATTCTGTTATGGAATGTTCCAGCACATGTCGTTCGCAACATTGCCTAGTGGTGTGGAGGTGTCGGGAAGATGAATGCAAATTTAAAAGAATTATTTTATATAAAAAAATTATAAATAATGTGTTTCGGTAGATAGTCTCTTTGGTGTTATACGAGTAATCCGTCTTGTGATAATTTTTTAACAGACAATTTAAACAACACATTTTACTTTGAAAAAGTAATGGGAATTTTATTTATGACGTCATGTACATGTGTGTACATAAATACATTATTTCTTATTGCGTTGTGGGGTGTCGAACATCGCGCAAAGCTTTAATTAAAGAACACAATTGCTTTCTTAGCTCGCTTTTAATTTAAGAGATGATGTCAGTTCAATAATTTGATTAAAATTTCATCATTTTTATTTTCCTTTTATTTACACGATTTTACACGAAATACTTGTTCTGTGAATTATTATAAAACAATAAATTTCACGTTCTTCTAAATATAACGCGCAATAAACACGAAATACTTTTCTAAATAGTTTTTTTTTCTAATTTTATGTTTGGATTTTATTTGTGGTTTGCTGTTACATCTGATAAACATCATGAAAACGTCCCGTCCCGTAATGTCTAGACATTAAACAAAACACGCTGGGAGATGGCTCAAATTTTTACAGCATTAGGCATTTTTTAAATTAGGAATTTATAATATAATTGTCTAATTTATAAAAAATATTTGATACTTATTAAAGTCTTGTATGACAAATAAGAAATTGGTCAAATGACAGTTAAAAGCGCAAAATATTTTCTTTTGAATTAGGCCGTTAATTTCTTACTATTAACAACAACTTTCATACTGAAGATAGGAAACTGGAGAGTACAATTGGAGGCCATTAAGCGCATTGTGATGCCCAGTCACATGCAGTACTGCTTCAAAGAAACTCCGCAATTCTTCTTTCAAAATTATTAAAAATGACAAGAGTAATAAAATATTTCTAATAGAGAATGAGCAAATTATCTAGAAGAGAAATAGTCACAAAACAATAATCACTGTCGCTTTAATTGATTGTTTCGTTAATATATATTCCCGCATAAGTGTGAACCCTTGACAGCCTTGTGTATGCTAAATAGTCAAAGTCGTACATAAGTAAACACGTTTCACGCGATCCCATCTCACTTGCCGATCTCTGTTAGTGATGATAGTGTGTCGCCAAATTTAAAGTTTTTAACTATTTTGTGCAGCACTTTTTTATTCAACGGCATCAGCAATAAAATTTAATAAAAAATTATTTTCTGCCACAAGCAAAACCAAACAGTTTCAATTGGGCGTTTTCAGTTTACACAAGTCATTAATCATTTTTATACGCACTTTTAAATAATAACAGTTTGTCTTTTATTTGCACAGCCATTTAAAAATATACCCCAGCTAATATCAATGGAAAAGCAAATAAATAAGATTATTGGGCATGTGTCGACACTTGTGTTGTGTGCTTTTGTTGTGGATAAATTGTAGCGTGAATTAATTGTTCGTTTGTTCATTCATTCATTTATGCATTCATTCATTTACGCATGTTAAAGAAAAGTTGAATTTAAATAAAAATGATCGTTTATTATTTTGATTGTGTGCTGGTGCATGTGATGTGCTGATAGTTTAAGTTTAAATATTGTAAGGAACAGATAAAAACGTTAAAGTGCGTAACATTTAATAATTTTGTTGCTGTTGTGTTGCTTTAAGACCGTCATCAGGTTTAAAGGCAAGAGGGCAAAGCCAAAAGATCATGCTTTCAGTTAGAAAGATAAAAATATTGCAAACCTGGTTTTTTTAGTTTTTTATTTTTTTTTAAATCGATTTATATCTGTTTTATGTGTCTCTTTCAAGGCTAATTGCTATAAGCAACTTATTGTTGTTTTTATTTGAAGAAATAGTTTGAAAAAAAACACATCAATAGGCGCCTGAAAACTAGAACATTTTATTGTTTTAGGAAGAGTTTTTTTTTTTAAATATTGAGAAACTGTTTTATTAATTTGAGATAATGGCTTAAAAATTAAAACAACAAAATACGCAAATTTTTAATTTGGATACATTTTTAAAGCTTTTAGGAAAGCAACTTTTGCTTCCAATAAATAAACAAGTTTGTGTCGAAAGTCTTTTGTTTTATGAGGTGTGGTGACAAAGTAACGTTGTCATGCGAACAATATTTAGACCGCTGATATTTTTACTTTTATTAGAACAAAAAATTTTTTTAATTTAGAAAAAAATAAAATTTACGCATATTCGAAAAATTTGTCCGCGTAAATTGTAGTTGTAAATTTTTCTGCAGGAAGCTGTACTTAAACAACTCATGAATCAGACAAAATATTTGTGTTTGTTGCAAAAATTTTTACAGTTTGTCTGATACTTTTTTATGTTCTAGTATGTTTTAAGCAAAAAGATCCACTTTATTTTTATAGAAAAAACGTTTAACGACTTTTTTATTATTCGCCAATATTTCGCTACCAACACTCTTTAGCTTCATCAGAGATACATATATGAATATTATTATTTTCAAAAACAATGCTTATAAAAAAATTTTGATACAAATATTACAATGAAATTTTTTGTTTTTTTATTAATTCAGCAATTGTTTCATATTTTAATGGCCTAAAATACTTCTGTGAAGCATATTATGACAAGCATTATCCATAAGGATAAATAACTGTAAGATATATTCCATTTGCATGCAACTCAATAGCATTCAATACATAATATTTAAATTTGAATTTATTATTAATTTTTTATTAAACTATTTGTTGTATGTGTGCCATATTACGCACAATGGGCACATCCGTGGAATTCGAGAATATTCGTTTAGTAAAATTTTGTTATGAATCATCGATCACAAAAATGTATCTGTCGCCTGCTTTAACAAATCAGGCATTTCGATTTTAATTTTCTTGTACATATTTTCATTGCACACTTGACTTGTATTTTTAGCTACTTTTTAAAGGTTTTTCAATCTAATTGTTTACAACATAAATTCCATCACACAAAAAACGATCGCTAAACAGCAAACCAACGAGCATGCATAATCCTGTCTTTGTGATTCATATTGTCATCCGCAATCTAAATACTTCTAGATTAAATTCCTTAGTAAAAAGCACTAAAAAAAATAAAACTTAAGAGCAAGGCAGTAAGCTAACGACAAGCCTGATATGTCGCCATGGGTTACGTCCCAACTTGCGATGCAAGATACGAATAAACTATTTTGAACTTCCGTGCTTGTTTTGTTAAAGTCTTGGTTAGTAAAATATTAGCAAGAAAATACTAAAACAGACGTCAAAGAAAAGAAGGAGCTAATTTCAATGAAGAGTTCAAATATTTTTAGTTTTCTGCATGAGCTTTTAGCACAAGTCGGCTTAAACAGTCTCTTTCATTGTTGTTGCGTTATAAAAGATGTTGAACAATAAAATATTTATACGATGTGTGTGCTAAATGATATTTAAAGCCTTGTATAATGTTAATTTCTTATTTGTTTTTTACGACTTCAGCTGGTGTATTTTTATAAATACGCAATTATTTGTTTTCTCAGTTAAAATGTTTACGGCTACTGATCATTCATACTCGGAGCTCTATATTTATTCGAAAATAAACTTGCTTCTATTTATAAAAGTTTTCATATATGAATAACACTCAACCATATATGTCGATTTTCATTTGTTGGAGCAGAATCACAAAGATCGATTGCAAGTATTTCAGTAAAACAACCTTAACTTCAACATTTGTTTAAATGTCGTTATTCGCATTCCGAATCAAAAGTTGTCACTGTTGTAAGGCCCAGAGTACAATAGCAGCGGCGTTATTGGCAAATTTTTCGCTGGTTTAATAAATCCAAATTCAAACTTTAAAAGGCACAAATACAATGTTAACTTTATGAAGGCAGATTATATGATATGTGGGACTTGCACAATAAAGACTGAAACCAATTACAGCACTCGGTATCCCTCGAAATGTATTTCAAATTCCTTACCTTCGACCAAGAATGAATTTTCTATTCTTTTGACAAAACACATTGAGAATCTCTTCTGTGAAAACTTCTATCCTGACTAAGTCGGTTCCAATGTTTGAAATGGCCACGTTCGAAAAACGTTGCTGCTTCGTTATTGAATTGAGTCATGACGTTCTCATCGCTGAGAAGTTTCGTCCACAACTTGATGAGTTTACTGCCAGGCTTATTACACTTGTGACAGTGTTGACGTTGCATTGCACTTGTAAACGCGTGAACTGTTATTTTTTTCCATTTTTCCATGCAACTTAAAATATGTACTTATATGCATATTACCTTCACACACACAATTCGGTTCAGTTTTATTTTGAATTTTTAAACTATACTTGCTGCTGTTTAATTTTCGCTGCTGAAGTGGTCAAGATTATAATTATTTACTGTCTCACATAAAATCAGAAGTAGAAAAACATGACAACTTTTTAGAAAAAACTTGCTCATTAGAAATGCTCAGGGCTTTAAGATTAATTTTTTTAAATAATATTTCAAATCAATCAAATTGCATGACTTTTTCGCGCTTTTGTCTGCGTATTAAGTATTAGTTCTATAAAGAATAGAAATCAAAATGAATATTTTTTAAGTGGTAATTGATTCTAAGACCTTGAAAAGAACAAATATTTCTTACATACACAAAAGAAATGAAATATGGAGAATTTATTCTCAGCAGATAGATGTTGCTGTTGCGAAAGAAGTCTGAAGATTTTATTTAAAGTTCAATGAAACAACATACTTTTCTCGTGCTTTGGATGAAATCTTGAATCCTGTCTCTTTAGTCTTATGCTTCTTTAATATCAAATTTTTCAGAGCCATTTCATATACATATGTAAGTATATAAACATGATTTAAATAAATAATATATTTAAATAATAAAATAATATATTTAAACTAAATAATTTCCTGAAGAAGCTAACCGATGGTTAGCGAAATATCGAATATCAAATATTAATATAAATTAACCTCAAGACTCAAACAAATATATTATTTATTAAAGAAAAAAGGTTAAAAAAATTAGACAAAAGAATCATGATTTAAATAATTAAACATGATTTATTCTTTATTAAGAGTGATTTCTTTGGTGTTTTACGGATTTGAATTTCTTTAACACAAAACGCATCTTAAGGTAACACTTCGTTAGAAAGTTAAACACATATAGGCGGATAAATCTTACAGCAAAAAGCAACAAATACATCAGCAACATGAAGTAGAATATCTGATCACACAACAGCATTAGGGCCAAAATTACTTCCAACGTATTCAAAGTAGCCTTGTGATCATCCAGCCACATATCATCAGTATACTCTGGTACTTGCATAACAAATTGAATGTTTGCATTTTATATGTACATATTTTATAACAAGTAAAAGTTGCATTTTTCCTAGTACTCACTTTTCAAATTCGCCAGTTCTATGGTTGAACTGGCATCAATACCTAAACAACTGAATACTTCATCCCAATAAATCTGGGAAGATATATCAGCCGAAGGTTGACACGATTCTCCTTTCATATTATATCCGAAATTTAATTGTTTAAATACAATTTAAATAATTTTTTGACACTACTATTGAACTTTTTTCTATAATACTAATTTCCCCCTTTTCGAAAAGAATATTTCTGTATTCTATATGAAGTTGACCATGATTACCCTACAGACATTTTTAATAGTACATATCTCAATATATTCGATATAGGGTAATTTACTACATTTAATTTTCAGGAATTAATCTCATCAGGTCATCTCATCTTGGTAAAAGCTGAAATCAGTTTCAATAAGGACAAATTGTGTAAATCGTAAATTCAGGGATGTTGTCATTGACAAAATACGATCCATACTCTACAATTTTGCTTAGCAGAGACAGCAATCAGCCGATCTAGTGTTGCAAAGTGACAGGGCTGGAAAACCCAATCTTTTCTGAATGTTGCAGTATCCCATAAAACACCGATTACTGTTTACTTTTTACACGTTTCTTCACAATACCCCAGTTACACAAACAATATTAAAATTATAAAACCTATTGCTTATCGCTTAGTTTGAGTAAAGCTAAACATGGAATATTTATTTCCAAACATAACAAATAACATCGCCAGATTTTTTTTTATTTCTTCATGTTCTGAGGTAAAGAACATGAACTGTGCACTGAACATATATTTGCTTGTAAAAACCGATTTACTTGCAGATATTTTACTTCATTACTTCTATTTGCTCTATTTATTTATTCTCTATCCCATTTTATTTATTGATTCCATGAAGTTGTATATCAAGACAATCATTTTTTTCTGCCTAGGCATATTTAACAAGTACTCCCTAGTACAACAATTAACAACACCAACAACCACACGTATTTTGTTGGTGGAAATTACAAGCTAATGTCAAAATAAAGAAAGAAGAAGCATCGTTAACAAGGCAGATTTAAAAGGAAAACATTTTATGTAGCTTGTAAATAAACTTTTGCCAGTATTTCGATACGTACTTGATGCGCATCATGCTACGGCAGATGGCAGTGTTTTGCTCCACTATTGGCTACATTGATGTCACGTTTTCGTGTACAATAAGTACCCATTGTGTTTGTGTATGTGAACGTTGCATGTGTGCAGCACTTTAATCTGTTTTATTGCTATACATTTTGACGTGGATCATGACTTCACAAACAAAAATTCAATTGCTTGTCGTAATGTAATTCTTTCTGTAGTACTGCCACCTTATTTATACCAACCATGGTGAATTCGCTTTGATAGCAACCGTGTGCACGTTTTACTTTTCTTGTATTACACTCAGTCCTGGTTGATGACAGCTCAGCTATAAAACGTTTTATTTTTGTTGTAACCACGCAGCGACCTGTTATATGCCAAGAAGTAGATATTTGCTTCCCTCTCTAATCTTGCTTTTCGTCTCTCTTTATACTGAATATTTATTAAAATGCCAACAACTCATAGTGCAAAAAAACAAGTTTAGTTTATTATTTTCCGTCGTTCGATTTTGTATTGGAAGGTTTTAAAAGTGCGTGTACGCTATCTTATTATTTAATAAAACAAAATTAGCACTGTGTTCGGTGAAATCATTAAAATAGTTGTGTCAATGTACATACATACTATATGTATATGCCATTTCTACATATGAACTCATATTAAAAATACGTAATTAAAAAAAATGAAGCCTAAAGTTGGTTGAAAAGAATTTCACAGCAGTTAAGCCACCCGAAATAATATAATATACATTCCTTTCAAAAAATTGGCTAGAAGTGAAAATAATGTACATACATACATTTGTGCACACACAGATATTACTACTTCCGAACTTATTAAAAGCTGTGTTCACATTTACAACAACAACCAGATAAATAAAACAAATAATTCTGGATTTTCTCAAATAAATATGTGTCTTAAAATAGGGTCTGCTCTATTAATGGGATATCGTGTATAAAACAAGACAAAAATACACTGAGCAAAATTCATAGTTGCTAAACCTATGGATATACATATATATACAGTATGATGGATAAATATTTAAAAACAATGCTGTAAAATTAATTGCATAATCCTTACAGTATAATTGCAAAATATTTGTGAAGTCGATGACGTCATTTTCACTTTGAAGAAATTGTTACACTATATTCATTCTTATTGTTCAATACACATGCATAGCATCATAACTCCCAGCAAACAGCTTTGATAGCGATGAGAGAATAGTTGGAAACCAAAATAACCCATAATTGATAAACGGGAACACTAACTATGAAATTTAGCTCTTCCGAATAGAATGACGCTGTACATACATAGCTGATTGGTAGCAATCCTAGTCTGTCGGTCCAATGGTAGCGCGTATGACTTCCGCCGAAGACGGTGTTTCTCCCAGAAAAGCAAATCGCTTCGCGGGCCGTTTGTTATACAAAAAGAATAAGTTTAATAACACAAACTTCATTCCGTTTGGTGAATGACATTTCACACAATTTTCATTGCACATTAAGAGTTCGGAAATCAACAGAAAGGGTAGCTTCCCCTTATGAATATGCATATTTCCGAAAGGCAATAAAGTTAAGACATAGAAAATAGTATGAAATTTTTTGATATTCAACTTTGAACTCTGAAACTTGCTAAAAATCGAGTTATACGTATAATGATCCGAGATATCTTTGTAAACTAACCTGTCTTGAAAATCGGTTATTTTTAAAACCGATTAACTGATGTTTGGGCTTAACCACAACATATAAATTTCATTTAAAATTAAATTATGACAAAATGTCAAATAGTAAATTCCATAACAGTATAAATGTCTAACATATCGACCCATAATCACCAAAAAGTCTTAGCGACGAAATATATTTTATGAAATTCTATTATTTACGGCAGTATAAACCATCTTTTTTTTTAAGAGTAGGACCAGCACTCAGGGGATGACACCTACATAGGCAATGCATTGCGCCAAAACTGAAAACGAGGGGATGGTATGAGACGATAGACAGTTTTTTGTAGCTATTTCAACCTTTTTTTACTTCGCCGGCTAATTTTTGCTACAGGTCCGACGAAGGTGGGTGCTGTTACTTTGATTTTAGTACATGATAGTGTCAGTCGCCGCCAATTATGTTCAGTGATGCATTTATCATTAAAACAGGCTAGCAACAACTATCACAACCACGCACTAATCCTGATCAGAAGAATTCAATACAATATTTCATGACTTAGCGCGGGCTCGAACTCAGGACTCTCCGCTTCATAGTCTCGTGTTCTACTACTTCAGCCAACAGCATCTGCCAAAATATCAAAGTCGAGTCAAGTTCCGAAATTTGTGCTAAGTGCATTTTTCCTTTAAGAACAGATTGCTAAGGACAATAATTACCAATTTCAAAATTTTTCAAGACAAAGAGTATTTTAACAAGTATTAAAACTATTAACATTAAATATTATGGTCCACTACACTACGCTGTATCCATTATTAAGTCTGTAGTTACTTAAATTTTAATCACATTTAATTAAAACAAATATGTAGTTCTCCTGTGAAATTTAATTTTTGTATATCATTTAGTTTGATATGTACATATGATACATTAACTAGGTATTGATAAAATTTTACATGAAAGAAATAGAGTGCATATGTATGAAAATTATTTAATGGTAATTTATATGTTGTCAAATGTTTGGCCCGCATACCCATTGCTCACTAAAAATACACTTTAGTTTTCAAAAAGCTACGTCATGCCCAAAAGACCTTGTAATTTGGATGAAATGGGCTAGTGCGAGTGTGTTCTAAAGACATTCACAGTGTCTTGGTGTGTACACTTTATTTCAATGCTCTCTCATCTTGTTTTTTGTTTTATATTGAAAAGTTCATCATATTAGATTTTAATATAATAATTATAATGCGAACATTTACCTAAATATGTACATACATACATAAATACATAATTTTAAATTATTGAAATGAAAAATAATGATGTCATTTTCGGTAAAGAAGAGAAATTATTGCATATGCATATTTTGGAAAAAATGTTATGATTCATAATTGTAATTCTTATTTTTTAGAAATTATTTAGTTATCCATTTAACTTATAAATTCTTAGATATTTTCAAATAAATATATTGCAAATATTATAGATATATGTATTACAGAATTAAACTCTAAAGCTCAAGAATTAGTTTGACATCGTGGAACATGTTACATACATATGTGCTTATATGAACGTCAAATTCTGAAAATCATTAGATCAGATCATGATTTTGAGTTTAATGCATTAGCAGCTGTAGCGAAGAAGCATTTACATGTTACTTATTACAGTTTACATTTTTGAAGTTTTATTTTTCACTCGTAAATAGGTACATTGAAAGTGATTATATGACTGGGGATAGTTTTATTAAACTTTAATTTAAATAATTGAAAAATCAAATATTACATCAAAAAGATTATTGCAATCGTATGAAAATATGAACTTTTCACAAGTTGTGTTACGAAAAAAAGCAACAACACTTTCCTCAATATAAATTTCAAAATAATAAATATTTCAAATAAAATGAATATGACTAGAAATTTGTTGTATTTATCTCAATGTATAATTTATAGATTTTCTCGCTTAAATTCGAAATAACATTTATCTTCAGGTTACAAATACCATTTATCTTTAAGAAAAGAATAGTTGAATTGAAAATAATTTTTTTGCCCATTTAATGCTGTTTGAACTCACTTATTGTGTGAAAATGAATCCATCTATGTATTTGCATACATAAACACAATATAAGTAATTTTCATGATTTTACTTTCAAACTACGTGTTAATTAAGAATACAAAATCCAGAGCATTTACAATACCCAAATGTAATTTAATTTCAATTTTTTAATGAAATCTTAAAAATAGATAGCCTTGATATTTTTACATCAGAACAATGATTTTATACCGACACCATTCGAGGCAGGAAAACATAATTTCTTATTTATTTGTATATGAACAGTGTGCATACATATGTACATATATGTATGTGTGTGTGAACATATTTGAAAATGACTCATGGCAAATGTGTTAAATATTCACCTACCATGTAAAATTTATAAGACTTTTACTGTTGCAAATAAGTTCGCGTAGGAACCTATTTTAACGGTTGACGAAAATCGTGCCACTTTGTTTGGAACAATTCTGAAAACTTTACAAATTAACAGCTGGAGCAAAAGAGATTTCGAGACGTATTTTTAGAAAATGATCGTCATTACTGAACGATATAGAAAAATGTTTTGACAAATCTCGGTAAAAAACGATATCATTCATTCATCGACCACATAAGCTTTATGCGGCTGCATTAATTTCTTTGTAGGTCAAATCACATTTTGAAAAAATTTGAAACTTATAACGTTCCTCTTGATGCATTGCAATCTTTAGAAAAGTTGATTTTGATTTTTTACCGCAATCTGCTTTTTAGGGACCGATATAAATGCACATATAAAAATATGTAAGTTGGAAATTTAAAAATTAAATAGAAATACCATTTGAAACATATTTTGCTTCAATATTGATGGATGATTAGATACTTAAAAGTGTATCACAAAAACATT
This sequence comes from Linnaemya tessellans, assembly GCA_951800035.1. NCBI lineage: Eukaryota > Metazoa > Arthropoda > Insecta > Diptera > Tachinidae > Linnaemya > Linnaemya tessellans. Next base: position 1,619,249 of record OX637535.1, read on the forward strand.
TGTGGCGTATTTATTAATAAAATTTTGCGTTCCTTACTCCCTTCTTATACCTATTTTTCCTCGTTAAATCTTCATGTTATGCATACTTATCAGCACGCTTTAAGTCAACACTACATGCATGTAAGTTAAAAGTAGCTCCACAATCTGAACCTGTTCCAGGCATGTCATCCATCTGGTTCAACCTTTGATAACTATGTTAGAAGTGGCTTGTGGTCCAAGAAACCTTTTACTTATATTTGTATATAACAAATAAAACATACCTATATACATCATTCAATTTGATTAGCCCTCGTGCACATTATGACACGCATAGCAACTTTTAAAAATGTAAACAGACGTTTTTTACAATCATTTTATATAAGTATGAGGAAAACCCGCTTATTTCGAATTGCCGTGCAAGTTATAAATTTCAACTATACATACATACATATATTAATCTATGAATTACATATGTACATGCATAGTGTAACTGGATTTATCGAACCATGGCGCAACTGAAACTACTATTTCATAAACTTAACACAAACAATATTTTGATTAATAGAATTTGTTAACATTATTCTCTCGATTTTTATTTTCAGGCACAAAGTAAAAGACTAGAAATAATATTGCATTTATGTACTTGGAAAAATAGAAAAGCCATTTCTCACAAACACGATACATACTATACGAGATAGTAACAATATCGTAGATTTAAAATAAAAAGCAACAATAAATACTAAAAAGCACAAGGAGGCAATAGCTAGTGTAAACTGTAAAATTAGAAAAATAAGTTGACAGAAGGAAACTCAATCAATACTTAGAGCACAATGAGTAAAGCAGGAGGTACCTCGCCACCACAATATACTTATGTGCCACCGCCATCGGCTCCTCCTTCATACCAAGAAGCAGTGGGTGGCGTTAAACCTGTAGGGCCATTTACGCCTGTAGTTGCCCCTACACATACTGCAACGACCACAAATGCTCATATTGTCACCACAGTCGTACCGATTGGCCGTACCGCAACGCATATGATATGCCCATCTTGTCATGCTGAAATCGAAACTACAACACGTACTGAACCCGGAATGATTGCTTATTTATCAGGCTTCGTAATTGCATTATTGGGGTAAGTTAAAATCTATGATCTCAACGCAACGAGTTCTATCAGAATTTCAGTTCTGCAAAATCAAATTACAAAATCCTTAAATGCGAGTAATATTAAATCTACTCTCTAAAAATGAATTCAATAAATTCTAATTCCTCTGTTGAAATCACCACGAGACAAAAGAATTTAAAAGTTAATTTACATGCATATAAAATATTTCAAGATCGTTACATAGGTTGTTTTGTAATAGTATGTGTAGTTATAAAGAATATATTAAAAACATATAACACTCGTAGACATTAGAGCTGGAAAAGTATCGATAGTCACTGCATTCTACTGTTTTTGAAGGATAGAGTTTTAACCATTATCATTGATAGGATAGTCGACCCTGTAGCAGAAATTAGCCGGCGAAATACAAAAAGGTTGAAATAGCTACAAAAAAACTGCCGTATCTTCTCTTCTTTCCTAATCTGTCTCCTCAATACTATCCCCTCGTTTTCAGTTCCGGCGCAATGCATTGTATATATAGGGGTCATCCCCTGAGTGCTGGTCCAAGATAAAAAAGTTCCATTAAATTAAATACATAAAAATTAAATGAAAGATTATTTCAGATATAAGACTTTTTCTGCAATATAAAGGGCTCCCTGGGCCACAATTTATATATAGTGGCATATGTGTACCCATCCCCATTTGCCCACAATGACCGAAAACTTCTCCAGGAAAATACTTTTTTTTTTAAATGAATGTTTTTAAAATATTTTATATTTTCGGTACATCGATTAAGTATATATTTATTAATTATTTCTTGGTGCATAATTTATATTCACTAGTTTGGACAGAACTAGCTCCAGTTCTTAGATTTTGGCCTCCAAATGAACTTAATCAAATTTTACTCCACATGTTAAGTAATCAACAGAGCTCTGTTAACTGCAGAATAGGTTTGGTACAACTTTCGGTTTGCGTCTTCGCTTAAATAAATTTAAATGTATCATCACACACAAAAATTTTGCAGACTTGCAGTGTTTTTTAAAACATAATTTTGAAACAAAATTATTTTTAAAATACTCTTAAAGTACACAATAGTTCTTATAAATACGACAGTTAAACTGTTGGTATGTATTTTGGATATTTATTGTATGTATTCGCTTTTTTCAGTATTTCGGTAACCTTTGGTTAACTTCTGCAGGATATCAAATTTTTAAAATCAATATACATATAAGCTTTCCTAAAGAAGTTAACCAAAGGTTAACGAAATATTGAACAGAAAAGTCATACAATAAATATGCAAAAAAATAAAGACCTAAAGCTTAAAAAATAATTAGTTATAAATTGATATCAACTATTGTTGGCTTCGCCTGTATATTTTAATTCCTTTTTTTGGTAGTACTACCGATAGTTTTGCAGCTCTAATAGCCATATTGAGTGGGATTGTTATATAAATAAATACATCAATAAATATGCTAATTTCAAAACAAATAAAAACTTACAAATATTTATTAATTTTTTCATCGTAGATGTTGGTTGGGTTGCTGCCTGATCCCCTGTTGCATTGATGACTGTATGGACGTACATCATACGTGTCCTAATTGTAAGGCGTACTTGGGTCGCTATCGACGATAGATTTTTCATAGTTACTGCGCAATCGAAGATAAACATATATACAAACACTCAATACAACAACCTAGATTACGCTTAGAATGTTAAAAAAAAAATATATATATATATGGCTTTAAAATATGAAATTTTTTTAAATAAAAACTAAACATAAACGTCCATATGCATAAAAAATATTTTATGTTTATTAACTGCTTATTTGACAAATTTCTGTACAAAATTTTTCAAATAAGCCTTAAATAAGCACAAAACATTTTTCATAAATTAGGCAGCAAGTTTATAAATCATAGAAAAGTCGTTTAAAATTTTAAAAAGCAAACAGTAATGATATTCAATATTTATTCAATTTCCTCGACATACTACCAAGTAAATGTAATTTAAAATATTTTCTTTTCATGTAATTTATTTGAGATATAGTGTCAACTGATTTCTTAAAAATTGTTATATGCTGCGGGTTAAGTATGTCAATTTGCCTGCATCCAGCATACATACATAACTCCCAAAAAATGGACTAATTTTTTGGTAGATATTTTTTTTAAGCAAACTAACAGAACAAATGTAATAAAATTTATGTTTATACATGTGGACAAATCTCTGTTTCTTGAAAATTTCCATGCACGTCGAACTACTGCCCAAAAATTATGTATATTAAATTGAAATATTAAAAATTATGTTTTAAAACAGTATTTTCAAACTGTTATCTGAAAATGATTAATTATTTACTATTTTCGAGTATTTGTCAAATATACTTACAGGATAATTATTTAAATTTTAAAAAGTAACATAATATTACACTAGGTACATATGTTTCTGTATTATTGGTCAATAATTAAAATAAGAATACGCTAATATTTTTTTCTGCTTGGATATAAATGCACTGAATAATTTAGAATTTATATTTGCATTGATTTCATTTATTTAACCTTTTTTTTAAAGATGTACACATATGTACCTTATATTGAATTACATATGTAATGTTGTCAATAAACCAAACACAATGAAATAATTTCGTAAATCAAAGCAAATTTTTATTTATTTATTGTAAATATATAATGCAGAAAAGTAGGTTGCAAAATAATTTTGACGATTTTTAGAACAATTTTCCTAACACTGAGGATAGATATAGACGTGTGTACACATGTATATATAGTATGTTGTGAATTATTACTTATATGCAATGATCACAACAACGCTTATTGCAAATTTGAATTTAAATATAAAAAAATGTATTATAGTATCTCTACTACTCAATTATTTTTACCAGTAACAAGGAAACTCTAAAGGTCACAATGCTTGATATCACGCTGATGTACGTGTGCTGAATGTTTGAAGATACATTTGCTTGAAAAACTTTCAAGCAGTCATTTTAAATTTTGCTTTGTACTTTTAACATCGACGGTAACGAAGCAGTAGAACCTCGAAAGTGTTTGGTATTGGTCCTAATTTCCATATTATATTATGCATGTTCGAAAATTGGGGTAAAACTTTTTTTTATAACTTTCACAATTTGAAGTTAACAATATATATTATTATAATTTCAATTTAAGTATAAATTATATTATTATAATTTCAATTTGAGTGATAGCAATTGATAATAATTGTAGCAAAAAATTAGCCGGCGAAGTAAAAAGTTTATGTCTGTGGTAAAAAGGTCGAAATAGCAACAAAAAAAATTCTCTATCTTCTTTCTTTATTTGTCCCCTCAATACTAACCCATCCTTTCTAGTTCTGGCGCAATACACGGCATATTTAGGGGTCATAGCCTGAGTGCTGGTTTAAGATTAAAAAAAATGTTAAATATTTTTGTTGTACTGTTTTTATTGAAGAATAAATAAATGATAGTTTTTTGAAGTTATTATTTTATAAAAAAGGCTTCAACCTCAATATTATTACTTAACTTAAAGGTTAAAAAAATTAGTTAAATAAGTTCACATTTATCTATCCGACAACATTGGTATGTGTCCCGTTTAAAATTTCATATAAAATGAGCACATGCTTGAGGAGTAAAACCAAGGCGAATTCATACCTTGAGTAAAACCAATACAATCATCCAAATCACGCATCCGCCATGCCAAAAATATAAATTTTTGGACTGTTAATCAATTAGCGTCGATATCACACAACCAAATTTTCACTGAACAAGCATAATGCTTGATGTTATTAGGACAAACATATTGTGGCCTTAACAGAATATATGCTGCCTTATTCATTTCACCAACGAATAAATAAAACATGCTGGCAGCCTTTTTGAAAGCAAATGTGCTGCCACCTGCACTAACGATAAATGTTTACCACAAATTAGAATATTTACAAACCAAAATCATAAACAATTTACTTTGCTAAATCGAGATATATTCAAAATAAGTATTCTTCTGCCTAAATCGTAACCAATACATAGAAATCTTCTAGTTTTATCAGACAAAAAGTGCTGTTTCAATGACTCTTAAGCTCTCTGGAATAAAAGGACATTGAATACAATAATCAGGCCTAAGCGGAGTTCGGGTAATATACATATGTGATTGGTACGCATTATTGTAGAGAATGTACCAAGATGTGGAAATAATTGAAGATGATATGCCAGTAATTGAAATCAGCGATGACGATAGCCTGCAGGAGGACGATAGTGTTTCACTTGAACTTGTATCAGCAGATGTCAATAACACCAGTTCATCAAATGCTGAAGTAAACTGTGTCCATCTCGACGATGAAACGATAGAACCATCAAACAGTACCACTGCTTCTAATGCCGCGAAGGTGGATAGTCTGGAATTAAGCGTAACAAATCAAAATTGCGATATTAAAACGGGTATTGTTTCTAGCAGATTGGAGGGAAACATTGCCACTACAAGTAAATGTAACGATGATATTCGGAAAAAAGTTCTGAGTAAAAGGAAAAATCGGCGACGCCGACAAGCTATTAAAAAAATACAAAACAAGCGCATTGTGGATGAGCAAGTTAATAAAGTTGCCAGAAAAGGTTCAATAGAGAAGAAACCAAATTCATCCAATAGCATTGATCGAAACGGAAATGGTACACCACATGTGGCCGATAACGCTCCTTGCAGCTCAAGTGCTATTACACCCACTTGTACAACTAATAGCATTGATCGAAACGAAAATGGTACACCACATGTGGCCGATAACGCCCCTTGTAGCTCAAGTGCTATTACACCCACTTGTGCAACTAATGACTTCGTTACTTATCCAGATTTTTCAAAACTTAAATGGCTTAAACCGTTAAGTTGTCTATCGACTCCACCTCATTTGCAAATTGTTATAATTGATCGCAGTCACCCATTTTGGAGAATTGACAATGACAAGTGGCTTATGATTGAAAAGCGTTTATTAGAAGCTCTTAATGCTGAAATGATACAGTCGAATGATGCGACTATTGGTTTATTTGAGGGAGCAAAATGGAAAAGAGGAATAAAAATTCTTGGCTGTCTGAATGAAAATACATTCTCTTTTATTAGGAAGTTTGTTATTAACTTGGACAAACTATGGCGTGGAGCAAAACTTGATGCCTTTCCTATATCTGACATTAACGTCCATGAAGTTAAGGCTTATATACCACCGCCAACGTTGAAAACGGACTTGGTTATGTCCTTAATAAAGCTACAAAATCCCTCAATATGTACCAAAGATTGGGTAATAACTAGAGAACGGGAAAATACACATAAAGGTGGCGTAGATATTTGGATACGTATAAGCGATAAAGCTTTTACACAATTAAGAGAAAAAAATGGTGAAATTAAGTACGGCGTAAATCGTGTTTGGTTTAATCCTACGCATTGAATAAACTTCTAAAATTTTCAAGTTATACCTTATTTGATACATATCTTCATGCAAACTTATCTATGTATCTGTGTATATTAGGCTGGCGATTTTCGCGATCAAGTTCGACAATTTGTCATAGATAAAAAAAATCAGCTTTTTGTCTTTAATGTACTGCAAATTGTTGATTGTGGCAGTGTGAAACGTCAACCGACTTTATAAATCAGGGAACACACAATATCTGCGTTGTCAACCAAGACAGAACAGAGTTCAGTTTGTTGGGAAATAGAATTCTTTCCGTGGTTGCGTGGGTTACGGAGAATAAAACTTTACTTTGGAATGAAATTATTTATAACATACTCAATTACGAAATTGATTCCGTATTTTGTTTTCTCCGGAAACGGAAATCCTAAAAAGTTTTAAACGAAATAATTTTTAATATCATAAACGGCATTAGCTAAAGAAACTAAAAAAAGATTATTTCTTTCAATTCCGTTTCCCGAATTGGATTTCTTGATATACCTCCATAAGTTTATGCACATGTCTTTATACCTATATCTTTTTAAAATGTACTGTATTTTTATATAAGTTAAAATTTTCAATAAATCTAATTTGTTTTACATTTGAAGAATTAAATGCAGGTTTACATTTTCTTGCAGGAAGCAATATTTTTGAACTATGAACTCAAATGCATGTTCAAAAAAATTCATTTATTTTGGTAATCTCGAGCAATGAAAACTTGTCTAATAACTGGCAACTTTCTGTTTTCAAAAAAATTAACAAAATTAACAGTTTTCAAAGATGTTTAACTTTTTGAACAGTTGGACTAATCATAACAAAATTCGAAGCATTTGAAGGAGATAGGACTCACTTAGATTTCGTGAAGCGGTTGATTTTAAAAGGGTTCGAAAAGTCATTTTTGAGGTTTTTTATGGAGTCCAATGTATCGAAAAGTACCGCACTATGACTGTCTGGAGGCTTATTGACACAACCTAGTCCTATTTGCAGCCCAATCTGCACATATATTAACACCTATTTGACGCCTACGTAGATGCTAAAAAGAATAGGTATTAGCTGTATCCCTAGGTAGAACCACGGTATAATAAAACATCGTACTTATAGAATAGGTATAAGCACATACGTACTGATGTAAGCACATAACAGAAATTGAGTAAAACTGATACAGTTCTTACAAATAAATTGACATTAAAAAGTTCTGCATCAAATGATTAGTTTAGCACAACTAGCACTCAGATCGCTCCCTTTGAATTTATACGTCTCTAGTTGTGTGTTCAGCATGTTATTTTCGTGGTATAATAAGTACGGTTGTTTCCTTATAAACCAGTATTCGTAAACAAAAACATTAGCATTTACCAGGTACAACAAAAACAAACGACGAAGTGTACAATAATTGGCGCTGTTTTGTTTTTAGCAATTTGATGTCTTCTCTCTTATTCCACTATTTCTACAATTTTTAATGTTATGCATACACCACACACACATTTGCATTGCTAACTTACCACTACATGCTCGGTGTCGTGTGAGAGAGCAAAGTGAGATAAGAAATTGAATAAATAATAAAACGAAAATATTATTAAAATGAAGATTAGAAAAAATTTTCATTTTGACAAGTTAACAAGATAAATGAAGGTGTACAAGAAGTATTTAAAAAAAATTCGTATTAAAAATTCAAATAATTTAATTAAATAAGATTCTATTGAATATTAAATAATTGTTGTAGTTAATTAGAGTTTCATTTTATGATTTCATTTTGAGTGTTAGTTAATTCAAGAAAATTAATATATTTTCTCCACCAAAAAGCCAAAAAGATAAAAGTTGCAAAAAATGGTATTACGTTCGGGTATAATTTTGCCATTTCAATTTCGAGACACCAAAAAGTTACTAATGATTGGAGTACCAGAAGAAAATCGTGATTTAAGCATTTGGGACTTGAAAAATGTCGGTGAGTACAATATTTACATACATCCAGACATACAAGTGTAGTACTTACGACTGCTATGAATATATAATTGGATCCAACCTTTTTATTTATGCGAATATTTTCCCGTTAAGCATGTTCGATATCGCATTTACATTAAAATGAACCACTTATGTATGTACGTATGTACATACACATGTGTGTATACACTTTACGCCATGGCCCATAATAATATAAAAATTTTCGTTAGACTTGGGCAATTCTAGTATGTATACAGTGCCATTAATTTTTACTGTCTTCACTTTGGATCTGTCTGTATTAGTATCCGCCTGTTCTATAGTAGTTTTGTATTGAGTATTCATGTCCAATGTTGTCAATCAAGAGTTGTAACACACTTACTATGTACTTCTTGGTATGAAATAAATATGTACATATTTGCATACATAGTACATATATATGTACATGGGTTTACACGTGCAAAATATTTCAGTGCATGTGTCCGCTGCATTTTAACTCGTTTGGGACTATATCCGTTCCCGAGCTGAAGTTTTTGCCTCAGAAATCTAGTTGTATACTTCCCAACTGAATACACACACACACACACTTAAGTACATATGTAGAAAGGATATAAAGAATTGTAAACCCATCAAGGTATTTCGAGAACGTATCCTAATTTCTAAACTATTTCGATATGCCTATACTGCAATGGGTGCCGGCATTTGTAGACAAGGATTATGCATACATGCATACATAACTATTTTCGGATGGGAGAAAAATCCTCTCATGATGGTCTAAAGATTACATACTCGTACATATATATGTATGTACGTACATATGCATGCATACGTTTAAAGATAAAATACCTATCCAAGGCAAACTAAGAAACTGAAATAGGTAACTATAACAATAATAGGTTTGTTCCTGCACGCACATAATATGTGCACAAATAACCCAAGACATTTTTTGTTGTTTCGGTAACCCGATTTCTGATGTTTTGTTACAGGTATATACATATGTACATATGCCTTTATTACGGTTGTCCTATTCGACTTCTTAGTAAACAACTCCAATATTATCCATTTAGATAGCGTTGTCTATGACAACCATAATAACGTTGATAAATTCATTATATGATAATATTTATTGTTGTTATTATTAACATTAAAGAGACCTTCATTAAGAATTATTATTATTAAATTTGGTTTTTATCACTGCTGTTGGCTGAAGTAGTAGAACACGAGACTATGAAGCGGAGGGTCCTGAGCTCGAGCCCGCGCTGGGGCATGAATTCTTCTGATCAGCATTAGTGCGTGGTTGTGTTAGTTAATGCCAGCCTGTTTTAAAGATGAAGGCATAATCACTGATCACTGAACATAATTGCCAGCGACTGACACTATTATGTACTAAAAGCAGAGTAACAGCACCCACCTTAGTCGGCACTGTAGCAAAAATTAGCCGGTGAAGTAAAAGGTTGAAAAAGCTACAAAAAAACTGTCTATCTTCTCTCTCATCTTTCCTAATCTGTCCCCTCAATACTATCCCCTCGTTTTCAGTTCCGGCGCAATGCATTGCATATATAGGGATCATCCCCTGAGTGCTGGTCCAAGATAAAAAAATAATTGTTTAATAACTTACCAAAAAAGTTTTTGTTTAAGTAGTTGAACAATTTTTTTTTATAATTCACCTCATACATTTGTACTCAAAAAATTTTCGGAAGTAAATTTTCAAAAAAAAAAAAAAAGAAACGATTCGGTTTTTCAGTTTTTAAGTATAAAAATATTAAACATTTTTTATTATTTTGTACTTCCTTTGCATACTCTTAAGGGCCCCACAGTACGGTTCAACTGTACGGTCAAAAATGCTAGTGTGTGGGCAAAAACAGACGTTGTTTTGGACCGTGTAAAAAATCTGTCGTGTCTTGATTTTAACTGTCGGTTCTCACACGTGTTAGTTCAAAACTGCTTGTGTGTGGGCCAAACAATAAAGAAGGACAGCTTTTGCCAGTGTAAAATACCGAAAATGTAAAAATTTCTGATTCGCGTGTTTACATACATTTCCATAATTTTGTTTTGTTATGATTATTTCGAAGAAGAAAAGAACGTATATAGTGTGTGTGCATGGTCGTTGTACGTGTTAAAAAGTACAGTTTTACCCGTTCGGTTAAAATATTCACAAGAACAAAGTGTGTGTCCACTTTTAACCGTGGATGGCCCCCAATGGGCTCGCCTAAATGAATAAATAAATTTGGAAAACTTTGTTATAGAAATGCATACTTATTTTAAAAATTCAATTCAAGTATGGGATACCTGTTGCAGTTCTAATTAAATTTTAATTATGTTTAATATTTTATTTTAGAACAGATTTTTTTAGTTTCATATCCGTTGCTTATTTTCAAAATACCGACACGAGAAACGTGAAAGCATAAACGTTTTAGAAATGTTTCATGCCACACGAAAGGAACCAAGTCGCTAAATTTATTAATCAAAACTGGCAGCCTATACAACATATTCCCCTTTAATAAAATTACACAAAAAATTAAAATTTGCCACTTTCTATGTAGATCTGAGGTTTCCAACACAAATACATGTGTACATTTATACATAATGAACAAGATTTTAAATATACATACCTACATAGATTCTTATACGAGTACCTATAGCAAATATTGCAATTGGTTAAAATCCTTTTGTTTCTAAAAGAAAATGATAATGGGCAAGAATATTGTTTATACGTACAAACATATATAAGTATGTGCATTACAAAATATACCTAGATATAAACCAAACAGAATTCATGGCAACTAAAATTAGAGCTGTTATATTTTTGTTGCAAGAAAATTAATTTCAGGAGGAGGAGTTGCTTTAATAATGTAATAATGTTAATAACATTTCGAAAGTCTTTGCAGGACTGTTAAACGTTTTTGATAAATATGCAGTGGTTTAAATAAATTTATGAGAAATGTCAAACAAATTTTAAATTATTAATATAATATATATTAATAATTTAATACCCTGCTTTCACATTCATATGAAAATATTATTATATTATTGTTATTATTATCTTTCAATTTAGCCGTTTTAAATCTTCAACATTGTCAACATTAATTAATTGTGTTGTTTTAGTGTTTTGCCCGCCTTTTTATTTTTATATCTTGGTCTGTTAAAATTTATTATGTCTGAATGTGTTGTTTTCTGCTTCTATTTTTAACTTTTTATTTTTAAGCTTCTATATTAGAGCAGCCTCCTTTGCATTCATATGCTCAATTGTATGTATGGGAACACGTACTGGTAAAATTCGCTGAATTTTGTTGGTTCTATCTTTTGCTCTTCTATTGTATATAATATTTTCCCCATCGCCTCCCAAAAGCATTCATATACAGAAATGTTTGCTCATACATATAGACGGGCATATGTTGCATTATGAACACATGTTGTATGTTATTATTTTTATTATTGCTATTTTGTTTTTTGTTATTTTATTTCATACTTGCCCGCTTTTATATGAAATATGTGAGTTGTTGATGTTTGATTTTTAAAATTGTTTTCTTTGTTTTTGCTTTCAGTGCGAGCTGCTTTTGGTATTTACAATTTCGAGTTTCGAAACAAAAAGATTGGTTTCAATATACCTGATGAACTATTGTTGCAGTACTTAGCACAGCGCCACGATTTGACGAATTTCGTTATAGAAATTGGACAGGGTAAGTTTTTATTGAAACGGGTAGAACTTGCTAAACATTTTATTATATGTATGTAGGTGCATAACCTAAACCGATAGCCATTAGTTGCTAGTGCTTTTTCTGTTTATTTTATTATAATTTTAATTATAATAAATTTCAAATGACTATACTTAGCTACACTGAAACAAAAAAAAAAAAAAAAAGATCAATCTTAAAACATGAACATTGCATTTTAGTTTTAAAAAACTGTTAAACATAAAAAATTAAAAGAATGTTTTTCTTTTATGAAGGCCTAATTTATAAAACATTTAATAAAACAAATGTTCATACAAAAAGTTATTTTTTTATATACCTTTTAAGAATATGTTTTTATAAATTAGGATATTAATATATGTAGGTACCTATAAAATTGTTACTAAAACTAATATGTACACCTTTATTTAAAAAAGTTTTTTTTTAATAGTAATAATTCTTCGTGTTCCCAAATAGTTTGCATTTTGAAACTAACAATGAAAATGTTTAAAATAATCATAAAACAAATTTAGTTCTATTTTAACATCTTGTTGATTAATTTTGTTTTTTTTTTTTGGTATCGGTACCTACACTTAGTTAAAATATCTTTGTTCATTATTAGCATTACACACGCCACTGTTGTGTTATCACTCATAAATATTAAGTAATTCTGAAGCTGGAGAGTTATTAACAGGAAAAAGAAATAGCACATCATATGCCAAAATGTGTGACGCCTCCCAAAGGTATGACTGACCGATTTCCTTTTCAATTGTCTATCAAGGCACCTAAAACTAGACAGATGGACAAAATAATACACAAATAAATGCACGCCAATTCTGTGAAGGCAGACTAACACAATAAAATAAAAAAAAATACGTTTTTTTTATATCAAAATGAAAGTAAAAAACAATAAAAAAAAATTTTAAAAATATTTTGAACAAAAATTTAAGAAACTGGAAAAATATTTATGCAGCATTAAATATGAATTAAAACGTGAGCAAAATATCTCAAATAAATTTAAATTTAGATCCAAGGATAAAAATGTCAAATCAGCGTAATTGTAGGCAAACTGTACTCTGTTAATAATTTTTTTTTTGCCATTAAATTTATTTATTTATTTATTTAAATGTTTCAGTCTATGGTCACAAAACCTTCCATTTACCTTTATTATTTAAAATAATTTATAATAATAAAGGTCTTGGCTTTTGCTATATTTGTAAGGACTCAAATTAAAAAAGCCTCAATTCGCAAAGTAGCTGAGTCCAATTTAATAAATTTTATAGGAGAGAGAAATTACTTCCTAAAATCTATTGTCAAAATTATTGAATGAAAGACATTTTCACTTTAAGGCGGATTCACCCATGTTGTCCGAACAAAATTTTTGTCCGAACAAAATTTTTTTTTATATACATATAACGTCTCTCTCCTTGAGAGAGAGAAAATATTTTTTACGAACAACTCTCAGCTTGAATTGGTTTAATTTTATATTTTGTCCGGACAAAATTGAACTGAGTTTTGCCAATAGGTTGAACTTTTTCACACAAAGTTGAGGTGTCATTTTTGTTAATTTGAGTTTTATTTAAGAACTAATTAATATTGAAAAATTATGAAAACTTACAAAATCAAAGGCAACGTCGTTACAATAAAAATATATAAATAAACATTGCCTGTAGATTAATAATAAAGTGAAAATTATCATTCCAAATTCAACACTCTCCCAGAATGATTAATTTCCAAATCTTAATTAAAATAAATAAATATACATAAATTTAAATGATTTAGAAAAAAAAATAACAACAATCTTAAAGAAGACCAAAGTGGTCTGCAAAGAACTTCATCTTCTGTGGGGTTACTGCTTTAGTTAAAACATCAGCTATCATCTCGTTTGTGTTCAGATACTTCAGTACAATTTCCTTGTCTTCGATTTTTTGTTGGATAAATTTTGCTTTGATGTCCACATGCTTTGTTCGGTTTGAATAGTTGTTGTTTAAAGCTACTTGTATAGCTCCTTTATTATCACAAAATATAGTCATGCTTCGTTTGCTGTCGGGGTTTATTTCAGTTTCCAAACGTTTCAACCAAATCGATTCTTGAATTGCAGCAGTCATGGACATGAATTCAGCTTCAGTAGAAGATAGTGCTACTGTCTTTTGCCTTTTTGTAGCCCATGCTATTGCACCCGATTGAAAAATAAAAACGTAGCCAGTTGTTGATCTACGATCGTCTACGTATCCGGCCCAATCAGCATCACAAAAACCTTTTATTTCATCATTTGCTTGTTTTTTATATATGACACCTTTACTTATCGTTCCTTTCAGGTATCTCATTACCCTCTTAACGGCTTCCCAGTGAGGTTTTCCAGGATTCGAACTAAATCTACTTAAAAGATTTACTGCATAACATATATCTGGTCTTGAGATTTGTGCAGCAAATAACAAGCACCCTATAGCTTCCATATATGGTATCTTTGACATCTGTTTACCTTGTTCATCTGTAGGAATCATGTTTGCAGTCAACTTCTGATTGTAATCAATAGGCGTTGAAACTGGATTGCAATCATTCATACCAAATCGAACTAAAACATCTGATATATACTTTGACTGATCAATTTTTATTGCATCTTTCTTACGACTTATCTTCATACCAAGAAAAGATGATATTTCACCCACATCTTTCATTTTAAATTTAGATGCGAGTGTACTTTTCAGTGATTGAATACATGCCAGATCATTTGATAATAATAAAACGTCATCAACATATAAAGCGACGTATATTATCTGGCCTTCGGTCACTTTGTAGTAAATACACTGATCTACTTCACTTCTCACGAGTCCCATTTCAAGGAAAACTTTATTAATTGTCTGGTTCCACACTCTGCCAGATTGTTTGAGACCATAAATTGACTTCTTTAATTTACAAACTTTACCAGAGCCATCATCAAACATTTCGGGTTGTTCCATGAAAACCTCTTCATTTAAAGTTCCGTTTAAATATGCGGTAACTACATCCATTTGATGTATTTTTAAATCGAATTTAACAGCCAAAGCCAATAAAAATCTAATTGACTCGTATCTTACCACTGGAGCAAAAGTTTCATTAAAATCTATACCTGGACGCTGTGAGAAACCTTTTGCTACCAATCTCGCTTTCAATTTAGGTTGAGAACCATTTTCAACTTGCTTTAATTTGAAAACCCATTTGGATTTTATCGCTTTCTTTCCTTTTGGAAGTTTTGTCAACACCCATGTGTTGTTAGCAATTAGAGAATCATATTCACTCTTCATTGCAATTTTCCACTCTGTTGACTTTTCTGACAACATAGCCTCTTGAACATTTGCCGGTTCCTCAGTAATAAACTGCATTGCACAAAAATTGTGAGAATGCGATGTTTTGTTTGCGATTCTTTCTGATCGTCGAACTACTTCATTCAACTTTAAATTTTTCAATTCGTAAGATCCTGGAACCCATTCATCATGAATTTGATTATTTGATGGTGATAAAGCTAATGACCAGTCTTCTGAATTATACGAACTATCACTGCTGCTTTCAGGGTCTTCAATTCGTTGATCAGATTCTTCAATTGGCAATACACTGCATCCGTTGTCAACTTGCTGCTCAAAAACTTCAGATGTCAATTCACCATAGTCATTACTCTCCCCAGAATTTAAAATTTCTTCATCACTAAACAATTCCGACCAAACATATTTATTAACCTTTTTAAGATTCACTCTCTTTTCTTCAAAAAATACTACATCATGACTTATCAAAATCTGCTCGGTTTGCGGATTAAATAATCTGTAGGCCTTGCTTTCTAAACTATATCCCACCATTATACATTCTATTGATTTTGAATCTAGCTTATGACGTTTTTCTTTTGGTATATGTACAAGAGCAGGACAACCAAAAACTTTTATAAATTTCAAATTTGGTCGCCGACCAATCCATTTTTCTTCAGGAGTACAATCTTGACATCTACACGGTGTCCTGTTCATCAAAAAACAAGCTGTGTTCGCTGCTTCAGCCCAAAATTTTTGTTCTAAATTGCTATCAATAAGCATACATCTAACTCTCTCTATAATAGTTCGATTTATCCTCTCCGCGACACCATTTTGTTCCGGAGTATATGGGCAAGTTTTTTGATGTACAATGCCATGGTTGTTTAAGAAACTAGCAAACTTATTGTTTACATATTCCCCTCCGTTATCAGTGCGTAAAATTTTTATTTTACTAGAGCACTGATTTTCGACCATGTTCTTAAATTTTATAAATGTATGATATACCTCAGATTTACTCTTCAAAGGGTATACAAAAACCTTTCGGGAAAAGTCATCTACAAAAGTAACAAGGAATCTTGAACCGGAAAATGAACTCGTGTTCAACGGACCCAAAACATCTGAATGGACTAGTTGCAAAAGATGTGTTGCTCTAGTACCACTTTCTCTTGTTGGTCGTCTAGTCTGCTTTCCTTTTACACACGTAACACAATTATCTTTACTCTCCTTTCCAAAATCAATACCGACATTTGTTTCTTTTACCTTATGTAAAATTTTGTTGCAAACATGGCCCATTCTTCTATGCCATAGGTTAAAATTTTCTTTTGCTATGAAAACTTTTTCATTTCTCATCAGCATCTTGCTATCCAAACAATAAAGATCATTGAAAGCTGTAGCAGTTACAACAAGATTATTGTTTTCGTCAAAGATTTTACAAGTTTGTTCTTCAAATACAACTTTCTTGCCGGCATCTGTCATTTGTTTTACGGATAACAAATTTGCACACAAGTTTGGTACAAATTCCACATTCTTAATTGTAATCTCCTTCTTCTTGTTTTCACAATATATTTCCAGATCAATATCGCCAGAAGAGTCTACAGAGAGCTCACTGTTATTAGCTATAATTACCTTCTTATTTTCTATCTTCCGCTTGTTGTACATATAACTACTGGTACCCACCATATGGTTGCTTGCACCACTGTCCACATACCAACACACTGAGTTCGTTTCATTTCGGCTTTGATCCATTTCTTTATTCATACACGCATGCATACTTTTACCCGCTTTGGCAATTAATGTTGTTGCTACATTTCCTCTAAATTTGTTTCCTTTTTTGTAATTATTGTAACTTCTTTTATTTCTGTTTGGACAATTTTTTAACATATGCCCAAATTCTTTGCAATTGAAACATTGAATTTGTTTTTTATTCTTCTTATGGTTTTTTGAATATAATGCTGCTTCACTTTCCACTTTTTGATCGAACTTTGCGTCCTGCAGGAGAAGATTTTTAACAGCATCAACGGTTAGTTTTTCTTTTGAATTTTCAACAGCCATCACAAGGGGTTTGAAATCATCAGGTAACCCAGCCAGCATAAGTGAAGCTGTCAACTCGTCGTCAATTTTTAGACCAGCATTTTTCACCTTTAATGCGATAATAACCAATTCATTGACATACTCTTGCATTGAACTAAACTTTTCCAATTTTAAATTTACTAAATGTTTCAATAGTTCAACTTTCCTTGTCAATCCTGTGTCTTCGTAGGCATTCATAAGAGCATCCCAAGCTTGTTTCGATGTTGTAGCCGTAGCTATATGACCATAATTGCTCGAGTCCACCATCAACGTTATCTCTGCCAGAGCACGTTCATCTAATTTTTCATCGCGGCCTTCACCAATACCTTCTTTCACCACGGACCAGCAATTCTTTATTACCAACAACGATTTCGCTTGCCTTTTCCAAGCATCAAAGTTTTCACGCCCATGTAGAATTTCCATCTGTAAAGCTCCTGGTACCATTGCCATTTTTATTAATTGAAAAAAAAAATATTTATTTTTTTCGTATTCTAAGGCCCATAACCTGTTAATTTGAGTTTTATTTAAGAACTAATTAATATTGAAAAATTATGAAAACTTACAAAATCAAAGGCAACGTCGTTACAATAAAAATATATAAATAAACATTGCCTGTAGATTAATAATAAAGTGAAAATTATCATTCCAAATTCAACAATTTTGTGTTTGATATATTAAATTGTATATGAGATTAAAAATATAAATTATGGGAAATAATATTATATATTTGTTCTTTTTGTATATGTACTTTGCTAATAATAATGCTTTATTCAATTCAATAGCCATAAGGAACAGTAATTTTCTTTTTTCATCCATTATTATTATCACAAATAATAATTTAAAATATGTAATATCCAAATATCCAAAATATCAAGAAAACAAAGCAAAACATAAAAAACCGCTGCAGTACTACCATTTTGTAAACGTCCTTTTTTATATGTATGACAACTTTGATTTTCCGGACAAATTTTTCGAAATGAGTGAATCGCGCTGCAGAAAACTCTCAGTAAAAAAAATTTTCTCCGGACAAAAATTTTGTTCGGACAACATGGGTGAATCCGCCTTTAGAAAGGTAGAACTATTTTACATATTGCAGAAAACAACAGCTGGAAAAATATAGGTACATATTTGTTATTTCTTTTTCAGCCATTAATATATTCTATGTATTGCACCAAAAACTGAATTTTCAAAAATATGAAACAAAAGATGTAAATAATTAGGAACTTTTTATCTCTATACTTCTAACTAACTCCAGGTTGTTATAATGATCTTAGGCTCATTTTGAGTCTTACTTGTGCGAATTTCGATTTTTCAAAAGTAACTGAAGCTAAGAATTTCTACTGAAATTTCTGAAGGCTTTGAAATTTCTAGAAGGATTTCTATTTTTCACGTTTGGCGATTTTAGCGACTACAATTTTACTGATATATAATTTTGATCAAAAGTGAAACTTGATTGTTATTATAGGCCGGTGCTGTCAAAACTATTCAAAAAATATATTGCATATAGAACTCTTTTCTTTCTATAACGAATTTGTGGACCGATTTGAGTGTGTTTGGATTTAAAAAGTGTTTACATATTGATATGGTTAAAGGCTTGCATACATGCATACACACTTGTATGTATGTGTACGTATACTTGCATACAAATTTGATGCAATTGAGTGCCAATGTAGTACTATTACATGTTCATCGAAGGATATACATATACAAACTAATCGAAAAGATTACCATTGAAATATAGTTGCGATGTTGTCTTTTAGTCCGTCCATCCCGTTTAATTATTGCTTGTAAGTCTAGAAGTTTATATTGTCTATTAAAACGCAGCATTTTAAAATGCTTTTTCTTACAGGCAACGACGACATGATGCTTAAGGAGCAACTCAATTATGAACCGTCATGTTCGCAGAAACTCATTGTACCTCTACCACAAAAATCAAATGAATCGACATCGAATATGGACTCGCCTTTGACAGCAACGCAAATGCAACAAATGTACGTTACCAATAATAGTGTGGGAACAATAATGTGTAGATCTCGTTCGCCTTTGGATGTTGTAGAAAACCATTCAGAGCATTCAAGTAATTTGGAAACGGCGCATAAAATACGTGTGTCTCAAGTTTACAACGAAAATACACCAGAATCTCTAACACAATCAATAGATCCTATGGATATAATACCAAAGGCCGAGCAGGAAGAAGCAGAAATGATGGAGTCCAGAGATTTGCGCTACGATCGACACCAGGAAATGCAACAACAGCTGCAGCATCATCAACAGGAACAGCAGCAGCAGCAGCAACATGAACAACTCCAACAGCAACATGAACAGCATCAGCAACCTCAACAACAAACTCAACACTTGCATCAACATCAGCAACAACAACAGCAGCAACAGCCACAGCAACAACAACCTTTACATCATCAACAATTGGCGCAGCATTTTGTACCCAACTACACACATCATAGCATGATTGCTCCACAGAACAATACCTCCATATCATCGGCATCTCCGCCGCCGTCTGCATCCCTAAACCAGACCGCATCTGTAATGCAACCGGCGCTTGCAAACATACAACATTCTACGTCCACCTCTCAGTCACAATATTCACCATCGATGATGAACCGCTTTCGAAGTAGGTTTCGTTCTTTTCCTTGTTGTATCAATATTAAAGTTTCAATTTCTCATTTCAAGGACGCGGCGAACGTATGTCCAAGGACCAAAAGGAACTATATGTGAAATATTTTGAGGACAATCCCTGTATGTTAACTCAACGACGCAACGATGTCATATTGGAGCCATTATGGAATAAATTGGCGAATTTGCTGAACAGCGTTCCTCAGGGAGCAGTCAAAAATGTGGAGGAATGGAAACAGGTTATAAAAAAGGGCATTTATAAGAAATTTATTAATTCGCGTATTTAATTTTAGACCTTTGATGCTTGGCGTTATCGCGTATTCATGTACACCCGTTACAATTCTAAACTAGCAGGTGCTGCCGCCCAAAACCCCAAAAACTATAAGCCTTTAACTCCCACCGACCAACGAGCGTACGCCATGTGGACCAGCCATAAGAGTACTGCACCTCAGGATTTTGAGAAAATGGAAATGTTTCCGAGCCTCGACGAATCCCAGCCTGATTACGATTACTGATTTAGATGTAGATCTTTAAACGAGCTCTAAGTTCATTTATCATTCAAAGCGTTTACATTGCAACGTGAAAACCCTCTTGTTACAAGAAAAAAAAGTCATATTTTTATAATATCGTAAATAACGTAAAGTTATTAATTTTTTAAAGTAAACAACACTTTGTTAGTAAAAGTGAAATAAATTAAAAATTTGTACATAAATAAAATATGAAAATGTACTTAAATAATTTACATACGAAATTGAGTTTTAAAACAGTACGCCTCAGCACAAGTAACTATTCAAAGGCTCGAAAATAGTCACTGTATTAAATCACTGACAAGTGTTTTCGGTTTTTAGAAGATCAATTTAATAAAATTTGGATCTAAACGAGCAAGCTATCGATTTTACTTTTGTTGTAAATGTTATTATTCAACAGAACGACAACTTGCGAATTCGGTACAAGTGTAATTTGAAATGATTTGTTTCAGTAGGACAATAATTATGATTGTATTATGATGTTATAAACACAATTTGGTATCCTAGTCCTCATTTCTAAACTTACATTTTGTTTCAGTTTTTGATCCTTGCAAAGACAACTATCACACTTTAATATCTAACTGTTTTTCCTGCCGTTGTGGCTCTACACAAAAGCAAGCCTTAGACTTACACGAACCCTCAAAAACTACTGCGACAAACACTGCCAACAATGGACAGCAACAACAACTTCATAAACTTCATCAGCAACATTATCCACAACAAACAAGTAGCGCTTCCAATTCACAACATTCTCAGAACAATGATGAGCCACCACCTTTAAAAATCCGCATTACAAATGTAAACACACTGCCGCCTTCGAGTACAATGTCAGTAGACAACACCATCGAAACAGATCAAATAGAAATTGAGTCGAAAATCGATTACGATGAAGTGTCATCGCCGCCACCTGGAATTCACTCTTCGCTAGCGCAACAGCAGCTCCAACAAGAACATCAACAGCAACAAATGCATCATCAGCAACCACAGCAAAAGCAGCAGTCTAGTTTGCTCGATTCACAAACTGCTCAAACCACTACGACGGCGTTGTCCTTGAGCTCGTCAACGTCCGCGCTAAATTTGCACAATAATCCTGATACAGATGAGGAAACTTCATACATGGAAAGGGAATTACAAGAGCAAGAATTGCATTTAGAACGTATGCATGAGTATTTTATGCAGCAACAGCAACAGCATTTACACCAGCATCAGCAGCATCAGCAACATCAACCCCACATAGATGCCCTAATGCAAGAATCGTCCTCCTCAAATAGCTTAAGACGTAAGTTGCCGTCAATACTTTCGCTTGATTCAAAGAGTGAATCATCCATCTCTTTACATGAATTAACTTTACACTTTTTCAATTATTTCCCCATTCCCTCTTAAGAACGTAAAGAACGCATGTCGAAAAAGCAAAAAGAAGTTTATGTAAACTTTTTGGAACAGCATCCGGTTATAAACGAACATAGACGCAATGATCCAGCCTTAAATCGTTATTGGATTAAGCTGGCTGACATATTGAATTCTGTCCCTCAAGGAGCTGTCAAGCATGTAGCCGAATGGAAGCAAGTAAGTACATAATCAACTGCACACTTAACATACTGTGCATTTGCGAGGTTTTTTCCTTCAACCACTGAGTTAGCAATTTAACGTTGGAAACTTAAAATGTTTGGTTACGATATTCAAGGAGAAGTTTTTGTGTTAAATTGTGCCACATCAATTTTTTAACACCATGCATTTTTTCTAATAAAATCGAATATACATTTTTTTTTCAAACCGTATCTTTGTTTTATCGAAAAATTACAAATTGGAATAGATTTAAAACTAACATTAACATGTGTAATATAAATTACTATTACTATTTACAATGCGGACAATAATTTTTTTCTGATTTCACTAAAGCGGCTTCCACACTATAAGACTGAGTATTAAGATTTGTCAAAAATTCGAAATAATATAAAAAGTCTTATAGTGTGAAAGCGATCTTAAGTAAAATCTCATAGATTGAGAAGCAAAATTTGACACACCGATGGCTCTCTCCATTTTTTGAAATTTTTCTAAAAGCTGAGACATTTCATATTATCAGGGTTGTTTTTTTGCAACAGCATACTACAGAGATTTCATGAATTGTTTTAAGTGTAAAAGTGTGAAAGCGTTTTGCATTCTCAAAAGAGAAATTTGAATGAAAATCATACGACTCAGTCATATAGAGTGAAAGAGGCTTAAGCAATATCTTTCGGTTCTATTTGCCAAGTCACAGAGTTCAACTCCGTTTGGAAACGGAATTGATTTCATAATGTGCTTCTTCAGCTTTTGAGCAACGTTATTGGAATATCTAGTATGGACTCGACAAAGTGTGCCGTACAAACACACACTTTGATATTCATACTAGAATGTTATTGTTTCTTAAAAGTTGTTCTCGTGTATGAAGACTCTATACGGCCAAATATGAACTTTATTTTACATATATTTTTTCTACACATAGTTCAAAATATTTATTGAGTTTTAGTGATAAATATTACAAATGAGAAACGAAAAAACTTGCGAACTAATAAGTTATTATATTTTTCCAGACATTTGACAATTGGCGTTATCGTGTCTTTCTCTATGCTCGCTATAACTCAAAAATATCTGGAGAGGAGGCTCTCAATCCCAAGTGTTTTAAGCCTTTAACAATGACTGACAAAAGAGCTTATAATATATGGATACGTAACCCGGACACAGCACCACCGGACTTGGAACAAATGCGCAATGTTTTTATGAATCTAGAGGAAGCCCAACCTGAATGAATAAATCATACAAGAACTATTTTTTTTATTCTATCGTGCTATACTTATAAATTTGAACGCCATTTCTTCATGTGCTAATATCACTATATTATACCATAAATATGTACTATTATTATAAACTATTTACTATTGTAATTGTTGTCTGTTTAGTCATATAGTTCATATACATACATATTTTATGTGTTATTTAACTATTTTTATTATATTTTGTTTATTTTAAATAATATATAATGCTCAATAGTTGTTAAGATGCTTTTTTGTTTTATAAATATTTATATAGTTACAAAAAAATTTATGTTGATATTGATAAATTTGTATGTACATAATATGTATATTCTTTGCAATAATTTTTTTTTGTTTGTTTTACTTTTTGTAAATAAATGTAATTAATTACTATTAAAACACTATTTTTAATATCTTGTCAATTTTATGCAGTCAATTAGAAATTTGGCACAAATGTCAGACTCCCAGAAACAGAGGAATAAGATACTGCTTTTTCTTTATAAGAAATGCGTTTGACTCGCCCTGTACAATAAAAGTTTAAAGGAGATTCACGTAAGTTTTTATTTGTTACGTTTATGTTTTTTATGGCAAAAAAAAGAGCTTTAGTTTTTTTGATAAAAAATAAAAGCTATTGACAAGTTGGAATGCTTTTATATGCAACTGTACATAGCTTATGAGCAGGGATCATAAAAATTGCCAAAAATTATAAATATTTTTCAAAATGGTTCGGCATCATTAAAATATTTAGAAATCTGTCAGGCAGGAAATCTGCAAAAATTGGAGAGAATCAATAATTACCAAAATTTAAAAAAGTACGCAGCTAGTGCAAGAGCCGAATAATAATCGAATTTCCGTTATAGCCTCCAAAAGTCTTTGGATACGCTATGATTTTTGATAATATAATAAAATATAGAAATAAATTTAGAATCTTCTCGAAAAAATTACTCTTACTATTAGTATTCATGTATATTCAAGTTAAAAAATTTAAGAAGTGACACGATAAACTTTTGCTAATAAATTCAAAATAAGTTTCCCAACAACTAATCTTAATATTTCTCATATGTATGCTTTGATGTTATTTTCAAATTGTTTTGTTAATAAAACTTCAACTTTATAATAGAAAACATTTGACTTACCATGCCCTGTGGAATAAATTTGCTACTTACAGATGTTGCTGCACGTATAAATTTTTCAGCAAATAAAACATAATTCTCGTATTATATTTGTTCATATACATGTATACATATTTTTGTTTATTTTTTTATTTCATATTTTCATTCACAACATTTTCACATAATTTAATATTTTTAATATTTATACTCGTAATTTGTCGTATGTTACGTTTTCTATAATTGATAATGAAATGTTTTTAAATTTATTGCATGATTAATTACTTGTATTTCTGTTTTTCTTCAATATATTCGTTTACTGTTTGTTTTTTATTTTTTACAATCAATTTTATTTAATTTGTTTTAGTTTAGTTGTGTACGTTATTGCATGTAAAGTTGTTTCATGTTCAAATAATTTAATTAATTTTTCGTTCCTAAAATGTTAATTTGTTATTTTTAAACTTGTTCTCTGTATAAAAATGTTTTTAACTAAAATCATTATATTTTTATATATCTACTATTTTTATATTTAAACTACTAAAATAAAGTTAAAACCAACACAAGATTAGTTTTTGAAAAACTTATTGTTTAATTTAAAGCCCCTATTTTTTTAAATTTATTTTTAATACAAAATATACAAATGACTTACTGCCTGTATTCGAAAGTAGCCTGAAGAATTTCATTCTGCAGTTTACATTGAAAACAACAATAAAATAAAATATTTTTTTTTTTTAGTTTTTTTAATATAAATCGCCCATCGAAATTTTTCTTGCAGTTTCATAAACAGGCAGTTTTAATTTCTTAAATATAATATTTTTGTAAATGTTTTTCATATTTTCATTTTTAAATCGCTTATTTAAAAATGAATTTTCAGTTAGTTTGTTGAACTTGTCTCAATTTAATGTCTTTTCTTATTCCTTAATACCTATAAAGTTGTTATTGTGTCTAAATGTTTTTTAGTTTGTTTCTCTACTTTTAAAGTTAATTTTATTTCAGTTGTATTTTTTCAGTTAACGCAACAACTTTTATTTAAAAACTGTTGTTTATTTTCTTAGTGTTGTGTTGGTGTCGTCTTATTGTTTAAAGTGTTTTTAATTTAAACGTCTTTAGCATTTTAAAATCAAGCGTTAATTAAATTATATTTCTCAGATGAAATTGCCGCTACAACTAAAGCAATTATGATAGAAAATGTGAACCAGAAATTATTATATTAAATAATGAATGCCATGAAGAGATACAAACAAAGCCCTTGCGTACTTCATTGATGAAAAATATCTGCCAGAACTGAATTTTAAAAAGTGCGATAATAAAGCAAGACAATTTACAAAAGCTGAAAATTGATTTCACTCACGAATCTACATAATCGACAACTTTTCTACACTTGGTTAGAAAAACTTAATCACCCCCCATCATGAATAATTTTTCCCTTTTCCCTAGAATTGCAATCATGAAATAATGTCCCCTATCGCGAATAATTTTTTTCCGGCGAGTTTTTTCACTTTTCCCTTTAATTTATTCACTTGTAAGTATTTTCTATTGAAATTCGAATATTAGACATTAAAAATTTTATTTTAGAGGCAAAACACAAACTAATATTTCGTGCAACAGATCAATTGGCTGCGTCTTTAAAAAACTTATTGCTTCAATTTTATATATTAAGAATATTTTTAATTTGTTTTGTTCTGTTTCCAAAGTGTATCCAAATTATTTCACTACATACTAAGTAATTAGCTATACTTTTTTTTTGAAATATGTATATTTAAATTATTACTTAAACGTAAATTTTGCAACACAAATTTCTTTGATTTTTCACGTTGTTTCCAGCTTCTTCTCTTCTTTACACTCACTGATAAATGATAGCGGGAATAATTTGTCACGGGAGATTCACGATACCATTTTTACCTTCGAGTGGAATAAAAATTTCACGTGAACTAAAATTCCACTTTTAATTCACGATAGGGGTGAATTACAAAAAATATTATATTTAAATTTTTCCCAACATTTTAAAAAAAGATTTTAATCAATTAATCATGTAACAAAATAACATATCACGCAAATTAATTCCATTTTTATACACAAAATTATATGAAAATTTCTCGATCCATTTCTTTTTCGAAAGAAAAAAATTGTCTAAAACGTTAAACTGGTCTAATTTTTATGGCCCTCACGAACAAGTTAAAACTGCTAGATTATGGCAACTGTATACAAAAAGTTTGCTTGCGACTAGTGTATCAACATTAAAAAAACGCGAAATTTTAAAACTCATCTGATTTTTTAGAACAGTCTTCGTACATAATGGATTCGAATATAAACTTCAATTTTATTTGTGAACCCCTGTCATATTTCACTTTGCTAACGCGATTTACACGATTCATTTAATTTTGAATTCATCTTTAAAATTTAATTATTTTACAAACACATTTTCATTACTCGTATAGCAAATGCCTATAATTCCGAGCCACTCTGTCAATATCTGCTTTCAAATGAGTTCGTATATAGAATGCTTTAATAATTATCTGTAACATTTTTATCAAATAAGGAATGAAATTTATATTTTATATGTCCAAACTGGAATGATTTTTTTTCTTCTTTTCGTTTTGGTTAAAAACCTGACGATAATAATTGTAATTATTCTGCGTGTAGTAGGCCTTATAATTAAATTAATTCTAAAATTTGGACAGCTGCATATTTATTTAGCAAAAGCTAGTTTGAAAAATTACACTAATATTTAGTTTATAAAAATTATTGCTTAAAATACAACTAGAGTGGAAAATTATGATTTCGAACGGAGGTTTCATGCACAAATTTTAATGCTATTAGCAGAGTGATTGATTGGAAAAGATTTATCTTATAGAAAAATTTCTTATTTTATATGGATTCAAGTCAAGTCCACGAATCCGTGACAACACATTTTATATAATATTAATTGCCAAGAGCTTAAAACTTAATGTGCAAGTTAAATATCAGAATTGACAATGAAATTTTGTAAGTTAGCCTCATTAACAATCGATCGAGAGGTGGCGGACGATATATTCTATACATATATGTATGTATGTGCGTATATACATAGTCTTTTAATTTAACAAATGCTATGTCGGGTTTCAAACTCTACTTCCAATTTGATATTGTGTATCAATGATATGAAATACATGAGCCCAATCACGAATATCCCCAGTTTATTTAATAAAATATTTTTTTCCGGTAAAAATTCCTCCAATTACAAATTTCGCAAGAGCAAAAAATATTAAAAAGTGGCATCATTGGATTATCAATATGTGAGAAATTTCTCAGGAATTTTTTCTTCATTAAAAGACGAATGGGAAAAGGGACAAAACTCCCAACAAGTTTAAGTCAGTGAAAATTGAAAGTTTGGAGGACCTCACTTAGGATTGTTTTGGTTCGAATCGTAGCCGAATATGTGAATGTGCTAAAATGACGGATTTTTTTCTTTACGTAAATTTACCATGAAATTAAATACGTTTAAGGAATATGTTTAAAAGTATTATTGTGTATTTAATTAAAATTATAAAATAATTATTTAAATATTTATTGCTTTTAAAATATAACAACATACATGTACACACACATTTTAAGTTAAAAATCTCTCTGGGTAATTGTAAAAAAAATTGTCTACATTTAAAAGATTTTAATTTCTAACTAGTCTTAATCTTTGTAAATACATATTATAAATAATTAGAGATGGAATAAAATTAAAAACAATTAAAATAACTTTCTCAGCTATACAATAATATTGGTAATAAAAATATGAATTCCTGAATGCATTTTATAAAAATAATCAAAGTAGTGTTTATTTATAACTTATTGTTTTTCGTTTAAACTATTTACCAATTAGCGGTGGTCACAGTTGACGTCATCACAAAACAAACTAAAAACTTTCAACTTTTTAATTGCCACTTACCACATTTGAAGTTAAACTTTAAAACCAATATTGGGCGTCGAATGGGGGTTCGATGGCGTTTTCACTAAGCCAGCGTGCGACGCATCCTCTAAACTATCTAAATCTAGTGCGGTATCGATCATGGTAGTGTGCTGCAGCATGCGCAAGCGATTCGAGCTCAGTTCGTTGGCTGAAGACAATCGCAGTTTCACGTTGTCGGTAGCGGAAGCATTACCAGCCAGGCTCTTTGCAGCCAAGCCCGTTGGATGCTTGGGGCTTTGCAAAACATCGGGAACATTCGATTTGTATGACAGATTTGTGCTGTAGGCTTTTGTTTGAGCTACAAATGATGCTGACACAGGATCGTCCAAATCGAGATCATCACACAACAACGTAGAGTGCAAGTCTAAGGGATTACTGCTAATAGAGGACACTAGGCACGCATTTGTCGAGGCTTTACTGCTGGGTGCAGCAAAAAGGGCGGACGAACTCTGGCTGGTAGAGGTACTGGCTGAGCTCTTGAGGGCGGAGCTTGACTGATGCATGTGAGGATGGGGTCTTTCATCGGCTAAATTTGAATATACATGAAGATTCGTAGTGTCTTGTTCTGATGTTGCGGCAACATTCGGCACGTTGCTGTACACATTCTCCGTTTGCGATATTGATTTAGGAAGATTATCGCCCAGCGATGCACCCATAATGGCAGCTGCCAGTAAATTGGAACCACTGGCCGACAACGCAGGCGCATCTGTTAGCGGCGAATTAGCTGATGTGATGTTATTCGTTACCGATGTATCTAAATCACCGTTAAATAAATTATTATAGCTATCGGAAAGATTATGGCGTTCACGTGCTTTGCTTGTAGCGGCTATGGCAGCTACTGCAGCCACCACTTCCGTGGTATTCACCACCACAACCGCATCACTATCCAGTGTTTCCTCACTTAAGGCTAACGTATTTGCATTTCCTGATTCTGCATTGTCCAGTTCATCGCCAGAACTATCCTCGCCTTGTCGATGTTTGTGATGTCGAAAACGTCGCGATTGGTTAGTGCCCTGCAATTGGTGATGCACTGGGGTGTCCATTTGGGACAATGGAATCTCATTATCTACTAAATGGGCTAAACTATTGGAATTACCTAAAAGAGATGCAAGTAGAAAAGAAGAACGTGTGCAAAAGATTCAATTAGTAAATAATCGTCTATATGTTTTTCTTTTTTATTGTAGTTAATTGAAATTCAAGTACATAGAAACTGGCATTCCAATTATTTGTGTTCTTTAATCAAAAATGTAACAACACAAAATAAAACAAATTTTAGGAAAAGCTGTAAATAAAATCAAATGTACTTAAAATGAAATCCGGATGTTGTACATACATACAAACTAGAAATACTAAAAATAATAAGAAGGTACACTCAAGCGGCAACTTAATAGTAGAACATAAACATAAATATGCATAATAGCAGACCGGGCACAGTTTCAACTATTATTTAAAGTTCCAATAATCAGGCCAATGTTGTCGCACATGAGCACACACACATACCTACATGTGTATGTATGTATGTATGTGGCAAGGAATAATTTCAAAAACAACAAATTTATACTGACAGTGTTTCAATTATCGTTATCCAAGTTTAATAAATGAAACTGTGCTAACAAATCATTTGACAAAGAATTTCACTATAAGAAATAAAAAACTTAAAATAAATGGCAGTTTTCATAATGAAATTGTATGCGACAAATAAAAATTCCAATTCAAAAATTGTAATTTCTGTAAAACAATATACAATTTCATTAAAAAATTTACGTTCGCAAAGTAAATCAACATTTAAAAAATCAAATGCAAGGTGTCATATAATAAATTTGGAAATATTTATCTACTTGCAACAATTTCATTATTATTTTCTACATCCTCATTCAAAAACTTTGAGAACGTTCTTCAATTCCAAGTAGGGGTTCAACTAATTCAGGGGCTTTAATTAATAAACAAAATAGAAGTCAAACAAAGAATAGAGAGAAGAACAAAACAAAGAGTTAAAAGTTTTTAGGGAAAAAGTTTAGATTTAAAATGATTAGTCGAGGACAGTGGAAGAACGATTTATGATTAATGGTTTCTGTACTGAGTATTGGAATATTTTCTTCACATGCTGCATTTCAGCTGCTGAATTACATAAAATGAAAAATTATGTCCTAGCGATCACCCGCTATAAAAACAATATTTATACACAGCAAATTTATTTGTCTAATTTGTTTATTTCAAAGGCCACTGTGGCATACCACGTTTGAATTACAAGTTATTTGCCATACAAATATTGGGCCCTTCAATATAAATATTTTAAATATGGCAGAAACGAGTTGCATTTTTATTCTCTAAATTTAAAAGAATATATTACACCAAGTGAACTAAATGGCAATGAAAAGGAAAAGTTTGTGTGCAAAAAGAGATTTTTTCCTCAAATATTTATTATATATTGAAATAAATAGGTTTCGCGCAATTTCATTACAGGATTAAATAAAATTTTCTAATATATTTAAAAAGTTTTGGTTTATTGAAAATCAAGAACCTAGTGTGTAATTTAATTGCCACCGCAAAATAAGCTTCACCAGCATAATTAATCGATTTTGAGACTTTCGAAAATGGGAAATATATTTTACACAATTCATTCGCTTTGGAATTTTTGTTTGTGTGTGCGTCCCACAGCCACAGTTTTGATTTTGAATTGAACTCATTAATTTTAAGTTCTATTCGAGGTATAAAGAAAA
Organism: Linnaemya tessellans; assembly: GCA_951800035.1. Taxonomy (NCBI): domain Eukaryota; kingdom Metazoa; phylum Arthropoda; class Insecta; order Diptera; family Tachinidae; genus Linnaemya; species Linnaemya tessellans. The sequence goes on from OX637535.1 coordinate 1,650,412, forward strand.
TAATTATTTGGATATATATTTTTTATTATGATTTTTTTTTCGCCGACTAACGAAAATACAGAATCAATTTTGTTCCCAAACGAAATTGAATTCTGTCGCGGCATGGCTGCGTATGATTAATATTTGTTTGTATGGACTCGTATTACTCATACGTCTTAAACATTGATTTAGAAACAAAAAATCTTAGGTTACGGACGTGTTTTCCCAGTTAGAGCACCACTCCGCATCTTCCCATAAAGAACTTCATTCCAATAAAATAGGAAATTTTTTTTCGAAACCCTTTCTATTTTATTGATATAAAAAGTGAAAAAATGAAAATACATTAAAACTGAGTTTGATGAGTGTAGGGTTAAACCACAAATCTTACACGAATACAAAGTGTTCATCCGCAGTAGAAGGGGTTGCTATGACGTTCACTTATACATATTATGAATGTCTACAGTTTGCCTTGGAAAATTTCACAAAAATTGGATGAAATAAAATGAGTAAATAAATGAGCAGTTTCTATTTCTAACCAATTGACAGAAATAGATTTCTCATCTTTGGTTCTATTTTGTTTACAAAACTAAACGTTTTGTGTAGAGTTCATTAAAAATTGGAATTTTTCTCACATATTCCATAACTACCCTAGAATATTTTACTATATTGCAGGTGAATTTCATTCCAAACTCAAAACTAGATTTGAATCTTCGAATAATGGCATCATGAATTTCGCACGCGATGGAAATTATGTTTTGAAATGCTAATCAAGGTTTCACATTTTTCTTGACATGTACGTATTTAAAATGAAAAACTGTTAAACAAATGACGGATATTGAAACTGAATTCCAAAATCCCTTAAAATTTTAATAACATGATAAATAAAACAGCAACAAATACTGAATTAAGTTTAAAACAAATTATAATTAATTAAGCAAGATTTTAATATATTTTTAAAGAAAAAGAAGGCTTAAAATGAACTGACAAAAGTAGGAATGCATTTTTTTAATTTTTTCAAAATACTGGATAAAATGCAAACAAAGAGTTGAAAGGTGAATTCATATTTATTTCAAAATAATATTTGTACATAATCAAAGAAATAACATTTATTACAAAATCAAATCAACGAAAACTTTATTTGAAGATATATTTTATGTATTTTTTGTTAAAAATATGCAAAGAAAAAATTCAATATCTTTTTTTAAGTATCTTACAAAGAGCTGTTTTATTTATTAATTATTTTTTTTTTAACCAGCCCTTTTATTTGATGTGTTGTTTTTTAAACTCACCGTTTGTGAAATTCTCAAAAATAACATGTTTTTATATTGAAACCGCTCAAAAATTCACATTATTTTTTGTTTGTAAATGAAGCATAAGTAAGAGTTAAAGAAAATTTAAATATGTTTTGATTTTTAGAAATTCATTATGTCAAAAATAAAATTGTAAGTAAGAAAAGAACAAAAGAACATTTTTTGAGCACCTGGCGGCCCATAAAGAAATAAATTATCCTTTACACCATAAATAATTCGAAATTAGATGTAAATGTGTCTTGCTTCAAATCAAATTATAATAAATTATGTTGTGTTGTGCCTTAAATAGCTGCATAGAGTTTTATTGATCTATTGCTAAATAGTTGCAAGCTACGAAACAGATTTTGCCCAATTGGCAGTACGAAATAAATAAAAAATGTGCACCCTGAAATCCACACAATCAAACTTATTTCGTAAATTCTCGCATTTTCAATGAAAAGAGTTTATCGAAAGTGGTTGACAAGTTGCGTAATTGAACCGACAATTGATTATGTGATCAAAAAGAAAAAATTGCTTCCTACTAATTTTGGAAAGTTTTAAATCGTTCAAAATTTTGAATTTGACTAAGACCCTGAACAGAATCCAATTCTCTTTTGCTTTAAAATTCACACTCGTCAATTTGTAGTTGACGTTCTTTTTTTTATAAAAAACACAAAGTAAACAGAATTATTTATGTTTCAATTACAAAAATTGCAAAACTAACATTTAATAATGCGAACACTAATTCAATTTCAAAGCAGAAGTCTGGACGTGTGTAAATTGAATTTCCTAAATGTAAATATTATTTGTGCAGGACACATTAATGTTGATAAACTGCGTTGTTGCACACAAAGACCCGGTAAACAATTAGCAACTGGATTTTATTACCTTCCGTTCGATTTGGATTCTATTTTGGAGATTTTCTCAGTCTCCAGTGCACCATGCAAAGTAACAGGGATATTGGAAAATATTTATACTATACAAAAATGTCATACTAGCGTTCCTCGAGCTACGAAACGAAACGACTCCAACGTTACATATATGGCTAACGTTGCCACACTTTATGGACAAACACAATAAAACAGATTATTTCAATTGCAAATGTTTGATACAATGAAAACACAGTTATTTTATTAAATATATATTCCAATGCATAGAATCTGAGTGCTGGGTGGCTAGAAGCGTACTTATGGGTCGATAATGTACGATAACCGAATTTCAGTTGTATTGGCAACTGCCACGTGAAAGTGCTAGAGAAGCACTAAATAGCAACTGAAATTAACTCCCAGTTGCCATGTTTAATTAGTTTCCAGAAACTGGTAATCCAATTGATGCTCGGTTGTCATCCCACTAGACTTGTGATCAGCTTCAGCGATTGCAAGATCAATGAATGTGTGCTGACACAATGGGGTCATGTGCGCTTTCTTAAGAACGTAACAAAAGAAAAAGGGAGTGGAAGAAGTATAAAATGTTCAGCAAAAGGTGTGGGGATCTAAAATTTGGGCAGAAAATATCTGGCCTGAATGTGTGCAATAGCATCAAACCTTCTCGCGGCATATACGAAAATGTTTTACTCGACATGCCAATTACACGAGATTGAGCATGGGTTCAAATATGTTTACTGCACTTTATCCGCGAAACGAAAAAGTGGGAATATCTTCGACTTCCTCGTCGTTCGTGAGAACTATAATTGGAAAGGACGTTATTATGCAGCCCTGCCCCCTTACATAACCTTAAATTATTCCCCCTTATTCTATTTGTCAACGGCAACGTCACGTCAAGACAATATGCAAGTTAGAACAGTTCTATACTCATTCTCTTCAACAATTGTCAATTTCTCACAACTTTTTGCTATATTCAACGACATAGAGAGTAGTAGAGACTGTCAGAAGTAGTTAATTGTTGCACAGAAAGGGTATGTAAGTGTCCTATTTTTGATATTGTCTTGATGTGACGTGGACGTTGACAAATAGAATAAGGGGAATTAATTATCGGAATTCGGATTGTTTGATCCTCTCGGTCAAATCATTTCGAAAACCCACTTGGTTTTATTTCTTACAAGTTGTCATTCCGCCTGTTGGATGCGTATTTTTTTCGGAATATGGTGTAGAGCATAAATATTTTAGTAACACTTTTACTACAAAAATAAAATGAGATTAGAAGAAAAGCTTCCTTTTAAGTGGAATACAAAATGTACGAGTATAAAAGAGAGTTTTTGAGAAGAAAAACTGAATAAGTGTTTTAATATGAAAGACTTAATTATTATTGTAAACAAGACGCTAAGAAATTATATTGCTAAATAAATATACAAGAAATAAGTAATCAAATTAAAAGTGAACAAAAAATGTCAAATTCTAACACCAAAGACGTAATAGATGTATGCATGTGAGTATGTATGTATGCATGTGTGCATGTAGGTTTTTATGTACATGTGTTTGTGTGTTTTGTATGAAGTCGTGTATAAAAAGATGTTTCAGTTAATTTTTTTTCTAAATTCATATAAAATTCTGTGCCAAATGCTGTGATTAGAATTGATTTGTAATAGTTTTGAGTATTTATTTAAAATCTTAATTTCAATATTTGTTACGGTTTGTTTGAAGCTTCAGCAACATCCATTTTGTTCCAGTTCAGTATTGTTAATAAATTTAAGTTGTTGTTCTTTTGTTTAAAAATACATATTTCTTTACGAATGACAACAAATTACTTTCATTTAATTAATAATTATAGTATAATAATAATAATATACTTGTATATAAATACGTTCAAGTTTTTAATTTGTTTAGATTTATATATATAATTTATTTAACACTTATAGCCTACACTAAATATTTTAAATGTTTTATTTATTTATTATCATAACTAAGTTTATACTCGTATTATTATTATTATTATTTTGTTGTTTGTTTCAAATTATTATTTTTGTAAAGGAACTTAAATATGAGTTTTTTAATACTTTTTTAAAATATCTTTATTGGTTGTGTTAGTTTTTCAACTGCAAAATAATTTGTTAATAATTAATATATTTGTTTTTCTTCTCAATAAATGTGTTTATTTAAAATGGCAGTTTTCAGCTATAATTTTATTTATTGTTATAATTTATTAATTTCTCTTATTTTTTACCTTTAACGGTATAATTTCGTTTCCGATTTCTATTTTGTTCGTTAAATAATTAAAATTTGTTTAGTCGTTTTAATTAAACTCTATTTCTTAATTTTTTTTTATTCTTTACCATTTCAAATTGAAACCTCATATAAAAAAGTTACAAAATTTTTACGTTTAACTAAATTTATTTTAAAAAAGTATTGTTTTGTTTAACTTTTTATATTTATTTTTTTTAACACATGTACGTGCGTATGTGTATCTCGTAAAAAACACAAAGAATTATCTTTATCTTTTAGTATGTAGAATATTAATATTTTCTTATTTCATATATATTTTCAATTTCCGATTAGAAAGCACAACTCTAAGTGAACGTAGAAATTTGTTATAGCAAAAGCCATTGCTCGAAAGATATCTCTCAAAAAATAAAAAATAAAATAAAAATAAAATGAAAGAAAAATATTAATAATTAGATTAGACTAAAAATAGTTAGCGGAAACAGAAATTGGGCAATTGTTTTTCATTACTAAAAACATTTTAAGTGCGTTTAATAAATTTCTATATATTAAATTAAATTAAGATTGAGAGGTTCAGCTTAATTACCCTACTTAGCAGAGCAGAAGAGCTGTTTTCGGAAACCGGTGGGTTCCACCGTCAGTACTAGTGCGTATTTTTGAATATCATCACTTTTGATTAGGTGATTTAGTTGAACATGATAAAATTAATTATTTTTTTTTATTTCATGAGAAAATTGTAGATGAGAACTGTATCAGTACCAAACCGATGCTAAATGTTCACACGAAATTGATTTTCCAAAGACATTTTTAATATAGTCTTTACTTTTCAAGTCAATGTGTGGCATTCATTTTTATTTAAAATCGCGGAGTGCTACAAATGTACGACTAAGGAATATTTTCGGTACTTTTTAAAATAAATTTTGTGGCATTATTTTTCTAAAATGATAGCACCTGCAATAAGACTGTATGGGACATAATGGAACAGTGGGTCGTGTTTTAAATAAATAACTTGGGTGCTGTTCTTCTGGTGAATTTTAATAAATTCAAAATTTCTATAACTTTTTTCTATTAGTCGACGAGTGCCAGTGGAATTATTTAGAAAAATAAGCACAACAAAACAAGAGCAACGGATGAACCATATAAAGCAATCTGTCGTGTCAAATAGAAATTTTATAAATTGGTTTAATTATTTCGTGCATTAATTAGGAAAATTTGTGTAAAAATAACTTTAGTTAACTTTTTGAAACACTGACGCGCGACTGACATGTATTGCCTAAAAGGGAATATTAAAACATTATGTTGAGACAATGGCTTTTTTATATTTTTTACTTTTTAGAAATAAGAGAAAATTCGAGATACAGCAGTCCTATTACTGATTTGCAAAACCGTATTCTACAAAAGCAATTATTTGTATGGCATCTAGTGAAATAAATTCGCCTAGGGTTGTGCTTAACCGAGCCGCGTATGTTGAATCCTCCACACACGAAACTAGTTTCAAAATAAGCGGCTCCGAAATTCTTGTGATTCATTTGGTTTGTGTGTACTTTTAATTATATTTATGTTTTTGTATATGAAAACTATATTATTTTTAGGAAGCGCTTTTGTTAATCAACAAATTATTTTATACATAAATTAATATAATTATTCTTTCTTTAAATTCCTTAGAGTTTGACAAAACACATGGCGAATAAGGAAAGAGTTGTTTACACATGCAGTTGTTTAGTCATTTAGTTGTCCGAATATACTAGTAGTCAGTCCTGCACTTAAGACTTGGAGGTGGCGGTGGAATAATTTTCGTTTGCTTTTCATATAAAACTTGTAACATCTTAGAAATTTCAATAAACAAAAGGAAACGTAAAAGTATTTTGGAATAAATAATAATCTAATTTAATGTATTAAAACGTATTAAATCACTCGACTGGTAATATTTTGTGAAAAATGGAATTGCATCCATTTCTGTTTGCCATATTACCAATTAAGTGGTTCAGTTTTATTTAGTTTATTTAAGGATACTAGTATAAACATTGTGCTAGAGTAATGAAAAATTTAAATGAACCATTTACAGAAATAAAAAAAATAATTCAAGGTTTAAGAAGTTGGAGTAGGGGGTCTAACTACAAGCAAGCTAAGCAGAATGGGTTGTTAGTTGGCTAACTGTAATGTGGAAAGGAATCAAGGGCTACTCATTTACATGGTTTAACAGTGACATACTCTCGGGGGGTTGGAGGGGTTAAATAAAAACTGACTTTTAATAAAAAAACAAACGCAAGTTCATATTTATATACAGACATCTAAGAGATATACAACGGAGATCTTTGACCAGGCTGTTTGTTGAAGTTTATGAGACTTCCAAAGCAAATTCTGGATCAAATCATTCAAAGCTTTTAAGCTCCAAAATACATTTAAAATTATCCCGCTTAATTGCAATGGATATTTTTTTATTTTAGCGGCATGACTATTTGTGGCAAATCATATCCAAGTGAAGTATATTTGGAACTCGCATTTCTTTCATAAAAACTTAAAAAAGAAGACGTAAAACATCGATTAAGACACAATTCTTCCATAAATACCCCACACAATATAGGTCTCGGTGACCTTATTAGATTCCTCGATGCGACAGGTTGGACCTAGCATCCATCACCGTATCCGGGATCTGGATTCGGCTCTGCACGGGTTGATACTGACCAGTGGAGTGGTCATTCAAAACGGGATCTCAGAGATCCTACATGAATGCTTGTGGCTTACAGGCAGCCACGTATACCAAGCAACCAACCAACACCGCACAATTTCTTGTGGTACACTTTTAAGAATGTTAATCTTAAACAATTTGAATAAAACGTCTATAGTTTGAAAGGTATTTTTGCGTAGATATGCTTAATATAAACATATTTGCTGCATTTTGAGTTTGAAAATATTAAAAAGCCTTTTAAATTTGCTTGAAAAGCAACAACAACATTTTAGCTTTCTTTTATTTTGTACTTGTGTCAAAGTTGAAAAGATTTTTTTATTAGTCAAAAATTTCAAAATCGATACGAATTATTTTTTTTTTAGAAATAATTTTCTTGAACTTACTAAGAACAACTGTACGAAATAGAGCACAACGTTGATTGAATGAAATAAAAGTGCTTCATTTTCGTATATTCTTCCAAATCGAAAACATATACATACCAGAGTTCGAAATAGTGTCCATATTTTATCCTCTGTACACACAAGTTTACATCAACGACATTGAAAAATGTATGCATGCCTCACTTTATACACAAATAAATCTTGAGAGTACAGGACTGTGCATCGAACCTCAAGTGTATACATTGAAGACATTGAAAGCATTGAATTCACTTTATGTACGTATGCACATTTGCGGAGATGATAACATTGTATTTGTTTTGTAACTTTATAAAATTAATGTGTGTGTGCGCAGTAAAACCAAACCCTTTTTTGGTTTTACTGAAAAAGACAAAATTGAGTTCCAAATACAATACGTAGATGAATGAAAGCTTATTTTTACTTAGAAAAAAGAATCTCTAGACTGGAATAAAAAACCACTCACTCCAGCGTCAAAAGTACTGTTAAGTAATGAATTCACTTACTGATCGGATATTTTCGTCAAACCATAGAACACAATTCTAAGCAAAATGTTTAATTTTGTAGCAATTAAACACTTTTAAACTGCTGTTGAATATGTCGGTGCCGGCCGATTTTTCATAGAATTCATTAGGAAACAGTAAATTTCATCATTTTGATTTGTTTTCAAATATTCTATAATCTTTAAGTTTATTCAAGCAATACTGACGTAATAGGATACAACCATGTATTAGACATCAATTTTAGCCCTGTTTACGCGTTTAGGCCAATTACAAAGGAACAGAGGTCTACGAAAGCAAAATGGTATTTCAAGCGAGTTTATATTTCTTAAGTGCGTTTGGCGTTATTTCAAAGTAATTTCCTCTAAAAGAAATAGGTCCAACTCATTTTGGGGAAAATGTTATTGCATTTTCACTTGATTACTTTTGCATGAGAGAGAATCAGTTCTGAACTTTTCATAATCAGATCAGATGGAAACCAATTAAGGCCAGAAGGAAGGTGTGACGACTATTTGAGCCAATCCTAAACTATTGACTGGAACAAGAAGTGTTTTGAAACGAAATGTATTAATAAGATATTTGAAAACATTCATACATACATACATACATGCATAGGTATGTGTGTGTATGAGCAAAGAGAATACAGTTCCACTGCGTAACTGATTAACCAATTCAAATTATATGATTGCCAAAGTATAAATAATATTATTTTTCATGGTATTAATTTTGAAGCGGTGCTTCAATTTTAAAATTATTCATCTGGACATCGTATTCAACCATTTTGTAAACTCTTCTGTCTATTCCTTTCGTTTTTGTTCGTTTTAGCGAAATTCAAATTTTAATTGTTTTTTATTTCATTTGTAATTTAAATTCGATTTGTTTTCGGAATTAGTTTTATAATTTTTAATTTAAAATTTATAACAAAGGCAACAACAATAATAACAACAACAGAGATAGAAGATGTAGGAGAACTATTATCATTAGACCCAAAATAGTTTATACGGATTTCGTACTATGACGAATCGCTACCTGCTGCATCTTCTATAATTGAATTAAGATCAATATTGAATGAATATTCATAAAGATTTGAATAACGATCACGCTCTTTCCATGGTGATCGATGATTCATATAAAGATTTCGTTTACTAACACGAAATATTTGACTGTCTTTGATCGATTGATCGTCGTCGCAGGGCTCACCGCCACCACCAAAGTCGCACTCGCGAATAGTCAGTCGGTTTGTGGGCGATTTCAGTTCGAAAAGGACCTCTTGGTGTTTGTAGCGCGGCCGCATGGGCAGCGGCTGGTAACCGGGTATGGAGACCTTTTGTGAGTCCACCGATTGTGTGGACTGACGACGCATGCCACGGCCCTTGTTAAAGGGATAGCTGAGGAAAATGTTCGAACTGTTCGAACTATGTTGCGGCGAATAGTATTTATAGTCAGGAGCGGGCGGTTGTGGGGGGCCAGCAGTCTGCATGGTCGGCAGTGTCGTGGTGCTGGCCGTGGCTGCGGCTGAGGCCTGTAATTGCAGCGTAGAAGGACGTTTTGGTTGTTGCAAAGAAACGCCTGTCGCCGAAACAGGCGTTATGGCAGGCAGCGCTGTCGACGATCCCATCAACGAAGCCGTTTGATGATGGAGCTGATGGTGAGAGGGATGGTGGTGATGCAGCAGCGGCAGTGGCGAGTTGCGCGTGTCAAACGACGGTGAGAGAGGTAAGTGTAGTGAACGTTTTAGGTTTAGTCTATATGTCGAGGCAGCTGGCGAATGCACCAACGAGGGTGTTGCTAGTGCACTTGGTGTTGTTGTTGTTGTCATTTGTTCAGGGTGTAACTGAAGCTCTTGTTGTTTTTGATATTTATTATTAAATTGATGAGCAGGTGGTAAAAGTGTTTGTAGTGAACATTTTTGATTTTGATGTTTTTGTTTTTTGTGATGATGTTTTTTACGTGACTTACCATTTTGCAAATTGTCATAGCTGCGCGGCCTATAAACGCCGCTAGCTGTAGCACTAGCATCCATGGCCGACGACGAGGTATTGGACTGTTATTGTGGTTTTGTTTATTTTTATACAAAAAAAAAGAACAAACATTTTTTCCAATTTATTTTGTTGTTTGGAAATAAGGAAAAACCAGCAATAGCACATCCAGGTGGAGAAGTAGACAGATTTACAGAGATGGTTGTTTGTATAGTACAGAGTAGGGATCATGTTTGAATTTGCAATTATCGTTTCGATTTGTGATGCATGAAGATTTCAAAATCAAAAATTTTGTTGGGTTTCGATTTTTTTGTAGTAGCGTGGTGATGTTGATGAGAGAGTGTGGTGAGTTTTTTTTAGTTTTTTGTTTAAGTTTGGATTGATCGTTTTGTAACCAGAAATAAACAAGAAAAGAATAAACAAAGTGCATTATTAGAATATTTTTTGAATGAAAAAACGAGTGCCTTAAATCTAATAAAATATAAAATCGATTAAAATTACACCAAGAGTTTTAAAATGTTAAATACTTGAGAAAGAAAATCTATTTGAAGAATGAGACGAATGAATATCTTGAAACAAAACGTACCTCGTCATAATATCTAGATTTTAAATCGGAACCACCTATACTAATGCCTCCACCGGCACCTGATATTACTGGCTGAGAGGTGATCATTCCACTACTGGCTACATGAGTGGCACTAATAACATCACTGAGGGGATGGCGAGGGCTTGAATGTTGCTGCATTTGTAAAATGTATTCATCCGTAGCAATACCACGCCTTTAGGTGAAAACAATTTCTTTTTTATGAATACACGTAGACATTTGGATTTGTATGTTCTTTTGCTCTTACCGATCTATTAAGGAAGGTGTCATGGGTCCACATAATATATGACAACAATTTAAACATATATTTCCCCTCGAATATGGATTTAAATTGCGCTGTCCTCCTTTGGAAGAAAATGAGCCTTTGAGCTATGGAATTAAGAGGAAAAGAGCAGTTTTACTATTCACATATATGCAAAAATATTTTAAATGACTTTGTTACATCTTCATTTGTTGTTTGATCACTGGTTGTTAAATAGGTGTGAAACCCCGCTAAGCCGATCACCGACCAGATGGAAAAGAAACATATAAATACGACAATCACTGTGAATGGTGCCTTTTTAATGACTTCAAATACTTCCTGTTCAGTTTTCATTACTAAAATCATACAAAGAAATGAAGAAGAATAGATACAATTTTCAAATAGAGACAATGAATGACAAGATGATTATCGATCTCGTGGCATTTCCTAAATAGACTAATACTCATAAGCATACTTACATAATACTAAATGCGTCACAGAGCATGCAAATATGAATACGGCTAAAAAAGCCAAGGAGACTAGAAACAAATAAAAGAAGCGGTAATTACGTTTGCCCACACAATTACCAACCTGCAAGAGAGACAAAAGGAAAAGAAGAAATTATTATTGTTAAACAAACTTTTGAGAAAATTATTTGTAAAATAGTTAAAAAAAAAAATCTTGTGCTTTATTACGCCTTTCCAACGTAATCGTGATTTTGCACTAGATTAAAGAAATATTTTGTGTTTTTCTTTAATCTCCTGTAAACTCTTGAGTCGCATGAAAAACGAATTTACTCTATGATGTTATTTTTTAATTAATAAACCCCAGAAATTGATTTCTATTTATTCTTGAACTTTCAATATTATTTTAGCAACAAGTATTACTAAAATAAGCCTAAGACATTTACATTTGCTTCTTTAGTGTAGATGTATTTGTTATAATCTTGAAAACTTTATTTATTCATCATCCTTTCAGATTTAGAATTTCCTGCAAGGCCAACTTTTTCTTAATTCAACGGAGACTGGCTTTTATTTGCAGGAATATAATTATATGAACAATATTTTATAAAATTCCTAAAAAATACATAAATTGAAAAGAAATTTCCATTTCACTTTTAAAGGGGGAAATTTTTTAGCTAAAAAAGTATGTGCATGTGCATGCATGCATGTACCTGTGGTGGCATGCAATATCCCAGCTGGCACTGGCGATTGGTTTTAATATAGAATTCCCAAAGAAATCTCGTGATGGTCTGACTGACGAGTAGCAACAACAAAAAGTTGGCAACATTGGAATTAAGAAAAGTCCTCAAACCATCATCGAATGGGCCTCTGCTACTCTCTGCATGAGTCATATAACACATACAATACGTCTAAAGATTTCACGAGTTCAAGGATAATCACATAGAAGAATCGTATTTGCTATTGGAATCTTCTTCTGGATTGATAGCTGGGATGTATAATATAACAATATAACAAGCATTTTATACAACTTTATAAATTATGTACTACGATGTCCCCAGATTTTGCTTACTTTTTATAATTTTGCTTATGCACACTCATGTGTGTGTAAAAAATTCATATTTAAATGTCATTATACTTAAGTATGTATGTGTGTACACATTTAATAACCACGCAACATCTCACATACTTGCTGTACACGCAAACAATGAACATATGAACTATTTTAGTCCCGTCCTAATCGAAATAATAAAGAAACATGATTGCAGCAACTATGTTATCGGCTCTGTGAAGCATTATTAACTATGTCCCGGTTTACACTATGAAACTTTTGTTGCAGCAATTTTTATTTTGTATGAGAGAGCTGAAATAGGAATATATATACGGTGACCATTCGTCCTTTTTTAAGAGTACAGTCCTCTTTTTTTACATGATGTTCTCTTAGATAAACAAAAATTAAAGTGTCCTTTTTTTATTTGAAATGTCCTTTATTATCTTTTTTTTTTTTTGATTATTAATACTTTTTTGTTTAAACTCCAAAATTAAAAGTTTTATTCTCTCAAAACAATAAAAGTCAAAATCACCAATACAATAGATATTATAATCATGGTGCAGATATTAAAATCTTTTGACTGTGATATTTCTGGACATATTTTAAGTTCTGGGCATATTTTCTTTAAAAAACATTAATATATATATGAGTAAGTCGACCATGCCTGGAATATATGCAATTTATTATAAATAGTAAAAACAATTTTTATTACATTTCTAAATGTCCTCTTTTTGGGTTGAAAAATATGGTCACCGTAAATATATTCCATTAGTATAACTTTCTCGCTCTTCCTCACTAAATACTAAAGAATTGCTGCAACAATTGCAAGTGTAAACGGGGTTGTATATTAGAAGTTACAGACTGCTGAGCTTTCGATGTAAACACATGCCGACGACAGTACCACAACCATGTCCTTATGAAGATTCGAAAAATTTTATCTCAGATTCATATCTGAGTGCGGAATCGTATCACTACCTTCGGCTTCGTAGTCTATGCGTTAGTACTTTAACAGCCACCCTTTTTTGTTTTTATGTGGAGTCAACGCTATATTTCTCCCTATTATAAATGACGACATCGACGTCACGTCAACTCGACAGCAAAAATTATCACTTGTCTTCTACTATTCACAGCGTCTTAGTATTCTTTAAGGCGCATAATATTTATAGAGTGTATTAATAATAATGAATTGTTGTCGGGAAATGACAATTTTTTGCTGTCGTGTTGCTGTGACGTCGCCGTCGCCATTCGTAATAAGGCAGAATATTTCTTTTACGAAATTTACGAGTAACGAAATAAAATTTAATACTGTATTTAATTGAAGAAAGGATTCGTACATTCTTGAAAAGAGATCATATATTTACTCCTACTTTCATGGAAGTAGCCTCACTTGAAAAAAAAAAATAAAATAAAAAATAAAATTTTATTCAAAAGTGAAATCATCTCATTTCAGCGGAAAAAACACAACTTTTATGACAAGTCGTGGAATAAGTACCCCGATGCAGCGTCAATTGCATACATATTTTAATTTGTATGCATGTAAAGTTGTATTTGCATTTAATGTACAAGGGGATTGTGGACGTGGACGCATTTGCTGGCAAGTACGAGTGTGTTGTCAGCGTGTTGCTGCATCCTACATCTATTCAATTCAGTCTGTAAATAAACTTTTTTCAAGATTCATTTCTATTCTAATTGTTTTTGTGTATTATTTTTCTTTTCTCAGTCAAATACTTTTTCTTTCACTTTGCAATTCAATGTAGGTTGAGCGTTGTTGTTTGCCTTTTTGTTGTCGTTTTAATTTTATTTTTCTATGCAAATGCAACACTTTCACTTTAACACTTTCTGAAGGTCGATTATTTTCTTTAAAAGAATTCTCATAATGATAAATATGCTGATGGTGAAATAGAGATAGAAAAGAGAACGTTAAAGGGAACACGAAATGTTTTATTAGCACATAAAACAAAAATGATGCTGGTGCGACTGTGAATGTAAAATTCATTTGTTCATTATTATTCCGCCTTTGCTGTGACATTCTATTAACTAATTATCCCTAAAAGATTATGATGATGCAGTACATCATTGTGTGCGCTTGTTGCTGCTTCTTTTGTTTTATATTGGCTCAACATTATAATTTCGGCAATCAGAGTTTAAGATGTTGCTGCAGCGGATTCTAACTCAAAATTTGAAAAAACTTTCCCTATTGGCACACGTTTCTTGTAAAAATATATTATGCGTTTCTTTTTATCCTTGCAAAATCCTTTGAACAAAAATGTCTCTATAGCCTGCAGCTGGTTCAAGTGAAATTGAAATGCTTTCTTCTCGGCTCTTGTTTTTCGAGTTATAACTCTATTGCAACAAAAGCTCGATGACGGTTGTTGTTGCACTATGGGTTGATCAACATGTTGTAGATGCATCGTAATTTCTTTTTCATTCCAAGGAAATTCATTCTTATAATTGGCGCATTTAACTGGTAGTCTGATAATAGCTTCTCCTGATTTGAACAACTCGTTATAAATTAGTGTGCTCTTGCAAAATTTATCTGGCGATAAGAAAAATGCCTGAGAAAAACTAAGTGAAACCGCAGCGAAATATCCATCTGAGACCCCATAAAGTATATATATTTATGATCAGTGATGAAATCTAAGACGATCTGAGCACGTTCGTCCGTCCGCCTGTGGAAATCACGACTCAGTCCAAACGAAAAGAGCCAGACTCTTGAAATTTGTTATTCTACTGTTAAAATAAAATAAATAAATTAAAAAAATAAATACCTTGAAGGGTAGCACAGCTAAAGTTCGTAAATGGGCTGAATCGAGCCAGAGGGGTTAAAAGTTACTCTAAGAAGAACTAAACCAACTAAAAAACAACATAATTTTTTTTCAGTCGCAAAGCAGCTCTGAGTCAGTTAACAACAAGCCTCGTTGGCAATTATTTTTTAAGTGCAGCCAGACCACTGACTGTTTTGCGTCTCACTCGCACTAGTTAATTTCAACACCTCAGATAACTGTATAGTTTTACAGTTCTTCTGAGGAATATTCCGTGGTTAACTACGTTGCTACTTCCTATGTGAAGGCATAGGTCGTGTACAGTCAGTCACAGTAACGGAAGAAAATACGGGTTAATAACATCACCGGCATATGGTCTGAGTCACCCCGTCGGCATCTGTGAACCAAATACTTTGCAAATTTACTTTGTAAAGTATTTCATTCAAACAAACAAACATAATTTTTAAAGTTTTTTTCCCCGTAATTTTGTTAAGCAGGTCCAACGCGTTCAACTTGGAGCCATAAAATAAAAAAGAAATTAATTTTTGGACCCCGCCCCCTTTAATGGGCGTTATTATATGCAAAAATAGTGTGGGTGCTGTTGGCTGGAGTAGTAGAACACGAGACTATGAAGCGGAGGGTCGTGAGTTCGAGCCCGCGCTGAGTCATTAAATATTGTGTTGAATTCTTCTGATCAGCGTTAGTGCATGGTTGTGTTAGTTGTTGCCAGCCTGTTTTAATGATGAAGGCATAGTCACTGGTCACTGAACATAATTGGCAGCGACTGACACCATCATGTACTAAAAAGCAGAGTAACAGCACCCACCTTCGTCGGCCCTGCAGCAAAAATTAGCAGGTGAAGTAAAAGGTTGAAATAGCTACAAAAAAACTGCCTATCTTCTCATCTTTCCTAATCTGTCCCCTCAATACTATTCCTCGTTTTCAGTTCCGGCGCAATGCATTGCATATATAGGGGTCATCCCCTGAGTGCTGGTCCAAGATAAAAAAAAATTTAACAAATTGTTTTACTTAAGCCTACATTCCTTAAAAATGACATTTTTAAACTTTAATGACGAAGCTGAGAAACCTAACCTTTGAAACGTAAATGAACTTTTCAAAAAAAAAAATTAAAAAAAATATATTAAAAATAAATTTATGTGCGTAAAGATAAATATGCCGAGTTAAATATATTTTGACGTAAACAAAAAATTAGTTAAACTCCAATAGCGGATGCAATTGGAGTTTAACTAATTTGCTGTTTTTGTGAAAAATTCTGTGTTAAATTGTTTAGTAAAACTGATGCATACAACTTTAGAAATGAATCAAACAAACACATCGTTTGTTGTGCTCTAATAGTTTCTTCTGATTCAGTTCACGTTTCCTGTTTCTTTCATTAAAAATATATAATTTATATAAAAATGCTTCCATTTTTTTGACCGCTGACCCAGAGTGCCTCTACACAAACTCATACACCCGCACACTCTTACATACAGTAATTTGTAAAAAAGACATATTGATAACGGAGGTGCTGTTGCTGCTGCAGCCGCTGATGATGCTGATGAGTTGAGAATAATTATATTATTGTTGTTCATGTTTAATTGTTGTCTTTTTTTCACCGATGCTGCTTTTGTATGCCGTTCTTTTAATTTTTGTTTTTGTTTTGCCTCAACAATTAACTGTTATTGGGAATAATAAAGGCTTGTGCTTATTTATGTGTCCTCTTTGTTTGTGCGTGTGTATGCGTGTTTGTGGGGACGTGTGCATCCAAAGGCTTAAAAGTGTAAACACCTGTGGATAAAACGTTGTTTAATTGTGGACGCAATAAAGGAGACTTTCGTTCATACATATTTTAAAAAGGATGTAACACGTTGAAACCTTTTCGCTTTCATTTTTAACTTTTGTTTTTATTACTTATAGTGCCTCTATGTGTATGTGTGTAAGTGTATGTGATACATATAAAGGGAGTTTAAAAGCATGACAAATTCTATATTTTTAAAGAAATTTAAAATAAATATAGTTGAGTTGGAAATAAAAATTAATACCGAGTTAAAGTTTGTTTAAGTTTTTTCAAAAATTTAAAGCCCGCTATGCGGTTTTTTATGTAAATGTCAATTGGTTTTTGAAAGTTTGTGCATGAAATAAGTGATTTTTTTATTCTTTGAATGAATAAAAATATGGCTTTCGAACGGACATAAAAGAAAGCATATGGCCAACTAAAAATATGAATTTCTTACATACAATTAAAAGATCTGAGGGAGAGTAGGATTTGATAATAATTTTTCTATTAATGATCGCGGAAATATTTTCGTTATGCTATTTAAAATAGGAGTAAATATGTGGGTGCATATATGCACTTCCTGTATCCTATTTATTGCGATAATGTTATTTTAAATAAATTTTGCCGGAATTAGTTTGGAAAAATATTATAATATTTTTACTTACCCATGGACAGTGATGATCGAATCGATCGACGCAATTGTCACATAAACTGCAGTGCGATGCTCTGGGTGGCCTAAAAATTTTGCACGTAAAACAATATTTCAGTTTCACTGTTTGACCTTTAACAAGGACTTCTTTTGTACGTGGTGGTGGTCGATATGTGGGACTATTTAAAGAATTTGGCACTTCTGCAATAAATATAATATAATATTTTAGTTTGGTTTATTCTCCCATACAAAAGTACTGAAAAATAACTTGCACAATCGTAAACTTATAAAACTCAGAACGGAAATAAAAAATAAATCTCTCATCCATTCATGAGAATATACAAATACGCCTCTATTGGTATTTATGAAACAGCCACGTACATATGCGTTTGTGTGTGTGTGTGTGTATTAACGCACATACTAGAGAGTAGATGGTGCCCACTTTACTTACCAATTTGTTTTTCTATGTATGCAGCCTCATCATATGAGGCACGTGGTATAACACCCGGATCTGTGAAGGTCGTGCGTAGCAAGGAACTCATGGTAAAAAAGTATAAAATAGCACCAACAATTGGTATAACGGGATTGATACGTGTGGCTAAAAAAGGACAACTGCAAATAGAAATAAAATAAAATTGCAACAAATTAAATATTTTTAGAAACGATACAAGAAATGTTTAAAATGTATTTAATTCAACTTTGTGTAAAATAACACATGTCTTCTTTGCTCTTCTTGCATCTCCCCTCCGCCGCAGAACATGAAAGAAAAAAGTCATATATGTATGTATATAGACAACAAGCTTCAGAAGCCACATGAATTATTTATAAAAAGTCTTAAGAAACTCCTTGTATAAAATTAAAACCTCCACATTCGCTTTCGTTGTATTAAAACCCAAAAATGTCTTAGTGAGTTTTACATTTTCGCTCGGCCCATTGGTGACGATGCCGTTTTTCCCTTCTCTATATGGAAGAATTCATGATAATTAACTTAAGTAAAGCATTGCTTTTTGATTTATTTATACGTACAAACGAAGCTGGTCTGATGAGTTGTTTCATAATACACATTGCAATTATTGTACTCTGTTGGCCACAAGGACTGAGAGTTTCTGAGTAAATCCAAATGTGACTGCGGCATCTGTTGAGCGGTTTGATTGTTACTCGTATATAAAATGCAAAATTATTAAAAAAGCAAAATCGTTTTGCAAAATGGGAATTTATGAAGTAAAAATAATAACAAATCTTACATCCGCGTTAAAATTTTATTGCTGTATTATTTATGAGAAGAAAGGAGATCTTAAACAATTCCATAATCAATGCCAAACACCCGCAGATAGAAATATTTTACGCATGCGCACTCAAGTCTTGTGCGAGAAAAGTAGTTTAGACTTACGAAAATTAACACAAAATTTTTTTGAAATTAATACAAAAATTTCCTTACCGTCAGACTTGCCTCAGGCTATTATGACTGCTTTTTAAACTTGTGTTTCAGAGTTGAAATTTTCTTCCAAAAACTTCAAACCAAATATGACCAACAGAAAAAGACCAAAAGAAAGTGAAGTTCTGCCCGAGTACTTACATCCAAATTATTTGCTCTCACCTTCTTGTCTGCTTACGAGTTTAGGAAATGAAGTTATTCACGACATTGAGCAACAACGTCTGATTAGGCACAATTCAAATCTTATGAGTGATGCCCATCTCTACTTCGTGGATTGTCCTCGTATATACTAGGACAAACAACTTCTATACAAAATGCTTTAAAATAATGAAATTTGAAGTGGTAGCGGCAGCATACTATCTCGTGTATAACTTGCCACAAAACATTATGAACTGCATTACTCATCTAGACGTTCAAATGCACATTAAGGCGGTCCTCAAGAAATAGGAGTTCGGATTCTTGGAACATGCAAATAATCTAGCAGTTTTTTATTCGAGGCCAAAACTCAAACTGTACTCTTTGCTGAAGTTCGCTTTCACAAGGACTCATTCGGAATATTCAAAACGTGGAGATCTATGCCACAATCGAAGCCAACAGAGACAATTCCATAGACCAAAGTAGATAGTTTCGCTACAATTAGGGTCTTTGTGAAACCAAAGTGCATACTTGTGCGTGTTAAATTGATGGTTCTGGTTGAAAAAACTGACTTCAAATTACTTTGGGAGCCGGAGTATGAAGGGATATCAATAATTCCGCAGTGGGATTTTCCACAATTACTACTCTAAACACTCCTAGTTGGATTAATGGGCCCTCTGTGGCCGGACGTCTGTCAAAATCTGTAGGCTTTCCCTATGATGACTATTGCAAGAGTTGCTACGAACAGGAAGAAGAGTCAGTCCAATAGCTTGTCTGTGACTGTCCGTACCACTGGTTACCCTTTTGGACTTTGTAAAAAGTTCTGGAAGGTTTTCATTAACTAGAATAAAAGAGCTTCGAGGGATTATAGCCTTCTAGGCATCACAATGCACCGCGTGTTCTTGCTAATTTGTGGGCAGCCCTTCTAATCTAACATAACGAATGACTCGAGCTGCTTTCTATTTGGGAATTTTAGAAACTTTATTTATTATTTTATTTATAATTTATTTATAATTTTATTTATAGCTAGAGTAACCCTGCCCACGTTGCTGGACAATACAATAACGTACGTTTACGTCTTTGTATTAAAAATTAAATTTTTAAGAAAGAATAGACATTTTCCCGATTGTTGAATAACTTTTTTAATATTTTTTTGATGCAAAAGATTTTAATTTTAACTCAAAGATTACAAATCAATAATTTAAAAATGTCAATGCTCGCACTGTTAACTTAAATGACAATCAATAAACACACAGAAATTAAATAAGTGAAATGACGCGTGCAAGCAGAGTCTTATACCGACAAAATGTTATTCTCATAAGAAAAAGCATGCATTTTGTATAGGGAAACACACCATCATAAAAGTGCGCATATAACGCATATTCGTAGAAATTTTTCGATAAACCATCAGTGAAAGTAGACCTTTCCAACGCATGCACTCATTTGAAAATCGGTTGAGTGGTTCTCGAGTTATAAAACCACGAACATAGGGCAGCTTATTTTTATATATGTACGAGTAATAATACAGATTTTATTTATAGTTTTATTTATAACTTTATTTATAATTTCATTTATAATTTATTTCACTCAGAACAAGTTAGACGTGCTAGTCACCTTGAGGTTGAGACATTGAATTTTGAATAAACTTGGCGACTGAACGGTACCGAGTATTATTCGATTTTCAAGTTCACAAAATGTATTTCAAATAGTTCCATCCATTCTTTGATTTGAACTCAATTTTATTATTTTTAAAAGCGAGACGGCCCTAATTCGCACACACATGCACTTTCATATTTCTAGTTAGCCGTGCATGTGCACTGGTGTGTTTGACTATGAGAGCATTTTTCGTTGTTATTTATTCATAAAATGTTTAACATAGATTACAAACCAGCAGCATTTTGTAGCCGCAAGTGGCATGTCCTTTTATTGTTTCTGGAAAAAAAACAACTCAAACATGCACATAAACAAGCATATAAAAAGCATTGAAATGTTGTTTGAATTGCGCTCCATAGTCGGTAAGTAGTGCACAATGGGCTGTAGTTTATGTGAGTGCATGTGAATGTTTTCATGAAATAGATAAATATCGTATTATTTTTTTTTTAAAGAATAAAATTTTCCTTTATAGCTTTTTATTAACAAAAATTCTAAATATTACAAATTCTGAAAAAGTCTTTTAAACAAATGCTGAAGATCGCCACCTCTCTTTATTAGAATGAAAAACCGAAAAATCAGTTGAAGCAGAGTATAAAGGCTTAAAAAATTTTCAAATTTTATTACTTTTTTGCTGTAAATTAATAAATTATATTGAAAAATTTAATATTTCAGTAGTTTTTTTTTAAATTCTTAATTGACAAAAGCATAACAGTGGGCCCTGATGAGCGTAACAACAGCGATTTACACTGTGATGTAATAAAGATCGTATTGAGAATCATGGGGTTCAATCTGCCACTCAGTCACGAATATGGGATCGAATTTTTCTGATCTGTATCAACCCATGATTTTGCTGTCGGCCTGTTTAAATAACAAAGTAAAATGATAAGAAATAAAAAATTGCCTCTATAAATTCTCTATCTCCTCGGCATTATCCCTCTTTTCTAAAGCTCCGGCATAGTCCAGAGCTCAATCATAGTAGAGCTCAATCCCTGAGAGCCCATCCAAGTTAAAACAAGTAAGAACGTTATATTCATAAATGAGAATGTCATAAATGTTTATTTAATGGCTTTTGTACAAAATATTTTGCGTATTCCATCAAAACTACATCCACCATCAATTCTTTTTTACTCCCTAAATGTTTCAAATGAACACAGATTATTTAGGAAGTCATAAACAAGATGATTGATTATAAAAAAACAATGTTCATTTGACAATTTCAGCCAGAAGGGAAGGTAGTTACTCACTCATATTAGGATTATTTGCCATCCCCTTAGGAGACAGATACTGAATAGTTAAGCCATTCTTTATATGGAACATGACGGAAATCTTCTACAAGAACGAAACAGAAAATATCTTTGATTAAATAGCATTTATGCATGCATGTGATCGCAAAATGTGCATGAAGGGTGTTTTTTTTCATAATGCGTGTCTTTATTTGAGAACAGATTGTAAAAAAGCGACACCATATTTTGTTTTTTTTTTTGCGATAGTTGAGGCCCTTTTTGTGACACAATTTCCTTTCAAATACACTCAGTGTACAAAACAGTTTCCAGCAGTCAGTTTTTAAAACAAATAACAATCTTTTTTGATGTTTATTGTGGCAGAGTGTGAGTGTGTGTGTATGTGTGTGTGAGAGTGTGTTTGCGTTTATTTTTGCATTGAATTGAATTGCAATCTGTAAGCCTAAATAAGTAGTAACGTATTCATTTGTATTCGCATTATTATCATTCTTCAGGGTTTATGTCACACATAATAATAATGTTTTAGAAGCTTTTTATTGTTTAATTTTCTCTATTCAACTTTTTTTTCTTCTTTTCTTTTGACACATCATTGGGGGATACAGAAGCAGAGCAAATACTCGTATCAATGCACATAGTGGCGTTGCATAAAATCATGTTCTTGTGTACGAAAAATACCATCTATTGTATTTCAATGTAAAAGGTTTTTCTGCTGTTGTTGCATACATTCCTTCTGTTCTATACACAATTATATATTTGCTTAGATTTTATTATAAGTTTTCATCAGCATCAGCAAAAAAAAAAAAAAAGAAAGAGAAAATGCGAAAGCAGCCAATAAAAAGGGTCCACAGCATCTTTTATTTAAATATCCAACACATTTCTTTTCACATTCAATTTCAGTTAAATGAATACATTTTTCCCTGATGTTGGTTGATAAATAATCTCGCAGCAATTTAGGCCAAGTTAAAAGCTTTTGTTAATATAATTTATTCTTCATAATTATCTTTAATTGACTTTTTGCATGAAGGCCTTAATTTACTTAAATTTCAATAACAGGCTATGGAAGTGTGAAGCCGAGTGCGGTGTTTCACATCTTCTTCCGTAAAAGTTGTTCTTCTTTGGGGACAAATTCGATGTCATTTTCGATTTTTTTTTTTTTTGCTGTAAAGGAAAGCTTCAAAGTTGAGCGATCACGAGGATAACAAGAGCAACTACTATGAATGTGTTTAAAAGGGCAGCGGAATTATTGCGGTTTAATCTATTGTAGCAGCTTTTGCAAAATCTTTTTTTTTTTTATTAAATATTTACAATAATTACATTTTTCGAGATCCTACTTAAAAAAGTATTGCAACAAATATAAACTAAATTTATTGTACAAAAATATCTGGTTTAGTATTTACATTATTGCAGATTTAGGAAAAAAGATAGGGAAAAACCTGATAAAAAATAGAACATTTAAGAAATTCTAAATTAACTCTTCTTTCAACTTCCTTACAGAAGTTAGGGAAGAAGTCAATGTTACAAATTTCTTATTATATCATAATTTGAAGTTCTGTTTCGAGCTTCAAATCTTTGTGTTAAATTAGTTATTACTGATTTAAACAAGTCTTGTTGAAATTTTTGATGGTTGAGTATCTTCTAGGTAAATTAAAAATAATTTTTAAATTTTTATTCTGGATTATTTGCAGCTTCCTCATAAAATCTTTGAGTTGAAAATTCAAACAAATCTGCTTTAGTTTTGAGTAAAATAATAATTAATATCCAGAGAACATCACAGCAATATGGAGTAGAAGTAAAATCTCTGAACGGTTAAAGGACATCCTAAAGTTTGTTTCTTGCTTCTAAAATTGTTTTTAGATCATAAACAAGCAATTGGGGCAACAGCCTCGTAAATAAAGGATATTCTATTGGGTTCGATGTATGACTGATTTTTGCTAACAAAAATTATTACTTTTTATGACAACAAATTATATGTTTCACTTTTTGAAACTGCATTTTTGTGATTTCATTACGGTTTGCACTGCTTTAGTATAAATTTACTTTGCTAATAAAATCAATTGAAGTTAATAAAAATTCGTAAAAAATAATTTCCAGATTGCAGATTTGAACTTGAGTCTGAATAAAAAAAATACTTACCTTCAAGATAAATTATATTCGAATTTAGCAAAAAATTAAATAAAAAAAAATAATATATTGATAATTGCTAAAGAATCGTTTAAAAAATTGTAATAGGAATCACAAATATATTGTTGTTATTCTTGTACATTTTCCACTCTGGCTGCTCACTTGTGCTGCAAGAATAGCTCTGGAGATTTATAAGCAAAATATACGAGTTAAATTTAAGGGAAATCAAACGTATTTTAAATAGAGATCCAAATGCTTAAAATTAATATTCCCAAAGGAATTGTTGAGTATTTTGTTTGAGTTGCAAATGTTCCGCTTTCGTAAAACCAAATCAGATTTGCTACAAAGTGAAAAAATATTGCACATGAATGTCAGTGAGTTTGCCACTGCTGCTGGCAACTTTTGGCAAATGGTGTTCAAAAGCTGTTGCTTTCATTTAAGAACGCACGCAACCCACAAAAGCAACAGTGGCAGGTGCATCAACATCTTTCGATATCGCTTAAATGATTGAAGCACAATTCGCAGCGGCATCGGAAAAGGAAAAAGTAGCAACTGCTGCAAAGGGCACAGATACATACGGATTTTTTTTTTCAAATGTTTGTATCCAGCGTTACTTACACACAACTCGTTTAGTATTGATGGTCCTTGCCAGCAGAGGTGGGACGAGTAGGGGCCATGGTGTGTTCTGCATTCAAAAGTTGGTGGAACAGTATCATCAGATCCGAAAGATTGAACAACTGAATGAATGCACGTTAGAGTTAACACACACAGACACACATCGCTTATGTAGGTGTATGTGTGTAAGTGCGATTCGCTAGACGACATTTGCGATTCGGAGTTGGGGTCTAGTGTGTCTCTTAAATGCATGAAACTTCATTTTTGTTTCACATATTAAAAGTTTGTTTCATACAAACTTTTATGAGTTTGAAAAACTGACACAAAATAGAACAAAAACTGTAACGAAACTCACAGAATAGTAAATACTTGTCCGTACAATGTATTAAGTGATTTAAAAATTTTTATAGTGAGCTTTTGTTAAAAGTTCAGACAGTTTTGAGAGCATTTGCAAAAAGAAAAGTTTCTGAAAAAGTTTCTTTTTGCAGATTTTAATAATACATTAGACATGTTTTATTATGAGTTTTTTTTTGGTTACAATCCTTAAAGCATTCATCGCGTTACACATCATCAACTGATTGCAAAAGCTTGTCCACATGGGCATTAATCTGAGAAACAAACATCTCGCAATATTATTATTTTTATTTTCATATATTTTTTGGCGAAACCGTTTTGCGTTTCAGGTAAGCAAATTCTGGCCATATTTGCTTCCACACAGTGAATTCCGCTGACTTCTAACAGATTTTTGAAATTTGAATTTCTAGCATTTTGTATTCGAAGTTGCTTGTAAACTTCTTATTGCATTTGCATGAAATGGGTTGGAATAAGAAAAAAAGAAATTATTCCGGAATAAGTGCGGGATAGATCGCTCCATAAACTTAATATTGAAATGTTTTTTTTTTCCTGACTACAACTTTCTTCATGTTCAGTTTATATATGACCATTTCAACGTATTTTTTATTTTTTGTCTAATTTCTTATGGCGATTTTTTTTGCTAAAAACATGCAACACATTTTTACTTTTTTCTTTAAACACCCAAAAAATTAATTTTCTTAAAAATCTTTGTTAAAAAACATATTGATTTTTTTAGACAAGAAAACAACTATAACTTATTCCCGATGATATTAACAAATTCCCAATGATGTTAACAAATTGATGACGAAATATTGAATAATAAAATAAAACTGAAACAATTTTGTATAAAAAACGACCTCGATTCAAATTTTAATTTTTTTTTTGTGAAATTACACAATTCCCCCAGATGCCTCAAGAGTGAAACTTTTATTTCCTCGAGTTGGGCATTTTCGGGCATGTGAACTTTTTCAGTGCTTGACTCGCAATTAATCGTTTTCTCTATTTCAGTTCTCATCTGATTTTGAAAATATTTCTTCATTGTCTGAGGTCTTCCAATGACAGTTTAAATTTCATGTTAAGCTTTAAAGTTCTCTCAGACACAACGAGCAAGAGATGCAATTAAAGAGGAGGAGCTGGGAACCAAATTAGTATGTTGTAACTTCATTTAATTATTTAGGAGTGTTAGGCAATCAAGTTGAATACTTACTCAAATGCAAAAAATAACGCACTTGTGCCGGTTATAAGAATACACGTTAAATAAAACACTCCCGTATGAGGGGCAGACATTAACAAGCCATCACAATAAAATTTATTACGTCCGGCAAATAGTTCCCATTTGCGTGTGACGCGTGTATTTGGGGCCATGTTACAGCAGCAGCAACAAAATAAATTCATTTAAGCCTGAAAGTAGAAGTGCTGATGTCGGTGTTGCCGATGATGACGAAGGCCAGGACGACGGCAGAGTTGACAATTTAAATGTTCGTTTGTTATCAAAGATGTGATTGTTGTCGTTGTTGTTGTTGGTGATAATAAAGTTGCAATAACCAGCAAGAGATTGTGAGGACGTGTGAAGTAGGCAAAGCAGCAAAAGTAGATGGACAGACAGACAGATAGACGGAAAAGCCAACAAAGCAAAAAAAAAAAAAAAACAAAAACGAAAAAAGAGAAATGAAACGTTTATTATTTCTTTAATTGTTGTAGTAGTTGTCGATTTCGCAATTCGTTGTGAGAAAGTTTGAGTGTGTTCAAGTTGCTGGAAGTGTGCATGCGATGTTTGGTTTTTGCTTGTCTGTGTGCGTATGCCTGCTGGAGTTGGAGTGCGTGGGTGGATGTCTGTGAAAATGATTATGAAGTGTACCCAACTTTATCTCTTGTATACACACCCATACATACAAACAATGAATAATTGTTGGTGTTAAAATGCCGTTCTTGTTGTTGAATGTTGTACAACTATTTTTGCTGAATGGCTGTTGGGTTGGCTCCGTTTGGCTATTTCGTTGGTTCTTTGACAGATGGATAAACAGAATGGCTTTAAATCGTATATGATATAGTTGGGGTTGTTGTTGTCGTTGATGACGAGGATGATGTGGGTGTTGCGTTGTTAACTTGACGGTTACTTTCGCATGCATAGACATGCACATTAAAAGACACACTACATTTGCAGCCACACCAGCCGCATATTGAAGTCGATGTTGTTGTAGTTATTTTAAGTGTGGCTTAATCTTAAGGTTTTAAGCGTGTAGATTCCTGCTGTTATTATCGTTGTTATTGTTATTCGTTTGGTAGTAATTAGGATTGTATCTTTATTGCGTTGTTCTCATCGCATGGCCAGCAGCGCACATACAAATTCTTACACCAATTAAAAGTTTAATGAAATTCCTGCCAAAATTCCAATCTTTTCGGTTTTTAATTTGTTAATTTACTAGGCTTTGCTTTGCTTTGCGTTTATTTTTAATTGTTGTTGGCTAATTTTTATAGGGGGAGGAATTTATTTGATGTTTTTAAATACAATTAGTGGAGCAAAGCGAGTTCACACAACAATTGGATTTACCAAATAAAAGAAAGAAGTTGGAAATAATGTTCCAAAGTCATCACGATTCAATAGTTGCTTAAAAAATCAGTTTAGGAAATTTTGTCTGTTAAATCATGTTTAACAGACAAAATCGCAATACACATATTCAAGACTTTAACTTTTTATTTGCGCTCCATATGTCAAAATGACATCCAGCTGTTTACTAGTGCATTTGTAGGAAATTGAATTCACTACAGTTTTTAATTGTTATATCAAACTTCGTTTTCTAATATACAAATCTGTCGCGTGCACGAGAAGTTTATGAAACAGTTTGTTCGACGCCAAAGTAAGATTAGATTCAATTTTATTCAGTTTATCACATGAAATTATTTTTCTAAAAAAGCATAAAATATTAAACGAAATTGAAAATAGAAACTCCACTCCCCAATAGTAATCTTTTTTTTTTTTGCTTAAATATTTTGCGATAAAGAACAGAGAAGTTATATTTTTTTACTTGAAAAAAAAAAAACAATACGTATTTTATAACAAGAAATCGCGTGTAAATGTGATAAATAAATAAATTGAATTGGCTTGGAACGGAAAAAGTTATTTACGGAATGTCCCTTTTAAAAATTGCACAAAGAGTGCAAAAGTAATTCAAGTTGTGCAACTTCAGCAGCAGCAATTCGACTTAATATTTTCATTTTTTTTGTTTGGTAAATCCAAATTTTACATGAACACTATTTCATTAATAACGTTTAATACTGATGGAAATCACCACATTTCTCGTTTGTTGCGTTCTCAAACATTTAGCAAAACTTTCTGTACGGATGTTGATGTCATTATTATTGTTGTTGTTGTTG
The DNA here is from genome assembly GCA_951800035.1 of Linnaemya tessellans. Taxonomy (NCBI): domain Eukaryota; kingdom Metazoa; phylum Arthropoda; class Insecta; order Diptera; family Tachinidae; genus Linnaemya; species Linnaemya tessellans. The sequence continues at coordinate 1,678,833 of OX637535.1, forward strand.
TTGCTGTTGCTGTTGTAGTGTATGATACATGTGTGCGTTTGCGATGGTAATCGGTTGCATTTCTATGAACTATAGCATTGGACTTTGGTGGTAAAGAGATATAAACGTCACTCGTTAGGTTGTAAATTAACAACTTGACACTTTTAACATTAAATTTGGCTAATTCTTTTTTATTGTTGCTCTCTTGCTAATGAAAATACAAAAATGTGGGTTTGTGTACGACTGTGATTGAGTTTGTAAATAAATGAATCAAAATGGGTGTTCTGTTGTTGTCGCTAGCTTTTGTTGTTGATGTGTGTGCGTGTGTGTGTGTGAGTGTGTAAAATTGTTGTTTCGTGGGATTAGAAGATTTAAAATGGATTTTTTTTAATATTAAATGGATGCTTTCATTTAGTTTAGTTGGTCTTTTTCTTTCTTTTTTTGTTTGTTTGTTAATGTTACTGTTCTCGCAATTATTATTATTTTTATTATATAATGCTGCTGTTCGTTCAGCTATTTATGTTATTATTTTTTTTTATTTAAATAACAAGGAATGAAGTAAAAGAGGAAAAATATGTTGCTGTTATTATTTCTAATGCTATCGTCGTCGTTGCTGTTGCAGCCGTTGATTAAATATTTTTGTTAATATTTTCTCAATTTCTTTTCCGTTGAATTTATTATTGTTATTGTTATTTTTACTGCTATTGTTGTTGTTGCTGTAATGTTTGCAATTATCATTTTTATGTCGCAGTAGCATTATGCGATTTCCCTTTTCTCTCCCCCGCGTTGCTATTGTTAATGTTGTTGTCGTTGTATTTCAATATTTGAATTTTTTATTGCTGCTTTTCGTATTCACTGCTGTTATTTGTTTATTGCTTTTTATTCAGTTCCTTCCAACTTCATTTTAACTTGCATGAGCTCGCTGCTGCTACTTCTGTTCCTCCCGCAAGGAAAGCTTTTGTTTCGTTGTTGTTCCATGGACTCGCACCCTGACATTGTTGGTGCTGTAGTTTCTCCTATTGTTGTCGTTGTTTAATATGAAAAATTCATGTATATCTTGTTTTTTTTTTTGTTTGTTGTTTATTTACGTTGTCTAATAGCAGTATTACAAACATTAAGAAGAAACCTAAAAAGAAATAAAATTTAAAACGAATATTAGGTGATATTTTATTAAAGTAGAACTGATGTGAGTTTTAAATGGGTTTTCTTCAATAAAAAAATAAATAAGTACTAAAAATAACAGTTAGGTGTGCAGTGGTGCTTCCATGCGTATGATTAATTTGCTTGCACACAATAATCATACTCCCTCCAATTCTTATAGATGTTTGTTTCTACGTGTGCAATAGCAACAAAATCGTTTAATAGTTACGACTTAAATCTGTAGTATTCAGGCCCTAATCTTGTAAATCACTTTGCGTTGGTCAAATTTATATGTGCACAAAAACAAAATTTCATATATTTTTGTCCTCTTTGCTTCTATTTTTCATACAAATTATAACGTTTTTGAATTTTCTATAAATTTGTTATTGTTTTCTTATAAATTTTATTAAAGCAAAGTGATTTACAAAATTATGGCCTTAAACAATTAAAAAAATTTTTAGACGTAGTAAGAATTTTAACGAACATTTATATTGCTATATTAAATTGAATTAAGATTCATAGGATAATTGTTCGAAATTTGTTTTTAAATCTCAGAAAGACTTGATAAATATTCCAAGGCACAAAGGAAAGTCAACATCAGTTTTATTCAACTTACACAGCAGAGCAGAACAGCTGTTTTCGAAAGACGCAACCCTTTCATCATCAGTGCTCACTGCATGATGTTGACTTTCCTTTGTGCCTTGGAATATTTATCATGTCTTTCTGAGATTTAAAAACAAATTTCGAACAATTAGCCTATGAATCTCAATTCAATTTAATATAGCAAATTTTTTGACATTTTTTTAAAAATTAATATTATTTTAATTTCAAAATTATTTCAGATACAAGACTTTTTCTACAATATAAAGGGCTTCCTGGGGCACCATTTGTAGGTACTGGCATATGTGTACCAATTCTTCTGGTAGTAAAAATTACGAATAATTAGGTTGCAAAAAGTCCCTAGAAGAAAGGATTTTATATGAGTAAATCGCTCTAAAAGTAAGTCCTTAAAAAAGTAATGTAGTATTTAGGTTAGTAGGTTGTTGCATGGATTTATTTTCGCCAAGTAAATAGTGTCCTCTATGGACTTACAAAATTTATTACAAACTATCTCTGCTTGTGACCTTAAAAGAAACATGTTTGAGCCTTATTAATTTGGCAATAAAATGTCAGAATTTTCAAATTTAAATTGTAAATGCTAAAGTCAGGCAATTTATAATCGTTGTCTTCAAGATGCGGTTATTTGCTCATTTTATTTATCCAAAAGTTTTTCCTGGAATATTTTTTTTCAAGCGTTTAGTTAAATCTCCATTTACAAAATTACAATTGCAGAACAGCTTTAAGGATTAAGCTGTTTGTTTCCTTGACACGTTTCTTGTTTGTTTATGTCAGCTCATTAGGAAACTTTTTGGAAATTTTACAAAAAGCTAAAAATTAGATTTTAGTTTCTTGAAATTTATTGCACCTGTAATTTTCATTTAATCCGGTTTCAGTTCCATTCAATTTATTTATTTTTCTCAGCTAAGAGTTTTGTTTATATTATATTTCTTTAATTTTTTTTACATTTCTGTTCATTTACCTCCCACGTAAAGTACAAAACTTTTTGCATATTTTCTCTACAAGAAATATAAGCTTAAAAAAAAGTTGAAAACTAAAACAATACAGACAAAAATTGCTCAACTGTCTTTTCAAGTTTTACGAAAATATATTGCATTTTAAGATCCACCTTTTTTGTCTTGCACGAATAATAAATTGTCCATACTGGAAGCGTATGCGCTGAGAACAGGATACGGAAAAAGCGTCTTAAATACACCAGAATTTATTTATATTCATTCGCAAACATAAACATGTGAATTACTTTTGTTTCATGCATATTTGCATGTGTGGCCTTGTGTGTGTGCATGCATACTCGTACGTATGTGTATGGGTGTGTAATAGCATATGCTGATAAATATTTACTTTCTTTTCCACAATAACAACAAATAGCAAATGTATATGGCAACATGATGACATATTATCGCTTTTGGCAATTCTTACGAAAATTGATAAGAAGCAGAGATAAGAGCATGATAAGATCAACAACTTCTTCCAAATATAGCATCAATCCAATAAGGAAAAATAGCCCATGAAACGTTTTAGACTCCAATAAAGACTCTCGTAAAAACAATAACAAACAACATATAGATTCGATTATGTAAATAATATATACAGTCGACTCCGCTTTAGTGGATATAACCAAAACCCAAATTTTTTTCAGTTATCCAGTTTTTTCTCTAAAACGTAGTTCGGATTACTGAAATTTGTTACAGTTAAGCGTACTGCTTAATGTCACGGTGTGGCACAAAAAAAGGTATCGTAACTAATACAATCACTAACAAACAATTAAAAATATTTACTGAGCCTAAGTGCAAGTATGAGAAGTGCATAGTAGGCATTTTGTTCAAAGAATTCACGGTGCAGCACAAAAAAAGATATCCTAACTAATACAATCACTAATAAAAAATTAGAAATCTTTACTGAGCCTAAGTGCAAGTATGAGAAGTGCATAGTAGGCAGTTTGACGGAAGAATTCACAGTGAGGCAATTTTGAAGAAGTTTATTAGTTAAATGTTTTATATAATAGTGCTACGGTCTTGTAATATGTATATCACTGCAAAGGTAAAAACTTGTTCAATTGAATTGTATGTTTCCGCTTTACTGGAAATAACCAAAATCCAATTTTTTCAGTTATCTGATTTTTTCTCAAAACGTAGTTCGGATTACTGACATTTTTTACAGTTAAGCGTACTGCTTAAAATCAGTAAAACAATATTTTTTATATCCAATGTCTAGCCACTTGCATTGACAATATAATAGAAAAATACAATAAAGTACGTAAGAGCGAAAAGAACAAATGCATTTTGCCATTTAAATTTTTAACGGACAAATCATGCACAATTTTTTTAGCCTTAAGTTATGCAATCGATTCGATGTCATTGTTTATTTTTTCATATAAGCGAAGTAAGTTTTATACAAACCGTAGTTGTGGGCTTGCTTTTGGTTTTCAGTAATACGATATTTTCAGTAAAGCGATGTTTCGCTAAAGCGAAGTGAATAAGACTAGCTGCGTTTGAAATCAGTGCGGGGATTTGTATCGCTTTCATTAATCCGATTTATTTCAGTAAAGCGTGTTGCGCTAAAGCGGATTCGACTGTATAAAAGATGCATCAGTGGAACATTTATTATCTTGACATGAATTGTGGAAAAGAAAAAAAGAAAACAAGGAATTGCTAATTTATTTATAGCATATTGTATCGGTTAACAACGAATTTCAATTATATTTTTTTATAGGTAATAAGGAAAAATACTGGATCTGCTCTTCTGTCGTTTAATGGATTTCTCAGTGGTTGGTGGTGGCCTTCATTTCGTTGAGGTGTACCACGGATTATAAAGCAAGAGTTTACTTTTCTGGGATATTGCAAATATCACCTAGGATCTCTGGCCAAGGCAGTTCGATCTCCACAGAGACATCACGAGGATCCCATTGCATTGCAGTTCCACAGAAGTTTATCTTCCATAGAAGTTACTCATCTTCTTGATAGGTCAAAATACTGCACACCACTCCTTCTCTCGTCTACGTTTTGGCTACGATGTAGAAATATTTACACTCGAAGCTTTACTACTGAACACTCTCAAGATAGAGCCAGCATGCTTTTCTTCTATTTCGCACCCGAGTCTGCCTCCCCTTTAATTTAATTTTGTTTTTTAGGTGATAGGAGCACCACGCCTGCTATTTTGGAGTGCTCAAGACTTGCTGAGTTTTTTTTGTTGAAAATCGTTTTCAAATTGAGCAGATTTCCAAATTCGCTTCCTTTATATGACATTTTTGAAGGGTAAATGTTTTCCTCTTTGCTGGGAGGCTTTGTTATGCTTTTAAATCCGGCAATAATATTATTTACTTTTACACAGTTTTAGTTAAAATATTTAATTAAGGAAAAATGTTTTGAAGTATTGGATGTGTGGATTGTGCGATTTCATAAGGCTTTCAGATCAATTGTTTATAGGTGGCGTTAATTTCTTATCAGGCCAACCGAATTTAGATTCAATTGAAATATTTATTTCTTTTTTAGATTTTATGGACTTTTTTGTAACCAACGAAAGTAGCTAAAAATATTTCTTCATAGGTTTCATATGAAAACCTCTAATTTTTTGTGGCCTGCAATTTTTTGTTTGCTATTCTGCTTTAAGTTTCCAGATACAAGAAAAACAAAGAAAAAATATGTAACGCCTTCATAAAACATGTAGAAAACACAACCAAAACACAAACTCATTCATTCACAATCTGTGTACACAATGCGAATACAAATGCAAATGAAAACGTACACACACCCACACATACATATACATCTGCGTACATATGTTCACAGAAATATTAATACAATACAATTAAATAATGACTCAAGTGGTGTTAATGTCTGTATATGCAGAATCACTTATATGGGGAAGTACATTTTTGGTTGAATGTGTTGTATGGCTTGAACTCCATTGAGAAGAAGCACGATTAGTAAAGTGTAGGTTCTTCTTGCGGTTTGAGGAAAGAAATTTCTATTTTATTTACTACTGACATCTGCAATAGCTATTAATTGCACTTGTAGAGTGAAGCTCTTTTGAGATCCAGAGCTGGAAATATATTAACACTTTAAGTAATTTTGTTCTTACAATGAAGAAGTGGAAAAATTAGAGCGAAGTAGCACAGGATAGCTTTCCATTGCAATTTGTACCAAAATGGAATAACTTTAAAATTTATATAATTTATATTGTGCAATATTCCCCACTGTGCAACATGAAAAGTCTTAAACAAATGTTTTTATTTATTAAGATTTATTTTTATAGCAAACACAGCCCACGAAGCGATTTCCTTGTCTGCGGAAAACACCGAGTCTCCGGCGGGAATCGAACCCACTACCATTGGACTGACAGGTTAGCATTGCTACCCATCAGCCACAGAGGCACCCCAAATTTCCTCTGAAAAGTTTACTTAAGCGGAAAATTACGTATTGCAATCGAAAGAAAAACAATTGGTATTTGTTTCTGAGATCCCCACAATCCCCAAAGAAATTCAAAAAAATCCCAAAACTGTAATTTTTCACTATTTTTGATGTATTTTTCGCCACCTAGGCCTAAAGGCAGATTAAATTTTTTTTATTGTATTGCCTTAAATCTGATCTTTAATATGAAGGAATTTTTAAAAAACGTGTTATCTCGTTACTAAAAGAGTAAAAGGAAGTAATTTGTTAAAGCCATTTTTTTAACATTAAAATAAAAATAAGATAATAAATTATTTCAGTGATCTTCCGCCGCCACAAAGGCAAATATAACATCTTTCATATTTCAAAAGAAGCATTCAAGTGCCTCGACTTTTTAAGACGGTATGCGACATACTTCACCCCAACTGATCTCCTCACTGTATATACCACCTACATCCGACCTAAAATGGAATACAACTCTCATGTACGGGCCGGTGCTTCAAAGTTTATTTTGAAGTTGCTCGACCGCGTACAAGAGAGAGCAAAGAAGCTCATCGGGTAGCCAACTCTACACACTGTTCTACCGATAGTACAGCGGAATGTGTTCTGGTGACATAAGGGAGCCCGTGTCCGAAAACCGTTTATTTTTGCGACCTACCCGCTCTGCACACAGGGCGTATCTTTTTGTGGTTGAGTTGCCAGTGAACCGCACCACGCATTACAGAGCGAATTCATTCTTTGGCCGAACGGTTCGTATCTGGAACAAACTTCCAGCAGAGGTCTTTCCTGCCAGTTTTAACTTGGGGAGGTTCAAATCAAACGTCCACAAACACTACTTCCTCTATCCTCCTTCCCATAACCAACTTTCCTAGTTCTGGCACAATGCATCGCATATGTAGGGGTCATACCCTGAGTGCTGGTCCAAGAAAAAAAAATATATATATAATGACAATGCCGAGAAACAGTCACCAAAATAGTAGACACAAGGATAATTCCAACACTTTTTATTCGGTTCAGGTTCACACTAAAGCATGGCAATAAGAAATTTAATATTTACATTATGTATGCATTTTTATTAGTCGAACTTTCTTATGTAAATTGTTAATTTTTTCAACGGGCTTAAGTTCGAATCTGCATGACTGCAAATGATTTTTTATTATTTTATTAATAAATGAATTTGTTCAAATTGTATTTATTATTTTTTATATTAAGATTGGAATATTAAGAATATTTTCAATAATCATCAAACCAGCAGAACGGATCGTCAGGGTTGGGGAATTTCGTACTAGCCAAAAAGGTAATAACATAAAAATATGAATGTGGGAACTTCTCATATTCAATTTTCGTTAATGATCCGTTCTGCTCGTTTGATGATTATTGAAAATATTCTTAATATTCCAATCTTAATATAAAAAATAATAAATACAATTTGAACAAATTCATTTATTAATAAAATAATAAAAAATCATTTGCAGTCATGCAGACAGATTCGACTTAAGCCCGGAAAAAATTAACAATTTTAATATTTACACTTTTGTAGTTTTCATGTAGGAAAATCAATTCAAATTTTTCAATTCAATTGGCTGAAAATTTGATCAAAATGCGACTCTCACTAAAAGGTTGTCGAAGTTAGCAGTATTTCGAAAATAAATCATTCCTTCAAGTGAATGGAAACTTACAAGTTTAGAAACATCAAGTTGAGAAATATATATATCGTACAGTTCGTTTATCTAAATGAAGTATATATTTCTGGTTCATTTGTATAAATATTTGTTTATTTGATCCTTTTAGCTTCAACTGAGCAGTCAGTTCACCACTTATTCATTTATGCGTTCCAGCATTTGCACAACTGCCATTCCACATCCACAGAAATTACTGTCAAAATCAGTATTTTGTTTAAATGGAAAAAGTATGCACACTTTTGTTTATTATTTTGTCTTTTTTTCCCCCCATTTTATTTATTTTGTGAAGAGCAGTTCTGATACTCGCTCCGGTTGGTAGTCAGTCGTACACAACAATCATAACCAAATGTTGTGTTCTGTTATGAACATTTTGGTTTTCGGTGGCTTGTACGAGTGTGTCTGTCTGTCGACTTGTTTCTCTGCCGTTTTGTTCGTTTGCTCATTAGTTAGTTCTTCGTTGGGCTGTTTGTTGTTTATTTGTGATGATAGTTGGCTATTTATTATTCAATGCTTGCATTTTGTGGTTTTAATTGGCACTTGAAAGGGTTTTAATGTAGTTAAATAGCTTGTTGTCATTTAATGGTATTTACTGACACTGCCATTATTATTGTTATTATTACTGTTCTCGTACAGCAAGAACAACTACAACTACAGCTACAACAATAGCAAATATGAACCGATGTTGTCACATCTGCTACGATATGACCGCCCCAAACAACAACAACACCAACAGCAAGCTGTCATTTTATTGTAACTGATTCTCTAGTTCTTAGTTTAATGCATGTTTTATTTTATTGCTTCCCATTTAAACTCTTCGCATGTCTCCCGCCTGCCATATTATGACTCCTTTTGTAGTCACTTAGACTCATACCAAAATGTCATTCCATCTGTATTCACTCTTCGTTGCTACAATTGAGTTATTTGAACAATTGAACTATTTAAATGCCCAGCAAACACGAGCTATTCTGATCTTAAAACGGGAAAACCACAATCAAAAAGCTTCATTAATGGCAGAACTTGGCAACAAGTTGTTTCCGCAGAATGGCGAGCCCATCACTAAAGCTGATGCGACTTTTTAGTCCTGTTACAATAAATTATTCAGCACTTGTTTTTTCGCTTCTAACCATTTTCTAATTTCAATTTCATGGAGTGGTTTAATCGTTAGCCTCGACTAGCTAATTATGAAATCGAAAAGTGCCTCGTGAATGACTACTTCTGGGTTTCCTCGATTACCTACTGGGTTTTTAACGATATTCTTTTTAAATTTAATTAATTATTTTTGTAGGATCAGCATTAGAACAATTTGGCGAAAATATAGAAAAAGGCTACGTTTTAGTCATCATCATTTTTTAAACAGTTGCCAGTACTGTTCATTTAAACAGACCGACAACAATTAGCACAGCCACGCACCAAAACGGATCAGAACAGTTTCATGCCGCAACCTTTAGCCAACAGCACCCAAGCTCACCTTAACATTGCTTCCGCAGTATTCTTCGTGATTTCTTTCAAGATGCAAGAGTACGAGTAGATCATTAAGTGGCTAGAAAATAAAAAACTATTTGCGAGTAAAATATCAAATATTGATTTTCGAAAATAGAAGTAGTCGCTAATCTTTATGGACAATTTTTGGGGCATTTCTTTCAAACTGATATTCAAATTTTGTAGTGGATTATTTTTCTTTCCAAGAAAGAACTAAGAGTTAATTTTAAAATTGAAGCAGAGGCTTGTGTTTGCGCTCGTTGGGAAATAATTTTATTATTGCCAGAGTACGTGACACAGACACATCTACTATACGCGTATGTGTGCCTGTGTGTGTACGTGTCACTGTGTGAGTTTATGGCAGTGCGTAAGTGCGTATGCAAATGTGTGATTTATAGAAATGTTAAACTTGTTTTTTACTACTTTATTTTTTGTGTGTCAAATGGTTAATGCAGATGTGTTAAGCTGTCGCAAATTAGTTTTAATTACTTGTAACGTTTAAACGGCATCATTTTCATTTTATAATGAAGATATTTAAACTGTTGTGGTATATTTCCTAATTAGTTTGGAAAAATGATAGTTTTGATTTTCAGCGTGGAACTTTTTATTAACTAGCTTTGGATTTGGCCGTTACGGTTAATGAAATGTTCATAGGAGTGCCTGATATTCCATAAGGAGTCACGTCAGTTGGAACAAATTTTGCTTTGGGTCTGTCAAAAATTTTCTTTTCTAAAAAATAATGCTACATTTTATGCACTTTTTAATGGAAAATGGTAACATTATGGCATTTGAAAATAGTGAATTTATTGGAAATTGATCTACCATCCCTTATGAAAATGTGCTTTACTTTAAAATTGTGCCTAACTGTGTTTTTTTAGAATAAAAAGTGACAAAGTGTTACATATTTTCCAGAAAAGAAACCGCCACAAGGGGTTTCAAGTAAAGCATTTCAAATGTTCGGCAAGAACATAAATAATTTTTTACTATTTTTAAATAGTTTCTAGGCTCGGCATCTGCTTTTGGTTTGTCATTTTTCATTGACAGTTTTGTTCGTTCTATTTCTTAACAGATGGTGAACGCTATGGACATTTAAGTTTTATATTTAAATATTATATTTACACAAAAAAAAAAATACGATTGGCATACTTTAAGAGATACAACTGCTTAAGTTATAAATATTTCTCCTGACATGCATTTTTTATCAATTCAGTGTATGAAATTTCACGAAAAATCGGAATTTTTAATAAAAATTGTTGGTCGGCATAGGCCCTACAGGCTTCAATAAATTTGATTGGTCCAAGTATATTTTTTAGATAAATTCTAAATACGAAATTTCACTAAAAATCCAAATTTCTTTCTTTAAAAAAAAACAGGACTACGTCACTGTGCAGACACATAAGTGTTCACGTTTGTGTTCCAGCAACTTGTGTTGTGCTCTTGTCATCCTCCCATTTAATAATCAAATACTATTATTTGTACAGCCTTTCAGTGATTTAATGCTGTGCAATTAATAACTTTTATTGTTGAGCAACACATTTTATTTGCAATTTGCATTCAGCACGTATGACATTTATGAAAATGTAAGAAGACTTGCCGGAACACAATAAGTCCATTATTTCAGATTATTAATGATTAAATTAAGTAAATGAAACGTGTTAATTATAAATGTTTACAAGTTGTCATGTAAAGGAAACCCATTTTAATAGCAGGACATAATTTATCCAGCTTGATGCTGGGATTACAACTGCGATGAAGGACGAATTTTTCTCGCGAATGCTCATCGTAAATATAAAATTCATTAGTTTATATTTGTTATATTTCTTACGCTGGCGAACGACAAAGAAATTCCTAAAACGGTCGTCCTTAAACGTCCTCTTGAAGGATCCGTTTATATATTTGAATATACAAACGAGTAGGAACTATTTTTTCATCAATAGCAGAATATATTCGAATGATAGTCTTGTTACTGATTCTTTAGGAACAAATTGTGTTCAACTATAACGATCCCTGCGAACAATCCAAAAGTTTCTTAGTTAAAAACTTTACTTTTTAATGCAAAAAGTGTGGGTGTAGATTTACAGTGATAATAAATTGGAGAAAAGTTCGGGCATTGTTCGTGATAATCCTTAAAGTATGCAATAAAATCTATTTAGCAAAGCGCTCTTTAATGTATGCTATAACAAACAAACTGATAACAAAATGTTTGTTTTCTTTGTAGCCCAGATGAACTAAAAACAGGAATCGCATAAAACTTTGTAGACAAAATATTTGCAACTTTAGCCTACGATTCATATGAGGATGATTAAATTGTGTGCTTTCATTTGCTTTAAAATTTAATTTTATAACTTTTATTTAGCCTTCATGCATTCACGTGCATTTTTTTTTTTGTAATCTACAAATTATTAAAGTTTCACCTTTTGGTTTGAAATCAACAAGTCTTTTACTTCTATCGTCCTTGTTGTTTGTGCAGCAGAAACCTCATAATTTGTTTAGTTATTTTTGCAACACTTTGCCACTCTCCGTTCTGCTTTAAAGCTATAAATTTAGTTCTCAGCTACAAAGATGATTGTATAATATTTTTAATAGGATGCTTTGGTGTAAATACCATCGACATATATGTGTACTCGTATATGCAGGTTCACACCTAGAATATTTCGAAAAACAAACAAACAAACTAGTTTAAAACTTAATTTGCAACAATTACGAGCTGACTTTGGGAAAATTAAAATTAAATATATAACTTTATAGCACAATGATATGAATTAAGTTAATATGCTTGAAATTAGTAATTGAGTTTTTACAGGAAAAATTGCAACTAATGGCAATGGCTTATAAAGAACAATATAAAGAACAATTCCCATTGTTGGAATATGAGTTTTTATAAGAAAATTAAATTATCCATCTAAAAAAACACTTTTTTCACGTAGGCTCTTTTCTAAAAACAGCATTTTCTTTTACAATAATTATATCATGTATTTTTGGTGATGCTAAAAGTGGTCTATGAATTTAATAATATAATGCTGTAATATGATTGAATTGTATGGTTAGAATGATTTTACATACACCTGAAAAAGCCACAAAAAAGTGGCGAAATATTGGAATAAAGAAAGTTTTTTATAAAAAATAATTGAACTTTTGCTTAAATAAACTTAATTTATTATTAACTAAATATTTACTTATTTATACAAAAATTATTATACGTTGAGCAATTCTAGTGCTGAGCAACGTTGTAACCAAAAATCTGTTGTTGTGAAAGTCAAAATGTGAGAAAATTCATCTATTTCGCGTTTCCAATATAAACGTTAAAGTCAAAAGCAGTTTCAAAAATAACTTTTACTGCAAACTTAAGCGAATCATTTCAACAAATACCTGAACTTGACTCGATGGTTGTACGTTTAGATTTATAAGTTTTTCAACTTGAGCGAAATAGGATTAAATTACAGTTTTTTTTTTTTTTTGCTTTTTCTCACAGTAATTAATTTCAACGCGCCACTACAAGGCATCGTTACCTATTTGCCATTTTGATGCTTTGCGTCGTGGTGTAGAGCTTTATGCGCTTTAAGCGAGTGCAGTTAGCTTTTTAATTACAATAAACATTTTTTAAAGAGTCTATAAATAACAGCAATTGCCAGCGCCAATGGAGCTACTTTAAGGGACAAATCACCCTATACGTATACGTGATATATGAAAAACATGAATGTTACGTATACGCTTGGTCTCCATTCGTGCAAGTAAAACCAAAAGTGAGTGCTAAGATAAAAAATAAGGCAATTTAACAATTTTTGCTACAAAAATATACAAGAACAAAGAAGTAATTTTCCTAAATACATTTTTCATAAAAAATTTAATTTCTTTTATAAAAAAGTGACCTACGGCTTGTTAATAAATAATCATCTGCCGACTTCATAAATATGAAAATTGGCCCCATGTGTTGTTTTTAAAATTATATGAAAATTATTTGATATAAAATGTAGCCTGCAGCAAATAATTTATGAACAATTGTTTTGAACTTCAAGTGCTAAAATAAAAATTGATGTATAAGCAACTAAGCAAATAGTTTTAGGTCAATAGTTGCTCATCTAACACTTTCACAATGTTGCAGACACAAAACAATCTGCATTTAAAACATTGTTATTGTATAACCAAAAGCGTTTTCTTGTTTTCTATAATGTCTTATTAGTTCTTTTATATCCGAGTACGAGTGTATAAAAGAACAACAAGTAGTTTATGAAATAGATAAAACAAAGAACACTTGCACATTTAATTTATAGTTGCATGCAACTTAAATGCGAAGCAATCTGGGTTTGCATATCTGCTGCTTTTCCTTGGCGCAAGAAAATAGTGGTAAACAGCTTCCAGGAAGAACCATTTTAAGTCTTTCTGCAATTTATTCAACACTTTATTAATATTTATTTTTTCACATAATGAGACGATGTAGAGAAAGCAGCGCACAAATAATAATACTGCAGTTGGTGGTAAGCGGCACCTTAAATATTCTTTATAGCGGAAAACGTCTTTAAAATTTGTTTTGCATCGCAAATGTTTTAAAAAGTTTCAAAGTGTTATTATGCTGTTATCTTAAGCAAATATTTCAAGTGTTTTCCTAACCTAATAGTTGTTATCTTGCCTTAGAAGCGCCTACGTTGGAAGCATCCTTGAATAATTTTATATATTGAGTTTAGATATTAAAAATTCTCTTTTGACTTCTTTTTCCCCGTTTTTCTTAGCGACAGATAACTATGGAAGCGAGTAAGTGTTGGATGCGTCACTTATGAGATGTTGACATTGTCATTGTAATTTTCACACCAACAACATACAACACCTACAACGCTGTTATCTACAAGAGGCACACATGTTCATTCACATAAAACAATCACAGATATGATGACATTCACGTACATGTCTGAGTATGATGCTTTTACAAACATGTTTATCTGCATCAAACATGTCGTCACAAGATTTAGGAAATGCTCTAGTTATTTGGCCGCTATCTCTTCGATCTGTAGTTTATGTAAAATTATATTAATTTTGAGCTTGAAGTCATTTTTATAAAAATTACCTTTTTTTGTGCTCAATAGTTCGATATGTTCTGGACATCTTCAATATAATGATTTAAATAATTAACAGCCATAAGCTGTTTTATTTCGAGGAGATGCCTTTTTGAAAGACCTCTAACAGTAGTTAATAACTGTATGTGCGAGAACAATTAAAATACTCAAATTTCAGCAATTAAATTTTAAAATTTTTAAATTTTAATTGCCAAATTTGTGTTAATGGGTTTTTTTGTAATTTGATACTTTAATGTGTGTGTGTGTGTATTTTCCCACGGTTAAATAGGGATGTTCACATTGTTGTTGTTTAATTTTTTATGATGTTGGGGTAGGCGTGGGAATTTTTGTCTGTCCATATGAGACCTTGGGAGTTTGTGTCTGTCCGTATGAGACCGTGGGAATTTCTGTCCGTCCATATGTGGGGGGTAGTTTGGTGGAGGGGTGCTGTAGTAACCAAAATGAGTTTGTATAAGTGAGCGTGAGACCGTGGGAATTTTTGTCTGTCCATATGAGAGCTTGGGAGTTTGTGTCTGTCCATATGTGACCTTGGGAATACATGTCCGTCGGTATGTGAGCGTGGGAATTTCTGTCTGTCCATATGTGAGCGTAGGAATTCTGTCTCTACATGGGTGCTATGGCCTAATAGAAAATAATAAATTTTTAGTATCTGACACAACATTTTTTAGGAAGTACAATATCTCAAAAGTGTTGTATAAATGGATGGCCCTAATGTTTGTGGTTCGTTTCTTCTTGCTGGAGTGAGATTTCTTCTTTTATTTTTTAGCTTGTTTTTAATTGTGGTGTGTGTTTACTTAAGATATTTTTAATTTTGGTGTGTGTTTACTTAAGATATTTTGTCCAGCAATTCAGTTATTTCTTTTTTGTGTGCAATGCTTGAGTGTGGGGGAATAATTTGATTATTCTGATCTTGAAGACGTTGTGAAAAAAATTACTATTGCATAAATATTGAATTTGATATTTTGTTTATTTTATACATGACGATCATCGATGGATTTTATTTGGGGATCTGGATGGTGGTGCGATTTCTGTATTTTGTAGAATATTAATATGTGTGTGTTTTTGTGTTCTGAGTGGCGATTGGAATGTCTGCCTGTCAGACAGGGGGTGTGTGTGTGTGACGATTGGTGAGTCTGTGTGACAGTCCGCTTTTTTGTTGCTTTCCTGGATTTAGCGCAAGTGGGTCAGTATGAAATGAAATAAATTTGTAGATATTTATGTACGCATATACATACAAACAAATAATAAGCGTTTATTCGTTGTGCCCAAATATTCCCTTGACCATTTGAATGAATGAACCATTGTGTTTATTTGTTTGTGTGTTCTCTGAAATAAATATGTATATAGGTGTTTATTTGAAATAAAAGACATTTATTTTAATTTTTATAAGCATTTATTTAAAAGTTTGTTAACATTTTCATTTTTAAGTAAAATTGCATTCCTTAAGGCACAAACACCATAGTCGTGATAGCTACAATAGAAATATGTTGAATGGTTAGTTTCCATTTGTTTAAAATTAATGCAGCCAATGTCTTCAATGTTATAAACTGTTTGATGAATCATTTTTTCTAGCCATTTTTTCTTCTCTCCCCCCTTAACATATATTTGTGAATTTCTTATATTGGATTTTAAAAACTTGCAAACGCTTTGAAATGAGACTGATCCATCATTCCAGTTAATATGATGATAGTTTTTTGTTAACCAAACTGCTTCTCTCTGTTTTTTGACCGATAAACATGCGAAATCAAAAGGAGGTTTTATGATGAAATTGAGGCATTCGTTGTTGCTGAAAACTACAGCTAGTTCTTTTGCGATGAAGTCATTTGAATTATTTTTGAAACCTTGCAAGTCTACAAAAACAATATCACCATCCATTTTATTTAATTTATAAGACCTTCCGGACTTGACCTTTTATTGGTATGTATTCTATTACGCGGTCATGAATAAGAACGCAGTAAGCTGATGTCGTTGCTGGAATATTTGTTGCTGTTTCAAATTCAATTTTTATATCAATCGGTCCGGTATTGACTGATTCGTTCTGATAGCTTACATCTACTACAATAATTGGAGCGTCGTCTTTAAACTCCTGGGCAGTTAATAATGGTTGAGGCTCATTCATATAGTAGCTTTGTTGAAATCTTACATACATATCATATAGAATTGCATACCGTTCATTTTTAAATTTTATGTTAAGATCA
Source organism: Linnaemya tessellans (assembly GCA_951800035.1). Classification (NCBI taxonomy): domain Eukaryota; kingdom Metazoa; phylum Arthropoda; class Insecta; order Diptera; family Tachinidae; genus Linnaemya; species Linnaemya tessellans. The sequence continues at coordinate 1,695,386 of OX637535.1, forward strand.
TCATATGGGTAAGAGGTTGAATTTAAATGTACTTTTAAATTAGTGAGGTCACAGTGAACAAATTTGTTACCTCGTTGAAATGCGACCAATACAAAACGTGGTCGCTCTTTACTTGCAGCTAATTTAACATTCCAAATATGACTTGTTCCTGTATTCAATTGTGGATTCATATGACAATCCCAGCTACGAAATGCCATCGGTATAGAAGCACCATTGTTAATAATTTTAATCATATTCAACTTGCTCTGATCAGATAATTGTACGTGTGGAATTCTCCAGGAGATGAGTGAAATTGTAAGTTTCGATTTTTCAGTAGAAACGCTCGAGTGTACAAGAGCTTCATCAGTTTTATTGCGCAAGAGTATCAATTCATGCTTTCCATTAAGTATAACTTTGTTGTAGTCTTCAGCAAATCCCAAAAGCATTTTTAGTGGTACATAAAAATTAAAATATCCATTCTTAAGATTCAAATCATCAGTTTTATGCCATCCACCATTTTGCATCACAACGCTTTGAGTTGGTGATAGAGATACCAAATTTTTTATTGTGGTTGTTGTTCCTAAATACCTTGTATGATCGATTTCAATACCATTAAGCTCATAGCGGATTTCATCAAATAGATGTGCAACAAAGTTGTTTTTCAATTTAAAATTTTCTGAAAATTTTCCAGTTTTTTCATCTACAACGAAACCTTCCACATATATATAGCTCTCACTAGGTAACACGTACAAATCTTGATTTTGTATTGAGATTCGAATCTCATCATTATTATTGTACGATTGTAGATATGGTATGTAGGTATGATAGTCCTTTTTTATTATATTTTCGTCAGACAATGGCTTATCCAATACGTTTATTATTGAGCTCATTTTGTTTTCAGTTTGAAATTCAAAGACTTGAGAAAACTTTTGTTTGTTGTTGTAAGTGACCTTTGACGAGCAGATCTTTTCAATTGTGGTTTAGGTTGTAATATCTGTGGATGAGACGTGGCTACCGTATTTTGTGATATACTTGTATTGTATATTATCATTACTTAGTTGGTCTTAAATGTATTCGTATTGTAATTTCCTCTCCTCTGAAATTAATTAAATCACCGTTCTGATCAACCACGCGCAGTGATAGAGAACTTATCTCTTTGGTGTTTACAGGTAAATAGATGAGATTCCGTGGAATCTCATCTATTTTATAGCCTGCAGGTACATTAATCGGAAACTCATGAAGTGTGTGTGATTTTGAATTGTTCATATATGTGTTAGTAGCGATACTACTTTCAATTCGCAAGAGATTTACTTTAAAAATATTAACTGGAAGATCTGAGTAATGATCATCGGTCGGTGTTAGAATTTTACTATTGAATCCTAAAAGATTCCCAATTGTATTTTCTTTACTAAAATATATCGGGTCTTTAGAACTATTTATTTTAACTTGCATCGTATTGTTGTTAGCTTCTATAAAAATATGCTCTCCAGGACTGAGTCGTTTGTATTGCTCTTCTATGTAGTCAACTATATCTTTCAATTCATAAGATCCAATTGGTATTTCAATTACATATTCCCCTATATGAAACATATTGTTATAGGAGTCTACATTTGGAATACTGTTGTATGAATGAAAATCAGTTAGCGCACACTCATATGAGTCGTTTAAGTCAATGGGAGGAAAATAATTAGCATATAGCGCTGATGAGTTAGAGCTCAGAGTAAGTGTTATTGACATTATAACAGCCTGTTCACAAATAAATAAAGTTTAATACACACCATGGTTTATAAGAATAATTTGCATATATATTTCATAATCTTATTTTAAAATTAACATTAGTTATTAAAAATATTGATGTTATTGTCGTTGTTATCATTGCGGATGACGATTTATTTCGTTTTCCATCTATAGTATTTCATCTTTGCTTATCCAGGAATTGTGTTGATTAGAAAATCCCAACCATTTAACTAATGCTTTGCCCCCTTTCAGTCGAATCACCTTTTCAACTAGATATGTATTTGGAAATCTAGTTCTTGACAGTTCTTCCGTATAGAAGCCACCTTTAATAGGATTTCCAAGATAATCTTCTAATATGTATGTTGTAGGATATGTATTCTGAACTCTTTGGATTGTGAAAATTTCTGTTGTCCAATTCGGAGTATAGCCTTTCTCAAAAATATGTATATGTAATAATACGTATTTGCTAATACGTACATGGTCTCCTGCATTAAATTTTGACATTTTGTACATCTTTAAATGACTGTATACTGTATTTAGAAGTTGTTTTTCATTTTTTGAGTTGACTTTAATCGGTGGCATTTTAATGGTGCGATGAACTTTTCTATTGTATGCATTAAGTAAATCTTTGTATATATCAAGCCAGTTGTAGGAACCATTAAAACTAAACTCTTTCCACATCATTCCTTTTAATGTTCTATTGAATCGTTCTACTATTGATGCTTTCATGATGCTATACGTTGAGTAGTGTTTGATGTTGTATTTATCCATCAATTGATTAAAGTGTTTGTTGAAGAATTCTTTACCATCATCTGTTTGTAAGTTTTTTGGCACACGCCCCAACTGAAAAATAGTCTCCATTGCCTGCGTTGTGTCAACAGCTGTTTTTCTTCTCAGAGGTACTGCCCAAGCATATTTGGAGAATGTGTCAATTACAGTTAGCAAAAATCTATAATTTTTATTGTATGTAGAATAGTTCCCCATTTCAACTAAATCCGCTTGCCAAAGATCGTCTATTCCTTTCATAACAACTCTACGACGTCCAAACATTTTTCGAGCTTGCTTATGGAGCTCGTTCACTAAATTTCTTTTTGTATCCATGTCTAAGCTTTAAGAAGTCTTTGGGGTGTGTTGTGATCTATCTGATGCGCTTTCACCAATTGACACAAACATGTAATTTTCAAATCTATACATTTTCTCATTTAATCTTTCAATTTCTTCTTCGAAGGATGCTCTGATCTTGGAAATGCTTTCTTGCAATTTTTTATTCTCTTCCAACTGTAATATTATTTCATGTTGTTGCATTTCGATTTGATTTTTTAGAGTATTGTGCATTTTGTTGTTATCTTCTTTAAATTCTTTTATAATTTTGTGTTCTACTTCTTCCATTTGAGTTTGCAAAAACAATTTATTGATAGCATCGTTTTCCTCCAAAGCTTTTGCAACATTTTTGATTCTTTTGTTTTGGACATCAATGTTGTTGTTCGCATCCAAAAAGAGCCCCAACAATTTAGGTGCATTTTTCAATGAAATTATACTGCTAGTGTCGTTTAGATAATGTCCGAATTTATCAACAGACATAATTTATATTTAAAATGTGTATGCGATTATATAGTTTATACTATTATATTAGCTTCACGTAGTTCTTCAATAATTGAGACAATCTCGTTGTTGTGATTAGTATGACCTGCAGATTGTGATGCAAGCAGTAGTCTAAGTCGATCTACCAACTCGTTTGGATCATCCCAGTATATATAGTTTGATTTATGAGGATTTACCTGCATCAATCCCTTACCTAAATAAGTAGCCTTTGTTAATTCCGATGAGGTCTTATGATTTTTCTCTTTAAAAAGTTTTCCAATAATATGTTTGTACTTGTACCCTCTAGTCCCCTTGATTTGACCATCGGACTTATAATCTCTTCTGTGTGCATTGGTAGTAAGTAATATTTTTTTATAGATTTCAAGCTCGAATTTATCATAGTTTTTTGGTGTTTTATGAAACATCAAAGAAAACAGTCCTGGGGTGAGAGCCCATATTTGACCACCAACTTGTATTTTATCTTGATTTAACTCGATGTTGCTACTACCAAATTTCCATTCGTTATTATAATCTCTATGTGGACCATAGTTAGTATCTAGTTCATTTCTCGATTGCAATAGTGATAAGTCAGGATAACTCTCGTCATGATTAGAATGTTGTGAATAAAAGTCGTCTTCATCAAAATCACTGTTACTTTTACTATTAGACTGTTTAAACATTGATTCTTCAATTAGTTTCTTAGGGGTACTTGTTTCCAACTTCATTGTTGAGTTCTGAGGATGAAAACTAGCACTGTCCTCATATTCAGTTTTCTTATCATTCTTTTCTTTTTTATTCGGTATATCAATATATTTAGAGCTATTTATAAATTCTTTTAAAGGTTCTGTTATGGGCTTGAATGTATCACTTAATTGCTGATGTGTATCTATTTCACCAGTTTTTATACTACGAAGCTTTTTCTTTAATATATTTCTTGTTGTCACCAAGTCTTTTAGAATTTTTTCATTCATTTTAGCTTTTCAGCTATCAGATCAGCTTATCAAGTATCAGATCAGGTTATCAGATCAGGTATCAGATCAGTTTATCAGGTATCAGATCAGCTTATCAGGTGTCAGATCAGGTATCAGATCAGCTTATCAGGTGTCAGATCAGGTTATCAGATCAGATATTAGATGAGTTTATCAGGTTATCAGATCAGGTATCAGATCAGTTTATCAGATGAGGTTATCAGATCAGTTTATCAGATGAGGTTATCAGATCAGCTTGTAAGTATCTGATCAGATTATTATGTATCAGATCAAGTTTTTGCTTAGATGACCAGTTATAACAATCACATGTATAAAGTTTAAAGCCAGATTATGTACTAAGCAATACCCTTGATGAACAGTAATTTATATTATGATGAAGTAATCAAATGATTTTCTATAGCGACCATTGTTTAGTTCATTATCTTTACTTATCATCAAAAATCCATATTTATCCTTCCAACATTCTTGACATATATACTGAAACTTTTCAAATTTCATGTCGCTGGCAACATGATCATCGTATACATGTCTCATATTTTTCGCATCTTGTTTAAACATTATAATTAAATTGGCATTATCTCTTATTAAATGTTTTGGAATTCTTGTGTAGGTTTGACACAAGTAAAATGAATCCACATTCTTATGACGCCCCATACAAAAATATGCACGTATATTGTTTTGGTTTTCACATGCAACATCATCGAAAATCATAATTGAATTGCTTTTAGCTTCGCTAGGAGGAACAACGGACTCATTGTCTGCGAATGTGTAGTATCCCATTCCTTTAATTGGCGAAATTAAATTCTTTAGGTATTCATATTTAGGTTGATACAGAGATTTTGAGTACAAATAGATATTTTCAAACTTGAGACCATTAGGACTTTCTAGCAAACTGATCATTACATTAGTTTTTCCACAATTGGAGGGACCAACTATTAATGCTCGAATAGAATTTGGTAGCAAGGAACTATGTCTTATTTTTGTACTGTCATTTGAAGATACATCCACATTACGAACTAAAATATTTTTGTGTTGTTTTACTAAGCGCATTTCAATAACTACTTGTAAAATTCACAAAACAATATCTTTTATTCTAGAATAAAATAATATGGTTACGTTTTATAAAAAAACATTCAGTCATAAGAAAACTATCGTTGGAGAAGGTTTACTAAATAAAACAATAAATTCTCTACCTTTTGAATTACATCTTCCTGGATATCAGTACTGTGGACCTGGCACAAGATTACAAAAGCGTTTAGATAGAGGAGATAAAGGAATTAATTTATTGGATGCTGCTTGCAAAAATCACGATATAGCTTACTCCAAAAACAAAGAATTAAACAGTAGACACCAAGCTGATAAAATTCTTGAAAATAAAGCTTGGGAAAGAGTTCTTTCAAACAATAGCAGTCTTGAAGAAAAAACTTTTGCATATATGGTGTCCAATGCAATGAAAGCAAAAACTAAATTTGGTATGGGTATGGAGAAGAAGAGCAGAAATAGGCAAAGACTATCGTTACGAACTCATTTAAATGATAAAAAGCTGTTCAATAGTTCAATTAGAGCAGCAACAAAAACATTACGGGAAGAAAAACCACAAGACATTAACTCGGCCATTAAAATCGCTCGTAAAGTTATCAACAGATCACTTAAGGGGAAAAAGGCACGCGTTGTAATACCACGCATAATCAATGTTCCAAAAATTGGTGGATTTTTACCGCTAATTCCAATTCTAACTGCTCTAGGTGCACTTGGTAGTCTAACAACTGGAGGTGCCGCTATAGCTAAGGCTGTAAATGCAACAAAGGACGCAAAAAAACAACTTGAGGAAGCCACCAGACACAATAAGGCAATGGAGTCTATTGCTGTGGGAGAAGGACTGTACCTTAAACCATATAAAAAGGGTTATGGACTTGTTTCTAAAGATCATTCAAAAAACTATTAGAAATGCTACCCAACAGACCATTATCAGAATTTGATCTAAGAAAATTTTCAAGAAATATTCCACACTTTAGAGGAGTTTATATGTTGGATTCTCTACCAAAACGGCCAAGGACAGTAGAATGTGGAATAATTAATTTAGATTTATCAGCAGGACCAGGTACTCATTGGGTAGCATACTATAGAAACAAGGATGAAAAACAATATTTCGACAGCTTTGGAAATTTACCACCTCCTTTAGAATTAATAAAATATCTAGGTAGAAATATTGAATACAACTACAATCAATATCAAAACTTTAATACATTTAATTGTGGTCATTTATGTTTAAAATTTCTTTATGAAGCAACTAAAGAGTTGAAATAAAACATAAGCATATATTTGTATATTTTAAAAAATTCTTTCGTTGTTTTATTGTATTAGTTACAAAATATATGTACATAACATTTTTATTTTTTTATTTTTACTGCCAAACAGGATACTGGGAGTTTGGTATCAAAAACTCGTGCATCTCGCTATCTAAGATCAGGTTTCGCTCTCCTTTTCTTTGTAGTCGATATTTATCATTCGAAAGATCTTCTAATTCTACATTGGTTAATGCATTATATCGGTTCGGGAGAAACATTATATGGTTTTCCAGCTCAAGTTGAATTGTTTCTCCGTACTTTGTTGTTACCCGCTTTGCACGTAGGATGTTGTATTTGATTGAATCATCTAGATCCTTTATATGTATTAAGGTTTTTGTATTGCACGAATTAAATTTTTTCACCAGATCCATTGCGGTAGAAATTTTTCACAACTTATAGCTTTGAACTTTTATTGCAAACTAATCTCGATTTTAGCTTTCTAGACTGTAAGAAGCCTAACAGAAAATCGTTATACAATGATTTTTTTGTTTTATTTTGACAAAAGACGAAGTGAGGAGAAATGAAATCTATATAAGTATTTAAAACTAAGTAGTTGAAAAAAGATAGAGAGATGATACAAATATGTATACATTTTTTTGAGTCGTTCACACAAAATTTTAAATTATTTTTCGGATTAAAAACGATCAGGCTTCGTTTTTTAAATTTCATAACATGCACCTTCGTACTGGTTCGTTGAAATGATCAATTATAGTTGCAAAGTAACAGTAAAACGGAACGCAAGTAAATTTTGCTAATAAAAAGATTAAATTTAAAATAAAAAACATGAGTCAAATAAGAGACAAGATTGTGCAATTCCTAATCAACTTTGAAGGATGTCAACTACATGAACACCGGGATATGATGAAATATTTCCTAGACATGTTGGATCAAAACGAAGAAATGGGTATAATGGAAGATGAAGACAAGGACGATGGCCATTTCAAATCCTGTCCTTGGAGCCATCCGGATTGTGTGGAGGGACCAGACACCTGCCGGTGTTCGGTATATTATTTAAGAAAAATGGCAATTAGCCATTTAATTAATTCATATTATGCATTATTTCATTAAAAGTAAATAATCAGAATAAAACAAAATCTTTAATGTTTTTTAATATATAATATATTTGTAAAATTCTGGTTTTTTCTCACTCTCTCTTAACAATAAAACAATTTTTAACTTAAAAATAAAACATGTTTTCTTTTATTACTAGATTTAACTACATACACATAGAAATTATTAGCTAAAAAATTAGTTGCAGTTATTCCATTGCTTCTTCCTTTTCTAATCTTGAAATTTCCCACAATAGCATATCAAGTTCGTAATCGGGATTGGTTTCTTCGATTCGAAAATGATACCATGCATACGTACTTTTATCATCACTTCTTATTTTTCTTTTATCATCTGCATAATTTAATACTACTTTATTTATTTGATTTGAGTAAATTTGATGAATTTTTGATTTAAATGTTAGCATATCATCATACACAGTCGACTTATGGAATAAGCAATTTCTATATGAAGCTATACTATAATTATTAAGAATGCAGTTCTTTACTCCTTTCGATTTTTTAATATCACTTTGATATTGCACACTAAAAGAGTACATTTTTGATATGTAATTGAAATACCAATTGGATCTTATGAATTGAAAGATATAGTTGACTACATAGAAGAGCAATACAAACGACTCAGTCCTGGAGAGCATATTTTTATAGAAGCTAACAACAATACGATGCAAGTTAAAATAAATAGTTCTAAAGACCCGATATATTTTAATAAAGAAAATACAATTGGGAATCTTTTAGGATTCAATAGTAAAATTCTAACACCGACCGATGATCATTACTCAGATCTTCCAGTTAATATTTTTAAAGTAAATCTCTTGCGAATTGAAAGTAGTATCGCTACTAACACATATATGAACAATTCAAAATCACACACACTTCATGAGTTTCCGATTAATGTACCTGCAGGCTATAAAATAGATGAGATTCCACGGAATCTCATCTATTTACCTGTAAACACCAAAGAGATAAGTTCTCTATCACTGCGCGTGGTTGATCAGAACGGTGATTTAATTAATTTCAGAGGAGAGGAAATTACAATACGAATACATTTAAGACCAACTAAGTAATGATAATATACAATACAAGTATATCACAAAATACGGTAGCCACGTCTCATCCACAGATATTACAACCTAAACCACAATTGAAAAGATCTGCTCGTCAAAGGTCACTTACAACAACAAACAAAAGTTTTCTCAAGTCTTTGAATTTCAAACTGAAAACAAAATGAGCTCAATAATAAACGTATTGGATAAGCCATTGTCTGACGAAAATATAATAAAAAAGGACTATCATACCTACATACCATATCTACAATCGTACAATAATAATGATGAGATTCGAATCTCAATACAAAATCAAGATTTGTACGTGTTACCTAGTGAGAGCTATATATATGTGGAAGGTTTCGTTGTAGATGAAAAAACTGGAAAATTTTCAGAAAATTTTAAATTGAAAAACAACTTTGTTGCACATCTATTTGATGAAATCCGCTATGAGCTTAATGGTATTGAAATCGATCATACAAGGTATTTAGGAACAACAACCACAATAAAAAATTTGGTATCTCTATCACCAACTCAAAGCGTTGTGATGCAAAATGGTGGATGGCATAAAACTGATGATTTGAATCTTAAGAATGGATATTTTAATTTTTATGTACCACTAAAAATGCTTTTGGGATTTGCTGAAGACTACAACAAAGTTATACTTAATGGAAAGCATGAATTGATACTCTTGCGCAATAAAACTGATGAAGCTCTTGTACACTCGAGCGTTTCTACTGAAAAATCGAAACTTACAATTTCACTCATCTCCTGGAGAATTCCACACGTACAATTATCTGATCAGAGCAAGTTGAATATGATTAAAATTATTAACAATGGTGCTTCTATACCGATGGCATTTCGTAGCTGGGATTGTCATATGAATCCACAATTGAATACAGGAACAAGTCATATTTGGAATGTTAAATTAGCTGCAAGTAAAGAGCGACCACGTTTTGTATTGGTCGCATTTCAACGAGGTAACAAATTTGTTCACTGTGACCTCACTAATTTAAAAGTACATTTAAATTCAACCTCTTACCCATATGATGATCTTAACATAAAATTTAAAAATGAACGGTATGCAATTCTATATGATATGTATGTAAGATTTCAACAAAGCTACTATATGAATGAGCCTCAACCATTATTAACTGCCCAGGAGTTTAAAGACGACGCTCCAATTATTGTAGTAGATGTAAGCTATCAGAACGAATCAGTCAATACCGGACCGATTGATATAAAAATTGAATTTGAAACAGCAACAAATATTCCAGCAACGACATCAGCTTACTGCGTTCTTATTCATGACCGCGTAATAGAATACATACCAATAAAAGGTCAAGTCCGGAAGGTCTTATAAATTAAATAAAATGGATGGTGATATTGTTTTTGTAGACTTGCAAGGTTTCAAAAATAATTCAAATGACTTCATCGCAAAAGAACTAGCTGTAGTTTTCAGCAACAACGAATGCCTCAATTTCATCATAAAACCTCCTTTTGATTTCGCATGTTTATCGGTCAAAAAACAGAGAGAAGCAGTTTGGTTAACAAAAAACTATCATCATATTAACTGGAATGATGGATCAGTCTCATTTCAAAGCGTTTGCAAGTTTTTAAAATCCAATATAAGAAATTCACAAATATATGTTAAGGGGGGAGAGAAGAAAAAATGGCTAGAAAAAATGATTCATCAAACAGTTTATAACATTGAAGACATTGGCTGCATTAATTTTAAACAAATGGAAACTAACCATTCAACATATTTCTATTGTAGCTATCACGACTATGGTGTTTGTGCCTTAAGGAATGCAATTTTACTTAAAAATGAAAATGTTAACAAACTTTTAAATAAATGCTTATAAAAATTAAAATAAATGTCTTTTATTTCAAATAAACACCTATATACATATTTATTTCAGAGAACACACAAACAAATAAACACAATGGTTCATTCATTCAAATGGTCAAGGGAATATTTGGGCACAACGAATAAACGCTTATTATTTGTTTGTATGTATATGCGTACATAAATATCTACAAATTTATTTCATTTCATACTGACCCACTTGCGCTAAATCCAGGAAAGCAACAAAAAAGCGGACTGTCACACAGACTCACCAATCGTCACACACACACACCCCCTGTCTGACAGGCAGACATTCCAATCGCCACTCAGAACACAAAAACACACACATATTAATATTCTACAAAATACAGAAATCGCACCACCATCCAGATCCCCAAATAAAATCCATCGATGATCGTCATGTATAAAATAAACAAAATATCAAATTCAATATTTATGCAATAGTAATTTTTTTCACAACGTCTTCAAGATCAGAATAATCAAATTATTCCCCCACACTCAAGCATTGCACACAAAAAAGAAATAACTGAATTGCTGGACAAAATATCTTAAGTAAACACACACCAAAATTAAAAATATCTTAAGTAAACACACACCACAATTAAAAACAAGCTAAAAAATAAAAGAAGAAATCTCACTCCAGCAAGAAGAAACGAACCACAAACATTAGGGCCATCCATTTATACAACACTTTTGAGATATTGTACTTCCTAAAAAATGTTGTGTCAGATACTAAAAATTTATTATTTTCTATTAGGCCATAGCACCCATGTAGAGACAGAATTCCTACGCTCACATATGGACAGACAGAAATTCCCACGCTCACATACCGACGGACATGTATTCCCAAGGTCACATATGGACAGACACAAACTCCCAAGCTCTCATATGGACAGACAAAAATTCCCACGGTCTCACGCTCACTTATACAAACTCATTTTGGTTACTACAGCACCCCTCCACCAAACTACCCCCCACATATGGACGGACAGAAATTCCCACGGTCTCATACGGACAGACACAAACTCCCAAGGTCTCATATGGACAGACAAAAATTCCCACGCCTACCCCAACATCATAAAAAATTAAACAACAACAATGTGAACATCCCTATTTAACCGTGGGAAAATACACACACACACACATTAAAGTATCAAATTACAAAAAAACCCATTAACACAAATTTGGCAATTAAAATTTAAAAATTTTAAAATTTAATTGCTGAAATTTGAGTATTTTAATTGTTCTCGCACATACAGTTATTAACTACTTCTAACTGGTCGGTGTCAACTGGACCGTATCCAGGTACTCGCCTCCGGTTATTAGTTCTAAATCATGCCGTCACATTGAAATTTCTTAAAGCAATCTTTTATAACTTCGAAAGGTCGAACCTGTCTTTCGAATTGATAAAATCAAACAAGAACTATCACGATATATTTTTTTTTAAATTAGGACCAGCAGTCAGGATACAACCTCTGCATATGCAGTGCATTGTACCGGAACTGGAAAGTAGGAGAAACTATTGAGAGACAGATGAAGAAAAATATGAATACCACAAGCCTAATATAAATATATAATAGTTTGATGATTATAAAAATATTCTTTATGTTCCAGTCCTAATAAAATAACTCAAATTTAATAAAAATTTAATAAAAGATTTGAACTTGAGTCTAAATAAAAAATTCTTGTCTTAATAATAAATTAATATACTTTTGAAAACAGCTCTAACTGAGCGACAACAAAATTCAAAATCGACTTTTCGACTGATCAAAGTGCACGTTACTCGAACATTTTACGCTAGAAATACAAATGACGCATTTATCAACAAACGCAACCGAACGAACTTTTTTTAAATTGTGGATATTAGAGACTTTTTTGCTTCTCCAGTAAAACCGATTCAGAATTTCTTAGGGCTCTTTTGAAATCATATGACGATATACGATTTATAAACTTAAGGAACTTTGTTTGATTATGAGCCTGTGTGTGTACGTGTGTGTGTTAACTCTGGTAATAGCCTGCTCTACTCACTGCACTTCTTTTGCTTGCACATACGAGTACATGAGATTGAAATTCTGCACCACGAGATCTAAACTTTATGGGAACAGGTAAATGATAAACAATCTCTGTTGCTTGTTTGCCTCTTCATGTGTGCACGTCATTGTTATGCGTTTGAATTGTCGTACTTTCTGCTCAGCTCTTAAAGTTCCCAGGTACGTTTTCTTTTATTGTAGTTGTTTCTGGCTGTTTGCTAAGATGTAAGTACGCATTTGTAGTTCTTGCAGTTTGCAACTCAATGTGGAAGCCGTAACTGTAAATAGAGATTTATTATTTGACTTCGTATTTTTTTTAATAAGAAAAAAATGGCAAACAAGATTTAGAGCCAAAAGAGTATTATTTTTGTTACATGCACTTCACACGACTGTGCGTAGGTTTGTAATGGTTGGCAGATTTTTATAAAAAAATATGTACACACACACACACCTTAAAAAAAGAAATATAACTTTCCGTAATATATAATAAATGATTTAGAAAAAAACACAGAATCCTTGACTTTCATATAAATTTAGTACTTTAATTTGGCTTTTAAGGTCTTACTATTTAAAGATGGCCTTTAATTATAAAATGAAATCATTATGAATTAACTCTTAAGGATATATTTTAAATAAAAGTTTTAAATTGCCTTCATTTCACTTTTTATAATGTTCACTAAAAAATTGCTTGAAAAGCAATTGAACAATTCACCAGCTCAGTCCTACGATACATCGTTTAAAATAGAATTGTTGTACTTGTGAAAATACAAATTTGTTGTATCGTTATAACGTCATATTGAAAATGCCCTCACTATGCCTCACTTCAAAATTAATTCCGATTAAATTCGTTAGAAAATTAAATTGATAAAAATTAGATTAGAATTTATTTTCAGGTGTCAGTTGAATGTTGTGTCGCAGACCTCTAATCAGCATGAGCGCATGGTTGTGTTAGTTGTTGTCAGTCTGTGCCAGTGATGAAGGCAAAGCACTGGTCACTGAACGTAATTGGCAGCGACTGACAAAAGCAGAGTAACAGCACTCTCCTTCGTCGGCCCTGTAGCAAAAAATTAGCCGGCGAAGTAAAAGGTTGTCATAGCTACAAAAAAAGTCTCTATCTCCTCATCTTTCTTCATTTGCCCTCTCAATGCTATCCCCTCCTTTCTAGTTCCGGCGCAATGCACTGCATATGTAGGGTTCATCCCCTGAGTGCTGGTTCAAATTAAAAAAAAAAAAAATGCTTGTAGAATATTCTCAGACTCGGCCACAAACCAACCTCATATTTGAAAATCATATACTACATTTTAGCAAAATTTTCAAGTTTTTAAAATATCTCATACAAACGCTGGTCTGGGCCAACTAAAGAAATTGCGACATTTATCACTTCTTTGGTCTTTTTCGAATAGGCTATAATCTGCCTGTTTAACGACTTAGACATAAAAATTGAGTCATCTACAAATCCACATCCACAAATCGCATTTGCTTTTATATCTCCTATTATTAACCATTTATTTGGGATAAAAATCACATAAGTTTTTCCCAAACAAATTCTCTACGATTCCATTTCATTGATTTAACCCTCTTCTCTTATCGTTTCTTTATCAGTTTAATGTTCATTTTATTTTTCGCAAAACAACACAAACAAAAAGAGTAAATTACTGCTGTGTTTGCACATGGAAAATAAGTTTTTTTTCAACAGTTTTCGAAATTGAAAAAGGAAAAAAATCACAAAACATTAAACAGGAAAACAAACTCATATTCTCAATCAGATACAAAAATGCGTAGCTGTGCATGTGTAAGTGCACGCTTGTATCTTTTTATATTAAAATGTTGAATTTATGAGTTCGTACACTTGGAAAAAGTTTTAGCAGTTAGCGAACGTGGCTTCTTAGCCAGTGGCAAGTAACACTTATTTAGCAACTGAGTGTAACTAAAAGTAAGAAACTTGTAGATTGGGGAAAAATTTCAAGATTTTCTTCAAACTTTCAAACTTTTGCAAACAACAAACTACGAGTACAATTGTTGAAGTTTCAGGTGTGGAGAGGGAAGTTCGTGAAAATATTTTTAAAAAGATTATGAGTTTGTTAAACTGTGATTCATTAGTTTTTATTAGTTACAGAAATAAAAAATACTGATGAGTGAATAGTTTATTAAAGGCTGATTTTATTTAGTGTATAAAGACAAGCGAAGAAGCTCAAGATCGTGCATAATGAAAAACGTGCGGTGAGATTTAAAACTTCCGCCATCTAAGGGAAAGGATTTTGAAATAAGAATGTAAATAATTTCGTAGTATCTAAATGGAGTTTCAGATTACACTAGAATTATACGCAGGATAGTTTTCCCACAAAGCAGATAAAAATGTCTGGTGTGTACATGCATATATGGGTCTCTGCTTACATCTTAGCAAATGTGCTGCTAAAAATTTTACTTTTATAGATTAAAATCTAAATTTTTAATAAAAAAAGTATTATTACAAAAGGATTGTTTAGCCAAAAGTTATAAAGTTTAAATAAAATTTTTTGTTTATATAAACCTTTCCCAGATTGTTTTGTAATTTTTAATAAATAATTGTTTGCATAAATTTTATTAATATTATTATTTTATACCAATTCGAAACGTAACACAATTACTCATATCACGAAAAAAAGTATTTCCCAAAATTTCATATTAAAAAGAAATTTACATCTGGAGAAAAATAATAAAATAGACTAGAAATACAGAAAAATTGCAAATTTTTGAATTCTCAAAAATATATTTTGGGATTCGCATGCCAGAAACAAATCTAATTTGTATTTTTCCCACCACATTGACTAGATCATTTTCCACAATAGAGAAAATGTTTAACAGAAAATATTAATAGCTATTAACTTGTTGACCTTTATTTTGGTAATTTATTTTATTATTTATTAAGCTCGAGGTAGTTCTTTTATATACAATTATTTCTTTTATTATTCAATATTTTGTCAACAATTGGTTAACATTATCAGGAATATATAATAAATAAAATATTAGGAAAATATTAATAAATAAAAATGTTAAAGTAAGTTTTATATTAGACCTTTTTATATCCTTAATTATAGTCTGGTATTATTCCTGATTATTTAATAAAATCATTAGTCGCTTGAAAAAGAAAGTACTTTTTATTACAACTTTATTCGCATAGTACGATAACGTTGCCAACTTGTAAAGAAAAATTAGTCCAGCGCGAATAGTTGTAAATAATTTTAAAATAAAGCTAATGGTTGTAAAGAAAACAAATAAATCCTGGAACATTTCTAATGATTTTTATATGGGCTTGTTGCAGGAAATAGTATTTATTGATTCTAATCGTTGTGTTTGAAGTTTTATTTTTTCAAAATGTTACTTTGAGGAAATTGTATTTTGTTCAGACTACATTATAAAAAGCTTAAAATGTGTACTTTACGTTTTTTAATGACATTTGTTGCATGCAACTTTGTAAAAGAGGGAAACAAACAAGCTAAATTACAAATAAAAATTTTCTGACAATTTTTTCTCTTGCTCTAGGCCACTTCAATGAACAAATATGTACGAGTATAAAAAATAAAAAATACAACTGGCGTGAAAAATTCAGTACAAAAATGGTATCGTTTTAATTAACATTCATTCGAATCATGCAAATAAATTTTATTTATTGATATACTGTTGAGTTGTTGAAATGTTCAAACATCAATGCGAACTCTATTTCAGATATTCATTATTAAATAAATTAATTTTAAAAATTGTTTTCCAATTTTGATTTTGATTCAAAGCGGTAGAATATGTTGAATGAAGGATGAATGAGGAAAATTAATTTGCAGTTGCTTCTGCCAGTAGAAGATCCTGGAATCGACCTAAACTGCAATTTAATTTATGTCAGTTCACGTCTTAAATAAAACAAAGTCCACCTGCTTACAAAATTGTTTGTTTAAGAAACAATTTTATTTTTCTCTTTGTATGACTCACGTCTCGTATAATTTATAAAAATATTAAAATAAATCATACGCCCTCCCTGCCCAATTAACATACGCGTATGGAAGCCGATAATGGACAGTGCCTTGCTTCTATTCAGTTTATTGCAATTTTAATTATAACACGAGTAGGTTTAAAAAATAGCAATAATTTTCATATGACCACAAAACTTCAAGTGACCTTAAACTTTAGCCAAAGTTCAATAAGTGCTGCCAATTTGCAGCAGTGTACAAGACAAATACTAACGTGTTTCTGATATACAGGCATCGTTATAGTGTACATATAACAGAAATCCTGCCGAAATGACCTTTGCTCTTAGTTTTTTTATCCTTTTTCTATTTTGCTATGAAACAAGATGAACTATCTTATATTTTCAAAAATAAAACCACACCAAAAACTTTAGTAGCAATTTGGGTTCATTGAACGACTGACTTGTTTTCCACACATTCTTTCGGCAACTTTGTTTTCTTTGTTTGTTGCAAACGTAATTTTCCCAACTAAAATCATTAGACGTTATACTTATGCATAATGATGGCTTTTGGCATAATTTTGATGCAATGAAGAATATTTTCTCTCTATTTGTTTGTTGTTCGCCACTATCAAGGACTATAAAAATGTTAATTGTCTAGTTCTGCTGTAAAAATTTGGCAAATTTCTGCAGTAGAACACATTTCAGCGCGAGCAATAATTTCAGCTTGTGCACGAGGAAAACAAAATAATATTATAAAGTGGCATCTTTAGCTGTTTGTTTGCATGTCACTCTTTTTTAATCTTTTCTCCTTTTGTTCATATTTAGTTTTTAATTTTTATAACTTTCCAACTTTAAAGTTTACTTTGTCGAGAAAACTTCTTGCATATTGTTTGATTATTTGTTGTATAAATTCAAAGTCAATGGCCATCAGTCAGAAACGAACAACAACAGCAACTAAAAAACAAACAACTTTTTTTTTTACTTATTTTCTGCATACTATTTCTGATTGTCTTTATAGTTTGTTGCATGGAGAGACTGACTGACTGCATGCTATTTTATTGCATACTTTACGGTTTAACGCTTTAAGGAAACATGGAAATATTATTTTCTTCATTCTTATTATTTGCAAAACCAAACAAAAAATAAAAAACTGCAGTAAGGAAATTCAAAAGTTCATAAAAACTTTGCAAATATTTAAATAGTTTTAATAAAATGTCCTTCTTTTTGCACAGGCCCTCATAAATGAATATGCAATCGGATTGCTATTTTACAGCTCTCTGCACTTTTCCCATTTATTTTATATTATTTGTTTGTTTCATCAGTAAAATATTGTCTTTAGAAAAAATATTTGTTTATTGCAATATTTTATTAGTATTTCTTTCAATATGTTGGCATTTATTTAGGGGAGTCATACAATGCAAACACTCGTATGTTAACAGATTATTGCAGACTTTAAATTTTAAATAATATAAAATTTTTTAATAAATTTATGTTTGCAAAATATCATTGGGCGCAGGAAGGAAGGACCCAAACTCATATCATTGCAACTTTACAGCAGAGGGTAAAAACTTTAGAAAGGCTGGAGTTATATGACGCAGTACTGCATTTTAGTGAAATGTTTTGGAATCCCCAAAAAACTTAATTTCCAAAAATGCCAGTTAGGGTATTTTACGTGAGAGCAACGACATGCTCTAGTTGAAACTATGAAAATGCTCTGAACAAAATAAATTTAAAGTTAAATGTTTACAATATATTGGGGCTTTGCCCTGCGAGTCATACAACCTGGAAGTGCAACCAACATATATCGCTTCCTGAAGGCAGCGACATCATTCCTTTTGACACTCTTTTCCAACTTCGTATGAAGTATGAAGTGACTGGCAATACACCTCTCGGTAACTCGGATTATTGCATCATTTCGGCAACCTCTTACACTGAGAGCTTTGCAACATTTCCCGAATATCTGCGAAATGTATGACAACGAATTCATTCGACGCTTTAATTGGAAACTTTGATTTCTAGGCAATAGTGATGAGACCATGGCGAACTCGGTGCGACATACAGTTTTGCTGGGTATAAAAACTTTTATTCCATTTAAGCAAATTTCTGTTAGGCCCAGGACAAAGTCTTGAAATTTAGTTGAACAGGATCTGCACAAAAAGGCGATAGTGTTTACATGACAGAGGAGAAAGATTATTCTTTCCTTCACTGTCGAACTATGTGACACGCAACACTGCAGTCACATCGAGAGAGAGGGGGAACGCGTTCAGTATCTGGTATAGCAACAAAAATAATGATACTGATTTGTTGTGCTCAGTTTGCCGTTTGCTTTCGAGTCATTCAAGGGTAGTGCACATATGAGCAACGTTGATGGCAACAATAGATGCATACATTTTTTCAAATTCAATTATAATTTTCATTTTGAAAAAGTTTCTCGGCCGAGAGAAAGAATTCAGATCGAATAGCATGTCTGCAACAAAAGAGATCAAAATTTTTTTAAATATTTTCACTACCTGTCCTTGTGTCCTGGACACATTAATGGTTTTGCAAATATGCATATCCATGAATAATTGCATTGAAATTATGTCACTGCAAGTAAGTTTGCCAATTGCTCTTCATGTCTAATGCAGTTGGAAAAATACATTTAACAATTCAAATAAAACATGCAAGGCACCGAGTATTCAAATAATGTCCGCAATAGTTTTGTCAAGTTGGTTTTCACAATGTCTGAATTAAAATGAACACTTTTGAAAAAGTTTTTGTCCATGACAATGGGAATGTGCTGCATGTTTACCACGTCTATTTATTGTCATTTGCAAGGCTTAAACATGAAGTTAAATATTTAAAACACAATAAATATTTATTCCAATCAATTGCACATTAAATTTCTCATATTTGTAAAATTACAATTTACATCGAATTTGAAAAGTTGCAGCCACTTACGCTGAACAACACAAAAACAGAAAACAATCAAATTGATTGATATTTTTTTTAATTTTTATTTTGACTGCAGTAAATCGAAAAAGTCAAAGTCATCTTTCATTTTAGATTTTATTTTTGCAGATGTAAATGCATGACAATTGTTATCTGTAATAGCAAATTGCATTTTGATGTTTTTCTCAGCTCCTGTTGCTGTTGTTGTTGCTCTTACTGCTTTTTTATGGTGGTTGCAACAACAGCAACGAGATGTGTATATTTAGTGCCAAGTATTGCAAACTACATTCAGAGGAAATAGAGGAGCCATCATTGAACAGTGGCAGCAGCATGCGGAAAATGCAGGAAGTAATTTTTGGAAATGAACGAATAAGAGAAAATTCAAATAAATATTCATTTTTTTTAACCGACTGTGCCACGTTGTTACAGACTGTACATGTACAAACACCAGGGCCACATGGTTTTTAGGGTTTCGCTTATTTGTTTATATTTTTGAAAATATTTTGCTGCTTTTAAAATGTGGTATTTCTAATTTACTTTACTGTAACACGAATGGCAGTGAAATTAACTTGGAAAATTTAACTGTCTTGTTATTATTTGCAGAACAGAGCACCGTTCAAAAATATTGTACCGCAAAATCACTTGGAGTCGCAAAGAAGTCAGCCAGTGTCCAAAGAGACCGGCTATATACTGATTCATTCGCTGCTGAAGACGAAGAAACATAAACCAGACGACATGCAAGCCATTAGCCATCGCCTGAAGGACCCAACAACGAATTTTTGGGGGAAGGTGAGCTAAAGAAAGATGCGAATAATTTTAACTTTTAATCCAACAGAATTTCAAGTTAAGTTTTAATATTTCAATTCAATTTTAAATTTTCACGGTGCATCCACAACAAACTTGAAATTTGATTCGATTTGGTTTTCTCCTGGCAACCATAACATTCCACTTGTATGCCGGCCACCCCACTCCACCCTGTTGGCTGATTATATTGGAAAGGTTTATGTTTATAAATATCAAATTTCGTAAATTAAATTTTACCCAAATGGGAGCGGTTTCGGTTCTGTGAGTTTTTCTTGTTGCAAATTAAGAAATATTAAAGCAAAACGTTTTCCTAGCAAATTCTTAGATTCAAGTTCTTCACAGTTTTTCTTGTATACTCCTACTGTATCCAATTATTTTCGCGCAATGTTTAACTTATATTTGCAATGAACAAGGCTTTTTAATTAAGACTTACCCACTTCAAGTCAAATGTTGTAAAATGGCATTACGAATAATGAGCTCTTCGAAGAGAAAAAACACATAAAATTCTAAGGCATTAGAAACTAATAATTAGAAGGCCATCAAGTTATTAAAATAATTGTTATTTTTTACACCTTGCGCCTTACTGTGCTCCAAAGGCAACACATTTCGAGCAGAAGCTCATAAAACTCTCCCCCACACACACAGAGACACACATGGATTACTGACTGACACGCACACAATATTATCAAATAAAAATGTTTTTATGACAAGAATATTCTTTGTAATGATAAAGATATTACGGATGATGAGAAAATATGCTGTTGATAGAGATATTTTCCAAAGAGACTCGCATGTTTTCGTGTGCACAAGAATGTAAAAATATGATATTAAAATTTCAACGGTGTTTCCGGTACAACAGCGAAGATGGCATTTTCACAAATGTTTTTTAATAGAATAAGAGAAAGTGCTAGTTTGCTGTTCATAAATAGATACACACACGCGCACACACACACACATATATATATATATATTCATACATAGTGCATATACACATACATATATGGATTATATATGTATTAAAAAGGGAAGTAAGATGTGAAGAAAACACACAATGTACGAAGCTACACATGTGTGTGTGTGTGTGTGTGTGTGTGTGTTTGTGTGTTTAACGTGAATTTCAATTGCATGTAGGCTTTTGAATGTTGTGGGTATTTCTAACATTGACAACATTCTTGTTGAAGTTCAAAATAAAAATAAAAAATAAAACAGACATTGAATAAAACAACACGCGTGTATGTAAATTTAAGGACGAACAAATTGGCGGCTATTAAAAACGACTCAAATGTAAATATAAAAGGCACACAAATGCTCATTCGTAATACTCACACCACAATATTTTTAGCATTCAAGGATTTTTCAGTTGCAAATAAAAAAAATTTTATATTTTAAGCGCTATTATTGCAATTTGTTCTTAAAGTTCCGCTACTAAAATACAACTTTAGCTAAGGAGAGTAAAGCGAGGAGTAAAGTGTCCTGTAATTTGTCTTGTTATCACAACTTCACAGTAAAATAAAATTTAATCATCTTTAAAATGTGCCACCAACAGAATTTGTGAGTTTCGAAAATACAACGTGGTATTTATGGGTCTTTGAGAAAATTTTTTTTTTTAAATTTATGTTTTCCAAAAAAGAATTTGTGGAAAAAACTAGATTTGTATTATTTTTTTACAAATAATTGCAAGGTTTTCGATTTGGTATAAAAATTTCATTTAGTTAAAATCTATAAATTAAAAGATGCCATTGCTCATCAATATATTTGTATTTTTATTCGCATTCTACTAGTGTAGCAAAAGAGCTGGTCACCTTACAGAAGAAGTAAAGCTTTGGCTGACAGTGTGTTTAGAATAACGTATGCAAAACTATGATGTTTTCCACAGATGCTTCCTTTGTTGTTTTATTTCACTTGTTTTACATACAAAAAAAAAAGAAAAACAAAAAATTTATACAACTTCAGATTTTCAAATATACAAACAAAAAAAAACAGTTTGCCAAAAGGGAGAAAACAAATAAATACAAAAATAGCTAAATGCGGTTATAGATTTAAAAAGGAAATATTTTTCGATTTAAAGTAACGACAATACAAGAACATGCCAAATAAACAACAAAACGGAATGAATGGCATGAAGCGATGTACACAATATTAAAATCTAATTTTGACAAGCGAAATAAAATAAATCAAACGTATACAACAATCGGGCATTCTTCACTGAAGTGCTTGAAATGGGCAGCAGTGAACAGTAAATGCCCAATAATAAGTTCGTTTCAATATTTTATAACGCTGCTACAAAAATGTTTCCTTATTAATTTTTTGTTGTAACAACCATGAAAATGTTTGTTAATTTGAATTCTTTAATTAAAACAACATTTTGAATTTCATTTTACTATTATTCAAACAGCATAGCAAAGCTATTCGCTTTAAATGTATTTTATTTTCCGCTTTTGTTTTATTAAAACTTTGATTACTTGACAACAAATTACTTTGAAAATTGCCCTTTCACTTCAGTCAATGCCTTGAACTGAAAACATTGCTCTTACTAACAATTAAGCAATTAAGCCCTCTAAAAGTATGCTACAAGTCTTTGATAGGAAAACTATTTTTATGCACAACACAAAAGCGAAATACACACTTCGCAGCTACGCCGAGTGATTGTTCATTGTTCTAGTTGCTGCAATTTTTATGCCTGTATTTTCAGTCGTAGCCAAAGTGTAGATTTTGCTTAATAAGTGCCTTTTGTTAAAGGCTTATGAAAAAAATTTTGTAAGACATAGAGGACCTTACAGAAACAATAAATATGGTGTAAAAAGCCCTAGAACAATAACAAATTTATGACCAAAGTATGCAACAGAACAAACCGACAAAATGCCAAACGCCAAACGAAGAATTAGAACGAAATCCCACAATAGCAATAAAAGAAAAAAAAACTAAATTGAAGGGGTTAACAAATGACAAACAGAAGATTAAAAACAGAAATCCATCTCGGTTCAAACTACAGACTGCAACAACAACAATAATAAACAGTTCTTTTTGTATGTCTGTAAGAGCAACAGAAAGAGATGGAGCTGTTTGGCTTCTTTGTTTCATAAAATAATAATAAATGATGAAAGCGAAAAACTACTTCGCATACACATGCATGTGATGCATGCACATGCACGAGCTCGCCGCTCTCCGCGAATATTTTATTGCAGGTAGTAAAGCATACATTTCGGCGCAGCACACTAATCCTGTGTATTTGAATGGAAAACTTTTTAATTGAAAGCAAATAAGCAGGAAACTGTGTAAACTATTGAAATAATGTGGCAAACAATAAACCGATTTGAAATAAACGTTTTCAAACTAAATCAAAATTATACAACAGAATTATTGCCCGTTTCATGACGTCGCAAGAATTACTTCACTAGTACAATTACATTTAAAACAAAAACAAATTATAAAATTTTAGATGTAAAATTGTGCAGAAATAGGACTTCTTTTAACATCATGAAACAGGCGGCAGTTCAAGTCTGTGTTCGTATTTTAATATGATCTCTCATTGTACTTTTGAAACAGGAATTCATGAAAACAATAAATTTAAAATGAAATAGAAACTCCGTAGAAAAAGTGTTTTTGGAGTCTAGAAAAATAATAACATGGAGATAAAGAAAAGGCAAAATGTTAAAAGCTAATTTACCCAAAAGCAGATGATCAGGTGACGAATCAAAACTTTGAACTACAATTAATTCAAGCTACTGCACGGTTCTCTCTTAATAAAATGTAATAAAAAGTAGATTTCGGACTGTTTCATTGACGAAGGCATAGCACTGCTCACCGAACATAAATGGCAGCGATTGACACTGTCAAGTACTCAAGAGCAGAGTAACGAACACTCTTTCGTAGACCGGCAAAGTAGAGGTTAAAGTGCTATAAAAATATCTTTATATTTTCCCATCGATGCTATCGCCTTCTAGTTCCGGTTCGATGCATTGCAGAAGTAGGCAACATTCATCCCTTAGAGCTGATCCTATGTAAAAAAAACAAAACAAAACAAAAAACACAAACAAAAGACGTATGGAATATGCTGAAAAATAAATTTAAGCATTGAATTGTTAGCATTCTGCACATGCTGATCAGTGACCACCCTTTAACTCAGCTTGTTGTAGAGTGACTTTTTGCATGAAAATGCTGCAGAAGAATTCGAGAGAAATTGTAATTCATTTAGTATGAAATGTTGTGCTCTTCACATGAACTCTTCTATTAGAATTTAAATTTCTTCGTCTTCTCTGAGATTTTCTTAAGAAATACAATAGGCGCCATTCCCGTAATATTAAGCATTTCTTAATATGATTTTTAAAATTCCGTTTTAATTGCAAAATTGATTGTTCTATTTTCTAATAAGTTGCTCTTGTTGGCTTTGAAAATTATATTAAACAATCAGGACAATTTCATTAAAATAATTTGTTTTCCCAAGAAAAGATAATAGTGAAAGAAATAGCGAAAAAAAACCTTCAAGTCATTACGAATAAATTGCAGACTTTCAGACATTGGCAAGGATATAAAGAGCGAAAAAAATATAAAATTTAATTTATTATTATAAATAATACGAACACGAGCAAAAGGGAAAAACAAAGACATGAAACACCAACAGACATACAGACAGATAGATGGCCGTTTAGTCGAACAACAAACAATTCATTCAACTTAACCAGATAACCATTAAATACAATTGTTACTACTGGTAAATGGCAAACTACTGTCGTATTAACCCATTGGAGGATTCCACCAATTACAAGCTGAAACGATTCAACGCTATAAATTAATTTTTTGAATAAAATAAAAAGAAATGGTTTCATTTAAAAAGCATTAATTCATTCAATTTTTATTGCTGCCCGATGGACAACTTGTACGGTGTCGGAAGTAGCGAATTCGACTTGGCCATGAATCTTTAAAAATTTTATGGTTTGTTTTGCTAAATATTAAATAGTTCCATGGTTATCACTTTGCACATGCTGAGAGTGTCCTGCACGGGTTTTCCTCTTAGCACTCAATCTTGTGACTAGCGGCGCATCATCATCTCTTGTTGCTAAATGGACACGGATAGAAATAATGGCGTGGGAGGGTGTGAAGAAGAAATAAAATAAAATAAAATAAAATAAAATATATAAAAAATTAAGGTATAGACAAGTACAATTTTATTGGACTTAAGCCAACTACAAAAAAGGAAGACAATGTAAATGATTTGTAGTAATATGTTTATACGGATGCAAGTGGGGATGTGTGTGTGTCTGTGGAAGAGAGAAACAATGTACACAACAACAAAAAAATGCAAAAAGAAATTAAATGTCAAACCATAATTTAAGGCGCTTCAACTATGCAAAGAGTGCTAATATATCAATGCATTTAAAAGTAAAAAAAATAAAAATTTAATAAAAAAATATCATTAAACAGAGGCAAGGCCTGCTAGATTGTACAGGGTGACAAAAAATTAGTCTCCCCATTGCAAGATGTTGTAATTGGATGTTGCAAATGGAGTTGCATTTTAATCATATTTGACATTTATGAGCTAGACACGTGCAGTATCCAAATAGACAGGCAATAGAGCGCTGTACTCCGCAAAAACTTTTAATAATTGTGCCGATTTTTTTTTAACAATAATTGGTCGATGGTATTAGCGCCGAGGGAATTCCGACATCGACTTCTTAAACGTGTAACGTCTACTTGGCAAACATTCCGCCGCTTAGCTGTTCGACTCGAACACCTTGGAAACACCAAAAACCTTGTATTGCGTCTGGTTAATGGACTTGTGCAACAAGACCATTAACCAGACGGCCATCAACAGATGACTCCTGTAGTGAGTGACTGACTTCCCATACAAATTGAAAACTGTTTAACCGTGAATGTCTGCTGACCACCAG
Source organism: Linnaemya tessellans (assembly GCA_951800035.1). Lineage (NCBI taxonomy): Eukaryota > Metazoa > Arthropoda > Insecta > Diptera > Tachinidae > Linnaemya > Linnaemya tessellans. The sequence continues at coordinate 1,721,593 of OX637535.1, forward strand.
TAGCATGAGAATTGCTATAGATCCATTCGCAGTCACAACAAAGAACTTGAGTTGAAAATCATCATGACAGGTGAACTGTGCAATATACGTAGAGTCATGACATCCACTCAAATCCACGTAGGAGGAAGGATTCTGACGAGCACTACAGGCGCCTGATAAAAGACTTCTCGAATTGAGTGGGTGTTACTTGGCAAACAAGGGGCTTCAGCACACACGGTAGGAGCCAACTATCATTTCATAGTCCAAATTTATGAAGCTGCGTAATTTCACACACATACATTTCTTTTAATTTTCTCCACGTGCATTTCACGCAAAAAACTTTAAAGAACGTTTTTCCTCGCATTTAAAAATGCCATCATATTTAAGATTCAATTACACTGAACTCAGTTTTCTTCAAGTGTAAGTAATTGATAAATGGCATAATTTCTTGTTCACGCTAATTAATGGCCACATTCACTTTTGCTGCTATCAGTCCCACACGTGCATATGAGCAACAATAATAGGCGTAAGCAAAAGGCAAGGCATCTTGTCAACTCAGCTAAATTAAGAGCGTTGAAGGCTATTTAAAGAAAATAAAATTCAAAAGAAAAAGAAACGAAGTCAAATAAAATGAGTGCAAAGAAGGAAAAACGTCGAAACAAAATATTATTTTACGCTAAAAGAAAGATGCTTTCATATTCCCAATACAGCAACAACAACAACGAGCATCCTTTAAATCTAATCACCTACAAGAACGCGTGATGTGTGCAAAAAGGTGTAAAAGTACTCGTGCGTGCGTGTGTGTGTATTTACGTTTTGTGCTTTCAAAAATAGACAAACAAAAAATGTGTTACAAATACATGACACATAAAATTAACATAAAAACACACTTACACATACATGTGCGAGAGTAGACATCATCAAAAACCTCATTCATTCATGAAGAGAAGAAATCCAATGTCACATGTACAAAAATACAGACACGTACTCGTATCTGTCCGCATGCGGCCGACTTTTTTGAAAAATCACTTAAAGGACTCTTCTCAGATCAGTCTTGATGATTAAAAACTGATTTATCACTTGGGCGATTGAAAAAAGACTCACACGCAGTATGTGTTGCATATTTATATCGTTGCTCTCATGAACGATTCGAATGTGAGGCAAGATGCCAACTGGGTGTGCACTTGTATGTATGTGCGTAACATGAAACGCCAATCACATAGGAGTATCCCCAAATGTACGAATATGTGTGCATAATTATCTTGCTTTTGGTTTTATTTTATTGTTCAAGACAAGAAACAAGAAAAGGAAAATGAAAACATAAAAATGAAAGGCGTTCACATGCTTTGCCAGCCTGTTGTAGGGACTTGCACAATCACTCAAACTCGTACAAACAATAAAAGTCATAAAAATTCACATCCATATTCGAAATAAAAATAAGTCTGTGTGCGAATTTATCTCCAAGTATTTATTTATGTACGAATGTGTGCATGGATACGTGAATATATAATTTCTAGTCGCGTGTGATTCAATATCATCATCAAGCTCATCTTCAAAGCCAACTGTCACGAGATTTCGTTATGCAGCCAGTATTCCTTCCATAAGACTTGCTCCGTTCTATGCTGCACGACAGCTTCAGTTTTAATACAATCTTACAAACTTTCAGATTTACACCATGTTTCTATGTTCAACACCTGTGACGCTGACGCGGCTACACTCTGCCACTCTACTGCGACAACGACAGCTACAACTGCAAACACCATGTTTCAGGCAAAGTGCACATGCAACAGAGAACAGATCGTAAAATTCATCTTGTCGTTGTGTTAAATAAACGTTCTCATTCGTTTACATGCACAGCCACACATGCAGTTGTTTGTGTAAGCACATGAGTATTTTTTATTTCATTATTTTTATTTTTTTGAGTTTGTTTATTTTGCTTTTGGTTTAACAACAGAGTAATTTTATACTGCAATTCTTATAAAACGTTCATAAAATTTTATGTTATTAAGGTAAATTGTTGTACGAGTGAGTACTTCTCACACACACACACACATACACAAACACTAACATTTCCCTGACTGCATACAAGGAATTTGTGTGTTTGCAGTTAAAAGTGGGTTGAAATATGTTGAAGCATAATTTGAGGAGGCATTTAACTTTAATATTCACAGCATCTCTCTCAAGCGATTCTGTTAAAAATTCATTGATAAATAAATTTATCTGCTAAATATTTCAAGTGCAATAAAGATGGAATGATGCAAAAAATCTATTTTATTATTTTGAAATTTGGGTTAAATTACAAAATGAAAATTTTATAATGGCATTTCCAAACGAAAAATAAAATACAAAATTCATTTCTATCGGTAACATGGAATAAGAATGATATTCACAAAAATCTATTTCACAATTTATAATTCATAACGATTCAGCAGTTTTAGTTTTTACCAACGAATATGTACTTATGCGAAGACATGTTTTTATTTTTTTATAGAGTGATTTTGAATGAAAGCCAAATTATGACCCTTAAATTTTAATTTTTTGCAATAAATACATCAAATTGACTTTAATTCGAAGAGGGTTTATCAACGAATCCTTACTAATATAATAAATATCAAAGTAACTCTGCCTCTCTGTCTGTTACCTTTTCACGCTCAAACCGCTGAACCAATTTAAATGAAATTTGCCATAGAGATATTTTGAGATCCGAGGAATAAAATCTGTGGTTTTTGGAAATGATCAAGGGTGGTCGAAAATTTGTATCGACATATGAAATCACGAAACTGAACATTTTAAACTTTGATACAATACAGTTGACTTAACGAAGTGTTTGTTTTTGGCAATGACTTTATGTGGGGTCAAGGGTGGTCTAAAGTTTCTAAGGATAATTGAAATTATGAAACTGATAACTGAGAACGTTTCAAACTTTGAGACAGCAAGCATAACCTTCCGCTTTTCATAATGACTTGCACTTTCTATAATGACTTGCTCTTTTAATGATGACTTGCACTTTTTATGATGACTTGCATTTTTGATAGTGACTTGCACTTTTTATAATGACCTACACACTTTTTACGATGACTTGCACTTTTTATAATGGCTTGCACTTTTTATGATGACTTACACTTTTTACGATGACTTGCACTTTTTATAATGACTTTTTATGATGACTTGCACTTTTTATAATGACTTGCACTTTTTATGATGACTTGCACTTTTTATAATGACTTGCACTTTTTATGATGACTTGCACTTTTTACGATGAGTTGTACTTTTCATAATGACTTGCACTTTTTATAATGACTTGCACTTTTTAAAATGACTTGCACTTTTTAAAATGACTTGCACTTTTTATAACGACTTGCACTTTTTATAATGACTTGTACTTTTTATAATGACTTGCACTTTTTATGATGACTTGCACTTTTTATAATGACTTGCACTTTTTATAATGACTTGTACTTTTTATAATGACTTGCACTTTTTATGATGACTTGCACTTTTTATAATGACTTGCACTTTTTATAATGACTTGCACCTTTTATGATGACTTGCACCTTTTACGATGAGTTGCACTTTTTATAATGACTTGCACTTTTTATGATGACTTGCACTTTTTTCCTTAGTAATATAATAAATATGAAAGTAACTCTGTCTATTTGTCTGTTACCTTTCCACGTTTAAGCCGCTGAACCGATTTAGATGAAATTTTGAAATTTAGAGGTAGTTTGAGATTCGAGGAATAACATAGGGTGGTAGGTTTTGTTTTTGAAAATTATGCTATTAAGTGGTCAAGGGTGGTGGAAAATTTTTATGGACATATGAAGTTATTAAGCCGATAATTATGAATATTTTAAACTTTGATACAATTGACTAAACGATGCGTTTGTTTTTGACAACGACTTCATGAGAAGTCAAGGATGGTCTAAAGTTTCTAGGGATATATGAAATTTTGAAACTGAGCGTTTTAAACTTTGATACAGTAAAAATACAACACATCGTTGAGGTGACATACACATAAACTGAAGTTTCACATATTCTTCGCGGACAATGTCGCGGCTAAATGCTAATGGAAAATAAAATTTGTATAAATTTTATTTTATATTTTTGACTTCTCTTTTGCTATATTTTTAACATCCAGAAGTGGAAATACTGAAGGCGAAAGTAAATATCAATTCTGAAATTACACAGCAGATCAGAAAAGCGAAATTTTCGAAAGCCGCTTCACTTTTATCATCGGTGTTCATGTGTATTTTTGTTTGTTGCCACAAGTGAAGTGGTTTAATTGAAGGTGATTGATTATTTCCTTCACGTACCATTTCTATGAATTTCCATTTACAGCTTATAATTTTAGGAAAAATGTTTTTAGAAGAAAGAGTTGGGGAAATATACCAACATTTTCATTTATTAGCCTGATGTCACTAACAATATCTTCCGCAAAAGTAGAATTAATCTTATCTGAATTACAAAAATAGGACTTTGAAAGGCAAAATGTATTAATAATTGAGAGCACTTTCGCATAGACGACAACTGATTTAAGTGCATGAAACGAAATTCTCACAGCGAAATTAAAGATTCATGAATTCCCCATAATCACTGCTGAGCGTTGGTATATTTTTGTTCACATTTTGGGAAGTGAATGTGTTTCTGATATGTCGCCTTTTAGCTTCGAAACAACATAAACTTTTTTCCGTTTATTTATTTTGTGGTCAACAACCTCGCATTAGTATTCCTGCATAAATATTTGATGTTGCAGTTGCTCTTGTACAATAAAAATATACTATGCAGAGTTCAATTCCTGTTTGAAAAATGAGTTCGATTCAACACACAATGACACAAAAGTTTTCAGAGAGGAACCAGCAAAACCTTTATCAAATATTTTACACTGGCTTTTCACACTTTTCGCAAACAAATGCAGGCAGACTTATCTATTTATAAATTAGTGTGTGTGTGTGTGTGTGTGTGCATGTATTATTTTACTTTTAAAGTCAAAACACTTTAATATTTTTTGCTTGTAGTTGTAGTTGCGCTGCATGATTGTACGCTTTACCAAATAGTCTGGGTCATTGTAAATAAACGTGCTTTCCATTGTTACAGTTTGTTGAGTTTTTCTATCATTATTTTTTTATTTCCTTTTTTCGTTTTTGCTTTCTTCTACACCAACATAAAAAATACACACGTATTTTGTTATAATTATGTTTGACATTGTTTAGTTTTTATTTTCTCTTCCCTTTGCTCTGAAAACGCAACACAAGGCACAGAACACACGCTCATACTCTGACTTGTGACACAACGACTGGCATTTAATATGTTTAAAATGTTGTGGAGAAAAAGGCATTACTTCTTTTTTTCCTTTTGCTTTGTTGCTGTTTTTACAGCATTAAATTATAAATAAATCCTAAATAAATATTGACTTTTGGAAAACTTTACAATTTAAATAAGAGGGGCAAACAACAGGACACATGCAGGAATTAAACACTTTGCACTGTTACACACACACACACACACACTATCATATGCAGATTCAGCGGAAGGAAAAAGGACATTAATCTGTGCTCCTTCACATAACTTTTAAAATTATACTCGTATATTGTCAATTTCGTTAAGGGTAAAAGCCATGGCCAGTAAAAATTACTTTTGAGAGGAAATATCATTATTCGACTGCTATACAGGCACGCTTAACGTCGCATAAGTCTAAGGAATCATAGAATTTAGAAAATAAATTAATATTAATGCCTTTTTATCAATTTAATAATAATAAATGCATGTGAATTATTATTATATGAAAATACAGAGTGATAAGAAGCTTTCAAGTGTCTCATTTTTTATAACGATCAGTCTATTGGACATCTTTACCGTTCACATAGTTCACACGGAAATGGAGTCTCTCATGTACAAGACTCAAAGTATATTTTGATGTTATTCGACAGCATACAAGAGTTCGGGAGGGAAGCTATCTGTGGGTGCTGTTGGCTGAAGTAGTAGAACACGAGACTATGAAGCGGAGGGTCGTGAGTTCGAGCCCGCGCTGAGTCATGAAATATTGTGTTGAATTCTTCTGATCAGCATTAGTGCGTGGTTGTGTTAGTTGTTGCCAGCCTGTTTTCAACGATGAAGGCATAGTTACTGGTCACTGAACATAATTGGCAGGGACTGACACTGTCATATACTAAAAAAAGCAGAGTAACAGCACTCACCTTCGCCGGCCCTGTAGCAAAAATTAGCCGGCGAAGTAAAAGGTTGAAATAGCTACAAAAACAACTGTCTATCTTCTCAAATTTCCTAATCTGTCCCCTCAATACTATCCCCTCGTTTTCAGTTCCGGCGCAGTGCATTGCATATATAGGGGTCATCCCCTGAGTGCTGGTCCAAGATTAAAAAAAAAAAAAACTGGGTAACCAACTGTGATTGGAGCATCCACGCAGCGTTTGGCTCGCTGTTTTAGAGTCACTAGAATTGAATGAGTGCAAATGACGCTAGTGATCTTGTTACTACCGTAGCCTAATCATTTCGCGTGATCGGTTCTTATTCAAATTGTTCGTAAGTGAAATAAGCTTCCTGACACACACATTTTAGGAAAGTAAAATGCGAATGGTCTCCCTCACTCCTCCTACAATTAATTTTCCCAGTTCTGGCACAATGCATCTCATATTTACTAAGAAACAAATTAATTACCCTAAATCGTTTTGCAAAGAAATTTTTAATTTGTGCTCAATAATTTTATTTTTAAGACCAAATGTAATATTTCAATACCTAAACTGAAGAGTGTGACATACAAATTATTTACTAAATGTCGGGCTATGATCTCGGTGCTGGGGTTCAGTCCGTGCACCTGGACAATTTAATTAATCAATTGCAGCTGGTTTAAACGAGCAAACGAGCTGTTTATATATTTCACTCACCCGCGAGCTCTTTTACAAATATTTCAATTTAAAAATTTTAACTGAATTTCCAGTTTTAACTTGAGGGCTTGAAAATAAATTTTATAAATGACTTCATGTGTGTTTGTGTTGCAAAAACTGCAAGCGTTTGTGTAAGCCTGTGTAGTTAAGAGGACAAAAGTTCAGATGTGGTAATAAAACCACAAAGGCACACTAACACACACACACACACACACTCAGGTGAACTCATACTACCTAATAAAGATGCATGAGTTTGATAATAATGTGACCTATTTTGAAAATTTAAATCAATATTGGTTGGTTTTGAGGCCACAGGTAGCAAACAGATCCGACAAAAGCTTGTGGCAAAATAAAGAATAATTTGGAAAGTTTGAGAATTTAATTAAAGAGCACGAAAAAACTAATCGAAAAATTAAATGCAGACTCATCATTTGCACAGGCAAATAATAATTTGTTTGCGTTACGAAATAACGTTGCAACAAAAACAAAGTTTCCGTTTGCCTTTACACAAGCAACAACAACGAGAGGGGTGTTTGAAACACAAATATTTTACATTTAAAGTTTATTTTACGTAAAGGATTATCATCTGGAAAGCAACAGCAATATAATTTCTACTACACATCAACGAAAACATGAAGGATACAGAGTACGAAAACAAAAGAAAAGAACAAAATGAAAGTGGACACTAAAAGTTGAGAGTAAACACAACAAAAGGGAAAGACAAACAAAAACATAACAAACATTGAAAAACTCAACAGAAATCGCAAGGACAACAGAATGTTGTACAGGGTGTTTAATTTGCAGGCGGAGGCAACTGTGAATTGGCAACCGGTTAACTTGGTTTTCTTTTCAACGTGTCAACTTAATGATGATATGACGATTATTTTCGATTAATTCGCCAGTGGGCGAATTACGGCATTCGATATCAATCGAAATTTTTATTTAAATTGTATGGGAATTTCCTTCGATATCGAATGCGGTAATTTCGCCCCAGGTCGATTGAACAGAATATGTGTGCCCAAGTAGATCAGTCAAAAGACATGCCAGACGCTGCGAAATAAATGCCGAGCAAATAAACTCCCAAAGCATTATTTGCGTAATGTATGCCAACTTACAGACGAAAGTGTGTATAAAATAGAGCTCCGGGTTACGATATGGACGTGCCAGCGGCGGGACATCGTATGATTAAAATCACATTCAGAAATTGATGAAAAATATTTAAATTTCTAAAAGAACACCAGAAATATTTTTTAGTCTACTTCAATCTAAAGTTGTGCGACTCTATAAAAAAAAGTCCCGATATATTATGACTATTTAACACAACAATAGCAACAAGGAAAAACAACAACAACAATATAAACAAACAAAACAAAACAAAAAAAAAGGAGTATGTCGACATAAAACTAAAATCAAACAAACAAATGAAAACAAGAAAATGAGATTCATTCTGACTGTAAATGAGTTTTGCTGAAATATTTTTCATTTTGATTTCAGTCAAACTCATGCATTCAAAACAAGCGAAGGCGAAGTTAAAAAAGTACTTTAGGACGTTATGGGGTACTATTCAGTTGAAAAAGGTACTTTACTGTTTGTAGATCCTCAAAGTGAAACAATTTACTAAGATTCTTTGGTGACCTAGATCTGCCATTAACAACTGATGAAATTGAGCCAGCGAAAAATTAGTCAACACATTCCCGGGTAACGGCGGACAACACTCAGGGATGACCTGTACATACGCAGCGTATTGCGCGGTAACTGGCGCTGAGGGGACAGATGAAGAAAGATAGGAAAATGGAAAAATTTGTGATTCGTAACTGGTTTGTCCATAGTAGCGACCGATAAGAGATTTGCAAATCTGTATTAAATTCAATCAAGGCTAATAGTTCGAAATTCCATTTTAAATTCAGAAAGACGTGATAAATATTCCAATTCACAAGGAAAAGTCAACATCAATTTGTTGAAATATTTAACGTACACACAAGAGCAAAACAACTGTTTTCGAAAGCCAATATACTTTCATCGTCAGTACTCCATTATTCACCATTTACCAGGTGGCTCAATTGAATGTGATAACAGTTTTTATTTATAAACAATTTATTATGGAATTGCATACGAGAATTGTATCAAACCGATGTTAACACACTTTTGATCCCCGTATTGCCATTTTTTTGTTCCATTGTACTTAAGTCAAACTCGTTTGGTTTGAATTCTATTGAAGAACTCAGAGATCGTACAGCATGAAGCTACAAAAGCCATGTTTTAGCCATACCGATTTTGAAAGTGTTTCGCAAATTTCGTACTCGGTAGTACATACAAGAGAAATAGTATCATTTGCTTTAGTTGGTTGTTGGTAATAGGGCCTGATTAACCAAAATAAAAATAAATATATTCGCACAAATATCGCGCTTATCGTACGTAAAGGAGTATTTGTGGAAAAAGTACTATTCAGCACTGTAACTGCTGCAATTTTTATATGCACTACTCCTCCCTGCTTCTATTTGGGTAGACGGAAGAAGTCCAATAACTGATACATACTTGCCCACACACACACACATGCATATATACAAAAATGCACGAACCTACTCGCATAAAATAAAGAAATAATAGTAAAATATTCTTCATTCACTCAAGCAAACACATGGCGTGCTTGCAAAAATAACGATGCCAAAGTAGAGGTTTTTGCATTATTTTTAGTGCTTTCAGAAGGCCAGATTGTTTTAATTTACTTCTTTACTGAGAGAGCGAAACAATATTGGTGCTTCTGCTGTTTCTAAGCATTTCCCCCTTTTATGAATTTTTGTGTCGGCTGTATGCTACAGATTTCGATAATTTTCTAACAATTCAAATGTCCTTGTAAGAAAATTTCGATTAATTTCGATGAATATATCAGCGATAATAACTGCCATTAAAATTTCAAATGATCCGCCAGAACACGAAAATAATGAAGATATTATTACTCAGACCATGTTCCTTATACAGTCAACTATTGTTACTTTGAAGTTTATTAAGAATAAGAAGTGTCTATGTAAATCTTGTTTATTAAAATTTTTCCATTTCCCCCTTAATTATTTGAGCTCTTGTTAATACGAGTTTCAAGTTTTTTAGTGTCGATTGTCATACATTTTTCCTAAAGATGTGACCGCCGGATTCAGAAGAGCTACGGAAATATATATTTTTTGTATCTTGGACCAGCACTCAGGGGATGACCCCTATATATGCAATGCATTGCGCCGGAACTGAAAACGAGGGGATAGTATTGAGGGGACAGATTAAGAAAGATGAGGAGATAGGCAGTTTTTTTTGTAGCTATTTCAACATTTTACTTCGCCGGCTAATTTTTTGCTACAGGGCCCACGAGGGTGGGCGCTGTTACTCTGCTTTTTAGTACATGATGGTGTGAGTCGCTGCCAATTGTGTTCAGTGACCAGTGACTATGCCTTCATCATTGAAACAGGCTGGCAACAACTAACACAACCACGCACTAATGCTGATCAGAAGAATTCAACACAATATATTTCATGACTCAGCACGGGGTCGAACTCAAGACCCTCCGCTTCATAGTCTCGTGTTCTACTACTTCAGCCAACAACACCATTTCGAGTTTATAACAATTTTCCATAGAACATTTTGTAACATAAAACAAAAAACTGATAAAGATGATCAGGCTGCGACCTTCTTAACCATTAGCTGTTTATAGACTCCAATCGGTTTCAGTACAGGCAGAAGAGCTCATTGTTACGAGTATTCGCTATTAATTTCTTTGCTAAGAATAAAACTTCTCATTATTCCACACTAAACAACAATAAAATGTAATTTTGTTTATGTATTCAATTTATCATATTTTTAACATTTTCATAAAAACTGAAAATTAAATTCAAATGCATTGTTTTTTTTCAGAATTACACGATTAGCAAGATCTCGTGAGAAATATGTATCCGCCGGAGGAAGAATGGGAAAGAACTCCCAAAGAGCTATTATTCGTGATTAGCCCGTATATGCAACTTTTGCTCTTATTCCACTCCTCAGTTGATTCAAAGCAAACACGTTTGCAGCCTTCTGTTCAGCAAAGTTTGGTTGGCATCACTGCACCGAATGTCAAATAAGTAGAGTATGACACAAGTTCAGTAAATGAGCAGATACCGCATGTTGGTTTGTTCATATACAACCATGAGTACATTTATTCACGTATAAATTATTACATTAGTGTGTGTGTGTGTGTTGCACACATACTTTCACATCAAATGCTGTAGCATACGTTGAGGCCGTCGTTCGTAGTATTACTATACAACATGAAATCTAGTAACCTAGATCCCCGAAATATGTGTGCCATACACAATTTACGGAATTCAGGTTGCAAACGAACAACAAAACACTAGCAGCAGCAAGCGGCATGCAGAAAACAGCAACGAAAACAACTACTACAACAGCAATAACAATAAAAACTGCTGGAAAGCTGAAGCAGAAACTTTTTTGTTTATTTATTCATTTTTTTTTTTACTTTTTGTTGCAAAATTAAAAAGAGAAAACTATTTCTTCAGAATTACTACTACGAAATGACAATGAAAAGCATTTAAGCAACCAAATTGTTTGCATAGTTTTTGAAATGATATTTTTTTTTTTGTAAACTTGCCATTAATTAAAGCAGAAAATACTGCATACTTGCAGGAGTGCAGATTTAACATGAAATTAACTAAACTTTGTTGCATGGGAAGAAGTTTTCCAGCCAAGTGTGAGTGTGTTGTGTTTTATTGTTGTACGGCTTTACAATAAATACAATTTATTCATGTACAAAGTTTTAAGCTTTTATCAATAAAAAGTTAAATATTCATAGAAATCAGTGTCACGAAAAGAGTTTTCTAGACTTTATATTCGTGTGTGTGGTAGCACATTTGGATACTGAATTCCGATTTTGTTCCTTCATTTAATATATAAATTAATCATTTAATATTAAAATTAGATACTAATTAATATCACACCTTTTCGTTTCTGCTGGAGCAGGGAAATGATTCAGCATAATATTCACTTTATGGTACAAAACATATACGCGCTCTAGATCCTTATGGCACACCTATTCTTATGTTTGTTAAGTTTCTTCTTCTTTCTAGGGTATTTACCGCCGCATTCATATAAATAATGTAGACTTGAGGATTGCTTTAAAATAAATTTTGTAAGAAAATTATGTTTTGGATCACAATTTTAGTGCCCATTGCATTTCATGGATACGCCAGCCAATATTTGTTTGAACCATGAGAGACGGAAATCCTGTTGCTGGTTGGTAGTCTGTAAACTTTTACAAAATGTGGAGTATAAAGGCAAAAACCGCAACCATGAAAGTCCTATGAGTTTCAATAATCTTTGGTTTGAGCAGAATGTGGAAGGGCTCGTCAAGAAATCAACTTTTTGTGAACTAATTGCGGTAGTATTAGCAGAAGTTCTGTCAATTGGATTAAGTCCCTTTAAACTTTGACTTATGACGCGAGTGCAGGAAGCATTCGTACCTTTAAGTCGAATATCAAACAAGTCATTCACAAGATAGAGCAAAACACAGCCAACAAAGTCTTGGCAAAATTAGACCGACCATATATAACGGAATAATTTCTTATTTCTAATAAGTTCATAGTGTGGCCAAAAAGGTTAGATACTGGCATTTGGACTAGAATTGGATCCAACTCATTCATCGGCTCGTTTTGCCAAGAACCTTTATCAATTCAATGTTCTCGTAATTTGGGTGCTCTTGGGTGAAGTAGAACACCAGACTATGAAGCGGACGGTCCCGGGTTCGACTCCGACCTCAGTCACAAATATTGTGTCGAATTCTTCTGATCAGAGGAACAGCACCCTCCTTCGTCGGACCTGTAGCAACAAATTAGCCAGCGAAGTAAAAAGAGATAAAAATAATATTTTTTTTTATATATTTTTAATAATAAAAATTGTGTTAAATTTTTTTTTATAGTTAATCAATTTGTTTGAGTCTTGAGGTTATTTTATATTAATATTTATTAATATAAAATAATAAATATTAATATTATTTTTTTGTAGATTAATAAATATTAATATAAAATAACCTCAAACAAATTGATTAACCATTAAAAGAAAAAAGGTTAAAAAATTAGACACAAGAATCATCAATTCTTTTTATTTCGATTGAGTTTTATTTTTGTATTATGTTTTATTTAGGCTGTGGGCCACGCAGAAATTTTGGAATATAACAAAAATAATATTCTTTTGTTAATTATTTCTCTTAACAATTATGTTGAAGCCAGAAATTTTACTTCGAATACGTTTAGTCATCAAGAAATGGAAAAAGGGCAAATTAGGATGAAAATGTATAGAAGTATGTTTAAGGATGATGCAGGACATGGATCGGTCAATTTGTAAATGTACTTTCCTTTCTTAAAATTTACTTCTGTAAACATCGTTGAGCAGCCAATAAGAAAATTGAATTAAATTTGTACAAAAAATTTGTTTTATTAATATAAAAACTAGATACTTATAACAAAACTGAATAATTAAATAAATAAGAAGCGGATCAGAAAGTCAAGCTAAAATCTGGTATTACAATCAAATGAAAATAAAATATTTTGGAAACAAAAAAGAAATTCGTGAAGAAATATGTGCGAGTGTATTCCCTACACTTCCTCTTTCCAACTCAAAAAATTATTCTTATCCTTCTTTTTTTTCATTTTTTGTAATAAAGCAATAATATCCTTCTTCAGTGAAATATTGATTCAATGGATAAACCGCAACTACCTCGTGTTCGGTGTGTATTTTGAGTGTGGCGAGCTGTATATTTATGCTGAAGACGATATAAGTTGATTGTGTGCAAATGTAATCCTTTCAACGAACTCCAGAAGAGAACACCGAGACAAGGAGCAGAAAAGACAAGAAAAATAATAATCATAATTGAACATACATTTAGCAAATAAGAAGAAAAAAATTAGGTTAATATCAATTCCAAAACAAAAACAAGAAGACAACTTGTAAAAAGCACAAGATGAAGATAAAATATGATTCAAAAGCCACAATAAGATTTACAATCACTTGCACACTCAGGCAGACCCACACGCTGTTACACACACACACACACACACACACACACACAAAGCCACCCATAAATCAAATTTAAGTCTTATGAAGTATTGAAAAAAAATAGAAAACATGAACAACACACAATAACAAAAATAAAGACGGATAAAAACTCTCAGTTATTGAATTAATATAAAGAAAATATGTGCGTGTGTATGCATGTGTGTAGCCACCTACACTTAGACACATGTGCTAGTGTATATGTGGAGATTTTATGTAAAAGTCTTAAAACAAAATTTATGTATGCAAACATTAGTTGTGTGTATTTTATATTAATTCTCAAATGATATTCATAGTTTTACAAATTAAGGCAGTAAAAGAGAATTATGGTTAACTTTAATAAAATTCAATTCTTTTATTGAAATTCTTCTTTTGAATAATTCTTCGAAAAGTGGAGGAGGGAACCAACCAACCAAACCACCACCACCAAACAGATTAATTCAAACACAACTTGGATCTACAAATTTCCATATTTTCTTCTGTACGAAAAATTCTAGAAAAATAAAAGGCACGACCCTCACGTGCACCGACACATACACAAATATAGCTGCTACACAACAATAATAACAACAACAATAATGTGAAGAAGAATAATAATGAAGTAAAATTTAGGAAATGTCTTAATTTCAGTATTAGACAACTTTGAAAATATATTGGAAGAGCTTTATCCCAAAAGGAATTGGATATGAATTCTCTTATTAGCAAGACCGTGGATCAAAGAAATTCAAAATAAAAACTCTAGCCGAATGTCGCCCATTACAAGTTCTTTATTCCTTTACCCGGATAAGCAAATCTGCAGCAAAATATATATTTTATAAAACTAAAACCATAAGTTCACAATAGGCTTTCATTTTTCGCAACATCGGCAGGACCCAGTTTAGCGTTTCGTTATTGAGCGCAGTAAATAGGCCGCAGCACCTCGCCCGAGCAACAGTTTAATATTCTCTGTCTTCGTGCTCTTGCTGTATTTGTGCTCGTTGTCTTCACAAACTATCAGTGTTGCCAGCATCAATATGTAAGTTTACGAGGCACTACCATAAGGAAAAAAATGAAAGGTAATTACCTGGGAAGTGATACTATTTCTGACACACATTCACACACATCACGAGTTAAACGCGATTTAAGCAATTATTTCAGACGAAATTTTTTTCCGAACAAATTTTTTTATATGAGTTTTTCCTTCGCTCTTTCACTATAAGAGAGGCAAAACTTATAATAAAAAAAAATGTTGTCCGAACAAAACTTTTTCCGCAATGGGAGAGTCCATCTTTACAGGCATAAAAACGGGGTTTCAGAACTGCATGGAATTAGAGCTAATAAATTCCTTCAAAATCATCCGATTTTAATCTTCTTAGCAGATTTTGAGAGAATAAATAACGTCCTTTCTAATAATCCTTAAATAACTTTAGCTACAATGTGAGTGTGGATTTGCTCACTTTACTTTTATTTATTTATTTATTTTATTTTATTTTATTTAATGACTTAATTTAGCTGTGAATGAAAGGAGTTGGTATTTTAAGGAATCCATTCGAATTTGATGAAGTTATTCAAAGTATTCTTTAAGCAATTTATTTGAAAAAAGAAAATTACTTGTAAAATAATTGCTGAACCCACAAGTCCACCGTTTGTAAACAGAAAAAGTAATTGTAAGAGGTAGAAAAATAAAATCGATTTAATTCTCAAATAATTTTTGAAAGCTTGTGAAGAGGTTTTATTATTTTTGAAATAAAGTTGAAGTCTACTGATGAGTCGGCGTAAGAGCCAATAAATTGCCGGCATATAGACATATTTAACTTGCAACACACAAAGCATATCGTGAGATGTTTTCAAAACTGCCCTAAGTTACATTGAACACATTTTACACGAGAAGCAAAAAAAAAAAAAAACTAGAAAAAGGAAAAATTCTTCAAAAATTTTCAGCACGTTTTCAGTTTAAGTTTGTTGATAAGGATCTTATTTACAATTGTAGGACTAGAAAATGTTGCCGTAACATGTATTTTGATAAAAGGCATCATAGTCAATTAATAAGTCGATTTTGTAATTCTTTTCTAACTTGGAGCATTTTTTAAAACGTATGACGATATGTCTGAGAAAACTTCAAGAAAACTCCATTGAATGAAATTGTAATGATGACCCGTATTATTGTTACTGAACATCAACTACATTTTTCTTTAATCCAGCAAAAAAAAATTCAAAATTAAAGTCGTAAAATGCTAGAATTAAGATAAATCGAACAGACAATAAAAAAAATCGATCTGTACCTATTCAATAGCAAATATGCTCTTTACGTTCACAAGTATTTATATGCAGCATACATGCATGCAAGCATATGTGTGTGTGTATGTGCATACAAGAACTACACCAATACAGTTGTACGAGTCAGCACCGCATTTTGTAATACAAATGTAAAACGTTAAACAAAACGTAAACTAATATTTACAGGAAGGAAACCGAATTAAATTTGTAGCAGATGAACACGAATACAAACGTTCGCAGCAGCAGAGGCAAAAGCAGCAACAATAATATTGGTACGGGTACTACTTGAATATTGTTGTTGTAAACATATTTCTATTGTTATTGCTTTTGGCTTTTGGTGCTGTGTTTCTGTTGGCAAATGTGTTCAATAAAGATCGTTGAACCAGTAACCCGCACTCGCTGTTGTATTCATACTCCCTCTCCTATATGCACACACACTCACACTCACACTCACACACATACACATCCACATACACACACAGGTACTCATTACGACGAGGATGAAGTTACTAACCGCATTATTGAAATTTTATTTTCCAGGATGTTGTCCTGTTCAACTTTCGTCCTCATATTTATAAAAGTTTCTGTAGTTGTCGTTCTTGCTGCTGCTGTTGTTGTTGTTGTTGCGGCTGCTGCTATTTTCAATAGAGTTTTTATCCTCCGTCAATGGGCTTTGGCCTTATCGTCTTTCTTCTGGCCCCAAGTATTTGTTTGTTGTCTTTAAATATTTTACACACAAAATACGACTACTTTTATCAACAAGACTTTTGTTTTCTATTTATCCTGCTTTCAGACGATGACAACAACTATTACTTTTGCTTCTTCGACTTTATTTTTTTTGTTTTTATTTTGCCACTACTTACTACTTAATATGGATTTTCTTTTCTGTTAAGTTTATTTTTCTTCCTTTTTTTCATACACACTGTCGTATCGATAAAATATCGTTCAAAACAATAGACATTTTCTATTTGTATTTTAGCATAAACAGATTTAAATCTTGTTGGGTTGTTTAGTTCAAAGATACTGAGTGAATATAAATCAGGATGTTTACAGTTACAAGCAGAGGTGGGACAAATATTTTGTGGTACAAGGATCAGTATGAACAGGGAGGGGGCTGCTTTGTTAAGAAAAATGGTTTATCAATTAGACCGCAGTACAATCTTCTTTACTGACAATTAAATATGTTTTGCTTTTTGGATAAAACTCCAGACATAAAATCCATAAATCGTTAAGTAATCACTTTTGTGAAGGACACACAAGATCGACAAGTAAAAGAATGACAGGATAGCGATATAAAGGGTAGTACGTGTTATTGAGCCTTTTTTTATTTTATACAGATGAAGGGTTCCCGACTGACATTAGGCGTTCAGGAGAACTGCCGGCGTCTTCAGATCAAATTAAATAAACAAGGGAGTATTTGTGGAACATGTGTAATGTGCCAAAATGGTCCAGACCTGTGGGTGATCAATTAAAAACAAGAATTTGGTGATTTCAAAAATCACAGCCACCTGAAATTACTTTGAATGGCTGTCTGCTTGTTTCTTCATTTCATCCTGCTGGATGTTTATCACTTGTGGGTTTCGCAAAACTGGAACTGTGCTGAGAAGGAGAAGTACAAAAAACGCAGCTTCGCTGTGACAACTTTACGTTTCGAAACTGTTCAGTGATTGTTGATTCTACGAAAATGCACTGCATAATCCCAAGAATTGCCACGGGATGCTATCCCACATGAATATATTTCAGTCACGTACATTTAGGCAAATTTATGAATTTATATTTTTAATATTGAAAATTAAAAAAACATTTTTCTTATTGATATTTTTGTGTGTGTTTTGTTTTGCAAATATTATGCTTTAAAACATGTGCTTCAGCAAAGCAGAAGGAACTTTTAAAGTATTTGCCAACATACAATTTGGTTTTGTTACATACACACGCATTAGCTTGTGTGGGTGGGTGTGTAGACGAATTCGCTTTCAATGATCTTCCCAAAGACGAGAGTCTGAGTTAAACTTTATACAAAAGTCCTTTTTTAATACGTTGCCTCTTACTAGTGCAGACTGGGAAATGCGAGTGGCAAATATGAGCTGATACAGGGGCATGTTGCAATTATTAAGTCAAATCACGTTGTCATATTTTGCAAGCAAAAACAAATTTTTCTTTTTTCGTACTTTTTATTTAATAAATGATGCTTTGTTTAACACATACTTAACCTATAAAACAAGAAAAATGGTTAAATATGTAAAAACGTAAAGAACACGGAAGTACTTGGGAGAAGAGGAAAAGAGGTAACCAGCCGGATGACAACACTAGACACAATCATGCATCATCTGTGTATCCTATGCCGCAGCACTACTGCTGCAACAACTAACACCACAGAACAGAAGAGCAACAACAATAACAACAACAGCAACAGCAGTAGTCACACAGTTTACGAGTATTTTCCACATTTTCCAGCAAAAGCGTAGACAAAAGGAGAAAAAGGCTTTTTGTTTTGTTTTCTGCTCTTTTAGGTTTAATGTGTCTTGTAAAAACATGATGTAATACCTGTGATCCTTAAACAATGGCTCTGCGGCCTGTTCTGTTTATGAAATCGTAAATATTATGGAAACACTTGGTAATTTACTGGTACGAATATATACAAGCTGTAGCAAAAGGAAATGCAACGATTTTTATTGTGGGCTAGTTTCCGATACATTCCGTTGAATCTATAGAGCATTCCCTGCTCTTTCTCTTATCTGTGCACCACCTTGACTTTAATATCAATCTGTGTCTTAATATCACTTAAGACACAGATCATTCTGTAAAAACTTAACAACCTGGAAGATTGAATTATTTAGAGCCAGGTTTTAACTAGAGTGACTTCGTTTGAAAGGCTCAACTTTTCTAACAATAATTAAATGCATTCCTCTTGCAATGAGCGCTACTCGTGCCATGCAATGGAAACACTTGGCCGGTACTATGAGAGGAAGGGACGGCGTTGAGAGGACAGATGAACAACGATTTTTATTTTTTTGTTTTTGATACAGTACCAGTACAGAAGGAGGCTGCTGTTATGCGCTCTTCAGTACACGAGAGTGTCAATTGCTGTCGGTAGTGTTCAATGACCAGCCCTAAAACAAAACAAAAAAACAAAAATTCCAAATCACCCACATTTACAATTGAATTTCTATATTCTGAATGTCATCAGTTGCAGAAACTGGCGTAAAAAAGCTAAATATTTAAGAATCTTAAGTGCACCATTTTTCAGAAATTGGGAGCAAAAAATCATCACACATGCGAGGTCTGTTTATTTAGTCGGTTATTTTTACTTTTTAATATTGGAACACTCGACATACATATTTAAATTTTATTATACTATAATTTTTTTTTTTAATTGAAAATAAGTGTTCAAAAGCTTTTGAGACGTTGACAGTACAATATAGTGATTCTACTGTGCGTCAGAAAACTTTTTACAAGTACTAGAGGCTTTTCAAAGAAGGCGAGAAATGTGAATAACGACGCTTGTTCCAAAAGCCCCAGCACTTCAACAAGCCGTGCAAATATTGGGAAAGCGATAAAACTTGTTATGGAGAACAGTCGAGTCAATATTAGAGGAGTTGCTGAGGATGTCCGCATATCAGATGACCCACGTCAGGCATTTTTATAAAAAATTTTGAGCACGAAAAAACAACCGCATAATGAACCAAACCAACACCTTAATCATGCCTCAGTAGCCTCAGTTACCGCATTCCCCAGATTTGGCCCCTGAGACAGTTTTTTGTTCCCAAGTTTGAAGAGGTCCATGAAAGGACGCTGTTTGTGACGATTGAGCAATTAAAAACCGAAACGCTGAGAGAGCTCAAGGACATACAAAAAAGTGCACATCAGAAGTGCTTAGAGAATGCCTCGATAATATTATATGTGAAGAGGACTACTTTGAAGTGGACCAAATGGAAATTGAATAAATAAATATTTTGAAAGAAATTAAAATTCGCTTCATTTTTTTAAGTATAAAAATCAGGCCAAAAGAGTTAAGTAACATGGCACAATCTCGGTGTGTATTACAATGCAAGGATGAGATTAACTCATACACTCATTGTGGAAGCATTGAAATAATATGGATTCCAGGACAACAAGGAATACCTGGAAATATTGACGCAGATTTTTTTTTCTTTTTATAATAGATTTTTATTATGAATTTTTTTAATAACGAACACAACCCGCGAAGCGATTTGCTTGTCTGCGGTAAACACCCAGAGTCTCCGGCGGGAATCGAACCCACGACCATTGGACTGACAGGCTAGCATTCTTACCCATCACAGAGGCACTCTGCCTCTGTGGCTGACTAGCAAAGACAGGAGCATTAATGGCGAACATCACACTAGATAATCCAAACGCATTTCATGTTTTTAAGAACGAACTGAAACGATGGGCTATAGAATTACATACAAGAGATTGGCAGCACTCTACCGTAGGTAGGGTGACCAGAATTCTATGGGGAGACCCAGATGGTTACAGGACAAAGGACATCCTAGAATTAAGTAGGCCAGCACTACGGAGATTGGTTAATTTAATAACAGGACATACAGAGTTAAGGAATCACCTGGCACGCATGGGTATCGTTGACAATATAGCATGCAGGGCCTGTCAGGAAGATGACAAAACGCTGGAACACTATTTGTGCTACTGTCCAGTGACTTAGTCAAGTCAGGAGACAAACATTTAATCAGAAGATTATACAACATATGGAACTCCTTAGGGGTTCTAATTGGAGAGGCTTTAGAAGATACATTGAAGAAACTAGGTTCTTATCGTAATCAAATCTAAAGGTTTCCATGGTTTTAATGGAGGCTCCCTATAATAGAATGGGAACTCCTTATAACAGAGCGCACAACAGGTCTATAAGGCCTAAGTGTAGTCCTGAACAGATTGGGATAGCCCTCGCTAACATGGCACAGTTATTCAGAAAAATGTGAACAGTACCACAAGTATTTAATTTGTCTTTAAAGCCAGTTTAGTACTGATAAAATTCTCGCATAAAAGCTCTACATAAAATTTTCTCATTAAACTGAGTCACCAAGTGGTGATAAACAAGCAGACACAGGAGTACTGAAGATGGGAGTGTAGCACCTTCCGAAAATAGTGATGTTCTTTCTAAGCGCGCGAGTTGAATGGTAAAGTTGGCGTTGATTTTCCCTTTGGAACATTTGACAGGTATTTCTGAATTTAAGTCGTTACGAACAATAGCCTATTCTTTTAATTAATTTTATATTGAAAAAAAAATACACCTCATTTGAACACCACACTTTAGTCCAGTTTTTACAATTTAATGTGACTCACCCATTTTGGATTTAAAAACAAAACGAGTAGGCGTTTTAAACGAATGTAAGCAGAAAAAAGCAAAGGCCAAATTTGATAAGAAACACGTGTGAACACGTGTAAAAATGTGTGATAAACCGTTCAGGTCTGGGCAGTTGTATTTGCTTTAAGTTGGTGCAAAAATATTCTACAATAGCATTCATTTAACGAGGAAAACGATGCTGGAGTTCAGAACATTTGCAAGTATTTTTAATGTGATTGATGATTGTGCAACAACTCCAAAGTCAAATACATTTGTGCTTCTTATAAAGGGAAACACGACGCAAACTTTTTCTTAATTCAAGTTGGAAACAAGAAATTTAAGCAGAAATTTGTCAAGCGAATGTAATTAATTAATTTGTTTTCAAACTTCGTGTGTTCACTTCATATGCCAACGAGTACATAAATAATGAAATAAAAAAGAGCTGCTTCATGCACGGAGCTTGGCTAATTCGCATTATTTATTTCTATTTGCATGAATATTAAAATTATGTTGCAAAAAAGCTAATTACCTCTTTCTCCTATTGCTCGTGTTTATCTGGCAATTGCAGCTCAACAAAACAAATTGAAATATCTGCAAAAAATATATGAAAGAGAAAAAAAAGCATTAGAATTTGCAAAAAATTGCACATTTTAACGTACGAGTAGATATACAATTAAATTCATATGAATATAATAATTATTAATTTATTTTTTATTTTATTTTATTTATTTTTATGTTTTTGTTTTTTAATAAAAATTAAATTTCTATTGTACAAATAGTCTGTATTTAAAAGAGTCTATTAACTTGTATATATTTCTAAGCAGCGGACGCAGCAGTTTCATCACGATGTCCTGATATTCGCTCAGGATACAAAATGTTCGTTTCAAAAATAAATGTTGTGGGTTGAGTTAATCCTTATAGCCGAATTGTGTTGGCACTATTGCCCACTCACCAGGAGGCAAATTACCGCATTAGATATCGATCGCAATTTCAGTACATTTTAAATACAATTTTCGATCGTCATCTAGTGACCCCAGTAGATCCTTAAATATCGTGTTTATTCGAATGAAAAAGTTTTCAAACTCTCCGGCAAGAAATGGGAATAGCTAAAATTTAAAATAAAACATTTTCAAGTATCATGCTTCTCTATAGCTTGTCTTAATTATAAAAATATTTTTCTGCTTTTGGCGCACGCCATCAAATCTTGCGACCGCATTTCGTACAGTGAAAAGAAGACATATTCAGTGAAGAAATGACAACTATTTCAACCGCTGCTGCTGCTGAAACTTAAACACAAATCATATTTTCGCCAAGAGATTTAACAGATTTCAGTATCTGACGTTAAAATGTATGCACGTACGCTTATATTTTTGTATAGAAAATTAATATATATTTTTTTTCCAACAATTTTGTTTTTATAACTTTGACTTTATTCAAAATCACAGACCATAGATTAATGCCATAATTAAAACACTTGTGAACTAAAGGATACAAATGGTTGGTTAGACTGCTGAGATGAGAAGTTGAAGGAAGAAAAAAGAATTATGCATTCAAAAACACTTACAAAAGAATATGTGTGTGTGTGTGTGTGTGAAAATATAAATAAACTTTCCAGTATAGGAAACTGTGAACTGTATGAATCGCATCACACATACGATGCCGTTCGAATATTTAAATAATCTGCAGGTTATGCGATGTGACGGTTTGAGATTATGGTGGCAGTAGTTCTGCAGCTGATGGCAGCACTGGAACCGCAATGTTATTGAAAATTATATGGAAATAAAAACATAAAAAAAAACACAAGGGAATAGAGGGCAAACAAAACCGAACGAGGAGGAGGGGAAGCTTCAACAGCAGCATGCAAATAAAAAATTGTGCTCAAAGTATGGAGAAAAATTAAAAACTATATAAAATGCGCTTTTGTATTAAACAAACTACTAGAACTAACAAAACTTTAGTGACATAATTTCAATAGAGTTTGCACAAGTTTTATTCACAAAATGAAAAACGAGGAACGAAACTTAAATGTTCTGCCGTGTGACATGAATTCCAAAGATACTTTAGCCTGAACCGTGAATTTAAAATTGCATTTGCTTTGGCATGACTGAAATATTTAACTAAAATCTCGACAATAAGTTCAGCAAACAAGGGGCATAACAAAAAGTTCGCTCGTGGCATCGCATCGTTAAAGCGGGGTGGCAAATATGGATGTGCCTCCGCTGCTATTTGGGTTAATTGATGTTTGATAAAGAAGCATTATTAATCAAGGCAAAGACAAAAGCAAACTTCACTAAATATCAGCTTCGAATATCTTCCTCAATACAAGTCAATTGAACGGTGGCATAGAAAATAATTTTAAACGTGATTTTATCATTTTTGACAATTTCTCTTCACACTTGATGATTTT
Source organism: Linnaemya tessellans (assembly GCA_951800035.1). Lineage (NCBI taxonomy): Eukaryota > Metazoa > Arthropoda > Insecta > Diptera > Tachinidae > Linnaemya > Linnaemya tessellans. Next base: position 1,745,540 of record OX637535.1, read on the forward strand.
ATTTATTTAGGCCAAAATTTGTTTGTGATCAAATGCTGCTATGGAACCAGTCAAAACTATAAAAATTAAGTTTTAGAAATCTGGCATAAGCACTGACGCTACAGCCAGTGTTGTCGCTTGGGTTATTTTTAACCGAATAATTTTTTTTATGTCTCCTACACAATTTTATTTCGTTTAGGTGAAAATGTTTTTTTTATTTACAAATTGTGTTATAAATCAAAACTCCTTTATATTCTACAGAGCGCAGAAAGTGTCGAAACCACTATTAAAATTTGTGAAAACCAAAAGTGAAAGTAATTATCAATCTCACATATTGGAAAAAGCAGAAATTATTAAATTTATTTTAATCCCCTATTTTTCAACGTCAACGTCACGTCAAGACACTATGAAAGTGAGAACACTTCTATACTCATTTTCTTCAACAATTGCCAATTTCTCACTATAATAAATTTTTGCTATATTCAACGAGATAGAGAGTAGTGAGAGGCTGTCAGAAGTAGTTAATTGTTCCACAGAAAGAGTATGTAAGTGTCCTACTTTTGATATTGTCTTGACGTGACGTTTATGTTGACAAATATAATAAGGGGAAATAATTCTAGACTAAAGTTTTACAAATTTAAACGGAATGTAAACATTTCTTTCTAACAAAGCAAAACATTTTCCAAACGTTGGAGCAAATGCTGCCAAGTCCACAGCTCTTCGTATTATCAATATTTAAGTTTCAGGAATTACTTTGTCTAACAGAAAATATATTTTCGGCCAATATCAATCGCCTGCTTCAAATATCGCTATATGATATAAATTTGGAAATCTTTATCATAATTAATCCAGTGTGAAATTAGAATTTCCATGAAATGTTTCTTTTTCAAACATTTTTGGTTTTGGATTCCCTCGCGGTTTTTGGTTGCGGCAACACTCGTTAAAACTACGTGATTATGCACTTCATATCGCACACATTCAAAGTGCTTCATGTATATGTATGCGTACATTTTTGCATGAAATAATGAATGGCTTTGTAAGCTTTTAGTTTTTGGTTTCGTGTTGCATAGTTTTAGGCAAAAATTTCAAATTTACCTAATTTGTTTGCAAGCTGATTTAGATTATAAATGCAGAGCTTGTTTCAGTTTTCCAAGTTATTTTTATAATATGAATTGTTTAGTGGAACGAATATAAATTACAGAAATTATTTTAAAATATTTAGAATATAAGAGTATAGTGGCGTTTTTATTTGGCCACAAAAAAACTGCATGCGGGTTATAATAGGCCGTTAGGTAATTGGATGCTTTCAGTAGTATTCAAATATATTTTAAGAACAGTTAGCAGGCCTTTAAAACATTTTTATTAATGATTATTAGGACCAAGATTTTCATGCGTCTTAAACGGCATGGCGTCTTATGTAAATGATATATATCATAAAAACGTATGTATCTAGAATTAAAATTTTCCAAACATTTAAGAAGATTAAGAACGTCACTTCTTAGGGGACGACCCAATTATATCGAGTGCATTGCGTTGGAACTTCATGCGTCGGAAGAATAGTATTGAGAAGACAGAAGAAAAATATGAGAAGATAGAGAATTTGTTAATATTCCTTACGGCGAAGGAGGTTGCGGTTACTCGTTCCCTTTAGCACATGAAAAACTCCATCGCTGCCAGTAATTGTTCGCTGACCATTTGCTATGCCTTCTGCACTTAAACAGGGCGGCAACAACTGACATATCAGGATTTCCCGCTTCGCAGGCAGTTAATTCCACATACAAACCGTTCGGCCAGAAAATGAATTCTTTGGCCCATTGGCAACAAATAAAAGTGCTCTGGATGAAAAACACACTGTATGCAAAACCGGGTCTTTCGGGAACAATTTTCCCGAATTCATTAGAGGACATCCCATTATAATAACGAGAACACACAACCCATTGCGATATTTGCCCAAGGTCAAGAAAGAAGGCATGTTTGCAGCACCCGTTAAGACCTCAGCATGACATGAAAACCATTTAAAATTTCATATCAAAAAACTGTTGCTCATATTGTTTGAAAAAATATTATCGAACACAAACGTAAGATTTTCGATGCTCAAATAACATTAAAAATTTCTCAAACTAATATCCTCCAATTTTTAAATACGTAAAATCCATCAAATAACAAATTTATTTGTTTATTTCAAAACACTATTTTCAGAAATTCCATGCGAGTGTTTTTTTTTAATATTTACTCTTTTTTCCATGAATTTAATTGTTATGGCATTATTTTTTTCTTTTTTATTTTCCATTAAATTAAGAAAAACTATTATTATTGTCGTTGAAAATAAACTCTCATATAAAATCAATTTAACTGTAGCAGTTTATGGAACAATAAACAACAGCAGAAAAAATACGAAATATTGAGAGAAAAATATCAAATTTTATTATATTCACAACATTTAATTACTTGCCACACAAAGACATACACATACACAAATGCATATGAAATGCAAAACAACAATAGCAAAATATGGAGCAACAAGGGCTGCAGGAACTTGCAAACTCTCAGAACGGTACACTTTTGAGGCACATTTACAAATTGCAAATTTTTAGGAATTATTTTTATTTGCATGCAGAAAAAAAATTCTATGCATTTAACAACGACACGATTTTAAACGGTGGTTATCAGAAGTATCGCAAGCACATCCTTGCAAGACCTGGTCCTATTTTGATTCGGAATAGAGCTCACAATCCTTGTCACATATTGATAAGGCTTAAATACAATGTGTGTTGTTCAATGAGATGTGAAAATAAAGTACGACTTTCACAAAACCCGGTACAATTCGCATCACCGCACTGCAACAGCCAATAACAACAAGAAGCAGCACAAAGAGAGAAAATTAAAAATCATACATTCGTATGAAAATAAATTTTATGAAGTATGTACACAAATAAGAAGAAGAAAAAAACGTACTGATAAATAGATGTATCACTTTTATACTCTGTATGTCACGAACACACACACACACACTAGTTCGTGTGTGGTTAGATGTGCATGAAACTACTGCATATAACCAATTTGGATGATGGTCCGATTGGCACAATAACAAACGCAAAAAATATGAAATATTTGCTACGAAACAACAAGAGAAGCAGAACAAAAATTAATAAAATGAAAAACGATGGCAAATAAACACTAACACACCCGCACACACACACACACACATCCCCATGCAGCAGTACAAACAGATTAAAAAATAGGAAAGCAAAATATTCAATATGTTTGTTAAAAAATATATTTACATAACACACCATAAAAAATAACAACGACAACAGCTACTACTTCCATCCATACAACAAAACACTAAACACAACACATACTCCGACACACGAAAGTCATTCGCCAGCCAAACAAGCGAGCGACCAACCAAAAAATGAAAGGATTTATTTAAAAAAAAAATTAAATAAAAATGATGAACATGAGAATGTCGATCATCATCAGGATGATGATTTTTTCCAATAATATTTGTCTTGAAAAGGAAACTGTTATGTGAGTGTGTCTGTGTGTGTTTTTTTTTTTTGCCACCACCTCCAACACGAATAACAACAGCAACAACAACAATGGTAGCAGCAACAACAGCAATATTTTACCAAGTCAATGATGATGAAAATATTACAAAATTTAAATGCTGCAGCACAAAAATATGAATGGCTGCTAACACTCAACAAAAAAATCATTTATGTGGCAACTGACTTAAAAACGAGAGACCAGCAGGAGGCAGAGCCCCCCAGTAAAAGGATAAAAATGTAACAAACTTTCTAAATGAAAATGATTGAAGAGCTTTTTAATTTGATCAAACTGCAATTAGGTTAAAAGTAATTTATTTGTACAAAGGACGAACACTTGGCAACTTTTTATTTATATATTTTCTGCTCACACACACATACACACATTTTTTAGTTTTCGTTTATAACTTTTAAAAATATTCTGCATTGTATACAAAAGACTTCAAGCGACTACTTTGGCTACAAAACATATTTTTTATTTACTTTTTTTATGGCCACTTGTAGTGGTCTGAAATGCCAAGTTTTGTATGAAATAAAGAAAACCCATCATAGTTTTCTTTATTACTTTGGAGAAGGAGAGAGTATTTGAGGGAAATGTTAAACTCTTCTTAACAGAAGTATTCAGATTAAAAATTCAAATATTGCCAGGCACCAATTGAGTAGAATTATTTATTATATTTTAGTCCAGAGTAGTTCGGTTATAATTACGGCAGCAAAAATAAAATCTGGCAAAGTACAGTGGGCAAATAAACGGTTTTATTAACTTTAAATCAAATTAAGTGCAAACATTATGAGAAATACAGTCATGTAGACTGTATTTGGCATCAGCAAATGTGATAATAGACCGAACGTGAAAGACAAACATGTAAATTAATCATTAAATTTTGCTTTGAAAAATTTTTTACAATATAAAAAAATGATGAGTGATGGCAGACCACTACTGTGTCACATCCCCTTTCGACCCCCTGACGTGCCCCAGTAGTTGATTGTTCAGTCTACCAACTGACAACTACCGAGACATGCGTCAACACCGGCATTTATTGTAGGCCTTGATGATTTGTGACCATCGACTGGTCTTTACCAACTTTCATGATCATCTCAGTATCCTTAGCAATTGATAGCATTTCGCTTATGCAGAGCTACCCCATGGTCTCCAGAGCTAGCATCTGCTGGGCGGTGGCTCTCCGGCTAATGCTGGCCAAAGCTTGACGCTCACACACGACGGTGGTTCCTGCCCCAAGTTTTTTTTAGATAGAGTCCACAAGTATCAGCCTACATGACATTCATTTTAGCCAGATGACATCTGAAGTTTCCATGTTCACAGTTCACAATTTCGGTTCTATTTAAAAAACACGGTTTCTCCCTATGGACTCCATGACCACCATACGTGCATGTCTACAAAATGTCACCTGTCGTTTTTCAGGTGTTTGACATTCAACCACTGTAGAATCATATCTTTAATCGTGCCATACCCTAGTGCAATCCTGGGTTCTGGTCTCATACAAATGCCTGTTTGGCGGGCTCATCTGCTGCTTCATTTGTAATGCCAAATGATGAGCCCGTTCACTTAGATCAGTGTTCCTCCTGGAGTATTGAAATTGAAAACACATGCCAGCATAAGTTGGGAGCATACGTTCGATGGCAGTGTTTACTTGGGGACCTATAAAGATTTTCCTGTTCATCGGAAAAGATAACATCCTTCAGATCATAAATATATCTCCCCTTTTTCAGGAATCAGTTATCAAACATTTTGTCAAGTAACTAATACCAGGACATGGCACCATTTGATGTGAGTGAGTTTTATAAAGTTTTCAGACTGACATGGTTTTAACGTTAAAGCCAGGTTTTATCATACAAGATGATTTTGTAAAAAACCAACGTAAAATGCAGTTTCGAATTGGTTTTAAGTGAATTTTATAAAATGCAACCTTGTTTTTGCCTGTTTTTGGCTCCGCTAAGTTGAGTGCTGCCAAGTTATATATGAAAAACAGCTGGTATTGTTTATGTTAATTAATAAACAGAACTTTCAGAATCCGTTAAGTTTTTTACATAAAACAACTTGATTTTCAAGAATTTTTTCACTTTGTTTAAGAAGTTTCATAATTAAAAAAATATTCATTCAGAAGCAGCCATCGCTTTTTCTTCTTGGCCACTGTGCCAATTACGTGCATTTAATGGTCACTTAAGACACGGTGAATACCTCATAAAAAATATGTGATAGAATGCAAAATAATTGCCGAGAAAATTATATGATAATATCTAAAATAAAAATCCTTTTGTGAGCTTAAAACTCATCGATGAATCTTTGAAATATCTTCTATTTTGTTTTATACAATAAAATGGTCCTGTTGGATTGAATAGATTCTCAAGTGCTTTTTTGTAGAAGCTAAATTTTTCAACAATTTTAAGCTCCAAAGCTTAAAGCAATTACTTGAAATATTGGAATATTTTATATTTATAAACTAAAGAATAAGTATTTTCGAATCAAGTACTCATCTTGACATTTTTAGCTCACAATCTCAGTATCCCTGTTGCTATAAAATAATTAAGTCTCTGCAGAGAAAATCCATAGTCTTACAAAACCTTTTCCATCTTGAGCTAATTTTTCCACAGACGTTTGTAATTTCGTTTTCACTCTATTAATTTGTACTATTAAACGTTGGATAAATTATGGCATTGACCGATTATCCCTGCAATTTCTTTTCATGCTGTTGCTTCTTTTTTTTTTGTTCGCTTTTTTTGTGATATTCAAGTACACTGGGTTTTAAGTAGCTTTCAGCTACAACCAAATAAATAACCATTAGATGCACCTAATTGGCATAATCGGTTCGAACAAAAGGGAACAACAACAACAACAACATAAAATAGAAATAAAAATAAAAATTGAGAACAAAGAATATACGAGTGTGTGATTTGACTGGCTTTTGTTCTACTAAAAATCTTATTAAAGGGTCCTCGTACCACATGATGTTTAGATGTTCTGCTTTTTGCATTTTCCGTCCTTTTGCCCATTCAACAAATAGTTTAACAATTCCTTTTTAATAATAAGCTAAAGAGGATAATATTGTAGATTTCACAGTAGTGGGTTTTCAAAAGCAAAAAAGGAAAAGTAAAACAACTATTGAAATTAAAACAACTCACATTTTAATATTCTCCTCTTCTGCTGTTGCACTCTCACACATGCAGTCCAACTTTTGTGTAAATGGTTGTTTAACTTTACAATTGTTTAGTTGAGAGTGTGTGTGTGCAAGTGTGTGCGAGAGTGCTAGTCTTCAATTTTATTCTTTGCATAAATAATTGAATAAAAGGAAACGCACTTCAACAAATCTCTTGTTACGTACTTAACAAATCCATACTAAATTGAACACAAAAGAGGTTTAACAAAAACAACAACAGCAACAACAGCAACTTAAACTATTACAAATGCATGCAGCAACTACAACAACTACTTGCACAATTAGTACAATACCAGCCAACTAGTAACTAGTCAAGACCTAAAAAAATAGTTTATTCTCTTTTAACTCTGCTTCATTTCGTTTCTGAAGAACAAAAAGTACAGCAGAAACTATTTCAGTAGAAAAAAAAAGAGCTCAGACGCAATACGAGTGCATGAAGGCATCTGCCTACAATTGCATTGACACACACTCGCACACATACACGAGTGCACACACTCATGTACGTGTGTACATTCATGTAGACCACAAAACGAGATTTCAGAAGTATATTATGGAATTAAATGGGGCATGTGATACATTTTCAAAAGCAAAAAACTTGCCACACACTTCTATTCACGTATTCTGCCAACTAAATTTCATAGAGGGCCCGATGGAGGAATAAATGGTATTCCTCAACTAGATTTATTTTTTAGGAAACGGAGCCGGCCTTCGGCAGAAAAAAAATCGTACTAAATTCAGGATTTTATCCACTTATTATGAGAACGCGTTGCAGCTAAAAATAGGTGTGTGAAGTTAAAATTCGAAATTTATAACCCTAGACACAGGTACGTTAACAGAGCTCTGTTAGCATGTTTACATAGATCGGTTAAGCATGAAAAATCCGAGTATTTGTATTCCAATTGGAATACTGGCCACATTTCTGGACCAACTTTGAAAAATATTAACGGAACAAACCACCAGTTCCATAGCTTTCATAATATAAAGGGTGTTTTTATAAGAGCTTGCTGATTTGAAATTTAAATAAAACACATGCCAAATTATGAAATGGCCAAAAAAAAATTTTTATTTTGTAGATAATTTCTTGCCATTTAACATTTAAATATAATTTCGGGCATATGGCCACCACGACTATTTTGCACAAAGCTCATTCTGGAGGTCCAATCGTCCATCGTTGCTGGTTTATCCACGTAACCCAATGATTTCAGGTATCCCCTGAAAAAATAATCGAGTGGCGCCAAATCACACGAACGCGGAGGCCAATTCACCGGTCCATTTCTCCATTGTTTCGCCCGCAGTATGACAAGTGGCACCATCCTGTTGAAACCACCTTTCGTTTAAATCCATACCTTGAAGTTTCGGCACCAAAAATTCATTGATCATGATTCTGTATCGATTTCCATTCACGGTAACGCGTCGTCCTTCCTAATTTTTAAAGAAATAAGGCCCGATGATTCCACCAGCCAATAGACCGCACCAAACAGTACATTTATCGGGATGCATTGGTAATTCTTGAACGGCGTGTGGATTATCTTTGCTCCAAATACGGAAATCTGGTAATTACGTTCTTTATGGTGGTCTCAGACGAACGATTATGTGCACCATAAAATTCACGAAGTGCTCTATAAACATTTTTAATTGAACACTGTTTTTGAAAATAAATTTCTACGATTTGGAAGAGTTGTTCTGGAGTTAACCTGTTCATGCTGATTTGCCAAACAATACTGAGTAGAGACGTCACTTCAAACTGTCAAAACAGCTGTCAGACAACAGAGTGATTCGTATAAAAAAAAAATTTCGTAAAAAACACCCTTTATTAATACTTTGGCATGGTTATGTGAGCAGATCTCTGGCTCAGAGTACGATCACCATATGCCACTGTAAACTATTCAAGTGCTTTTCAGCTTTTAATAGCATTTTCATACAGCATATGATGGAAATTCCTTGACCAATTTTCTTCTACACGTAAAACTCTTCTAATTTCCATAAGCTAAATGGCTGAAACTGTGAGCATACGAGTCTACAAGACAAGTGCACCAGCATAAAAGCACTAATGGAGTTTTAAAATTGCTATTTTTTGTACAGCCCTCGTATAGTGAATGCCTCATTATTTTATATACGACAACGCCAGTGTAAAAATTCCAGAACTTGATCCAGTTGCCAGTCTCAACTCCTGGATTGTGGTAAATTCTCTTTTTTTCTAGTGTATTTTTTCTGAAGTTCATTCAAACTGATGCTGCTGCTGCGGTAACTCAGCAACAGACTCGTTGCAACCTGCATTATTTTCATACCATTAAAATACGTTCACATCTATCAGATATTTGAAGAAAAACGCGCAGTCAATAATTTCAATTTTTTTTCTTTTCTTTAGGAGTAGGACCAGCACTCAGGGGATGACCCCTATATATGCAATGCATTGCGCCGGAACTGAAAACGAGGGGATAGTATTGAGGGGACAGATTAGGAAAGATGGGAAGATAGACAGTTTTTTTTGTAGCTATTTCAACCTTTTTACTTCGCCGGCTAATTTTTGCTACAGTGCCGACGAAGGTGGGTGCTGTTACTCTGCTTTTAGTACATGATAGTGTCAGTCGCTGCCAATTATGTTCAGTGATCAGTGACTATGCCTTCATCATTGAAACAGGCTGGCAACAACTAAAACACAATCACGCACTAATGCTGATCAGAAGAATTCAACACAATATTTCACGACTCAGCGCGAGCTCGAACTCACGACCCTCCGATTCATAGTCTCCTGTTCTACTACTTCCGCCAACAGCACCCACGAAATTATTCTTATAATTTAAGGAATTAATATTTAATAAATTTGTTTGAGTCTTTAGGTTATTTTATATTAATATTTATTATTCTTCGATATATCTTCTTCAGGAAATTATTTGGTTTTGTCAAAAATTTTCTTTTCAATTCAAAAAGTAAATAGTTTCCTGAAGAAGCTAACCGATGGTTAGTGAAATATCGAAATATAATAAAGATTAATATAAAATAACCTCAAGACTCAAACAAATTTATTAACTATTCAAAGAAAAAAAATTAAAAAATTAGACACAAGAATCATAATTTGAGGAACATATTTTTAAAATGAGCATCTGTCTATTTGGGGTATAGGCTTTCATCGTTTCATTTGTCGGGCATACACAGGAAATGTTAAAGACACGTTTGTCCAAAAATAGTGGTTACTCTTATCTCATCAAATATTTGCCAGATGTGAACGTAGCTTTAGCTTTGGATATTGTTATTTAATGTACTGCTTCTTGCATTTTGTGACATCGCATTTGTGCTGTCATTTCGAAATTTGCAGTTGGGCAAACGTTGCCGCTACTACACTCTATTGTGTTCGCTTGCGCTGGCCCTAAATGCAATAGCGTGTTCTTGTCTTGCTACTCTGTATTAGATTTCCATTTATTTTCGTGTTTTTTCGGGAAAATGCTGGTCGGACATTTGGAATCTTTAGTTTCCCGTAGGCATCTACATCTATTGCATATAATCTTCTGTTCTACAAGATCTTGAAAATATGGGATTGTGTATATCATACACACAGACACATGAACGAATGTGTAGATGTCGTTAGCACGCCTTTATAATTTAACGTTGTGTGAATGACTACAAATTCGATTTTGCACCCCAGCCATAAATGGGCGGCTGAATAGCAAAAGTAATACTCGTATATACAAATTTCTTATATGTGAAGTTTTGCTGCAGAGCCTTGAAGTATTGATTTCTTATGGAAATTACCCAAAACATATAGGAAGTTGAGAGTAATAAATTTAATTTTCTACTCTTTGCTTATTTGATGTTGTAAATTTGAAGCAGCACGAGTAGGAGCAACTAAAAGTTCGTAGTGGAATGGTAAACCCTGCACACAAATACACTTTTGTGTATGTAATTGTGTGTGTGAACAACATACGATTTGCCCAATTTTTCCTTTAGTTACGCAATTACTTTTAGTAACAATTTTATTACATATTTTCATTTTCATTTAATTTGCAGAAAAGAAATAGAATACAAAATTTAATAGGCAGTGAGTGGCAGTACACATACAAGTGCACAGAGTACACACACTAGTACACTAGCGTAAGCAGTGCTACGCACACCCTATCCCGTACCATGTTCATCTCGACTCATGTATCGTCATCATGTGGGCGTTAAATAATGCGTATAATTTACAAGAATATTGATTGCATTCGTATTAAATGTGTGTGTTTGTGTGAAACTGTGCGTGTAATTGTTGATAAAGTTCATAGTAAATTTAATTGATCACTTAAGGTTTACAAAATGTTTTCATTTATTAAGCAGCCACACAAACACACACAGATGAACAAACAAAGATAGACATTCTCCCAGGCAATTGTGCATTCTTTCACATCCCTTCCACATGCCGGAAATGAAAACCTGGTACAATAGGGACATTTTTCATGGTCCTGATGTTGCAATGAAATTGCATCTGGCCGTATAAGTTTCAAAACAAATGGTTTCATTGTGTTCCTGTTTAGTGGACAGCACGTCAGACAGGAACTTGCGATTAATCCGTTTTAGAAATGCTGAAAAATTCCAAGACGTCTTTTCAAGTTATAAATTTCTGGTTTATCATTGGAAATATGAAAACTACTCACTACTTGATATTGCGAAAGTAACTAAAAGGTTACGCGATAATTATGTTTTTAGCCTTCCTCACAGCCTAGAAAGCTGTGAACTGCATTCGTAAAAATAGACATTCAAATACTGCACCATACGTGAGAGATAGGGCCGATTGGGCAATTGGGCCAATTGTGCAACGTTCTAAAAGCAGAACGTATTAAAAAAATTTTAAATAAAATGAAAATAGAAATTGAATCTGGAAATTTTTGGACGGGTAATCCGATTATAATAACATTTTATACAGCATTTAAAGAAGTGCTTCTGAATTTGAGTTTCGAGTGTGAATTTAATATCGAGGTTACGAAAAAGTCTCTAACAGCTGATACCTGATTATGACCTGAAAAATAAAATATTTCGCCGTCTCAGAGCTAAAAAAAATTTGTATGTGTGGGTTTTAGTTTATAGTTTTATTTTAAATTTTTAGCTGCCTTGATTCACTGCTTTGCTAACAGGGAAGTCAAATCTTATCCGATAAGCTGTAACTTCGCTCTTGTGTACTAAAACGGCCTGTTTTCCCAAATATCAAAAGTGAATGAAAAAAATCCCCTCCATCTTTGTCTAATATATTTAAAAAAAAATATTTGCGTTAGAAAAATTTCAATTTGGGGATTTTTAAAATGTCTTTGGGAATTACATTATTTTGCATTTAACTAAGAATTTTTAGGCGATAATATTTATATATACAATTTTTATAGCTTCTTTATGTTTAAGACTTTTTATTACACTCGGTTTACCCGTTTCAGAATTATTTAAAAATTTTTTTCCAAAAACTCTTAATGACACGTGTTTTCATTGACCAGCGTGGTAAATACGCAAAAAGTCACCATCGCACTAAAAATCTTGCTTACAAAGTTTTGACATAAATGCACGAGTTTTTAAAAGTTACTTGCAAACATAAGTAAAAAAAATATCATGACTTTAAAATCATCGTATGAATTGTTTGATTAAAATTTAGACTGCAGACTGCTTATCATCATTCCAATTCGCAATATGACATCGGCCATGCAACTTCGAGGGATATTACAATTATATTTCCGACTAAAATTTGGCGTTGCCCAAATTAAAGAAAAAAAGATTGGGCATTTTCTCGACGGCCTGTAAGCTCTGTGGTAGTTTTGCCAAGGAGCGACAACACATACAGTTAATGACTGCATCGGCGTTCATTATTCTGCGAAATGCAGTTGGTGAAACGTACTGACCACTTACCACTCTGGCCCGTAGTTCCAGGCAGGAGTTACATTCAACATTAAATACGTTTAATTTTATTCCACACCAAGCAGACACACCAGGTGCTATTCACGAACAATCGTAATTCAAATTAGTCCTTCATCCATGTAAAAACTGTTTGGTACCAAAAACATAAAGAATTGGTACAATTTGCATCGCCTCATGAAAAGCATTTGAAATCACCTTTTCCTTTGACTTTAATTTCATTTTGTTATTTGGATTCGTTTACGAATTCCTGTGGTGTTTTATTTGTTATTCGTCTTATTTGGATCCTGGTTGCAAGCAGCTGTTGTAGTTGCTGTTGTAGTTGTAGTTGCTGTTGTTATTAATACTGTTTGTTGTGTTGTTGATGGTTAAATAGTTGGTTTATCGACCCTCGCCCTATTATTTACATTTATTTTTAAGGTAAATTGATGTGGATTGTTCGTGGTTTGTATTAAAGACTATTTTCCGTTTCAGAAGGCAAACAGCAATTTCGATTTGTTTTCTTTCTTCATTTCTTTCTTTCTCTCTCAACATATTTGCTTACATCTTTGAAATTCTTACGTTAATGGTAGACTTGCCTGCCGGTGTGCATGGGTTTGTGCAAACAGCATACGAGTATACGAAGTTGATGTAAGTGGCATGGCACGTTGCATGTGTTCGTGATAGATGTGCGTTCGTTCGATTTGTATTGTTAATTTCTGCCTGTTGTTATGCAGGCGGAAAATTATTTTATAGCTGATTAGTTTTCTTATTTAACAATTCAATAAATCAACAAAAGCCAGATTTCAGGTTTTTGTGTCCAGAATATTACTCTTCTGTGTGATAATAAATGATATAATGGAAAGCAAACAACTCTGTTGACGTGTTGACATGGAAAGAAGTGTGCGAACTGGAGGCGTCCTTCAATATCCTCCTCTCCTTCTCCTAGATATCAAGCAGATTAAGTTCGATCAAATTGTTCATAGTGTTTCAAATCGTTATTTTCAGAATGTAGGATCCAGCCTAGTTTCACTAGTTTATCCTAAGTTTTTCTTATGCACACGAATGAATAGCACGTTGTGTTACTAAAAGATATTGGAATATAGGCAAATTTTAATCTGTAACTTTTAGAATTCAGCTCCCCTTTTAAAATCTTTTTTAATTGTAGAAGTCTTAAGTCATAATATTTTTAATGCCGTTTCAGGTTCGTTAACTAAATTATTATTAATGAAACAAAAAATTATTGCCACATATGCACATATTTTTTTTTTCTTCCCGCTAAGAAAATTAAAAATTTTCAAAAAATAGGGGACTTCTGCCGCATTTTCAGTTTTCAGCAGATGTCGACTCTTTAAGTTTCTAGGAAGTTTCCCTTCCCTGACTACTCCTGAGAGAGTGTCTCTATGCTAGTGTGTTTACGAGTATGTGTGTGTGGAAGTAACATAGAATAGCACAACAATCCATTTTACAATAGTTTTGCAGTTAAAGTTAGCGGAAAGTTGCAGTGATGGCCTATATGACTTAACGTATTCTTTTTTTGTTAACTCGGACCAGCACTCAGGGGCTGAGCCCTACATATGCAACGCATTGCGCCGGAACTAGAAAGAAGGGGATAGTATTGAAAGGACAGATGAAGGAAGATAAAAAGATAGGGATAGAATCTTTTTTATTTTCCTTTTTTTTTCTAGAAATAACAGAAATTAAAAAAGCCAGGTTCTCAACCACAGGCGTCGTACTTTAATACGCAATATTTTTTAATATTTTTAACCTGTTTTCTTTTTTATTAATCACTCAAAACCAAACGGATTAGCCTGATTTGTAAGGATTTAAACAAAACAACAAGACCTTTTTCGCATTAAACTGTTTACATTGGATATTATTCAATAAACTATTAGTAATAAATTGGTTTATTAAAGACTGAAACCGAGAAGCTTTTTGCCTGAATCAAATTGTAATTTAATATAATTTATCTTTTTTTTTTTAAATAAAAGAATTGTGCTTCACGTGTAGCAGTTGTTAATGTTAACATTTAGGCGAACTGTAGAAAACTTTATTTGTTCAATTTTCTAATTCACTTGATAAAACCGTTTTCACGTCACACTGCACCGTCTTCTGCACGAGCATCTCTAATTAATTCTTAATATTCAAATTACACCTGCGAAATTAGTTTCCAATACCATTTCAGATCAAGGATGTCAACAACAAATGAAAACCTGGTCTTGCGTTGTTTTCCATTTTAAATATTGTTGGGAAATTCATCTACAGTTATTCTAGTCTTGCTAACGTTGATGGTTGTTGCCTCGCTAATACCCTCCCCTTAGTTTTGCATGCAATTTTGAGTTTCACTTTTATTTCAAGGACAGCAAAAGTAATCTTCCACTCTATTTTCTGCTGTGCTGTCATCCATGCTTTCAAACATGAATAGTTTTGCACTTTTTACTGTGTGTTGTTCTACCCGAAACCTGCCAGTGTTCAACAAAAGAAATCAGCAGGAGGTGACAAGACATTCTAACAATTGTAATCGCAAATTTTATATAAAAAGGACGAAACTTAAGCTACAAAATGTAATTTGCAAAGCTGACATTTATAAATTATGAACAGGGAGTTGGGAAGCGTACAAAAAGAAAGAAAAAACGACTACAACGTAAAATTTCCTATTGTCACAATAATAATTCCCATAGAATATTCCAATTATTATACGAATGCACAAAAACAATAGATGGAAAATATTAATTAAAAATAAAGAACATGAAAACCAAAGCAGGGAGTGAACGAAGGTCGTGAACGAAATAATATGTTATTGACGAATGAATAACTTGTAATTGAATACAATTAGTTTCGCAGATAGGGAATAAGAAGAAGAAAAAAACCGAAAGACAATGTAAACTAATTTGATTAAGGTCAAAGTGGAAGGGAGGTAAATAACAAGAAAACTGGCGCATAGTCTGAAAAGGTAATTAAACTATAGCGGGCCACCGACTACACTACCACAAATGTCGCTAGCAATCGAAAACGGCACTAAATACGAGTTTCTGTTTGTTGCTGCAATATGTATGTGTACGTGACAGTGCTGCCACTAAATCAAAATCTTAAAAATATATATGCCAATCTGTTTTTGTAGTAAACTTTTAAGTGTCTAAATAAATATAAATTCTTAAGCTGCAAGTCCATACCATGTGTTCTATGCGTTGTTGCGTTTTATGCGTTTCTCAAAAAGTAGATTCAGAGCAATTGTATGTGGCAAGTTACCCAGCAAAACGCATAGAATGCATACACGTATCAACGCATCAAAGTAGGTGTACTTTCTACTTTTCCATGCGTCGCACGCGAGTTGAGAAAATGTTTGAGTGGTGGATTAAATATATTTATTTCACCATGGTTTTTTGTATTCTAATGCTAGAGTTAATGTCGACGTCGTCGACGGCGTCAAATGTCAAAAAAAAAGTTGAATTGTATGAAATTGTATGAGAGCAGTTAATCTCATCGCGTTGCAACGCCGTAAAAGTTCAATCTATTTCAACTTTTTCGGCGTTGAAACGCCGTCAACGGCGTCGACATTAACTCCAGCATAACATAGAAAAAAAGGTGGGCGTATAAAACGCTTTGCATGTAACTTGAATTTAGGAACTTATAAAATGCACAGAAAGTAAGGAACGCATCTATGCATGAACGCATGGTATGGACATCCACCTTTATTCCCTGCTTATGTGCATGGGTGCACTCTTCTTCCTTATTTAACATTCACTGAGTATTGATAGCGGCAACAAACGTTCCTATGAAAATTGGCGATAGCAAATATCTATTCAGGCGGAATTAATGTTTCATTTTTACGATAGGGGTTGATTACAAATCCCTAAGTATTAAATATTTTTGCATTTTGATCAAGCTCATAATTTCGGGGCATGAAGAATTATTTAGCATTTTCGTAAAAGCACACACGCACGCACATATGAATGTTATTTTACATTTCAGTTCCCAGGCAAACCATGTGGTGTTGAGTATTTGCTGTTAACAGAGTGACAAATAATTTAGACCAGCTTTACAGATTATAAGGAAATCCTCTGTTAGTTAAACACACTAGTAACTACAACAAAAAGATAAGCTGTCATAAATACAAGTGAAAAATTTTTCATTTCTCGCTTTTAATTAAGCAGTTTTTCAAATAACTAGAGATGCAGAAGATGTAAAGAAACTCAATGACTTTTCAAATGAATTAAAACAAAGAGTCCCCCTAAGCGCAAGCAATCACTGACATGCAGCCAATACAGGCAAACATTTTGTTGCAGCTGAGAAAATAACTGAAAAACAAGCAAAATCATTTTGAGATGACAGACAACCACAGTAACAATGATGTGTATTTCGAAAAAGGCAAAAAAAAAAACACAGAAAATAAAAATTCAAGCAAAACCTGCAACAACTTCGACAACAGTGCAATTCTTCGATTCACTTCCACTTGAAAAACTCATACAAATTGCACAAAAACTCTACTCATGCTGAACGTATGAACGTCGTATGAATATGATTTTCTTTCGTACAGAGTGTCTTAAGCAAAAATCATGTTGGCTGCAAAAAAATAAATAAAATTATTAGGAAAATCCTAAAAATTTTCGCACAAAAAAATTTGCGTAAAAATTCATGCCGTTTTCGAATTATGAAAAAATGCAATTTTGAAAACGGGGTTTTTTTTTCTTGAACCAGCACTCAGGGTATGACCCCGATGCATTGTGCCAAAACTAGGAAAGTTGCTTATGGGAAGGAGGATAGAGGGAGTAGTGTTTGTGGACGTTCGATTTGAACCTCCCCAAGCTAACACTGGCAGGATAGACTTCTGCAGGAAGTTTGTTCTACATACGAACCGTTCGGCCAAGGAACGAATTCTGTCTGTAATGCGTGGTGAGGCTCAGTAACAACTCAACCACAAAAGGATGCACCCTATGTGAAGAGCACAAGCTCCCTTATTTCACCCGAAGCCATTCCGTTGTAGTATCGATAGAACAGTGAAACACACCCCACGTTGCGTCGTGCTACAGTAAGTCAATAGACTTGGCTACCCTACTGTCACCCATGAGCTTCTTCGCCCGCTCTTGTACGCAGTCGAGCAACTTCAAAATAGACTTTGAAGCACCGGTCCATACAAGAGAGTTGTATTCCATTTTGAAAACGGTTTAAAACAATGAAGGCTGTTGTTAGAGGCCAGTTGAGTATAAAAACCAAATGTTTGTTACGAAGACTTTATTAAATCAACAAATTTTATTTTGAATAGGAAAAGATCTAATAATTGGAATATAATTAAGTTTGTGTGAGTTTTATCCGAACCCAGCAATAAATAGTAGATACACAACACAATTGACTTTCCAAATCATGTATTTTACCGGCCCATTGCACTAATGGCTTCCATTAATGAAATAAAAATTATTTAAAACAGAGGAGCAGGTGAATGAGTATTGAATTTTCCAAAATATATTAACGACAATCTCCAATTAAAAGAAGCCGAAAATCTCGAGTTGGACTCTGCGCTCGTGTGAAATTTTTCGGATCAGCATTAGGCAAATATGAGAATATATGCAAAATACTTTCAAATTAGCAACATTTTCACAAAAATTATTTCCAACGTCAAGTCGTGTTAGCTAAAGTAGTTAACAAGTGACTATGATGCGGAGGGTCCTGAGTTCAACCCCGCGCTCAGTCATGAATATTGTGGCAGCGACTGACAACATCTTAAACTAAAGAGCAGAGGAACAGCACTCTCCTTCGTCGGTTTTGTAGGAAAAAATCAACTTGCGAAGTAAAAAGATTCTAATAGCTACAAAATATTCCCCGTCTTCTCATCTTTCTACTCAAAACTATCCCCTTATTTAGAGTTCCGTCGCAATACACTTCATATGTAGGGGTGATCCCCTGAGTGCTGGCCCTTAGAGAATAGCCAAAAACTGTCAACAGTAGGCAATTGTTGTCCACAATGAGTACATGATATTGTCTGGAGT
This sequence comes from Linnaemya tessellans, assembly GCA_951800035.1. Lineage (NCBI taxonomy): Eukaryota > Metazoa > Arthropoda > Insecta > Diptera > Tachinidae > Linnaemya > Linnaemya tessellans. Next base: position 1,764,071 of record OX637535.1, read on the forward strand.
AACGTGACGTTGACAAATAGTTGCAGAATAAAGAGGATTGTTCTTTTGTGGGTATTAACCTTCATTTCGACTTCAGTACAGCTGGCCAGCAAATCTGTAACACGATATGAGTACAATCCAAAAGTGCCATTGCCAGACTGGACGACTCAATTTCAAATTCATTCTTTCGCCATCAATATTAAAACATTCGTAAGAGTACACACGAGTATTAAATAAGTGAACACGGAAACTCCCTTTAAAAAGTTATGCGAATTTTGTTTATATAAAATTACATAAATCTTTAAGAGAAATCGTTCCGATATCAACAGCTTCATCTTCGTAAGATGTGCGCTGCAAAAATGCTCATGTGTTTCTTGAACAGGACTTTTACACACACAAGCACACGATGACATGTACAAAATTTATATTGAAAAGTTACAAAACTGCAATACGAATTCACATGAAAGTAAACGAAACGAAAGAATCTAATGACGAACAAAATGCATCCATTAAATAACATGAAACAGTAACAGAACGATGGCGATGATGACGACGATGATGACGTTTGTGTTGTAGTAATTCCAAGTGCAACTGCTGCTGTTTGCTATTCTCCATGTAGCACTCTACCAGTCACAGAACGGTATATTCAGTTCCAGGCAAAAGAAATATCTGCAGTTTCACACCAGCTGAAGTTTGGTCATGAATATTCAAATCATTATGCTTTCAAAGCTTGCATTAAAGCATTCCCCGTCGCTTGGGGGGTGGTCCAAAAACACTTTTTTAAGTAGCGGATTCAATGGGGTTTATCACTTGTGAACTTGCTGTGCTGCATGCCAAGGCCCACTCCACTTGTTCAAAGAAACTGCTTAATATTCTGCCAATTGCATCCTGAGACTCGTCTTATGATTTTGCCATCAAGTCTTTTTAATTTTTGCTGGCATTTGATGCACACACACAAGGAAATAGTTGACGCAAATCAGATGTGACTGGCAGGTCGTGCAAAGTCAATATTTAGCGACAATAAATAACAAAACAGTTTTTAAAAGACACCAGTTGAAACAAAAATATGCTGATAAAAACACAAGAGTAAAATAAAAACATTTAAGAAACAAATAAATCACATCGCATTAAATACAGATTGCAAAGAAAGAGTTTGGGGGCTGTGCTCCCGGATAGTCGTCATTGCTTTTTGTGTATTTCCGATTTCCTTGGTGAAATTAAAGGTTGTCATAAGGATTTCGTTTCTGTTGCTCCCACAATAAAATGTTGTATTTTCTGCAAACTGTCTGTCAGATTGTCTTTACTGTTGTTGGTGTCCGCATTTCACTCTTGCCTCTTTTTGTTGTTGTTGCAATTTTACCATTTAGCTGCATGAAAATGTAATTTTCTTAACTTTTGCCTTCTTTAGTTCTATAGTTTTACTTAAGGGGTTTATGCTCTCAGTTACAACGTCTTTTTCTGTTGTTTGAAATTTCTTTAAGACCCAGTCAGCAACTATTGTGAACATTTAGTTCATATTGCAAGAATTATTGTGAAGTACACTGCAGGAAATTGCTTCTTCTAAATATCAACATGCAATAATATTTTATAATTCAACTGAAATAATTAACTCAAAAATTTTTGCTATTATCGCAAATATTTCTTACTGCCGTCAAAAACTTTCTATAAATGCTTCCAAAACAAGTCCTTAAATATTCCCCCTTATTCTATTTGTCAACGTCAACATCACGTCAAGACAATATGAAAGTTAGAGCACTTCTATGCTCATTCTCTTCAACAATTGTCAATTTCTCACTATATTAAATTTTTGCTATATTCAACGAGATAGAGACTACTGAGAGGCTGTCAGAAGTAGTTAATTGTTCCACAGAAAGGGTATGCAAGTGTCCTATGTTTGATATTGTCTTGACGTGACGTTGACGTTGACAAATAGAATAAGGAGGATTGTTAATTGAATACGGACTCATGATAATTTAATCATGCCACTATAGGAAATTTTTCCCTCTTCTTGGCCAAAAACAACTTCCTTTGCAACTCTTATTTCGTTCAGTGTGATGACTATTGCAGAAATATCATGTTCTTTTATTATTTCCTCTAAGTTGTGTTGTATTAAGTGCATATTTTTGTTTTGGGATTTTAATTCATTTTTTTGCTCTTTGCTCTAGTAAGAATATATCGCCACTTAAAACACAAACGACCTATATGATACTTAAATTATCATTCTTTTTTTTTTCTTTTAGTATTTCGATAAGATTAAATTCTTTGTGTGAGTATTTCCTTCGAATCTAAATTTTACTCCTTTTGCTAGCAACTTGTATTTATAGAGTATTTCGCTGGACCGAGGACCCGGTTATCAATATACGACCACTTAACATTTCTAGTTAAAATAAACATATATTTGCACATATGGCATTATTTTTTCATGTTAGAGTTACTGACATTTTAGAAAAATTAAAAATTTTTCGTTTTAGTCCCTCAGAGAACCAGACGTACTCTTTCTAGCAAAAATACTTGCAGTTTTATACTTGAGTGTTCGCATATAGAAAACGAATTAAAAATAATATTGTGCGTATGTACACAAAAATAAGATATTAACTGTGTAGTTTTATCAGCATAAGTAGACAAAAGGGTAATTAAAGGTGTACCACAAATATATGTGGCCCTACTCACATACAAAGGGATTTTAATTTGTGAACGCACTATTTCACTGATCATCTAACTGTCACCTTCCTTTTTTTTCAGTGAACTCAACATTTTCATCATGTTAAAGTACACGTTCTCCTATTGGGATCTGGAGAAGATGTGCCAAGATTATGAATTTCATAACAAATTCGTCTCATTTTTGCCTCAATGGATTCGTTAATAAACAAAATATGAATTATTGGTCTGGTGAATATCCACATGTGCTTCATGAGTCACCACTTCATCCACAAAAAATAAGTCTTTGGTGCGGTTTGTATGCCGGCGACGTCATTGGGCCATATGTTTTCGTCGACAATAACGATCGTCTCGTTACTGTGAATGGCGATCGTTATCGCGCCATGATTACCGATTATTTTTGGCCCGAATTGGAAAAAATTAACTTGTAAAACATGAGGTTTCAACAGGACGGCGCCACAAGCCACATGGCACACGTTACAATCGATTTATTGGTTTGCATTTTATATAAAAAAAAAAGTTGTCGAGTCTTTATTAGAAAACCCCTTACATAAGATTCCAACGATTAAATTAAGTTTTGCCTCCTTCATCTTTCACTTTCACTTCAATTCGCCATTATCCGACTTGGAAAACTTTTAGCTCACTGACAATTTGTTAAATGAAATATTTCAGTATAAAGTGCTTGGAGTTTTAATTATGGCTCTATTTAGTAAATCTTTGGCAGGAAAGCCAAGTTCCAAAAAAATTTTAGTTATAGGACGGGTACACTCCATATGAAGTAATTACTGATGTACATATATTGGCTCCCCAAACTTAATGCGGGTCACTATTAGGGTGCGTTCATATCCAATCGACACTTCCATAAATAATTTTTAAAGAAAATTTACTCATTACAATTGAACAAATACCTGAACTTGATGGCTGCAGGATTACATTCAACATTTTTTCAAAATTACTTCAGAAAATACAAAATGATGCCTCAAAGAAAAAAAATCAACTTTTGCATTCGGCAGTATCCTGCGAATGTTAAAATTTTATTTAAATATTTATGGACTGCACGCAAATAAGTCTTCTTTCTTTTCGTATATTTTTTAGTTAAGGAGTCTTGCATTTTATGTGACGATAGGTATGTATGAGTGTGCTGGTATGTATGTCTTTATATGTATATATGTTAACAAGCATATAACAATATAGTGAGTATTTTATATTTCATTTTCTACTGTTAAAATTTCCGTAATAGTTGTACAAGAAATCTAAAACTGTCATTTGTGTTTTATTTACTGCAACTGCAAACTGCACAAAAAAAAACAACACCAGCAGCAACAGCAACAGCAACAATTGCAATAAAAACAAAATAAAAGCCAAGAAGTATAAACAGAAGAAAGAGGATGATGATGATGATGATGATGATGATGATGAAGAAGCAATTTCATGTAACTTTTCTAATTTGAGGGCTAATAAAACTATTTTCAAATACTCCAGGTGGTATATTTTTTTTAAAGAAATATTCATCACTGGAATTGTTTTAAACCGAACGAAGCATGTCTTTTTTTGGGTTAATTGCAAACATTGAAAATGCATTTATATGTCTTTGCCAATGACAACTTTGCCTGACAAATCTTTAAATCAATTTAATCGTTTTAAAGCAGTTTGGATTTTATAATTGTGTGAGGAGGAAAATTATAAATATTTCATATGGAAAAATTTTTAATCGCCGGAAAAAACATAAATAATCGAGCAGCTAGAGTATATATATTCTTGATCAGTTATGAAATCTAAGACGATCTGACTATGTCCGTCCGTCTGTGGATTCAGTGCACATGAAAAGAGCCATACCCTTGAAACTTAGTACAAATATATCTTGAAGGATAGCACAGGTCAAGTTTGGAAATGGGCTGAATCGGGCAAGAGGGAAAAAGGTGCCCCTAAGAACCAACCTCTAAAACACCACATAATTTTTAAAGTTTTTTTTTCGTAATTTTGTTAAGCAAATGATATATTTGTATGTCAAAGCAGGTTCAACGCGGTAAACTTGGAGAGCCATAAAATAAAAATAAAATAATTTTTGTAGCCCGCCCCTTTAGTGGGCGTTATTATTTGCAAGAGTAGTGTGAAAATTTAACAAAGTGTTTTACTTAAGTCTACATTCCTTAAAAATAAAGACGTAACCTGATCCTCCTCTGCCCTACCCCCTTCGGCGACCAAATGACCCAAAAAAAAATTTAACACTTAAATAAAAAATTTATTTTTAGTGCTTTATGGCGAAGGTGAAATGTCTCCCCCACGATCCCTCCCGGAGTGACCACTGCAGAATAGAGTTTTTATTTACTAAATATTTATAGGGCATTTAAGACTCGACCCGTTCGAATATAACGTTTTCACTTGTTCTTTTTCTGCAGCCTTTGTAGCGAGTCAATGCATTGCAAAAAACGACCAGAATGAAACTACCATGAAAGAAACAATTTACGGGACTACCTGAATTTACTTTTGGCAGACTTTGGACCATGAAAATTTTACCCCTTCCAAGGGTCACTAACCGTCTGTATGCCACGTTAAACTCTTTCTTAGAATCTGTGAAGGGAGTCCTATCTTCCCATTTGGGTCGAAGAGGATCGGCTTACAGAAAATTAAGTTTAACGCATTGATCGTTTACCAAATAAATAACTTTTTCCAATGCACGAACAAAATCGAAATATATTTGCAATTCTGCTATGAAACCTGTAAAAATCGTCATCACATAAAACTTGTGCTAAGCAGGCAAAAACTATTGGCTCGAGTGACTCGGCAGACTAGCGAGAAGTGTGCCAACCTGCGCATGTGGAGGTCGTGGGTTCGATTCCTATCTTGAGCTGTATCAATGCAATGAATGAAGGTCTTTTTTTATTATTCTAGGCTAATGAAATTGTAATATATTTTATAATTATATAAACCATCAGCATTCAGAAACTGCGATGGAATCGTACAAAATGGAAATTGGAAATCCCTTTCAAATGCAGCTTTAAATGCTCTGCACTAAAATATTTCCACAATTAAAGTGAAAAGCAAAAAGACAAAAAACTTTTAATTGCCACAAGAGTATTACACTCGTATATGTTTGATGTCGTACGAAAACTTTTGCCACTGACTTTCCAACTCCAGTAACCGGCAATGAATCTAAAGAGTATTTAAATATTTGATTCTATTAAAGCCATAAATTTTCAACAAGCAAAAGCCTTTTGTCTGTTGTTTGCCTGCCACAGGATTAGTGAGCATAGAACAAATCCTCAGGGTTTATTAAATGTGTTTTCTCCAGTGACTAATAGCAGTCACTTCAGTTAAAAGCATTTAAGTGCACACGTCCACATTTAATAATATTTCGGCCAATACGAGTATCTCCTCATAAATGGTGATTACACAATTTGAACGCCATTTACCATCTATTAGTTTGACATTTACACGTAAACCTCTAACATTTGCGTGATTTCCGTAACCATTTCCGTTTACCATTTCTCTTATTCCTCTTTTATTATACTTTTCTACTTTAAGCATTTTTTTTTATTTTCAGTTACAAATATGGCCACTATATAAATCCTGGTTGTAAAATATGTATGGCGTATATGCTTTTATCCTCTTAAGTAGTTTTATTCGGAAAACAAGAAGCAGCTAAAAACGAAAAATCAGCTTTAAATCCAAACTAAAAAATTGCCTTGAGAGTGGGGAAACTAACTGGTTGGAGTAAACACTTTCTTCCTCTTCTCCCTTCTTCCATTAGCGCTTTGACCAAATATTTTCTTTTTACACAAAACTGATATTTTTCTTGCATCAACACCAGCAGCAGGCACACACACACACGCACACATAGCACTCACACACTGACATACTGGTCTTAAATGTCCAAAATAAATGGCAAAAGGTGACGATGAGAAATTGGAGACGGAAGGGAGGAGGTGTGTTTCGAAGCAGTTGCAAATGCATAACACTTTAAGTGGCTGCTTAAACATAATGACCTTCTTATTGTCAACATTAGTCATAAGTGACCGACAATAACGACAGCCACTGCAAGCAGGACGGACGCGGTGCCATCAGCGCTGCCTCCACACAACAATTACACAATGTTACGAGTATTTTATTTGGCGTCTGTTTTCTGTCATCAACTTGATTTGCATTTAAGAACTTTTTAAGCGCAAACATAAAAATATGTTTTCGCTACGTGAGACATTTTCATCCACCTCCTCCTTCTCCTGCTCCTGCTCCTTCTCATCCGGTTTCCTCTCTGCACATTTATGGCAGCAGCGCGCGTTGTTAACTTTTATTTATTTTCCACTGCTGCAGGAAGACTCTTCAGTTTCAGGTGCTTTTCTATTCTTTCGAACAAATGAGCATGATATTTTCCCTTATGCTTCGACCTTCTCTGTCTGTCTGTTTGTCTGTCTGCCTGTCTGTCTCTCTGTCTTATTATAATTTTATTTTCAAAACGTGTTGAATTTTAATAGTATTTCTTTTTCATGTTTATGTACACACACCCACACACACACCCACATACAGACCAAGTGCTGCTACAGAGAAATTTGTTTGGCTGCCAGGATGAAACAAAATAAATTCTTTTACCTCCTGCTTTAGTTTTGCATAAAACATCAATATGTTTTATAGTATTTTCTTATACATTTTACTCTTTGTTGTTATTTCGCACAAGTAAAATGGAATTAAAGTTCTTCTTCCCTTTGGAGCACCGTCAAGCGGCTGTTCTGTGCGGCATTTAAGAAAAATTCCTTTGAAGTATATTTCCCTATAACTTCTTTTTCTGCATTAAATTTCCCCGTAATATTATTCATGTTATTCATATTTAGTTGATTGTGGAAAGACTCAAAGACAAACTGTGTGTCATCGGGAATATTCCATTTGAAATATGCTCTAGGGAAATGCACATAAAAGAATTTATTTTAAAAAAATTACATTAAATATTTAAGTAAATGAACAAAATTAAATAATACCTGAAGTATTTTAAATTAGACTTCTTTTATTTTTATTATGTTTATAATAAAAATAAAGTTGCCAAATTTATGCGACGTTTCTGCAAATTAAAAGAGCGGAATACCGTTTTGACGAAGCATTTTCATTTTTATAGTCAATATTTTTCTAGTCATGTATTGAACGTTACTTTGACAAAATTCTTTAACATTATTTAGATTTGAATTTCTCATTGAAGAAATATACCATTTTGTTTTTTAAGAAATCAAAGAAAGAATTTGAAATATTTTTTGCTATAATTTTGTGTTAAAAGATTTTTTCCAAAAATAAATTTTATATAATTTTTTTTATTAAACTTCCAGCAGACACCAGCGAAATGAACTTGAGAATGAAGCTCAATAATAGCAAATGCTGTAGTAAAGTGAATTTTAAAAAAACTTCCATGTTGTGCTTCAAATAAACAACAACTCGCAATATTAAAATTTCTAAATTTTTCTAATTCATTCAAATATCTCATATAAGAAATGTTATTTTTTTCATGCCTGCCTCCTGCCTTCACAGGTCATAATTTATTTTTCCACCCAAGAAATAGCGTCGACAGAACTTGCCTGTGTTCAGACTTCTAAAGGGTTTTCAAATTGGTACTTGACAACTTTGAATCCAAATTGTGAAAGCACTTGCTTTCCTTTGTTTCAGTAAACTCAACATTTTCATCATGTTAAAGTACACGTTCTCTGATTGGGCTGTGGCGAAGATGCGCCAAGATGATGAATTTCATCGCGAATTCATCTTCAGCGACGGAGCTCACTTTTGGCTCAATAAGCAACTTATGAGTTTTTGGTCTGGTGAAAATGTGTTTCATGAGTCACCACTTCATACACAAGAAATAACTGTTTGGTGCGGTTTGTGTGCCGGCGACATCATTGGGCCATATTTTTTCGTCGGCAATAACGATCGTTACGTTACTGTGAATGGCGATCGTTATCGCGCCATGATTACCGATTATTTTTGGCCCGAATTGGAAAACATGGACATGTGGTCTCAACAGGACGGCGTCACAAGCCACATGGCACACGTTACAATCGATTTATTGGAGTACCATGTTCGCGATGTTCCAACACAAAATTTTACTTCAATTAAGAGCACACGGACGAAGTGCGCATTCTATTGACTTCGGCATCTTGTACAATTGCTGAGGTTTGTGTTTAGTTTAATAAACATTCGGTTCATACGTTAATTCACAGAAAAGTTATTTTGCAATTGCTAACACAAAAATTTCCAAACTTATGTCTCGTGAAGGCCAGGGGTAACATTTATTTATATCTTCTTGTTTTTAAATAAAGTTGTTTTCTTTTGAAATACAAATAAATATATTTCCAGTTCTTATTATTTATTTATTTATTCATAAGCGGGGGAATTGTTCAGTCCTTAAGAGAGTAGTGCCCTGCATATTGTTGCGAGCATTAGAGAATTTGTAAAAACAACAAACTGAAGCTGAAGATTAAAGAACTTATTTATAAACATTTTTCCAGGTTAATAATACTAGTTTTCATACCAAACTTTATTTTATACTCGTAAGCCTGTGATGAAATCAATTTTTTTTATAAATTAGGCTCTATATGCCTATTTAAACCTTCTGAATATAAAGATGTGTGTGTAAATTAATTAAATTTAAGTTTATTGAAGACAAAAAAAAATTGTGTTGAACAAAGAGAATTTAACTGAGTCTTTATTCTTTTCTAGATTAACCGAAAGCTGTCTATTGGCAAGATGCACAGCGTAAAGCTGGTTGTGTAAATACTTCCTGAATACAAGAAGCCATTGCTGAAAAAGAGTTATAACTCAAAAGAACTCAAAAGAGATATTTCACAGAACGCGAGTTTAAAGTTTGGAAAATGCCAACATCTTAATGATAAAATAGCGCACAATAACCGAATACACAAGAACTCTGCAGGGAGCTGCAGAACAACCTAAACATCAATATGCCAATTAAAACAAAATCACGTTTTTAGACTTGTGGATGTCTTGCAGCAAAGGCTTCATACAGGTGCACGACTGTAGTACTCGTAACAGCAAATCAGCAGGTACCACATACATACATGCATACATACATGCATACTCACATGAAATACTAAAGATTACATTTCGAGCAGAATTAATGTGCAAAAATATATAAATTATATTCAGCACTTTACCGAATACTCTATACGCTTGAGTTGCAAGAGCTGTAAGGAGACTATCGGGTCCTTACAGAAGTACAACGTTTAGAAAACGAACTGGGGCGAAAGAAAAAGCCCAACACATAAACACTGAGAGCAAAAGATTAATGGACGTACAGGTAAGTAAAACGGATTTAAATCACTTACACACATACAATAAATACACACTTCTTTTCATTTCACCGAAATTACTTTTCACACACAACACACATGCAATCAACAAACTCAGCCACAAATAAACACACACGCACAAACACACATCTCTATTAAGTGGACATTATCTAGTAAGAAACATAAAGAAGAAGCTATCTAATAAAGTTTTATATTGGCCCCAAAAGGGAAATGCATTTAGTGGCTTTTAAAACAACACACACACACGCACACTCGTACATGCGGTCGAAATGTTTAAGCTTAAGTCATATTAGGAGTACAAACAACATCCAACATCCAGCTAATGATTTGAAGCTACTCCTCCCTCTCGGCATTTCTTGATTTTTTTCCCCCATATTTCAGTGTTTACATTATTAAGTGTGTACCAAAGAGCAGTTAACACCATTTCCCCTTACAGTAACTTAAATAAGTGACTTAAATGAATACTGAAACATCATCAGAAAAGGAAACGGAAGAAGTTACTTAAACAAGTATTCCAACAGTAACCAATTTGTTAAGCTTGAAGCGTTTAAAAGCAGCGACCCACCGTATTTTCACTTTTCTCCGTTTCTAAAGCAAATGTTGAAGCACAATTTAGAGAATTCTTTACTGCCACACACACACAAACACACACACACACACATGTACCAAAAAGACATAAAATAAAACTTCTGAGCATGCAGTGGCAAGTTTTTGCATGCATGCACAGAAATTATTCACTGCCATCTCCGCGGGTATTTATGAGTGGCTGTTAAATATTTTTTAGTATTTTAAACTCAAACACTCTAACACACTCACTGGCTTACAGTTGATGAGTAGATAAGTAAGCGTATTAATCTATGTGTGAAATTGCCACTTGTAAATGCCGTGACTAGCTACAATAACAATTTCGGTATTAATATAAACATAAAGAAGAGCACACACATGATATGATAATAAGCCGTAAGGAAAAATCCTTAAAACAGCTGCGTTAAATACATTAACAGCAAACCTACTGAACGGGTTCATAACTTCAAATGTGATGGTTGCAAGATACTTGGGAGTGTGAACGCCAATTATTGTTATAGTTATTATTGACAAACCGTGATATTAAAATCTATCTACGCAAAGTATTTTGAAAAGTTAGGGGTTCTCAGTGCAGTTGTGTGGACTCGAAATAAGAATCTCAAAAGTGAAAATAGCGATAGATTGGAAGCTTTTGAAATGTGGTGCCACCGTCGTTTATTAAAAATGTCTTGGACTGGTCAAATGTCCAACGTCGAAGTTCTAAAAAGGCTACAAAAAAGCGGCAAGGGGTGCTGAAGTAGTTAACACGAGACTATGAAGCGGAGGGTCCTGAGCTCAACCCCGCGCTCAGTGGTGAATATTGTGTCGAATTCTTCTGTTAGTTGTGTCTTGTGTTAGTTGTCAGTCTTGTGTTAGTTGTCGGCCTATTTTAGTGATGAAAGCATAACACTAGTCACTGTACATATCTGGCAGCGACGGACACAATCTTGTACTAAAGAGCACAGGAACAGCACACTCCTTTGTCGGCCTTGTAGCCAAGAATTAGCCGGCAAGGTAAAGAGGTTCAAATAATTTGGCATTTCTTTATTCCTCATGCTCTTGCAAATCATTTGGAGAAGAAATGGAAGAAATACAGCACGTAAATTCGAATTATCTCAAGAAATAGACTTGGGAATCGGATACCTCATACATGTGAGTTGACACTTTTAGATAAATTTTTTTTCGGTAGACAAACCTTTGGTCCATGCTGATGCAGTTACGATTAATCATTTAGGAGCCAAGATTCAACAGCATACAGGTATTTTAAAAGTAAAGGTTATGAAATTTATGAGCTTATCGAGCCAAAATTTTGATCAATTCATTAAATTTATTGCTTTTCATTAAAAAAAAAATATCTATTACTCTAAAAACACTCCTTACCTCTATGTGTATGAATATTGTGTGTATGTGTGTGCGTATGTGTGTATATGTGTATGTGGACTTGTTAAGTGCATGTCAGTTACCGTTCGTGCACGTATTACGGACTTGTAATAATAAATTTATAACGTTTAAAAGCTTTAACCAAATTTTTTTCAACCTCTTGTAGGTTGACTAGAAAAGTCTGTAATCTTCTAAACGAGTGTCTGTGTACACATTTTTCATTTATTTATTTCTTTTTTACAGAGTTTGTGTAATTTTAGTAAATATTGTGGTGAAGAAGGATTAATTTCTTTTACAGCATTTTATATAAAAAGCTAAACGTAAAACAGCATTAAACAGAGAAACTACAATTTAAACATTTCAAAAGGAACTAATTACATGCGTAATTACTACAACATTTCTTCAAAGTGCCCGCATAAATACGAACGCTACTACACACTCTTAAATATAAATTAAATTGAAAAATTCTGCAAGATAAAAATAAAAAGTGCTGCTGTGTTGAATGAGTGTAACTTGAGGAAAAACAGCAGAAAAAATTATAATATATTTATTTACTTTTTCACCCAGTGAACAGGGAGGGAACTTTTAAATGTGTTAATTTCATTAAGAGTTTTACAGCAAAAACAATGTTGTTGCATTTGTATTAAATGAATGCGGTCGTTTGATGAGTTTGTGTTCCATGCAAAAAGCAGAAAGAAAACCGCGTTCTTTTTTCAAATCAAATTATTTAATATTTAATGCGAGAATGTGGCGTCAACCACAAAAACTTTTGGAAGAGTTGCAGCATATTGTGTGGTTTACAGGGAAATTAATATGTTCAGATGTGTCAAATAAATATGCGAAGTAGTAATTCTCGCCCACTAAAGAAAAGCGCGTGTAGGAGAAATCATTTTTTTTTTATTTCTCAGGAGAAGAATTCCTCTTGCGAAAGGAACTCCCACGCTCACACCCAAAAATTTAATGCTAGACTTCAGACAAAAAAGTGAGAAAGTATAGAAAGAAAATCTGATAATCTGGTTCGTCGATGTTGTTTAAACTCCTTAAGTGGAATTTAGAAATAATCACCCCTATTATGAATGGCGACGTCGACATCACATCAACTCGACAGTAAAAAATTATGACTTGTATGCAAGTTGTCGATAACAACTTATGACTATTGACAATTTCTTAGTATTCTCTAGGTCATATAATATCAATAGAACATGACAATAGAAGCCAGTTGTTGTTGAAAAAGACTGGACAAGCTACAATTGTTTGCTGTCGTCTTGATACGGCGTCAATGTCGTCATTCATAATATGGGCGAATATATTTAATTATGCTAAGAAGTTTTGGGTACAGGTTCCCTGATGATCTGCCTTAGTACCAGTCAAATGCACATGGGAACTAGTCAAAACTCCGTGAAAGATCATTTTGAATTTTTTAATTACTTGGCTAAAAACGAATTAGCACGATTAAAATAATCCACAACTGAGGTGTTAAACAATAATTCCCAAATATTTATATATAAATTTAACTAAAAGTCCTTTTTAAATTTCTGCCTGTCCCCACGATGTCACTAAATATCGTTCTATCGAATAAACAAATTTATGGTAGGAAAACAACCGGGACGAACGGCGAATTTCGTTTAGCATGATGAATTCGTTGGTAAAAATTCGCTCTATAAATTCGTCGTATGAAACACAATAACGACGAATAAATTAAAATAATGAACAAAAAACATATAATTTTTTTTTAAATCTTTGTAATCCTCTGATGCCAGATTGTTTAGACATTCAAAAATTACCGCGTTGGTTTCCATTTTTTCCAGAACAAATTCCTTTTGTAGGTAATCATTTTCTGAAAAATATTTGTTTTTTTCTTCAAATAAATTATTCTTTTCATTTAACAGCTGATGGGGTGACCGTATGAAAAAAATACTATATTATAAAAAGTGTTCAAAATTAATAAAAAGTCGTCCGAATGATAATTTTTTGTGAATTGGTGAATTCATTTTTAGTATGCACTGAAAATGTTCGTGCTACATGCAAATAGCCAGTTTGAGTATATGAAACCTGCCCACTTTAGTATATTGATTTGTTCATCGTTCGTCTGCGATAATCCTCTCGCAAAGTTCGTTGTGCACGACGTATTTCGTCCAACGTAAATATTGTGTGTGTATTCATTTACTTAAATGTGTTTTATTTCCAACGACGAATATTCGTGACGAAAAATTCGTTACGAATATTCGTATATTTTATAGCATTAAAAAAAGAGCAAAATTTTGGAATATATTTTTGGTTTAAAATAGTTCGTCATCGTGCAACAGGCAGTTGATTGACCTTTCTTTTACTCACTTTAAATGTGTATTACGATCTTATACGACGTCATAGAAAATCCTATACTTATTTGTATTAAAATAATAAATATATTGAAAGAAATTAGAAATAGGCCGAAATATTTATATAAATGATTGGATATATTTTATATTTTCAAGCAAAGGAAGTCTCAGTAACAGCATTTAATGCTGCCAATGATAATTGAAGTCATTAATTTTGTCGGAAATTATTTTGTCACAGTTAATTGCGCAATTTCCAAGAATGATAAACCCTCAAGATAAACCCTCGTTCAATGAAAGAAATGGCTATAATTTAGTTCATGAATAAATTTTTCGAGTATCTTCAGTTGACTGATCGAATGCAGTAATTGTCCCTAGATCAGTTATTGTTTAACTTAGGATTGATTTTTGTTCTAAAACATATTAACAACAAATACGACTTTCGTAATCACTACATCTAAGAATACTCTGTAACTTACCACTTTAACAGAACTAAGATTCCTTTTAACGACAGACCGATAAAGAGAAACATTCTGGAAGTAAAAAAAAAAACAATTACAGATTTTAAATAAAATACTTAAAATGTAAATTTTAAAGTTGAGTTTAAAAGACCAAAAAGTGTTAAGCAAATTCATACACACTCTGCCAATAAAGTTTTTGAAAATTCATAACAAGTTCCACGCTGGCCTTAACTTGATAAGCTAACAAAATGTTGCTGCAATAATTTTTATCTCAGCGCATCATTTCATTACCGAAACGATATTCAAATACGAAAGTAAACAAATGTGTGGTCTAATGAGGCAAACAAAATTATCTGCCATCACACAACAATTAGGAAACCATCTAAACTTCTTGCCTAGCACTTGGTCATTAAAATCGTATGAAACCAAGCCTGCAATAGTTTTTAATGAATGCTCATTATGTTGGGAAACATTCCTTTTACAACAACTCGAACAATTAACAATTTTTTGTGACCGTCTGCAACTGGCTTCAATTACACACTGAACACTTGCACAAACACCTCGCAATTATCAAAGTTACAACATTTCAAAAAAATCTCCTTTTATGCAGAAAGTAATGAGAAAAACAGAAAACCCAAGAGAACAAAAAGAACTTAAATGAGTTTTAATAAACGAATTTTGTCAACAGGAAAATTAAGAACAACATTTTATTTAAACAAGACAAAAACAACACAACTAATGGAAAAAGCAAAAACAAACAATTACATTTCTAGCTATTCGAAATGTCAGAGGAAAATCAAGAGGAAATGAAATACAGCTTATAATGAAACTGCCGGAAAATGAAACAGAATCCTTCGAAAGAACACGGACAACACGCAAAAATATTTAAATTGAATATGAGGCACCCGACCCGTATAGCAGCTGAAGAAAAATCAGCATTTAGAAAATTAAACCGCACCTACTGTCAGCATATTGCAGTAGGAAAACTGAAAACACGAACGACTCAAAAGATTTCCACGTAAATACAGTTTACAGCGAATGTGGGGAACAAAACGCACCAGAGTTCAGTCTGCAATATTGCTTAAAGAAGAAGAGGGGAAAAAACAATTTATTAGTTGTACTAAAATAAAACATACATTCACACACACACACACACTCACGTTTGAGCATTTGGATGTGTTTTAGCAGTAGAACTGCTGCAGTCTGTGGTTGCAAGATTTCCCGCCAAACCGTAACACGGCTCGTATTGTATGGCTCAAAGAGATGACGGCTGACTGCTGAGACAATCAGACTCAAAACACTGGTGAAGTCCTGAATGAAAACCTGACGAAATAAACCGCAACAACTTTTATTATTTGCAATTTTGTAAAGGAAAAATTATAATAATTCAAACTGGCGAGCTGATTTTTTTTTTTTGTTTTCAATATATTTTCTTTCCAAAATATACACTTTCTTCGTGTAACAGTTTGGTTTCAATTGTTTGAACATTTTTCGCACTGTGCTTGTTTGAATGAAGAGTAATAATTTTATACTTTCGCAACAAAAACAACAATAGCAACATGAATTTATTTTTACTGACAAAGTTTTGCAAAAAAAAAAATCCAAAAGATTTCATGCAGCAATTTATGGGTTTTTTAAGATGTGGGAGAGCAGCTCGCAAATGGTCTACATTTAATTGTGTTTAGAAAAAGACGCAAAAGAATGATTAAAAGACTCAGATTAACCGCCCATACAAAAACAACATCTTAAGGCACGAGTGCATTCAAGGGTTTCTTAAATTGAGAAAACTGGCTCCCTGGGCCACCATCCGTATATAGTGGCATATGGGTGTCCATCCTCATTTTCCCACAAATATATTTTTTTCAAATGTATGTTCTTGCATATTTTATATTTTCAGTACGATCCTTAAGTATATATTTATTAAGTATTTCCTGGGCTATAATTTCTATTCACTAGTTTTGGGCAGAACTGGCTGCAGTTCGTAGATTTTGGCTTCCAAATGAACTTCATCAAATTTTACTGCAAATGTTAAGTGCTTAACAGAACTCTGTTAACTGCAGAATAGGTTTGGTATAACTTTCGGTTTGCGTCTTCGCTAATATAAATTTAAATTCATCTTCACACACATAATTTTTATTTGGAGACTTTTATATTTAAACAGCAATAAGAAAAGGAAAATTTTTATTTTATTTACAGAAACAGGCAGTTAATTTGTCAAGATACAAAATTGTTAGAGAGTCCCTGCCATAAGAAATAATTAAATTCTAGTACAAACACTCCGCGTTTGTTGTGGTTTGTTTTCTATTTGCTGCAAGTACTATCGTTGGCATGAAAGGAGTGCGTATGTGTTCTTTTGTTGCAACTAAGACTTGGAGGAGTTTTTCTTTTGGGTAATATAAGAATGTATGTGTATGCAAATGTGTAACAAAACAACAACAACTTGCAAAAGGCAGTGCAATAAACAGAATTTAATTCTATTGCATCATTTGCACAACGTAAAAACTAAATTACAAATCAAAATAACTTAATAGTTTTTAAATTTGCGTACACTGAGTACAAAGTCCTAATCTTTAGAAATGCATCAAGTTTGTGAGGGGATGACCTGGAGAAGTTTACTTTTAATGAATTTAAAACAAAGTGAAAAAAACTTGAAAACTTAAAAAATATATTTTTCAATCTCTTCTCCAGAAAATTCTGAATTAAATGTAACTAATGTAATGATAAGAAAAACAAATAAGATTTGCTTCTGAGATTTACACAATTCCCAAAGAGATTTTTCAAACTCCCCAAATTGGGATTTTTCAATATTTTCGATGTATTTTTCTTATTTTTCGTCCAGCGCAGATAATTTTTTTGGCAAATATTTAAGAACATATTTTAGGCTCCAAGATTATATAAAAAAATTCTTGGGTGCTGCCTTACGACTTCGGCAAATAGGTCTTAAACTTTATACTTGCAATCTGAATAGGGTTCTTTTGAAACGCTGTTGGCCTTTCGAAAGTGAAAATGTTGAAATAGGGTTTTATGGTGGTACATCTTATACTATTATCTACATATTTGTACAACACACTCTTTAACTTTTTTGTGCAAAAATAATATTTCACGTTGGAATGTTGATGTGTTTTTAAAATATGGAAAAATGTACAATTATTTATTTGCATGACGCTTGTTTTTCATTGTATTTCCTAGAGAAGCATAGAAAAGACTAGAGAGGGAAAGGTATTTGCGGATTCTTAACTTCATCACGGTTACAGCATTACGATGGCTGCTGGCTTAGAAACCGAAAATGTTTCTCTGAAAAAAAAAACTATGAAAGTTACAATAAAAATATTTTATACAAATTTGTTTATTTTTATCTTGTACAACTCAAATACACGCGTATTTCTGCCATTAAATTTTCTCCATTGTTGTTGTTGCTGCTGTTGTTGCTGACTTTTTCTTTTCTATTGTTATTGTTTAGGATTCATGCACAAATACTTCTATTGTTATTACTTTTGTTGCTGGTATTCAGCATAATTGTAGCAAAAGTGTTAAAAATGGTTTGCACATCCGCACACTCACACACACACACTTACATACGCACACAGCCTTAGTTGCTGCCACTCACAAGAAAAATAAATAAATAAAAATAATCCCACAAACAGCCATTATTCTCACAACTTGAGATGAAATCTATTTAAATATTTTATAATTTCTAAAATAAGATGCAAGAATATAAATAGAAACAAAGGCATTGACAAATTGAGCGAAATGTGAATTTCGGGCAGCAGAGACGAAACACTTTGTACAATTGAATATGTGGGTCAGTGTGTTAGTAAACAAGAGCTAAATTTTCCATTCCAAACTGCTAAATTATCAGTGAGATTACATGCACACCGTTGGTACTCATGCAAGTAGACAGCGGGGGCCGAATCAGCCCACTGCCGCGCCAAGAGTATCTTTTTCTGCTATGCCGTGATCACTATCGTTTCGAAGTTGTTTGAAATAATAATTTATTCAATATAGTACCCGTACAATAAATAAATTTACATGTGACTTTTTAATAACAATAACAGCCAGAATAATAAAGTTTGACTTGTGTCGACACATGCATACAAGTGGAAAAAGGCCAAAAATCATAGTTGGAAACCGCGAGTGTCACAATTCTTCCGGAGCCGATATTCTGTATTTATGTTTATATTTTAATATTGACATAATGTTATATTCACCTCTTAATAGAAATTACATTCTCTATAACGATTCCGCAGAAAAAATTGGAAATTATTTGAAGCAAAGAAAATGGGCTTAAAAACACTTGCAAAAAGCACAATTTTATATATTTTATAAACAGTCAGCCTTATTACCGTTCTCGAATCGACTCGAGTGTTTGTAATAGATTAAAGAAAAATCTTAATTTCTTTCGAGTCGAATCGAGAACCGTAATAACGCCCTGTATTATTTCAATGGGCCTTATTACGGTTCTCGATTCGACTCGAAAGAATGCAATAAATTAAAGAAAAATTCAAGTTTTTTCTTTAATCTATTACTAACACTCGGGTCGACTCGAGAACGGTAATAAGGCAGATTATATCGAAAAGTATTGAAGTACAAAAAAAATAAATAAATAATTTTAATATTAATTTGAGTTGAAATTTTTATAGAATAATATTGAAATGAAAATTTGGCCATTTTTTTAAATGGCCCTTCGCTACATTCGTGTATACAATGCCAAGGTTTTTTGCAGGTTTTGTTTAAAATGACAAATAAAGAAGCAAGAGCGTTATATTCAACCGGGTCGAATCTTAAATACCCTCCAAAGATATTGGGCCTTATCACGGTTCTCGATTCGACTCGAAAGAATGTAATAAATTAAAGAAAAACACACGATTTTTCTTTAATCTATTACAAACACTCGAGTCGATTCGAGAACGGTAATAAGGCAGATTATTAAATAAAAACTCTGTTTTGTAGGAGTTACTCCGGGAGGAACCGGTGGGTAGACAACTCAATTTTGTCATAAAACAGTAATAAGTAAATTTTTGGGGTTATTAAGGGCAAAATAATTTTTATAGGGTCATTTAGGGCACAAAAGTGGAGGGCAGAGGCAGATCAGAGCACATCTCAGATTCGTCATAAAAGCTTTAAAATTTCACTGGTCACTGAACACTATCATGCAGCGACTGACACTATCATGTACTAAAAGCAGAGTAGCAGCACCCACCTTCGTCGGCCCTGTAGCAAAAATTAGGCGGCGAAGTAAAAAGAATGAAATAGCTACAAAAAAACCTGTATATCTTCTCATATTTTCTAATCCGTCCCCTCAATACTATCCCCTCGTTTTCAGTTCCGGCGCAATGCATTGCATATCCCCTGAGTGCTGGTCCAATATAAAAAAATTTAATTTTTAAATAATGTAGGCTTAAATTATACAATTTGTTCAATATTTATACTATTTTTGCATGCAATATGTAACTTCAACGCCCACTATAGCGGGCGGGATCCAAAAATGGATTTTACTTATTTTCTGGCTGCAATTTCAACGCTTCTTTGACATAAAAATATATCATCTGCTTAACCAAATTCGCAAAAAAAAGCTTTAAAAATATATCGTTTCTTAGAGGTTGCTTTTGTACTTCTTAGGGGAACTTTTTCCCCTTTTTGACCGATTCGGACCATTTACGAACTTGACCTGTGCTATCCTTCAAAATGTATTTATACAAAATTTTAAGGGTATGGACTGTTTTCGTTTGGGCTGAAGCGTGATTTCCACAGACGGACGGACACGGCTAGATTGTCTTGGATTTCATCACTGATCAAGAATATATATATTTTATGGGAAATTTCGCTGCGTTACACACGGAATGACAAACTGAATATACCCTGCAGTTCTTTTTTGGAGCGCATAAAAAGAATCGTAATGCTCATTTGCGGCCAGAAGTAAGGCGCACTTGAAAAAAAAATCAAGAAAGGTGTTTTATGGTCTTTCCGAAGATTTCACTTTGATAAATTATTTTTTTACTTTCTTCACTTTTGATACTTTTTTAAAAATTAAAACAAAACAACAAGAATACTTTCATCGCCAACAATTTTTACTCCTCTTGTATAATCATTTGAATATCCGATGTAATCACTAATTCATTAAATTCATTTACTGAAAAATTAATTTTATTTTATTTCAGCAACTCGCTGTTTAATATTTAAGTGAGTCGATTTAAATTATTACGTGGCATGCAGCATGAATCTTGCAGCATGAATATTTCATTTTAATTTCAGCGACTATTAAGATTCTCTGCCAGCATCCTGTTTCATTTTTTTTTATTTATTTTTTTATTTTTTTTTTGTTTGTTTTTATTTGAAGTAAAATTTAAGTGCCTTTAAGTAGGTCTGTTGGCTTCTTGTACATATTTTTCTGTTAATGCACTCATTTGTCAACAATTATACTTTATATTCCCTGAAGTATCATTTTGGAAAATGAAGTATCTGAATTTGATTCTTGCTGCTGGCTACTTGCACTTCTTTTCTCATTATTTTGATAAAAATGAATAAAACAAAAGTAACACAAGTATTTTTGTTGTAATGAAAATTGAAAGGATTCCTCTTCAAACAACTTGATTTTTTTCCTGTGGCGAATAAATGCGGCTTAAGAGTTTTTACCAGAACCACAAAGGGATTTGTAGAAGCCGCAATGGTTCACTACAAAAGTAGGCCAATATTGGGAGACATGGCGTAGTAGAGCATGACGAAAGTGTATTTAAGAGTTAATTTATTTTACCTTTAATCCTGGTGTTAAAGAAATCAGAAATTATTTAAAAGTTTCAAGTTTCCGCTAGAATGTGTATAAATGATTTAAAATGATTTAAGTTTTTCCATCACATGAACTTTTTATTTATTTTAAAACTTCAGCGATTATTAAATATTAATAATCTAAAAGCATTTCCTTTGGTGCAAATGCCATTGATTAAGGAAAAGAGTTAATGGTTTATTGCACCATGTGAGCAAAAACAAAATGCAATTCATTTTCAAGTATCGAATTACTGCAGGAATGCGAAATATTATTGTTGCTCAAAAATATCACTTCATTCATGTGCAAATAAATCCATTGCAAGTACTTTTTGTGCTGGTGTCTTTAGCTGGCGTTTTCGGATGATGACCGTACGACAGTAAGACTTGTCTCGATATATAAAAACAGTTCAAAGAAATAATATGTGATATGAAGATCCAGAACGCGTATAAAGCGGCCCATCCATTATACAATATTATTGTATATGTTATTTGCCATATTATTTCCATTTTGGCCTTATTATTCAATAAGTGGCACAATAAAAAGTAAACATAACCTATAAGCAAAACAAAAAAATGTTCTACAATGTTGCCAACACATTTCACAGTATGTTGCACTTCTTTTGGTTTGCACAATAAAAATGAAGTCTTTTGATTTCTGCCAATATATTGGGCCACCTTTGAATATGACATACACATTGGCGATATGATTGCACAATACGAATAATTGCACAGTTACATTGCAAGTGGGTGGGCGGCTTAAAAAGTGACGAATCTAGTAAAGGATATTTTAACGAAGAGATTATTGTTGAATACAAAATGTTTATTATTATTTTTTACCTTTATAATTCTCATTCATTCGTTAGGAAATTTTATATGTATAAGTATATGAGTTGGAAGATTTTTCAAGTGAAATATGTATATACTGACCTACTGATCTTGTTACCGAACTTCTTGTGACATTTTGGACTGTAGTGTTTACACATTGTTTCAGTTTTTTAATTGCGCAAAATATGGTTAATTTAAAACAAGTAAAAACGTTGTATTCGACCGGGTCGAATCTTAAATACCCTTCAAATATTGAGTAAGTACAATTAAAATGTTTAACTGGGTGGGACAAAGTTCTTTTATATAATATCGTATGTCAACGCCCACTGAAGGAGCAGCGTCCAAAAATAGACTACATCATGTTTTCCACAAACGAACGTATGGGCATTGCTAGACCGTTTTAGACTTTATCACTGATCAAGAATACGAATACTTTATGTGATCTACCTTTTTTTTGAGAGCATTAACTCTGTATTTTTGGGGTCTCTCTGGCAAGGGCCGTGGGGGAGACATTTTACCTTTGCCATAAGACTCTAAAAATAAATATGTGGGATAATTAATTGTAGAATTTATTATGTGAGTGAAGATAAATATGCCGGTTCAAACATGTTTTGACGTAAGCAGTTACGAAACAACGTATTTAGCTGTGAAGTTAAATATGTCATGACGTAACGAAATGGCAAACACTGAAGTTTTTTTATGAAAATCCATATTTAATAAATTTTTTGGAGCATTTAGTGAAAATATTTACAGGCCATGGGAGAGTGTGTGATCTTGAAAGATTTTGGCCCAAGTGGTCAAATAAGGAGTTGGCATGCATTGCCAGTGTATACAAAATGATGTATGGGATAGAAGACACTCCCATTTAAACAGAACAAAAACCACGAACTAACAAAATTTAGCAAATTAAATTCCATATTAACGGCTGAGTGCGGGATCTAACGACCGATCTACGGCCTCATGCTACTTTGGGCAGTCTACGTTTCATCAATGGCAGGCAATCTTTTTCAAACACTTTACCCATTTCCATTACGTGCATTCTCTGTCATGATTTATCTTTATGATTTATTTATTTACTTAGTTTATGGATTAATTCCTTACAAACTATATTATTACAATAAACCAGAAATCTGGTATTAAAATTTAGTTATTTAAAAATAGTATTATATTCATTTTAATAGTATATATATCTAATGAAAAATCGATAAAATTATACATTTCATTAAAGCAACAACATAATCTTCTTAGTGGATCAGACATAGCAAAGTTGGTACGAAAAGTTCTAACAAATAATGGTTGAAATGATCGTAATGAGCGTTGTGGAATGTTAAACGTGACATTGCTCAATAAAAACTCGGAGCAGATTCTACCATTTATTAAGTTATAAGAAAAAGCTACATTGAGCATTATTCTCCGGCTTCTTAATGTAGGCAGGTTAATTACAGCTAATCTTGTTGAATACGGCGGAAGTTGAGTTAGGTCATGGTAAATGTTTCTTAAGCAGAAAATAAGAAACTGTTTTTGAACAGACTCAATGCGATCAATATGTATTTGGTAGTAAGGATCCCAAATGATGGAACCATACTCTAGAATTGGCCTTACGAGTGTTATGTATAGTTGTCTTGTTATGAAAGTATCGTTGAATTCCTTCGACCATCGTTTCACAAAAGCTAAAATGCTACGCGCTTTGTTCACAGACATCGTTATATGTTGCACAAAACTTAGTTTTGAGTCTAACAATATGCCCAAATCCATAAATGTTTCAACAGTGTCTAAGCAGTACAAATCGAACTTGTAAGCAAATACAGAACCACGAACTCTTGAAAAATTTAGATGTTTACATTTTTTTAAATTTAACTCCATTAAATTAATTTTACACCATTTGTAAAAATTATCCAGGTCATTCTGTAGAAGAAGATGATCAGCTGGCTGTTTAATACTTAAAAATATCTTAACGTCGTCAGCATACATCAATACGTTGCAGTGTTTAATTGCCTCCGGTAGATCATTTATAAAAAGTAAAAATAGAATTGGGCCAAGGTGACTACCTTGTGGCACGCCAGATTTAACTTGAATACTTCTTGAGACTGCATTATTAAATTTAACAGATTGCGTTCTGCATACAAGATATGACTTTATCCACGAGATGAAAATATTACTAAAACCCAATAAATCCAATTTTTTTAATAAAAGAATATGATTTACTTTGTCAAAAGCTTTACTAAAATCGGTGTATAGTATATTGCGTCAGTATGGTAGCCATTATTGAAAGCTTGGTTTACTAATGTTGTAAGCTGGAGAATATTGGTTGCAGTGGAACATCCTTTACGAAAACCATGTTGTAATGGGGATAAAATAGGATAACTTGATGGGTTATACAATCAATCATACATTTTTCGAACAGCTTGGGTAAATCACTCAGTTTTGCAATACCTCTGTAATTGCTGATATCAGACTTGTTTCCAGACTTAAACAAGGGAATAATAAACGATTTTTTCCATATTTTAGGAAAGTAACCGCATTTTAATGATGTATTAAAAATAATGGACAAAGGCATTGCTAGAGCTGAAGCGCAGTTTTTTAGAACACAACTAGGAATCCCGTCGGGGCCGCTAATCTTGGATGACTTAGTTTTATTTAAACAATTAAAGATGTGACTGGTAGTTATTACAGGTGGCGAAATAGTAAAATTATCAACGATTTTGTATGGGTAGATAGTGTTCTTTTCATACGTAACAGTGGAGTATGTTGAAGCAAAATATTTCGCAAACATGTTGCTAACTGTAGGCTCATCACTGGACTCGGAACGTAAATATTTCATTACTTTTGGAAAGCCCGAAGCTCTTCTTTTACAGTTTACAAAGTTGAAAAACGATTTAGGGTTATGGGCAAAGTTAAGTTTGGTGACATGAAGATACTTTTTATACATCTGTACATTTAGTAAATTATATTTCGCACGTAGAACTGAATATTTACTAAAATAAAACGAGGATCCAGTGCTTTTGTACTTCTTGTAGTATTTATTCTTTTTGTTTTTTAACGCTGAAAGTTGTCTAGAATTCCACGGTGGACCGCCATTTAAATGAGGTATATACTTAGGAATACATTCCTCCATATAGCCAAACATAATTTTATAAAAAATGTTAACCATAGTGTCTACTGAATCCCACATACTATTCGGTGTAGACAACAGCTGAAGCCAATTGGTATTACAAATTAGATTATTCAATTCATTGTAGTTACAACGATTAAAACAGAAAATCTTTTCATTTTTACTAGAATTTTTAGTTTGATTAGTATAATGTAAATTGCAACTAATTTCAATCGTTGGATGATAACGATCTTCCGGCAATACAAGAGGATCTGTACGGTTTAAAGTAAATTCAGCTGGCTCATTCACAAATACCAAATCTAGGAGTTTACCCAAATAGTTCTGTATTCCATTGATTTGGTGAAGCCCCACGCCGGATAAATTATTAAAAATGTCATTTTCATTTTCATCAAGTATTACGGGTAAATAACAGTAGCATTCATTGGAGAACTCCCAGCTAATGTGAGGTAAATTAAAGTCACCAAATACAAGTATTAAATCTGCAGCATTTATTGTAGAAGACACCATTTTAATAGCATCAGTATGGTATTTGTATAGAATTGGATCAGATTGAGGTGGGATATAAGAACATGTTATGAATATGCTAATCTTGTTAACTTTAAGAACCACAGCGATAAACTCTAAATCAACAGGTAAGCTAATTCTTATTTCTTCCGCTGGAAAATGATTTGCGACGGCAATTAGTACTCCACCACCTGTAGTAGTTGTAATTCTATCGCGACGAAATATATTAAATTTATCACAAAGTATCTCTGTGTTTAAAAAGGTATTATTCAGCCAAGTTTCGGTAAATACAATAACATGATGATTGATGCAGAAACTTTGTAAGAAAAGTTTAGTGAGTTTAGTTTTTAATCCACGGACATTCTGATATAATAGGTGCAGCTGATTATCGGAACAAAATATTAGTTTTTTGGAACATCTGATTCTTTAGGAGAAATACGAGCAATATTTCTTTTCTGTTGGTATGAAGTGTGCTCATATTCTCGAACTAATGCGTGTTGAGGCCAAAAAGATTGCTCAATAACTTTATTAAAATGCTCAAACGGAATTGTAACTTTAAAAGATGTTATACTTCTTTCTTGCGCATATCTAAATTTATGGACAAAGATATCGACATTTATATTAAGTTTAGACTTAATGAAATACTCAATATCCTCAGACGTTGTATCAGCAGCAAATCGGGATATAAATATATGCTTGTTGGGAGGAATTACGTGCAATTCCCTGTGAGAAGCGGGCACAATGCTATTACTATTAACCCTCCCGGCAGATAGACGTTGATTGTTGTTACAATTTGGGGCAAAAACCTGGTCAACAGCTTGCACAGGGGTTGAAATATTATCAGGAACGCATTGTGACGATACACCAGGTTTTTCAATATGCAAGTTTGTGTTTGACGAATAATCCATAACATGAGCGGCAGCTTTATCAGAAGTAACACTGATACTATTTAAAGTATTTTTCGGTGTATGCGTAGCATTATTTTCATTTTGATTTTGAATATGTATTACATCTTTATTTTTATTGTTGTTGTTTTTCCTAGCCGACTTTCTACGCTTAGGTGAAGATTGGATAGGAGATTTCAAATTTTCCAATGACTTGTAGTCATCAAAAAGTTTGCCATAGTTCGAAATACTATCCGAAAGCTTGATTGCTTCATTCTGGAGCTCAACAAATTTTGTTTTAGTTCCTTCAAAGAATCTGTAAAAACGAACATCAATCTTTTTACACCCATTGCAACACCAACGTAGAGACTCGCTCTTAGATACAGCATCAGCTACAATTACTGATAGTCCACTACATATAAAATGGCATAGGTTGTGGCACAGCCAGCAGCAAATCATATTATCATAATCCGTATCAAGAGTACAAGCTTTATTTATGCAAGACATATTATGAGTATTTATTATAATAAAAAAAAAATCGTAGAGTAAATGTTCGCAGTTAAGGTTGATATAAAATGTATCACAGCACAGCAGAAACAGCTGATCACACAGGTGGCAAAAAATTGTCACTTGCTAAAAACGAAGTACGTATGTATAAACGTAATGTGTATGTATGTTCGTATATTTGTGATAATATGTATGTATGGATACTTAGCACCAATGATGATGTTAAATTAATTTCTCCTTTTAACAATACCAACAGTTCAGCTTAGTAACCAATCGTATATCTCATTCAGCAACAAATCACAGGTCCAAATAAGCACAGTTCCAAATTTATTGATATAAAATTAAGCACTTTTTATAAATTTTTTACGGAGCTAAATTTATAGACGACTTGAAGTATATGCAGAGTTGCCAGTTGTCATGTACAGAAACAATATTATTCCACAACACTGGCTAAAGAAAAGTCACAAATACTTTGAAGAATATTTTACAAAACCATTCGGCAGGTGTTTTTTCTAGAAGTTATAAATCATTTTGTGCTTATTCATTATTTATTTACTTTTTTAATTTTATCTTTTGGACATTAATCGATTATAAATGCGTGCCAGTAGCAGCTTTTATTTGGTAAGCCAAGTTTGCCCCAAAAAAAAAAACTTTATTAATCTTCTGCTTACACAAAAGCAAACAAAAAGTTTTATTTATTCCAAATTTATTTGGTACTCATGATGAGTTAATTCATTTCCCCCTCACCCTTTTAACAAATTCTTGCGAAAAATAATTCAAAGCAAATAAGGAAACGGTAGTCTTACGCTTTTTTATTACAGCCACCAAACAATATTTAAGTTTTGTCTAAACTTTTTTTTAAGAAAAATTTTATTTTATTTTCATAAACTTTTTAAGCCAATACTGAAAGCGCTATAAGTTAAAGATGAAAAAGAATAAGTCTGACGGAAAAATTCTTTATAAAAACGAAATTTTTTAATACAACAGCAACTTTTCTTACGCGTTTTTCTTACTTGCAAAGCTAAAAGTTTTTGTTGCTGTTGTTCGTTTTGTTTTGTTTGAAGCCGTTTAAAGTCAATACAGATTTTCTGTTATTTTTAAGAAATTGCTTTTTCTTCCGCAGAATCTTAATAATTCCCGACCGCATTTTTATGTTTACAATTGCTTTATTTTTATCAAAATACTAAAAATAGCAGCTTTAATGTTTAAGAATCATATGAAATTTACTTTGTAAGAATGACCAGCAAGTTAAAAGTTTCCATATTCTTTTTTCAATTCATATATTTCAACAAATAAAACTCGTGAAATTATGTACATACGAGTATTTATATAAAACTCGAGCACATGAAATTAATTTAAAACAACAAACTTAAATTGTCAGGCTGTAAAAGCAGAGGCGTACAAGGACCAAATAAATGAAAATAATATCATAAATAAAATGTACTGCGCATTATTTTTATTTTAAGAGTTTCCAAATTACAGACTTAAAGGAGCTTGAATAAATTTAAAAAATGCTGCATACGAGAATCCAGAAATTATATTCAATATAAAATACTTTCATGTGTGTTATACTAAGTAAATTATAACATCTAGTAGTCCTCTGAAGCCGTCAGTAATACTCTTTTCTATAAAAATTATATATCAAAATTACTAAAATGACAGCTTTTGTTTTTGCTTACTAAGAATTTTTATTTATAGTGAAAACCTTTTTGCTTCCAACTAATATCACAGTGGTGCAAGGAAATTTGTTAAATATATAAGTATTTAGCTATGGAATGCTTTTGCAGTCACCGTAATCAAGATTTAACAACAAAGCGTTAAAGCCATATTTGTAATTAAATTACTTTGATTATGTTCACATGAAATATTTGACGAATAATTCCAATCTCACTGCAAATCACCCAACTCAAAAGAAAATTTAAGCTGATAACTTGAACAGAATCATGCAAATGCAAACACATTCCACGAGTGATTATTCTCTGATACAATAAATGATTTCTCCTTAATTAACATTAATGAGTGCAATTTTTTTAATACTCTGTAAAAAAAAATTGTTATTTGCTGTAGATAAACAAAATGAAAGCAATAACATAAAATAGAATTTAAGGATATTATTTAAATGCATAGCAGAGCAATTTTAATTTTAAAAATAATGTTAAGCTACAATTCGATACAAAGGCAAGTCTTAAAGTTTGATTTTGTGAATGAAATAAACGCATATGAAATTATTTGCATTGCAATTCGAAAACATTTCCTAATGAATCCAATGGGGATTATTTAATTAAAAACACAGTTCTTATTCTTTGGGGGTGAGGGCGTATGATTTCGCAACATGCAAACATAATTAATCCTTTGCAAATATCACGCATACGCACGCTATCCCTCTGCCTGTCGTACACTTTTGTTTCGTGAGCACATAAACGTACGAACAATCAATTCAATTATATTTTTCGCTTAATCAAATAACAGAATATAAAGAAAATTCGCTGAATACAATGTTTGCTCATCAGACAGAGGGAAATCGCAAGAACTTGGCAAATTGTATGATAAACAAAAAATGGATTGCAGATGGAAACATGTGTCAAACACTTTTTCTTTCCAGTTACTCAACAATAATTTTAGAAAACTCGTAAACTAACAAAGAAAATTACACTGCCAAATTGGAGGAGAATCATAAACCTGCTGCAATACTTCAAAGTAAAAAGTGTAAAGTATTATTTAAGAATGCTTTAATAAGCCTGCATCTGTGTGTGATATCTTCCCTTAGACCCTCAACGAATCAAAAACCCTCTCGCTCAAACAAAATGAATCAAATAAAAGTGGATGTTGTTTGTTTAAAAATTTATTCATTTTTTTATATGCGCACAACTTTGTTGTATTGTGAATTTGTATTTCTATTTCTTGACTGCATACACCATTTGACACACATATTTATTTATGTTTATAAGATGCTCATGTATTTTAACATAAATTACATAAAATTTTCTGAAAGCCTTCCAAATAACAGATTAATAATATTAAAAAAAAACATACAAACAAAATTAAGTATAAAAAGGGGGAAAATATGCTAAAGTTCTTGGTAAAGTTTAGCGAACCAAACCATTGGATAGCAATTTTTACAATTTTTTTCAACCGAAAATAATGTAAACAAATAAATCAGATAAGTAGGACATAACGAAAATTATTTAATGTGTATTAACATCAACTTAGTATTAAAACGGTTCACGTATAATATTTTCTTATACAAATTTTATAAATAAAAACAGTTATCATATTCAACTAAGCCACTTAACATGTAGTGATAAGCAAAAATATATACGAGAATAAATGATCTAACTTACCGGCTTTCCCTGATCATGGCTTTCTGAATTTAGCAGTACGACTAAAATTTTATATATTTTTTTTTGTTCATGTTTGCGAATTTCATTTCTAAACCTGTTAAGAGAATTACCCGTGTGAAGTTAAATTTCGTAATTTATAA
The DNA here is from genome assembly GCA_951800035.1 of Linnaemya tessellans. Classification (NCBI taxonomy): domain Eukaryota; kingdom Metazoa; phylum Arthropoda; class Insecta; order Diptera; family Tachinidae; genus Linnaemya; species Linnaemya tessellans. Next base: position 1,794,801 of record OX637535.1, read on the forward strand.
CCTTAGACACAAACCAAGTACGTTAACAGAGCTCTGTTAACATGTTAACATAGCTCTGGTAAGCATAAAAAATCCGAGTGTTTGTATTCCAAATGGAATACTGGTTTGTGTGTAGAGCAGTGATGTCAAATACGATTGTGTTGGTGAGATCACTCTTATCTCTTACATTCCCAGCGGGAGAAATGTGCGGTTGCGAGGCCCAACTAATGGCCTTTTGTAAAAATATCCTTTTATTTACCAATAATATCTTCTAAATTTATATTGCAGTTTCGTAACAACAAATATTTTTTAGGCTTGCGGATTTTAATTTATTGCGTTGTTTTGAGCAAATGTATTTCAAATCGGAAAATATATGTATGTTGAAGGGAAAAGCGACAAACATTTAAAGGAATTTTTTTTAATACAGGATATAGCGCCCCGTCTAAATTTTTCCAGAACTCAATAATATTTTCCCTATCTGGAGGATTAAATTACATATGATATAATGCAGGTGCTCACAGTTAGTTTTATGCAGCATAAAAAGATATTTAATTTTAAAATATTTCTCCATTTTTAAGCTAAACATTTGGTTAGTTTATATACAAGAGAAACAATTTATACAAAAAGCCTTACTTATGAATTCATTTAAAAGCTACTTTAAGAAATTTTCGAAAAGATGTACCTAGATACAGTGCCTCCAGTTTATTTCAACCAGCTTCTTTATATTTATTTATATACATAAATATACTATTTCTGTTTAGAGGCCTCAAAACAGGACTTGCGATACTTCCCGCTGAATGAGAGTGTTTCTCAGTAAACAATTATATTTTACGCTCTCAAAGTAAAAGAGCGTAAGCGTACATGTGAGTTTTGTTTCCACAATTGTGTATGACGCCAGTGTTGTCAGATAATTTTTTTTCTTCCCCCAAAAAATTTTAGAAACCCCCTAGATTCTACACTTTTTCTTAAAAAATCCCCTAAAGCAGAAAAGTTTAAGTAGTAATTTTATAAAAAGCCCCCCAAAAAATATATCTGCAATCTGTCTTTCTTTTGTAAGAGACGGCTTGAGGAAGTTTGTTACGGGTACATGTACTTCTTTTATTTGGAATGCTAATCCAATATGTTTTTTCGTATTTTGGTGTCCTGTTAGCCAGCATAATGCTTTTACAATATTTGCATATATGTAGCTTTGTAGTTGTCTCCCTGGACAGGGGCTAACCAATCTGAAATTTAATTTTGCATTTATTGTGTTTAAAATTTTATTTAAAAATATAATACCTTTAAACTGCTGATCTGCTTCCCACTCCTTTTTATATTTTTGTTTTTATATGTTATCCTTTTTTGGCATATTGGTAATAAATTGTAAAGATGAACAACTTTTTAAAATTTATATTTTGCAGTTCAAGGAAAACCAACAAAATTGATTTAACGAGAAAAATGTTTTAATGTTTGTATTTGCGTGATTACATTTCGATACAATATCTTGGACATGGTCAGTGGTTAAATTATGTACCAAACTATAAATTCGAAAATCCCCTAAATAAAATTTTCTTACCCCCAAATTTCCCTCTAAAGAATATTAACCCCTAAATCTGCCCCTAAATAGAAAAAACCCCTAAATCTAGGGGGAAAACCCCTAATCTGACAACACTGTATGACGCTGACATCACTGGTCTAGGGTTATAAATTTCGAAGTTTAACTTCACATAGGAAAGAGAATTTTGTTTAAAAATTCTATAAATTTTTGGTCATACGGGCTTTAAATTAAATCAAAAGTATTTTAGTTGGTGAAGTGTTTTTCAAACACTTTTTGTGTAAGTTTTCAAACTACAACAAAAATCTGAATTTTAATTCTTAAAAACTCGAACATAATCTTAAAAAGTAAATATTTATTCAATATTTTATTTCGACCTCTTCATGTGTAAATATATCATAAGTCGTTAGGCACTGAGATCAGATTTTCATTAAAAAAAAAATTGTTTATACCAATATTTTCTTACCAAAAGTTTTATGAACAACTTTTATCAATTAATTAATTTTAATTTTATTTCTGAGAAATAACTATTCTTCAGATAATTTATTTATAAACTCAAAATGTGTTTAAGGAAACGGTGTTGTTTTGCTTAAGGAACTTCTGCAAGGTTTATTTATTTCGTTTACAAAATTTTCCAGCAAAAAAAAATTGCAAACAAAAAGAAACAGAAGTATTGTTGAGATCTACACAAAATGTTTTAAATAAAAGGCATTTTGTAGCATTTGAAGCAACTCAACTCAACTGAGCTGAATTAAGAATATGCAGTGCATGTGAGTGTGCTGATATGCAGCACACAAACAACCTACTAGTCGTACATGTACTTTGTTGTTGTTGTTGTTGTGCACATATATACACATTTATTTTTGTAAATTTTCAAGTGTATATGTAAAAATTTGGCGTATTAACATGTTTAGACATTATTTACCTTGACTAAACAAGATATTTTTTGTTCAGGACTATAAATAGCAAAAGGAAAGAGAGGAATTTCCTTTTCACTACCATCATGCTTCAATGTATTTATTAACGTTAGTGTTTGATGTTGTACTGGCACACATGTAACTTGAGATCTCAGAGGACTGGCATTTCTATGCTGTGCTGCATGTTTATTTAAATGTTGTACAAGAATTGTATGGAAAAATTCCGTTTGTTGAGACAAATGTTGCATTCTTTTGAACATGTTCTGCTAGATTTGAAACAGTTTAAACGATTGTCGGTTTACAACTTCAATGTTAAACTTTATTTGATTGATGTTTTAGATTTAGGAAAAAGTATTCTAGAGACAAAAGACGTTCTCTAGCACAACTTGTCGTTAATAATTAAGCACTTCAAAGTCGGTCAACATTAAACTTTAAATGCAGGTGTTAAGCTCACAATTAGAATCGTTCTTATTGCACACCGACCTTTTTGCTTATTTCTTCTGAAATAAACAGAGTTTTTCGTTTGACTGCAGTTCCGGTATTGAACAACAATTAATTACTGCCCACCACCTGTGCGTATTAACATGTCCTAGATTTATTTATATTTTGTTGTTGTTGCTGCCAATATAGAGCAGCATCTGCTTGCAATATAAATCATACGCCGTGGTGATATCATTCATTGATTGGGTTTAACGGCGGCAAAAACAATAACAGTGAAATACCCTCTCAGCGATAAACCACTCAGCACAGCATGTTGTTTATGTGATAAGATTTTTGCTTTTTTTTTTTTGTTCTTTTGTTTTTAATCAGCTCATTTGTTATGTTGTCATTGCTGCTGCTGTTGTTAGCAAAATAAATTATAATTCAACCGGAAATGAAATTAATAATTATTTATTGCTTGATACAAACAAACAATCGAACAGCGACATACTTTCAGAGTCAAGTGTGCAAGTGAAAAGCATAGAGTTAAATAACAAGTGATTACTTTTATAAGTTTATTTCAAATGGCCAGAAATATTTTGTCACTGAGAAACTCCTAATAATATTATTTTGAATATTTGACACCACAAAATTTGTATAGAATTGAAAACAAGATTTTATTAAGATTACAAAACTGACATTCTTGTCAAAAAGTACTAACGTTTAATGCACAAAGAGACAAACCTAAATTAAATTTTTCTGTTCATATGAACCACTTTTTTTAACTTTTTCAACTAGCCGCATTTGATTTACATATATGTTAAAGTATGAGTAATAATAAAAGAAATCAATTACTTTTTAGACTCAATTGGACAAGAAATGTATTTTAAAAGTAGAGAAAAGAACTCATGTTAATGATTGCCGTACTGTATTTTTTAGTGAAGAGTCAATCACTTTGTTACCAATATTTTTTTCAAAATAGGGGAAAATACGAGCTGGTTTTGAATCGTCAGCACAGCAGAGAAGGTGGAGATGTGATCTGGCGTACTTCAGCGAATAACGAGGCAATTAATTTCGGACTTCAAAATGACTGGAGAAACCTTCAAGGCGTTGCTGCAATTAGATTTTCCTAAAACAATAGATGACATGTCTGTACCGATTCCATGAGTTCTTCAAATTAATGTCTGAGTTGTAAAAAATTATTTTCGAACAAAAATTTACGAATTTTTAATGATATTCTCCCGATTTTTGTGGTTGGATTTCCGCATGTTTTATAAGGACGGGAGACAATTTGAATATAGGTAGTCATCAGAAAATTATATTTGAAGTTATTTCACACAAGAAGTTATTTCACACATGTAAAATATTATCAACAAACTTAATACTACTTGTTTTTTTTTTATTAAATTATAAGATAATGCTTTTTTTTAACGGAAAAAAATGTTTTGATTTATTCTTAAAAAAAAACTTTAAAAGATAGATTTATTACACTTTAATGCAGAATTTAATATTAGGACTTTCACCCTATGAAACTTAATTGAATTTAATATTTTGTCGACAAAACATGTACTTTAATGTTTATAGTTTTTTCTTTAGTATCCTTATGAAAATGTCCTTGTATAAAAATTTTTTTTGGTGACGGAAAATACGAACGTTATTGAAAACATAAATTTAAGCTCTAATCATATAATCGAGAGTGTAAGCAGTTAAACATTTTATAAATAATTTTTAAACATTTTCATTAAATATTTAATAAATTTATGCATTTAAAATATCTGTTTGTATTTGAATACCTGGGAAAATTGCTGCTTATCAGCGAAGCCCAAAGGGATTTTATAATTTGATTTATTATTATTTTTTAGTGCGATAATTAAAAAATCAATAAAATTAATTACTACTTCAGTTAATTTAAATAAATAAATTAATAAATAATTAAATGAAATCTCACACAATTGTATTGTTTGCTTTGTTTCATTTTGTCACTGGTCGAATGAACAAAAAACAAATTTGTGTGCTCGATAAAACGAAAGCAAACAAACATAAAAAATTTTTATCAAAATATATATTTACATGACTATTCTTCGGTTGGCTAAATCTATTGTGCTTTACTTTAAAATGTTTTTTCTAAGTTTTGTGTAAATTTGTCAAAGCAAAGTGGCATTCAAAGGAAAGCGGCAACATAAATCAAGCAGAAGAATCATTCAATGTTTCTAAAGCAATTAAATCAAATTGATAATGTGATAGTATTTTTGAAACCAGATAACCTGTCAGCAACTTTGAAGAATGTTAAACTTAAAAAATAGCAATTAATAAAAACTGAAAGAGGCATCTGATATTCCGTAGGAAGTGGAAAAGGTGATTCAGAATTAAAATTGTTAATTTGATTTTTAATGGCGCTTCTCCAAAAACCCAAATACTAACACATGCAAAAATGTCACTTAAAGCAGTTGTTTTTGTTTTAACACGCGGCTAGTATTGATACAGTTCTCGTATGCAATTTTCTCATCAAACTGCTATCGCATTCTACTAACAAGTGCTGATCAACAAAATTACAAATGAGTACTGTTGATGAAAGTGTGGCGATTTTTGAAAATAGCGCTATTCTGCTTTGCTATAAAATTTGAATCTTAAATTGAAGTTAATTTTTCCTTCTTCCTAGGAATATTTGTCATGTCTTTCTGATTTTAATTATTAAAAAAATTTCCGGCAATAGATTTTTATTTAATTTAAAATTTCTTTTTCGATGAGAAAATCCTTTCCGGATTATTGCAATATCGTTATATATCAATTCCTAGAACTTTTTTATACACACGTCTGCAAAGAGTTCACAGTTCATCTTGAGGTTGTGGAGACTTCATGCCTCCTCTGCTTCTTGATTTTTCTTGTGCTGAATATTATTTAGTGCTGATATCTACACGAATGCTCAAATGTATCAATAGAAATATAATATAATGACGGCTTTAAGCCAGCCATTCCCTTAGGATTACAGTCTTTATTTAATCTATAACGTTGCCTTTTTATTTACACAGAATAAAATATTATGTGGCCATGAAAATATCAAAAATATAATTCTTGCTTCAATGTTAAAGTACAAACGACATGAAATGCACGTATTTCGTTATTCGATTAAAATAAAGGAAGCAAATATTGAAAATGTGATGTACGTCGTTTTTAATTATCTATCAATTTTATTAATAGTTTTATAGCAAATTAAATTACAACAGTTTGTTTGAAAATTTCAAGCGGATTTTTTCACTTCATTTATTAGATTTTTCAATTAACATACAAGTGCTCACATACAGTCTGTAAATGCATCTAATTTTGTTTGACCAAGCATGTCTTTGGCATGCCCCGCAAACAAATGCGTAATCGTTTTAAAATTTTAATTTAAAATCGGTTCCCTCAAAATAAACTTGCTTTAAGGCATTTTCTTTCATAAGAGTGCGTATTGCATAAAATTATGTGTAAATAAGCCACTCATTTTTTTGTAGTACGTTTTCAAATGCTTTATTGTACATCAAATTAATGAAACGTACATAATTTGGGAGGTATTTTTGTGTAGACATGCACAATATAAATATAATTATTTTGTATTATCTGCAAACACACACGTACTCATGTAAATGTTCAAAAGTCTCTGTATATATTTTTTTGCTGTTCTTCTAAAATTTGTCATTTAAGAGAATATATGAAATTATTAGGGAAAATAGGATTTAATTACGCAAAGTTTTCAGTTTCCCATCGCACCGCTACAATGACGTTTGAAACTTATTTTTACTCACTGATGCAGAATTTCAAGCTCTTTAGGAAAGTACATTTAATTTTCACGGCACTCGAGAAATTTTCATTAATCCGTGAAATAACCGCATTTCGTTAAATGAGATGCACTATCTTCTAAGCATCGTCCATAAGCGACCAAGTGGATAAATACATGACGAAAAATGACTCAAATGCTTCGAGTATCCACGTGCATGCATACATTTATCGATGTGTATGTGTGTGCATGTACGATCAATAGAAATTCCGGCATCAGGAAACTGCTTCAATTATCTTTCACTTATTTTATTTTATTTCACATTTTTTTCTATTTTCTTTATTCTACAGAGTTTATGTTGCTGTTGCTTTTGTATATCCTCTCTATATGACTTTCATCCTTTTTACTTAAAATAACACGTATTGTAGCATTTTATATCAACAGCATCCATTAAATGAATATACAAAAAAGAAAAACAAATAAAAAAATAAAGAAGAAGAGGAGCATTTTTGATTTACAGAGGAAATTTTGTGCTAAAAGCAAAATGTGTAGCGAGACGTATTGAACATGATTGACACATATCGTCTTTTAGTCATTTCTTTTTTCTTTTTTTACTTTTCTTGTACGAGAGACAGCAGTACAGAATTGGTACAACTCGTATTAGCAGCAGCATGTTAACAACAAGTTTAAAAGTATATTGACATGAAGATTGTACGGACGTAGATAAAAATAAATGGGAAAAATTCTAAATAAAAATTGTGCAAGAGACAATGACATCTATTATAATAGCAACAGCAGCAGCAGCAGCAACAACCGCCACAACTGCAGTAGATCACTTATTTTAGTAGGCTTATTGACATATTAACGAGGCCACAATGAGAGCAATTCTTTAATTTTAGATAAACCAAATCAGTCAATTGGTTAATTATTATCATTTTTTTTTTTTTTTTTTTTTAGGAGTAGGACCAGCACTCAGGGGATGTCCCCTATATATGCAATGCATTGCGCTGGAACTGAAAACGAAGGGATAGTACTGAGGGGACAGATTAGGAAAGATGAGAAGATAGACAGTTGTTTTTTTTTTTTTTTTTTTTTTTTTGTTTTTTTTTTTTTTTTGTAGCTATTTCAACATTTTACTTCGCCGGCTAATTTTTGCTACAGGGCCGACGAAGGTGGGTGCTGTTACTCTGCTTTTAGTACATGATTGGGTCAGTCGCTGCCAGTAATTGTCCAGTGATCAGTACTATGCCTTCATCACTGAAAACAGGCTGGCAACAACTAACACAACCACGCACTAATGCTGATCAGAAGAATTCAACACAATATTTCATGACTCAGCTGGGGCTCGAACTCAGGACTCTCCGCTTCATAGTCTCGTGTTCTACTACTTCAGCCAACAGCACCCAACAGCAAAAATACAGTTTTGAACAAAATTTGATTTGGGTTAATTAAATGTTTTTTGTTTTTTTTTGCACTTATAAATTTTAAGTTTCCATTTTTCAATGCGTTTTACTTATTATTCGAACTTTGCAGATTAAATTGAGTGGAAAGATCAGGCTTAACTTTAAATCTGCGAATTTACAATTTACTTTTATTTTAAGAATTTTTCTTGCCCTCTAATTTTTTATTCAACGTGCAATATTTAGATTATATTTTGTTTAATCATCATTCTAGTAGAAGGGACCAGTACCGATTTCGAACACATTATGCCATACCATCAGTTTTTTTCTCAAAGGGAATATCAACTATTTAACAAATATTTTTAACACAATAGAAAAATTTAAATTGATTTTGATTTTCCATTGTTCCGTGATCCTGTATTTCTGCCTTTAATACTACGACTTTCGTTCTTTAAAATCTAATTGCATTTCAAAGTCTATTTTGAAGTTACACGACTGTGTACGGGACAGGACGAACAAACTCATAGGGAACTATAGGGTAAACCAACTCTGTTGATTCGCTTGAGCATCGGCGCAATGTGGGGTGTGTTTCACTGTTTTATCGCTACTATAATTGGTTGTCTTCCAATGAAATCAGGGATCTCTTTCTCGAAACGAGCACTTCTCAACGGTCAACACATTCTATATTGCGATCACACATGTGGAATAAACTCCCTGCGGCTGTTTTTCCTGTCGTGTATAGAATGGAGAAATTCATATCAAACAACCAATTTTCCTAGTTCCAGCACAAAATACGCATGAGCAGGGGTCATCTCCTAGATACCGGTCGTAATTAAGAAAAAATATGGTAAATAATATCAGTGATGTTTGATATTTCGTTTAAGGTGCGTTCACACTTGTCAAATATTTGCCCAAAGAAACGTAATTATTAAATACTAATGAAAAACCATTTAAGTCAAACAACTATTTATAGAGTTAAATTGAGATTATTGAGCGAATTTCATGAAAAAGTCTATATAATTATGGTGTCATTGAGTAATTTGAAACAAGATCAAGTATGTGTAACAGCAATTAAAACTAAATTAACACTCATACGCCACCATTAACTTTACACTACACGTTGTCCTCTTTTTTGGTGCATTTTTGGTAAGAGCAATAAACAGATCTTTTATGTTTTATAAAAAAATGTTTCTGTTACATTAACAATTATTTTCAGGCGGATGTATTTATAATGCGATCTATTTCATTTACTTTTATTTGCATATAGACTAATACAAATAAAATTCTGGTAAATTGATAGGACCAGGCGAATTGATCTAGCCACAGATGTTAGCAATAGTCTTACAGTCTACATTAAAAGTATTAGGAAACATTTATTGCAATATATATGTAATTTATATCTTAAGTATATTGAAATGAAAATATTTCGATTAACGATGATAGAAAAATCATATTAAATTGGATTCGCCAAAAATGTTTTTAAAAGCCTTCACAGTAGGCATAGTTCTAACGTCAATAAATTATAAATCCTTGCGGACCACTTCCAATATTAAACTAGAAGTTTTGGAGAAGAAAATGAGTTTTATCATGAAAGTAAGCCTAAATGAATAATAGCACGGGTAGTTCCCTATGATGATACATTCGTGTAATAATTATGATGCATCGTCCGTAAGCAGATACTAAAAAATAATTTGAATCAGGGTTGTATTACGGATCCCAAATAATTAAATTATTTCCCAAAATTGGTTGAACTAAGAAGATCGGTAAGCTCCTTCGATCACCGTTTGTTGAAGTTTAGAGCACCATTGACTTTGTTTGCCATAACTTCTTCTAGGAACCCTGATGCCATTAATTCTAGCTGATCTCCACCATAAATGGAAAGGAATATGATCATCCAATTTTCTAAAAAATATACATATTATTGAAATTCAACGCACAAAGCCTCAATTGCATAGGTACCTTTTGCAATTGAGGCTTTGGAAAATGCTTAAGCCATTCGCCTACGCAAGCATATTTGAGAGATCTAGGTGGCTAACAAACAGTGTGAACAGAATAGGAACCAAATAGCTATTTCGACAATGCAGAATCATAAGAGAAAGAGCAATCTCATCTACCCGATGGGTTCTCACACTGAAGTGCGTTGATTATTTTTCAATTCCACAAACATTTTGCAAAATTTGAATTATGCTTAAAATTAAAAAAAAAATTATTTATATGTATTTGCAGAAATATTAATCATTTATTCACTAGATTACAAACGTCAGATACTCGTAGTCTACTCTTTAAAAACATAATCGCCTATTTTATGTTATATTTTAATTCAAAGTTGAGCTGATTTATAAGTAAATAAAATTCCAAAGTAAAAAAGCTAAAATTATCCACACAGATTACGGTGGAGCGGTACAAAACCATTTTGGGAAGAAAGCAGCAAGTTTCAATGGTGTATTTGAGTCGATGCAAAAATTCTCACAAGCAAAACAGAGAAGTGCACAAATTTAAATTTGTAAATTAAAAAACCAGCTCGTTCAGAAGTGGTGCATTTTGAACCGAGTTCTCTTTCCAATGCCATTTGAAAAATGCTGATACCCCACTGTGGAGCATTGGAGCATAGCAGGTATGATTAATACAACACCCATGACTCATACAATTTACCACACACACACACACTCATCCACCTGATGACCATTAAGAAAAACGTGTAACGATAAAATAGTTATAAACGACTTTATTTTAGTCCAAAGTAAACCATTTGCTTTTATTCACTTTAATCTACAACTACGCCAGCACCTTAACACAATGAAATACATACTTAAACTGTGACCAGTGACCATTAAATGAAAAGAATTTCAAAAAAGGAATAAAATAAAACGGGAGTTGGAGTAAAAAATGGAAATAATGAATTAAATGACTTAAAACCATCAGTTAAAATGTTCGTAAGTTTCCTCACGCACACGCACACATGCACTTGCACACCACCATCACCAACGTTATCACGATTGCCCAGTGCAACAAAGTGGTATGTATGAATTATAAATTGCAACTAAAAGAAATGTTGCAACAAAGGAAAAAAATAAATATTTTGCCTTTCAAAAAATTCTCCCCAAAGAATTCAGGCACTCGAGTTGATGTAGTCGCCTTTTTTCAAGTCCCCGTTAGTTTTTATATACTTTACCTTTTTCTTTGCTTTTTTGTTTTAAAACCAAAGATGTTAAAACACGGTGAAACACTTTACTGCTTTAAGCCTGGTGTGTACGAGGGCGAGCAGTACGAGTGCAATCACAGAAGTCATCAAATGGAATGGATAGTTTCCAGACAAATTTATGTTGAATGAAATAACTTTTCACTCGCTCTAACTGCAAGTGAATCATTAATATTTAACCCACAACTTTCCATTTTTGAGTCCTAATTACACTGCTCAGCAGCAAAATCCTCCTTTATATAAAAACTATGTGGACTATAAGAACTGAACTCATGTCCGTTTTCGGTTTTTTCCATCAGGTCGGAATTTTTTTTATAGGCGTGGCTAATTAAATAATTTTATTTACAGGAGAGACAAAAAAATATTTTTTGTAGAGCAGTGTTATTGGACAACAACACGAATTCTTAGAAATTTTAACTGCCTCTTAAATTGTGAATGACGCCTGAGCAGCATCCCTATTTTATTCAAATTTTATTCATGTAATTAAAAATTTTGATATTTTGTGGACTGGCTGGCGGCAGCAAATTATGTCGCATGTGACCACTGCACACATTTAAAATGAAAATCACTCAAAGAAAACGTAGTTTTATTTTTAAACTGGACTAGATTAGTGCTGCACTTACAACTTTTAGTTCTGGATCACCGAAATAAAAAAAGTGTTTCCTACTTTTTTCAGTTTTTCATCTAAATTATGTACCACGGAAAGCTGTTAAACCCAATCAGTTGGCATGAAACATATTTTAACTCATTTGTGTTATATTGCGAATATTCATAAAATCAAAATGCATCGGACATTAGGAAAATTTGTGTTTTTTTATTACGTTATCTGCTCGGACTCCATCGACGGCCCGCATTGTGACCTCTTACCAACCAAGCAACACGAGTAAAAATTGATTGTCAGTTTAGATCTCATTTTGTATGTATTTATTGACGATTTTACAATGTCGAACGAGTTCTTTCATTGGTGTAAATATGTTTGAAACAAAAACAATTTATAAAATTTGTTTTTGTTTCAAATATATTTTTACGAAAGGAAGAATTCATTCCACATTGTGAAATAGGCAGTTAAATGGCCAGCTCCATGGGCTTTAAGTTGCGCTTTGTTTCCTGAAAGTACTTTTGGTCAGCTCTTTGCACAAAAAAAATATGCAAAATGTGTTCATGTAAAAAACGTTGTTTTTACTTGATGCTAGAGTTAATGTCGACGCCGTTGACGGCGTTTCAACGCCGAAAAAGTTGAAATAGATTGAACTTTTACGGCGTTGCAACGCGTTGAAATTAACTGCTCTCATACAATTTCATACGATTCAACTTTTTTTTTGACATTTGACGCCGTCGACGACGTCGACATTAACTCTAGCATGAGACTTACGATGTCGCACGTGACCAAATTTATTTAATATCACAAATTCTCCTAACTTTCAACTTTTTTTTTCAATTGCATTAAATTTATTAATTTGTACTGAATATGATTCTTCACTGTCGCACGTGACGTAGAAATAGGCTATTTGGGAAAGCAAAAATTAGCAATCGCTTTGTTTCTTATACATTATTTTTTTTTTATTCTTTGTATCTTCATTCTTTAAAACCGTTTTATAGAAAAATATGTGTAAGGAAAATGTTCGAATGAAATAACTTGCGCATTAAAATATCTCGATCTAAATTCAAAGTTATTGCTTTTTCTATGGTTTGAAAAACTTTTTATATTTCGGTGTTGTTGCTGCTTACGGTGGAAAGACCCATACTATGCGTATGTATACTTTAAAAATAGTAGTAGCCCGTAAAATAGGTTTTTTACACAAAGAGCACAAGATTTGCATAAGAGAATTTCATTATTTTTACATTTTTTTTTTTCATAAATTGAAAGCGAATAAAAAGTGGTTCCCAAATTAATTTTTGCATTAGTTTCACCTGTTTATTCACGATATAAATTTTTGAAACAACTATTACGTCCAGCTTCATACAGCAGACGAAGGAGTCTTTACGAGCATAAAACTAAAACAAAAGAAATAAAATAAAGTAAAATAAAATCGTAAAAAAGAAACTAAATTAAGAGTTTATTTTGCAATAGTAAAAATAGTGTAGGTTCATATTGTTTTATGGTATTGTTGTTGGTGTTGAAGCAGTTTTGTTGCAAGTACTGCGTTTGTTGCTAGTTTTTCGTTTAGCTCGTTGCGTGATTTATAGCAATTGTTTTCAGCACACTTTATTATAGCTGGTGCCCCTGCTTCTACTGCCGTTTTTACAGATGCTACAATTTCTAGAATTGCCACATTGACTATTGCCTAGAATGACCTGCCCCAAAATGTTGAAAAATTATAGTTGCAAGCATCGTTGGATGCGGTAAAGCTTTATTTTTTATTGGTTTTATTATTTGTATTCTCTTGCTTTCTCTGTGTATTTGTTTTGTTTGCCGGTTGTGTTAACGCATTTTTTTTTTATTACTATTCTTGTTGTTAAGAGCCACCACTAACAATACATGCATAAATAAATATTGCTGCAACACACATTCTCTAACCCAAACTTAATCATGTTTTTTTGCAGACAAATGTTACGCACACACACACACACACATACAGACACACACACGTCAATGAATTTGCAGGGACATTTCAGTTTATTGTTTATTTCATTTCGCACAAACTGCTTTGCACTCACTCGTGCCATTGAGACTTTTTTTAATCGAATCGGTTTAATTCTGTTGAACCCTCTAAAAAGAAAATCGTTATATTGGTTTCCCTCTTCCTTCGCCCATCATCTTGCATGCCTCGGAAACTATTTACGCATACAGAAAGCTTTAGTTTCCAGTGAACAAAAAATTTGTGAAAAAAATTTGCAATTTATTTCATGAAACAGAAATAAACTTGATGTAACACATGTTTTAATTTGAAAAAAAAACGTGTTTCTCTTGAAAAAATTTTAGAGTAGTAGAAGTGCATTTTAAGCATTTATTCATTTATTTAACTATTTTGTTTGTAAATTTGGAGCACAGTGGACCAATTGTTTACAGAACCATAGAATAGGGCCTGTGATTTAACTTCACTAGAATATGTTCTTCATTAAATAAGCGTAATTATTCGCCGGTGCAACAGCACAATTTTAAACGACTGTTGCTTGAACTTTGCAGCAAAGGGTAATAAAGTTGCAGCTAAATAACAATTTTAGTCCACAATTATTTTAATATCTAAACTAGATGGGACGCCCAGCAAACGCTGCAGACTGCAAAGTTGAAAAATTTAGTTTTTCTTTTAACTCGGACCAGCACTTCCCCTACATTTGCAGTGCATTGCGCCGGAACTGGAAAAGAGGGGATAGTATTGAGGGAACAGATGAATAACGATGAGAAGACAGAATTTTTTGTAGAATCTTTTAACTTCGCCAGCTAACTTTTTACTACAAGGTCAACGAAGGAGAGTGCTGTTCCTAGGCTCTTTGGTACATGATTTGGGTCAGTCTCTGCCTGAAACAGGCTGACAACAACTAACACAATCATGCACTAATGCTGATCAGAAGATTTCGACACAATATTCATGATTGAGCGCGGGGTTGAACTCAGAACCCTCCGCTTCATAGTCTCGTATTAAAAATTTGAAATGAACAGAGCCGTGTGCTCCTTGTATTTTTCTATAATTTTTCACCTGTTCTTCAACGATAAATATTCCAGATTTCCTGTGACGATGTGCCTTCACAATGTGAATTGAATGAAATGAAAAAGAATGCATCTCAAAACTAAGCAAAAGGGCAATAGTTTCTAATAACTCAATTTTATTTAAATGGCCTATTTAAAATCATATTCAGGTTCCAAACCAAACAAATGCAAAAATAACTTTTTTACCCTTTCAATTCACTTTGACAACTTGAAGATACACGTCACTTGAAGTTCTTTTTTTTTGCATGCAATCCTATTGTACCACAGTGCTTTGTTTTTCACACAAGTTGTCTAAAACTTTCAGTTTATAGTCAATGAATTAGTACATCAGCCTTTATATGCATTTGAGTGTGTGTGTGTGTGTGCGAGGAGTTTTCTTTCGTTTTTATTCAACATTTCATATTTTTTCTTTCTTTCTGTCTGTCTGCCTGTCTGTCTGTCTTTTTTGAATGAATCAAGTATGCATTACACATTTGGTTTTCCGGGTAAAGTTTCCACATCTTTTTTCCAATTTTTTAAATATGTCACTTAAAAATAGCATTTCACTCATGTGTTTGCTGTTTCATACGGCTTTCGACGTAACTGAGATGCTGCTCTTGTCTTGGCGTCTAACTAATAAAACTGATTTGATTTAACAGGCTTCAGATAGACAAACACGCATTCACTGAGACATGCAACACATATTCACACACGGAAAATTGCTCAGGATGATGATGATGGAAATTTTCCAAGATGATTGACTTATTTTCCACCTTGTCACTCTGCGTTTTGGAAAGAGAGAAGGTAAAAAAAGAAATTCTGCAGTATGCATATATTCGAGCAAAAATCTCATTAGGGACTTTACCCTCAAATAGGCACGCACATACACATCCATACACACACTCGCTCATTTAAAAATAATGTTGAGAATTTTTAGGAAACTCACACAGAATAAACTAATGCCATGCAGGCTTTATTTTCGATTCCAAAGGATGCAAATTACGTGCATGCAGTTTGCTGTTGTTGTTGTTGTTGTTGTTCAATACCAAAGAAAATTTATGCCAGGTACTCGAGAAAAGGAAAAATCCTAATAAGCTGTGTGTACTCGTATGTTTAATTAGAAAATTTTCATAATCTTTTGAAGGAAAAAGAAGTCGATTTTTCATTTACATTTTTCCTCTTCCTTCACATTTACAAGTTTGTCTAATGAAAAGGATGTTCATTAGCGTGTATTTTTCTCCATGTACGAGTACAACAGATTATTTAAACGTAAATATTGTAAACGCAATTTTGAACAAAAACAATTTTGGTACATTCATTTTGTTACAGGGTAGTTTGTTGGGAGGTGTAATGCCGAACGACATAACATTTTGCAGCGATGAGCTACAGAACTAAATTCTTGGAGGAGTTAATAAATTTTCCCAACATTTTTATACTTGATTAACAATTTGTTTAATTTTGCTGCACCCTCTGTTTACAGAGATTAAAACCTTTTATGTGTGTGTGTTCGTGTGTATTCAAAAATAATATTCGAGCGAATTATAAACTTTCGCTGAACAGCATAACAGACGGCGAACAGTTCCAGGGAAAGCATTTACTGCGTAATTGCGCACACATGTGCAATTAATACCCAAGAAAAAGTATTGTAATTTTCGTTTTATTTTCTAGTGAAACGCTGGAGTTCTTTAATGTTGTTGCATGTGCTCAAGATTCACTGAATAATCGAAGGAAATACAATTTGTTGCACAGCGGAAGATTAAAGAATGTTACAAACTGTCTCCATATGTTAAACGAGTGCAGTAACAAAAGTTATTAACAAATTTCAAACAACCTCACTCTTGTTGCCGTGTTATTTATAAAAACATTTATAAACAAAAATGTCTGTTACCAGTATTTCGTTCCTTTGAAAAGGCATTTTACACCTAATCAGTCATTAGCCAGTCAATCAATTATTAATAGCGACATTTTATCAGCAAAAGTAAACAGAAATAATAAATTTTGTTAGCAGACATGCAATGCCACGGGTAGGATTATTAAGCAGAAATGACTTCCAAACGCCCTACTGAACGTTAACACAGAACTGCTTCCCGTTGCTGCCGTACGCTGAATTAATTAAAATCGTTTGAATTTATTAGTTGCTTATTTGATACCTGAAATGGTATTGTAAATTAGTCACAGTCAAGAAATAAATCAAGTTGCATTTGATTATGGAAGTAAAAGTTTTCTTTTGGGATTTTATATTGAAAACAAAATCAAATTTAAGTACGGATTTCCTTAAGCCAATCACAAAATGCGTGATGTGGGAAAGAACTCATTAAGCACTTAGTGTGGCAGAGAAAGCACTGATGATATTTCTTTTTTAACAAACACAACCCGCGAAGCGATTTGCATGTCTGCGGAAAACACCCAGAGTCGAACACGGGAATCGAGCTTACGACCATTGGACTGACAGGCTAGCATTACTACCCATCAGCCAAAAAGGCACCCGATATCACATCATCGAAAGCGGTTTGGTTCCAAAGCCAAACTGATTAATTTAAGCTTTCATAGAGACTCGTTTTGAAAAGCTTTAAGATAAAAATTATCGTTTTAAATTTTGTAATAATTATTTGTGAAATCTGAAATAATTTTGGAATTCTAATAATATCACTTTTAAAAAAAGGTTAAGAAAAATGGGTTGCAGAGGAGTAGTTGTCATGATTTGGTCAAAACGGAGCTGGGTACACATATGACACTACCCGCAAATTGTGGCTGAAGAAGCCCTCTCTCGAGCAGAAAAAGACTTATATATGAAATAATTTTGGTATTCTAATAATATCACTTTTAACAAAAGGTTTTTAAAAAAATGGGTTTCAGAGGAGAAGTTGTCATAATTGGGACCCGAGTGAAGTTAAATTTCGAAACAAACCAAGTACGAAACAAACCAAGTACGTTAACAGAGCTCTGTTAGCATTTTAACATAGCGCTGTTAAGCATGAAAAATAGGGGTGTTTGTATTCCAAATGGAATACTGGCCACATTTCTGAACCAACCTTGAAAAAAATTAACGGAACAAACAACCAAGTCCATAGCTTTCATAACGTATTAATACTTTGGTATAGCTATGCCGATGCTCTTTGTCTGTATAGCACATATGTTATCATGTTAACAACAGAACAAGACACTCTGCAAACATGAAATTTCAACTGTAAAGGGTTGTGAGAGTAAAAATCGAGCCACAAAGTATATTAAATTTTTGTCGCCCACATATTCCCATTTTAAAAAATTCATCCTCTAGAGAAATTCCAAATATGAAATTTCAATAAAATCCAAATTTCTCTGTTAAAAATTCAACCGTTAAGGGTTATGGCCATTGGACGTGATAGAGGACCAGAAAAGCTGCAAAATAAGACAATTTCTAGTCGCCCACATGCTTCCGTTTTCCCAGGATCCTGGCTTGTCCTGTCTAGAATTTGCCAATTTTTGTGTACGAAAAATCAAAGCTTATTGGCATGGCCATGCCAAAGTATTAATATATTATGAAAGCTATGGACCTGGTTGTCTGTTCCGTTAATTTTTTTCAAGGTTGCTTCAGAAAAGTGGGCAATATTCTATTTGGAATACAAACAGTCGGATTTTTCATGCTTAACAGCGCTATGTTAAAATGCTAACAGAGCTCTGTTAACGTACTTGGTTTGTTTCTAGGGTTCTATATTTCGAAATTTAACTTCACACGGGTCAGCTATTAAGTGCAAAACAAATAATTATAATCGCCATTATCACAATTTCAGTTGTAGTTGAGTGATTTCACAAACTCCATCATTCGTTTTATTTATTTAAGGCAAGTAACCCTTGACAGATTAACACCCCAAACAACAACGACCATGATATTCGTTAGATAGTAAATGAATAAATAATAAAACGGGTTTTATCATTAAAAAATATTTAGCTGTGAATACTTTATTTCAAATACATACAAACACAGACACACGCACACGCACACGTACATGCACAAGCTTATAGATGTATTAATTAAATAAAGTAACAATAAATAAACATAAACATAAACCAAAGTAAATTTAAATTTAATTTAGTCTAAAGTTTACACAGTGCGGTATTCTAGTAAATATAAAAACAAAATTGTAGTGTAAATTATAAAAACAGAAAAAAAACACACACAGAAATTCATAAATGCATGTACGAATATTTATGCACGCAAACTTACACATGAACACAATTATGAAATAGTAATGAGCCCCGTAGTTTCGAAGATTTTAATTCGTTATTTTCAGATTGTTTGCTTTTTCTTTGTATCAGATATACAATAAGTTCTAAAGAAATCGGGCAATGTGGAATACTATCTCCATTAAAGAGTGATTTTTAGCAACTTTCTTTTAGGCTGCTCTGATTTTTTTTTCGTGTAACATGTCAAGAACAAACATGTTCAGCTTGGTTTACAATTGAAAAATAAATATGTTTACAAACGAATAACGCTGGTAGATTATTGAATTTTATTATCAAAATTACTTCTCGATTAAGAAAGTGCATCGGGCAATTCTCGTATTCAGCGACGAATCTAATTTCTGCTTTAATGGATTAGTGTTTTTTTTTATCAAATAGAAAAATTCTTAAAAAATCACCTTACGCATACAACTTTAGGCAACACCACAAAAATACCAGCTTGCAATTCTCATTTAGTTTATACCCACTTTTGCGTAAAAGTATTCCCCCTTATTCTGTAACTAATTGCACACTTACCTACTCCTTGTAGACAACAATTAATTACTTCTGACAGGCCGTGAATATTCACTAAGGCCCTGGCTTTACCGAGATGATGTTCGAAATTGTCAATTGCTGAAGAAAATGAGTACATAAATGTTCTATTTTTAATATTGTCTTGTCGTGATGTTGAGAAATAGATACGGAATAAGGGGGATTATAAGTTTGGAAATTTGTGTAACATTTTCTTTGAAACGTTAACCAATAATATTTCATTTACCGTTAAATAGTCAAATAGTTAAGAAATAGGCGGAGTTCCAGAACATCAATATGCATTGCAGTGATGCAAAGTCTCATGTGTTTTGTTTTTGTAACCAATATAACTTGGCATCACTGCAAAGTATTTTGATGTTTTGGAATGCGTCCATAGTTACATGACAGCTGATACGCTGAAACTTCATATTGATGTTTTTGTTTTACGGAAAACTCGTTCCTTGAAGATATCAAATGGAAACTCGATACTTCAGCACAGAAGTATTTTGTTTTTTTTTTGTGCATCGCTCTTTAATGAAAAGTGTCTACCGCTGAATTTAATTTTTAGTGTTCACAGGTAGACAATTTGTTGTTGCAAAGTCCCGCACCTGTTTACAGCGACTTTTCAAAGTTGTTCAGATATGAACACTATAGGGCTCGTACACACTTTCGTACATGTATCTGTTGTGTCTAATTTTTTTTATTTCTGTTTTCATAATATTGTTATTTATACAATTAAATTTTTGCTTTGTTTGTTATTATATTTGATTTAAATTGAAAATATTTTCCTTGTATACTCTTTAACACTTTTCACAATGTTTACGTTCATTGTGTTTTCATATTAACACCCTACTCTCTCTCGCTGCGGCTTTAAATATACTCGTACATACACACATGCATACATACATGCACACATATGTATTCACTGGTATGTATGGACGTAATTTGCAATTTAATTCTAATGAGAAGCATAGAGAGTAACGAAAAAAGCACAGAAAATAATAGGAATTATTTTGTATAATTGAATTTTAAGTTGTAAATACATGAAAATTTGATCTTATCTAAAAAATTTTCAAGAACTGAATGATAATTTTTATACCCTCCAAAAAAGAATTGGAGGGCATATTCACATTGTCATTCCGTTTGTAACGCAGCGAAATATCCATCTGAGACCCCATAAAGTATATATATATACTTGATCAGTGGTGAAATTTAAGACGATCTGAGCACGTCCGTCCGTCTGTGGAAATCACGATCCAGTCCAAGCGGAAAAAAGCCAGACTCTTGATATTTGGTACAAATTTACCTTGAATGATAGCACAGGTAAAGTTCGTAAATGGGCTGAATCGGGCCAGAGGGGAAAAAGTTCCCCTAAGAAGAACTAAACTAACGGCTAAAAACAATATAATTTTCAATGTTTTTTTTTTAATTTGTTAAGCAAATGATATATTTTTATGTCACAGGAGGTCCAACGCGTCCAACTTGAAGCAATAAAAAATTAATTATTGGACCCCACCCTTTTTAGTGGGCGTTATTATATGCAAAAGTAGTGCAACAATTTAACAAATTGTTTTACTTAAGCCTACATGTATTAAAAATAACATTTTTAAGCTTTAATGACGAACCTCCTAAATGACCCTTTCAAAATTATTAAAAATAAATTTATGTGTTTGAAGATAAATATGACCAGTTAAATATGTTTTGACGTAAGCAGTTACGAAGTGAAGTTACGTTACGTTATGATGTCACGAAATGGCAATAAGTAAAATATTTTTTGTATAAAAATCCATATTTATATACAAAATGATTATGGGAGTGTATTCTATTCCATACATCATTTTTTATATACTGGCAATGCATGCCAACTCCTTATTTAGCCACTTGGCCCAAAATCCTGCCAACGTCACACACACTCTCATGGACTGTAAATATTTTCACAAAATGCTCAAAAAATTTATTAAACATGGTTTTTCATAAGAAAAACTTCACTGTTTGCCATTTCGTTACGTCATAATACATTTAACTTCACAGCTAAATACGTTGTTTCGTAAATGCTTACGTCAAAACATGTTTAGCTCTGCATATTTATCTTCACTCACATAATAAATTTTACATTTAATTATCCCAAATATTTATTTTTAGACTTATGGCAAAGGTGAATTGTCTCCCCCATGGCCCTTGCCAGAGAGACGCTAAAAAATACAGATTTAATGCTCTCCAAAAAGATTTAGATCACATAAAGTATACATATTACAAATTTACTTACCAAATATTTGGAGCGTATTTAAGATTCGACCCGGTCGAATATAAAGTTTTTACTTGTAGTTTTTTTTTTTTTTTTTTTGTTAGGTCGGATTATTATATAATTTAATTTGATTTTAATAATTATAATAAAGCAAAAATAAAAATATGTGTGTGAAAATCAATTTAAATTTGTCTAAAATTATCGAAGACGCAAACCGAAAGTTATATCAAACCTATTCTGCAGTCAACAGAGTTCTGTTCTGTTTGGGTTTGGAGTTAAATTTGATGAAGTTCATTTGGTACCCAAAATCTAGGAACTGGAGCCAATTCTGCACAAACTAGTGAATAGAAATTATGGGCCAACAAATACTTAATAAATATATTCCTTCATTTGAATTTTCCTGGGGAGGTTTGTGGTCATTATGGAAAATTTGGGATGGGTACACATATGCCACACAATTTTTTTTTTAAATTGATATTATGTTTCTCGAAGCTCGAGTAACATCTGTTTATTGAAAGAGAAATGCTGCGAGTCTATCCTACAATTTGTTCGCTAGTGCTTTAATTTTTTATTTCTTTTAATTTTTTATTTCATTTAATTATAATTATTTAATTTAACTTTACAATAGATGACACAAAACTGATAATATCAAATTAATTACAATTAAAAACAGTTAAATTATTATATTTTAAAACATTCTGTCAAAAGGCAATTAAAATGCTTCATGTAACATTATAGATGATAATAAAACTTTAAATATTAAATGGCATTTGAGTGAGCGGCATGAAAGTGGTTTTTATGTTGTTAGAACAGAAAACGCGACATGACCTCATCACTTCAAAATTCACTGAAACATTTTCTTCTTTTAAGTTTGCGAAATATTTTGAAACATCGGACCAAGAAATAAACTTTCGTCAATTACAAAGGATATTAAAAACTTCCTATACATTTTCTTGTTATATTTATCCCAACATCCTCTTTTAACTCAATTAAATAGAAGAACTAGAAGCTTATAAAACATTTCCTTAACAAAAGTTTTCAATAGACACAAAATCCTTTCACACACACACACACACACACACTGGGAAATCTCAACGAAACAGCGAAAGAGTAAAAAATCCCAGCAAACGAAAGATATGAAACCAAATTCTATCGCCAGTATAATATTTTTTTTAAATTATTTCTCAGCTAACAGTAGTTTACAAAAAATTTTACTAGACCAATTTCGTTTTCTTTCAGTCTACAATACAAGACCTTCAAAACTTAAGATTTTTTAAAGAAAATAATCATTTGCAGGGGGCATTAAAGATTTGGCCATGGTAAGGGTTGCTCTATTTGTTGTTCCGTGTCAAATAACCACCGATTAAGCCAAACAATTTCAGAAGCTGTTAAAGTCATTGGCCTAAGATCTTTTCATGCACTTGCGAATACGGAAAATGCTATTAAATATTACACTCCCATTAAGTGGATAGAAGTTCCAATAGTTTTGCTTGGAGTACGATGTTCTGATAAATAAATTTTCCATTATAATATTTTTAAATTAATTAATCGGACTTGACGACATCAAGTTAATATTGAACTTAAAGACTTTCAAATTAACCACTACAAATCCAAAAGCAACAAGTTTAAAAAAGTTTTTACCTTTCCTTAAATTCCTGAAGAGAATCTACCTTTACGAAAAAGAAAAACATTTGTTTCTTTTGCAAAATACTCGCATATATTTGATACTTGAGTCAAGCTTGTAATAATGTGTTTGTTGGGAAATTATCAGCTTTGCCACGGGCATCACTCCACCACTCCATCACAACTTTTAAAACATTTTTATTCGTTTGGCCTTTAAAAGTTTCAATCACTTTATAAACAAAAATATTTGTCCGAAAGTAGTAGATGTATTCGCTTGTGTACATCGGCCAGCAGCCAGCCAAACACATGTTCGTCATGTATTAGTAGTAGTTTGTGCTATAAAACAAATACATACATACAATATGGCAATTTCAATAAACTGCTGCAGTTTCTGGCCAGCCAGCCAGCAACACCAACCACTGCAACATGAAGACAATACAGAATTCAGTTTTCCTACTTTTTGTTGCATCTTTTATCTGTTTTTGTGTGTCATACCAAAAAAAAAAAATTATAAAATCAAAACAAAACTGACCGCACCAATGAATTCGATGGGCTGCGATCGAAGTTGTAATGTTTTGGTTGTGTTTGGAATATATTGGGTTTTTTCTTTCATTACAAACACACACGAGTACAAAACATCCCTACGCACATGCATGTGAACTAGAGGTATGCAGCAGAGTATTCCACTAAAAGGCTATTCAACTGATTTAATCGGTTAATCGTGCGATATTGGATTTGATACAAATACGAGTATTTTCCCGTTTATTCTACAATTTAATACCATTTCTTTTACTCAAAAAATATTACTTAGGAAAAATTCTTTCTCTTCTCGTGAATATTAAGGAAAACGAAAGCAATCAAAAATACAACTCTCATGTATGGGGCGGTGTGTCAAAGTCTATTTTGAAGTTGCTCGACCGCGTACAAGAGAGAGCGAAGGAGCTAATCGGGTAGCCAACTCTATTGACTCACTGGAGCATCGGGGAAACGTGGGGTGCGTTTCACTGTTTTACCGATACTACAACGGAATGTGTTCTGGTGACATAAGGGAGCCCGTGCCCGAAAACCGTTTATTTTTGCGACCTACCCGCTTTTCACACAGGGCGTATCTTTTTATGGTTGAGTTGCCAGTGAACCGCACCACGCATTACAGAGAGAATTCGTCTTTGGCCGAACGGTTCAAATGTGGAACAAACTTCCTGCAGTGGTATTTCCTGCCAGATTTAGCTTGGGGAAGTTCAAATCGAACGTAGGGGGTCATCCCCAGAGTGATGGTTCAAGACAACAAAAATACGTAATAGGTAATCGTCAATATTTGAGTCATTCTCCTGGTTTTCTCTAACCATTTCAAAATTTTCAATTATGCCATTAGATTCCTGCTTTGAGTTCCTCAGGTTCTTAGCACTTCTAAAAATGTGGGTTAATTTTTTTGAAAAACTAACTGCACTCGTGCCGATAACTGACTCTATTTTTATGGCATCATCACACTCTTCCTGTGTAAGATACTGGACACTCCACAAGAAAGCTCATTTCCAAGTTCATTAGCTGCTGTTTTGTTGTTGGGTTAAATAAACTGCCGCCAGAAGAATACTCATATATTAAAATTTGAATCGCCTCTCATCATTTTCCACAGCACTCGCATTATTGGCTTTGATTAAATTATTAATCAAAAATGTTATCAACTCCCACACGCTCAATTGAAGTGGCAGTACAAAGCTCTCTTGTAGCAACGTTCCAAACTATTAAGCTTTTCACGATACGTAAAAAAGTTTTTTGTATGAGAAGCAATAAATTGTTAAAAATATAAAATATTTCATGGAATTCTGCAAAAAAAATATTAAATTAAGTTTTAACCGATCGCATTTAATCGATTTAATCGTACATAGAAGTTTTATGGTAATCAAACTGATTAATTTTAATTTTCATGTTTAACTAATGGAATGCTCTAATATTTGCACAAATGAATTTAAAAGCTTAAAGCTAAAGGTGGAATAAAAACCAATCAGCCGGTATTGATTTAGTATCAATGAAATTTATTTGTTGGTGGTTAAGCAATGCGTTTCGTTGGTGCTTTACCAAATCATCAGTAGACTTCAACCACAGTTTTGAAAGCTATTTAGCGTATCTTTGGAATTATTCATAATTTTTTTCATGTACGTGAATCGTCAATAAAAATGTTTCTTTTTACATTTTTTTTTCAAGATGATATTGTTTATTGACCCATAACTTTCTCCCTTAGAACTTCCGTGTGACGTGTGAGTACGGAAAAGTTATTCATGTGTAACTTAAATTGATATGGGCCTTTCCATGATGTCAAACGTGATCATTGTGGCAAATTTTGCAGTAGGGTAGGCCTCTCATATAATGACTTCTGCGGATGCTGAGTGAATAAAGAAGGGAAGAGTCAGTTCTGCACGTTTTTTACGAGTGAACAGCTCTGCCTCTTTCGAGTCACACATTATTAGGAATCCATTTCAGAGTTATCAGAGATCGGTGTAAGTGATCTGCAAATAGTTGGCTGCAGTGATAATCTGAGGATTTGACTACTCGAATTCGGTTGATACAGAGTAGTGGAGCGATCTGTCAAAAGGGAATCATCTAAGTTTTACTTAATTTTTTTTTTAGGAGTAGGACCAGCATTCAGGGAATGACCTCTACATATGCAATGCATTGCGCCGGAACTGAAAACGAGGGGATAGTATTGAGGGGACAGATTAGGAAAGATGAGATGATAGACAGTTTTTTTGTAGCTATTTCAACCTTTTTTTTTACTTCGCCGGCTAATTTTTGCTACAGTGGCCTCCCCGAAGGGGGAGCCACGTAAGCCCAGCAACGATGGTTTCCGAAGCTCATCTTTTGTATTCATACCTGCAAACTCATATTTATTTATGTGCGTGGTTCGATACTTTATTTTTCTTACTCTGCAAATCGATTTTCTTCGTTTAGCTAGTAAATTTTAGCAAAAGGGGGTTTTAATGGAATTGAACAAGAAAAATAGATTGAAGAATATATTGAAATGTAATTAGCGCCGCTATAGCTTGACTCGTAGATGGCCCAGATGGAATTTTGCCTGCAAGAACTTGATCACACACAATTTTTTAGTCCATCGCATTAAAATTTCAGAATGCCCTAGCAGATTTAATTTTTGCGCAACAAATCGAGCAGAATTCTTTCAAGTAATTCTTTGTTTAATTTTTAATGCCCCCATGCGACCCTACATTTTGAAATTGCTCCATTCGCATTTGTAGAAGCCAAAAACAAATTTTGATTTAATAAAACTGTTCAAACTACCTAAACATGCCAAATTCAGTTAACAGTTTGTTATTGAGCTTATCCTGCTGAATGGCACTGCGTCCAACGGTCACACAAACTGACGAACCAACGACACACTTGAAGACTCAAAGATGACTTCATTGCCGCGTCATTGTGGCGGCAAAGCAATTTTTGTTTTATTGGCCACCAGGATCATGTGTTTTCGATTGAAATTTGTTTTCGGTTTTACTTGCTAACCAAATCACAAGAGTCGACCATTTTCCGACTGCTTTCACTTGCACAGACGTTTCCGTTTGCAAAGGCAGAGATTCCAAGAGCAGCTATCGACATGCATACAATACAAATGAATATGTAAGTTTGTTGTTGGCTTAAACTGGGGGATTAAAAATGTGAATTTTTTGGGTTTTTGTTTTTCAAATGTTGTTAATGGCAAGTTTAAAGAGCTATTAAACGTTACGAAACAGATTAAAATGTTGATGCGTTTTGCTGCTGTCCGACTGCAAGATTATTGCTGGGATCATCTATTATGAGCGACCGTATATTAATAATTGCAACGTAAACACTGGCGCAACAGTGAGTGGCAAAACAGTTAACAATTTCTTCATTAAAAATTTTTAATAGAAAGCTTTTGCTAAGGCAAGTAGAACAAATAATTGTGTCCCTTTTATTAAAAAGCCAAAACCACTTAGACAGTAATCAGTGAATTGTTTCATTGTGGGTTTAAAGCCACCAATTGAATTATTTGCATTGTGATTTTCTTGCTTGCCACCGTTTACAATTTAAGCCCCACTGTAAGGTTTCCTTTAGCTGGTCGTCAAAACCATTTTGTCCAACTGCATTTTTGTTTGCTACCGTTTTGGTGTGCCGCCTCAAAGACTTGGGAAAATGTACACACGAGTATGCAGCAGAAAATCATTTAATGGATTTGTCTAATCCAACCAGAATGTGAACCATTTTTCAAGATGAAACAGAAGGAGGGGTAGAGCGAAATTTATGCATGTGCTGGCAAATATTTTCGAATTGTTGATTGCTCCATTTTAGCATTTGGGGTTCTTAAGCTTTGAGCTCATGCATTGCAACTGATTTTCACATAATTTTTCTAATTCTGTGCAGTTTTATACGTTCTCCCCTCGTGAATATTCTTGAAGATTTTTCAGCTGACCTTTTCCCAATTAAAAATTGCTCTACACAACGACAATGTTTAAAAATTGGAACTTTAAAATGGGAAACAATTTTCCTAAACTGCCAATTATTTCTTCATTGGCAGTGACATGGAATGGATTTTTATTATTTCATCTCTGACAGGAGTGCGATAATAGGGAAAAGGAACACAACTAATTTTGATTGGAAGATTTTGATTTACACATATTTTGCTACTCATTTTGTTCTATTTTCAGAAATGGCATTACAAAAACAATTCTCCTTATTCTGTAACTATTTGCCGACGTCAGGTCAAGACAATCTGCAAACTCTTTTTCCTTGCTTCTTAATTAATTTCAAGAGGTTCTTTTTAGTATTCAGTTCTTATCCACAACCAGAATCTAACTGCCCTGTTTTTGATATTGCCTTGACGCGACTTTGACAAACACTTACAGAATAAGGGGGAATATTTATGGTAGATAGCCTTTTAAATTGAACGACTCTACTTTTTATTCATTAAAGTGTGGAAAAAACTAATACAATCGAAAATAAAACTGTATTTAGCTAGCAGAGACACAAACCATGCATTTAAATGTGCATTTGAGATATTTTGAGTTAAGATTGCAAAAATGTTCGTCATGTTGTTCTTCATCTTTATTTATTTTCTTTTTACTCACCTCTTGGAAGAACAATATCATTTTAGTTTTCATAGGCTTGTATGTAAAATGAAAACTTTAAACTTGTTTTCTGTAAAATTTATTTCATTATTGAATTTTATTTCAGTATGAAATTGCATACGTGCAACACTGCAGGAGGCCCTAAATGCAACACCATAACTTAGCGCTTTGTTTACCGATTACATGCTTGCATTGGAAAGACAAGACATACTTGGATCTGTCAAATTAAGCAAGAATCGTAAAAATCCAGTCCGAAAAAAAAATTTGTGTTAAAGATTAAAGTTCAAGAATATCTGTATTTTACTACATTCTCCACTATAAAACCATAGATATTTTCTATCTCTAAAATAACTTAAATGGCAGGGCCATGAAGGATTTTAGTGTAGCACAGTGTAATCAAACGCATAGAAATGTAGGTTTAGTTTAATTGCTAACCAGTTATAATTTTGTGGCAGATGCATTCAACATTAACATCCATCACCACCCTCGAGAGAACTCGGAAGTCACACCAGCGCAACGCGACTTACCAAACACACACAAGTGGCAACTTCTCGCAAAAGGCCTGCCGCAACCAATACACCAACATCTTGCTGAGGTGTTCAGCCACATCTAAAAGCCGTACCACTCCAGCGGCCATATGACACCTTTTGTAGCTGAGGATTTTCCCCTGTCGGTTAAATCGAAATTTAGGCAGCCACTAGTGCATTCCTACCAGCGGATCGGATCTTGCTGCAAAACACATCCACCAGTTATACTCTTCAAGGAAATCTATCCAATATCCAGATATGGAATCATTCAGCTTTTTATTGAGGAAGCAATGAAGGCCACCATCACCTGACTGAAAATGCACTAACACAAACATCGTCATAATGTTCCCAGGACATTCAAAAGACTTGTGAAGAAGGCATGTCACCTGCGTGGCATACCGTACAAAATGTGTGACAAAGTAGTGTAAACATGTCCAGCTCAAGCCTGAGCTGAGTTGCTACATCAATCTGTCTAAAGAACTTTCCACATATTAGTTAACGCCGCCAATTCCTTGAAGAACATTTCATAAATGTGTTAACGTTCAATGTCCAATTTCAAATTATTATCCAAGTTGTTATTAAAGCACACACAAAAATGCCAGCGGAAGAATAAGAAAACTTGTGCAGCTTGAAGTACACGAAATTGGCAATTTTTACCGAAAATGACTAGAATTTTTCTTTTAATAAAAAAAAACTCGTTTTCGAATGAATTTTCCAAAACGTACGCTCACCTTCGTTGCACGTTCTCTCACTCGCAAACTCCTGCAAAACCAATAAACAAACAGTGCGGTGTCAAAGTATCAACATAAAACTTATTACCTTTCAAACTACAAACAATGTGGCTTAAAACACACCACCACCACCAACAACAACAACAACAGCAATAGCAGCAAAAAAGAAATAAAGCAACAATTCGTAGCTGGCACATGTGGGTAACAGAGGTAAATTGGCAGAAAAAACAGAATGAGAAAAAAAGTAAAGGTTAAACGTTGTACTCGAATTAGAAACTCGAGAAATTTAAAAAACCATACGCCACGTAGAAACACGGTTGGTTGGGTGGGTTGGCTGGCTGAAACAAACAAACTTTAAGGACAACAGCAACAACAGATAGGACTGAAAGCAGGTACAATGGATATCGGATTGGAAAAGGTCGCCAATAAAAAGAGCAAAATGGAAGGAAGGGTTTGCCTAAAGAAGCGCACGACTACTACCAACAAACTTAAGGCAATTATTTAAATCAAACGGTTGGTTGGTTGGCTGGTTGGTTGGCTGGTTGGATGGCTGCTTGGTTTACGTGAGTGGAAGAGTGTGTGGAATAGATTAAAAATTTTCAAACTACACAAAACATAAACGCAAAACATAAACGCAAAACTGTGGAAAACAAAAACTCAAACAGCAACAACAACACCAACAAAGAAAAATAATTGTTAGATAAGTTAAATTTCATTAGTGCAATTTTTAAAAGCTATTGGAGATTATGCCCGTATCACGAACGCGGCTACTCACACTCACACGTAACGTAAGTGCGTAAATGTGTTACTTAATTTGTGGCTTTTGTCTTTTCAGCACCGAGCGAATGTCTGTTTGCATGTGCCCAGAGTTACGAACTCGTATGAAGAGCCGTAAAGAGGGCAAATCGTTCAACAAATTAGCCGATTGCCACGTGATTGTTATTCTGTTTATGGGCTTTTCTATTGCTGTTGGCGCTGTTGCTTTATTAAGTAGGCTTGCATACAGCAACAACAACACATACAACACAAAAACACTCGCATACTCAATTGACCTTGCGGTTATTACGGCTGTTAGTTTGTGTATCGTTTGTTTTTATTACAAATTTATCATATTCTTTCGGTTTTCACGGAGAATAGAAAAAAAAACTTATTTTGAAAATTGATTGGACTGCAATGTGCGTTCAATTGTGGGGAACTGCGACTGTATGGGTTTGATATCAAGTGTAAACGATCAAGTTATTATTATTATTCATTTTCGAAAAATGAAAAGACGAAGCCAAAGATCTGAATGTCTAAATATTTGTGTACTCTCTTTGGTAAATGACAGCAATTTTGAGAAAACAGAGTGCCTCCTCAACATTTTGTGAGATTTTAAATAAAAACCTTCAAGGAAAAAAATTTTCCAGATGGTGAAACTAAAGTAATAAAATTCAGTTTCCTATTACTTATTCCTGATGATGTTAACAAATTTTGACGAAATATTGAATAATAAAATAAAACTGAAATAATTTTATATAAAAACCAACTCCGAGCTTAATAAATAATTAAATATTAAATTCTTGGCCTCTTTTTAATTATTATTATATTCTGATATTTTTAAGCTTAAGGTCTCTTTATTTTAATTTTATTTCTTAATTTCAATATTTCGTCACTCCTTTGTGTGACTTTTTCAGGAAATTAAAATAAAATAATTAATTTCCTGAAGAAGTCACACAAAGGAGTGACGAAATATTGAAATTAAGAAATAAAATTGAAATAAAGAGACCTTAAGCTTAAAAATATCAGAATATAATAATAAATAATAAAATAAATTACCAATATAAAGGTGAAAAAGTTAATAGCAATAGTTATTATTATAAAAATAAAATATTTATACTTAATCCATATTAAAAAGATTTTTGTTTACAAAACAAAATATTCTTAGCTTTGACAGAAATGGACGATTAAGTGCATGCGTTTGCACCAGACCAGCAGTGGAAAATAGTCTCCCAAATATTATCCGTTTCGGATTATGAGCAACGTTTTTAGATCAGTAGATTAAATAGTTGAAACTAGTTTCACATTTCGAAAATTTTCCCCTTCAGTTGTAACACCAAATAAAAATTTATACACCAGGAAGTCAAATCTTGATAACATTAAAAAAAATATGGACAACAGTTAAGCCTAAAGGTCATCCCTGCAACTTCCCTTTAGTTTAGAATGCTAAAAATTTCAATTTTAAACTGCACACATTCGAATCGAGAACACGAATTGATCACTTCTGTATATAAATTCGAAGTACATACTTTAAAGTTTTCAAAAAAAAAACATTTTCGAATTTTTCGTTCACGATATCTTACGACAGCGTAAACCGATTTTGAACCGGTTCGACATGATTTTTAATTGCCAAGAATTGATTAGATTTTAGAATCGATCGTAACAGCCGTTTAAAAGCTTTTCTAAAATAACGCTCAGTTTTTTGATATTTCTCGAAATCTGGTCCAAAACGGTTCCAATTCACAGGAAATCTAAATTTGAAGGAATCCGTTGAAACCCGGCAAGTTTGATTGGTCTCGGTTCAGCCGTTCAAAAGTTATAAGCGGTCACATACACACACACAAACACAAACACACAAACACACACACACACACACATATATAGACAGTGACGGCTTCTCAGGAGTAGTCAGAATATCTTGCTAGAAACCCGCAACATAGAGATCTGGCGAAAACTCGATTGTTTCAAAACGGGGTAAAACCAGTAATTACCTACTTTTTCGAACGTTTTAAATTTTCTTAACGGGAAGTTAAAAATGCAAAATGCGCACACTTTTTTGTGGGTGCTGTTGGCTGAAGTAGTAGGACACGAGACTATGAAGCGGAGGCTCCTGAGTTCGAGCCCGCGCTGAGTCATGAAATATTGTGTTTTCAGTTCCGGCGGTCCTACTCCTAAAAAAATATATATATAGTCGGGGATTAAGTTCAGGATCCAACTATCGCATGTTTTCAAAAATCGCAAATCACTCTCCAATTAAGGGCAACTGTAGCCAATTATAGTTGGAAACCACTCCCGCAACCAACAAGATACAGATACTTTTCAAATTAACAAATTTCTTCTTCATACACACACTCAAACACACACACATATTTCAGAGGTTGCAAAACAGAACTATTGTGTACCAATAAATAAATTCTTGCAAGTTCTCTGGCATAAGAAGTGAGTTAAGGCAAGTTATGAAGTAAAGCTGGAAACGAATGTATATGTAGATTTTAGTCTTTGGGAATTCGCTTTACTTCAACACACACACACACACACACATTCACACAAGCACATTATTACAACTGCTATTATTTATTCATTCAGTAGCATTTAGAATGCTTTATGACAAGAATTACTTTACAAAAGAGAATTCAGATTATTTTAATAATTTGAATAAGCTTTCATATTAATTTCAATTTAATTCTTTACAGCAATTGCACAATTTCGTATAAGAAAATTTAAGTGTGTGTGTGAGTATGTGATGAAAAGGTTATAGGTATTTATTTAATAGCATTATTTTTCAATATGAATCTGAGCATTTTATTTTCCTTTCTTCAGATAAAATTTTAATTTGCTTATTGTTTTCTTTAATTACTAGAGAAGAAGGCCAACTACTAAAACGCGGCTTAAAAACAGATGAAAGCTGAATGTCAATTCAATTGGAAATGCAGTTTTAAAAATGTTGAACTGCAGCATAATTAGTTCATTATTTCGTTAGATAAATTGCAATGACAAGTGCAAAACGCTCACGTTTTTTTGCAACAAATAGACACACAAATAAATATGTTTGCGGATGTAACTCAAGTATGGGAATGCACTGCGCTGGCTGGCATGGAAACGGAGCGGATATAAAACAATGGGATTTGCGAATCTTCTCTAAAAATAATTTTATGTGTAAAGTGCTGAAATTAATAAAATGTTCAGTTAGAAAATAATATTAAAAGCAAGCAAAAAAACATTTTATTAATTACAAAATACTTTCACTATGAAATGAATTTAATAAAAAGCCATATTAAAGAAAAGCGGTCATGTATTTCAAATGACAACGAAAAAGTTACTTAATACGCGTGGCTTGAGCCCTGAAATAGCGGAAAGTAATTAATAATTCTAAATGTGTATTGATTGAAAACGAAAGCATTTGTAGACTTTTTTTTAAAAAGAAGCATAAGAAATTGCAAATACTTGCACTTGAATTTATTTTACGACTTTTTACGTGAGCATAAACCACATCCCATGTCTAACGTGTGCTGGTATTTATCATAAATTGTGTACTTGTTCACAAGAACAACATGCGCCAATTAAATTAAATATATTTTTATTACAAACGAAATCGTGATGAGAGGAAAGAATGATTTGCCATGGCATGACAATGTTTAAGTGTATGTGTGAAATAATATTTTATATTCCAGCACACACCACAGACTCTAATGGTTTTCTAACATGGATCTGTTCACATCTAAAAACGAGATTTTAATGACAACGTAGGCTGGAAAAATTCAATGAAACTGGAGC
The DNA here is from genome assembly GCA_951800035.1 of Linnaemya tessellans. Taxonomy (NCBI): domain Eukaryota; kingdom Metazoa; phylum Arthropoda; class Insecta; order Diptera; family Tachinidae; genus Linnaemya; species Linnaemya tessellans. Next base: position 1,829,109 of record OX637535.1, read on the forward strand.
TGCCCACTGTTATATTGTTTTACAGCTCGATTTCTTTACGGAATGGCCACAGTTTTTGAGAAAGAAAAGCAACGTTTGCGAAGGCCTTTTATGAGGACTGGCTTTATGAGGACAGTTGGGTTTTCATTGCTTTACTTGAAAACTTATTAGCGATTTATGAAATTAAGCGATATTTGGACCATGAAAGATGTGATCAAGTTTGTCAAGTGAATCGTTTCAGATATCCGACAAAGACACTTTCAAATTCATAACAAAATATATTTTTATAAATTCTAATTTCCGAAATGGTTGCAATAAAAAGTACTCGATTTAGAACTCTATTCTCCTGCTTTTTACAACATCAGTTTAATTTTAAATAAAAAAAATATTCGATAGATTTTAAGACATTTCATAACAGTTAAAAATAAAAATTGTTTTAATTTTTTTTTAATTATCTTGCTTTCAAATTTTCTTTGTACGGCCAATTCACATCTTTTAAATAAAGAAATAAAGGGTTTCCAAATACGTACTTGACAACTTTGAAAACTGTTACTTTCTTTTTTTCAGTAAACTCAGAAATTTCCGTTAAGATTAAAATATGGAGATAAAAATTATATATTCAAGCTGTTAAAAGTGCAACTATTTGAAAATAAAACTGTCACGCGATAAATGCGTGATGGACTTGGCTGAAAAGTGTTAACAGGCCACATGGCCCAGATTAAAATGTAGGGTACATTTTATGGGGTAAAAACAGCAAAAACTTTGTACTTTTTCTCTTCTTCATATGCATATCCAGAAATAAAAATTCAAAAGAACATGAGAAATATTCTAAGGAACAAGGAAAAATCAACGCAGCAGACCTCAATATTACTTTTTTTAGAAAGTCGCCATACTTTCATCTTCAATACTCATTGCACTTTCGTGTTTCTTACTTACTTCTTCTTTAGTAGGTGGCTCAGTTGAAGGTGATATTTTTATATGTACATATACATATAAAAATTTTATGAGAAAATAGTATGCGAGAACTGTATTAATGCTAAAACGATATTAACACACATTAAATTCCTGTGTTGCCGTTTTACTATTTTCTTTAAGGAGCCATTTTTCCGACTTTTTTCCATTTTACTCAAGTAAACCTTTTTTTGTTTGGTTTTATATGTCTATGTAAAGCTCAAGCAAATGCCCTAGTCATTAAGCCACATATTTTTTTGAATTCAGTCGCAATCGTTTCCCCTCTTTCGAGAGAGAGAGGTTGCAAAAATAGCATGTGATAATCGTAAACGTTTGCATGGAAAAACTATGAGCAAATCTTTCCATCGTTGTATCAAGCACATGGCAGCACTGCTTTTATCTGATCGGTTGTATTTCGAATGACAATGTGTCCAGTATTATTAAATTTAAAAATTATCTTCAACTAAATAGAATGCCTAAATTGTTTTCTTATAAATATTTTTTCATATTTAAACCATAAAACAGCTTTAAATAAAATTTATTTGTTTTTGTGTTCTGTAAAAACAATTGCCTACAAATAAATTTTATTTATTTTACGCTATTAAGTTCATAATTGATTTAGTGCCACTTCCATCGCAGCAAATAGTCAACAACATGAACTCATACAGCTTCACGGCTCATGGAAAAATAATAATAAAAAAATAAACAAATTGTGTTTAACAAACGCCAAAAGTTTTATAAGTTTATTCAAGTATAGTTGACCCTGATTCGCAACTTCATTGAACTAATTTAAATTAAAATATAATTTATAACTTGACGACTTTAATGACAACATGATAATGAGGGTTGCTAAAAGATTTTTATGCAATTAAAAAAAAACAACACTTATGAATTAGAAGGATTAAATTAAAGTTAAATTTATTGCAATTTGATATTATTTTGCCTTTAATTAAAATTTGTTAATGCTTATGCAAAAATATAGACGTCAAAACTTAAAACTTGAATTAAATGACTAAATTGGCAGTGAGACTGAAAATAGCATTTGAAATGAATTTAAATAGAAAACAGACAAGTTTACCTTCAACTTGTTATTTATTTTTTAGAAGAATTGCAAAAAATAGTATCTGTTGAAATATAAAAAGTAAGATACATGCATGCCAGCAGAAAAAAAAGGATTTGTTTTCGATTTGCACAGTTTGTGGGATTGAGTGCACTGTATTGCGACAGTGAATAAATTCTTCTTAACGATGTAGGGCAGGTTGTGGGCACGTCAGTTGAGAAAATGATGTAAAAGCTGAGTTACAAATGAAAGAAAATCAAGTGCAAAAATGACCAATTGGATGGTCAAACACATTTGATGTGATAGATGGAAATAGTTCGATTTCTAAATTTAAATGTGTTGTTTAGCTTCATATGGAATCAGACATCTATTGTATACCGAAAATTCGGGTTGCTTTTGAATTGTTATACTTGATGTCGCGGTGCTTTCATCAGGAACTTAATTCGCCTGGGGGCAAACAGTTTTTAGAAATTGTTTAAAGAGTACCACTTTTCGGGGTGATTTCTAGCTAAATACTTAAAAAAGCTTGAGAAAACTGACGAAATATTTGGAGAATTTTTTTGCATATGGAGTTGGTAACAGTAAATACGTACAAAATACTACAGGTATTTGAAAAAGCATTTGCTTAACTTTTCAGCACATTTCGGATATGCCAAATGGAGTCTGTAGGAACAAATTTGCTAAAAAGTGCAAAAAAAGATTACAAAATCGGGAATAAAATCAAGTATTCATTAAAAATTACTGAAGCCGAAAAGTGAAGAGACAATGGCGATAAATTACGAAAATTTATTAAAATCGTGAACAAAACCAAACATTCATTAAAATTGCTTAAACTGTAGAAAATAGTACAGAGAATTTTTAGCAGCGGAAAATGAAAGAAAACACTTAATTTACACTTTTATTACATAATCAGAAATATCGCAGAAATATTGCTGTCGTTATGATCCGCAGCCATTTTGTAGTGTGATTTGGTGATAGATGACACATACATTGCCGAAACCGGTCTGGTTACTAAACTAAACTAAACCAAAGTAACTTCAGAACATTCGACAAGAAAAGCTGAAAATGTTCTCATTAAAATTTATACCAGATGTTTTCTTCTTGCCCGAAAATTTGAACACACAGCTGGAAATCATATTTGTAAACAACTGCCTGCCACCAAATCCAGCTCGTTTTGAATAAAAAAAGAGCGTCCCAAAAAGTAGCATGAAAAGGAAACATTTTTAATTTTCATTCAAGGCAACACGCCTGTAAGGAATTGTACGCCTATCGCAATACCCCTTATTTTGAAATGCCAGTTAGGGCCTTTCCACATGTATGTATGTTTTTATGTATTCAAATGTGTATGTATGTAAATATGTAAATATAAAACATTCTGGTGAAATATCATAGGAATGGACATAATGTTTAATCTCTAGAAAATAATAGGTCACTACTTACTTACGATACATTCCAAAGCTGATACACACACACACGGGCATCCATACACTAATGGATGCAAATGCTGCATGCAACACAGGGAGACAGACAATTGGCAACAACAATCATCCAACTAACCAACCGAACATAAGAATAATAGTAAAAGTAATTTATGCAAAACTCTTGTCCCAAAAAATGTTTTCTACATGGAGTTTTAGGTCAGTGTATGTTTTCGTTTTCCACTACTTTTTTTATTTGTTAAAACGATTGAATAGGTATAAAGAAATAAACAACTTATAGGTATTCAGTTAAAAAAGAAACGTTTTATGTTTTATTCATAGCAAAACAAAAACGGATAGGAACAAACGTACATAAGTGTGATAACAAAAAAATAAATAAATGCAAAACTTAACAACTGAATAAATCGGTAGACGAAGAATATAGAAGTAAAAACGTTTAATAGGTATTGAGTAGGTATAAATTCAATTTCTACTGACCTGTTATTTTTGAAATTTGTTGTTGCTGCTGTTGTTTTAGTTCCTGTCTGTTTCTTCTTTTTATTTTGCTTGTTTTTGTTTTTTTCTCTCTTCTTTATAGGTCTGTTGTCGCGTGAATGACACTTTGCACTTTGCTTTATTGTTGCTGTTTAGTTAGTGGTGTAGTTGTTGTTAAATCATACACAAAATGCACAATGACACTAAAGCAACAAAAACAACGACAACATGAACACACTTTTATACATAAAAAAAAAATCAACAACAAAAGGAACGAACTCATGTATGACAATGCAAATGAAAAATAAACGTAAAAAAGAAAAATCTTGAAAAGCAACACAATAAAAATTATGAAAAATGCAATGCAGGCCCAACTAAAGATATTTTAAATAAAATTTTCCACTTCACTAAAAACATTTGCTGCTGCCGTATTTTGAACTTCATTCACTTACTTTTTACTGTTTTTGAATTTATGTTATAATATTTATGTAGGCATTATTTATTACACACTTTATTATTTCATTTTTTACAACTCGGCATGTTTCATAATTATTTTTAGGAATTACCTCTTTAAACAACCATCAAACGAAATGAAAAACTTACACAAAAACAACTAAACTATAAAAGTATTATGAAAAATAAATTTAAAACTATAAAAAAAGTCAAAATGATGACTCGTTTTTACGGATTCTTCTTTTACCAACGACGTTTACTATTAAAAACAAGATACGAGTGCGACGGCCGTCAAACGTTTACGTTAGCGCGACCGAATTGTTTTTATTATAAACTTGCATGCGTTTGATTAAGTTACTGTATGTATGAATAATATGTGGGCATGTGAGCATCGGTTTGTGTGACTGTTGTGTAGAAGCATTTATTATTTTGTTTCATAGCGGTTTTTATTAAACCACTTTTTTATTACTACACAACGCTTTTATTGTGCTCAGTTTAATTATTTTTATTTATGACATCGCAGCACTTCCACTTTTCCCATTACTTCCTCAAAAGAATATGAAAATATTTCCATCATTATTTAATCTGTGTTAATGATTTTTTTAGTTCTTTAATTCCTTTTAAGCGCTCCGTTGGCTTATTATTCATACGTCTTAACAACACTGCACAGCACAACTAAATAAAATCACAAATTTCAAAGTGAATTTCTAGTTGGTCTGGAGTATGTTCAGTGTGGAGTATTTAGCTAGTTGCTCTTTCCTTCTCATTTATCAAAATAACAATGATGCCAGATGCAGTTTACTTAAGCCGTAAAATCCAATATAAACTCATGTAGGATATGTGTGAATTGTCAACGTACGAAATCGACGAAGCCCTGAAAATTGGTATTATTATGATAAACAGAAATTGGATAGAATTATCTCTGGTGCCACACTGCTACTCAAAAATAGTGTAGCTCTTAACTGATGGAAGTGTATTATTATGTAAAAAATATTTATTAATGCATTAAGAAAAAATTTTTTGGATATATCATTAAGCTGCTTGGATAATTGAAAATAATTAGAGTTAAGAAAAGGTGCAACCTTATAGATATTACAAACATTCCGTAAACAAAGACACAGCGCAATATATCAATCTTCTATTTTAAGGTATAAACTAATTTTATCGGATTAAGCTTCATAATGCCTGGCATACATATGATGGTTCATGCCGTTAATTCAAATACTGATACGGAACACAGTGGCAGCACCCTTCAAATACCAAATGACTGTACAAATAATATAGCCATAACTGTATAAAATGACATTCCCATACTGTCATTTTGGAGTGTTTATTTTGTTCAGTTCATCAAAAGCTTATCAAAAATACAAGAATATTCTAAGGAAAATCCTCATATACACATTCATATGGATGTGGGGTCAAATGTGAAGGAAAAAGGCCACAAAGAAAATAACAACTGAAAGAATACGATTGAAGGCATTCCTTTAACAATAAAAAAAGAGTATTAGATTGCTTAGGAGCATATACAATTTAATTGTATTAGATTTTTATACAAATAGTAAATATTATCCTGAAAAAGTGCAATGGCACAGCAGGGTTTTGTTAATGAGGTAAGAAATGAAATCATTTGAATTATTTATGTATGTATACAAAAAAATGTTTGTGACGAAAATATTTTTCATAGATTAAACGAAATGTACATGAAAAATTTGCTGAATTAAAATCGGCCGTAATGATGCGTGAAAAGTTGTTGCTAAGGCAACTGGAAGTCATAAATACCACAAGAAAACAACAATTACAGTCTGGAAAACTAGAGAGCGACATCGATACTGGCATAGAATTTTTATGCGACAATGAAAACGAGCTGCTGGCAGCCATACGGAATTTCGGACGTTACCAATTGACCAATTTAAATTTGGCACTGCAAGATGTGTATTTAAAAAATGAAGACTACATTAAACCCTCCGATGACCATGAAACAATGTTTAAGGGTCTAAATAAAAGTGGCGAGCAGGCTGAATTGGAAGGTGACGAAGAGGGGAAGGAAAGTATTGTAGTTGACTTTTCACATCACAGAAGTCTTATGGAGCACAATGCCAAGCGTATGAACGAAAGCATTATCAATATAACATTAAAGGAAGCTAAAGAGCTAATAAGACAGGCTAAGCTTAAAAGGGAACATCCTGTGCCTCCTCTTAATTTAGAAGAACTAGATGACGAAGTAGAGTCTTCTATTGCTGACGTAGTGTCAAGTTTGGAGCAAAGTTCTTTGGATCACTCGGAACTGTTTTCAAATGACAAGTATTCTCAAACCCAGCAAGAGTCAACGAAACAAAAACGATTCAAACCAAAAATTACAATTAACAATTGCAACGGCACCATTAATTTAAGAAATATTGCTTCTTTAACCATTAACTGCACCGCGGAAGACAAAGTGGAGGCACAAATTCCTGTTCGCTATCCCAACCAGGTAGATGAGGACGAAGATGAAGAGGCATCGTCTTCAAAAAGCAAATTTAAATCAAAGTCGGCGCAAAAATGTAGATCCATGGTTGAATCTGTGGTGTCTTCTAGTTCAAATACTGAGTGCACATCACCTACTTCCACAAGTAACTCCAACTCGCCTAATTGCTTATCTAACTATTCCAGCAACAACAGCTCACGCTCCCAATCCACGAAAAAACCGAAATTCAAAAATTCCAACACTAAAACAGAAAAGTTTCAGAACGTTTGCAATGAAACTGCTAAGAATACAAACAAATGCGATTCTCACAACGATGTCATCGAATCATCCACCTCATCCATGACTAATGAAGTGACTTGTGACTTTTACAATCGCCTATTAGATGAAATTAAAAAATCAATTAATCAACAGCAGAGAACTCGATCCAAATGCACTTTCAGCAACGCCAACACACAATCGACACAACAAAATACAGACCCCTCTACTAGTGTTAGCGATTATATAGGAGGACATCCCCAAGGCGGACGCTTCGTTTTGAAAAACTTTGAAAATTTGAAGATAATATTAGAAGCCCATACCAGCGGGGATGAAGAATCATTCCACCCCGTTCAAATAGAACAGTGGCTGGCTGAAATAATATCGGACACTGACTTGGAACCCATGCAAAATACTGACATTTTAGAACATTCCAAAATACATAATAAAGAAACGCAGGAAACTTAAAGGCATCTTCGAGGATAGAACCGCACAACAAGCATTTAAATTATATTTTTACTTAGCAATGTTTTGTTGTTTCAAGAGTAATGTAAAGTGCAAAATATTAATGTTTTCCCCTCGATATTCTTCTTAAGTTGCGATTCCATTCAAACAAATTTTAACATTGAGTTGAGTGGAAACATTTATAATAATTCGTACATATTTGCGTTTTCAACTCCGAATTCACAATATGCGTATATGAGAAGTTTAAAGATTAAGCACGATGTTAGTTGTCTGACAGTTTTGTAGTATTTTTGAAAAGTCTTTGCACGTAAAAATTGTTTGTTGTATTTACATAAGTCCATAAAATAATGCATCACATTTTAAACAAAACACTTATTTTGCATGTTCAAATTACATATTTAACTTTTAAGGTCTATAAATTATTTAGGGACGCATACAAAATTGTAAAACAAATTTCATTATTGTACTTAAATTTCACTAATATTTGTACAAAAGTTACCATTAATAAAATGACAAAAACTTAACTTTTAATCAGCACGAAATTTTTACATTTGATTATAAAATGTGACTGCTAATTAGTCTGATGTCTGCTTCATTTTAGAAATGTATGTATGTGAAGGGTTTCATTTCAACGTAATTTATTGTTTTAATTTTTTTTGAGGTATAAAATAAATTAGAAAATTTTTAGAATAACACAGATATCAAGCTCTACTTGCGGTACGCACTGTATCAATTACTAAGTCTCTTTTTTCATTATTGAAGCAATAACGAAATTTTTTTCAATAAAATTTGTTAGTTTGGAAATCATTAATATTTAGTAAGCGGTCCCACGGTGCAGTATAATTTTAGAAAACAAATGCTAATGAAGTTCACGAGCAAAAACTGTTTTAGGAATTAAAAAACAATTTGGATTTTTAAAATACATACGAATGCAATCAAACTTGTGTGGTATGTATGTACACACATACATATGCATATGCATAACTTTGATATTTCTAAAGTGCGATAAAATTTCTAATTAAAGAGAAGATAAAGAATTTAATTTGTTTCCATTTTTGCAGTATTACCGAATACAAACTGGTCATCATGAGTAACTTTGCACTAACATCCACGTAGATACATGTAAATTTATTTAGTTGCCCGGTGTACTTGTTGATACGCGTAAGTGTTTAAATGAGGGCTTTCATTTTTTGATTTCAATTCAGTCTGCAGCTACTAACAGTGACATGCGATTTAATGTATATAAATTATTTTAATTAAAAAAAAGCAGATGACGCAATATCAGGTGCTTAATAAACAAACTTTTTCAAAGTACTAATTTTTAACGAGACTGGTTTTCATACAATTTTGGTATTTGGTAGTAACCGCACTTTAAACGCAATTAAATTAGTTGAAAAAAAAATTGTTTAGATTAGATGAGTAGGATTTCATATACAAAAACCAATTTTAATTATGCTAAAGATCTGTGTTTTTATGTACAGACCTCAAAGGAAATTTTTTAAAGAAATGTGCAAATTAATTTATTAATCATTAGCACGACCCCGTTTTTTCCTTTAACCAACCATTATTTCTCTTCCTCCAATATATCCAATATTTTAGGAGTAAAGTAGGTGATTATGCAATCGGCACCAGCGCGTCGAAAACTTTTCATTGACTCCATTATTGCCTGTTTCAAGTCAAAAGCGCCATGCTCGGCGGCATAGTATAACATAGCATATTCTCCCGAAACTTGGTAAACATACAACGGATGATTGGGATAAGTGTCTTTAGTTTGGCGCACTAAGTCTAAATAAGGCATTCCTGGTTTAACCATTAGCATATCTGCTCCCTCAACGACGTCACGTTGTACGGCTCGCATAGCCAGACCTCTCGATCCGCTCGGAAGTTGATAGCATCTGCGATCGCCAAAAGCAGGAGCTGATTGGGCTGCGTCTCTAAAGGGCCCATAAAAGTTGGAAGCGAATTTAGCAGCGTAAGAAAGCAAAGAAACACGATTTTCCATGTTGTTGGCAATTAAGGCATCTTTAATAGCTTTTATTCTATTGTCCATCATGTCGGAAGGAGCCACAATATGGGCTCCTGCATTTCCATATGCTACTGCAATTTCCGCCAAACGTTTAATACTTTCGCCGTTTTTTAAACGCCCCTCTTCTAATATTCCACAGTGTCCATGGGACGTGTAGGGACACAGACATACGTCACAAGCTATCAACAAATTGGGAAACCACTGCGAAAGTAAAGGCAGTGCTTTTACAACCGGATTTTGCTTGGAATCTGCGTGTGTGGCACGTTCATCTTTCATAGCGCTGTCAACAATGCCAAAAAGCAAAATTGAACGTAACCCCTTGGCAATCAAAGGTTTTAAATGATCTCTCAATATATTTACTCCCATTCTAGCTTGTCCGGGCATACTGGCAATGGGTTGAAAGCTGTTGTCATCGCACACCAAAAAAACCGGATACATTAAATTGTGTGCCGTTATTTCACAACCGGACTCTTGCAGCAAGCGCAAAGTAGGATGATGTATACCACTGTGTAGTTTATCCATTTCTAGATATGAAGTGATTCAACAACTTGTATTGTACGTCTGTTTATTTCAGATTTTGAATATTGATTAAGTAATAAACACTAGGTTTCACTTGCTTCTAATATTTGTTGTTGCTGTACGTATTTTTTTGGGAATTCTTAATTTGCTATTGTCACCGTTGTACTTTCTTACTTTTTTTGTATTGTGCAACTACTGCTTCTCAGTTCCTTCCCGAGCAGAGTTTATTTCTTGAATGAGTTTCTGCTGCCCGCTACAGTATTTGCGTTAAATCTATTAAATAAAAACATATTTTGAGTAAAACCCAAACTTCCTTCTCACCATTACCTTGATTCGCGCTACATATTTGTTTTTCCATGGTTTTTAAGAAATCGAATAAATATTAAACGATTTCTCTTTTGAGTATGTAAATAGACTTGTGTTAATGGGGCTTTTACTTCACCATGTGGTGAACTACAAATATTAGAACACAGTGCTGTCAGACCTTTCTTGAACTAGTCTTCCCAGGGGATTATACAAATCTCCTAAACTGTTTATATATATTGGATAATTTACAATTTTACTTATGTGTGCATAAAAATGCATATATAGATTTTATAATAAATTATTTTGTGTTGTTTGTATAGGTTCCATGTCATATTATTCATATATTTAATCAATGATAGGAAACTCCCAAAAATGGCAGTAATCGCCCCAATTTATGAATGGACGGATTGGGGATTGATTTGTTTTAAAATTTATTAATTAATTATAAGATTCAAAAGAATTATCTCATGAAAATGCATAATGCACAAAACTTAGGAATGACCATATGCCTGTATTTCATCATTATAATGTTAGCAAAAAACTGTCTGATAACATTATAAGCTTTAATTTTAAATGTTCATGATAATTATGTAACACTAATATATTTCACTTTATGTGCAAAACTATTACATATTAAAGTATAATTAATGTGAAATTGTAAATGACTAAAGATGAAAGAAATCTGTATCTCTCTCGGGCAGTTGTATCAAAACGGAATCTATTTCGAATATGTCTAAATAGTCGGTCTTGTGGTATTTTTATACAAACTATGGGCATGTTTTTGTAAATAAAATATTCGGTTGAGATTTTATACTGAAACAAAAAACAGACAATATAAAATTTAAGAAAATATTTATAATCCACGAAAATTTATCAATAAATATTTTTTTGAAAAGCAAGTTCACAAATTTTTAAAGGGTTTTGTTTTTGGAATACTTTATAAAATGTATCCAGAGTGAAAATAGATATATTTTAAAGGCTTTATTCGTGAAAACTATTTCATGCTTAATTAATTCTTATGTGACAAATTTTGTGTAGCAATTTTTTACAAAAAAAAAATATATATATATATATATATATATATATTTGCCAAGTTCTGCAACATCGGAAAAGAAAACGAAAACTTTACTTTTTGCGTACGACTATTTTATTGTATTCTTATATATTGTTTCACATTTAATCATGACTTCAAAGCCATTACAACACAGTAAATTTAAAATTTAAATTTTGTATTCTATTTTATTATATAACAGGGAAAACAAAGGAAAACTGATAATAAATAATATGATGAATAAATACGAGCAGCTATTGTGTCTAAATACTTTTAATAAAAACTCAAATACAAACTAACTAATTGCATTGCAACGAAAAAACTATATCTAATTTGTAAGAACTCATTTTTCGTTAAATATTTAAAAAGTTTTTCAGCTTTTAACAAAAGGAACTAAAACCTAAAAAAATATACTGATCTGTTTTTCGTCGAAACATTAATGTGTGCTTAAGTTAACTAAATGCTAACCTAATATTATTAAATGTTAGTCTTAAATATTTGGTATAAATCTTTTTATGAATGAAATAAAGTTCATTATGAATACAAAAAGAATAAGAGGTGGCATATTAATATATCCGAATAAAGTGTGACTAAGACACCAAAGTGTGATACAGAAAATGTCTATTGGAAGTTTTATGGATATTCAAAAGACATACGAGTTCTTCTGAAAAGCTCTTAAGGTAGATGACATGTTTAGATGTAAGGGAAGCTTTTTTGTCTATTGGTAAGTAATATTGTTGTTGATGTAAATTAAGTCGCCGCTGCATGTTTGCGATTGTTGTTATACCATCATCTCGTCAAGCCAAAGATACTTGGTAGAAAAGCCATTCTTCCATAAACGAGGGCACAAACGCTTTCGAAGTTGTAAACTTAACCTTCGGTTTTAATAGAGCCAATTGCTCCTCAAACAATTCCAAAGACTCCAAACAGCTGCTGCCATTGCCATGGGTCAAATATTTACCATCTGGTTTAAGTATTTTAAACGAATGTTCTAAAATTGTGCGTATGAAATCCCAGCATTCACCAATAGGAGCTCCTGATATGGGTATATCGGTTAAATCACCAAATACATAGTCAAATTTGCGACCCTCGGCAATAAATTTTTTCATATACTCAACGCAATCTCCCACAATAATTTCGTAGTTGTCACCCTTGCGCTTCTCCAACACATCGCCGCAAATACTGTTTAAGTACTGGTTGCATGCTTGCATCACCAACTCATCAATTTCAAGCATAACGACGAATTTAGGCTTCTCCTTGAGCAGCTCGTAAAGAAGTGCACCGTCGCCACCACCTAAAATACAAATCTCTTTGCCTTCGTAATCTTCGATCCCACGACCCATAAGGGTTTCAGTATAAATCAAATCGGATTCAGCGATGTCTGCATAATAAACAAAGGGAAAAAGTAAAACATATATTTTTAAACTATATAGAATATCAGTGAAACGAGTTAGAAAAGAAATAACTTAAAAAAAAACTAAACTTTAATGTTTTATTGACATTTTACTTAAATTTTGCTGCCTGCTCAACGATGTCGCATGTTATCTCCCAATTGTGCAAATAACATTCTCAACAAAAACAAATTTTAGAAATTATTTCCGTTTTGTGTGATCGAATGAGATTGAGAGATTTTTTTAGTGGGAGATTTTTTATTTATTTCTTAGATATTTTTCGAATACAATTATGATGAACCTTAGCGCCAAATTACCGCAAGTGTCAACAGTTAAATGATTGCACTTTGACATAAGCTAACGATCTAATTCTATAGCCTTTATTTTAAATGCTAACGTCAATTGTCTACTCTGTGCTGTAACTATTTGCCTTTGTTAACGTCAAGATATTATCCTTTTTCGTCAGCGGCTATGTAGCAAAAATTAGCCCTCGAAGTAAAAACGTTTAAATGGGTGCTGTTGGCTGAAGTAGTAGAACACGAGATTATGAAGCGGAGGGTCCTGAGTTCAACCCCGCGCTGAGTCATGAAATATTGTTTTAAATTCTTCTGATCACCATTAGTGCATGGTTGTGTTAGTTGTTTCCAGCCTATTTCAATGATGAAGGCATAGTCAATGGTCACTGAACATAATTGGCAACGACTAACACTATCATGTACTCAAAAGCAGTGACAGCACCCTCCTTGTATCGGTCCATTAGCCGTTAAAAAAAAGGTTGAAAAAAAAACTACAAAAAATTCATCTCATCTTTTATCTGTCCCCTCAATACTATCCCCTCCTTTATACTCCCGGCGCAATGCACTGAGTGCTGGTCCAAGATAAAAAAATAAATTGTCAGTCTACAAAAAATGTTCGTTGTTCATCTGTTGTTTCAATACTATCACATCCCTTCTAGTTCCTTAAGCGCTGGTCTTACAAAAAAAAAATTAATAAATATATAATAAAAAAAACACTTGCGTAATCGTTGTTAACAACAAATGACTCCTCCTATGAAGTGAGTGACCGAGGACTAAGTGTCCTATATTTTATATTATCTTGACGTTGACTTTGAAAGGGGAATATATGAACATAAATTGATATAAAGTAAAGGATTCAATAATTTCTATATGAAATATGTTATTTCTTGTATGCACAATGACATATAATGATGTACAAATGTATGTACATATGTATGTGTTTTACATTAAACTTACTTTGCAACTCATCCAATATCAACATGTTACCCAATGTTTTCGAGTGTAGTATTTGTATTTTCTGGAATGGCGAACGAGCCTCAAATATAAGGCCATCAATGTCGTATTCAATTATACGCTCATCTATAAAAACAGAAACGTGTTAATGTATAAAAAAACGGTATGAAATATTTTTATTTTTATTTAATTTAATTTGCCAGTAGATTATATTATGTATAAATGAATTTAGTATAAATGCATGGATGTAATGACGGATTACAATGTTACATTGAGAATGCAAGGAAAAGGTGCGCAATAACGTTTTTATGAACATTGTGTTTCGTTAAAATAATAGTTTTTTACCCAAGCACTTTGTTAAGAATTACACTTACGTACACATAACCTGATAATTTAAAACACTTAAGGGTATGATATTATAAAAAGCAACAACAACAAATTTTAAGGATATAAAAGCTTTTCCAATGTGCATGCATGTTATAAAAAGACAAGTGCAAATAATAAAACGAAATGCAGTGGGCGAATAGAATGGGGTTTGTTATAAAATATTTGATATTAACAACTGAAAGGAAAATATGTTTCTATATTTGAGCAAACGTTCTGTTCTTAGCTGAGATTTAGTAAACATTTGCGATTTTCTATAATGGAAATTGTTTGAGGAGGCTATAAAGTATTCTAGTATCTTTTTTCCATTGTTTGCGAGTACAGACTGCAAATTTAATGCAACAGTCTCAAAAAACCAAACCATTCAGAAGAATACTTGTTTCTAAATGCGATCTCTATAATAAGTAAAAAGAGTTATATGAGAACTTATGATAACCAACCTTAGACCAGCTAAAATATGTACGCATATTGCCTTTAAATTTAGATGTAGCGAAGTCCTGATACTAATTTTTACTAGATATGGAGCAAAAGTGTGACAGCGCAACGAAAGTTTTAAGGGGCTGATAAAATAAAGCAGTTTTATCAATATTCGAAGTAAAGGCTGTAATCGATAATATGGCTGCCGATTAAAATCGAAAGTTCAAGCGATGCAGAATGTTGTAATTTGAAATTTTAGAATAAAAACTGTTTGCTAGTTTTATGTAGTTTTCAGGGCGGAAGCTATTTTTTATATTAAAAAATACGTTTATTAAGGGGGAGAAAAATATAGCGGAAAAGCTTAATTAAAACTTAGCGGAAAGTTCAGTGTGTAATTTGTTCGAATCGCCAGAAGCAAGAACAAAAATTTAGGTTTTTTCTCCATATCGAATTATAGAGCTAAAGTAATATAAAATGCTATTTGATATGTTAGTTAAAGCATGTGCAAATATGATTATAAATTTAAAAAAACCTTCAGCTATAGCTTTTACAACTTAATGAAATCTACAGAAAAATTCCGATTGTCAAAGATTGATAAATCGCAACTTATTTTTAAAGTTCTTCAGTCGCCGATTACAATTAATGAGTAAATAATTTTCGAATTTCCTTTTACTTGAAATTAACAAAAATCGGTCTGCCACCGTGCTGTTAGTCAATCTTTGACCAACATATTAAAATAAAAATATGATTCAAGTCTATAATATTTGCTTTCTGAAAAAGTTAGTTTTAATATATTACATGCAATTGGACAATTCAAAAGCGAAGTGGCATATTGTACTATCATGTAATTTAATATCACTTAATACTTTGAACATCTTGAGTGTCAAGATGGTTTAAAATTTTGTGTTATTGAAACTTGGCACAAAATGGATATCGATTTGTTTTATCAAGTTTAATTTCCTACTTTGATTTGTGAAGCCAAAATGTCTGATTATATGCTGTATTATACAACAACATAATTGTTGAATCAATATTTTTGTATTGTGTTTGACAGTTTGGAATCAATCTTTCAAAGACAATATAAAACGAATACTAGAACAATTGTTTATCCAAGTTATTATAACTATAAGGCCAACATTCGTGTGCAAATGATTAATTCTTTTGTAAATTAAATATTAACCAAATAAATACTCGTAAACCTTATGGATGATGTATTCAAAACGTTACAATTCAAATTTTTTCTAAACATAAGCAAACATGAAAGCGACAAATAATATATAAAAAAGTTGCTTCCACCTATTGCCTGACTTGTTGCATAGCCCTTAGTAGTCATAATTGTCCTCAACTTAAATTTAATGCATGCATAACAGAACATGATATGCAAAATATGACTTGCTTTGAATTGCCCAAATACAGTTGTTAACATAATTGAACAGAACGGTTTCACAATACAGTTAAAATGCACAAGTTATGTGTATATGTATATATTTTAAGATAAATATATGTAAATAAACAAACGAAAGAAGGAATAATTAAATGTTTTTATTACCTGCAGATGGAAAATATCTAGCAACATCACCACGTTTCAAAGTGGGCAATACTTGTCCAGAAATTACTTTCAATTTCTTGGCAATGTTATTTTCAAGACGTTTTGACGACTAGTATTTTGATTTTTGTTTGACAATTTAAACAAATATCAATCATTCAATCAAATATCAATAATTGGTGGTGGTGGTGGTGGTCGTGGCGGTGGTTTAAGTGGTAACATGATTTTAATATATTGTGAACAACAGCGATTATAATATAGAAGAGATAAATTTTGATATGAAATAAAATTAAATAAAATATTGTGTTAAAAACGATTAAAGAGAATCTTTACAGATTTTTGTTTTGTTTTTTTTATCAAAATTAAACCATTTTTTGTTTAAATTGATAGTTTAAATATAAAATGATTTTAAAGAGTGGAATGTTTGTATGTTTGTATTCAAATGCAAAGCATGCATTATAATGAACAAAAAGCTAAAAATATAAATATAATTAACGAATCTAAGATTGAAGAACTATCATTTTTGTTACAAAGGATCTTTTTATCATATTTAACTCCAATTTAATTTGAGTTTCATTTCAGCTTTGAATGTACCAACTACAAACACGAGTCCAATAGAAAGGGGAGAAATACAATTGGAGAACTTAAATTTAAATGGATTTACTTAAAAGAAAAAGAAGAAACTGGCAATATATTCAGTAAAAATATATTTTAACAAAACTATAAACAATTTAATGACATTTTTGTGGAACAATATGGTTTGTTACCAATTAAATGGCATGTATTGTATATTATCTCAGTATAAAATATTTAGCGGGTTTTTGATATTTTTTTC
Source organism: Linnaemya tessellans (assembly GCA_951800035.1). Classification (NCBI taxonomy): domain Eukaryota; kingdom Metazoa; phylum Arthropoda; class Insecta; order Diptera; family Tachinidae; genus Linnaemya; species Linnaemya tessellans. The sequence goes on from OX637535.1 coordinate 1,846,374, forward strand.
AAAATGATTTTATGAACGAACATTTGAGCAGGATGACGTTTGCTGTGGTTTCAGTTAAAAAAAGAAATTTTTATAATGCTAACCTGAACTTGTCATGTAAATGTCAATATATCCACCACGTTTTATGGGCGGCAAATATTTGGAACGAACTGAATTTAATTTTTGTTGCAGTATCAATTCCAATGCTCGCATGGTCTGCAATAGTACAGTATTTTGACACACACTTATCATCAACATCATAATTATTAAATAAACAAAATTAACTTGATCTTAAAACTGAATAAATTAATATACAGACGTATGTATAAAATAAACAAAGAGAAATTGCAAACAAAGCAATGAGTGAACATGATGCAGGATTTTTAATTTCTATATTTTCAGTATAATGAGCATAACTTCAACGTTTGTAATAAAGGAAAAAAAGACGAAAAAAATATTTTTATATGTATAATTTTATCGCATTCATGCGACCATCAGCAGAAGTAAAAATCGTTCTCAAAACGTAAATGCTATTTTCGTTATTAGAATTGTATTTATGACTTATTTTTTCCTTTTAATTCAAGTCAAAAAATCCTATTAGGTTCTCGTTTTGATTACAGCACAAAATAAATGTTTTCATATTAAATAGCTACATATATTTGGTGCCATTTGCAATGTGTTAGTAGATTGTTAAGGTGGAACACATTTGGCAAATATTCATATTTATTGAAACATATCGTACGCTGAATCATAAACGGTCGCAAGTCAAGATTTCTTTGTCATATCTTACATTATTAATAATTCCAAATGTGAAAGAAACTGAAAAGTTGTCAGTTTTTGTAAATAAACAAACGAAAAATTTAATATTGCAAAGTTTTTCATACAAAGAAACATTATACATAGTTATAACGAACGAATTCTGACCAAAAAAGCCCCTATATAGCGAAATATTTTTTCAAATTCCTCAATATAATGAAATAAAATACATATATGTATATCCTAAATGTTAAAGTCCCGTTATAAAAACAGCAAAGTCTAACCGTCAAGTTCATAAAAAAATATTTCATGCTTATAAACTTCTTATTTGACAAGTTTCGTATAGACATATGCCAAATAACGATATAATAAGCATCAAATATTTTTTATGAATTACTACACCTTAAATGTATTTACAAAAGCCTCTATACAACGAAGTAAGAATAAAATTACAGCAATATGTTTTATTTCTTATTTTCCTCATTAAATACAAGCTTTTATTAGAATTCTCATGTTAAATAGAATTTCAATAAAGAAAACTCTAGTTAAATCGAATTTTTTTTAGTATTTCTTCAAATTTCGTTACATGGAGGCTTTCCCGATTACATTTATAGCGAAGCAATGTCTATAAAGAGGTATTTTCGGATCCCCTTGGAATTCGTTATATCGAAGTTTCACTGAACTTTATTTTTAAATTAAAACTGTTTATGATTTCGTGTGCGATATTTCAAAAAGAAATTATTTTTAATTAAAACCGAAATTATTTTATTAGTTTGCTATATAATAAATAGGGAATAATATACATATCACATGAAGGTATGTGCTTATGATTTAACAAAGAAACTTTTAGTTTTCTCTCAAGGTCGACCAAAAATATGTTTTGGGTTGATGTTATTTCGTTGACAAAATTTTAATATGCAAAAACTTTCACATATTTTCGTATATATAGAAACAAAAATTTCGCGTTATATGATACGTAATTTTGCAAAGAATTAGGAACAAATAACAAAAGTTAAGATGCTGTTTTCAAAACAGGACTTGGATTTTTCTTTTTATAAAAGCACCCGCTCTTTGGTGGCTTTATTAATATCTTGCTATTATTTTCAATTCGGTAGATTCCTGAATTCGTCACCATACATATTTAATTATTGTCAATAAATTGATTATAAAAAGCGGCAGGTATCTTTGTTTTATATTCATCCATATCATCTTAGGAATCTTGCACGTTTTTCGATAATACAGATACAAAAATGATTATATGTATACTATTTCCTCATATGTATTTCTAATTTTGCTCTCATGACACTGCCCAAGTATTAAAATTTACTAGAAATAAATTATTTACATTGATGGGGAGACAGAAAAAAGGTAAACAATTTTAAAGCACATGTCTTTTTACTTAATGAAAAATAAAGAAACACAAATAAAATCAGTGACCGGCAAGTGAAAAGAAAACAGACGAAAACACGAAAATGCAAAAATCCAACACACCACCTAGAGCAACAAAAACAATAGATAATATAATACTCCCCAGTTAAAGGCAAATAACGCAATGGTGTAAATTCGTTGAAAGCCCCCATGTGCAAACTGTATGTAATGGTTTAATAGTGTCTTAACAATAATGAACTTGGCACTCTATGGAGGACTATGAAATCCCAGTTAAGTACACCACAAATTCTCCTACCCCGCGCCCAGCAAGAGCAAGGAAAATTGCAAGGTTAAACCAACTCAATGGTATGGGGAAAATTGTCAGACAAACACAAGAAAAAAAAAAAGAAAAATCAATTTCTGATAATGGAAACTTGAATTAAATACATACATACTTTCTTATACACATTATAATAAATAAAAATAAATTAGAGTTATAAATTAAAACACAGAACTTCTCTTACATCAAAAGACATCAACTGTTCTTTGCCATCTTCCAAATAATATTCCACATTTATTGTCACCAGACCTTGAGGGTATATACGCAATGTTATAAATGTTTCCTTATTTTCGGATAACACGGCAAAGTAGCCATCGTCCATAGGCATTTGATAGGCCATTTCCATCTGGGGGAAAATATGTTCCAGTTCGTGGCGGAGCACCTTCGCTATATTATGACGTTCTTTGGGATCTCCTGCCCGTTCTTTTTCAATGGTAAAATCAAATAAAATCGTTTGTGAAGTCATATTAACTCTGTCTATTATTTCTCTTCAGTTAAGGCTGGTTGTCGCATACAGCTGAAACTGAAACTCAAACTGAATTCCATACGTTTGCGACTGAAACTTAATAGCAACTGAATTTAGCAGCTGAATCCGATTTTTCAGTTGCTGTTGACAGGAACTGAATTCAGTACATTAGCAACCGAACTGAAAAAAAGTACTTTTGACTTATTTTCAGTCGCTGTCCGACTGAAATGTAATTTTTGACATGTCAAATTTGAAAACTATCACTTTATTTTGTTTGAATGAATATTCACCATACATTTTTTTGTAAAATTTAAATAGCGCGTATAAATAGTTGAAAAAAAAACGTAAACAAAGCCCACAAATTACATTTGCTTTGATTCAGTTTCAGCTGTATGTTGCAACCCACGCAACATTCAGTTGCTGTTTTAGAACTGAAAAAGTAAGAACTGAAACTTAAAAAAATTCAGTTTCAGTTTCAGCTGTATGCGACAACCAGCCTTAAGAACTGAAACTTAAAAAAATTCAGTTTCAGTTTTAGTTTCAGTTTCAGCTGTATGCGACAACCAGCCTTTAGTTCTTTAGATGTAAAATTATTTTTTGTGTTCTACAAAAAAAAAAAAGAATGGCACAACAACACAAAGCGAACCAACACAAAATGTTGCAAAAATTGAACTGAGCAAAATGCTGTTGAGAGAACTTTTGGCAATAATTAACAGAGTTGCTTAAAAATAGTAACAGCCACGGCTGATTTAATCTGTTTTTAGAGCAGCTTTTATACCGCTATTGGGACACACTCGATTTGTATGTTTTACCTGAATTTAATTTGAAAATCCGTTTGTGTTAAATTTGATTACTTCAAATGAGAGTAAAACTAAGTGTACACACGATTTTCAACCAACAATTAAGTTTTATATCACTATCATGGCATAATAACATGACTGGTAATCTCAATTATGATATAGAATCATAATTACATATCGTTTATGTGCAACTAATACACAAGTTGTTATGCAACTTTTCACTTATGTATGCAAATAAAATTTAGTATAAGGTGTATGTGCTAATATATGGTCTAATATTCTTGCATTACACCCAGTTTCCGCCTCAACAGAACGGGTTACGACATAATATGTTGAATGGTCCGTGCTGCTTTGTGGCTACATAATTTATTAGTAGACAATAAAAGTACCGAGAATCCTTCACTGATTACTTTTAGCTGATGTTGATGAACCATGAATACAACCCTGCGTGGTAGCATTTGGTACACGGATGCCAGATGTTTTATTTTCTCTTAATATATTTAGGTACTGTTTCCACAATACAAACAACTAATTTGATTGGAATATGTGTATAGGAATCACTCAAAAAAGTGAGTGTTTTCTAAACACATTTTCTACTCACACTAATTGTCCATATTCTGGAAACCGTACTTTAATTTGATCAATATATTCGAAAATTTCTTTTTGAGGATTCTTTTATACAAAACCAGCTATGGGTAATAACAAACATTCAAATATGGAAAGATTCACAGTCATAAGTATCTCTTAATTTTAATCTTATTATTAAAAGTTTCATATACAATTACAAATTATATCATAACGTTAATAACCGGAAATAGTCACAAAAGCCTGAACTTGTGTAGTGAAACAGACCAGAGTCTAAGGTGGGAATCAAACCCTTGGCATCTAGATTGGTAGGCTAGCACCCTACTCGCTGGTTTACCGAGAAAATAAATTCATTCTATTTTCATGTTATATTTTACTGCTGAGTATATTGAATGAGTTATCATACAATCAAAGTAGTATTACGAATTAATATGAAAGTTATATGTACTAATACATTACTATGCTGGACGATTCACGCCTCAAAATGAGTTTTTTCGGTTCTGAAAATATGACGATTATACATACGCATGAATGTACATGTGGTAGTATATCTGTGTTTATTCCATTGTTTCTTTTTATATATGCATTCATTAATTTCTTGATGATGAAATTAGCTAAACATTTATTACATCTTCTCCAAAATTTGTATATAGTAAGATACACATTATTACCTATATGTGCTATTTTTGTTTTATATCGCATTACATATTTAGTATAGATTATTTGCCTATTGTTCATATGAAGTTACAATTATTTTCAAAATTTTACATCGGTTTGTAAAATATTTTATAATGCAACGGTTATTTTATTCATCTCTTGTTTTATTTTATAAATTTTGTAAGAGAAAGCTTTCGTTTCGCACTCTTTTAAAATCAATGGTTTTCAAAGAGAACAAAGCAGAATATCCCAAAAACACACAAATTAAACAACTTAAGGGAAAGAAAAGTTGTCAAATCAGTTTGTGGTTGAAAGCAAACTGTCAAAATGTATGCGATTTATAGAGGGGGGTTTTTGGTTTGTCACTGTTGCGATATGACAAACAGTTGTTAGGGTTTGTTGTTGAATTTGTGAAAATAGTTGCGGAAAATTTTTCAGTGGGTGAGCACAAGTATGTACACAACTTGAATAACGAAAATAACATTTTTAACGAGAAGTTTAAAAGAATTAGCAAAAAAGAATAATTATATACCTACCTGCATGTGTATTTATGTTCATATATGTACATATATGTGTATGTACCGCGATACGTGCATGCATAATTCATTTCGTCAAGGGAAAAATGTACATATTTTCGTGATATTAACAAAGAATTTGGCCGAGTTACATAAACAATAAATATTTTATGTAGAAATAAACAAAAACACATCTAGTATTTTAGTTTAAATGATATTACAAGGGAGGAATTAGAGTTAATGCTAATAAATATTAAAAACAACAAAGCAAATACGGAGAATGTAAAATCAATGATGAAATCTGAATCAACAACAACAACAATATTCAACTGTACCTGAACCTGAACTTGAAGGAAGGAAATGCCAAGTTGTAAAATTTTGGGTGTGTGTGCAAATGTGTGCAAAATAAGATTTTTCTGTTCTCAGATAAAATTAAAAGAAAGTGCGTTAAAAATCTATTTTATTTGTGCGTGGGCGTTAAGTGCAAAATATTAAAACAAAAAGTCATTATATATTTAAATTGGAATATAACTAATTGAAAAAAAAAATAATAATAATGAGAACATTTTTTATGTCTTTCCGTCGTTTTGATTTTCTCATTTTACTGCTGTTGCGGATTTCTTAATATAAAATCAAGTGCGTATTACTCATAGATTGCTTTTGGTTTTTCACCCTCTAGCATTTTTTATGGCCATTGGCGCCAGTTGAAGTTTCTTTTCCAAAATTCAATGCACTGTGAGACACCCTCTCACTCTAAGCGTCCATTTCAACGATTGTCCTCAATACCTTTTTGTTGTGCTTCCACTATTCCCACACTACCTAGCAACTGATTTTATGTTTTTGAAAAAATAAGTCTTTTGGCCTCCTTTAGATGTGACAATTAAATAGTTGTGCATAATAAAATAGCGTTGTTTATTTTATGTCTTTATGCATGCAAAAACACAGAGGGTTATAGCAGGACTAGATTCGGTGACATATTCCTAGATCCCATTCATATTTAAACCGGTTTAGACAGTGAAAATATGAATTTTCACTTTATGATTCATTCCATCATGTATTTATATACCCGTTTGGAAATCCTGAATCAAGCAAGATCGCTATTAATTTGCATGTGCTGCCAATCAGTATTTTATGAAGTTAACGACCATATTCGAGAGTTTTTGGATGCCACTGCCGATTATAAAGTTGTCGAGGTGTTAGATGAAACGTTTTGCGTTTCAGGTAACGATATACCTTATACATGTGTATATATATATATATATATATATATATATATATATATATATATATATATATATATATATATATATATACATATTTATATATGTAACCAAACAATAGAAATGTATAAATTTTCTATAATCAAAATCATACATCGTCATCTAGAATTATTTAATTACAATTTTTAAAATTTTTTTTCACTTTATGAACGCAGATGCTCATATTGTTCATATTGGTTAAGAAATCGGTGGAATCCTTTCTTAATAATTCTTTTCACTTGGTGCAGACTGTTTGATATTAAATTTTTAGTCTCTTGCAGAAACTAAAACTGTACTAAAATTTTATCAAACTTTCGTTACATATAGCTTGTGGTTTTGAAATAATTTTTATTGCAAAAATATCATGTGATTATGTATGCGGATATGTACTAGTACATATGTATGTACATAATCATATATTCATACATATACATACATATGTATATGGCTTTATATGAATTAGACTAAAATATTTATGTGGATGTACCTACTCGCGCACTTTTTAAATTATGAAGTGAATTCCTAGAATTAAAAACTGCAATTAATATAATAAAATTATATGCAAATTAAAAAAAAAGTGTTTGCGAAACATATAAATACTATAATAACAAAATAGTTGTAGGTACATATGCATAGACATATGTACATACATATGTATATACATTTATACATATATACATAATGTATACGTACACAAGCTCTTATTTTTTCAACAAAACAATTTCAAATTAACGTCATCAATTTCACAACCGCTTTTTATATGCAAAAAAGATGCCAACAGATGTGTTTTTGGCCAGACATTATGAAAATTTACAAAATCAATTCAAAAATAAAAGAATTCACTTGGGTTTTTCTATAAAAAAAAGTTAATAAAGCAGAAATCACACGAAAGACATAAAACAGCAAAAGATAAAAGTATAATAGGTTCATAGCATCACAGTTGCAGAGTTTCTCAAACTGTTTTTTCTACAGTCTAATGTATTTTATATTTATATATATAGAAATTTTCCGTTAGATACGCACGGTTTGCTGTTCAGTTCCGTTCAAAATCTTTTTAAACTCTGTTTAAAACGGTGAACAGTTAATTTACTAAACACTAAGATCGCCTGCAAAATCGGTTGCAAAATTGGACCACCTGGCATTTACATATATATTAATTTCGATAAATAAAATGGCTTCATTATCCAAGATATAGCAAGAGAACACACCACATCAGGCAATAAAAAATTACACAGAGGCCATTGCGCGATTGTAGTAAATTAGCTTGACAAATAACATCAAGCTCTTCCAATACTGTTTTTGTACTTTCACGTTAAAAATTTATAGCATTAATTATGTTGTGCATATTTACAAAAAAAATCCTTTTGAACTATATGCGATTCATCAACATTGGTGGCCGATAAGATACTTCAAAGTGTACCACAAATATGTGTGGCGTCTTTATATATCAAATGTGTTTTCTTTGTTGCTGATTAAGTATGTATGCAGGCGTATAGCATTTCATTGACTCTTACGGCAAATCTTCAGTAGGCAAAATAAAAGTGCAAAAGTATATTAGAGTCATAACGGAGAGAATTCTTTTGTTGTGTTTTTAACAATTTCAAAGCTTCTCAAGCTTTTTGCTATGTAATTCTCAAAAAAGCTATCTGCTAATCGGATAAGACTTCACTTTGTTGTATCGGCGCTCCGTTCTCTTCAAAGATATGAAATCTTAAGCTTCAGCTCTCTCTAAATACGCTATGAAATTTTATTGTAATTGGACTATCCGTTCAGAAATTGAAGAATTACTTTAGGGACCCCCCTGAAAAGATTAGAGCACACTAATAACACTGGGCAACAAAAAAAAATTTTTTTTTATTAACGAGGCTATAAATCAGGGGATAAATTATGGTATTCGATGTTGATCGAAATTTGTATTAAAATTGTATGGAAATTTGGTTCGATACCGTATGCGGTAATTTGACAGTAGATTTTAAAACATAGTGCATATAGGAATCTTAAGAGCTTATATATGTAAGGACATTCATTTCGGAGGAGTTGAATTTCCTACACAATATTTTAGTGATGCTATCCACAATTAAGCATATGTTGTGTTAAGGATAAATGCTTTAACACTTTAACATGATGTACTGAATTATTGATTAAATTCAAAACTAAACTTCTATCGCATATTAAGAATTGATATATTTTTTAATTTTCATACTTCGTCCTCTTTAGCGGTAACATTTTCTAGATCATACTTGTGTGTTGTACACTGTAATATAAACAATAAATACGACGAACTGTTAAAGTACTCACTCGTACCATAAATAAAGGAAATTTTCAGTATTACAAATAATCGGCCACAATAGAAAGTCAAACATGCTCAGATAAACGATGCAAATTAACATAAGAAAACACCACCGAAAAAGACTAAAAGCAATAATTTAAAAAAAAACTATGAAAAATAAACAAAAATAAATAAACAAAACTATAAAAGAAAAAAATTATAAGAATTGTCACGCTGATGTAGTAGACAACGATACAAAAATATCTAAAAAAACATCAGAAACCTCAGGCCATGGCGTATGAGTTGAGACATTCAAATCATCACAAGCAAAACTGTCGTGACTTTGTTAATAACAAAAGCAACAGTATTTCATAGTATAATTAAGTTTTCAACAACTGGCATATTAGCAGCCATAAATTTAAAAAAGAATGCTCGTTTAATCAAATTAAACCTAAAAATATGTATTGGAATATTGTAATTGGGAACAAACCTTCAAGTATGCAACATACAGCGCGGTTTGTAAATCCTATAAATATGTTTCATTATTCATAAGCACGTGGATGTAAGTCATCCAAACAACATCTCGTGCAAATATAAATAGAAATGCTAAAATTCGTGAAATGATAAAATGAATTACTTAAGCATTTTCTGAATACCGCAAAATATGCTAGAGATTTGACAAGCATGTAAATATCCGTTGGCAAACTTTTGATAATAAAAAACAGAAATAATTAAGCAAAAATAATAATTGAAAATCTCTTTTTAATTTTTACAGCATCTTTGCGAAAAATTCAGGCAGCAATTACGCACAAATAAATTTTCCCGTCAGTTTCCTTAATTAAAAATATGCACAACACATTCAACTCAATACTCGCCCCAACACAAGCTCAATTTTTAAAAACAGCCAAACGACAGATAATACATAAGCAAACATAAGCCTCTAATATGCAACGCGGCGGCAGTGAAGAACGTATAACGAGCGCTAACTCCAGCCCAAGGCATGGCAGTAAATATCCGGGCTCGGCATTGTTAGGTCTGCTTACGAAACGATCCACGAAAGTTGAACCTCATCCCGCCGCAGAAGTCGAAAGTAATGATACCGGCAAAAATCATCAGCCCAATATTGCAAACAACTTCACCAGCCATGACACCTCGTTTGCTAAGTGCACAACCGACAGTAGACCGCCCGTAATGAATGATTACAACCACGTCGGAAGACTTAATGCCCGAAGCCAAACTTTGCCGAATAATGTCACGCCCAACGACATGATCAAAGGTGCCCCGTTCAAAGAGAAATCCCAGAGCAGCGGCATTATAAATCTGCATCGTAAAGTGAAGGTGGGCAAAAATAAAAGCCACCTTCATCGCCACAGCACAGATGGTTCGCAAAGTGACGGCGGCATTGCAAGTGGAGCTGATGTCGTTTTAAGGAAAACTCCTAAAAATCGCTCTCCCAACCATAATCGCTTCAGCCATCAGTTCAGTTTGTGCTGCAAGGCAGAGAAGAAGCCCGTTACACCGCCTGTAACAGTGCGCTATAACTCCATTCAAGATAATGATTTGCCAATGAAGAAGGACAACACTTCCCTAAGTTGGAGTACGGCAGACAATGCGTCGTTGTCCATTGGTTCGGCCATCTCGAATCCAACAACCTGCTTGCAGCCCTCATTTGTCGCCGTGCCGGCAGCTGCACTTACCGAATGTGCCAGTGCTCCGCAGAGTCCGGTCACTGGCAAGTCCATGATGTTTCCAAATATGGATTCCTCCTATGGCTCACCTTCCAATACCTCGCTAAAAAGCAATCAAAGTGATACACCCAATTGTGCTAACAACACAACAACAACCACAGCCACAACCACTAATGGACCCATACGACCTATAGCTGTTTCGGCCTGCCGTTCTCGCCTAAGACTCAAACTATACCCTCCCGGAAAGGAGTTGCCGGGCTTTGGCTCTGAGTTTCCCTCATCGGAAGAAGGTGCGGTATCGGAAATCAAGAGAGCCACTACGCCACAGCACATGTCCTCTCCCAACATTGCCACTCAGAGCGAAAAACCCGACCATGTCGTTCATGAATCGGAAACACAGCCGATCCGCTTTATGTCTCATGAAAACATACAACTGGAACGGCAAGGGTCTAGTTCGGGCTTGGCACGACATGCCCTTATGGCGGCTCAGGTCTTGAGTTTAATACCAACTAATCAGGTTAGAGAGAGGTGAGTTGCAGCAATAAGTATCTAAAGCAAGTCAAACGATCAACGATCGAGTCTTTTAATTTCAGAAGTTATTTGGATGGACGTTTGGGTTCCTCCTCGTTGCTGGGACCAAGTGAGTTGCAAAAAGTAATACCCCACAAGGAAGTAACCATATTTGTGGGCACTTGGAATATGAATGGCCAAAGTCCGCCCAAGTAAGTAACGTTTCACACTGCCTAAGAGACTTTCGTATATGTGGCACTCTAGCCAAATCATGCAAACCACGTGAAATTTATATGGAAAACAAAAACGTAATTTCAAAGGCTTCAAAAATTTATTGATGTTTTTCATACAAACTTTAAAGAGTTGCAAAGACAAAGTTCTAAGCTTCCATGGTATAATAAAACAAGGTACTGCCACTGTGAGCTATTAAATTTAAAATAATTTTCTGACAATTTTAAGGATTCTGACATTCCCATAAAAATTAAGTTACCATATCATTTTAAGTTACCCGTTTTTTTTCTTTTCATTTGAGTTGTTAAAATTTTTAATTGCATCGATGTCATAATTAACAATAATTAAAATCTGTTTGCCAATTAATTTATTATAAAAATCTTGTCGTGATTTTGTTAAATTGTCTTATTGATCAATGTAATGGTTTCAATATTTTTGCTTCAATGCAAAGCAACACAATGGCTTTATTTCTTGTGGAAATGCATAGAAACTTGGATTTTTCGTAGTTTTCTATATTCTTTACATTTTATATAGCTTTTATTAAATTATTTTAGCAAAATATATATATATATATATATATATATATATATATATATATATATATATATATGTATTACAGATTTTATTTAAAAATTTCCAAATAAACAAAATTATTTTTTATAATGTGGCAACGTCATATTCAATATGATGTAGAAAAATAAACTTCAAAAATCCTTATTAAAATTTAATAAAAGCAAGTGACACTACCTTGTATTTATATACCTTGTAAGCTTCTGGTCGGTATTCAAATTTCCATTAGTGAGTTGCCATCTGCACCACCTAATTGAAGACACATAGACACGCTCATTACCCATAAATAAATAATCAGTTTTTTTTAAACATTTGTGTCATAATTACGGTGACCATATATTCCAAGGAAAATTCACTTTATTCGGTTTGATCTAAGAGAACATTGTCTAAAAAAGGACTGTCCTTTAAAAAAAAAGTTGAATTTAGTACTAGAAACAGGAACACAACATAATATTATAAAATAAAGGAGTTATTAAAGTAAAAAGTAACTTTATTTACTGAAATATTAAAAAACTGACACGACACTGAAAACTCACTATTCGTCCATAAACAAATAAATAAAAAATAAATAATTACTCTCAACATGAAATCAATTACATTTTTAACAAATCATTTTTATTATTCCTCTCTCTTCATAGGGAAATGAACGACTTTGTGTTGCCCACAAATGTGGAACATGTGCCCGATATTGTGGCAATAGGTACACAGGAATCTAGTCCAGATCGTTTCGAGTGGGAAGTTACAATACAAGAAACCTTGGGACCGTCCCACGTCCTCTTCCACTCCACAACATTGGGTACGCTCCACCTGGCTGTGTTTATGAGAAGAGATTTAATATGGTATTGCTCGGCGCCTGAAGATGCCAACATGTCGGTACGAACTGGTTCTGCGTTTCGCACAAAAGGCGCCGTAGCCATATCGTTTTGTCTCTTCGGTACTTCAATGCTTTTTGTAACCTCGCATTTAACTGCTCACCAGCAAAAGGTCAAGGAAAGAGTGTCGGATGTGAAGAGAATTATTCATGCTCTAGATTTGCCCAAGAATCTAAATTTGCGTCATAAAAATAAGGATGTGACACAGAATTTCGATAATGTGTTTTGGTGTGGAGATTTAAACTTTCGTCTGGGAGAGCCCAGAGAAAAACTCTTGGAATGGATACAGAACACAAAATTTCCTCTACCTTCACATCTACCACATGGTTACATGCATACCGATCAACTGTCATCGGTCCTGGCAGACGGAGCAGCATTTCGAGGATTCATGGAGGCTAATATAACATTTCCTCCCACTTATAAGGTGCTTTCTATTTTTTTACTACAAACTCAATTGTTGTGTTTGACTATTCGTTTGCTTTTCGTAGTACGATCCCGGTACCCAGCACTTTGATACGTCATCGAAACAACGTGCTCCCGCTTATACCGATCGCATTTTGTATAAATATCGTCAGGCTCAGGGTTTAATGATGAGACGCCAAAGTACTATACCTGGCATGCCAACGCAATCACAGCCACTGGTCCACTGCTTGTTGTACGACTCGGTGCCGTCCATAATCACTTCCGATCATAAACCAGTCTGGGCTTTATTTAAGACTTCTATTAGAGCGGGTACAGATTCGTAAGTTTCTCCATATACTAATTTCCTATTTCCATTAATTGTTTCTCATGATTTTGCACTCTCGCAGCATTCCATTGGCAGCTGGTCTCTTTTGTCGTGATATTTACTTGGAGGGTATGAAACGTAGGTTAAATAATCAGTATACAGGCTCTTCGGCCGTTTGTTCTATACAATAATCGTTTTCTTAATTAACGCACAAACTTAATCGGACTTAGCAAATATGTAATTCATGTAGCTGGAGATGCTTCTATTTCGAAATTCCAGGTGAGCCTGTCTGTCTCTGCAGGGAATATTTTTCGTAGAAGTACTTAAAACTACTTTTTTAGTTTATGTAATTAAGTAAACAAAAATTTAGTTTGCAAGTGTAGAATAGATGATCAAATAGGCAACACAAAAATGAATGCATATCAATCTCATCATACGAGTAACTGCAGTGGCAAGAGAGAACTGAGAGGGTCTCTCAGAGTGGATACAATACAGACTTCACGTTCATATCAATATTAGGCTTAATTATTTTTGTTTTAGATTTCAAATATATCTGAAATATATTGATTGTGATTAAATTTTGGCAAGTAGATAATTTATATAAAAAATTAATAAATTTTTAGAAAAAGGAAACAATACAATACTCAAGCTTTGGGATCGATATACATTGTTTATATGCTATCAAGAGCGACTTCCTCTATTATAAATTTCTTAAACTGTTTAGATTTTTAATTAAGAAGCATAGACAAAAATGGAAGCAATAATGAAAAATGTTATTTAGGGGCTGTAAAATTATATTCTCAAAACTGGGATTTCTATATATACGAGTTATCTTCCAAAAATAGTGTGAAATTCCAAATTTCGCTACACTCGTATGCAAACTACTCGTGTGCTTACAGTTTCAACTATTCAGCAGGTTTAGTGTATTTGTGAGAGCCATAAAAATTGGAAGTGTTTTGCATTGCCGGTGATGTTCTTCTGCCGAAAAGAGAAAATGAATAAAAGAGAAGGATGTTGCCATATTTTCGTGAAAACTAAAAAAAATTATTCTAATTGAATTTAAAATTTATTTTTGTGTTTAGGGCAGAGGTAAACAAGATAAATCTAATGTTGTGTAAGTGAGCGAAAAAGATAAACACAGAGGCAGAAAAAATTTGCTGTTATTAATTTAGTTGTTCTATTTAGTCGTTGCTGAAACAGCGTGAAAAGAACATGTTAGGCGGAGTGTTGCATTGTTTTTTAAATATGATTCAAAAAGTGGAAAGAAAACAAATTTATAAGTATTCTATATAGGAAACATTTTAATATTTTAATAAAAGTAATTCTTATATATAATTTTTTTCCCTAAATTTTTTTTTATGTATGGAAAGCAGATATCTATACGTTAAGTAATTAATAATCTTTTAAAACTTTTTAATAATTTTGAAATTTGTTAGAAATGTTTGATTTTTTTACTTCAATTTATGTCATAAATGCTTTTCATACAGCATACATAGTAAATTTCTCGCAGTGCGTTTGAGAATAATGAGTAAAAAGATAATCAAAAATGTGTCTCAGATAAGGCTAAATGAAAGAGAATAAGAATACGTGTGAATTCGATTTGCAAAAATTTGCTTCGTGATGTTCGGCAATGGTTTAGGGGAGGCCACATAAAAGATTTTTTTTTGTGTGTAGTCCTATTTTTTATTTCGCTTATTATATAGACAATTAATGAGCTGACAGAATTATTTTAAGACAAATAATTTTGCTCAAAATCAAAAATATTTAATTAACAGTGCCAGCTAATGAAACAAACTTGTTGAGTTAATTTTCAACTTTAAAAACATTTTTGGTTTTTGACTTAAAACATTTTTGTTTTTCTGTATCACCTGTCGAAAAATACATTTCAGATATGTTGGTCTAAGTTATTTGTTTTTCTTAATATTTAAATGTTTTATAGTTCCATAATTTAACATTTCTAACTAGGGTTTAACCGACCACTTTCGCTGGGTTAAACCAAGTTTGTTAGTTAGATAATTTAGCTGACAATTTACCTAATTGTGCATGTCTGAACATAATAATGCACAGCGCAAAATGATTTCATTTGAATATATTTATTTTTTATTATTTTAGGAAAATTATTATTTTCTATTTTATTAAATGTTACCAACGAAATTACAATTTATGAATATCACAAATTCGTTTTAAACGAATATAGCAATAAAAGCCATCGCTTGTAGTGAGACGGGCCAGAGTATTTTGTGGGTATCCAATACACACAACCTGCACACTAATAAAGTATGCACTGGCCTACTGAGACAACCGTAGATAAAAATCGTAGCCGCTGGTATTTCGCCAAATGTCCGAAGCATCTCCGAAGCCTAGTTTTATACAATAGGAATAATATTAGCATACTGCCGAAAGTATTTCTAGTCTACATCTAAATAAAGAACGTGGAAAATAAAAAAGCTTTCCTTGCATAAAAGCTCCTTAATTAATATAGAGTATAATTGATAAAAACTATAAGTAAACCGATGGCTATAAGTTGACAAGAGCGGCATCCTACTGGTGCCCAAGCATTTGCTGTAGAAGAAATTACACTATAATCTAGCTGAAATTTATAAAGGAAGCCTCCGGAAAGCCACTGGAAGTCAAATATAAAGATGAAATTAAGGAACTCAGTTTTTATTTTATTTTGT
The DNA here is from genome assembly GCA_951800035.1 of Linnaemya tessellans. Taxonomy (NCBI): domain Eukaryota; kingdom Metazoa; phylum Arthropoda; class Insecta; order Diptera; family Tachinidae; genus Linnaemya; species Linnaemya tessellans. The sequence goes on from OX637535.1 coordinate 1,862,644, forward strand.
GTATTGGGAATGTTTTGTTTTTTAACGATTTATGTTTCCTAAAAGATAAAACCAGCACTGGATTCGTATAGTCAACCTGTGGCCACCGAGATATTAAAAATATATACATATATGTATATATATATATATATATATATATATAATAATAGTAATAACAATAAACGTGGTATCATTTGAAAGTCTGGCGTTAAATTTACACCTGCATTTTTATGTAGGCTAGCATATGATAACAATTTTTATTTTTTTAAATTATTAATAACCATTAAGATCAATTGACTGTAGGTATGTGTTTGATAATACAAGTATTAAACAAAATATATGTTAAACTCACAAAACTTGTATCCTTTAAAGTTGTATATGAAAAGAAAATACAAAAAAGTGTATGGAAAAAAAATTATATTTTATTCATATATTAAGATTTTTTTTTAAATTGTGCTTTCAAATACACTTTAAAAGGATGCAGCGGGGCTTGTGAATTGAGCTATTTTATTTAAATTATTTTAAGTGATTATATATATTTTGTATTTGTTAAAAAGTAATTTTTTTATTAAAAGCTTTCAAATGATATACAAATATAGAAATAGCAATTGCACAAACTAATCTTCGCCATATCTTAACAAAAATATATTGTGAGTTTCATAAGCTAAGCTTGCCTTTACATATTTAATTCCTTAAATTAATAGTGCCTCTTTAAAATAGTTAATGATATTCAAATTTATATATTGTTGTTATAAGGGCTTTACAGGAGGACCGTTAAGCTTGACTGGTGGTGTGAAAAGACAGGATATGTAAAAGACATTGACTAAAAGAATTTATGTCTTGTTGAGCGTCTGAATTCAAGCTAAAAAAAATGTTAGTGCAAAACCCATAAAAATTATTTTCATTTTTATTTAAGTGATCCTAATTTTTTGTTAAATGTATTCACAGTCTGCTGGTATTTTATATGGTGTATTCAAATACATATGGGTATTTCCATGATGTGAAACGTCGCAGTCGCACAGATTTCAGGTGAAAAAAGAAAACAGCTTTTTATTTTGAATTAAGCTCTAAATTACCCTCATAATTGGCGCTAAGTTTTATTTTGAGCAATTTTTCATTTTCAAATAATTAAAAAACAAGCCAAGATATTGGGTGCCGCTGTGGCTGATTGGTAGCGATGCTAGCTTATTAGTACAGAGGTCGTGGGTTCGATTCCCACCAAGGACCTTGGGTGTTTGTGATGTTTTCGGGTAACACAAAGGGATTTACTACTACTAGGACCCAAGTGTGCTGGATTTGTTAATCAAAACTGTCAGCCTGTTACAAAAAAAAGCCAAGACATTCGCATGTGGAAAAAACAGAAGTTGTTGTTTCTGCAGATTTCAGCAAAACCTGAAGACATATTTTTGTCTGACTACCTTAAGAATATTGCGTCCTAATTTCTTTCAATCTCACGCAAAAATGATTTATACTTGTTTTGGACATTATATTATTTACAGTCGCACGTGACAGGTCACAGGTGCCGATATTTTCTTTATGTAAAATTATTTCTATTCTGCATATCTATATAAAAATACTTTTCGAAATATATAGATTTCATTAATATTGGTGGATGGAAAAATGTTTAAAAGTGTACCACAAAATATATATCAAGGGCCTGTATTCTATACCTGCTATCAAACAATTTTTTCAAAAATACTTTTTTATTGAAAACTGTTTGGCGATGAGATCTACATCTCTGACACAATTGTCAGGAAGAAAAAAAATTAAACTTTTGCTCTTACTCATTTCATGTTTATTGTTTGTCCATCAATCATTTTATAATATGATAAATCAGTTTTGCCTTTTCTGAACAATTGCCTGCTCTGCACGTATTGAATATGGACTCTCCATATGTAAGACATGTTTTACTGATCTTTCATTATATGTATTTTGCATTTTGCGTGTCTTATATAAATTTTACGAGGATCGATTCCTTTCTTTTGTCGTTGTTCTTTAAATATGGCGATATTTTCAGGATTTCATTTCTGGTGTTCAGTCCTTTGTTTTTTGCCGTTTCTAAATTATATCCACCCTCTTTGGAAACTGCTTCCAATATTGAATTTTTTCGCAGAATTCTCTTGATCTTCTCTTTCAAGTTTACAGAATGTAAAAGCCTTTTACAGAATTATTGGTTTTAAAGTTTTTAACGATTTCATTTCATATGAGAGTTCGTTTCTAATTATAAGCGAACAATGGGGCTGTGAATTGAATAATTTGTTTTATATTTGTTTATATTTTAAACTTTAAAATTATGCTTTGCCTTCTCTTCTATTATAGTCCATTAAACTTTTTATCTAGAACATTGAAAACACTTTAGCTTTTCTATATCTTAATGTTAAAATTAATTAAATAAAGTACTTAAGCAATCATATTGTTAAAAGACATACTTTCAGCTTACGAGTAATTAAATTAAAGAAATCTTAGTATTACCATTTTATCTTTTAGTAAACGTATTGTATGTAATAATTATTAGTGTATGTAAATTAGTTAAATCTATAAAAAATATTTTGTATGTCCATCGATTAGTTCCTTTTTTATGTTAAAAAATTCTTCGATTTTAGTTGTAAGAACAAGACAAAATTAATATTGTTAGTAAAAATTTATTGAAAACTAAAGAAAATTTACTTCGAGAGGTCATCTAATAAATTAAAAAAAAAAATACTGTTGCTTGTTTCATTTTATTTCTTGTTTCTCAATCCCGACTTGTGTTCACTGAATGAAAATGGCATCAGAAGAGAATATCTTCTCCTCTTTGGTATAACGATGAATGATTGATGAAAAGCATTCAAGCCAAAACAGTTTGGCTTAAGTAGATACAATAAAAAAAATCAAGAAAATGGGACATGAAAAAAATAGCCAAATGGCGATAAAGGGATTTAAAGTATGTTACCATCGGTGTCATACAGTTCTCGTATGCAAATTCCCAATAAAATGTTTATGGATAAAAACTGTTAACGTATTCAACAAATATGTGGGCAATTCTTTTCTTCTAAAGCTCATGCATTCTCACTCTTTTACTGAGGAGCAGGGCAGGACCTTCCATCAAGTGACAACTAGACTTGAACTCTGGCACAGTGGCGAAATGTTGCATTCCCTGTTATGCGAGGTCTGCTGGAACCTCAATACAGCAATTATTAAAGAAAATGATTTTAATTCAAACACGATCGCCAAAGTATAAATAATATCGTTTTGTAACATTTCAGTGCTTAATATGAGCGCTAGGTTCGGAAAATGACTAGCGCCATTGAATCCAGTGTATTCAGCAAAGGCTTATCAGAAGGGTGACCAGCGTTCTGTTGGGAAGCCTTATTTCGTTGACGGTAAAAGAAGACTAACAAGATTGCAAAACTGGTATGCCGGGGTGTTGATATAAGAAGAGCTCGCTTTTCCGGCAGCTGCAAGAGCCTCACCTACGCACTCGGCCAGCAGTCTGGAAATCTTTTGAGTTTTTCTCACTACGGAAACAGCCGGCTACAAAAACAGCTCCAAGAATGGAGTTCCTTGTTGGTGCCCATGTGAGAAAACAGCTACATCATACTGCTGTTCATGGAGTTTAGCAGCAGCTAATGAAGTACTTTCAACGGTTGGCACGTGTATGCTTGACGAACGCAACCGTTTGCTTCGACGTTTTGTTTCTGCGGTTGCCTCGTGTGTTCTTAGCTTTACAAATGACTTTGAGCAGCAAACAAAGATGGAAAGGAAAAAAAATATCTACTGAAAAACAAATGCAAGAATCATAAAGTCACATTAACACGTATGACTAAACAAAAGTTATTAATATTCAACACACGGGTAAAAATGTGCTGATAAAAAAAAAAAGAAAAAACCAAAATGAAACAAGACATCAACTACAAACGGGTGAACATTTCACTTAGAAATGAAGAAAATAGACAACTTGAAAGAAATAATGTACAACACAGAGAGGAAGATAATTTATATTTATGATTACACACGCTCATGCATGCACACAGCAAATATTTGCGAGTGTGCTCTTCTGTGTGTGTGCGTGTGTGTGTTCGAGAACTGCAGATGATAAAAATGCATTACTTTTTTATTCAAAATTATTAATAGCAAAAAGGAAACATTAAAAAACTAAAAGCGTTTGCTTTTCATATGATATTTTTTGTGCCGGTTAAAAAATGTAATATTTTTTAATTTATATACACAAACACATACACATTCTATTTAGTTTTCCGCTTTCTGTATTATTTTATATTAAAATGTGTATAAATGAGGTTTTTCTTTTGTTTAAAATATGATATTTTTTGTCTGTGCCGCTTTTCTTGTGGTGCATGAGGGAACCTGCATCAGCTTTGAATTGGTTTCTTCCGAAAAATAAGTTTTTTAAACTACACTCGCACACAATCATACACACAGAAGTGCAAACATACACACACACGGGTACATATAATATACAGAACAGGGCGTATGAGTGATATGAATATTAAATGTTACTTATTGTTGAATTTGGCTATTAAATTATTAAGGGCCATTATAACAACTTCTTGTTAGTTAAAACTAGTATTTCTTCGGACGAATAAAAATTTCATCACTATTATAACGCTGCTGTAATCTACGTTCTAGAATGAACTTGCCTTCCACTAATCGGGCACTTTAGTTCTAAGTGAAATTGCAACAGAATAGAACAGTTTTTAAAAGTCAGACAAAATCCTACTTTTAATTAAAGTGTAGTTGTAATAGTGGCCCTAAATGGGGCTCTCTATTAATACGTTGCGTCTTTAATTGCAATCACTGTTATCCCCAAATTTTATATCTATATAAAAGGAAGAACTTTTTATGTCTTCTTTAGAACCTTCTAATATCTTCTTTTTTTGTTACAAAATTCATTGCAAGAAAAGCTTTGTTTTTTACACAAATTTATACCAAACGACATTGAAAGTCTTAAAAGAAGATGTTATATGATTTTTTATTTATCAACATTGTCGGCTGAATGCAAGCGAAGACAAGAGAGATTTGAGGGACACAAAATTTCCAAAGAACATTTTTTTAAACCTGAAATTGGTACTTTTCAATACTTTCGGTGCATTCATATAAAAATATATAATTTTTTTTTTTAATATCTAGTGAAGCGGATTAAAATTTTTTTTACACTTCATGCACTTTTTTTATGCAAACACGAGGAAATGTTGACCTATTAAAAGTTTTAGATTGAACTATTGAGTAGGGATTTTGGATATTTTCGAAACTATAAGCGAAAACCGATCTACATAGCGGACTTTTTTTGTAACTTTTCGATAGAAAAATATACCTTCCAAAAAGCTTTTTTGTTATCAGCAGATAACGATCAACTTGAAATTAATTTTGAAGTTTAATACCCAATTTGGAGTCTCATGACTCTGCCCTTTTTAAAAGTATAAATTCTGTATAAAATTTTATTACAACCTGAGCGATTGTTTCCATTTGTTTAGAACTCCCACTGTACAAGGTGTTTGATGGCCCTTTTCACAGCCAACATAAAAAGTTCTTAAGTCACTGAATGTCCTAGTGAAAGGATTCATTTTTGAGTGTAACGAAATAATGAATATTATCTCCTTCATTGTGTTCCCCAAATAACCTCAGAAACTTCGGCCCATAAGGATCTCAGAGTTATTTGAACGTCTTGTTATGGGCAGAAAATATTTAATTCAATATAAAACCAAATGCACGGAGGATATTTATCCTTGCTGTTTATTCGAATATGTTTGTAATGCATATAAAATGAACGAATTCATCTCCCTTCTCGATTAACCAAAACTGTAGCATATGACGTGATAATGATGGCCACATAGAACGCAATATGGCACTGGAATCATTATATTTTAATATTATTCTTTATGGTGGGATTTTTAAAATGCATGCATGGACATGGTCGGTTGGTTCATTTAACAAAAATAAAAGTTTTGTAATATATTTCAAACTTTGTTTGGTGGCTGTTAATATTTTTAAAATAATTTCTTCTTTTTTTTGGCCAAACGCGTATAATTATCACGAATCATTTTAGATTTTGGGGGAATATTCAGTTTAGGGAGAAAAGTTAGCAGAGTTTTATATTAAATTGCTTATAAAAACGTTTTTGGTTAAAGTGAAAAAATATTATATTGAAAAACAGGCCAATCCACATGTGCCACATAATCGCATACACACACATACACACTCATACGCATTTGGTTAAAAGCAGCAGCAGCAGCAGCAAAAGCCATTTCAGGCAACATCTCTGAATAAATGACTGTCGTTGCATGTACAACATCATTGCAATAAAAGTAATAAAAAGTACGTGTCTTGCCAGAAATGAAGTAGCACTCCCAAATGCGAGCAACACTAAACGCACACACACACACACACCCAAGTGAAGAAAATAGTTGTGACGCATTTTATTCCTTCTGTGAATGTTAATCTCATACTGAAGAAAATATTAGAAGAACGTTGGCAGTCGTTGATGCCACATGTCACGCAGCAATGCAAATGTTTTATTTTATATATTTTACACAGGAAATTGGTACAGATTTTTTCCTTTCCAGCTATACTATTTATGTACATTCAACTGAAATACATGAGTATTGTAATCGCAAGTGAATTCAAATGAAATAAAATAAAATCATTACAAAGGAAATAAAAGCAATCGTCGCTTCAAAGGATATGAAAGAAATAAGTGTTTGTATGCTTGAATGTCTTCGTTTTGTATGATTTGTGCAATTTCATTTCTTTCATGGTTTTTTATAAAGCAATGAAGACATATTTATATCACGTCATATATAATATCGCGTATTCTGCTCTTTGTGGAAAAACTCCTTAAAATTGTGGGATATAGGAACGAGTCTGTCTGTTTGTGTGTCTTCTCGTCTTCATAACTTTTGCTAAATAGGAGCTGTTTTGTGCATGAAATAGAAAAGCTTATAATTGTATTATTACAACAATATTTTATTCCATTCAGGAAAAGTGTCAGAAAGAACATTTATAAAAAAGCTGAATGACTAGCGAAGATTTGTAGGTGGCAAACATCATTAAGAAAGTGCCACATGTGTGTGCAACATATTTCTTTGTTACTTCATTCGATCTTACACTGCAAATATATAATATTTATTTTCTAGGATCGCTGTTATATAATATAATAAATATATAATCGTGATATAGTATATGGATAAAATTAATTTGTTGTTTGTTTTTAATATTGTGGCCATTGTCGCACAGTGCTTCGCCCTCATAGAGTGAAATGACAAAACTAGGTTAGTGATCGCAGAAAGATGAAATCTCTTACAATTCTACTGAATAGCTAAGCCAAGGAAAACTTAAAGTTGGAGATATTACATGACTTCCATACATCCCTTTACTCAAAAACTAAATGTTAGCCACATTTATGATTAAAATCTACTAAAAATCAGTAAATATTTCTTATACAGGGTGCCTAAAATTAATTTTAACAAAAATAAAAGACTTTTTTCTTTCAGTTTCTTACCACTATTTAAGTTCCGGTTAAAGATGAGAATGCCAATTGACCCCCTACTGGCTCAGCCGGCTCCCAATCTTTTGCCAATATTATGAATCACGTTTTTCAATGGTTGTTATCTGCTCGATAATTTTGGTTTTAAGCACTTGAACTGTTGTGGGATAATCGCTGTACAAATACGATTTCAAAAAACCCCACAAAACAATCTTAAGGTATCAAGTTGCACAATCTCGGTGGACAAATTACTCCTCCTCTACGAGAAAAAATATGCGATTTTCGAGGTTTTCTTTCCAAAGATCCATCGTTTCTCTTGCTGTGTGGCAAGTGGCATCATGCTGTTGAAATCACGTATTCTATGGGTCTAAGTCATAAACTTTGTGCCACAAAAACCGATCCGAAGATCATCTCCCTGTAGCGGCTTCCACTGAATTTAATCTAATTTTCATTTTCGTTTTCAGATAACCGAAAATCATTGCCCGATTTTTTTTATATTTTATTTATTTTTTATTTATTTTTTATTTATTTAATTTAGTTTCTGGATTTTCCGAAATGATAAGTACATATATAGAAATGGAATCGATAAAGCTTTGTTTTACAATAGTAACAAGACAAATTACAACAAAAACAAAAAGTATGGATTCTAATGAATAACCATAGATTAACTTTAATGAACCAATTAAAAGTGGTGGCATTCCAATTTCGTTATAAAAAATATTTGGGTTTAAAGTAAAAATAAAGAAAAAAATTTTCATTAGATTTTTTAAATTTGCAATTCAAAAAGTTTTGAATATGTGATAGAATGGACGGACTATTCTTGAGGATTCCCAAGGGCAATCGGATATAAATGGTAATTATGGAAACATATTAATCTGCCTTATTACGAATGACGACATCGACGTGCCAACACGACAGCAACAACTTGTCATTCCTCCACCCTTTATCGAGTATAATTGACTATTATTAATACCCTCTATCTATATTTTACGCCTTACAGAATACTAAGATATGGCCAATAGTATGTAATTGTTGTCGACATATTGTAGACAAGTGATAACTTTTTTGCTGTCGAGTTCACGTGAGGTCGCTGTCGTCATTCGTAATAAGGCAGAATATTTTTTATAACGTTACATTTTTACGAAAAAGTCATAAGTTGAATTGAGAACATTTACAAGGAGAGCAAAAAAAAATGTTCCCAAACAATTTTTAAAAATTCATTAAGTTTAACCTGGAGGATAAGAAAGTTAATTTTAATTGCAGCAGGAGTGTAAGATTTTGTTGCAACAACTATTTTGATGCAGTGCATCATGGCAATCAATCAAAAAGTTGGTTCCATTTCAACTCAGAGCCTTTAAGAAAGCATATGATGAAATGTAGTTGTGGCAGAAATGAATTGAACATATTTTTCAATTCATGAAAAACTCTCGAGTCATGTGTTTTGGCTTTTCGTTTTTAACTTCTGTTTATATTTCACAAAATTTCCTATTTAATTTATTCAAAATGTGTTTCATTTAATTAAAAGTCAAAAATTTAAATATTCCTAATCAGTCTGTTGCTCGACTAAATAGAATAAACTATTTGCTACATGCACACACACACACACACACACAAACACACTTGCATATACAATTTCCAAGATTGTCATATTTTAATTTATGCACTTTTGTTCGAAGGAAAGCAAATGCTGCCATGATGATCATCTTTTAAATGTTGTTGTAATGTCTATAGATTGGAAAGTTGTACACAGAAGTTTATTGACTACGAAACTGTTTGTATTTCTACTGGCACTTCTTTAGCAAGAAAAAGCCAATTAGTATCGTTTCTATGAGGCTTTTCTTTCCAATAAACATGCACAAGTACTATTCTATTTACATTTATGTACTCGCTACAAACAAACACACTTCCAAAGATTATCAATATTGGCATGCATGTGTGTGTGTATATGTGTGTGTGTGTGTGCGATAATATAAGGATACAAATGATATTTACTTTTAGCAGCAATATTTGTGTAACTTTTAGCAGCACGTCGAGCACAAGTATTTGCCATTCGCAGTGAAAACATGTGCCTTAAGACTATTTTGTATTCAAAAGCAGTTTGTAAAACAAACACCGACGCACATTTTACACATTCTGCTCTGTTCGTTTACAAAAAAAAAATGGACTGTAACGAATACTTTCAAATATTGTTCTTTCTACACTTTTGAATTCGAGCTCATATCTATTAGTTTCATATTGACACACATACTTGTGTATCGACCGCACACACACTTACTTGCACTATGGGGTAAATTTACCGGACTGCCGCAACAGTGGACTTTTGAATGAATAAAATTTCAACTTGCGGCAATTTAATTGTCATTGTTAAAGCATTCAAAATTTTTCAATACAACATTTTTAACACCATATTAACGTATCAGCTTTTAAAGTAAAAGCACAGATAAGATGGCGTAGCGTGCTGGGGATTATGAAAATATATTATACTTTTATTATATTCTGATATTTTTAAGCTTAATGCTAGAGTTAATGTCGACGCCGTTGACGGCGTTTCAACGCCGAAAAAGTTGAAATAGATTCAACTTTTACGGCGTTTCAACGCGTTGAGATTAACTGCTCTCATACAATTTCATACGATTCAACTTTTTTTTTGACATTTGACGCCGTCGACATTAACTCTAGCATAAGGTCTCTTTATTTTAATTTATACTTTTAATAAAAAATTTGAATTCAAAACAAATTCTTAAAAAATAGCTAGTAAATTCATTGATTTGAACCTGGTGGTGCTGTTCGCTGCAGTAGTTAACACGATACAATTCTCTCAACACCATTCCTTCTCTTCTAGTTTCGGCTCCATGCCCTGCATATGTAAAAGGAACTTAAGCCAGAGTAATAATTTTTAAAGGTTTGGAATATTTATCGTGTCCTTCGGAACTTCAAAACACTTCTTTGAACAATTACCCTATAAAACTGAATTGAATTTTATATGACAACAAATAGTTCGATACAATTACTTGCAAAAACAGTATCTATTTTACTGGTGTGTCTTCCCATTTCTTTAAATTTTGTTTAAGATTTTGGCTACCAAAATTTTTCGGTTGTGGCAACACTAATATCAATATTCGCCTGTCACTGCGAAGGTCGCACCCTAGATGTTCCTCAGACAAGCAAATCGATTAATGGGTTGTGTTTCTCTTAAAAAATTGTCCAAATCGTTTGTTTAATTTGATACTCTTCGTAAGCCTTTGTGCAGAATTTTGGTATTGAATTTATCATATTCTTTTAACACTCAATCTATATGAATTTAAGTTTTCAATAATTTTAAATTTTAATTATTGAGGCGTCACCATAGTCACCTCGAATGTTCTTTGCTCGCCCAACTGCTCCATAGTGTACACAACTTCAAATATGGTTTGGGTTTGGATAAAATCAACGATAATATGCAATATGATGGCAACTAAATAATAACAGCTCATGCACACAAGCACACACACACGCACGCAAACATGAATACACACTTGTAAACTCGCATACAATACACCGACAGGCAATAAACTAAAGTGCTCATTTTGAATATGATTGTTGCATGGTTGGTTGTTTGGTAACTTGTTACAAAATCCTTGTTGCCGATACTCGTACCGTGTGTACGAATGGCTTCATTTCACTCCCTATTTCATAATGGAACAACAAGCAATAACAACAATTATATCAACATCGGCATCAATATGATCAAACATGATTTTTCTTTTTTTCATTAAATTCTAAAGTGTGTTTTTGGCTTTTTCATAACTGAACACTTGCAAACTGAACAACCCAAACAATCGACAGCCATTCAAATAGACAAGCGTTTGTACTCGCACACACACACACACACAAACAGACGGTCATTGAAACTCTTCATGAACTCATAATCTGTGATAGAAAGTTCTGTAGATATTCATTCGTATGAATATTTTTTTGGGACGAGCAAAATGCTGCTCATTTGTTTGTTTCTCAACGTGTGGAAATTAGCATTTATGAATATTTCTTCCCATTCAAAATTAAACAGTTTTTATAGTATTTATTTTACTTTGGAGCACATAAATATTTTGGATTTCTTCAGAAGTGAGGATTTTAAGGGTTCCAGGTTAAAAATTCAAATATTTTTGCACATTTTGGTTTTAATATATAGAATGTCCTTTATATGCAACAACATTTATTAATAACAATTTTTGCCGTTTCAGAAAATTTTAAATAAAATGAAATGGGAATTTTAAACTTTATAAATTAGCAAAATTCTCATCAACTTGAACATGGCATTAACATGGAGCCGCGCAATCGGACCAAAGATGGTAGTTTTAAGAATTAATTAAAAATTTTTTAAGAAACGTGAAAACTTAATGGAGCTACAAAAAAAAAATTAAAAAAATCGAAAAAATAGGCAGAAAAGAGTTAAAAATATTGTATAACTGAGTCATATTTTCCTCAATTAATATAAAACAAGTAAATTTGTTATATTCGGCTGAGCCGAATATTAAATACCCTTTACACACGTATTTCTTGTCTCTTTCAAAAACAGAAAATAGTTTTAATATACAAAAAAAAAAACAATGAACAAAATCAGGAACTTATTTGGTTACTTTTATGTATCGAAAAATTAAAATTTTCCAACCCTGGAAGCGATTTTTTTTGTTTAGTTTAATGAGGTATAAAATAGTTTTTCTTTACAAAAAATTAAAATTTGTAGCCTTCTTGTTCACTTTCATGCACCACAAAATATGTCAGTTGTCCAACCCTGGAATCGAAATTCTGATTTTTTAAAATTTTTAATACCAACTTTATTCTTCCTGAATTATAAAATAGTTCTAGCTAAGAAAACAACACTTACTTTTATGTATAAACAAATTAATTTTCCATCCCTGGAATAAAAATTTGTATTGCTTAAGTTTTTAATACAAATTTGTTTTTTTCCAAAGTATCAACGATACTTAATTAGAAAAAAAAACTAAAATTAATGGTTTTTGCTAGTTAATTTTGCATCCAGAAATAAGTGTAAGCTTCCCAGCTCTGGAACCGTATTTCGGATTTTTCTGAATTTCAATACCACTCTATTTAAGTTAATTTAATTTCCAATCCGTTTATAGCGAAGAGATTTTGTTTGGCCTATTTTTAATTTTCCCAAAGAAATTGCAGGCACGATGGCCATATTTTTAGCCTCCACATGTGATGCGAATAATTGTTTATCGTGCCACAAAATATTATAGAAAAGCTAGTTGTCACAAGTGTGGTAAGAGGGCTTCTTTAAATTATTGCAGCGTTTGATGTGAACATTTTCAGCATCTTTTAAATTTTTCCCAATGCAAATTTTCCAAGAACCTTATATCCTTTGTACTTTTTGCTCACAACTCGTACAAAAACTCGTTTTTTTTCTTTGATTTTTTTTTAATAAATAACAACTTAAGTAGCTGTGATTTCTTTCAGTTTTTTTTTCTTCAGCGGATGCTATTGTCAACAATTCAACTTGACTTGAATTTTTAAATGAAAAAAGTAAAAATAAAAAACTAAATGAATTGAATGAGTGGAAAAACATTTTTTTGAGAAAAAGAATAGGAAAAATTACCTTGACAACAACTGGTTGGTTAGCGAACGCTGAAATGAAAAAAATTGTACAAAAAAAAAAAAAAAATAACAATATGCTGAAGATGGAGAGAAAAAATTGAAGATGATATCCTCCTGAAAGACTGTGAAGGATATATAATTTTGTGCAAATCAACAAAGCATAAAAGGGACCACTTAAGAAACATATTCAACTACAACGGCAACGGCAACAGCTCCAGCAGCAACAAGCAATTTTCTTTTGATGCCTTCACTATAAAAAATCAGCATAAAGAAGGCGCGAAAGTGAAGATGATGCTCTAGCAATAAAATTTAATAAGGGAATGTGCACGCTGTCACAACAGTAATTGAACGCTCCTATTGTCGTCCTTAACCGGAATCGGTTTGGAATTCGGGTAAGTTTCTTTGAACACGACATCGAAGACACCGATGTAGAGATGCTCTTGGTGTGTCCAGCACAAAGTAAAGAGGAAGTAACGTATATATTAGGAACAGGAAATAGAAAAGATATTTCTATTTCCTGCCTGAAACAAAAGATATTTTTCAGAAGTCTGTGAGGCAGCTGTACCATTGATGTTGAAGTTGTTGCTGCCAGTATATTTTGTGCTGACAGGAGCCATTAACAGTCGTGGCTACGTCTTTTGGCATAAGTGCACTGCAATCTACATGGTGACTTTTTCAACTGGTGGGGCAGAGCGGATATGGCAATTGCATCAAAATACACATGATGGAAGAGGACGGACGCTAGATGACTTTTTTACCAGCAACCTGTACAAAGTCCTGGGAATTTGTGAAAATGATGTAACAAAATATAATCAACACAGATAAAAAAAATAGGTGGCCAATCGATTTTAAACTCACAATGGAAATTCATCAAGGACAACCAGATTGTATAGAATGGGATCATGAGAGCTGTTGGATTAAATTAGCTGCTGTGCAGCGTAAGAGTATCCGCATTGGCCTCTAATTTTGCTCGCATCTGGACCGTGTGGCTCCTTTTTAAGAGGCACAGAATAATTTGATATGGCGGACTCTTTACAGTGGGAATCATCGATTGGATGGGTTCGATTGCTGATGCGACTGATGATTATATGAAAAAAAATGTGTGAGAGGAATTGTATTTAAATTTTGTGCGCGACCGCATAATTTTGAATATAAAAAAATATTTGAAATATGTTGTGATAAGGACTTGTGAGTATTTTGGTGTTACTTACGTTTTTGAAAATAATAAATTTTATTTCTTTCCACATTGATGGTAGGGGTGGGGGTCAACTAAAGAAATTTTTCATTACTGGTAAATTACTGCACTTGTGTTGCGACTTGTATCGTTTGCCTTGGATATGAACGAAAAAGTGGTCTGTGTAAAAATATGTGGGAGACTTTAGTCTTAGCTATCCTTCCTCTTCCATGAACAGGGTCTCACACAGTGAAGATGCAGCTCAAGTAGAGTAGAGGGTGTTTGAATGGTACACCGTACAGCTTTGAGCGAGTATTATTTTGTGATATTTTCCTTTCTATATCAAACGTACATATTTTAAAAAATTTTTTGATTTACTTGTTAGTAAAGTATGAAATTTATTTTTTCCTTTTTTCCATCGTAATATTCTATTACTTTTAGTTGTTTTTATATTTTGTTATGCGACGAGTGTATTCGCGATATGCAATAAAAACATTTTTTACATCGTCGTAACTTAAACACAGATTTCTTTTATACTTCGGTACTCGTATTAAGAATAAAACATTTTATTTTTTATCTCATAAATATATCGCATTAAAAGTATGAGGAACGATCGAAAAGTTCCTTTAAAAGGATTTAGCGGCTGAATTAGTTTATAAATTCCAGTGATGTGATAATTAATTGAACACAACGATATAAAAAGCAACTGGAACTCCCACCAGGATCATGGCCAAAGGTCGAGCCAAATAGAATCCGTCGGTTTGCTTGTTCATATATCCATTCAACCAGAAATGGGTATCCATTCGACCAGTAACGATCACAATGCACTTTCTTAACCGATCATGAATTTTGACTATAAAATAATCGGCGAGTGTTGTTTGCTTGTAAGTCGATTCATGGTTACATTATGAACCAAACTGAACATGTTTAACAGTGAACAGCAACAGTGTTTAGCGACTTTCGAAAATAAACTTTTTGCCCTTTTACGGTGTAGGGTGGAAAAATAAATGGAAGTTCATCTTAATATTTATCTTGTCTAAATAACTCCTGTGAATATCATGAGTCGAACTTTATTCACTTTGGATTTAAAAGAAAAATTAGTTAAACAAAATTTTTTTGGTTCTGACCTCGTTTATATGAATCATACATACATATTTATATATGTTGTTTTCATGCATAACGGCATAAGTCGGGAAGTCGTTCTCTCAGGCTGTGCAAAATACAATATTTATTTATAATATGAACTGGGCCTTGGTGCGAGTCTTCCTGTATGCTATACAAATGAAATCAGTTGCGTAGACCCAAAAGTGTTTGATTTAAATGTTTGATTGAAACTTTCGCACAAAACATCACCTGTTAGTACTCGTATATAAGTTGCTAGCGCCAAATAATATTTTGCGCCAAAATAAAGAAGAAGAAAGTTTGCGATACTAACCAATTTCAACAAAAATGGACTTGCGTGGTTATACATAAAAACCGCAATTATGCTGATGTATGTAGTATGTGCGTGGTAGGGAGCGTCGGTGTGTTTATGTTAAATATCATGTAAAAATCTGACTTAAGCCTCGTCATGTCTTTGCATCAGTTATGCTGAAAAGGCAACAACAGCAACAAAAGCAGCAAAGAACAGTAACTTCAACTGTTCCAAGGAGCAACGCACACAACACAGCAACAGTAAAAACACAAGGATGCAAAGCAGGAGTCTCAAGTATCTTTGCGAAAAATATTTTTTAATACTCGTACATGCATTTACAAAAAAATAAAAATAATAAAAAAACATTATAATAAGAAATAAAAAATGAAAATATTAAAAATTTAAAAATTCTCTAGTTATCGTTCGTTAGAGCAGCAAGTATCAACACGGCCAAGTAAGTGATAAAACCCTCGTATATATTTATTGCACTGCGTTGTAATACGCAACGTTTATTGTATTTCCAGTTAAGAAATAATTTCATTTGATAATTTTTTGCTCGTTTAAGAGTTTTCTTCCTAGATTGGGCTTTACATGAAATATTATAAGAAAAAAGTTTCCTTGAAATGAGGAACTGAATAAAACCAACAGAAAAAGAATCATTTTAAATGCAATTATTTTTAGCTTTTCTCTTTGCTGCAATAATTCTTTGTTTATTTAAATAATTTTGGTAAAACAACTAAGCAAATATTGAAAGTTTTTATTTAATTTTAACTGATTCGAAAGAAGTCGTAACAAAAGAACAGGTAATTCCACCGCAACTGCTGTAAAACCTCTTTATTATTAAAGTAATTTTTTTTCTTAATATTTACAACTTCTTGCTAACTTTTTTTCTTCTTATCGTTTCAGACAAATCCTCTGAATTATTTGCTAAAAGTTTATTTTGAATTAAAACGTTAATCAGTTTTTGGCTTCAGCTTAGTTTATCAAGAGCTCTGTACTTACAAGCAATTATACATAAAAAGTGTGCCTGCACTCGGGGCATGACCCCCACTTAACCACCGCAATGCGCCGGATGTATGAAAAGAAGGTGAACGTTTTTGTAGAAAATGTAGAGATTAATTAGACATTTTTAGTACAATAGTGAGGAAGGAGGGTGCATGGCCGTGTTAATAGTTTTCGGTTGCATATTCATTAGTGAGTTTGAGATCGAACCCATAACCTCCGGCGTTAGCTGCTTCAACCAGCAGCCCTGACATTTTGTATGTACAATAGTTCGTGACTGTGGAAATACTTGTTAAGTTAAACTGTTTAATTGATGTACACATTTTTTTTAGGACTGTCTTTGAACAGATTTTTCCCAGTGTGGCATTCTGAAAATTGTTATATGTACACAGAAAAAAAACAATTAAATTTAATAACAAAACCTTTCATTTTCATAATTACTTAAAAATTATGAAAATTATATAATTAATTATTTTCCGATATTTTAATGACAAAAAATTAATATAAATTAATTCAATTCAATTGAGAAATTTTATTGGATTGAATTAATTATAGAATTATTTGCAAAACCTTAATAAAACAATATTTGCAACATTTTTAAGGGTAATTAAATTTAACTTTGATTTAATTAATATATGTATATAAAAAAAAACAACTCTTTTATTGAAAAAAAGTTATTGGATAAATTGTATAAAAATGTTTTCTGTGCATTAACTGCCGAGCCGCTGCGCTTAAGGTTTACTTTGTAAATCATTGTCTTTTTAACAGAAACTGAAAACACCAATAGAACATAAACTACCCATAAACCCCCCCAGTCTGCCAATACGTATTTATATGCACACCACAGGATGTTAAACAAATAATAATGGCCAGTCCCATTGAGTGCAATAAAATTCACACAAATTGTAACAAAACGATTGAACGAGTATGTGAAAATCAGTTTCACGATAAATAAAAATAAGAAATAACAGCAACAACGATTTGCGCCCATTGCGTTCTTCATACATCGAACTGCCTATGAACGTGTGCTGACAAGTCCTTCGTCATAACTGTGGACTTTATGTGCGTGTGTCAATAAATTTCTGGGGATGTTCGCATCGGGAAAAAGTCAGCCTTTTTTTGTTTAAAACTTTCCAAAATTGCAATGTTATTTTAATGCTATTTGCTCCATTAGACGTGTGCAATTATGTTTGTTTGACGGCATGTTGCTTACGTACGCATGTGTGTGTCTAAAAGGACATGAATTGTTTGACATATTGTTTGCAGATTGTGTATAAATACAATTTTGTCTTTGGGCAATAAATGCTCGGCTGTGATTGCATTGATTTTGTTGCTGAGACAATAATCTCCGTTTTAAGCCTAAACAAACAGACGAAGGAAATGACTAAAAGCCGTGTGACTTTTCGGTTTTCAACTTAAAATCAGTTTTATCTAAATAAAGCATTGCAGCAAAGATAGGAGTGATAATGGGAGAGTGGAAATATTTGTTTTAATAAAGTGAAGCGAAATCAATGGAAGACAAAAACAAATTTCCGCACACTTCATTCAATTTTAAGTGTCCCAACAATTTTTATTTATTGAAATTTTCTCGAAAGAAATTAAATTTATATAAAACTTTAGGAAGAAAAATGGCAAAGAAATAAATTTTATATGAATACCGCAGATTTAATTAATATTGTTATTAAAGTCAAAACTAGTCTAAAGTAGTTAACTTGTTAACTATGAAACCGGAGATTTTGAGTTCGATTCCGCACTCAATCAAGTCATGGGATAGATTTTTTTTTGATTTCCTCAAGTGCGTGGCTATGTGAATTGTACCCGAAGGCAGAACACTGTTCACATAAGAGTAAATCATCGACAAAACAGTTATCGAATCAAAACATCAAAATGTTGTTAAACTCAAACAACTGATTTTTTAAAGAAATTGTTAATAGGACTTGTAGGTACAATTTGTGTTTTTTGGCTACACATTTTCGTGTACATCGATTTTTTTTGTGTTAATGAGGCAGACACGAATAAAAAACTGTAAGTAACCACATTTAACGATTAAATTGTAATTAATTATTTAAACAGCACAGGGAAAAAATGTGTCAGACAAAACTGTCAGATAAACCATTTAGCACACAAACCCTTTCCTTAATTTACATACACACATGTATGTATGTAAGTGGGCATGTGTGTATGTCACATGTGCAATAGAAGGAACAGCTTCAAAATAGTTAGTAGTCAACAGTAAAAATGTGAACGTATAGTGATTTAAATTTGTATGCGCATTTTAGTTGGAAAAATTTAATTTATGAAATATTTTAAATGCTAATTCATACAGCCATACTTAAAAATATATTCGCCACAAGTTTGTTGGCACAAGAAACTAACAAAATCAATCGTAATAATACAATTTTTAATTGTAATGGTGCTAATTATTTTTTCCTAAAATATCTCCAAGTTCAAGGTGATGATTGGAGGTTTTTTAAAGTACTTCCTTAACTAAAAGTCTACATTACCCAAAATTTTTTAGAAAAGATAAAGAGTTTTCTACCAATTTCCCCTCAATTGAATAATAAGTTTAAGCAAATATCAAAGTTAAAACAAAAACTCAATGATCAGTCATCAAATTGTAGGTCTCAGAAATAAAGAAATCAACAATAGCCAATAAATTTTTTTTGCAAAATAAGTCAAGTGCAAGTCATCAAAAAAAGTGCAAGTCATCATAAAAATGCAACTCATTATGAAATGTGGAAGTCATTATAAAAAATTTAAGTCATCATAAAAAGTGCAAGTCATCATAAAAATGCAAGTCATTATGAAAAGTGCAAGTCATCACAAAAAATGCAAGTCATTATGAAAAGTGCAAGTCATCACAAAAAAAGCAAGTCATTATGAAAAGTGCAAGTCATCATAAAAAGTGCAAGTCATCATAAAAAGTGCAAGTCATCACAAAAATGCAAGTCATTATGAAAAGTGCAACTCATCATAAAAAATGCAAGTCATTATGAAAAGTGCAAGTCATTATGAAAAATACAGGCCATTATGAAAAGTGCAAGTCATCATAAAAATTGCAAGTCATCATAAAAAGTGCAAGTCGTTATGAAAAGTGCAAGTCATTATGAAAAATACAGGCCATTATGAAAAGTGCAGGTCATCATAAAAATGTAAGTCATTATGAAATGTGGAAGTCATTATAAAAAATGCAAGTCATCGTAAAAAGTGCAAGTCATCACAAAAAATCCAAGTCATTATGAAAAGTTCAAGTCATCACAAAAAATGCAAGTCATCTCAAAAAAGGCAAGTCATTATAAAAAATGCAACTCATCATAAAAAATGCAAGTCATCATAAAAAATGGAAGTCATAATGAAAAGTGCAAGTCATTATGAAAAATACAGGCCATTATGAAAAGTGCAAGTCATCATAAAAAGTGCAAGTCATCATAAAGAGTGCAAGTCGTTATGAAAAGTGCATATCATAAAAAGTGCACATCATAAAAAGTGCAAGTCATCACAAAAAGTGCAAGTCACCATAAAAAGTGCAAGTCATTAAAAAAGTGCAATTCTTCATAAACAATGCAAGTCATCATAAAAAGTGCAAGTCATTATAAAAAGCGGAAGATTATGCGCTCAGAGCTACCAAATAACTGAGAATAGTAAATTAGGCTTTCACCCAAGCCAGAGTCTAATTGGGGAATCGAACCCACTACCTTCGCACTGAAAGGTTAGCACACTACCCAACACTGAAAATTTTTCAGTTCAAACAGCTACAAAAAGTTGTGTATCTTCTCATCTTTCTTTCTTTTACTAGTTGCGGCGCAATGCACTGCATATCTAGGGGTCATCCCTGAGTGCTGGTCCGACTAAAAAAAAAAAACAGGAAGTTGTGTTAAGCTGCACAAACTTTTTAAAATTCATGGCACCTAAATAATAAAAATGTTTTAAATCCATTTTTTACGTATCCAACTTTGGAGGAATAATATTCCAGATATCTGAATTACTTCTGCTTTGGTTTTTAATAGAACTGGTATCGCGAAATCAATAACTTTGCATATGGGTATTTCCATATGCAAAGTTATCGAAAAAGCCATCGTAAAATTAAATTAAAAGTTCCTGGAAACACTTTTATCATATTTCTTAGAGAATGTTTTATATTAATTTTCTTTTTCATTTTAAATGTATACGACTGCCACTTCCCACATCATGGAAGTGCCTATATTCAATATTCCAAAAGAAAGTGTTTTAAAGGTTCGTGGATACAAATTTGTTGTTCAAACCATTTACAAGTAGAAATTATCATTTACTTGGATTTCAATCATTAACAAAAACTAAAAATAGTCCACTTTATTTACAAATTTTATGAAAATATAACGCTTTATTAAAAAATATTGTTGCTCATACTAAATTTCAGTCGTCTTTAGAAATGACACAAAATTGTAATAAAAAAAAATTCCTTAAAATACTCGTACAAAATAACACATACAACGCAGTTGTTGCTGCAACATGATCTAATGTTATTCCACATTGAAAATTTGCTACACGTGAACGATTTCGTTTGAGAAGTAAAACTCCTTGCATTCACGCATCCTTATTAATTTTAATCGCTTTAGTGGCATAGTGAATCGAACAATTGCTGTAACAAATGTGACACATATTGTGACAAATTACTCTTCGCAACAAGAAGTATAAAATGTCCATATATTCTTTTGTTTCCGAAAACAATTAGTGAAAAGTATGGAAGATTTGCACCAAAAACTTCTTGGCTGCAAAAGAGAATAATAATAGCGGAGAGCTTAACTGAATTCGATCCTGCTAAAGATTTAATAGAAATAAATAATTTCCATAACAACACAAAGAAAAAACATTTGAAAATTACACATAGAGGCATGTATTCAAATGTACACACACACACCAACACACACACATCATGTACGTGATGTATTTGCGTAACATGTGTCTGTATTGAAACATTCAAATTCATTGAATTCCTTTAACTTTTCAACTTTAGCACCCGAGTCAATCTTCCACAATACGACGACTAAAACATTTTCGCTTCAATAGCATTCACAAAATATTTGGGGTGCTTCTTCGTCCGCTCGATAATCTCTCTAACATCGTGCAGCATATTTGTATTTGAGTGTGACAGTATGTCAAACATTAGATATTCCAGCCACTCTTCCTTCCCCACTCCCAGCACGAGTAACAGCGTCCCCTGCCTGGTTACATGCTACAAATACAGCCGTTTGTTTGACGCAAGTGTTTGTGATGTTGCTCGGCCATTGTTGGGATGCAGTGCGACATAAAAACAACAATTGTCGCCCTTTAGAACAATGCATGACGAAATAAGATTTTACGCATTTTTAAGTAAAACGTTTTATGTTCTCTGCTTAAATTTGTCTAATTTTTTTTATTATTTCTTTGCTTTTGTTGTGTGTGCTTTTTGCTGCCTATTTAAGCAATGAGTTCTTTCTCTGTGTGTTGGTGTGCACTAAAGTTT
This sequence comes from Linnaemya tessellans, assembly GCA_951800035.1. Classification (NCBI taxonomy): domain Eukaryota; kingdom Metazoa; phylum Arthropoda; class Insecta; order Diptera; family Tachinidae; genus Linnaemya; species Linnaemya tessellans. The sequence goes on from OX637535.1 coordinate 1,884,770, forward strand.
TTTTGTTGCAGGCTCGTATTCATACTTTTACAACCTCCTTTATCCTTCCACTTGGCAAATGTTTCTAATTTGCCGTATTTTGTATATCTGATGCCTGCCTGACTGCCTGCCCCCTTGTTTATGTCAAATGAGTGGAACAAATTTCGTTTGACTGCACCTGCAAACATGTTTAAACATTCAAAGACTTGTTTTTCATTTTTGGTTTTTTGTTTTTTGTTTTCCAAGCATTTGTTTCTTATTATTATTATTTTTTTATGAAAAGAGAACAAGTAGTTTTTGCAATTGGGTTTATAGGCAAATTTCATAGTCAGAGATGAAAATTATCTTTGTGGCAATTTAAAATGAAAAATTAGCTCCTACTGAAAAGATTCAAATCAATTTTTCAAGTCCTCTTTAGAAATTAGGATATTTGAGCATTTTGTGATTGATTATAATATGTGCCCTCCATCACCCTTCTTTAATTCAGTTGGGGATTTTTAAATAATTCGATTGAAATATAATACGAAAGATAATTTGTACTCGATACACGGCAGTATGGCCAACAAGCAACGAAATTAAGCAGCAAACACTAGGACATTTCATTAATCATAATTTTTATACGATAGGTAGAGGTCCGGTTGAGCCCTTCTTCATGATCAAATTCAATATATTTAGAAAAAATTCTATATGAGGATGTACCCAACCTAAAGATTAAGAGTTCTTGAAAACATTTTTCAAAGAGAAAGGAAAAAAAATTTGCATTTACACAAAAACACATTTCGTGATATTTGAATGCAGCCACAAAATATTAACCATGTGAATATTTCGCTGTTGGCAATCATATATTAAAGAGCAGAGGAAAAGCAACCTCCTCTGTCGGCCTTGTATCAAAAAGTTAGCCGGCGAAGTAAAAGGTTCAAATTGCTAAAAACAATTCTGTATCTTCTCATCTTTCTTCATCTGTCCCCTCAATACTATCCCCTCCTTTCTATTAAAATATGAAAATATAAAATGGAAATAAAATGGAAATTATTCAACATCAAAATAATTATCCAACTTGCAGAGCAGAGCAGAACAGCTGTTTTAGAAAGCCACCACATTTTCGTGTTGTATGTATGTGTATAATATATATCATGTCTTTTAGTGCGTTAACAATATTAAGTCTATCAATCTTAATTGAAATTGATATATCAAAAAATAGGTAAAAACATGTAAACTTGTTGATGTCACGTGCGACATTTGTCAAGAGTACGTTGAAAGTATAGGCAAAAATGTAATCATAATTGAAATAAAAAGTACTTTGATGAAACTTAGAAAGATTTGTGATCTCGAAATCTAATTTTCCTTTTTACTCGTGCCATGCATTGTGTCGAATCTGTGCAAGCCGCCGTGTTGAGATGAGGAAAGATGAGAGGTTGGAAAATTTATTGCAGCTATTGTTATGCTTTACTCTGCCATCGAGTTTTTTTTTCTACACTAACGACGAAGGAGAGGGCTGCAAAGCGCTGTTTAGTACATGATAGTGTCAATCGCTGAAGTGTAGTTGGGTGAGACTATGAAGCGGAGGGTCCTGAGTTCAACCCTGCGCTCAGTCACGAATATTGTGTCGAGTTCTGATCAGCATTACTGCATGGTTGTGTTAGTTGTTATCGGCCTGTTTCAGTGAATAAGGCATAGCACTGGTCACTGAACATAATTGGCAGTGATTGACACTGTACTAAAAAGCAGAGTAATAGTAGCCACCTTCGTCGGCCCTGTAGCAAATATTTGCCGGGGAAATAAAAGGTTGAAATAGAAAAAAAAAATTCTCATCATCTCCTGAGTGCTGCTGGTCGGAGTTAAAAAAACCGCAGTCGATAATGTTCTGCCAATTGCAATAATTGTTGCCCTCAAGGAGCAGCTAAAACTCCTATTTTTCATATTATCTTGACGTGATGCTGACAGAAGAAAGGAAATTGTTTGTAAGTCCCTTTGATTTTTTAGCTAAACATTTTAATTTCTTTATAATTATATTTTGCTAGCGTTCGATCGAATGAATTACATTTAAAACAAAAACAAATTTAAAAAATTATTTTCTTATGGTTTTATAACAATTCCAGCAATAGGTATGAAAATTGGTATGTGGCCACATCGAGTCTGGAAACTTTCCAAGTGACTATGGGTTTTGCGATACGATTCTTTAAAACCGCTCAATAATCAATTAAAACCTTTTTAAAATTAATAAATAAGTGTTTAATAAGAATTCCTAAAAAATTTCTTTTCGGGGTAGCGCAATGTGATTAGTTATTGGTTTCTACATAAATTAAATAACACTGTACAACACAAAAAAAAAAATTACAAGGTCCGACCTATAAATTTTGATAGAGGAGACAAAAAAAGACACGTGTATCGGCGTTTTGAAAGTTTACATTTGAATTTCATTTGCGAGGGCGGTAAAGTTTCCCAGCTCTGGCACATTCTTATTGTTAATCGGCATAGGAATCCATGTGATCCTTACATTTTAGATATAAAATGTGTTCGGCAAATTTATGTAAAATGTTACTGAGAACATTTTTGTAGAATATGTTAACCCTCTAACTCCTCAAGGTATGGGTTTTTTTGCCGATTAACAATTAGAATGTGCCAGAGCTGCGAAACTTTAATGCCCCCTCAAATGAAATTCAGATGTAAACTTTCAAAACACCGATACACGTGTCTTTTTTTGTCTCCTCTATCAAAATTTATAGGTCGGACCTTGTAATTTTGGAAAAATTTTTATTTTGTTGTACAGTGTAATCAGCCGCCGTGATTGTTTGCAGCGAATGTGGGAATCAGTTACGGGACGTTTGCGCATGCTCTATTTGGAATAAGAATTTCGCAGTTTTTATTTGTGACTTTTTTTATTTTTCAATTTCTCTGTCTTGATTTACTAAATTCTTAACACTTAAACTGTGGCCAACATAAAATTAATTTCCTTTCTTACAAATACGAGTACTAATTTTGATTTTTGTTTGTATTTTTTGTATGTGTGTGTTTTTTTTTAATTTTTAAAATTAACTGCAACTTAAAACTATTTGTAATAAAAAAAAAATTAATTATCATTTATATCTTTATTTAATAAGGTGCCCATGCCGCTGGAGCTCCCACCGCCACCATCGTCTGTGTAAGCCAATTCATCAGGTCGGAAATAAGAGTTTTGCATGCTGTACAAACGATCAATTGGATTGATCATGGGAGTTTGCGAGAAAGGCCCCATCAGTTGCTGGAAAGTGGAGTAACTCAGTCCTAGGATGGTATTCAGAATGGGTTCATTGGTTTTATTGCAGTTTTCTATAAATTGAACAACAATTTGTTTAGCCTACTTTTCGTTTAGTGTTTTTTATTTTGTGTTTTACCTTTATTCGTTTCCGTGCAATTGAATGGAGTGTTTTCGTTTTCATCTTTAATACAATTCCTCAATTTGGCCATTGTATCCGCCGTCGTGGCTGTGGCGAACGGCGAATCCATTAGAGACTCATTATCACTTTGTGCCTCATCCTTTATCTTTGTCATGTTGCTGTTGTCCGACTCCTGAGAGTCCTGCGAATCACTGTTGCCTTTTGTGTGGCCTTCCTGTTTCGCTTTCTTTTGTATTTTCTTGACTTTGGCTCTTTGATTTTGAAACCAAACCTTTAATAGAAATTAAAAGGCCAATTATGAACAGCGTTTAACAATTTTTCAATTAATTTCTGGCCTTTACCTGTACAATCCTTAAACTTAAGCCTGTTTCCTTGGCCAAATTCTCTCGCACTTTACGACAGGGTTTAGGTGACACTTCAAATGATGCTTTAAAAGCCCTTCTCTGTTGAGTGTTTAGTATTGTGCGCGGTCGCTTGGGTCCTCTTCGGCCATCCAGTTTCGGTGCAAACAAGTCATCACCATAGAAATCTGCGTAACAATTACAGAAGAGAAATCCAAAGGGTTTTTTAAATCTTTTTTAATAAATTTTCACTTTGATTTAATTTCATCTGATTTGAGTTTTACTTTAATTTAAATCTCACATTCCAGCCAAATAAAAACTTTTTATTTATTTTATTTTATTGCTTTTGCCTTCGTGCTCGTGCTCGATTAAAGACAAGAAATGCAGGCGGCGTGTGCAGGCATGTTACTGCTCGTACTTACCATATCCTTGCAACATTTCCACTTCTTTCTCGTAATCGAAACGACAAAATAATTGGCCCTGCTTTACAACATACTGTTCACCCTTCTTCAGTATGGCACCGCACACAACGCAGGCAAAACATTTTAGATGGAAAACATTTTCAAGTGTCCTCATCACCAGCTCATCGGCAGCAATTTTATGGCCGCAGCCAAGGCAACGGTTTCGTAAAAAAAGTCTGTTGATGAAAATAAGATGAGAGATAACAAGTTTAACAATTCTGTGGGCATTTTCTGTGAAAATTATGTTTGTGTGGAGCCTTTGAATGCTAGCGCCTAATTTGCAATCCTTAAAGCGTTACAGCCTTTTATACTGCACGTCTTTCTTTGTTGGCTTTTGAGATTTTGATATGAATGAAATAAAAAAACTGTTTCTATGGTCGAAAAGTAGCCACTATAAAGCGACAAAACTGAAAAAAAAATCACTATTTTCGAACCTGCAATCACATTACACTCAAGGGGGAAAGTTTCAAAATCATAAACAAGTCATAGAACTGTTCACAAGTCGCACCAAAATCATATTAAGCGCGAATATGTGAAAAAAAAGAAAAGAAAGAAAAGTCAGTCTATCTATTTGAGAATTAAATAAATATTTTTAGAATTCATAAATGTGAGTGCGCGACTGTGTAAAATATGAATAAATTCTAAAATTACATACAAAAAGTTAATTAATCCCTGAAGAAAAGAAGGACGAATTAAACAAATCACTTTTCTACACTGAGAATGTTTTCTTTTAATGCTATTGTGAAGAGAGAGAGAGTGCGTAGAGAGAAAATGCAACACTAACATTTGGAAGAGAGTTCAGCGCATTTGCTGTGTTGGTAAAAATTGCAACATCAGAACATGCGTGAGATCAGGATTCCATTTAAATGTGAGACGCCGATTCTAGAAAAACAATTCTGGATCAACCGATCCCTAAAACCAGCAGCGCTTTGTTATTACCTGGCTTTCACCGCGCCGAAATCGATTACCATCTTAGAGGTGTTGACCGGAAAAAAATTGAGGGATTACGTTGAGGTCCTTTGAAGGTGGGGGCCCTTCCATCAACCTAATCTAGTGGCTGAGAAATATTTCACATGGATCGGTTTGCAGAAGGGACAAACGAACGACAGTTCCTCGACGAATTTAAAGCACTGACCACTGAACAAATTACAGGGTGGGTGCGATTGACACTATCATGTACGAGTACTAAAGGGCAGAGCAACCGAAGGAAAAGGTTGAAATAGTGGCTACAGAAAACGTCTCTATCTTGTTATCTTTCTTCAGCTGTCCTCCCAATACTACCCGTAGGGTCATCCCTTTGAGTCCACTTTGTTGACGTGATCTGTACAATCAGACAGTAAAAACACAAAATCTATGACCTAAATTTATGTGAAACCGGAATAACTCGCAAGCACTTTAAGGATGCCGTTTTCAGCGGGTTTTAAGGACATAAAATATTCCAAAGTTACTGTCGAAGCCTATACGGATAGCAATTCCTTATGCGGTCCAAGCGGAATAAAAGTGTTCGAAATTGACACGGTTTTGTTGTTTTTAGCAACAATTCTATGAAAATTCATTCTGGGAAAGGAAATGTGCAGTCATTTGCAAAATCGTTTGAGTATTCCCACACACGAGGAATCCTTCATTTGCCACTTACCTTTCGTAGTCGATGCGACAGTAGAGTTTGCCATCACGCGCGAAACAGGAATGCACCAGATGCAGCGAACACGTTGCACACTTAAGGCAGCTCTCGTGAAATGAAGTGTCAACGACACGCATTATGTAACGATCACAAATTGGTTGGCAGCAATAACCGCAGGCCAGGGAAGGGGTCACTGAGGTGTTGGACATGGACGATGGCGTTGAGCAGGCGTTGGAAGATAACGGCAAGGGCAGCGTTGACAATGCAGATGCAGACAACGGACACAGTGAGTCAATGAGGTGGCTGGAGGGATGTGGATGTGAATGGGGATGTGCATGGGAATGAGGGTGGGAGTGGGGGTGGGAGCAGGGAATGCCTGCGGCTGTGTTCAATTGCTGTTGTAGCAAGTGCTGTTGTATTGCTAAGGCCGTTTCAATGGCATGTTGATTGTTGCTGATGTTGATATTGCTGTGGCAATTGTTACTGCTGTTGCTGTTGTTGTTGTTGATGTTGATGTTGTTGCTGTTCAAATTGCATTCGGTTAATGTCAAGCGGTTGGCTGAACACTGCAAAATGTTTAAGGCTTGTTGGTGCTGTTGATGTAAAGACAATTGGAGTGGATGCTGCTGCAGCTGGTGAGGCTGCTGTTGTTGCTGTTGTTGTTGCATTGATGGTGGCCCAGGCCCACAAGGATTTGTTGATGATTTGTTATCACATGCCGTGTTATTATTGCTGTTGTTACTGTTTGTAGTTGTTTGATTACAGTTGCCATTGTGGTTGCTACAACTTCCGTTGACAACTGCAATTCCCGTCAATGAGCACTCATGCTGTTGTTGTTGACCATTAGCTGATGTAGCTGTTGTTGTTGCGTCACTGTTGTTTGTCATATTGTCATTAAGCGCTTCCTGGCTGCTGCCATGACTGCTATTGCTATTGACAGTGGCATTCGTGCCACTGGCACTGCCACAACTACTGCTGCCGTTACTGTTGCCATGGCCATTTGTTAAGGAGAGGCATTGGCTGCCATTGACTTGTGTTGCAGACAATTGAGTAGAATTTGTTACTGTCGTTTGTTGAGGCGTTATTGGTGAAGAGGTGCTTTTGTTCATACTGCCATGGCTAGAAGCACTTGTAGCTCCGGCATTGTTGCTATTGTTTGTTGCGGAAGTATTTGCTGTAGATGTTGTTAACATTCTTTCATTTCCGTTTATGCCCATTAAAGAGTTGCTGTGTGTATTTGGATGCTGTTGTTGCTGCTGCTGCTGCTGCTGGTGTTGGTGTTGGTGATGGTGTAGCAAGATGTGCTGTTGTGTTACTGTCGGTTGACAAGTTTTAATATCTAGAGGAACTATAAAATACGATACAATTTTAGTTTTTGTTTTAGGTTTAAGGTTTTAGTTTTGTATCTAAATCTATTTTGCTACTGGCCATTTAGCTTTGCCTCAGTGTGTGTGTGTGTGTGTGTGTATGTGTGTTCTGTGGAATAAAGTTTTACTCAATTTAATGTTTCTGCGGTCTGGTTCAGGATTTGGTTTTTTGTGGCCTTGTTATTGTTAAACCAACTTCCTTTCAGTGCGTTTTATTTTTAAACTTTTTTCAAATAGTTTGCTGGTTAGTCAGTTGGTTGTTTTCGGTCAGCTGCCCATTTAACTGGATTGCACTTTAGTAAATTTGTGGTTTTGTAATTATTGAAATAACTGTGAATTTATTTGCTTGTTTTCACAATGTCGGAGCTACACTCTCCTCTACTATTTCATTGTAAAAACTCGGTGAAGATTCAATTTAGCAGGAAACAGGGGCGCGTTATTAAGAGCATTTCAAAAGGAAACGCTATAAAAGGCTCCCGTCAATCAACTTAAAAATTTTTCAAACTCATATTTTAAAATTTTTGGTATGAAAATAACGATTGCAACCTATCGCCGCCTAAAATCGAAAAAGCTGTAACTGAAAAAAATAAAATAGTCTTTTTGATTGATTATTACGAAAATGAACAAAAAACAATTGTAACCAGTGCGAAAATCTGTTTTTGGAATTTTTGCCAGTTGCGCCCTTATTGAATGGCAAAAACGAGTGCAATCAGAGTAGAACTCATTGGCAATCGGCAGACCATTTTATTGACTTCTGATAACAGCATTTTAACTTGTCTTTATTCGGCACCATTTTGTTTCTGCAACAACGAAAGGAACGTTTTCTGCATTGATTTCAAATCAGGTACGATGTGGAACTCACGCCAGATATTTTTTGGTTTTCCTAAAAACTTTAAACTTTTTGCTTTTAATACTGATTTTTATTGTTTCGATGATTTCATCTGTTAACAATTTTAATTTTTTCAGCCTAATTTAGAAAAAAATTTGATAATAAGGGGCTTATAAAACAAAATTTTTTATGAAAGTTTGTCTTATCAACTTGCTAAAAATCAGCAAATAAAACGGGCTTTTCTTAGAGTGTCGCAACACCACAGCAACGCGCGCATATTGTTTAAATTTTTAATTAAAAAAATTGTTCTATTCGTCAAACTCATTGTGCACTTCTTCCATTTTATGGCTGGCGTACGTAATCGTCCTTAAGAGCGTCATCTTCGAAGAACAATTGCTCGTTTTTGGAGCATATTTACTGTTACTGATCATGTGCATCCCGTGAGACGCCGAACAGTGCGCACTGAAGCAGCTGTAGCCGCTGTACAGGAAAGCATTGAAGATGATCCTAATCATCAATCAATTCGTCGCCGTTTTCAGCAACTGGGGTTGTGTGCTTACACTTTATGGAAGATTTTTTGTCGTTGAAAATTGGCGTGGCGGTGGCGGCCACATGGCAGAAATCATATTTAAACATTAATTTCATACAATTTTCTTTCCCATAGAGCCCGTTTCATTGATACTAAAAATATGTTTCCTTGTGTTAAAATCATTTACACTTGTGAGACTCTATAAACAACACCCTTTATTTTCATTTTATATGTGCGAGTATTTGATATGAAAACTTTCGTTTACAAATTTACAAAAAAATTTTAAATTGATTGCCCATTTAATTATCCTAAGAAATGTTGGGTTTAAAGCTTCCCTGATCGTGGGATTAAGAAGGTTAGTGAATCATGGGTCTTTACTCTCATCTAGCCCATGTAGCATTTTTAATTTTTATTGCCTTGTGTATCCCGATATTCAGAATCAAGGCAAGCAATTTTAAGTTCCTTTACTTCTCCTCTTGGCTGCTACGACTCTGTTCGCTTAGTGTTACTATTACTGCTGTTTTTTGTTGTGTGCTCGATTTCAGTTGGTATTTAATGCGTTTGTCCACAGTTCTTGGTCAGGTTTCAACGACTGGCTCGGATGTTTGAATGTTTTGGCCAGTTGGCTCATTTTAATGGCCTGTTTATCTCCCACCAAAACGTTTACTTCCATGACTGCAGTGGAAATGTTTGCGTGCTTTTTCATACACTCGTGAATGTTGTCTCAATTTATTGAATTAAATGAAATTATTTAACCGCATTTTCATGGCGTTTTCAAATTATTTAATGTGTTTTTTTTTTGTTGGATAAAATATTTCAGTTTGAATAAATTTTTTATTTATTTGTTTCTTTTTTTTTGTTTTGAATAACACTCGCATCCGTCATTGAACTGCCTGCAACTGTTTCAAAAATCCCACTTGTGTGAAAGAGAAGAGCATTATTAAATTAATCATAATTTTTAATAAAGTGTTTTAAATATTTATGCCAGGAATTGTGTAAATAAAATATTAAATGACAAATTCTTTTTGTCATGGGCGTAGTTCTTAAAACTTTTACTTGACCAGGAGCTACAATTATGACTAGAAGTCGTATTTGCGAGTTATTTTTGATTTTCTAAATTAAATTATTATTTTTTGTTAAGTTAATTGCAATTTAAAAAAAAGAAAACACTTTGAAATATATCTCAGATTATTACGATAAAATTCGTAGTTTTTATTGGCCAACACCAACACCCACACACTTATTAAACTCACATCAAGTTCTTATGAAAGAGTTGCTATCTTTTAAACTTCTGATATTAAAGGGATCAACACCCAATTCACACGATGAATTTCATGACGTCCACTTTTCGACGTAATTTTTGGTTTCATAGCGAACGGTGTAGAGAAGAAAGAGGGGTAGAAAAAGCGACTTGATTTCTGATTTCTTGTTTTTTTTTATATTTCTCTTTACATTAATACCTATTCTCTTTGTTTCGTTTTGTTGTGTTTTTATTTTGAGGTCATTAAGTACATGTGAAACAATAACAAAAGATAACAATAGACATGAAAACCAAATTCATCGTATGAACGCATAGAGTTTATGGAACCAATTTCAACAGGGAATTAATAGAATTAGACGTCATAAAATTCATCGTGTGAATTGGGTGCAAGAAGTTGCTACCTTTTAAAAGGGCTACCCCCAAAAGATAGAGAGAAAACACGCGGAGGCCATAAAAGGCCCATTGTGGTGCCTAGAGGACTATACCCTACAAAATACTTAAAAATGGAGCACTGGTTCCTGAGAACCACACAGAACTTCTCAGAAAGCCAGGACAGGCAGTGGTGAATCATTGAAACGTTGTAGATCCCGCAGGAAACGAGAGCTTCTGCAGGTCCGGACAGTCACAGAGAAGATGCTGTACTAACTCCTCTCTTTCTTCGTCGAAGCAGCTTCTGGAGCGACCATCGTGGAGCTCGGCCATGTGCTCGATCACACAGTGCCCCGTCGTGACTCCTACTAGGAGTGCCAGCAACTTCTTCTCAAAAGTTAGTTAGCGCTTTGATGTGTAAAGTGCAATAAACTTTCATCGCAATCTGCTAACAAGTCCCATTTTATGCCAACGAAAAAGTTTCTGAATTGAACAATTATTTAATTGTTCAATTTAATTATGAATTCCGATTGCCCTAAACTAATAATCAGATAACTAAATTTGAACATATTGTACTTGAGGAAGCACAAGTGATTTGTTTATAAAAAGTTTGACTTATTTCAGCTTAACGACTTAACAATATTTCAATTGTGTTAAATAAATCCGATTAAAGTGAAATTTGTAAGAGAGCAACAACAACAACTACAACATCAAGCAAGTAATTTAACTATCTGACCTGACTCATTTCAATGTTTGCTGAAAGCTGAAATAAATATCCTGAAATCCTTAAGCATATGTTTTCTTTAAAGACCGAAAAGAAAAAAAGCCAAATCCAAATAATTCTGTCAGTTAAATACTCGCAATTAGGGGTTGCAGCACTATGGATGGTGTTCGTGTGTGTGTGTGTGTGTGGCTGTTCATGTATTTATTGCACAAATTCTTTTTTTTCGAAATCAAAATTCTTTTATAATTTAGTTATAGGAAATCCTTTGAAAAGGGGATGATTTGGTAAAGTATTCAATGCCGCCCTTTAAAAACTATTTTGAAATAATTATTTTTTGCTGTTTGAAATATTTTCAAACAATTCGTCGGATGCACTGCCCGTTTGTTCAGCTCGTCCTTAAACACATTAGTTTCTAATTAGTAAACAAAACGTTTTTTGCGTTTTCGCATCAACAGCACGCTATTGTGTTTGTGCTTTTCATTGTTGTTTTTGTTGTTGCTGCCGTTTGAAATATTTTCCTTTTTGCTTAATCGGGTGGTGTTTCCCTTGCGAACAAGTGCAAATCTTTCGCTATCATGCCAAGTCATGTCTCTTTTTTTTCCAAACTTTGGCCAAATCATTCATGAAACATTTGTTTTTTACATTTTCAAAATTCATCCATTGATTTTGTTCATGGCTGAAATGCCCTTTTGATTTGAGCATTTCGTACTTCCTTTTATTCGCTGCTTCCTCTGTGTGTACATTTGAAAGAACATGTGTGCGTGTGTGTGTTTGTATTTGTGTGTATTTTGCTGCGTAGTGTAACAGGTGTAGTTTGCATGTTATTGCCATCTCTAATCAGATTATCACTTACATTTTTCTCGCTATGAAAAACAATTTTTGAGGATCTAGACAATGGCTCTGCGTGTTACTTTTATCTGCTTCTAAGTTCTCGTAGTTGTTTTTCTTTTTCAACCCAAAATTGTATTAAAATATACTGTGCGCGAATGTCATTCTTAATCTGCAAAGGATTGACTTATGCCAGGATTTTTTTACTCTGTGTGTGTGTGTGTATGTTTGCTTTGGTATCAAACAACACTTGAGCCATAATTTCAATTTCAGTAGCAATCAAATAGAGACAGAATATTTTTCACATTTTCTTTAGCTGAAAGATCATTTTATCACAGCAAATGTTTTTTATTTAGTATTTGACTGCTCATCAAATGTGTGGTCACGGCTAAGTTTTCAAAGTTCGCTTATTATAACGTGCAGATTAGAAACTCTGATTTTAATAAGGAGCTCATTGGGCTTTATTTATGAGGAAATGCCTAAATTTGCATTGACAATAGCCCAATTCACAATCCTGTGCAAATGGTCTTGCATTATAGCATTTGCAAATTGAGAGAGTATTTGAGAGCATTTTCAATGTATTTTGTTGGTGTAGAGTACAATTATTTTGCAAATGCAATGATGCACGACCATTTGCACAAGATTGTGAATAGGGCTAATATCTTGCTATAGATGCTGCAATACGATCAAAGGTAACTTACTGACGTTTGATTTAATTAATTTAAGTCTCACATCGCGGCTGGGGGCAAATTACCGCATTCGATGACGATCGAAATTTGTAAAGGGTCCGCCAAATAAGTTTTTTTTTTGAAAATGCTATAAAAAAACTACTGAATATTTTCTCAAATCTCTTGTTTTATTTGAAAGTACAATCCTTCCGGTTAATAATGGAAAATAATTTCATTCAAATGGCTGCCTCGGCTGGCCATGCAGTAGCCTACACGATCGGTCCAATTTTTACACACATTATCGATTGTGTGCAGCTGTATTTCATCAATGGCTTCACGAATATTCTCCTTTAAAGCGTCAATTGTCTCTGGCTTGTCGGCGTAACACTTTTCTTTGACGGCACCCCACAAATAATAGTCCAACGGTGTCAAATCGCAGCTCCGAGGTGGCCAAACGACATCAGCTCTGCGGCTCATAATGCGATCTTCAAAAACATCGAGTGTAGCTTCGGCTGTGTGGCACGTAGCGCCGTCCTGTTGAAACCAAATGTTGCCAATATCCTCCTCTTCAATTTTTGTGAACAAAAACTCGTTCAACATCGCCATTGACTGTAACGGCCACTTCTTGCTCATTTTCTAAGTTAAATGGCTCAATTATGCCTCTGGACCAAAATCCGCACCAAACAGTGACTCGTTTTGGGTGCGTCGGCTTTTCAATGTATGCGTGCGGGTTTTCTGTGCCCCTAATGCGACAATTTTGCTTGTTTACATACCCGCCAAGATCAAAATGAGCTTCATCTGAAAAGATGATTTTTTTTGGCAAAATCGGCATCTTCTGTAAGTCGATCGCAGGCCCACTTAGCGAAGCGTAAACGTAACGTATACACAACCATATTCATTCAGCGGAAGGATAAAACTAATTATCTGTCCAATCAGACATGAGCTTAGTGTTACCATTCACGAAATAAGCACTAGTTGAAAAAAAAAACGTTAGATGGCGGACCCTTTATATAAATTGTTTTAAAATTTTGGTCGATATCGAGTGCGGTAATTTGGGCCTTGAGTTATCGTGTCTAAAATCGTCTACAATCATATTGTCCGTAGACGTTATACATATGTATATGTATATTGCACCAAAAGTATGTTGCAAGATCTGCAGATATTGACATGCTTAAACATGTTTCAATCTCCATCGACACTGCGACTGTTAACTTTCACCCCTGCGGATTTCCCTCACAAAATTATATAAACTTTGCGACATTCGCCATGAAAGTTCGCTCATTTTTGCTAATACGAATATCTGGTGCGGCGAAATATTGAAAATATGTGAATATATTTTTAAATAAAAACGAGATGAAGCTTCAAAAATGATTACAGAGTAAAAATATATGGCAGCGAAGTTTGTTCTACAACTGGAATTGTTTTTGTCATATGCAACTAATTTTTATTGCCTCTGATAGTTTTCGATATGGTGGAACAGGGGGTAAGAAGTCAATATTAATATGCGTGAGTAGAGATGGAAAAAATTATTGCGCACTGCTTTCCTTTTGACTCGACAAATGAATAGCCTTGAGGGGAGAGGAACTGGTTCAATATATGATGGACAACTAGATTTTACACGCGTTGTCATTGCAGAATGTTAATTGTCGTAATTAAAATGAGCGGCTTGTACTGTTGGCTGAAGTAGTTAATACAGGACTGTGAAGCGGATAGTCCTGAGTTCAACCCCGCGCTTAGTCATGAATATTATGTCGGATTTTTCTGATCACCATTAGTGCACTCTTGTGTTGTCAGCCTATTTTAGTGATGAAGGCATAGCACTGGTCACTGAAAATAGGTGGTAGCGACTGACAGAATCATGTACTAAAAAGCAGAGGACCAGCATCGGCCTTGTAGCAAAAAATTAGCCGGAGAAGTAAAAGGTTCAAAAATTAACAACAAATTCTATATCTTCACATCTTTCTTCATCTGTCCCCTCGTTTCTAGTTACAGCGCAATGCACTGCATAAGTAGAGGTCATCCCATGAGTTCTGGTACGAGTAAAAAGTTGAAATAGCTACAAAAAAAAAAACTGTCTATCTTCTCATCTTTCCTAAACTGTCCCCTCAATACTATCCCCTCGTTTTCAGTTCCGGCGCAGTGCATTGCATATATAGGGGTCATCCCCTGAGTGCTGGTCCAAGATAAAAAAAAAAACAAAGAAAAGTTTCAACTATGAAAACTGATCCTAGGCCGTCTGTGTAAGTGTGTGTATGAACATAAGAGTCACTTAAAAATTTATTAATACACTTAGCAAGTGAAGATGATGAAAGTGTGGCGGCTTTTAAAAACAGCTGTTTTGCTCTGCTGTATAATTTGGATAATTATAGATAAATACTGATGATGACTTTTTCTCGTGCCTTGGCTTATTTATCATGGCTTTCTGTTTAAAAACACCTTTTCGAGCAATTATCATATGAATTTAATACACTCAAGTCCGAGACACATAGAATCCGTCCGTCATACGTTATGCATCACCTTTTTTAACTGACACTGACGTAGCGACGGAGAAGGTTGGTCCGATGAGTACTTTATTCACGGATATTAAATCAGTTTTTTGTTCTTCATTTGATTTATTCAACTTAAATTTTTTTACATATTATTTTAATTTTTCTGAACACACAATGCAAAAAATAAATAAAAATTAAAACACTTACTGACGTCTGTCAAAGTATTCAACGTACGTCAAAAGTTAAAAGTTGGCCAACTTTTGTACTTTGCGTTGACGGAGATGTTCTGAATGTGACAAAGTTCAGAAGAAAGCATGTATTTCAATTCAGTTGTCAGTTGAAAAAGGCGAGGTACGACGTATGACGGATTCTATTTGACAGACAATAGTAAGTTTTTCAGATTGTTGTAATGTGTGTTCAGGAAAAATTAAATAATCAGGTATGTGACGAAAATTGTTTTCGTCGTCAAAAATTTTTCAAATCGACAAAACATGTGATGTGTTACCCTACGATTTCATGTTCCACTTTGTTTCAATAAAAAAAAATACCATTTTAACATGTGACGAATTTCGATAATGTCGGTTTAAATCCATTTTTAAATCGGCACTTTTTACTTGAACGAAAGGCGAAGCAGCTTAACAAAAATGTCAGTAAAACTATATAAAAATAAAATAGTAGTTATTTGTTACAAACATCTGAAATGGAAAGCATAAGAATAATATCCAGGAAGATGTCTGAATCCAGTTTATGGAAAACCATCCAGATATTGCCAGGGGTTTTACCAAAGGACGCAGCGTGGATGTAGAGAGTTTATGGTCTGATTTGACCACAGATTTGAATAGCCATGAACCGCTAACGCATGACACGACAGGCTGGAAGAAAGTAAATTTTAATGCACTTAAGGATTTACAAAATGCTCATTAAAAATTCTTATTCCATAAATTTAATTAAGGTATGGCGGGACTGGAGGACCTGTATTAAGAAGAAAATTGCATCAAATAAACATGAAGCAATTTCAACTGGAAACTGCTACTTGAATTGGAAGTGGAATGGATGTACGTGTCAAATGGTGTTCAATATTATTTAAAATAATTACAAACCCCTCTTGATTCAAACGAAAACATTCCGCAAATCTGTTTATATTAATACGTACACACATACATACATACATATGTATGTACACATGATATAGAGCTGTTTTTGTACACAAATGAAATTCTAAATTTCTTCTGGTAAACTTCTTCTTAAATTTTCAGTTTTCCCCATTATTTTCTTCAAAAAGAATTAGAGAAACTGCAGCAACAAAAGCCATTTTATTAATTTAAAATCTATATTTTTAATTTCAATTTAAATATTTGGCAAATGTCATTCACAAAACACAAAGTGAAGAGTTGTAGTTTTCTAATTATAACAATTATATGGAAATGAAACATAAGTGGAATATAAAATCGATCGAAATCTATCACACACTAGTCGATTTAGAAAAGCGATTTACTTTTTAAATCGATTGATTTCTATCACATACCTGAATATATAACAAATTTTATAAAATAAATATATTTAAATTAAATGAATAAAATGGGGAACAAACAACTGATTTAGTATCCGTGAATAAAGTATTCATAGAGCCAAACTTCTCCGTCGCTACGTTAATGGCAGTTAAAAAAGGTGACGCATAACGTATGATGGATTGTATGTGTTTCGGCCTTCACAAGTATATCAAGCGTATTCGTCCTTTCGATCGTTTATGCATTTGCAATTGTGAGGATGTAGATGTGGATACTGAAAGCCTAATTCATAAAGAATATTTTATGATGGTACTCTGCTTGTTAGACAATTTTGTATAGAAATTTGTCAGATAACAAGACAAGATAAACATAAACTATTTTTTGTCAATTAGAACTTAAAAATATATGAATCAAATAATTGATTCCCTTAAGCTGCCATATAAAGAAATGTATGAAGCCTTAAAAAGAATTAAGTGGTTCTCAATTACACTCTCACTGTGCCAAGTAGCACCGCAGCGACGGGTTTCGCTTGCTGACTTACCGACGCGTCGCGGTAAAACTTGTGGCAAGTCTCATGTGTTTATTGTTTTTATTGCATCAGCTCACTTGGGATACTTACACATGCCAATTGGTATGGGATGGTGTTCTTCAATCATTTTGACCGATTAGCAATCTGTTAAAACCACAAGAAAGTTACGTTTTTAATTTATTTTCGAACTGCAACCACCACCGACATATGAAACGACTTTAGGATAAAAGTCCAAGTCCTTAGATATTTTACAAGGACAAATAGGCAGACACTTGGTAAAAATATTTCATATTATTGTACTTGAATTTATAAGAATTTAACTAACAATTTGTTTTCTTTTCCATAATTTATTTTTTGCTTATTTAATCGGCACCGTTCACTTTTAAAGCGATTTCTTGCAACCAATACACGTAGACACGCACACACACACGCACACACCCATTCATACCGTTTGTGTGTTTCTGGGGGAATATTTTTTTTAAGATGGCGTTTTTGCTTTGACAAATTCGTTGCTTCGCTCGTTCGTTCGTTCGTTCGCTTGTGTTTTGTGTAACGCAATGCTTGACTGATTACGGACCTCTGGCACTTGTGAAATATATTTGAAATTCAATTTGGCTCACATGTAGCCAGAAAGGATATTTTGGTTGCTTATAGGGGAAATCCTGTTGAAAATTTATTATTAGTAATTGGATGAAATTGAGAGGGTTACAAGGCAGCAAGCATTTCCTGCAGGAAAATTTGTTGTGAAAACCAAATAAAAGGCCATTTTGGCTCTAAACGCGCAAAATGGAGAATATGGCCGAGTGTTTTGGCAAGAGTACAACTCTGAAATCATTTCCCCTGCATTTGGGGAGTAAACTTGTGCAACTGAAGGATATTTTATGAAAAAAGGGCACATGCGCTCTACGAAAGTCGTACGAAAATATGGAACTAAACAAGAGAACCTGTTTGTTTCTTATTCATTCATTATGGAAATTTACAGCCGCATGGAACTTTTCAAAAACAACTTGTGTCGTGAATGAAAACGTTTGTTTGGGGTCTCTAGAATATACGAGTGTAGTGGCGTTTGAAAGGTTTTAATGCGTCAGTATCGCTGGCCATTTTTGTGTAGAAAATGTCAGCAGTTGTAGGTGTCAGTGCATGTATGTTTGACATGGTTTTACTTTAACTTTTCGTATGTGAATCCTTTTTTATATTCCTGCGGTTCTTACAGCTGCGTTTTCTTTTCCTTCTCACTGAAGTTCAACTTGCACATTCTGCTTGTGGCTTCCATCCATCGCATGCTTTGTAGCGCGTAGGTCTCTTCAACAGCTGATTGTTGAGTTCTTGCTTTTACGATTTATAATCGTAGTCGTTCTGCTAAATGTTAATGACTTCGTAAAACACGTTCTTATGACACGTTTTCTTGTTCATCCTTTAAAGCCTTTTCCCTTCGTTTGCCATTTCCCAATTCCCTTTTCCCATTTCTCATTTATGGAAGTGTTAATGATTGTTTGCTTTTAAATGGTCTTTTATTTTAAATTTTACCTCCACTTTTCTCCCTACCGGTACAAAGAGCGAAAGAGGGTGGAGGGAGAGAGAGATAGAGAGGGGGAATGAGGGAATGAGAGGGGGCGAGAACACCTATACAGGAATTAAAGTCTATTAAATTAAGATAAAACATAATCGAGGTTTGTATTGCTTTAATACATTCTTAAGCAGACTTTCTACGTCCTTTGAATCATTTTTGCACTAGAATGTGTGTAAATGTGTGCATGCGTGTGTGTGTGTGTCTGTGTTTGTATGCGCTTCGTAATGTCTACTCTCAGTCTAGTGAAAAGCGTATAAACACACAAGCTCACATGAAGTTGTGAGTTGCCTGTGTCAGTGGTGTTTATGAACCATATCTGCTGAGATACACCGGCACCAATGAAAAATACTTGGAATTTATAATGCAAAGACAGACAAATGGAAATATGAAGAAACGCACACATTTTGCACACATTCAAGTTTTTCAAAATTGTTTGACTGTGTGAGGAATTCCTTGCAAATACTGCTCCTGTTGTTGTTGTTGATATTTTGGTCGAAATTTTGTGTTGAATACGTGAGTTTCGTGTCTCCTTCTGGACGGGGGGTCTGAGGTGTTTTATTTTGTTGGTGATTGTGGCAAAACTTCCTGAATATTGGACAAGACTTTATGAAATATTAAGCGGTACGTGGCTGTAGTGTTTTGTTGTGCCATGTTTTCCTGTTTCAATTTAATTTTTGATTTGTGTAAATGTTTTGTTCTGACCTACATCCATAATTAACAAGCAAAGCGATTTTTTGCCACCTTAAGTTTACATAATTTGGCTATTAACAACAATTATTTACATGAAATATTGTTTTGATACAAATTTCACAGTTTCAGCTGTTGAGCATGTTTCGTTTGTTTGTGGGAGTCATACAATTTAAAAGAGTTTCAAGTGTTCGGCGATTTTGTATTGTCGAAAATATGGATCAAGGAGTTGGCATAAAATTTTGTTAAATATTGAAAGTGACTTACGGTGACTGCACCCTGAGTCAGACAACTTTACCAGCATGTGGTAAAGCTGGTATTTTTTTAGAGTGTCACAACACCAGAGCAACGCGTGCAAATTGTTGAAATTTTGAATCAAAATAATTGTTCTATTCGTCAAACTCATCGTGCACTTCTTCCATTTTATGGCTGGCGTACGAGCGTCATCTTCGAAGAACAAATGCTCGTTTTCGGAGCACATTTACAACAACTACACAACCATGCACTCACTAATGCTGATCACAAGAATTCGACACCATATTCATGACTGAGCGCGGGGTTGAACTCAGGACCCTCCGCTTCATAGTCTCGTGTTAACTACTTCAGCCAACACAAAAACAGATTTAAATTTTTATTTTACTTTTTTGTTTCACAAATGCTCTATCGTATTTCAAGAACGTCAAGAAAAGTTCAACAACTTTTGGTAAAGTCATGATAGAATATTTGAGAAAATTTTAATATTTGAGAAGCCTGGCTGGAACAAATTGGTGTTCAGGAATATTTGAAAATTTGAGAAGCCTGGTTGGAACAAGTTGATGTTGGTGTAAATATATGGACTTTCATATGGTACGGAATTAATTTTTTGCCATCTGGGCGATTGCACGTTGCTATCGTTTTCAACTCACAATTATTGCCTCAACAGCACAATTATTTGCTTAATCACTTGTATGAGAAATAAATTACAAGTTGATTTCATACAACTGATTTATGACTTTGGGAAAGAAAATTATACAAGTTTTTATTTGGAAATACTCTTATGCTAATGAGGCTTGGGAAACTTATGAATAATTTGTTTTGGAAAAATATGAGAGAATTTGTTAAAACGTTTTATATGAAAAAAAATGTTGTGAAATGTTTGAAAAGTGTGAATGTGTCTTCAAAAGAGCGTTCAATTTCACTTTAAAGTGTTTTTTCGATTAATTTGGGTCATTGGGCTAAATTAAAGGAAAAGGTGTTTTTGTTGATGTGCGAGTTGTTTGGCACCAACAACACAGCAATTTGTCTGTCTGCTGTCTGTCTATTTGTGAGTTAAATGCGGAAATGCTTAATTCTGCGAATGTGTGTGTATGTGTGTGTGTTCGCATTTTCCGGGAAATGCTCACGATGATGATGAAGATGATGATGATGATGTTGACGACGACGCTGATGGGCGGCTAAGAGGCAAGCAGTAGTGTTGGGCTTCTTTTACTTGTGTTATTGTTAGTGTTGGTTGAAATTTTGTTTTTAGCAGCAAGTTCTCGCTGCTCCCGATGCTGAGCGGGGGTGGGGTGAGGTGGGGTGTTTGGGGCTTCGTTAATTAAGTGCAACATGTGGTATTAAGTAATTTACATGTTCAAACATCCACTGTACGCGAGCACTGGGTATTCTCTTGATTTATACACTTTTTGCATGTGCTTGTGCGCCTGTATGTGTGATGAAAGGCGAACACTAAATGAAAAAGTCATTCATTGTCTGTTATTTAAGGTCAAATCAATAATTTAACACTTAATGAAAATTTTCAAAGATTTCAAGACAAGTCTATTAATTTTCATTGAGGTGTTGATTACTTTCTGTTGTGTGCGGGCGGGCATAAACTATTTTTGAAGATGAAGCGATTTCTGGCAGCCGACATTGATTTCTGTTGCAAATAGATTTTGTTCATTATCGAGTAAATTGAAGTTTAAATGCAGTCGTATATGATTTTTTTGTGTGTACGCCTGAAATATTTTTTGCTATTAATTGAATTTCTTTTCAAATATTTGAAAATTGATCTGAACTATTAATGTAAGAGTATTTCAGAAAAATTTTATGGGAATTGCCAAGTTATTTGCCTTCCAAATCAAAACAGTTTATATACTTGCATTTAAAACTATATCTATAAATTCTTTAAATATTTTAAATTAATCTCTTGCTTGTATACCGTGTCATCGTAAATAAGTGTCATACAGCCCAGAGACATATGCGATTTAATAAAATCCTGGAAATAAAATCTGTACAAAAGCGCAGAAGAGAGATCCGGTCATTGATTTAGAAACAAACTTTGCATGAATACTTGAAACTTAATTTTTTAAATATATTAAGAAAATTTATTTGTGGAAACTGAAAATTATTAAAAAAAGAGTTGGAGAATCATGGAGGAAATTGGAAGGATTGCGTTCGTTTAAAACAACAATGATATTAAATATGTGCACTCGTATATGACAATTTCGATATACGACAGCATTGATTTTTCCACATTCCAAAGTGGCATTTCGTTGTGTAACTAGACTTTGAATGATGAAACCCTCTGAAGAAAATTGTGAGCTTCTCTAACAAATTTGCAGCCGAAAGTTTTGCTTTTCTCTCTCTCTCTCTCTCTTTAAAAACCTGATTGAACCTGTTTCGTGTTGTTCTAAAATTTTTTAATTTTGAACCTGCTGATTCTTTTTCCCCATTTAACAGAAAAAATAAATAATGTAGTTTGAATTACATGTTATTCCCTTCAAAGAAATGAGTGCTAATTTTAAAAATTCGATTCTATTTTAATAATGAAAATCACCACGAATAAAATTAAAAATTTATATGTAAATAAAAAACCGTTTTAAAGATTTTTTTTATTGAAAGAAACAGATTTTGAAAATATTTAACTAAAACACATAATTTTTGTCACTTAGGAAATTAAATAAAAATTGTTTTTCAGATTCATTAATTAATTAAGTATCGATATGAAAGTCAGTTTTTTATATATTTGCCAATAAAATCAACAGGACAGTTAAGATTTCAATAACAGCATTTAACAGACAGTTTTTATAAATAAAGTCACACTGACTGTTAATGACGCCTGGTGACGTTTAACACCAAAAATTAATAGATAGATTCGCTGTTAAGGGCAAAATAGAAAACCTATTTACGATTATATCTACTGGGAGAATAATGATCCAAAGTGCGATGTAAATGTTTTCGAATAGCAAAAAGCACACAATCAGGCGGCAATACAAAAACGCACACAGACACACAATCGCTTGCACATGTGCTAAAACGGAGGACAAGAAGACGCAGCCAGCCAGCTAAATCCGTTAGTCTCAAACAAAGTCTAGTTAAAGGGAAACACTTTAAAAATATCTATAAAATGGAAAACATTTAAAATTTAGCTGGAATAAACTCCTACACGTCTTAATAGATGAATGCACATTCATGCACACACACACACATAATAACGGAGAATGTGTGTGTGAATGAAACTGTTTAGAGGATTTGATAAAACACCACAGGAGATGGTTTACGAATAAAAAACAAACAACAAATTTCCAAAACCTAAAAAAACTGAACTTTAGCAGCAGCAGCAGCAGGGGAGTGGGTGCACATTCTGTGAAATGCCAACGATTTACTCATTCATCCATCCATCCATTCAAGCGTCAGTCATTCGGGCAGGCAGGCAGCCAGACTGGCAAGCCAGCAGCCATCAGGTTTATTCGCCATCATTCAATATGGCGTCAAAACGTCACAATCCTCAACATCCTCAATGTGTGTTTGAGGCAAACAACATGTGCCGCTGTTGTAGCTGTTTTTCACCAACAAAATTTCAAAACAAAAATAAAGACTATGTAAAAGTCTTTTTATGTGCGACAGTGGGGGAGTCAGTAGGAAACCAAACCCAACCAAATCTTCAACCCCAATCTGGTGTGCCAGCAAATGCAAACACACGTTGTCTTCCAATGAAAGTTTTGCTGATACAAATTCAAGAAGTTTTCAGTTCTACTTGTGCTGGTGGGTGGAGATGCTGTTGGTGTTGGGGCACAAATAAGTATGTGTGTGTTCGTGTTGTTCTTCGACAGTCTGCATGAACATTTCTTTTAGTTTTGTCTAAGAGTCTTACACTGAGATAAAAAGGTATAAAAATTAGTTTAGAAATTACTTACTGGCAGTTATTAGGTCTGTTCGTTTACTTTTCCAGTAAAATCTAGTAGTTGAGTAAATTTTGCTCAATTTGAAAATTTTACTCTCAGGACTGGCTTTTTCTCAAAAAACTACGCGAACGAAAATATTGCAAAAACTCGCAGGTTATTTGAAACAGCTGATCACTAAATATGAGGTCTGTTCCAAGTAATTTCGGGCAAGTTTGGGATAATGAGAGTAAAAAGAAAATTACTCTCTCAAGGTGCAAAATCTACCCAAATTTGCTGGAACACAAAAAACCATAATTATATCTTCTGAAAAACTAGTGCTGCTTCCTTTTTAAATTAATTTTTATTTTAGTGGTTTTATACACTGAATAAGGCTCAACATCATGAAATGAAAGATTAGCATCATTGTAAAGGTAACATGTCGTCTTCATCAGACCCACTTGATGTGTCCGTAAGTTGTTCACTAATCTGAAAAAGCATTTTTGTATACCAAACAAAGGGGCAAATAAGCGCAAATGTACTAACAACTTCAAGTTTTTTTGAAAAATCTTCCATTTTACTTTTAACCAATTTTCAATTAACAACTTCTTTCCTTTATTTGTAAATTTTCTTTTTACTATTTTATTTTCAAATGTAAACAAAAAACAGCTGATAATATAATTCTTGCCCAAACTTACCCAAAGAAATAGTTCGGGCGACTTTGTACAGGAAATGAAAAAAATTACTCTCTCATTTTCTCTCAAAATTGCACAAAAATTGTTATCTGGAACGCATTTGGGTAACTTTGGGCGAGTTCGGGCTGTTTCGGGCTGCATCTGGAACACAGCTATGGTTGGAGTTGTTAAATATGGTTTGTTTTGACTGCCCAGTACATAATGTTTTTGCTACTTGATGCAATGTATTTTATCAATTATTAATTCATTACGAAATGTATTTATTAAATGAACTGCTGTACAACATTTAAATTCGTTTATTATGTAAATGACTTACTCTGTTTCTTGTTCATAAAATATAGGAATATTTCATGTTTTATAATCCGTGCCCAGAATAATATGCAGAAAGAAGTATTCGAATATAATGTATTGGCTTTACATCTCTAAAGCATTAGTGTAAATAAAACGAAAGACAAATTTCGCCATGGATGGCAAAAAAAAACTCGATATTGCATGCTCTTTACCTTTCAAGAATAATTATTTCCAGTTCACCTTTGCTTTCAGATCAACCGATAAATTCATTGCATCGAAAATAATGGAACTCATCTGTTGTTTAATGAATCATGTTTTTAGTTTTCTACTGGATGTTACTGGCAAAAATTTGTCCAGTAAAAATTTGCAGGCTCTCAGTCGGCAACTGTCATTTTACGCTCTCGTTTCATGCTCTCTTTTGCAAATTTTTGCTTAAACGAACACATTTCAGTAAAATCCATTGCAAATTTCCACAAATTTTGGGATAAACAAATAGAGCTATTATTCAGTTCACTTCATGGAACGGAGGACTCTTAAGCAACTGTTTTTGGCTGTTTTCATGTAACATATTACTGTTAAACATGCTCAGTTTGGTCTCTAGTTTAACAGCGAGTTGGTTTACAAACGAACAATGCTTGCACTGCCCCACGGCCCCTGCCAGAGAGACCTCAAAAAATACAGATTTAATGCTCTCCAAAAAAAAGTAGATCACATAAAGTATTCGTATTCTTGATCAGTGATTCCTATCTTGATCAGTGATGAAGTCTAAGACGGTCTAGCAATGCCCATACGTTCGTCTGTGGAAAACATGATGTAGTCTAATTTTGGACCCCGCCTCCATCAATGGGCGTTGACGTACGATATTATATACAGGAACTCTGTCCCACCATTTTAATTTTACTTACTAAATATTTGGAGGGTATTTAAGATTCGACCTGGTCGAATATAACGTTTTTACGTGTTTTTTTATACCCTCCAAAAAAGAATTTGGAGGGTATATTCACTTTGTCATTCCGTTTGTAACGCATCGAAATATATGTACATCTCAGACCCCATAAAGTATATATATTCTTGATCAGTGATGAAATCTAAGATGATCTGAGCATGTTCGTCCGTTTGTGGAAATCACGATTCAGTCCAAACGAAAAGAGCTAGACCCTTAAAATTTGGTATAAATATATTTTGCTAGAGCAGGTTAAGTTCGAAGATGGGTTAAATCGGGCAAGGGGGAAAAAAGTTCCCCTAAGAAGAACTAAACCAACCCAGAAAAAACAACATAATTTTTAAAGTTTTTTGGTTATTTTGTTAAGCAAAGGATACATTTTTATGTCAAATACGGTCCAACGGCTTAAACTTGGAGCCATAAAATAAAAAAAAATATTTGTGGCCCACGCCCACTTTAGTGGGCGTTATTATATGCAAAAATAGCATACAAATTTAACAAATTGTTTTATTTAAGCCAACATTCTTTAAAAATAACATTTTTAAGCCTTAATGACGAAGCTGAGACGTAACATGGTACTACTCTGCCCTACCCCCTCCTCCCCCTTCACCCCCTAAATGACCCTACAAAAAAAAAATTTAATTTTGTATACAATTATCCCAAGCATTTATTTTTAGTTTTATGATTGCCGATGTCGTCTGTGGAAAACATGAGATTGTCTGTTTTTGAACCCCTCCCCCTTTAGTGGGCGTTGACGTACGATATTATATAAAGGAACTCTGTCCCATCATGTTAAACATTTTAAATTCACTTACTAAATATTTGGAGGGTATTTAAGATTGGACCCGTCGAATATAACGTTTTTACTTGTTCTTTTTGTAATTTTGTTAAGCAAACGATATATTTTTATGTCAAAGAAAGTCCAAAGCAGAAATGAAGTTGCAGCCAGAAAATCAGGAAAGTAAATTTTTGGACCCCGCCTCCTTTAGTGGGCATTGAAGTAACACATTGCATGGTAGAATAGTGTAATTATTTAACTTATTGTAAAGGTACTCGTAATTTAAGCCTACATGCCTTAAAAATTAAATTTAAAGCCTGATCTTCCTTTGGTTGATGTAATGAAAATACTTCGACCAAATTCGCCAGTGGTGTTAGATCGCCAAGATGTAAAGATTTAGTGTGCTGTTGGCTGAAGTCGTTTACAGGAGACTATGAAGCCATAAGTCCCGAGGTCGATGCCGCTATTAGTAATAAATGTGGAGTGAAATTCTTGTGATCTGCATTAGAGAATGATTGTGTTGGTTGTTGTCGGCATGTTTCAGTAGCGAAGGCTTAGCATTCTCCTTCCTCGGCCATGTAGAAAAAATTAGTCGACGAAGAAAAAGGTTATAAAGCTACGCCGAAATTATCTACCTGGCCTCTCCTGCTTTGTAATTCAGGCGCAATGAAAAAAAATTATGGTTGAATTTCTCTCGATGTAGTTTTCTTTAGTCATTTGAATGGCATGAATAACCGAGTGTACGAACAACGGAAAGCAGGAATGACTGACTGAACGAATGAACGGATGGATGTAAGAGTCCCGCAAGAGTAGAGATTTTATTTATTTTTTATTTGCTTGTGTGCTGTGCTTTGCAAAGACTTGTAATCTTCGGAGCTTAATGTGCTGATGACTTGCTGTGATGCGATGTGATGTGCTGCACCGTGTAAATGGATGCGATGGGATTTGATAGGGATTCTCGGCTTCATAGTTTCACTTACATTTTAGCAGCTTGTAGTCCTTTGATACGCTGCTGTTGCTGTTCGTTCGTCTATTTTTTTTTTTTTTTTATTCCCTGTGTTTTATTTTCCTTTTATTTTTGTGATTTCATGTTCATTTTACGGAATTACTGTGTTTAAGTTCGGGTTATTGGATGCTCTGCAATGTGCTGAGTTGGGGTTTTATGCTTGGTCGGATTTTCTACACTTTTGCTGGTTGCTTTCGCAGCGAATAAAGAAGCAGAAGCAGAAGAAGAAGAAGACGTAGGAGCTGAGCAGCAGTTAGGGAGTTGTTAGTTTTGTTGTGCTGCACGTTGTGTCCCAGTATGGACATAATATTTGTTATTTTCGTATATGTTTTGCCATGTGAAGGTGTGTGTGTATGTGTTTGCCAGTTAATGTAGCCAACATATTTCTGGAAATTATTTTGGCAGATTTCTATGTAGGACTGCCCTCCTTTTCGTATATTCAAGTTGTACTTTTGGAATATCTGTGGCTTGTGTTACGGTGTCCTTGGAGCTGCTGCCATCCTGCCCGTTCTGCTGAATTCGGAAAGTGCTCGTGCTTTTTATTTTATATGTGGGACTCCAGTGGTTTGGCTCTGATAATAGTTTTCTGTTTGCTCTTCTCAAGGAGTGTTTGTTTGTTTTTATAAAAGTAGGGAGCTGCTTTCGTTCTGCCACATAGCATTTCTTAGTGAGTGTGTTTATGTTGTGTGCCTGACGGAGCGTGTTTGTTCATGTTCCCATTCTTAAAAGACAGTCCGAATTCAGCTATTAATTGTGTGCGTAAAAGGCCTTTGAAAGAAACTTATTTTTAAGGTGATTTTTGCTGCAGCAAGGCATGTGCAAACATACGCACACATTCAAAAAGTCAATTTCACTTTATCGACCTGATATTGTAAATCAAATGCTAAAGATTTCAAAGAGTTCAAGATTAATGAATAGTTGAGGCGGATGTGGCTGCTGATGTTTGCTTAGAAATACAAAGTATTGTGGAAATATTTAAAGTATTTCTCTACCTAAAGTCGAGTGAGACGCCTGGCAAACATTATTTGCAAATACTAAGATTCCACTCATTTGCTTAAATCTCCCAGATACTCGACATGACGTTATTACAGGCTTATGAATGCACACGGCTACGAAGAGCTTTGGATTGTTGTTGGCAGTGTTTGCCAGTTGGTGCTGGAAGCTGAAATGGTGCCTTTTAAAGGAGGATGGCGGCTTGGCAGTTGTTGCAAAAGCAATGCCAACGTTTGTTTTGTAGTCCAAATAATAAAGTTGAACACAGTCGTCATATTTGCTGTACACGGCGCGACTCACTCCATCTTCTGTTTGAAATGCCACATTTATAATTTGGAATATTGTTGTGTGTAAATCCGTAAATATTAATAAAATTTGCATAGCAAACTGCTGTTCTTATTTGGCTGTGATATCAAATCGTTGGTGGTTTCAAGGACTAGATTGAGGTTGTGTAGAGAGTCGTTTTGCTTGTGCTGCTTCTTCTTCCTATTTATGCACCTGTTAAGTGCTCACTGCGATTTCTAAGATTCATTTCTTTTAATTTATCTTAAAACTCATTTACATTTCAAATGATTTTCTTTTGTGTACATTTTTCTTAACCACTTCATCAAGTCCATACTTTAAGTGTCACCGCTTGCCAAAAGATAAAAAAAAATTACACACTTTCAGAAGATTACACATTTGACGAGAACTCTGTAGTCCAAACATATATTTTTTAGAGGCGGCCCGCGTATTGTTCATCTCGTTCTATAAATAGATTTTTCACAACTTCAATATGGAGGCAGCACAATCGTTTCAAAGCTCCGTAGGTCTCTCAATCTGTCTACAAAATTGGCGAGATATAAGTTCTAGAGTGTTCTGGAATACAAGGGTTAAGTGTTAAGAAATACCGGACCCAATATTGCTTGATGCGGTACACAGATCGGAGTAGTTCAGGGTGGTGCAAAAGCAATCCTCCAATTTTGTTTTTGAAAATTCTATTTAGTAAATAAAAAATAAAATTTCGAGGGATGGAGATTTATTTTTACACATGGGTTTGTTAAATGGAAATGATGATATCCGTGAAGTGACTGCTGCCACTTGTTGGCACAATTCCGCAACTTCAAGTAGCTCCAAGGGAAGAAGTCTAGGTTTTCCTGGCTCGGCCATATCGGCTGATTATGCAATCAGGACACGATTCCTTTACAATATCCATAGAGACTGCTGCTGTGTCTGCCGCAAAAATTGCTTATGTTTTTAATTTTGCCTCGCTGGAAATGGTGTAGTGCCAGTTCAACGGAGAGTAACTGAGCACGTTCTTTATGCTAATAAATTAATATAAATTCAATTTTTGTTGCTGTTAGAATCTTTTGCATTTTAATATTTTTTCTCTGCAATTTCTTAGAAGACTTTTTTATGATTTTTGTTACTTTTGTGATGTTTTTTCTTTCTTATTGTTCAATTCTGTGATATTGACGTGCCAAATGTCACCACATTTATTATTATGTTTAAAAGCTGGGGATGTGAAATGAAAAAATTATAAAGGTAGTAAAAGCGGATTTGAAGAAAGCAAAATATTAATGAGACTCTAAAGAATTCTGTCAAACGCTGGCAATAAAAAAGCAGCACACAAAAACAAAAAAATGAATATAGAGGGAAACAGTATGTAATAGATTTTCTAAAATGAACTTGAATAAATTTTTCAAGCTCTGCTGCCAACTAAATATATTCTCAGCCACAAGTTTGGCAGTCACTCTGTGTGCTGAATATTCATCAGGACTTTTAAACTACGCTGCTTAAACATTTTGTTAGCCGAACAGCGCTTAGCAAAGGCTTCCTTCAATATCCACGACTTTATTGTCTTGTGTATCAAATGAAAAAAAATTGAATTTACTTCGCATTAAAATGGGCTACAAAATAAAAATCCTTAATCACTTTGTCATAAAAAGGTGATAAAAAAAGTGCTGACAAAAACAATAAAAGAACATTGCAGCCATAACCATAAAACTAATAATACTTTTAGCACAAAGAGTTGGGTTAATATAAAATCGTAAATACCAAATGAGCTCGTCCTAAAAGGATAAGAGAGGTGCGGTCATGCCAACGAAGCGGCTATCGTTCTATTTTGTTCTCATATTAAAGTTTTCTTAAATTATTATTTAGAAATATTAGTTCCTTAAACGGCTTCCTTAATTTTAAGAGGAGTTGGGAAGATGAAGTGCCGCCATGTCCTTGTAGCTAGAAGCACATCATGTTGTGTTAGAAAGAAAAATCCACTTCGTTTTGAAAAGTTCTCCGTAGACTTGTGTGATATCAAATGATTTTTTGAATGGTTTTCGTTTGAATACTAGATGTTTTTTTGGCAACTGCAAAAATAATGGCATCAAGACCAGTAAAGGAAAAGTTGACAGATGGTACCTTTTATACCCTCCAAACAAGAATTGGACGGCATACTCACTTGGTCATTTCTCCCTCTAAAATCCTTTAAAGTATATGTATTCGTGATCAGTGATGAAATCTAAGACTATCTAGCCGTGTCTGTCCGTCCGTTTGTGGAACTCAGGATTCAGTTCAAATGAAAAGATATAAATACATTTTGAAGGATACACAGGTCAAGTTAGTAAATGACTTTAATAGGGCCTGAGGGAAAAAAGTTCCCCTAAGAAAAACTAAACCAACCCCCAAAAAACTATAATTTTTAAAGTTTTTTTTTGTGATTTTGTTAAGCAAATGATATATTTGTATATCAAAGAAGCTTCAAAGCGTTGAACTTGCAGCCAGAAAATCAGAAAAATCTATTTTTGGGCGCCACCCCCTTTAGTGGGCGTTGAAGTAACATACATATTAGAGAATGTAATAGATTTTGTAAAATTTAAAAATTTTAAAAATTTTAAAATTGTAGAATGTTAAATATTATTGTTGTTTTTTCTTTTTTAAATAAAATTAAAATAATAATTTTAATTTTATATAAAAAATAATAACATTAATTTTATATAAAAAGCCAAACAACAAAAATATTTAGCATTCTAAAATTTTAAAATTCTGTTATTCTAAATTATGTATGAACTTTTATTAGTCGAACTTTCTTATGTAAATTGTTAATTTTATCAACGGGCTTAAGTTCGAATCTGCAAGACTGCAAACCATTTTTTTTATTATTTTATTAATAAATGAATTTGTTCAAATTCTATTTTATTAATTTATATTAAGATTGGAAGATTAAGAATATTTTTCAATAATCATCAAACCAGCAGAACGGATCAGTACTGATTTCCAGGCCGCTACGCCTCGTAATAACTTAAAAATATGAATGTGATAACTTCTCATATTAAATTTTCTTTAAAATATTGGTTAAATAGTTGATATTCCTACTAACTAGCACCACTTGCAAAAGTGGAAAAATTGAACAAAGAACGCTGATGAGATGGCGTAGCGGCCTCAAAATCAGTACTGATCCGTTCTGCTGGTTTGATGATTATTGAAAATATTCTTAATATTCCCATCTTAATATAAATTAATAAAATAGAATTTGAACAAATTTATTTATTAATAAAATAATTAAAAAAAAATGGTTTGCAGTCTTGCAGATTCGAACTTAAGCCCGTTGATAAAATTAACAATTCTGTTATTCTTAATCAATTACAGTCAATTGTTATCATGAAAAATAAATAAATAATAATTTTTTAGAGGTACTATTTTATAAAGAATGCTTCCAGCTCAAAATTATTTTTTAACTTACATTATAATCAAGCAAAAGAACTTGTATCAGTAACGGTCTTTTGGATTTTAGGTGACGATATATTATGTATGGGTGTAAATTTCTTCGGCAAAACTATAATTTAAGAAAATTTTGCACTAAATAAAAATGTTTTATGCTCATCCCTGAGCGGAACACTTTTAGGAAAAAGCAACTAATTTTGAAACGAACAGAAATGTTGCCGAACGAATGAATCACTTCTTTGATTTATTTTGCATGTTTTTATGTTGCACATTCACGTTTCATTTTAATGCCATTTTTGTACGGCTGGATTAACTCCATAACGACTGTTGCTTTTAAAAAGTTCTAAAAAGAAAATGTATCATAAATTTATTTTTAATGCCATCATTCATGCATGTATTGCACAAAAATAAAGGAGATGGAATGAATATCCGACTTTCTGTCTACTTTCATATTCCCTTACACCCTATTTTTAGGAAGTGCTATTTTGAGAATAAATTGTTAGACCAATAATCAATCACACCATATCCTACATCTGGAAATACGGGCGTATACGCATACTGGCCCCGCAAAAAAACAGTACGGGACGAAAAGTTTTGTTCGCGTCTATTCTTGTTTTTTGAGAACCACAAAATGCTTGCTACAGCTGCTTACATTAGATCAATTATTGTTTTGCTTTGCAGGGCTGGGTTTATGAGTCCTTCTGCTATTTTATAAAGCCAACTTTATAAAAACGTGCAAATGAAGTTGAGGGAAGATGTTACTGATTTCATAAGAGCATTTAGAATTGTAGTATCGATAAAAGAACGAAACACAGCCGAAGTTGGGTCGATGTTCCAGCTGAAGGACCGGCATGGAAGGGCTAATCCTGCCAGTACCGGTCGTAGAACGGCCTCTTACAAGAATTCTAATAAAATATACTCAAGAATAAGAGGACACATCACCAAGTGATTAGTGTGTATTTTTGGTTGGCATCGCTTCCTTTTCTAACACGGCTTATTGGTGTTCGCTGGGCGCAGCTTGTGTAAAATATGTATTTATAGTCTTTTGGTTTACTTAATTGAAAGACATGGGGATGAGCTTTAGTTGCTTAAAAATATCTGTATTTCTATTATCTGACGTTTGTTTGTTGCATAATTTGGATGCACTGCATTTTTCTTAGAGGCCGGCAGAAGGCGTTCTTTTTATGCCACATGTCTAGCGCATTTGCTGTTCATTCAGACTTTATTTTTGACTTTATTTTTGAGTTACTTTTACAAATAAATGGACACT
The DNA here is from genome assembly GCA_951800035.1 of Linnaemya tessellans. Taxonomy (NCBI): domain Eukaryota; kingdom Metazoa; phylum Arthropoda; class Insecta; order Diptera; family Tachinidae; genus Linnaemya; species Linnaemya tessellans. The sequence continues at coordinate 1,917,703 of OX637535.1, forward strand.
TTGGGGGTATTGCATTCTGGTCACAGACGTGCGCAAAATAAAAAAAAAATAGTTCAAGCATTAAACTTTTATGCTGCAATAAAATGTGGATACAATTTAACTGTCGTGATGGAAATATTGAAGAATAATTTAAAAGTGGCAATTCTGTTTCCGTACTTTAAGAAAAGGAAGCGGAAAAAAACAGTCCTAGAAAAAATGTTTAAAATTCCTTTGAATCGTTCGTTAAATAGCAGAATATTTGCAACCATTAAATGCTCATTTTTGTTGGCTCTTTTGTCTGCGTTCTGTTCTGTGTTTGGTGTAGCCCAAAAAAATTCTTAGCACAATTTTCTTGTTCCCGAACACACACACACACACACACATGAACGTGTGTTTGTTAGTGTGCTTGTTCTTGTTGTATGGACGTCTACATACATTTTGGAACGTTTGCTTCGGTCTTTGGAAAATTCATACATTCAGCCAGTCATTCGTTCAATCCATCCATCAGTTTGTACATTCATTCAATTCTTTTATTTTTGGCCCCGTACTAATGTGAGCTGTTACCCTCATTACATCCACTTAATTCTGAAATATGTCAAGTAACCCAGCGAACAAAAGAGGCAACTAATTTGAAATCTGAAACGTATTTATTGATTTAAATGATTATGAAATGTACGCGTAACAAATAATTTTTGTTGTTTTCTTTTCTACGAAATTGTGAATTTTTTTGTACTATTCAAAGAAAAGTTATCATTTTATGTTTTTTAAAAACGTTGAATTTATAGAAATGTTTTTACCATCCCTAAAGAAAATAAATTTTTGATTTAAAACTAACTTTAACTGGAACTCTTTAGAAAAAAGGTAAAAATTTGTTACATGATTGCAGAAAATAAAACGCCATTTTTTTAGAAAATAAATATTTACATTTTTTATTATAGTATTTTTAGTAAAAAAAGTAAAAGCACTACAATTATACTCGTAGTTGCCGAAATGCCAGCATGTGATTATTTCAGTTCTTGCTCAATTAAAAGTTTTTGCTGTATTTTGATAAACTAAAAATCTTTTCAAAATCTAAAAACTTGTAAAGGACTACGAAGGTGATGATGAATATCGAGTGTTCGAGTTTGTTTGATCTGCTTTCTGCTGGCCAGTTGCAGTGACAAAATCGTTGAATATTACTGACAACGATTCACACTATCACGGGCTGTCCTTCCAACACCCACCCGTTTTTTCAGAGTCCGGGCGCAATGCATTGCATGGGTAGTGTTTACACTCCGAGTGCAGGTCCAAGTAAAGAAATATAGTCGAAATGCTCTTTGAATCTTTGCAGTTGATCATCGTATTCACAAGAAAGTTTTAAAGTAGAAATGGAACAAGAAGTCTAATAGGCACATTTATAGTTTCTTCATAAAACATTCTTGATTTAATATGTTTAATAGAGCTGGCAGGAGTCAGACTCAGGTTTAGGGTCCTTCACTACACCTTCTGGAGCCAATGAGTTGGATCAGCATCCACAATATCGCCACCTTAAAGTTTACATTTGGCTGCGTTCAAATATGTCTGTAAAAGAGTGATATGGTGTTCAGAAAATTGGCTGGCTTTCCTGGAATATGATATCGAGTTTGGTCACTATTCAGAACTCAAGCAACAACTCAATACAATCACTCTGGAATTTCCCAGCTGATCTCTGGTTTTTGTGTGTGAGTATGTAATTTTCGAAATTCACCGCTGTAAATCCCATTTTGCAATAATTATTAATTTTTTTGGAAATGCAAAACTTTCACTATTTCTGTGCTGCTGAGCAACATTTTTGGTTTTGGCACATGACAACATCACTTAACATTCGATAGCAAGCATTTCCATTTTCAGTTAGACAGGAACTGGGGAAGATGAACATTCATACTCGTAATCTTGGTGTCGCAGTGAATTTTGTTTGAAGTTCTGCGTGGAAAATCAACTGTGCAGTACACAACAGCAATTTGTTGTTTGATTTGATTCCATTCCACCATTTTTCGCTGGGTTACGTATTAACATACTTTTCTCGGCTTTGTGTTGGCAAAAACAACAGTGGAAAAGTATCTTGAAAAAGAAACAAGACGAAGCGGAAAATGTAGTTTAAAATCCTTACGCTGAATAGCGTTTAAACAACAATTTGTAAATTGTTAACGATCGTTATCTAAAAATGTTTTACAAATTGTTTTGTTGTTGTTGTTGTTGTTATTTTTTTTTGCCAACAAATCTCTTTTTTATTTGCTGTTTTATTTTATATGTTTGATTATGTTTGTTGCTCGTATTTTACTGGCCTTAAGGGATGTTGAACATGTCTTGTAAATACTTTTTTAATTCTCTGCAAGTATTTTAAATAAAATAAAAAAGGCATTTGTGTGTGGGGGTGTGGGTGTGGGTGTGTAGGGCTGGTACATGGAACCCTTCTGACAGTCATTTTTTGTTTTTAAATTTTGCAATTTATTTTAAAAACATTTTAGTGTGTTTGCTTTTAGTTTGATGAGTTTATTTTCCAAAACATTTGCAGACAATAAAATAAAAACAAATACGTTTTTAAAGAATTTAACTCAACGGAGATTAATATTAAATGTTTCTACTGCATCTCAATGTCAAATTCTCAAAACTCCAGTTTGACTTCAATTATCTGGTGTTTATATTCGTACCATCTGGTTGAGACAAAGATTTGTGTGATAATCACTTATATGATTGGGTTTGATATGCAACCTGTTAACACTTTAATTATTAGGATACCGAGGATGGGGCATGTAGCGCTCGAAAGGCTCTTTATGTTCCATATTTAAATCCTTCTACAAAAAAGTCTGCTGAATGGTCAGCTTCCCGGTTCTTGTCTAACTGAAAATGGTCATCGTTAATATTTTAAATGAAATTATTATGTGGCAAACCCAAAAATGTCAGCTGTGTTCCAGATGCAGCCCGAAACAGCCCGAACTCGCCCAAAGTTACCCAAATGCGTTCCAGATAACAATTTTTGTGCAATTTTGAGAGAAAATGAGAAAGTAATTTTTTTCATTTCCTGTACAAAGTCGCCCGAACTATTTCTTTGGGTAACTTTGGGCAAGAATTATATTATCAGCTGTTTTTTGTTTACATTTGAAAATAAAAAGGTAAAAGGAAAACTTGCAAATAAAGGAAAGAAGTTGTTAATTGAAAATTGGTTAAAAGTAAAATGGAAGATTTTTCAAAAAAACTTGAAGTTGTTAGTACATTTGCGCGTATTTGCCCCTTTGTTTAGTATACAAAAATGCTTTTTCAGGTTAGTGAAGATCAGTCAGGTCAGTCTGTGTTCAATTTCTTAATATGACGCCATTAATGAGAATAAAATAACAAAAGAGAATTGAAGTAACTTTCCGGTACAATCAAGTATGTATCCCTCTTCTTGCTTCTTTCCTCTCTCTCCCATAAACTCAGACTTGCTTCAAGAAAAACTGATGTGTGTAAAAGCAGACTTATGGACACATCAAGAGAGTCTGGTGAAGACGGCATGTTACATTTACAATGATGCTAACCTTTCATTTCATGATGCTGAGCCTTATTCACTAAAATAGAAATTAATTTAAAAAGTAAGCAGCACTAGTTTTTCAAAAGATCTAATTATGGTTTTTTTGCATTCTAGCAAATTTGGGTAGATTTTGCACTTTGAGAGAGTAATTTTCTTTTTAGTCTCATTAACCCAAACTCGTCCGAATTTACGTGGAACAGACCTGTTATTTAGAAGCACAGAAATGGTGAAATTTTTGCATATCCGGAAAATATTCAAAACTTGTTGCAAAATGGAAACTCCAGCCGGGAATGGTTCTGTACGACTTTGGCGATACGACGGTGTTCAAAATTATTATTATTAGTTTAAATTTAATATAAGCCTATAATTTGGTATATCAGCATTGCGCTGGCTTTTTGAGACATACATACATACATACACAGTGTTTAAGATAATATGTAGTTTATCTAATTTTAAGAAAAAAGTTCTTTTGATTGCATGTGAGAGTTTTCTTCAAACTTTAAAAATCTCAAATAATATAAAATATATTAAACACTTTAATTATGATGTCAATTAATGGCAAATTGCCACGTGTGGGGAAGAATATTGAATTTACACGGTTGAGTTGTTGTTGAGGGCACGCGCCATTTTAAGCGTGCAACCACCTTAAAAACACGGCTACTTATAAACAAACGAACATATGGACAGGAATTCAGGCAGAAATGCATGCGAGCACATACAAACTCGTATATAAATTTTTGGGTGCGAACTGGAGATGAGATCACGCTCACGCTCACGACTGACAATTACTCATATGGAGTATGCGCTAAAAATTTTGTTTAATAAAAAATATCATTCAGTTGCTCAATATATTAAACGACTGTCGCTCGATGTCACTAGATGTCGTTCTGTTGAATAAAAGAAAAATTATGATCAACCGCCTACACTAAAAAATAAAATATAATAATAAAAATATTAAAATCAAGAAGAACTAGTATTAAAATAGAACTAATTAATTTCATGTCTATTTTAAAAATGATCATTCTTATATAAAATTAAAACTATTTTGAGTCGAAAGAATTTGTATTGTTTTAAAAAGACAGCAAGTAAACGCTTTATTTAGTAAATTATTATTTTTTATTATTATTTAGTAAATAAAAACGCTATTTTTATTCTTATTGAAATTTAAATTTTTATGGTATTCGCCTTAAGTAAACAAGAAAGAAAATTATTTTAATACAGTCGTTTCCCATGTGTTGGGAGGATCATGGCTGAGACATCTTTCCATCAGCATAAACGCAATTTTCGTATTAATATTTTATATAAACGTGCAAAAGAGGGACTAAGATTACTTAAAAGCGTTTGACCTGGTGGTCAAACTCTATACGGGGTCACTCTGGGAAAGGCCGTGGGGGAGACATTTCACCGTTGCCATAAAACACTAAAACTAATCTGCGTTATTTAAGTGTATATTTTTTATAGGGTCATTTAGTGAGCAAAGGAGGAGGAGCGGGGTAGGGCAGAGGAGGATTAGGTTACGTCTCCGCTTTGTCATAAAACTTTATTTTTTAAGAATGTAAGTATATAATTTGATACATTTTTACACTAATTTGGCATATAATAACGCCCACTACAGGAGGCGGGTTTAAAAATTAATTTTTTCGATTTTGTGGCGTTGGACCTTCTTTGACATAAAAATATATCATTTGCTTAACAAAATTACAAACAAAACTTTAAAAATTATGTTGTTTTTTAGAGGTTGGTTTAGTTCATCTTAGGGGAACCTTTTCCCCTCTAGCCCGATTCAGCCCATTTACGAACTTTTTTCCCTCGGGTCCGATTCAGTCAATTTACAAACCTGACCTGTGATATTTTTCAAAATATATTTATACCAAATTTTAAGGGTGTGGCCCTTTCGTTCGGACTGAATCGTGATTTCCACAGACGGACGGACGGACATGGCAAGATCGTCTTAGATTTCATCACTGATCAAGAATATACCCTCCAATTCTTTTTTGCAGCGTAGAAAAATATATTATATGAAATAAAAGCGTACATCTTCTTTGAAAAATAAAATGTGCGAAGTGCTGTCGGACAACATATAAAAATTTTGGGAATAAAATTTCTACGAACCGCGGGATGGAATACATTAGCTACAATTTTCGCCCATTTGAATAGACAAAACCTTTTTGATGATGCGTCTAAAAGTGAAGAAAATTTCTCAGTATGAAATTTTTTTTAAAGAAGTAAAAAACTATTAAAATGAGTTGAGCCAAACGCTAGATTCAAGTTTGCAAAAATAATCTATGCCACACAACAAAAGGTTTTCGGTTTGAAACGATGGGTTTTGGTTTGTGTATTTCAGAATTAAAACTTCAATTACCTTAAAAAAGTAAATATTTGCCTGCTTTTCCCTTAATTTGCTTAAAAATTTAAGCAATTTAAAATTTTGAACCTGCTTGGCAACTCTGGTAGGGACACGTCTGTGCACGCACGCTTCCTTGTCTTATGGATTAAACTTGGTTCACAGCGCGTGAGATGCGGCCATCTCCGACGTGAATACAAAACACCCATTTAATGTTTTTGCACATTTTGTAACTTTTATTTTTTTTATTCTCTTTTCTTTTATATTTTTATTTATTGAACGGATGAATAGCTGGGTAAATAAATGAAATGGTTGGTTGACTGATTGAATAAATGGCTGGGATACTTTGGCTTTTCTGTGCTTTTTTTTGCACTTTTTCTTTTTAATGTGCAATTTACCATTAAATAACCACATTTGTGTCAACAAGAAAGATGTCGAGTTTATATTGTGAAATATGTATGCATGTGTGTGTGTGTGTGTGCGTGGGTGTGTGTGCATGTTTGTGAAAATATCAGTATCAGTCGGTTTTGTGTGGTTTGCAGACTTTTTCTTTCTGTCATCAATATCACATAAAATGTTGAATGTGTAAAAAACAAACGCCCTGTAAAATAAACGCCATTTCCATGTTATGGAATCCCCCTCAAAGATTATTAAATCGTGATGTTTATTATAATATGTGATTGTGGCGGAGAGACTATGGAACTTGAATACAATAATTTCCATTGTTTTAATATTCCATTCTATAATAGATTTCTGCTTTAATTTCTTATGCATTTAATTTGCACAGAGTTGAAGTTTTGTCTCTAAAATCTGTATATAATTTAAAATTTTAATTTTACTGGATGACGCAACAAACTATTATCACGACTTTATGTTGCAAACACGTGGAGCAGTTAGTTCTTCTAAATAATATTTAATTGCTTTTGCTTAGTTTAAAATTTGTTTTTAATTTTTTATATCTTAAAGAGCAACTTGTTTTTTTTCAAAAAGCTTTAAGTAGTTGTAAAGGCGTTTCAGTGCGCACCCTACGCAAGGTATAACCACACATAGTAGTCGCAACAGAGTTTGTGTTGAAAAATTGGGAACTATTTACAATAATTATGACGAAGTACTCGTGTCAAATAAGTGAAACTACGTGCCTCTACTCGTAACATAAATGTTTTTCTGCATCAGAGCTATTATTAGCCATTCTAGATAATATTTATTTTTATAACCTGCAAAAAAGAATTGGAGTACATATTCACTTTGTCATTCCGTGTGTAACGTAGTGAAATACAAAATTTTATTTGACATTTTGCTGTCACGATACTATTTAAATCAAATTTATTTGTTGGTGGTCAAGCAATGTCTATATGCATTTCATTGGTGCTTTACCAAATCATCAGTAGACTTTAACCACAGTTTTGAAAAGTTAAAAACCTCTTATCTTATGCATATACTTCTGAAAACCATTTGGGAATTCACAATTTGTAAATTATGAAATTGATTTGTTGGTGTGAATTCTCAGATGGTTTTCAGAAGTATATGCATAAGATATGTAAATGGGCTGAATCGGGCTAGAGGGGAAAAAAGATCCCCTAAGAAGAACTAAACCAACCTCTAAAAACAACATCACTTTTAAAGTTTTTTTTTGAAATTTTGTTAACCTAATGATATATTTTTGTGTCAAGCAGAAAATCATAAAAATTCATTTTTGAACCCCGCCCCTTTAGTGGGCGTTGAAGTAACGTATTAAGCCTACATTGCTTAAAAATGCAATTTCAAAGCTTTTATGACGAAGCTGAGATGTGCTGTGATCTTCCTCTGCCCTACCCTCTCTCCACTTTTGGCCCCTAAGTGACCCTATCAAACAAATTTTTTTTTCACTTAACACAAAAATTTCCTTTTTATTGTTTTATGGCAAAGGTGAGATGTCTCCCCCATGGCCCCTCAGGGAGTGACCAAAATAATTTTTATTTACTAAACATTTGGAGGGTATTTAAGATTCGACGCGGTCGAATATAACGTTCTTACTTGTTTTTTTATAAATTACACCTATAATATTAATAATTTTTTTTTATTTAAATGTACAAGATATCAGCTTTTGAGGGCAGTTGTTATTAATTTGTCTTGGACCCTACTTAACAAATAAAGTTGTGTGCACATGATTATTTTCAAATTGATTAAAATTATATATTAAAAATCGTTGAAATTGAGAAAAGGACAGCCGATTATCGCAACGTGAATACATTAAATGACTTTTGATAATTATACAGCAGAAACCTCTTTTAAAAAAAAGTTCGTTGTTTACCGGGTCTTCTGCTTTTGTTGTCCAAATATTTCTCATTTTCGTTTTAAGAATTTTCTTTTTCTTTATTCGTCGATACATTTTTTTTCTAACTTTTCCTTGTTTGCAGTTGTAAAATGGGAAGAAAAACTTCGTTCCTGGCAATTTCTTATGTTTTTATGCAACACGCTGCCATTTTATCCAGCGTCGTTTGAGCTGAGGACATTGAAAAAAGAGCGGGAGTTAGTGGCTGTTTGAGGATGACACACATGCAAGAGAATGTCATTGACATGGATGAAGTCAAGAATATGTTGACTGACATGTTAAAAATACTTTTCTTAAAAGAAAAAAAAATATTGAAAACTTATACTAGCGCATACACCTACGAGTACATACATACATACTAAGGAAAGTTTTTGAAAACGTGATTGTCAGTTCTAATTTCAAAATTAGAACTAAATTAAGCGGGTGACGGTCAGTGAACACAACTGGCAGCGATGGGACCTGCCGTGTACAAAAGAGCAGTTAAAATAGCTAAAAAAATTTTATCTTCTCATCATTCTCCTGAAGACTTCTTCTCATCATTCTCCTCATTTGTGACTCCAGCGCAAAGGATTGCACATGTTGGGGTCATCTCCTGGGTGCTGGTCCTACTAAAAAGTTTTTATTAAAAGCTGATTGTGTTCTAAAAGCGGGTAGTTCTAAATCCTTTACTTTATATGATACGAGTAGATAATTACAGAGCAGAAAGTATGGCTTTTATTGACTCTACCCCGAGGTGAAGTCCATTTGCAGTCTGTGCCAAAAGACAGTATGAAATGAATTTTGATTTAAGTTCTAGCAATTGCAGACAACTTCAAAACAACTTAATTGTTTGAAAATTTAAGCAAATCCAAGTGTTTAACACTTAAATGCTGCTTTTTGTCCGCAGTTTTTGAACACGTCGGCAGGAATCGAAGCAACCAATCGTTAAATTCCATAAACCAATTCAAACAATTCATATTTTTTTCTGCGTGAATGTAGTTGTTCTCGTTCGGTGTGGTGCTCTTTTGCAAGCTGCTGCCATTCACAAATGTTACGCGCGTAAATACAAGACCTTTATGTTATTTTCCTCCTTTCGATGGGGATTTTTTGTGCTTTACCCACCTTGCGACGGGAGTAATGCGGGCCATGGCGGGGGAGTGTGGGTATGGATTTTCAACGATAAACATGACCAAATTTATTGATGGACAAAAACAAATGGTTCTTGTTGTTACAACGAGTATTTGCTGTTGGTACACAAGGGAAACGGAACAAAAGGAAAAATAATGTATGAAATTTTGTGCACATCCAGCACGGTGGCTGCTGCGCTGTGCAGAGGTAAAAGTTCAATATTATTTAATGTCTTGGTTTTTCTTCCCTTATTTTTATTTATTTTTTTTGTTGTTGTTTTTATTTGTATTTTTATTTTATATTTTTCGGCGCCAGCTTGCAAGCGTAACCGTGTTTATGTCATTCGTTCTTTAATTTATGTATTTCTTAAATTGTTGGCTTCATATTTAAGAATTCAGATTTTATTGCCTTTTATTTCCAAGTGAATTTCTTAAATGGCAAATTTGATTTCAAGTCTCAAGGTGCTGCATCTAAAATTATCCCAAGTTTAAAATTTTTGTAGTATAAAATTGTAAGTTGAAATACTTTTTAAAAAATTATTTTTAGTTACTCGGCCAAAAATCAAAATGTATATATGATTTCATTTGTGTCTGACTGCATACTTCAATGACATGAAATTTTTTTTCGAAACGATATTTTTTTTGTAATAATTAACGCTTGATTATATTTTTGGCATAAAGCAAATATATAGTTTTGCATAAAATACGCATTGAAACGACCTTCAATAGTAATAACTTACTAAAAATTGCTTAAAACGGAAATAAAATCGCCAGAAAGTTTCACGTTGAACCGGAAACCCGTTCATTAAATGGTTCTCTTTATTCATAATCTCTTTAGTATATAAACTCTAAGTTTATACAAACTTCTATTTTATAAATTTTTAATCAAAATAATTTTGTTTACAACTCCCCAGCATAAAAGGAAGATAAACAAAGTGCATTTAAAAATTTATTGCTGTCGTCGTTGTGTGCTAATATTTTTATTTAATTCTTTTCTTTTTTATTTTTTTTTGTTCAACATCCTCATATTATTTTAATTGATTGTTTATAGCTGATGCTTGCAAATTATATTGGTCCGTTTTTGTTGTTGTTTTGTTGCAGCAACATATTTGAGTCCATTAAAAATGCGTTTAACATGTTTTCTGTGGTTTTATGGTTAAATTGTAAAATTGAAATAAAATACAAACAACTCACACATACACACACACACGCGAACACTACACAACACGAATATACAAAAAAAAATATACGTAAAGGAGACCCTACACAAAGTGCGCACTTGTGTTTGTAATCGAACTCATACAAACAGAAACATTATTATCCTGGATATTGTTAATATGTCGACTATTCACTTGTGTGGACATAAAAAACAAAAAAAAAAATGAGAAACACATAAAACTGCACTGTGTGTGTGTGTGCGTGTGTTTGATAGTTCATGTGGATGTGAGCAAAGGACTCGTCAACAGACAGATACATATGTAAAAAGGGTAGAAGAAGCATACATTTAATGCCTTTAACACAATTCACAATTCAGTATGAGGTTAACAATGTGGTTGTGTATATAAACGTTTAAAATGTATTGTATATGACTCAAACACAAACACTTAAACAGGAGTTTTAAACTACATTTGCATTAACGTACGCACACACATACACACACAGACGCGCACACTTGCTGCATTGTGGGTAAATGTGTGCCCGACCGAAGTGGAGCTGCAGCACACACGTTTTTTCTATGGTTCTGTATATTTATTGAACATTTTTGCTTCAATGCATATTTTACAAATTAAATGCTAAAATTACTAACACGCGAATTTATGGCTAAAAAATAATGGCTAAAACTACAGCATCATACTAAAACAAACACCCATGTAGCCTCGTAAATACGAGTATACAGTGTGGAGCAAAACTGCTGCAAGGCAGAAAGTTAATCATATTTTTACAAATCTTCTAGAGTTCGGGACAATTAACAAAAAAAAAAACAAAATTGTTTAATTTTTGTTGGTATTTCTCAAAGCCTACAACAAATAGGAAGCAGTTAAAATTCTTTCCCTTCCCCTAAAGCGGGCAGAGGGTGTACTCCTTTCTGCTGATGTTTCTAACTTTTGTACTGTTTGGATGCATTGCATGCACAAGCATGCCTTGGGCTTGCGAGAAAAAAAATCCAGCCCAATTAATACTTCATTGACTGAGCTGTAGCCAGCTTTAGCAATTAGAAAGAAAAAGTATTTCTGTATGAAACTTAAGCATCCAATACTATTTTCAAAAGTTGTACCCTTCGACAACGGAAAATATTTCTTTTAAAATTATTTTCTATTCAGACTTTATTATTCGTGCCACTGTGGTGCACACAAAAAGGGCAAAATGGAAACAGGGGGCCGGATGGGTGGCGCGTAATTGCTGCGATGCAAATTGAAATTTACACACACACTCATACGTGTATTTAAATATTGTTGTTGCTGTTTTTCATTGTTGTTAAACACACAAAAACACAAAAATTTCAATAATTTACGCGAGACTGAAAAATAGCAACTTTTTAGTTTGAAAACAATTCAACAGCAAAAACCTATAAAGCAAGACAACAAAGAGAACGCATTGCATTTTTGCTGTAAGTTTCAGTGATTAAATCATTCCCAGATGATGATATTGTTGTAGCATTTTGCTTTTATGAATTTAGCTGCCCCTTGACCGACTAGGAGCGTGCGAAAGCACCTCTATTTATTTGTGCCCTCTGTTTTCCTCTGCTGTAATCCATCTGTGGATGTGATTTGCGATTAAACACAGAGTCCAGCCTTCGACATGCACATCACAAATAAAGTTTTTTGCGTAAAATACGGCCGTTTAATCTAAGAAGCGTGAAATGCAAACATGCTGTTGTTTTTGTTGCAATTGTGTTTACTTTGGTTTTACGGTCAAATGCATTTTATATATTGCTTCGGCAGAAAACACTTTCGAATAGGAATAACAAATTTTAATTATCAGAATGTCATCATTTTGGAACACACAAAAGTGTCTTCGTTGTGAAGTTTTTCTTGACGGAGTTTTGATAGATTTTGAGCAGCACACACATAATTCCCTGTACAATTTTCTTTAAGCATTTAAATTTAAAAACTCAAATTGTGAATTTAAAAATATATTAATGAGTTTTTATTTCCCAAATATGCCAAACCTCATTTCCACGTCGCCCTCCGCCTTTCGAAATAACTTCGTGCACTCCATCAAACAAAGTCAAGTCATTTATTTTAGTCTTCCTGTTGTAATTGTTATTGTTGAAAAAAATCCATCAGCATTTTTTCGTTGAATTTTTCACAATACAGTCGACAACTAAATACTTAAACAGTATTTAGTTGGAAAAGACGGAAACGGAAAAAGAAATATGTGTAAATGGGAGTGTGAGTATGTCAGCTTACTCTGTGCAAATGGATGTGTTTAATGTTTTGTAATTTACCGTTAAGTAGACAAGTATTAATGGTTAACTCCGCCGGAATGCGTAGCACACACGTACACGTACATACTCACTCGTACATGTACATATTAATGCTTCTTACATTGAATTGGGAATACAAAATAGAAAAGGAAAAATTCTAACTCACACACTCCTAAAACATTTATCACCATAAAAGCACATGCAGACGTTTCGTTTCTATAAAATGTACGCACCAGTCAAGGCGGAGCAAAAATTGATAGAAGGAATCAAACTTGATTTACCGTTTGAACGTACAGTTGCCACATGCCAGAAATTGGCTGGTCTGCTCAACAAATAAGTTCGTTGCAAGATACTTGCATGAAAACATCCTTAATTTTTAAAGATCGGTATCATGCGAAAAAATATCTATTCTATACCAAATTAAACAAAATATCCATGTAAAATAAAACAAATTGTCTTGAACTAGATAAAATAATTTTTTAAAATCAGTCAAACACATTCATTTTCATTTCTTTAAGACGTAAAAACTTTAAAGTTGCTTCCTGCAAGGAGCGTCATTTACTTGTTTGGTATTGTTGTTGCAGGAAAGTTGAAGAATAAAAAAAATCGGCATATTTATTTCTCTTTCGATTTTTATTACCAAATGAATAAATGAAGCCAAATACAAAAAAAAAAACATTTTGTAACAAAACGTGTCTGGAACTTTCTACTCCAACAGAATTATTTTACAGAAGAAGAATTCAGTTCCTATTTGACAATTTGACAGAAACGTGATTTGTCAGTTTATTGTTTTGAAATATCCTTGAAGAAATTGTCTGAATTATAAATGGCAGTCACTGCGAGAGTATACAAAATGAAATAATCGTTTTCTTAAAGTGGAACGACATCATGATATCCTTGTTTAGCTTTAAATCGAGTGCTTTTCTATGTAAAAGAGGATTTCATAAATGGATCAGTTTGTAAAAAGGATCATTAAGTCTGCTTGCAGAAAGACTGGCTCTTACATATAAAAATACTGGATGGTTTTTTGTAATAAATGTAACATATACGCCGATTTTGATAATTAAAATTCACTAATTTCATTGCCACGAACTGTAATTGAAAAAATTTACATTTAATATGTTTTGAAATATTTAACTCAGATGTACGAGGATGTATGATGTATCACAGTAATTACAGACGTTTAGTGTTGGCCACCAGGGCGAATACGTGTTGAAATATTGCTCATACTCATATTTTATACAGAGAGAAAAACAAATGGCGTGTAATAGGTTCTGTATTACTCAGCATTGTTGTTACAATTTAAAAAGAGAACAGAACTGGGGCTAAATTACGGCATTCGATACCGATCGAAATTTCAATACATTTTATATACAAATTTCGATTGATATCGAATGCTGTAATTTGCCCCCGGTATATATTCTTCTTGTATATAAAAATAAGTTGTCCTATGTTCGTGATTTTATAACTCGAGAACGACTTAACCGATTTTCAAACGATTACATGCGTTGGAAAGGTCTACTTTCACTGATGGTTTATAAAAAAAACATCGAAAAATTTCCACGAATATGCGTTATACGCGCACTTTTATGATGGTGTGTTTTCCCTACATAAAATGTATGTTTTTTATGAGAATTTTGTCGGTATAAGCAAGAATGATAAAATAAAGATTACGCCTTGCGCATGATTTACCGTTTGATGATGTATTTGTTCTCTCGAAGAGATTGCCAAATGTTTATTATATGCAAAACTAATACTTTCTCGTACAAAATTAATATTTTATGCTATATTTGGCAACTCTTCACACAATTTACTCAGAGAGATTTCCAATTTACTCAGAGAGATTTCCAACAAGCAAATTAAATCCGAAAGTGTAAGGTTTGTGTTATATTTTATAATAAATTGTGTTATATCTTAAAATATATATATTAAAATAATTATTAAATAACTAAAAGTGTAGAAAACTTATTAAAACTTGATTTTTAAAGCTCATAAACTGTAAACAAAAGACCTAAATTAAAGAGAACAAAAAGAGCAAACATGAAATGTGCAGTGGGCAATTACAAACAAAGTAACAGCAAAAAAACCAGTGAGAAATAATTGTGTTAAAATGTAATATTTTTATCAAAAATTTTTTTGTTTTCAAAAAGCTGTGTCATTTTATAGTTTTCCAAGAGATGAACCTCAAAGAAAGTTATGGCTGATATTTTGCAAGCAAAAAAATTTGTTTTGAATGGGGAAAAAAGAAAAATAATTAGCAATTGCGTTCAATATTTATGTAAAATAACTATAAATTAACAATTTGAAATAAAAAAGTGGAAAATAAAATAAAATTTTTTAAAATTGTTTATTATCAAATAAATTTAATTTAAAAAATCGCAATTTGCCCCACTGTCCTGTTTTTATAATAACGTAATAGTTCTCCAGCTGAATTTTATTAGCCAATCAGAACACATGGTGAGTGACGTCAGAGTTCCTTCATGCGCAGAAAAGTATTTTTATTTCAGGTTGTTGGCGTAATCTTTATTTTATCATTCTTGGGTATAAGGCTCTGCTTGCTCGTGTCATTTGACTTATTTAATTTCTGTGTGTATTGATTGTCATTTGAGTTTACAGTGCGAGCATTGACACTTTGTAATTATTGATTTGTAATCTTTCAGTTAAAATTAAAATCTTTTGCATAAAAAAAAAAATAAAAAACTATTCAACAATCAGGAAAATTTCTATTCTTTATAGAAAATTTAATTTTTAATACAAAGACGTATACGTATGTTTTTGTATTGTCCAGCAACGCGGGCAGGGTTGCTCTAGTATTCTTATATATTTCATAACAAAAAATTAGAAAACATAATGGGCACTAAAATCATAATATATTTATGTCAGAAGAGGTCCTTTCTTATTCAGGAAAAAACTTATTGCCGTGTTTTATAAAAAATAATTTGTACTGGAAGCGTGCTTTAAAATAATATTTTGTATGAAAATTATAGCTTAAAGAATACTCGATGTCTGCATTATTTTTTATAAATACGGCCGTTGATGATTTGTTATTAGGCCATCGTGGCCTTGCTTATTCTGCTTCTAACAGAAGATATAAGATAAAGCAATAGACCAGATTTTATTGCTTCTGAGCCAAAAATTTTCCAACAAACAAAATAAACTTGGAAACATTAATGAAGACCAAGAAGTTATTCACCTAGTGGAAGTCTGCAAATACAGACTCTCACTTTATATTTAAAGATTTTGTGATAAAGCCATATGAAAATAATATAATTTACCTTATCAGGATGGATGTTCCTGGAGGCAGACTACGATCTGATAATGACGGAATAATATCGATTTTTGGAACATGCCAAATACCGGAGGCATTCCCCGGTGAAACTTCTCCTTGGAGAATTCAAGAATTGTAATATAATCATATGATTGTTTTTTGTTACATTAAAATTATTGAACTTTTTTTCGAAAATTAATTAGATATTTAAAAAAAAAATGAAAATAGATTCCTCGAAGCACAAAATGTATCGGTAATCACAAAAAAAATTTTAGTAAAATATTAGCAAAATCAGTTTTGCAGCACCTTTTTCGTCTCTATGGGAGATGTGACTGTAGAAGTTTGAAAAAAGTTGAAGCATCATCTATAAATGGAGAATATATTGATTAAAGCAGCAACAAGGCTTATTTATTTTATGAGATAATTAATGACCGGCGGTATTCCCCTATGACCACCTACACCACGAGCTCCTTACTGACATCGGTTTTGTTTTGTTTTAAGTAATTTATTTAAAAAATACTGTTTAAGCTTCTTCTGGAAAATCTGGAAAAATATTTTTCATCTTCAAAAAAAAAAATGTTTTTATATAAAAAAGACCTCAATATCAATAAATTGTTAATACTCGTAAAATTGTATTAAAAAGTTGAGAGTAACTGGAAACCATTAACTAATTCATGCTTGGAATTTTACGTGTTCCGCTATAGATTATCTTTCTATTCATTTATTTCTGATGAAATGCTGGTCTAAAATCTACTGCGAACTTTTAAGTATGACACAGGATCCTTTAATCAATTGTTAATAAATGAAAACAATGTGAAGCATGAAGTGTATTTAAGAATGAATTCAAAATTTTCTTAGAAATTGTTAAGCTGAATTGCAAAACTGGTGTGCAAATTTAATGTCACCTTGCAGTCTGAATGGTGATCTATCGTCTGTGAGTAAAATATTCACGTAGTATTACTCGATATAATATTTCAAAATTATCCCATTTTGCTACCTTTCACAATCTGTGCAAAGTGGCAGGCACAAGTTTCTTGCTCCTTTGATGACTGACTGGCTGATTGATATCGACATTTTACTTGTAATTAACCACAGAAATATTTACATCTCATGCTTAAAATGAGAGCAACAAAAGCGGCACATGCAGATAAATAAGTTTACGAATATAAAAAAGAAATACTTCAGCAAGTAGAGTGCATACAGGCACATACCGCACGTACATGTGTGGCTGCTCTTGTACAAACAAACCTTAATACAGTCAACATCATGTGTGCGAGCAGAAGTGTGCATGCATGTGCATGCTTAACACATGCAGGAGAGGTATTGTAGGAATATGTTACTGCTATCCGTAGTATGTCATTTGATGTTGCACACAAATAGTTCGACAACCAGATACATGAACATATTTGGTACGCAAACCACATAAGTTTAAAATGCTCGGGAGACAAGGCGCCAACAGTTTTGTCATGCTTTGTGTGTTTGTTGTCGCCATATTGACATTTGGTAAGTATGTTAGCACAAATACAAGCACACACGCATACACACACTCGCACACAAACGCACTCACTAACTGGTGTATACCAACAGCTCCATGCACAGCTTTGCTTATAACAAACAAAATCATTTCCATGCTCACATGTTCGTTTATGAAAGGACACGCACTTTAAGACTTTTGGAACACCAACTAAATGCAAAATTCGCCAACAAAACCCAACTCTGTGTAAAAGAGTGTGCATGTGTGTGTATGTTCACCAGTATGTAAACTGTGAAGTTTATTCCTCCATTGTAAATACACATCACTGGTCGGTCGTTGGTATGCAGAAGCATGACTTTAATGAAGAGTTGCCACGCTGGGATATGGAAAATTGGGTTTGATCTGCAGGCACTCCTAAAACGTGTTCATTGTCAACCGGCTGGGAATTTGCTAATCGCCTAAAGAAATGGGGATAGTTTTTTATTTATTTATTTGCTTTTCAATTCACTTCTAGTTTTTAGACAACAACCGCAAGGTAATAATTTTATAATAAATGATTGCAAAAAATACATCTCATTGCATCCTTTTTGTGACGCAGTGTGGCAGCTGAACGCAATTTTGAACCCAAGATATTTCCTAGCTTTTTCTGTGCTGTCCAATATTATCGAACTAGTAAATTTATAATTAGCGCTCAATAAGTTTAGTGAACAGAGCGCGACTTTGGAAATAATTTTGCGAGATTTGTAATAGTCGGTCTGAAGGCAAATGCACTTCATTAGAATAACACCAGTTTGAAAGTAGTCTCTATCGAAAGTTCGGTACATCGAAGGGAAAAGCTGTTCCTTTAATTGGATTGTAATAAACTTGGCATCCCCAAATGTTCAGTACATTGATGCAATATTTGATGTACCAAAAAAAAAAAAACAAAAGAAAGAAAAAGAAGGGAGACCACCAATATTGTTACTGACAACCAGCATTATGAACACAAGCAAAAGTCATCTTCAAACGACTTCTCTCCTTTTTTGTTGCCCGACCACATACTGCATTGTCATTGGTTTATGCAACTTTTTTTGTCCTCCTTTTTGCAGTTACTGTTTATTTTTGCTCTCCTTGATATGAGTTTGAAAAATAATATTCGGATTCTGTGTGGTCAAATGTGTATCTATGAAAACTTCATGAATTGCCACATACAACCTTAAAAGCACAAAAAAAACCAACAATGAAAACTATAAAATTGCTATTTGTACTGCCAAAGTACTTCTGTTAAGGACTATATTAAGTTAAATGTTTATTTGTGTGTGTGTGTGTGTGTTAAAGGACTTTGGGTGAGTATTTCTTAAGCATGACTTGTTCGTTGCAAGAACTGTTCGGTTTTGCTTTGCTTAAAAAGGTGTATAAACAGGTCTGCCAATTATTATTAGATTAAAAACAAATTATCTCAAAATTTAACAAATATTGAATCTCGCCAGTGACATTGAGGTCCAGCGCGAGGGCATCGGCAATGGGCCCTAATATTCTGCACAGACTTAGAAACTGTGCCGAATATAGTGTTTGATGTGGGGGGCAGTGTGATATCGTAACGATTATTCGTTAAGATGTCACACTGATTTTGCGCCGAATTAAACGGATCGTCTCAGAGAGGTGATAAGTCCTTGAACTAAACTAGTCTAACAATTTCGAAGGATTAAAAAAATTACTGAATATTTTTCAACGGGTCTTTATGGCATGAGTTGTTGGCCTTTATGCAGAGCTGATACATTCCCACACACATTGTTGTTTCCAAACAATAGTTTACAGTCGACTTCGAAGTCTTGAATTGAAACTAAGTTTTCAGTTAGACTTATTTTAATTTTTTGTCTTCAAAATCCTTTAACGTGTGCCATGAAAAATTATATATTTACTAATTTTGTTATTTTTAAACCAGTTAAAGTCAACAGTGATTTAATTACAATATTAATATAAAAAATATTAACATTTTTCAAATACCAACGACCACTAAAAGAAAATGTAGAAAATTACCATGCAATACTTGCGAACTGAGTTCGCTTGAAATTACACACATGGCGTTTACCACACTTCGCGTTGGTCGTAACAATTTTTCATTCTTATATTTTATAAGTTTTTTTTTTTTAAATTTACACATAAGCGATGTTCTGCCGCTTAGGTGGGAACTAGTTAATGTTGGTTTCCATTTCTTTCGCAAATGTTTTTCAATTCATGCCGATTTAATTCACACCAAAATTTTATGATCTGCACAATCACTGAATATGCACTTTGTAACACTTACATAGATTTCACACACTTTATTTAAATTTCTTTAGGATTGTTTTTCAAAATTTTTTTTTATAAATTTCAACTATCATGCAATTTAAAACTAAGTAACGATCAGCAAGTAGTTAAAAAAATAAAACAATAAATATTGTTAGCAACACGTGCCACGATTTGAAAATTACCTCGACCACAGTAAAAATAAATGCACCCTTCACCAAATTTAAAAATTATGTAAAAAAGTGACTGGAACAATATCATCCCCTGCAGTTGTTCTATTTTGCTTGAATAGCCAGCATAAAATTGCCTCCTCGCTCTGAAGACTGAATAAGAAAACTAGACACCAAATAACGACAGGGCAAGTGTACGTTATTGCTTTTTGTTGTTCTTGTTGTTGTTGTTGTTGTTGTTGGTATTGTCATATAACTGTAATGATGTTTTAACGATGACACAATTACATTCTGTATGCGTGACTGATTATTTGTGATGTTGTAACAGTTTCAGCTGCAAACTCGCAGTCCTGGCATCCTTTTGTGTGTTTCGGAGGTGTGTCTCTTTGCAATTGAAATAACTTAAAGAACAAAATTTATAGTCTAAAACACAAATTATGGAACAGTGAAAGATATTGGAAACAGATATTATTTAGCCATAGATCGCTTGAAAATCCTTGTAGTCCCAGGGGAGACTGTTAGAGGACTGATCGGCTTATAAAATATGTTGTATCTACACCATGTAGTACTAAATAAATACGACGATCTACAGGGGGTTAAAGTCGCATACTTGAAGTGTTGAGACCCTTTTTGATTTTTTTTCCGAGTCCCTAATGTTTACATCTGGCCATCGTAATTCAGAGCATGATGGCATTTGGATTTTAAAATGAATATGGTTCCATCAGGTCGTAACTGCGTACTTAAAAATATTTATTTTTCGAACTTCATTGTACTAAAAAGTTATAAAAATTGCATTTGAATTTATTTTATTATATGTAAAAAATACATATAGACTACTTTGGATGCAGATACCAGCACAACTTTTGAAGCATACGGACTTTAAGGATTGTTACGTTACTGCAACACCATTTGTCACATTTTTCATTCAAGTCTTGTAAAATATCAGGCTGAGCCCAGAGAGATAAGAAAATGTTCAGCATATGATAACTTTCTAATGATTCACATAATAGGCTTTGCAATTTATACAGACACTTTCGTGTTGGCTAACTTCTATATGCGACTGTAAATATTGTTTTTAGCAGTCATCATCACTGAAAAACCACAAGTGCAACGAGTCACAAATTTTGTGGAAAACAAGGGCTCTACCTTCTACATGCATCGATGCTCGCGTTTAGTGCGAATAAAACTGTACCCAAACAACAGCAATAAATCAACATTAAAATCTGTGAAATACAGCACGAAGGACACACACGCATGCAACCCAACTCCGTTATTTTTATTCCTGTATGTAAAATAGTAGAGCAACTTGTGCCACTCCGCTGAAGGTGGTGATGACTGACGATGGCGACGATGAGTCCGATGCCTATATTTTATGTAAAAAATATATCTCAAATTAAATTTTGATTGATCACCCAATAGTTTTTGGTACAGGAACTAATTAATATTGTGCTCTTGGCATGTCATGTTGCAACAGGAAGGAAATCCGTTCAATGTTGCATACAAGTTATTTAGGCCTTTTATGTTGACAACTCTTTGTGTGTAAAAACTTGTTAAATATTTTATTTTCATCCAGCTCATAATCAATTTGATTTATAATGTTTTCGCCACACCTGCTTCGGCAACCAGTTTATTTTTGAGGCTGAACGTAAATAATTTTCATGAAACTCTGACACGGCACTACTTGCTGATGCATGAATTTATTTTGTGGTTTTTAATGAAAATCTATGAAATTTTTGTCAACGAAAAGCAAATTCTAAATTTTTATGGTTTCAGTGTGTGTATGTATGTGTCGTTGTGTGAAATTTAAAACCGAACACAGAGTGGTGTGTAATATAGGGCGCAGTAGATGGATGTGCGTACTACGCCTCAAAAGATGAGGAGAGATTTAGTAGTTTGATTCAATAACGTATTTTATTCTGCCAGACATGCTGTATATTTCATGGCAAAAGGGAAAATCAACTTAATTTAATTCTTCAATTTTCCAGTTTTCGGAATTCATTGCAATCCCATCATCAGTTCTTCTTTTTAGTTCCAAAAATTTTAAGCGAAAATTGCATACGAGACAGTTAATACTAAACTGTTGGCAGCAGAAATTAATATCGTATGTAAATTAATTACAGTGGCAGTCTATGACTTTTTACAATGACTTGCATTTTTTTCGATGACTTGCACTTTTTACAATGACTTGCATTTTTTACAATAAGTTGCACTTTTTACAATGACTTGCACTTTTGAAATTGACTTGCACTTTTTACAACGACTTGCACTTTTTGAAATGACTTGCACTTTTTATAATGACTTGCATTTTTTATGATGACTTGCACTTTTTACAATGACTTGCACTTTCTACGATGACTTGCACTTTTTATGATGACTTAAAGTTTTTACAATGACTTGCTCTTTTTAAAATTACTTGCACTTTTTACTATCAGTTGCACTTTTTTGAATGATTTTCACTTTTATAATGACTTGAATTTTGTACAATGACTTGCACTGCTTACAATTACTTGCACTTTTTATAATGACTTGCACTTTCTATGATGACTTTCATTTAGTACGAAGACTTGCCCTTTTTAAAATGACCTGCACTTTTTCAATGACTTGCCCTGTCTATAATGGCTTGGACTTTTTATGATGACTTGCACTTTTTATGATGATTTGCATTTTGTGCGATGACCAGCACTTTTTACTATGACTTGCACTTTTTTCAATGACTTCCACGATAAACATAAATTAAACTTTCGGTTGCTAATTGAATTTAAGAAGAATCAATCAGTTGAGTACGTTATTTGTTTAATTGGAAGTAGGTTTCAGTTTTAATTTCTGGGGAGTCGAGTGTTTAAGGTAAAAATGGTTTCTGAAAGGTTTTCAATAAAACCAATTTATCAAAAATTTAAATTAATTTCATTTGCTTGTGCACTTCCAGAAATTGCTCATGTACCAAAAATAAAATTAAAAAAAAGAAATTTGGTGTTTTCATAAAAAATCTTTTATGTTTAATATGTTCTGGTGTATAAGGCCGTTATTTTTATTATTATGAACCTTTTACTGTGCGCTTCAGCTGAGAGTCTAGTTTCAAATAACTTCATAATTAAAAAGAATTACTTGTATGGATGTGTGTGTAAGGTATTTTATAAAATTTTCAGATATTGAAAATATAAATTTGATAATTGAAAATGAAAACTTTATCGCATATTTTTTTAGCACCGCAACTCAGGGATGACATCTACTGATGCGATATACTATGACGAAACTAGGAAATTTTATTATGGGAAGAATGGTGGTAAAGGGAGTGGTGTTCATGGACAATCGACTTGAATTTTCAAATAAATTTTCTTCAAATGGGGGTGACCTGAATGCAGAGAGTGCTGCTGGAAGAAAAATACGCACTTCGGGAAAAAGATCCCGAATTTCACTCGAGCATATCTTATTACGTTGGTGTGTAATCATGCAGCAGTGACCTTTACGAGTATTAAAAAAGATTCTATTGTTCGATGTTTAGTGGATCATTCATATTTTGCATCATCGAACCGATCAGTTCACCCTCTCAAATTTTGATACGTGTATTTCAGAAACAGAGTTCGTATGTTAATTATAAAAAAATATATAGATTTTCCTGATGACAGCAAATATATAATAATTCAGATCAATAGCTTGTAGCAGCTATTGCCTGTCACACTGTTGATTTGGGTGGGTCGTAGATAAAGTGCGATTTAAATGTTTATGCGGTTTTAAAAACTTTGTTGTCAATTGTAGTCGTGTTAAGCCGCAACATATTCCTAACTCAAAATGATGACTCAAATGCCACAAAGTGAGTTAAGCGACAATAACAACTATAAACAACAACAACAACAATTCAGCTTCACATATTCAGTCTACACATTTTTATGCACAAAGAACCACTAAAAAGTCAACTTTTTTGTGGTTCACTTCATTTTTCTCATTAAAACCTTCAGAACCGCAAAATACAAAAAACAACAACTTAAGCGCTTACAGAGCAAATCCCTGTGCTTTAAGGCAATATGTGTGCTGTGCACGAGTATGTGTGTGCCTGCACATGTAAATTTGTTTGTTTGCATAAGAAGCCGCTAGAAAAAAGTCTAATTTCGAAAAAAGGAAGTAACAGAAGCTGCACGCCTACTTCTATAAACACTTTCACCTAAACTTACTTACTACTTTTTGACTACATTCAAATGAGTCGTATATTTTAACTCCTGATTTTAAAGCTTGTGCGACTGGTAAAATGTGTGCAGTTGCGTGTGCGTGTTAGTGTGTGTGTGTGTTGTCATTTAAGGAGCTGGCACGCAAAACTCATAAAACATTAAACATTTTCTGCTCACACCTCCATAAAAATGAATTTTATAAATATTCTCTGTTGGAATTTATTTACACACATTAAACGACTTCCAGGAGGACGAACGGCATCGTTTTTGCCTTTTTGTAAATGTGTAGCTGCCATTGTTGTTGTTGTTGTTTTTCTTTGTTACTAATTTATTCATGACATCATCATTAAAATTTATTTAAAAGTCGTGTGACTCCGATTTTGACTTTGAGAATTTTTTTCTTGCTGTCACTTTAAATTCACTGAAGCAACTTCAGTGTTGCAAGAAGTCAGCCATGTTGCTGTCTATAGCACTATAATACAATGCGGCACGAGGCATTCATATAAATTTGACATGATACTGAAGGTTGACTGCAAACCGCCATTTGTTTTGTAGTTTCAGAAAATTATTTAAAATACTTTAGGTGGCATAAACGATATGACTACTCCAGGCAATTACTTAATAACTACATATCGCCATATGAAACGTAAACGTATGTAACTACAACTTTCTAGGTTTCATTGGAGAAGGAAAACGGTTTATAAAATAGTGCAAGTTATAGAGGCAGCGATGTTGCTTTTCGATAATAACATCGAGTTGCAAGGACATGGGCTTCAATGTAACGCCCAAAATCACTGATTAAAACACAAAATTTTAAAATTTCGTTATTTACATGGTTTTAGGTTTCATGTGACAATATCTCCATGTTATAAGAATACAAAATGACTCCACTTCCCATATTTCTGACATTTTGCATTTGAAAGGAGTTTTTTCGGAGAAGGCCACACTTCCGTCATCAGTACTGGTTTTGCAAAATTTTGTTTAATTTTAAAACTTTTTTTTTCATTTATACAAACTTGATGAGAAAATTATATGCGAGAACTGCATCAATACTGAGCTCTTGTCACCACAAATTAAATCGCCTGTGTTGCCATTTCTTCATATCCCATTTTTCCAATAGTTTTCTTGATTTTACTTAAGTCGACCCCCTTCTACTGATCTTTAACTTTTAAAAATACGCAAGTGACCATTTTTAAGTAGCTTAAGTTTGTAGCTTAATTTTAAATGTTGTTATTTGGCGTCTTAGCATCCTAAAAACACTTGTTAAAATTAAATTTCAACCCATTTGTACAAGACAAGTTATTTTGCTTACATGCCACTTTAGTCGCTGTCCACCAGTTTTTATTTGTGTCCTTAAAAACCTCACAAATTGGCCCAATTAACACCTCGAGAGAAGCCAGACGATTTTCTTCCTTTTGGTCATGGCAAAAGCGGCTGAAATTAAATGAAATCCCTCGCTGCAAAAAGGGTAACAAATGTTTGAAATATTTGTATTTATTAAAATTGAGGATAATTGTTTTGTTTGTTCACCAAAGAACAAATAAATGTGTGAAATGAAATAACAAAAAAGTCTTACACAAAACACTTGTCTGAAATAGTTAAGCCTTAAATAAAAAACAAAAAAAAAACAAAAAAGCAGAATAAGCAACAAATTACGAATGTTTTGTTATTTGTGACCCCTTAAAATTAAGCTTTTGGGCAAACTGTAACATTTTTCCATTTAATAAATGAATGTGCGTTAAACCGCACTCAATTAAGCCATGTTTGTTACATATATTCTTTTTTTTTCTTTTCTGATGCTACCGAAATTTTTGCAAAAGTCTACAGCACCCAAACAGATGTTTGTTTCAAATGAATTTTAACAATTTCTATTAATAAATACAAAAATTTTGTAAATTAAATTAAATGGCGGTTCATTGCCAAATCCCTCATAACTAACGTGCGTCTCAAACAAAAAGATTTTTGGTTAAATTTTAATAAACTGACTCTTCTATAAAATTTTGCATTCAATATCAGTAAAAATTTCCATATTTTATTGAATGCGCTAATTTGGCTTCAGCATGGAATATGTTCTTATGTTCTTCATAAAGACAATGTGACATATTTCATTCGACGCTGCATGTAAAAAGTTGTGAATGGACGGGCCGTCCACATCTTAGACCATTTTTCTAATTTGCCACGGATACAATTGTGGTGTCGTAGCAGAAATAAAACATGACATTCGAATGTGGCAACATATTGTTGCAACT
This sequence comes from Linnaemya tessellans, assembly GCA_951800035.1. Lineage (NCBI taxonomy): Eukaryota > Metazoa > Arthropoda > Insecta > Diptera > Tachinidae > Linnaemya > Linnaemya tessellans. The sequence goes on from OX637535.1 coordinate 1,943,988, forward strand.
ACTGGCCTATTAGTTTTGGCAATTGTAGCTTTTGTTCTAAATACCTTCTTCGTGCGCACACAGCCAGCCGTACACACATAAAATGCCGTAAATACTTCAAATACAATTACAACAATTTTATAAACTTATTTTTACTTACATAAACCCAAAAATACTTTCATTTCAGTTGGCTGACAGTTAAAGCGAAGGAAAAGAACGATTATGATTTGCATAATTTATGCCATATATTAGTTTGGTTTATTTTTTTGTTCTATTTTTTCTTATTTCTACAGCAGCTACACTGAAAAAAAATATGCACTACAACATTTAATTTCAAGATTATTCTTAAAAAGAATGCGGATGAATTGCTGCAGCATTTTTCTTAATTCTAGCGCCATGGAGTCATGATTCACCGTGAACGTTTGGAAATTATGGTTCTTGCAAATTTTCAATACTTTCTGGAGCATCATAACATGACAACAATTACAGGACTTCAGTTAGAAACCCCTACATTATCGGGCCTGTTCTGTAAATCACGTCGGGTTGAAATCGCATGAATTCAAAAATAAGTCATGGCCCTGAAAACGTTCTTAAAATTAGATACGGAAGTTTTCTTCTGGATATGATATTTGAAGCTATATATATCAGCAATATTGAAAAATGTCTGGAAAAATATTTCTATTAGTGGAAATAATTTTCTAAAATCACACGATTTCAAACCACGTGATTTACAGAACAGGCCTGTATAATATGTTTTATCCCACAGACTATTGGAGTTCATTGCTTAAAGTTTTCTTAACGGAACACAAGTTCATTTATATGTACGTATTTTGTAAATAAAATCGAGTGCCTACAAGAGATTTGAATTGTTCGATTTTGTATATTGAAAATTAAGGTACTGCATCGAATTCTTTCGTCCCTATTTTCTGAAACCTATTTACCAATTGCATGATATTTTAGTTTTGGTTTTATGAAAATGTTACTAGTCGTAAGGCTGGTTGGTAGCGTTGCTTTCCTATTAGTACGGAGCCCAGATGTTGGCGTTGTTCTCTGGTAATACAACTTGATTTACTAGAGTTCAAGTGGGTGGATTTGTTCAACAAAACTGGCAGCCAGTACAACCGAACCGAAAAACTTTATAAAACAAGAAATAGAGAAGAGTAGTTACAATAATTTACATTTCGATATTTTCTGCTCTCCATATTTGCCAATAAAATAGAGATATAGGCTGCTCTGTTCCTTAGCTTACACATCATTATCAAGGATGTGATGGAAAAATCTCTCAGTTTCCTTAAAAAAAAATACACAATTTAACAGGACATATTTTGTCATTGGGGAAAAATCGCATGTAACTGGAAAGATTAACCAATGAGGGCCGGATCTACTTAAAAAATAAAAAAAATCCAAATTTCTTTAGTTCATACGTTTATAACTACTTTTTGTCTTTCCAGTTGCACTTGATTCATACGTTAAGCAGTTGTTAGTAGATGGAAAATATTAGCGAAAAGTCGCTAGCGAAAGAAAATCGCTACAAGAATGTTCTCTCTTCTCATCTGTCCTCTCAACAGTATCGCCTCCTTTCCAAAGCTCCGGCGCAACAAGGCAATACTTTAAATATAGTTTTTCCACCAAATCCATCTTTACCGATCGCAAGGCATTCATGTCGGCCCATTGATCGTGAAATTTGACAAAGTCACAGCCTTTAAAACAACAATAATCTTGCAATAAATAAATGGTGAAACACTCAGCAGAAACACAATTTTTCGCCCGTCCCTGAATACTATTTTCTCTAAGTGCATCCTCTGCATAATTTCCTTTATACACACACACACACACACATGTATTGTGTGTCTGTATAGTTTTACTTCCAGTTTTCTTTCATTTTCATTTAGACTCGAACATTTTTCTTTAGCTATACACAACTATTTATGCAAATAATTTCTTTCCAAGCTAAAAGTGCCTGCCATTGCGGTTAATGGCTGTGAAAGGTGACACCATATGGCACAATGAGATGAGTTGGTTAAACGAAAGCACCAAACCAGAGACCTGCACGAGATGTCTTTCATGTGGCTTGTAAAGGGCGTACTATCTAAAGCACTTTTGAAAAAAAAATTTGTAGTGAATAGATCGGATCCAGCCATTGTTCAGGCTCAAAAGTAAATTTCCGAATTGTGTTTCTACCGAACAAATTTGCTCGTAGCATTGCTGTTCTGCAAGTGTTTGATATACAAAAAAAAAAGGATTAGGGTCGCCTTCAAGGCATGTTGAGCAGTCTTGCCGGGCGCTCATGCAACCAGCCAACATCAACTTCTTATGAAACGAAGGGGTCAAAAACATTAAACCATAAGTGATGGCATTGTGCCGCACAATTTTGTTCTGCTATTTTTTGCAGGAAATTGCGAGTATTTAGTTTTAGTGCTCTTTGTAACAGATGCTATGGAGAATTTGTGTGAAACGAAGAACGTAAATGTCATGCAAATATGTATATGGAACATGTAACGTTATGTGTGCTCTAAATTTTCATAAGATTTAAGAGCCCATGTATCGTTTCCTTAGCTACCAGAAGAAGTATTTATGAATTTGCTAAAAATTGTCTTGAAATTTTGGCGTGGCAGAAGATTTTTATTTGTTGTAGAGAAACGCACACGTAACATGTGAACCCTTTCATAGGTGCACCGGCGATATGTGGCTGCAGTTTGCAAGTGGGTAGTGTTCTTGTAATTTTAGAAATTCCCACTTGTATTTTCTAGTTGTTGTTACATTTCCATTATTGAATATGGAACCTGAGTGAAAGCAGCCGGATGTAAGCCACCTCGCATGTATGTGTGACGTAAACTGCGGAAAAGGGATTTCGTGTAATAGTGGAAAGATATACAAATAGTTGCCAGAGGTTCCAGTTCATGGAATACAAAACACGATCCCTACGGAAACACGCAGAGCAGCGCACATATGAGGCAACTGCACTTTGCTGCTTATGCCCTTTAAGAGCTTTCATTTTCAACTAAATCCAAATTCAATTCAACAAATTTTTGGTGAAAGTATGCGGATATCGCTTAAGAAGACAATTCACTAAAGCTAAATAAGATAATAAGGCAGCCAACCGCAAGCAATTTATTAAATTTGAAATTATCCAGCCGCACACTACGGCATTCAGAAATGCTTGTGAACTGCTAAAGATCCAGCGACGTTAAAGTAAATAAAAATACAGTGCTGACACTAATAGACACCTTAGAAATTAATTACCAGCAATAAACCGCAAAAAGCACATATAAAACAACAACAACAACAACAGTAACAGCAACAAAAGGCTAAGCCATAGCGGCAACATGTATTAGAACATGCCTCCAAGGATTAACTAATGGACGTTTTGGGCGACGTTGTTTTAAATACCAACCAAACGTCCAATAACCTTCTGAGCAGCGCTAACAAAACAACAATAACAAGCATAAGAAACTATTAACAACAACAACGACACAACTTGATTACAGAAAGGAGTCACGTGTCAAATAAAATGTCAACAAAACAATTGAGTTATTTATTTGAAACTATAAAAAAGCTGAAACGAGCAGAATATTCCATAGCCAGCATCATAATAGACAACACAGCGCTTAACTCTCTACACACAAGGCCAAAAAATAAATAAGGACTACAAACAGGAGCAGAAAGTGTAAATAGAATGAAATAAAATAGCAGGACACAAGCACACACACGGTGGCAGTTTATGAAAAGAATACTCTGAGCTGATGGATACAAAATGCTACAAAACTGGCTGGTGGGTGGTTCGTTCTTATTTAAAATATTCATGGTGTGGCAAAATCTATTAATAAAACTCTAATGAAAAGTTAAATCAACCCCGTGGCTCTATTCAAAATGTTGTCTATTAAATACGTACACTGTGAGAAATCTTTGACAGAAGCACGGCGGCCAACTGAAAATTGAAAATTAGATTTGCTTGTAATACAAGCAAATAAACTATACGGCTTATTCATCCTTATCCTTACTAATATAATAAATATGAAAATAGCTCTGTCTGTCTGTCAGTCTGTTAATTTTTCACGCTCCGACCGCTGAACCGATTTAGATGAAACTTGGCATTTTATTATTTTGAGATCCGAAGAATAATAAATAAAAATATAGTCGAAAATTTGTATGGACAGATGAAATTCTTAAACTGGTAACTCAGAACGTTTTAAATGATGATACAGTAAAAATACATTTTACTGAGTTGCACTTTCCTTATAATGACTTGCACTTTTTATAATGACTTGAACTTCTTATTACGACTTGAACTTTTTACAATGACTTGCACTTTTTACAATGACTTGCACTTTTGATGATGACTTGCACTTTTAATAATAACTTGCACTTTTGATGATGACTTGCACTTTTAATAATAACTTGCACTTTCCATAATGACTTGCACTTCTTATCACGACTTGCACTTTTTACAATGACTTGCACTTTTGATGATGACTTGCACTTTTAATAATAACTTGCACTTTTGATGATGACTTGCACTTTTTACAATGACTTGCACTTTTGATGATGACTTGCACTTTTAATAATAACTTGCACTTTTGATGATGACTTGCACTTTTAATAATAACTTGCACTTTCCATAATGACTTGCACTTCTTATCACGACTTGCACTTTTTACAATGACTTGCACTTTTGATGATGACTTGCACTTTTAATAATAACTTGCACTTTTGATGATGACTTGCACTTTTAATAATAACTTGCACTTTTGATGATGACTTGCACTTTTAATAATAACTTGCACTTTCCATAATGACTTGCACTTCTTATCACGACTTGCACTTTTTACAATGACTTGCACTTTTTACAATGACTTGCACTTTTTACAGTGACTTGCACTTTTGATGATGACTTGCACTTTTAATAATAACTTGCACTTTTCATAATGACTTGCACTTTTTATAATAACTTGCACTTTTTATTATGACTGCCACTTTTTATTATGAAATGCACTTTTTATAATCACTTGCACCTGTTATGATGACTTGCACTTTTTACAATGACTTGCACTTTTTATGATCAAATGCACTTTTTATAATGACTTGCACTTTTTACAATGACTTGCACGTTTTACAATGACGCACTTTTTATGGTGACTTGCACTTTTTATGATGAGTTGCCGTTTTTATAATGACTTGCACTTTTTATGATGACTGGCACTTTTTATGATGAAATGCAATTTTTATAATGGCTTGCAGTTTTTACAATGACCCACTTTTTATGATGAATTGCACTTTTCATAATGACTTGCACTTTTTATAATGACTTGCAATTTTTACAATGACGCACTTTTTATGATGACTTGCGCTTTTCATGATGACTTGCATTTTTTACGATGACTTGCATGTTTTATAATGTCTTGCACTTTTTATAATTACTGCATTTTACACGATGAGTTGCACTTTTTTCAATGACTTGCATTTTTCCCCTTTTTTTTCTTACTAATGTAATAAATATAAAAGTAACTCTGTCTGCCTGTCTGCTATCTTTTCACGCTCAAACCTTTGAATCGATTTAGATGAAACTTGGCATAGAGATATTTTGAGATCCTCGGGTTTGTTTTGGAAATGAAAATTTTGTTTTGTTTTGGTTTTATGGAGAAATTATTAAACTATGAACATTTTAAATTTTGATATAGTTGATTTAACAATATTTTGTTTTTGGCAATGACTTTGTGAAGAGTATTTGTTTGGCTGCAGTAATTCGGAACAGGAGCCAGTTTTTAAAATCAAATTTTATTTTAAAAAAATTGTTGGTAACCCATTTGGTTCGTAGAACTTTTATAATTCCAACAAACTACATTTCCTGCAGTAGGCGTTGCGTTTCGATGTGATGACAAAACACTGATGCAATAAATAACTAAGACAGAACCCTCGATGTTCTCTAAATAATATTTAAAAGATTATCTATAATTGCATGAAATGATATGTGTTTCTTTCGGTGTAAATAAGCAAAATTTTCAACAAGTAACTTTGACATGCACTCTCTCGGCCTACACACACACACATTCCTACACGCACACAAATTACCATAAACATTAACTCACCTTGCCTTCCGTTTGTGCCGATGATACATACTTATTTAATGGTGCCGCCACAGTTTGTCCCAGCTTCCCTTTAACAGATTTCACGCAGTTACTTCCTTCCTTCCTTCCATTCATATTTTGTCGTTTGGGTTAAAGTAAACAAAAGAAGCACGTGCTCTGTAACACTCGTTGGCTTCCTAATAATTCTATCATTTTATTTACAACCAGTGGACGGACGGACGGGCGGACGGACGAACGGGGGTTGAATATATCCTTTTCTTGAAACTGTGCATGAATGAGCGTTTGGTGGAGAGAAGCGTTAAGGGATTAATGTTACTTTATTTGCACCATCATATATCTATTCATTTTTATACATGAGAGTTCTTCTTCCTTGCAGTCACCAAATATTGAAATGAAATCATTCGGTATTTGCCCCTGGATTAGCTGAATGACATGCGTCCGCAAATATAAACATGCAAACAACAGAATAATGAAAGGATTCGTTCTCGGTATTGTTGATGGCAAGAAAGAACGGAGGAAAGAAAGAAATGATATTTAAAAAGATATACTCATATATTGTTATTATTATTTGGCCCAAAGTAGTGTACCAGCGGCTTAATGTACAAAGTCTAAACATACAAGCACGAGCCGTTAAACCCACTGCAATGAAGAGTTGTCTGGATTTCTTTAGATTGAAATATAAAAATTCTATTATTTGCAATGATAAAGCGTGAGAATTTTGTCTTGTCAAATTCTGCTCAATCCCTACATTAAGCTCTGGAATTATATTGCCATTTCTTTTATATCACAAAGTGCTTTGTGGCATGTACGAGTACGAGCAAGAGTATGAGTATAGAAAATATCATGATGTTGCCTGCTATTGACACGCTGTCGCCATTATCGGCGTGAGGGCAAACGAATTTGCACAACAAATGAATATGAATTTTATTATATTTCGATTTATTTTTGTGGGTTTATTTCCCAAATTCATAAAAATGCGCATAAATAAATAAAAAATAAATAAATTCAAGGGTCATATTCAACAACAAATACTTATCGCTTAAGAGTACGTGAAAAAAAAAAATTAATAAAAAAGAAGTGTGTCATAAAGTAATAGAATCTGTAGTGGGATCGATTACACACACAGCCCTGCACACTCTTGTACCAATTGACAGATAAGGGGGCATTTGTTTGGTGTTAGATTAACCACAGTTCGCATTAAAAATTAATATTTGTAACAATCAATATGTGCATAATTTTATATTTCTCTGTGCCAATTTCCTTTTTCTATAATATTTGCAAACAGATATTTAAGTGTGTACTTGTGTCATTCAAATATCAAATTTAATTACTTTTCAAATTATTTAAATAATTGGAAAAGTAAAGCTTTCCCAAAAATATGAGTACGAAATAGTTTTTGTCCTAATGTGTGTGCAGCACTTAATAAGAAATATTTCGTTTTAAATAAAAACGAAATCAAATAAATCGAACTAAGAAACAACAATTTCAGTGAATGTATATTTCGAACTATTTATTTATTCGCAGAATACTTTGCAAAGTAAATGCCGACGAGGTGACTTGGAAAACATGTCGGTGATGTTGTTAACTCGTATTTCCATCCGTTCCTCTGATTGACTGTACACGACTTATGCCTTCACATAAGAACTAGCAACGTAATTAACCACATAAAATTCATCAGAAGACCTCTAATTCTATTCAGTTATCTGAGCAGTTGAATTTAAGTAGTGTGCGTGAGACACAAAACACTCGAAGGTGAGCAAACGACTAGTGATCTGGCTGCACTTAAAAAATAGACGCTGAAGAGGTTTGATGTTGACTGACTTATAGCTGCTTTGCGAATGTACTCGAACATTTTTTGTTTTTGTTTTCTTTAAATTCAGCTAAGATTGAAATCCTATAACGTTCGCTATGTTATATTCAGAAGCACATAATAAATAAACCGAGGAACCCAGGAAAATCAACATCAATTCAATTTTCAACTTACGATGCAGAGCAGTACAGCGCAATTTTCTGAAGTTGCTACAATCCCATCATCAGTACTCATGAGTATATTTGTTTGATATCGTTTATTAGCTGTTCTAGTTGAATGTGACAAGAGTTTTTATTTATACAAATTCAGTTCGTAAAGGAAAGCAAGAAGTTATATTTTCTTAAGGGTTTCATCCTTGTCAGGACCGGAAGAAGATGAATGGTGATTTATTTTATTTGATTGTTTTTTTATTTTACATTAATGATATATGTATTTTTGGCAAACTGACTTGAAACTTGATTTTTTTTTATCTTGGACCACCACTCAGGGGATGACCCCTATATATGCAATGCATTGCACCGGAACTGAAAACGAGGGGATAGTATTGAGGGGACAGTTGTTTTTGTAGCTATTTCAACCTTTTACTTCGCCGGCTAATTTTTTGCTACAGGGCCGGCGAAGGTGGGTGCTGTTACTCTGCTTTTTTTAGTAGATGATAGTGTCAGTCGCTGCCAATTATGTTCAGTGACCAGTGACTATGCCTTCATCATTGAAACAGGGTGGCATTAACTAACACAACCACGCACTAATGCTGATCAGAAGAATTCAACGCGGGCTCGAACTCAGGACCCTCCGCTTCATAGTCTCGTGTTCTACTACTCCAGTCAACAGCACCCACATTCGTAATTAATATTATTTGAATTCTAATTTCGATCTGTGTTACGGACATTAGCCCCCGTGTGAGCGCTAAACTCAACCAAAGTAATAAATATACATACGTGTATAACTTGATTTGTTTCAGACAAAATTGTGAGAAATTTGTTTTCTTAAGAACTGAGTAGATCCTAGATTTCATGCTTATAGCAGAATATTTGTATGACGACAATATTCTAGAAATTGATAAAATTCTTCTCATGACTAATAAGATGCCTAACAGTACAGCTGGTGTTTAAACGCAAAGCAATTGCTGTAAATGCCGACTTCATTCCTGTCCTTAAAATTGATTAAGAAAATAACTTTATGACTTTGTGGTAATTTTCCAACTCTTCCACTCGAAGATTGATGACAAAATGTCGTACATCATTTATTAGCAGTTTGACTACATCTTCAGTTTGATTTCGTTAGCAAATTTCACATCTGGAATTACACTCAAATTTCCACCTGGTTTTATCGAAAGCTTAATAATTTTGTTTTTTTTTCAAATATATACGAATTTGAAGTAAAATTTGTCACACTACAGCCAATAATTGCAAAATTACTGTCGTCACACATCAATAAATAAATAAATAAAGAGTTAAATCCGTTTAACCCGTAACAAATAAATGATTTCAATTTTAAATCAAAAACATTATCCATGTGAAAATCTATGTTTAATGGACACTTAACAAGAAATCATGTTCCTCCCTTTATTGCGTTCAAATTGAAATCTCCATGAGACCATTTTCAAGCTATTACACCTTTGATCAAGTCAACAATGAAAAAAAAGAAAAAAAGCAAATCGCTCATTGTCATGTTACACTAAATGTTTGATTGACTGACTTCTTTCGAACGTTTCTAGTTGTTACATCCGGGCCGTTGTTGTTCACGTGTCGACAATGTTGATGTTGATAATAATCCTGTGTGTGGAATACAATCAAAACAATCAAACATGCCACATACGCTGAAAGCACACGCCTGCCTCGTTCTTCTCGTGCACTTTAGCAGGTACCACGTTCGTTCACTGACTCAATCAGTTAGAAAATCAAAGAGACCTGAGCAACATTTTTTTTACACATTTTTATCTAATAAAATCTTTTTTTTGTAACATATTCCATTTTATTGTTATTGTTGTAAGTATTTGTTTATGTACAAACAATATTGCACACGACCAGGCACTTGACATTTGCAACAAACCGTTTTTAGGGAGGGCGATAAGTACGAGCACACTCACACACAAAAACACACACACACTTACACAAATGTAGTTGTGTATGTTGTCTATTTTTTATGCTGGACTTGTAACATATCGGTCCGTCTGCCCTTTCAAGCTTTCGTTATTTTTTTTTTTTGTGATGCTAATCTGCAACAAAATGCTGCAAAAGTATTTAACAATTAAGTTGTGGCACACTCCAGGTTATGCAACAGTAAATATTTAACTTGTATCTCCGAGGCTTGGGAATAATATTCTCGCTTTTAGGGATTAATATCTTTGTGATGAATCAGTTCAGCATTTGCAAGATAAAACTTGTCATCATCGTTGGCTGTAGTAATTGTTGTACGCGTACAACTAAAAATAATTGCCCAATTCGAAATCTTTGTTGCATCTTTTGAAGTTATATTTGTAATGGTAATTAAAATAAAACAATAAGAAAATAGTTTACAAATAATTTGTGAATGTTTTAAAAAACTACGTTCGAAACCGTATCAGCAAGTTCAGTTTTAAACGATACAACAGGACTTGTAAATTCAGCAACTTTAATAACTGAAATCTCAAACCTCCTTCAAATAGCAAATTCAAAATTTTGAGTATCAGGCACAAACTCTCTACTACTTGTGCCAGATAACAATAAAAGGAAAAGCAACAAAAGTTTGAAACAATATTATTTTATAAAAAGAGAATACCGAGTTTGTTGAATTCTTCCGTGTAAAAATCGTTTATGAATTGAAGAAAATACTCAATATGATTTCACGTCTCGACAATGTAGATCCAGAAAATATTAAGTGATGAAATAGAAATGCTCAACAGAAATGTTATGGTTTCATTACTGCAAGCATTGAATGATAAATATTAATTTTATCTCAGTTGAGGTTGAATCATTTCCTATCACATTGGAAATGTGCCTCCCCTTTAAGCATCCTATCGTCGCAAAGAATAATAATCCTACTACATCTCCAATTCAATATCAAAGAAGAGCAAATTCAATAAATGGTGCTCTGAATAATGTACATTTTTGCTCAGCGGCTGGGGGGTGCTGTTGGCTCTAGTTGTTGACACACACTCAGGTGATGTCCTCTGTATATGCAGTGCATCACGCCGAAACTGAAAAGGAGGGGATAACATTGAGGGGACAGATGAAGAGGGATGAGAAGACAGATCATTTTTTTAGCTATTAGAATATTTTTACTTCGGCGGCTAATGTTGGCTACAAGGCCGATGAAGGAGATTGCTGTTTCTCTGCTCTTTAGTACAAGATTATTGTGTCAGTCACTTCCAGTTATGCTCAGTTATCAGCGCTAGGACTATATCACTGAAACGGGCTGACAACAACAAACACAACCATGCACTAATGCTGATCAAAGTTCAGGGTTGAACTCAGGACCCCCCACTTCATAGTCTCGTGTTAACTACTGCAGCCAGCAGCCCGAATTCGATTATGCACTCCGTCATGAGACCGTATTTTTCTGATCTGCAGTCAGACGTGGTTGTGCAAAATGTTGTTGGTCTGTTCCAAAGACGAACAGCGCCAACATCTATCGACACTATCGTACTCGCCATCTTAACACTTTTTCATTAGGTGTTTAAGCAAAAAAAAAAAGAAAAAACAAAGCAAGCATTGAATAGAGTGCGGCACAACGGTTCTCTCTTCAATATTAAAAAATCATGATCATTTCGATTGCCTATCCAGAACCAAAAACATATTAGGAACCATATTAAAACCATAGTTCAAGTAATATTTCAGTTTGGTACCACATCCATTTGTCTTTACACTTGCACATGTGTGGCACACTTTCGATGAACATATTTCCATTTTAACGCCTCTTTTTTCAATAAATATTTCAAACATCGCTGATTAATATTTTTACTTACACAATTTATTTATTTATTTATTTTTTTTAAACATCATATTACACATTCATTTATCACATATTTTCCGACTTATTTTCAAACAAATTTCTATGTACACAAACAACCAACAACCCCCTTTCCTACTTTAAACAACTATTTTAAAAATTTTAGTAGAACACACACAAACATATAAAGCAAATTATTTTAAAAATAGTGGCAATTTGTCTGATCAGATCATTTTATGTACGAGTGCAAAGATTTTATTTTTTGTTCTAGTTGGAATGGGCTCTAAGCAGTCCCATGGGAATCAGCATAACAGGCAATAATTCTATGGTTTCCTTAAAGGTCTGATTGTCTTATGGCTCCTGCTTCTCTAGTGAGAAAATAGTTGGGATAAATAATTCAAGCTGATATTGACTAGCAGATTGTTTCTTTTTGTACTTATTGGAAATAATAGATTAATTATTTATAAAATCTACTACAAATTTTCTATTTGTCCAATTTGAATTGGAAAGTTCCGTTGCACATTTAAGAACTTAAATGTAGAAACTTTTAAAGAAACTAAAATATTCCTTTTCACCATTCAAAGATTCAAAAGACACGCAGAGAAATGAAAATCGTTTGAACTGAACAACTAAAATACTTGCTTAGGCTTCGTGCCTTTTTCAACTTAAATTGCTAAAGTTCTGATTAGCATTTCCTTTGAAGATTGATCTGCAAGATACTTGTGTCTCCTTTTTAAGTTTCGAAGGGGTCCTAAGAATCATGCACACACACACACACACTCTCTGTTACTAACTTCCTTGCTAATCAATATTTTAAACATTCTTGCTAATATTTTTAAATTGTGGTTTCCGTTGTTAAATGATTTTTTAAAGCTGGCAAAACTTTTCATCGGCTTCATCAGGCAACAGACGTGCACCACAAAAGAAGTACGCACTGAGTGAGAGAACCTCAGACCAAAATACTTGAACCCAAAAACACACATTCGACAAAAATCAACAGCAAATCTTCATAAACATGTGAAGATTGCAATAAAATAAACAGCAACAACAACAACAACTACAACAGCAACGAACATGAAAAAAGTTTTGACTTAAAATCAAGTTTCTTAAGAAAGAAAAAGTCTTTGTTTAACTTTTCAACCCACTTCAAAAGTTGTTGCCATTTTTTTTCTCTTGGCTCCTTCTTGCTGCCATCTTGTTCTTTTCTACTTGTTTAACTTGAATACTTTTTCTTTAAAAAGATTTGGTTTCTTTTCGTGTGCGAGTGTAAGCTTTCAAAGAGTCAGTCAGTCCATGGTTGTGTGAGTGTGTGCCGTTGTATCTTGTTCTTGTGTTTGTCTGTATTTGTTGTGTAGGAACATGATGACGATGATTGGTAGTCCTCCTCTCCTGGCAAAGTTCATGTGCATGTAGTTGGGTTTTAAAGAGTTTTGTTTCACACTTCCGTTTCCGTTCAACAACATATACTCGCTTGTAAAATATAGAATGTGAGTAGCAAAGTCTAAAATGTACTTTCTATTTGCACTTTTCATATTGTTTTGTTGTTGTTTGTATTTATTTTTTTTTTAGTTTTAAATAGGGAAAGGAACTTTGCATGTGGTTTTAAAAACCCTGGGTGTTGTGAGGTGACGAAGAGGGCAAAGAGGGGTTTATGGATTGCATCTGTTTGTTTTTTATTTTGCAAACGGAAATTGTATACAAATTCGAATGTTTTATGTTTAAAGTTTTTATTACATGCTAATAAACATTTTACTTTTGACACAGACACTATGAGCCAGAGTTTTGTAGTTTGTTTAAAGGACTTTGCGTACTCGTATATCGTCATATCAAATGCAAAAGAGCTCCACAACTATCTTGGAATGATGAACATCTTGATTATGCAATAATTTTTTGAGGATAATCTTAATTTTTAAAAATATTGTCTTGAAAAATTGCGACATGTATTTTGATGTGATATGGAATACACTTTTAACGAGTTAGAATTCCATAGGGCATGCAACAAGAATTAAATGACGTCGCCACACACGCACTTCCAATATTCACCCGTTGGAAGTTTTTTTTTTGTTACAAGGAGGCCCGGTTAAATGCAATCGCGCATCTTAATATATTAAGAAGTGCATGTACTAATTTTATTATACATTTAAATACGAGAATAAAAAATAAATTTTATTTTTCGAATATCGGATTACTGTCGTTGATTTACTCTGTTCATATTCCATTTTAAGCTAAATGTTTGCTACAGTACCGACAAAGGAGATACGTTATAATGCCAATATCGGACGATGTTATGGCTTCGAACCATACGCGCTAACTACTTCGGCCAATAGGAAATTTTTATCATCTGATTTACTTTTGAGTCATAAGCGATTAACCTAAATAAACCTAAATTTTCGTCAGAAAGAATTTTAAAATTTCCTGCGTGTTCCTGTTTACACGCCGTACAAGTCCTGAAAATACTCCACACCTACTCTTAGATATTGCCGGCCGGCTTGTCACAGCCAATAATGTTGTTCTTTGGTATCCATCTCTTCCCTTTTTGCACTAGTATTTCATCTTCCGGCGGAGAGGTGATATGCCTGTTGCTGCACTGCGGAACCATCTCATTGGAAAATGAACGACTTATCCGCGAAGTATTAAGCTGCTAGGAGTTGTTCTTGCAACCGATTTTAGACAATTAGGCATCGATCTAATGCAAATACTTTTAAAGGCCAAACGAATCTCGAAACTTTCTATAACAACAGACGTATTCAAAATATTTCATTTTTTAGAAGAAGAGAAGTTTTGAGGTACTTTTAGCCTTTAAATGTATATGTATTTGGTTTAATAAATTTTCTCCGTTCAATAAATCTCATCTGAGGAGATTTAATGAAGATTTCCGAGAATGTAAGCGAATTCTTTCCGAGAATCAATAATACGTGGAGGATTGAATTTGCTCCTTTGGTCCTAATGGATGTCTGAATGTAGAGCTGCCGCGAAAAAATAATAATAAATAGAGTCCTCATTACCCACGGGTGACTTTCGACTTTGGCACTTTGTTGCATACAATCTGCTGCTGTAGAATTTCATTGTCAAATGCTATAATGAAGCTCGGAATATATTTTTCGAAAAATGTGTGCTTTATTACGCAGATGAACCGCTGCCAAAATTAGCGGACACGATTCATTTGAAAAATGAATATTAATATTCGTATTAAATGACCAAAAATTAATTTAGTTTGTGGCCATCCGTGCGGAGGCTAAAAGCTTCACTTAATCCCCAAAAGCGAATCACATCATGATACCAACAGTTTGATATCCGAGTAGATCTCGTATGCAATTTCCAAATCAAATTCCTTAGTGCTGACAAAAACTAGTAAAAAGAGATAATAAAAAATTCACTTGAGAACCGATGATGAAAGTGTAACGGCTATCGAAAGCAGCTGTTCTTCCCCACTGTATAAGTTGGATAATTACAGCTCAAGTTGACTTTCCCTGTTGCCTTGAAATATTTATCAGGTCTTTCTGAATTTAAAACACACTTTCGAACAATTAGAATATCAATCTTTATTGGGATCACATTCAAGTTGCTGAAACAGTTTTTTCTTAATCAAAATAAACAGGCAAATTAAAACATTCTATCGTGCGAAGTATCAGCTGAATTAGATGTGAAACTTCTGTCGATATTGGAAATTAGTTTTCTGTCAAAATTCATGACTATGCCATTAATTGCTATAATGAATTAATATTTTCAATAAAATAAATGGGCACTTCACTCACTGTTTTTGAATAATCACTACGTTGCACGCCACTACAGAATTTCTCATGAAAAACATTTTTTATGTTCTACTCGCAGTGAATCTCACCAGTTTTTTATTCAAATATCCTATTGCCATTTATATTGCCACAATATTGAAAGGTTATAAATGTGTTAAGAGTTGTACCATTCAAGAGTCGTAATTGTGTGGCAGTTGTTAAAACGGGATGTTGTTTAGACGCACGAATTGGAAAAAGAAAAACAATTTTCCTTTGTACTTTTGGTTTTATTCAAGTATATTGAAGCATGCATTTTTTATGTCCAGTTTAGTTATTATTATTTTTATGCGAGTTTAGTGTGTTGTTTTCGCTTCTAGGACGCCATTTTTTATTATTACTGTGTTAGTTTTTCGCAGCACTAAAGAAGAGCTTACAGCAGCAAAAAAAAAAAAAAAAAAAGTTGAAGAGGAAACTCAACAACAATAACAGAAAAACATTAACCAACAACAAAGAAATAAAAAAAGACCTTTTAGCAATGATTCTGACCATTTTCCATTTTCACAAAAGACCTCTAGATGAATATTTAACAATTTTTTCCACTACAATAGACAGTTTAAGCTTTGGTTTGGATTTTATTATTTTTTGTTTTTCTTTTTTCCCTTCATTTTTCTATTTGTTCATTCTTTACATACTTGCTTTTTTATGCTGCTTTGGCCGATTTTTTTTCTCATTTTCTTTCTTCTAAAAACAATGTTTTCCATTTTGCTAAATCGTCATGTTTTATGTTATTCGACACTCCATACATACAAAACTATTGAGAACACTTGGAGAAAATATCTAGATATTTTTAATTCTTCTATTTTTCTATTTAGGGTGACCACCAATGCATTTTTTGCATTACTATCTTGCAAATGCTCTTGGTCCTTAATCAGACGCAGATACCGATAGCTGATTTCATTAAGAAATTGAAGAAACTGTAACGTGCGTCACAAAAGTGCTTACGACTTTTGGTGCAAATCGAGTTCTTTTCGGATTCCCTCTTGTTTTGTTTCTTTTCTATGCAAAATTCACTAAAAGTTACGAAATCACAGTTTATCTTTCAAATTAACTTGTGTTTTGTGTAGCGTGCGTCACATATATTTTTTTTTGCTAATTATTTCGCAATAGGTATTTGTTGAAAATTTTATTTTTTGTATCTTTGAAAAGGCCACTTACAACCCTCTGAACAGCATGCAAAAGTTGAACCAATCCATCTAAAATATCAAAAAATTTTGCATATTGATCCGCAAACGAGTACCAATGTAGCGTTCGTCAAGCAAAATTCACCCAGATGTATGAGCAAAAATATTGATTATATTTTCGCGGTGTACTGAATTCGTGTTAGTTCTGCAATATTTGAACTGTTTTTACAGAATTTCTTGTATCATGTTGTACAAAATATATAAATTTTTTTATTTCATTTTTTTATGTCCGCTTTTTTCTTTTTGTAGCTCTAGTCCACCATATATATCTTCGTGCTTTCAGCATTTAACATGGCTAAAAACTATCAACTACACTCACTCTAGTGTAGAAGTACACCAACACACAGTTAAGCATGCATGTGTGTAAATTCGGGGATGGACAATAACTAACTTTTTGATTCTGCACAAAAACAATCCGTCTTCATCTGTAACTATTTGTCGACCACAACAACAAGACAATATCAAAAATAGAATAATTATTTACAAATTTTCTTCATCAATTGTCTGTTTTTAACAGAATCGTGCTGCTTTGTAGTCCTTGAAGAGTTGTAGTGAGGCCATCAGCAGAATTCAATTGTTCACCACAACGACTATCTACGTATCTCATTTTTGATATTGTCTTGACGTCGACGTCAAAAAGCAGTTACAGAATAAGAAGGAATATGTATTGATATTAACTTGGAAAATAAAATCTACAATTGAGATCTATAATGAAAGGTTCAATGGAAATATTTTTTCAACTGTTTTTAAATAAAAGGAAAGGCTGTACTAGCAACTTTTCAATCGAGAAGACTATAGTAACGGATTATCTTCTTCTGGTCTCCAAAGTAAAATTAAATAATCTTGTATTACGTCATAAAGCCATTATGTATCAAAAGCAATATCATTTAAATTATTGCGTGCAGTAGGTTGGTTGCAGCAGTTGATATGAAAGAATCGAAGAACATATTCTTTGAAAAAAATCAGCATTGGAAGCCTGTTGCTCTACCAGTCCATCAGCATAATCACGGCTGCGTGAGTTAGACGTTAGAAGGACGGAAGTGCTGCTCCAAACGCCCTAATGGGAGGTAAGGCCCAGTTGCTGAGACCTTGCTGCACCACCCACCATGTGTGTAACCCGTTAGTATATTAATTTCTCACATAGGGTTGACTTGAAAATTAAAATTTTTTGCAATTTGCCGTAAAGACAGTCGATGTGAACACAATTTTGAAGTCGCATTATTCAGTATTTCTAAATATTTCGCCCCAAAACGTTCTTCAGTTATATGTTTGAAATAAGAGTCCTTCTATTCACTTTGAATATATAAAACAGGACACCAGCGCAATTTCAATTGAACGATGACAGGAGTATCATAATATCCATCCCTGATATGTTCTTATATAAGTTGCCGACGACTGGTTGGTTCCTATGGTTTCTTTTTCATTCAGATGATTATTTTTCTTTTTGCTTTCTAATGTTGTTCGACAATGAATTTTTTCTCTCTGTTCAGTTTCTATTTTAGCCAGAGGGGTTTTGCTGGATACTCGTACATGCACGAGTAGAGCTTTTTTTCCAACTTTTTACCATCGTTGTCCAACCAACCAACCATCCATTCATCCATAAGTGTTCTAAGTATGCTGAACATGTAGCTTTTGGTATTTATGACTATTGTCGGAAAGCAAATATTTGTCTGCAGCATATAAAAACAACAGTTAAATGTGAACGTAACCAGAATATCTATGAGAGTATCCTTAAAAAACAATAGTTACATAAACAACAACAACAACAACAGCAAAAGCAACACTTACAGCAACAACAATAAATTTGAAAAGGAAAAAATTGATGCAAAAAAAGTATTTATTGTACAATGCGGTTCGTTCGTGTTTGTGAAACTAAATAGAAATTGTAGTTGTTGTAACAGCAGCTAAAGTTGTTGTAGTTTCTGGTTAAATGGCCAAGATTTTTAGCCAAGAATAATCACAAACTGTCGTCAAAGAAATGCATGTAATTCTGCAGCACAAGGAAACAGTGACTGACAACTTTGTGAAACTTGGAATTTTCAACAAACTTTATCTCCATTTTTTATGTAAAAAGAATTTATATTTTTTTTTATAAAAATTACTAGATATTTATTAGCATGATTATTCCCAATTCTGAGTTTTTAATTGTAATTCAATTTAATTAACAAAACAAACGTTTTAATGTAGGCATTTTGTACCGACCCAATTTTTGCTAGAATCAATTCAATTAAGATTGATGGACTATTGTTCGTAGTGTGTTAAATTCAGCAAGATATGGCAAATATTCGAAATTATACATCAGAGCTGCACAGCTGTTTTCGCAAGTCCGTACACTTCCATCATCAGTACTCGAGTGTATTTTCGTTTATCGCCAATTGGCAATAGCATTTTGTTAATGAAAAATTTATGAGAAAATTTTATAAGAGAAGTAAATCTATATTAAATTAGATACCTGAATTATTATTTGATCATTTTCTGAATATTTTCCCATTTTACTCAAGTTAAAATGCTTTGGTTTGATTTTTTTAATTCTTCTTTGCTGATGAATTTATAAATATATTATGAACCTTCAATATTAATAGAAAAGATAACTTCCAAAATATGACGACTTTAAAAAATAAATTTATTTTCGAAATGTGCAATATTGCGAAATCGATGTTATCAATCTCAAGAAGTAATAATTCGAATAGATTATTAGTGAGTCTGATTATCTTGAAAATATGTATTCAGTCTCTGTTGTTAGGAGACACAGTCAGAAAGCACTTCGAAACAATTGCAAGAACTTATAGACATACATATCGTTACCTAAAATGTAAAAGCGCGTAAAGGACAACCAATTCAAATCTATTCTCCTTGATTGCTTTTGCTGTAAATTAATAAAAATACATCATCAAAAAACCGGAGGACAATTTTTTTGTCAGTTACGGCCTTGAGGATCTTAGGTGACGATATGCATAAAGAAAGTTACAAAGGAAGATCTGTTGACACTAAAAATGGCCTAAGGGCTTAAGTTTATTTCAACATTTGGATATTTTAAATGTAATCGCTCTTTTTTTAATTTTCTTTTGTAAGTTAGAAAAATAAATACATAAACCGAACACAAGCCTAAATGCTTTATTGATAGAAAAAGCTCACGACAAATAAATAACACTGGAACTGATTGCCTTTGATGTCAAAGAAGTTGCCAAATTCAAAATTAAACTTTTCACAAAGTCCACAAAGGCAATGAGGTTATACAAAACGAAAGTATATGATGTGGAAACAGACACCCGGACACATACACACACACACACACATGTACACAAAATATACTTAAGCCAAAGTATTGAGGGTCACCCACAACAATTTAAAGAAATAAAATAAGACCATTTTGAAACGAGGCAGGCAGTTTTTTGTTAAAGTTTATATTAATGAATGTGCTTCGAATAGTGAATCAGATTTATTTTGAATCAACTATTTTAAAAGATAACAGTGTAAAAAAGAAATTTTGAAACATTAAATATTAGGAAATATTTTTTCTAAACTATTATATAAAACTATTGGTCAATTTGTTTTTTTTTTTTAAATTTTATTTGCAACTGAGTCCTGAAATACAACATCAAGCATAAAAGGCTAGAAAATTCAGCAAATATTTAGTTTTAGTTAGAGATACATACATACATTCATACATAAATATATATGACGGGTTTCGAGGACAAGTGATCAAATGACAGCACATAATATTGAGAATACGTATCTTTAAGTTATATTGCAACAAAAAAATTTTTTATTTTTATCTTGGGCCACTACTTAGGAGATGACCTTACATATGCAGTGCACTGCGCTGGAACTGGAAAGGAGTGGATAGTATTGAGGGGACACATGAAGAAAGATGAGAAGATGGAGAATTTTTTGTAGCTATTTCAACCTGTTTACTTCGCGGGCTAATTTTTTGCTACAGGACCGACGAAGGAGCGTGCTGTCACTCTGCTTTTAGTACATGATAGTGTCAGTGTCAGTCCTTGCCAATTATGTTCAGTGACCAGTGCTATGCCTTCATCATTGAAAGCAGGCTGGCAGCAACTAACACAACCATGCACTTATGCTGATCAAAAGAATTCGACACAATATTTCATGACTCAGCGCGGGGTTGAACTCAGGACCCTCCTGTTCATAGTCTCGTGTTCTACTACTTCAGCCAAGAGCAACCATGCCTTTTAGTGAGAACTACTAGAACTGCTCTCCATATCTCGCTGCGGTAAGAAAATTTCACTTTGATCGCTTATGCTCTGAGTTTCTCTGAGCTGAATTTTTAAAAAAGCACTCATTATATATGTGTTTATGTATCGAGTGTTTCTTTAAGTGCACGGGAACTTAAAATGGTCATGTAAGACAGAAATATTGCTGGAATGAATTTTGTTATTGCACATAGTCCCTAAAATGTTTTTAAAATATAACTCGTGGCATATGTTCTTTGGACGGAGTGCTCCATAAACTTCGCGAGATTTTCGTAAAATAAAGACGCCTTGCTCTGACTTGTCAAATGTGAACTAAACATGTAGTTTTCATGCAGTTAAAAATGTTTAAATACCTACACAACAACAACAAATGTATACCCTAAGAAGATATAAGATATTTTGAATATAATTGAAAGCAATTAAAGAATTATTTTTATTTTAATCGTAGAGTTCTTTTTTTTTGCTATTTTTCTTGTTGCTCCGTCACGTTACGCTGGTACCATCAGCGTACTTAACAAAAAAGTGGTTACATTATTCACATCCAAATAGAGGAGAACTTTGCATTCGGTTCATTTTAGCTGTTTATTTAGTTTTTCTTGATTTTCTAACTGGGTTTTTGAAATGAATTAAATGAAAGACTGACTGACTGAATGTTGTGCCGTGAAGGAGTGTTCAGCTGTTTTAGTAGATCATGGAATAGAAAACGCTGGTGTTGATAATGATGACGAAGACGATGATTAAAATGCTTGAATGGTATTTGTTATTGGGTGACACTTAAATAAACACAAAATGCCAATAACAGTTTTCGTTGACACATCTTTGGCTTTGCTCGTGTTAGCTTTTATCGTATTTGATGCGTTACTCGTATTTGTTGTTTTTGTTGTTGTTGTTGTTGTTGCAACTTACTGAACCAAAAAGTAACATAAAAGTCACAAAAATAAACAGTTTTTATTAAAACGTTTTATTTTCTTTTATGAAAACTTTTGGATTTTGTTAGACTTCGGTGAGTATTTGTTTAATTTTCATTTTTGGATGAAGTCACTTGTTAATTCAAAAGAATTAGTTTTTTTTTCATTAAAACTTTTCAAATACGAATTTTAGCTAAGAATAACAAATTTATAAGACAGAATGGGGACAGCAGTCGGTTGGAGAGAAAATGCCCGCGGCATAAAAATTCCGCCAAGGGAATTTATCATTCCAAAGTAATAACCGCTAAATTATTTACTGGAGTTATTTTTCCTTTCACTCATTGGACTTGCAGCAAATTTTTTATTATTTCTTTTATATAATAATCGCAAAATGAATTTCCACATCGATTTCCTAATCGCATTGCGCCAACTGGGAAAACATGCCACCAAATAGCCGATCGACACGAACAGACTGGAATCACAAAAGGCGTGTTCACTCTGACGAGAATATCATGGCTGCGGCTGCGCATGACGTTGATAACGAAGAAACATTAATCAGACCACGTGCCACGAAATAGAGCATCCCCGGATGAACACTGTAGCGAATTTTAGCATCATCTAATAGCTGGTGGCCGATAGCTCGATAATCAGGAACGACGAGACACATTTAAGCGGTTACGTTAAGAAATAAAGTCTTAGTTTGGATGGAGCAGTACTTTAAGTACAAATTAATATTTTTATTTTTGCTAGCAAATTTCAACTTGACTTAAATGGTTTTGTGTAATTGAAGTTAAATATTAATTTTTTTTTAACTTGGGCCTGCTAGACGCTTAATTAATATTTTGTACCTTTTTCTATAATTGAGCTTCAACAAATATTCACCCACAACATATTAAAGCAAGATAAATGATCGCATTTTAAAATTAAGTTTAAAAAAATTTGGAGAATGTTATAGTGTTTTCATTTCTGGAAAACATGAAACATTGTTTCACTTTATTTCTTAAAATTTGCAGTTAGGCGGAGTTTTAAGACACAAATTAATATTCCCAAGGGATGGCAGTTTATTTTCTAATAAATTCACTATTTTGAAATTATATAATATTGCCATTTTTCCATAAAAAGTGCACAAAATGTTGCACTGTTTTACAGAAAAGAAAACAACATTAGATATTTCAAATACACCGTGGAGTAGTTGAATAAAACTTTAATTTATATATTGAAAATTAAAGTTAATATGCATTTTAGTTTTCGAATGGTTTAAAGTGAAGTCTAGTTCTTAGTTTAAGCGGTTATTATATAATTTAATTTTAACTGCACACACACACACACACGAGTACGAGTACAAATAGTACCAAGGGAAGTTACTTAAATATGATTGAATAATTCTGTTAAGGGTTTAATAACAATAACGAGAGGCCAAAGGTATATTCTATTTGAAAAAACAAAACATTCTTCAGTTTATGATGGTAAAACACAACCACAACAACAATGGAAAAAAAGACACTTGAATAATCATTTAACCGTGATAAACACTAAAGAGGCAAAACTCATTTCCAATTCATTGTCTATTTTCCTTTTTGCAAATCGGCATGTTTTTCAACTTGATTCTTTTATTCGTACCGTGGGTTTCGTTCACGTTTGTGATCTCGTGGTGTTACAAAACATCACTGAGGACTGACTGCTTACCGAACGCATGAATGAGATTTTACAAAACGATGTATTGCAATAGTTTTTTGTTATATTATTTTTATTAGTTTTGCTACGGTGCGTTCTTATTTGGCTTGAGGACATGCTTTTAAAGAGGTCTCACAAGACCACCTTGTGGCTTATTATTGTATATTAAAATATTTACTTCTTAACGAATGGAAAATTTGAAATGAAATCAAGTCAAGTAGAAAATCATAAAATGAAACTTTTAATGGAAATACTAAAGCTTCGGCCAGGATCCAATTATTTTATTTGAATATCTCATATAGAAAAAACTTAAAATTAAAATAAAATAAAGAATAGCCTTAGCAGGACAAGTTAAATATGGAAATTCTGCTTTTAACGTACATATTAATAAATCACTAGAGCTCTAATAAAGAACTAATATCGAGCCAATCAAATCACCTGATGTTAAAACTGCAGTCGTACATCTTTATGATGGCTATGAACCTGTGAGAAGAATAAAAGGAAATATTTGTTTATTTAATTACCTAATAATAATTAATTACTGAAAAATATTAAATTCTTGTTATTATTATTAAACAAGTGAACAATTTGAAAGCACAACAGCTGCAAAACTGTTCATCTGTTATCGTTCTTTGGTATATTTATGGGCAAAGTTCCACTTGTATATGATTTTTCGCAAATTTTCCTTAAGAGAATTTATGTGGATTTAGAATATTTCTTCTGCAACTTGCAATACAATTAATAAAGAAATTGCTTAATGTGTCTCTTTTACTCACACATATGCAAGGAACACCGTTACAACATGACGAATATCGTAGAACTTATAAAAAGACTGTTATAAACGGACCAAGGCAAAAAATCGTATATCTAAATCTTGTTGTAAAATTATATGCGCTAGGATCATTTTGACATTCCTTATTTATTCATCCTTACACGTTTCAGACGGTTTTGAGTTTTAAACTCTTGTGTAAGAATATTTTTACAGATATATGCACACATAAAAAATAGAATAAAAAATATATTTAGAGCATTTCAAGCAAAATTGTGAATGATCAGTTTAGCTCTTTTCGAATTTTGTTGCAAAGAGTTTAGGAAACTTCTTCATACTGTGCATATCTAGTCAAAAATACCTTTCAAACCATGTATAGCACATCAGATTTAAAGGTGTACCACATATATAATGGTGTAACGCATTTACATATAATATATTTGCAGCAAAACAGGGACACTAGTGCTGACATATCCCTTTCAGACCGTGATGCATCGATTTTGCGGGTAGGTTTCGGTTTCAATATATTTGCTTCTCTTAGCCCAATGTGAAATAGATTGGCATGCATCGATTGTGCGTGTCCTGAAAATCCTTGAAGGATATAAAAATTATAAAACCTAATTGTTGATTATATTTTCATACACTGTACAGACCACATATTCCAATAATTTAAAAAAAATTCTTATTCCTAGTAGTTTTGCGCCAGGTCTGAAAGGGATATAACAACCAAAATAGGCTAATTGCTATTAGGCGCGGAAAGTATTAAATGAAAAAGGAGTGTATTGATCGTATGTGGAAGATAAAACTGAAGAAGAGGTCGAATCCCAAGACTCTTAAATCTGTTTTTGCACAAAAAAAATTCCTTCTCCCTATTGTGTTGATGACCTACTTGCGCTCTATAGACGGCAACATATAAATTTCTCTTTGACAACAGTTTTTACTATGTTGCAACATATTATAATGTCGTTGCAAGCATTATTTTAAAGTGCTCAAAATCAAATTTTATTTGCAAAAATATCTGAGCTCTGATCGTTATTAAGATCATTGGAAAAAAATCTCAATCAAAACAAGTTTCTCAAAAACTGTGCATAATATCTACAATATTTGCGTCAAAAGGTCAAGAAACCGTTTATGGTGAGAAACAATATTGTTTATAAAAGTGAAGTCTGATTTTGTTATGTGTTGCATTTGATAAACAAAGAAATCTCCTTTAAAACTGCAGCAATTTGCAACGACAACAACAAAGAGGATTTATTATGATATGAGAATCGCAAGTTCCAAAACTATTTGTTTACTTACCGAAATAATCATGTGAAAATCCCAACACAAACAAAACAAACCACAAAACACACTCCATAAAGGCTTAAGAAATTCCTCATAAAAAAAGAGTCAATGAAACTGTGAATTAAAAGCATCTTTAAGCAAACAAAAACAAAAACTAAAATCAAATATTCATAAAATCTGACTAAATGGTTCCGTTTCTAAAACGCCAACATTTTTAATGAAAAATCTGAAGTGGATATTCTGTCTTCTTATTGTTTTTTTTTTTTTCATTTTTTTCGAATGCCAAATCCAAAACAAACAAAAATATTTGTGTTCAGCTGGAACAAGTATTTATAAATATTAAATCTGTGTGTATTTTTAGTATTTAAGTGTATGCATGAGTGTGTGTGTGTGTGCGTGTTTAGTACGTTTTGTATGAAGAAAGATTATTTATGGAACGAAGAAATGGCCATTGAAAAACTAAATTACTGCAGATACAAATAAACACTCACTCTCCTTTGCACAGTGTGATTTGTTAGAGAAGCGCCGTAGACAGCATGACGCTGACTAAACCAACAACAACAAGTAGGATGTGAGTGGATACATTTTCGTTTTTAATGTTGAAGCAGAGTCGCCCAAATGTTGATGAACAGAAATTCGACACTCGGAATGACAAACGTACAGTGTTGCCAAAGTCTCTTTACCATTTTATACAATAAGAGATTCAAAGTTATAAAAAAATTTATAAATTGCCTAAAGAAGCGGTTCATCAGGATTTTTATTGCAGCTCCAGCAGTTGGAGTTTCGCACAATTTTCGTTCAGGTATTCGGGGATGTCAAACGAGTTCTATTACTTGAGGTGAGGCTGTTTCCAATTGTTTCTGATAAATCCCTAACGCTAGGGGATTATCGGCGAAATCACGATCTTTGATGTACCTCCCGCATAAAAGTATAGCAGCGTCAACTCGCAATAGAGACGAAAACGATCGTGTTGTGTGGCTCGTGGCATTGTCTTGCTGTAACTACAAATCGTCCAGTTCCCAATCTCCAATTGCAGGGCAAAAGTGCGCCATAATGAGCACTTTCAGAGGCGACAGAGCAGCGGTTTCGAAACCGTGAAATGGATAAACCTTAAAATTGTTATGTGAGTAACAACTGGTGACAAAGAAAAATAAACACGGCTTCTGACGATAAAAATGTAGCCACTTTCGAGAACAGCTGTTCTGCTTCCACTATGTAAGTTAGATAATTAGAACTGCTGCTGATTTTCCCTTAAGCCTCGAAATATTTTCCATGTCCCCCGAATTTAAAACACCTTTTAGAACAATTAAAAGAATATTTTGAAAATTTATATTCTCTGTACTGAAAACAAAACGGTTTCTGATATCTCCCCCTATTCTGTTTGTCAACGTCATCTCAAGACAATATCAAAAATACGAACACTTGTTCTTCTCTTTTCTGCAATTGACAATTTTTAACAGCCTCTTGCTATTTTCCATTCCTTAGGGAGAAATCAGCAGTAGTCGGGTCGTGCCATTAACGAGTAAAAAATTGTTCTATTTTTAGCATTCTCGCAAAGTGATTAGACAAATACATGACTCTGTTTAAGCAAATGTTCGGTGTGCCGGTTTAGTGGGCATGTAATCAATATATTTCTAAAAACGGAAATCTTGATATCGACAGGATATTGCAAATTCCCAAGAAAAAATACACCCATTCATAAAAATATTTGAAGAATTATTGAAAAATTATTCTTGTAAATATTCTATTACGAAGTAAAACGTGCAGAGTAAACCGAAAATTTTATTCAAAACTTAAATCAAGAGCTTTAAGAGAAATTCGATTTGCTCTGGTGAACAGCAGGCACAACATGTGATTGCCATTGATAGTCCTTGGAAGCATTTCACCCTGATTTATAAGTGAACTAATTTGGCCAGTGTGAGCACCACTCTTTTGCCTCTGGTCGGTCCTGTTGACGAGTGTGTGTTTTATGTTTTCACTTTAATTCATTGTGGTTAAGTGATTGTGTCAGTCAGCAAGATTGTAAATAAACATTGATTCTATTGTCAAACATCTGCAAAAATAACCTTTTCACATGCAGCAGCAGCCACAGTTTAGCTGCCACAACAAAATGCAAACGTTGAAATAAAAATATTTCCTACACGGCTGTAAATCCTTTAGCACATTAAGAGTCACCCGGAGAAGAGGCACTTAAACAAAAATACTACGTGAATATATTTAGAATGAGAAATTTTAAACTGAGTTTAATGATTTTTTTTTTCATAGGAAAAATTGTACAAACACACAATGTTTTTGCATTCATTTGTACCTCTTTTGTTGAATGATTTTTTTTTGTTTTCATAAGATTTTATTTCATGTGGCAGTGAAACTGGGAAATTAGCTCACTTCTTAAACAGCAGGCCTGCTGTGGTCTCCATGTCTGTTGCACTGTTGTTGTTTTCTACGCATACAATTGAGGTTGTTGGCTTATTTTATTGCAACATGGGGCAGATGAGCGCTATTATATGTTGGTCGTTTGTTTGTATTGCTTTTGGGGGTTGCACGCTTGCGCTTCTTTGTTTACACACTTGTAGCTGAAATGATGCAGCAAATTTTTTGGTTTTACTTGAATTCTCTTTATTAAAAAGTATATAAATAAAAAAACAAAATTAATTAGTTTGTGTTGTCTCTATTACTGTTTGACGTTGGTGTATGTGCGTGTGTGTGTCTTTAGCACTGCAGCTGTGACATTTTACTCTGTTTTTTTTTCTTCGTTATCAATTGCAGTTTAAAAAGGGTTAAATGACAACAGCACGTTGAATAGCCATTGTGAGTGTCGTTATATTTTTATCTCGTGTGATTTTGTAACTTAAATTAGATTTAATTTGGTAAAATCTTTGTAGCTTGAAAAATCGGTTACGCAATTGTTAAAATCAGCCGAGACATGAAGTTGAAAAACTACAACTTAAAAAACAAAAGGGATAATTTTAACTGAAAACAAAGAATGCTTTCCTTGTAAATATAAGAATAAGAATGGAAAGAGTACACACATTTTAAGAGATAACAATTTAGTTGGCCACATGTTGAAGACATCGTTAACGGCGGCTTAAGACAATAAAATATGTTAGAAGACAAACTGAACTGAGCTTCATACAAATCCTCGACGAAATTCGTATACAAATTGCGCCGAAGTCACTGAAGAGTAGAGGAGTCTGCTTGTTGTTGAGGACTTTTGTGGGCAAGATGAGCGAGATCGTCGCTTAGTTTGCCCCCAACATGACTTTCTTATATACAAAACGGGAATATTGTCGTTCATAAAAGTTGTATTGAAGGCAAAACGTACGACATTGTTAGCATGCATATGACTATATGAACAAGAACAAGGACTTCCTTTAAATTCTTGTGTAGAAATCCCAATCGACGCTGTCATGCCGCGCATTCATCGTCCAGGACAAGTCGATTTGTCTTCAATATCGTTTGTTAAATTTATTCTTGTTGTCCAGAAATATTTAGTAGTTTTTGAGTATCAGGAAGATAACTGCTAATTTTGGTTGGTAATTTAATAGTAAAATATTCAGAATATTCTATATAAAATAGGCAAGTGTTTTGAATTGCATATTTCAGCAGTTCCAAAACAATTTCCGCTTTTGCTTCTATTATAGACTTTTAAATTTCAAGATCTACAATTCATTATGCTAAATAAATAACAATTTTAAAAACTTTAAAATAATAGACCAAAATTCATTCCGCAATGATGAATATTGAATTTGTACAGGGAACTCCAACTGAATCAAAAGTGATGATAGAATGTTCAAACAAACAGGTCATGCATGTCTCTAAATGTCATGTGGTTTTTAAATCAAATCTGAAAGCTCTGAAAAAAATCACGCATTGTATATAATAAACACGCAAAGCAGCTCTGAGTCAGTTAACATCAAGCCTCGTTGGCAATTATCTTTTAAGTGCAGCCAGACCACTGATTGTTTACTCTCTTTCGAGAGTTTTGCATCTCACTCGCACTAGTTAATTTCAACACCTCAGATAACTGTATAGTTTTACAGTTCTTCTGAGGAATATTCCGTGGTTAACTACGTTGCTACTTCCTATGTGAAGGCATAGGTCGTGTACAGTCAGTCACAGTAACGGAAGAAAATACGGGTTAATAACATCGCCGGCATATAGTCTAAGTCACTCCGTCGGCATCTGTGCACCAAATACTTTGCAAATTTACTTTGTAAAGTATTTCAACATACAAATACAAACACGTACAATGTACAGGAGTATTCATACATATCGTTACCTAAAATTCAAAGACCCGAGTTTAAAAAGAAATCCAAAAATAGTATCTTTGATTGATTATGATGTACATAACATCAGAATTTTTTATCAGCTAAATCATTTCGGATCTTAGATCACAATATGTACATCAATGTGCGTATGTTTGTAAACCTGCGTGCAAGTATATATTTATTTATTATTATATTGACCACACAGTCTTAAGTTCGAGCAGATAAATTTTGTTATTCGGTTATATTTTTCCCTTTTAGTCTTTATATCAAGAAATTTAAGCTAAAAAGGCAACAAATTTCCACGTTGTTTATAAAAACAAGTAGAAATGTTTAGGACTACCCAGCAAACATAAAAACACATGCTTCCACACCTAGAGTTGTGAAATAATAGTTTGCAATGCAAAATTCTCCTCGATTTTGTGTACTTTTTCTCTTTGCAATAAATATACTGATCTACGATCAGTATATTTGCTAACTCTACTTAACCCATTTCGTCCCAGTGTTCCATTTTTGGAACAGAAAATTCCAAGCATTTAGTTTTTTT
The DNA here is from genome assembly GCA_951800035.1 of Linnaemya tessellans. Lineage (NCBI taxonomy): Eukaryota > Metazoa > Arthropoda > Insecta > Diptera > Tachinidae > Linnaemya > Linnaemya tessellans. The sequence continues at coordinate 1,974,429 of OX637535.1, forward strand.
TTCTCTGTTAAGGAAAAATTAAGAACATATCGTTTTTAATGGAAATTTAAAAAAAAAAAAATTTAAAAAAAATTAAAAAAAAAATTTTTAAAACAATTCGGACATCTGATTCGTATTTGCTGGACCCAAATTACAATTTAACTAAGAAGTTTTATAAACTTATTCGAAAAAAAATTATCTCTGGGACAATATGGGTTAAACTCCGTTTTAGTACGTAATTAATATTGAAACATCATTAGGCAAGAACAGCAGGGAGGAATATCGCCAGTTGTAGAAAAATGTTTTAATATATAATAGCCGAAAATGGTCTGTCTACGAAACAAATTTGACGTGTGAAAGCGAAAAATTGCTCTCAAATATTTAACACTTTCGAAAGATTATTTGCTTTGTGATTACTTGGAATTTGAAATCACAACCTATACATACGAATATTTACATATCTACATATGTATGTATCCACGAAGAAATACATGCAAGTGATCCATGATTGTTTCTGTTTCTTTTGTTTTTATTATCAATAAAAAAGCACTTGTGCTAGAACTGGTACATGGGATTATAAAAGGAGAATAAAAATATATTATAAAAAAAACTTTCTTTTACAATCACACTTTTCTAAATAACAAATATAGCACATGCTCATATGTACATATGTATGGATGTATGCGTTCTTGTGTGTTTGTGTATTCATTCACGTACAAAACTTGAACATGAACATGGGGCACAAATTCTATAAAATATTCTAGTCGTTTTCGTTTTTTCTATTATTTTTCTTTAGCTTATTTTTTATTTTGAAGTACGCCATGTTTGGTTTGTCTTTTGAGCTTCCGCTTACAGAGTGAGCGTATACACAAAACTTTTTTTTTCTTTTTATTCTTGTCGCACTCTTCTTGGGGTGAAATGCAAGTTTTTGATGGAATCATGAATACAGGGTATTAAGTGGGAAATATTGGGAATTTTTAAAAACTACTGCTTAGGCAATTTTTCGCACAGCAAATTTCGATTTTAAAACCTGTTTCTAATTAATGTTTTTTTAAATTCAATGCCAAAAAATCTTTTGAAAAATAAGTGTTTTCTTAAAGTCCTACCGATTACGAGTAGCCAAGTCGCCTGAAGTATACATATTGCCCTACTATAACCACAAAAAAGTTTAAACGACAGAAAGTAACCTTTGAAATAGAAGTATTTTTTAACTATCCTTGGTTAAAATCGAAGTGAAGTCTTAGTGCACTGGAGCTTTAAATGTTAATAATTTGAATACATTTTTTTTTTTAGGAGTAGGACCAGCACTCAGGGGATGACCCCTATATATGCAATGCATTGCGCCGGAACTGAAAACGAGGGGATAGTATTAAGGGGACAGATTAGGAAAGATGAGAAGATAGACAGTTGTTTTTGTAGCTATTTCAACCTTTTACTTCGAGGGCTAATTTTTTGCTACAAGCCCGACGAAGGTGGGTGCTGTTACTCTGCTTTTAGTACATGATAGTGTCAGTTCCCATAAGACAACGCATTTTTTTAGCGGTTAAGATATATTTGTTGTGATAAAATCTCAAATAATTTAATGAAATTATTATAAAACTGCTAATATATAATAATAATAATAATAATAATAATAATAATAATAAATAATAATAATAGAAATTCATACATAATTTAAAACTGGTATCACTATTCTTAGCAAGCTGTTCGTTAACTGGTTCATTGATATCCTTGCAGTTTTTTACACTAGATTCACTCTATTTGAAAAAAGGACATTTTAGCTTAACCTCCATTTTGCAACGGTACTTCCACGACTTTGATATTTTGAGAGATGGTCCAAATTATTGTAATTGATCGGTTTTCTTAAACGATTTTCGAAGAGCATTTTGCTTCGAATGGATCGATAGCTAGTAAGGAAATGGATCGATAACTAGTAACGAAATCGCTCAAAAATATATATTTTCATATAACTTTTTAAACGTATCAATCGCAAACGTTTGTAAATACATATTAAATTGAATTAAGATTCATAGGCTAATTGTTCGAAATTTGTTTTTAAATCTCAGAAAGACATGATAAATATTCCAAGACACAAAGGAAAGGTTTGTAAATACATTTGATTAAATTAAACTTGATTTCATCATTTTGCAAAATTTTTAGCAACTTACAAAACTTTAGGCAACAGTTCACCTGAGTAATAAAATACACACACTTTTCCAAGAATGTTTTGAGACAAAGCATGTGTCGATCGGATTAAACTGAAAGCCAAGAAAGTTTCATAAATAAATGTCGTTAATTTTACTGCGTTTTGCTAACTGAGTTGCAATTAAAGGATTAGTTCATTTCTTTGTTTGAACCTAGTTGCTCTACGCAATACATTAGGCAATGATAAAGTTCAATCGAATCGGGAAGTTTCACCCATGCAGTTAATAACCTCTAACCTATTACTGCTTGCTAATAAGGTACATATTTACGCAAGTATATACATATATTTGTAAACGTGAAGGAGACAGCCAGAGTCAACTTTCAATTAATTCACACTTCTGTCTACAGCAAGTATTGTGCCCGAAATTCGGGCAATCTCTTAAGTACAGAACTTCAATTCCATTTGTAAAATGTGACGGCCCTGTTTTCCACACAATAATTTAAGTCATACTTGAGGATATTTTCCTAGTTGATTTCAGTTGCCTTTCTATGCTTCTGAACCATAAACAGCCGCAGAATATACAAGCAAAAATATATAATAAAAATAAAGAAAAATCCAAAAGAAAATAAAAGAAAAACTTTTACAAAAATAACATAAAAAACAATAAAAAACAAGACAAGGCCACCATTTTATTTTAGTTTCCTTTTTATTCCTTCACCAACTTCCTTTGCTTTGTAAAAGTTACTAAGAACAACAACAACAACAAAAATGTGCAACAAAAATATAATGGTAAACAAGAATCCAACATGCACACACACACACACTCACTCACTCACGTCAATACTAAATGAGGATGATGACACACTCAAATGTCGTTTTCAAAAGTTCAAAAAAAGTTAAACGTCCTTTTCATAGTTGTTGTTTTGCCAGAACTGTTTGCATTTAGAAAAATATGGAAACAAACTTTTTAAGTAGGTACGATCTTGTTGTAAATATTTGAATAAATGCGAATGAAAAGCCAAAAGAACCCGAACCAATGCCCATTAAATATTCAGTGAAGCATAAACCCAACAAATAAACAAAATTCAAATTTTTACTAAAACTGGTTATTGCTTGTATTCTCTGTGGGCACATGTAAATAGGTATGTGAATTTGAATACATGTGTATGTATGCATGTGTGCATACTTTTATTGTTGCTTTCATTGCAATCTCTTTGTTTTATTTATTCTTCCTCATTCTAAGAGGGACATGCTCAAATGGAAGTTAAACACACACAAAAACATCAACTCCTGTCGTGATGACAGCAACAAAAACAACAGGAAAAATGGTGTAATGGTGAATTACTGTAAAAAAGAGACCAAAAGGGGAAGTTCAAAAACGAGCAACGAAACAGCCAATCAAAATAAAGAGAAGGTGTGACTTCTCTATGAAGAGAGCTTTCTAAACTCCTTTTGATGTCTAACGCGTGCTGAGTTATTCCGACTCACTTGCAGTGTGCGCAAATTGAAAAGTGATTAGTGCACTAGGTTTGTGTGTATGTATATATGTGTGTGTATGCATCTATGTATGTATTCTAAAATGGGTGGTGGATTTTATTCATGCAACAATTGAATTAACATGCATACACACATATGCGTTACACGTATGCTGAAATGTGTATGCCTGGAATAAAATTTGCGCTGGATGTGTAGATCGTTTCAAGATCGTATACTTTTACAATAAATTTCTACTACACCGGAAAAAACTCTTTGAGAACGATTTATACTTAAAGATTTAAGTACAAATATTATTAATTAATACTTAAAACAAACGGTACTACATTAGGAACGCAATGTCGTAGTTTCTCAAAATAAGTATGAAATGCTCTAAGCAAATAAAAAAATGTGAGTAAAGTGCGACCATTACACAGTGATCCGAATGCTCAACCTAACCGGAAAAAACTAATAACCCGCATTTAAATAGTCGTACCCGCATGAAACTTTCACTTTCATTGATTTTATGAATATAAATAATAAAAAACGTGGGCGAATATCCCAGATGAGCGTGGCATATTTCTTATGGAAAAATTAAAACAAATGGTATACCAATTTTTATGTAATAGTATGCTTACAAATTTATATATATTCATTAGATCTTTTGAGTGTACATTAATGTAAACACAAAAAATTGGGGGATTCACACGGCTGTGTTAACTTCACATTATCAAAATGTCTTAAAAAGTAAAATCCATCATAGTGATTTATTAACAAAATCAATTCCTGAAAGTTAATAGTTAAATTTTAGAACATATGACAATATCACGACAGCACAATCGTGTGAATCTCCAATATTTACTTTAGTCTGAATCCAATTCACTTTCTCAATTATGGTGGGGTTCTGGCACTAACACATCTGAAAGCAACGCAATATCTTCTTTGCCCAAAAGCTCCGAACAACAGCAGCTAGGGAAAAAGTGATAATTGAGTTCTTATTACAGCTTTCAAATTTTGTTTAAGCTTCTGATTCAAAATAATTTTTTGAGAAAAATAAATTCACCTCAATTTTGAACAGACTTCGTATATGATAAAATTAAATCAACAGGCCACTGTAAACTGGCTCTCAATGAAAGAAAATTGTTATGGGTAGTGCCTGTAAATATTTTAATTGCTCCTTTCGTTATCTTGATCAGCAATTCCTTCGTTAAGCTTGTATAAAAACATTAGCGTGTTGCTTGCTCACATTTGTATAATAGCACTTAATGCCTCTTCCCACAATCCAGACGCCAGATCGAGCAAAAAATTTATAATTTTCAATTAATTTCAAATACATTCTCTACATAAATTAAGTATCTGAAATGTTTACAGCTGAAAATCTTGTTTATAGAACCCGCACAATAGAGTAGAAAACGTTTTATGGAAACAATCCTTTTCGCACAGAAAATGTTCACTCCAACCGACCGTCTGAGTTGTGTAAAGTTGCTGTCAGCAGCTTAGTAGCTATGGCAACACTGTTACGAAGAGCGCTCTGAGCAAATGGGGAAATTTAGTTATAAAATTATTTGAGTTGAATTTTTGCGCATATCTAAACAACAACAGAAACGTCGAAAGTACAAACCCTTATCTTGAAACACCTGAGGGGCTGCATTTTTAAGGCATTTTTTGCTAGAGCACTCACGCTTTGAGTGTTTACAACATGTTCGTGAAGGGGAACAAAACTAAATGACAAAAACAATTGTTTTATTTTTGATTTTATTTGTGAGAGGGTTGAATTCTAGTTGAGGTTTTACATTGCAATTGGATTTTTTGTTTTAATGGTTAAATACATATGCAACCACTCACACATGGCCACAGCATACGAATGGCATGAGGGTCTGCAAAGTAAAATTGCTTTGATTTTTCTGATTGTCGATCATTTTCTAAACGACAGTATATGAAAACGGTTGGCTAGCGCGGAACGAATAATTACAGAAATATAAACAAACGAGTTGAAAAATATGTTACGAAAGTGTTTGAAGAGAAATGTTCAAAGTTGAAGTAAAAACTTAATAAGAAAATATATAGAAAAAAGAAATATTATGAGTACATTTTGTAGATACACACACACACAAGCATACAAATGAATCAGTGAATAACAAATTATTTGAAATAAACTACAACGGCGTTAATTAAAAACAAGTGCAGTGTTGAATTAAGTCAATTTAAAAATACTTATTATTAACCAAAAATTATTTACAAAAATATATAATATCTCTTAAAATGTTGGAATTTTATCCCATGCCCACGAATTTAAGCCATGGGGCTTCATTGTATCCTCACCAACAACACCATGGTGGAGCTAGATTTTTGGATAATCCTGTCCCACAAACAATAAACTCTACCACCAACGCCATGGCCCATCATCAAGAACAACATGAGCATACAAACTCACAACAGCAGCAACAAATGATTGCCTCACCCAGCCAAGCAGCATGTCCGCCACAAAGTCATAACAATTCTATAAACACCTGCTCAATAGCTTCATTAACAGCACAAACTTCCTGTCTACCCACTGCTCCGACTGCAACAAATGATGTTAACCCAGAAACTTCAAACAACACCTCTGCCATTCCCAACGCCTCCGGCACAACCTCATTACGTTTAGCAATTAGTAATAGCCATGCCATGAAGCACCAGCCCCATCCCCAGCCCCAGCGGCAGCCGTCGTCTAGTAATTGCTCTAAGTCTGCCATAAATGCCTCTGCTTGCAACACCTCCCCCTCCAGCACAACCACTTCGGCCGTGGCAAAACCATCATCTAATAATTGTACAAATTCTGCCATACTGCTTTCCTCTTGCTCGAAATTATCCGTAGAATGCAATGGACGCACAGGTATGCACGAGTATTCCAAAAATAGTTTTATCATTTTGCCTTTTATCTTCTGTGCTGCCTTTTTTATTTTTAATTTTTCTTTTTTATTTTATCTTCTTAAGTTTGCAAATGTACTCATTTCACTCCTGCTCTGCTTTCATAGACTTTCCACAGACAGTTTAAAGTTTTCGAAAACTTTTCCGTAATTATGTTTTGCACAAGCATCCTTTTTTAAAGTTCACCTTGAATATAGAAAATGGAAGTCTTTACGTCATCCCCAAATTTAAAACTGCATCTTTAAACTCTTTACCTTCACGTTGCGTATGGTTTAGAGCTTGTGCTGTGCTTTTTGTATCCCCGAACATTTTTGTGTCGAAAAGTTTAGGTGTCGGTATGTTTTACCTTAATTTATTTTCATGGTTTAAACGTGTTTTTGAAATACTTTTACCAGGTGTTAGGAAAAGAGGCCGGGCAATAACAAAACAGTTGTGGGTTGAGATTCAACTTGCAACTTTTAACAAAGATGTTAAACATTTTTCATTTGCCAAGACAAAGGATTAAGGAAAGTTATTTTACATTAACAAGAATATACTTAAAGGTGCTAAGATTTCGTTTTGCTACAAAGAAAAAAACAGCTAACATCTGACTTTAATTAACAAAAACTTGAAAAGTTGCTACAGAAAAGATTTTCGTTTGTTTTAATCATGTGAAAAATTGATTCTATTATGGGAATAATTGAACAAAAAAATTTCTTATATCGGACATTTTTTCTTTAAAGAATGTCTTTGACCAACTAAACTCAAATTTATAACAAAATATTTTATGTTTATAAACTTCTTGTTCGGCAAATGTTGCACAGAAATTTGTCAAATGAGAAGGTTATGAACATGAAGTATTTTTTTTACCAATTGGGCCGGTAGTCTGTCTGCGTTATGGAGCACTTTTATGTGAGTTGCAGATGTTATTTTAACATTTCATTATGTCAAAGAAAATGTTCGTTGAAATACAATTATAAGTCAATGAAATTGCGGACATTTGAAGAGATTTCAAGTTGATTTGAATCGCTACGTGTACCCTCAACATACTTTGGGTAGCTTCATAATTGAAATGATTTAGTTTTTAGACAGAACTTACACTTCAATGGAACTGCAAATAAAATTTCACATGTATGAAGTAATTCCACTTTTAACGAATTTCATACTTTACAAAGTGGATCTAAATGGATGCTATCAATAGAAAATTTGTTTATTGTGATGGCAGTAATAACGACTGCGTTGTTCTTTTATTAATTTCAAATTAACAAGAAAAATTTAATTAATTCCAACACACCAGGCATATTTCACAATAATCTTGGACTAGTTTTTAAATTTGAAAACTTCGCTTCTAGTTTTAAATGCTTCTTTGGGCTAAATTCTTTAAGGATTACGTTTGCTTTCGTCCGGAACTGCATAGTAACGCATTTGAACGTTTATTTATACAAACAAAATTTTCCACTCTGATATACATTTAAGCAAATATTTTGTTAATTTTGAATTCGGAAACAAATTTCTTATATAAAACTTTTTAATAAGTTTTGAAATAGATTTCCTGTATTCAGTTTTGGAAATCTGCTTCGATGTAAATCGGTGAACTATTTTCAAAGTACATTTTTAAAACAAATTGTTACTTTTAGTTGCATTGGAATATTTAGTATTACGTGAAATCAACCGGAATCCCAGGGGATGTCCTGCAAGACGAATTTTTTTCGTATGTATTTAGGTTTGAGGGTGGAGCTGTTTTGCAAAATGAAAATATTTTGAAATCGTTTAATGTGATTAAAATAGAGACCCGGTCTACTGGTTTTCAATTTCGAGGTTTTAATGCCCCACTGTCTGCTTTAGTGAAAAGGGTTTCATGCATTTAAAATTGCATTTAATGCAATAACATTATATATGGAAACTTATTGTTCAAACTAAAATATATAATTATTTTCCTTTTCATTTTGTTTCTTCATTTTGATTTCTTAACAAAGCTTTTCTCACAGAAGACTGAAAAATCATTGAAAACTTGAAAAAAACAAACGAATTCAGCTTCATCGCTTTTCAACAAACATTTTTTATATACAATATTTAATTAAACTTTTATTAAATAATTAACACGGTATGATGGGACAAAAAATTCAGAAAAATGGGACATGAAGAAAAATAATCAAACGGTAACACGGGTATTACAACAATAACATGTTAACATAAGGTTGATACAGTTCTCGTATTCTTTTTCACAATAAAGTTTGTGTAAATAGGAACTGTTATCAAATTCAACTAAGCCACCTAATAAGTGGTAACAAACACAATACACATGAGCACTGATGATGAAAGGGTTGCGTCTTTCGAAATCAGCTGTTCTGCTCTGCTGTGTAAGTTGAATAAAACTGATGTTGACTTTCCTTTGTGCCTTGGAATATTTATCATGTCTTTCTGAGATTTAAATTAAAAAAATTTCGAACAATTAGCCTATGAATCTTAATTCAATTTAATATAACACGCTTCATGTTGGTTGCGTTCAACATATCGCTGCAAGTGAAATTCAAATAATATATCGAGCGTAACCATTTTTTTAAGAAGTTTTTTGAAAAATGTTTAATGGAATACCTTCAACTGTTCCACTGGAACCAATCATTTCCTGCATTTGGTGTTGTGTTTTTATAGGTTAGGTGAGAAGGGCTGCCCGCAGTAAGCGAAAAAAAAAACACTCGGAGGCAATAAAAGGACCATTGTGATGCCCAGAGGCCGATACCCTACACAATCTTTTCAAAATGAAGTACTAGTTCCTGAGAATCACCCAGAACTTCTCACAAAGCCCGCCAGGGCTGAGTTTTGATAAAATCAACTAAATTTTTTCTGCTATATTTTAATGGAAAAGTGTTTAAAATAGCGTCAGTATTCTAGGGTTAAATTACTTCACCTACAAAATCGTTTGACTCAATATGTCTCATTGGATCACTACCAAATTCATTGTTCAGTCAGCAGATATAAAATTGCTTCACTTAAAAAATCGTTGGATTTACTTCTGGCAATTAATCGTATGTATATAAAATAAAATTTCTCAGATAACTCCTATTGACACAATACAGTGGAAGGTATTGGCAAAAAAAAGATACAAAAAATAAAACAAATCTGAAAGGCTTTTGCGTTTTGAATGACATTTTTCATGTCCTTGAAGTATTGGAGAGCCAACCTTCAACGTTTCGAGGAGCCGCAAGGCAAAATTACTCATATTGAGTCACGTCTTGTGTTTGAGATCTGTAAGACAAATGCCTCACATGCAATTTTAGAAAATTTTATCTTAATTAATGGCCATTCAGAGTGCTCATATCCACTCTTCCATGTGCTTCTTGGAGCTACAAAATCGTTTGCTGTTAGAACAGATAACATAATGCTTGAAATTTTTGGCAAATCCCTTAATAAAATATATTAAACAATTAGGAGACGTTCCACAGAAGTATTCCAGATCTAGTCCTATTGCACTGATGGCCAAAAAGCGTTAAAGCTGCTAAATACGGTGAATACTTCTGTTGACTTGAAAGTGTTTTTTCTATCCGATATTTTAAGTGAAACAATATGAATAGGATGATAGTAATAAATGTCACGTGCATCATGGAAAGTGCGTCTGCGATTAAATAAAATAAGTAAAAGTATAAAATCAAATTTGGTCAAAATCAAAAACAGTTTAAGGAAGAAATCAGGGTACAGCATTCCAAAATTATTACATGAATACATTTCTTCATCTTGAAAACGAAAATTGCTTAAAGTCCCATTTATAGGGCTAACGTGGCCAAAGATGTGGGGTAACTTTGAAAAGAATTAAATAAATTTTAATATAAGCAAAAGAGTTCAATTTTAAAAAATTATAGCTAATGTTTTATTGAAAAGGTAAAAAACAACCAAGAGTCTTTATTAAGCAATAAGTAAATCGGAAACAATTATGAACTCAAAAACTCACCACTTTGTTGCCCAAATTTATTATTTTTCGATTGGGGCCGTTTTTTAATGTTCCATAAATGAAGTTAGAGAAGTCATTCTGGAAACGCAGAACTTTCTCTTTCGATATACCAATTTTCAACTAAGCCCGATAGATCGTTACCACTGTGCCCACTGATATCACAAATCCACAACAGTTCAAGTACTTTAGATATCTCGAACGTATTTACATATTTGACATGATGGCGTTGATAATCATATTGAATATTACAGCCCTTATTTGTTTATTTTTTTCTTTTGGCAAGTAAGTCTCTGTACGAAATAAAGTTTCGATAACACACGATTAACCGTTGAACTTCTAAAATAAAAAAATAAAAATTGATAAGATTAACGGGCTCATGGCAAAAAATAAAACCAGGACTGCAAGTAAACAGTTCCTTTGCTGAGCAAATAAAAATAAATAAAGTAAATGCTCCACTAAATTGTGTTGCCGCATTACAGTCGTATAACGCTCCAGTTAAAAAATAATAAAAACTTTTATTCACAAACAGCTCTAGATAATAACTGCAATTATGTTTAATAATGATATTAGATGTTTGTGTCCCACCACTTTAACTTTCCATTTAACGACACACTGTCACTCAGTAGTCAAGTGATTGATTCGTTCTACATTTGCGACCATCCAATATCACCCAGTAGAAAATTTCGGCAAGTACAAGTGTAATAAAAACAAAATAAAATTCCCCTACTGGCAAATGTTTTTGGTGGCAAGTTTAAAAAGGGAAAATTTCCAATTTTCATTTTTACTAAAACCAATTTTGCATATTTTAAACTACTCAACGTAATTGCTGTCTTCGTTTATCTCTATCAAATTTGATTACGTAATATGGAAACGGGCAGTGAAAACACCAGCTGCTTTTGAATTCTTAAAAAATAAAATGTGGAAATCGCTTGCATTTGCTTTCTCTCGAGTATAGCGACACGAAATTTGTGGCAGGACAAGATCATCAACATGCAATATAAACGAATCAGCGGCTTTGCTCACACACAATAGGCAGGTTAATAAAAACGCACATACAAAACTTTTAGGCATTTGTTCACGCATATTTCAAGAGCTTCATGACATGTTGCCATCAAATTGTTTAACAATTTCAGTCATTTTAGGCAAATAGTTTGTGAGTACAGTGCAATCTGAATTAAGGAACTAAGAATTTACTACTGTTCGAATTACCCAAATAACGGATACAGAGTGAAAAGCAATTATCAAAAATCCACCGGTATTGCACCGGAATTGGAAAAAGGGAAATAATCGTTGAAGTGTTAAAACTTAACAACAGTTTTGATTTAAATGTACATTAAATGTTTAATTTAAAATGATCTAAACTATTTTTAAAGCTTTAGGTCTTTATTTTATATTTGAATTGTATTCACTTTGATTTTTCTATATTTCGATAACCTTTATTTAACTTCTTCAGCAAATGTTGTTTTGCTTTTCAATATTGCTTTTTCGGTTTTCAATCAAATAATGTTTTTCATAAAAAATGGTTTAATCACACAAAGGCAATTGTCGAATAATTAGAAAACAAATTCAAAAGTATACAATTTTTTCAATATTTTAGTCTTAGCTAAAAACCGTCCATCATCTTTAACAAATCGTAAGTACAATTTGAAAATTTATTTGGTACTTATTTCCTGCAGTATACTAAAAGTTATTTTTTTTAAGAAATAGTGTTTGGAATTTTGTATTGTATACCGCCCGGTGCACATTAAATACTTATTTTTTTATCAAAGATCACGTACATCTGTCTATATACGGCGACCTTATGGGATCCATACGACCTTGCTTTTTTTAAAATTCATATAAATATATTTAAAAAAACCTGTGTAAACGGTAAAAACCTTTCAACTTTTAAACAACTATAATTTCTAAGTGAACTTTGTTGCGGATCTCTTATAAACTAAAAAATGTTATTAAAGTAATTCAGCATATATTTCGGTACCTGAACAAAACCACTCAAGCTACAGAATTACTTTAAGATAAGAAATTTTGTACGGCTGCTTTAGACCTTTGCTTTGCTGCAGAAAAGCCAATAAGAAAACAAATATTCGATGCTGCACAATATGAGCATGCGGGAATCTTCGCCGAAATCTACAAGTTTGACAAATAAATTATTTCAAAAAGGACTTGATATTTTCAGCATGTACGAGTACTTGCCACTTCTACGGCCTACATGCAAAGTCGATATTTCTTTATTAAAAGCATTTTCATTTTGTGTCTTGTTTGCCTCTACCGTTAAACACCATGTACATTTTTTACTTTTGCAGAGTGAAAAGCAAATGTATTACGAGCAGTTTTATTTAGGAACTTATTTCCGAAATACGATGGGTAAACTCAGGTACTGCTGTCAGCACTCATGAAATATGGATTAGAAACTAAATTGAAGTTTAAAAGTGAAATAAAATATAATTTCGCCTTCGGATAGAAATTCTAATCTTGAAAACTGTGTAAACTACGCAAAGAAGTAAAACCGGAAATGCATATATCAAGCGCGACAAAAATAAAAAATAACGCAAAACTTTCGGCATTAAGAAGCAATTAAATTTTCATATTTTTTTAAACCATTTTGAACAAAGTTCTGATGGTATTGCAGGTAAATATTTATAGAATGTTTCCTGTTACATATGATCAGAAAGTTGCTTGTGACCAGAAAGACTTTCGAATGAAGGAAATGAAAACTCATTGAAAGTTTTCATTACTTCTTTACATAAAAAGCTTTAGTCGGGATCACACTGTCTACAAATATTTTTTTAACGTATAAACATTTTTTTTTGTAAAATGTACAATTTATTTAAAAACAAAAAAATGTTAAATTTATTTTATTTTGCTCAGATATGTGAAAAATATAATTTTTTCTAAAACAGGTTATTAAATCTGACACACATACCAGCCCACATGCTCTGTCCAGTTACAGCATTTCAATTATTTATGCAGTTTTATGTGAATGTGTTTATGAGTGCATTTTTAACGTGTTGATAGATTTTTAAAATTCCTTACAAAAATACTTATAATTGCATTTCAATATAAATTTATTTTATTTTTTTTTATTCCTAACCATTAATAGAAACACGTACGTATTTAAATTAAGCTCGAGATTGCAGTTTTTATAAAATGTTTATTCAATTGCTTTTGTATGGCCTCTTCCAAGAACATATTATTATTGTATTTCATATTACATAAATCATATATTCCAAATTTAAGTATTTATGTATTCATCAGCTTATATAAATTTTTGAAAATGTATTGAAATGCACAATCAATTGCAAAAGACATTCTGGCAAATGAGTATATTGAGCTTTAAATGCATTTGATTGCATATGAAGATTTATTAATATTATTTTAGGAAATTATTGTTAATAAACTTAATCAAGTGCTTTGCTGTTTAATTAAAACGTTAAGACATTTTCCAGATAAATTGCACAAATTAAAGAAAGTCTTATACAATCTTTCAAACGAGCAAATTTTCATACAGTCTAAAATCCCTTAATCGATATATTCGTGTTTGTAAGGCAAAATCATTGACGGAATTCCTAAAGCATTTTTCCGAAGCAAAACCCAAAATAAAAAAAAAAATTATTTAAAGCTGATACTCACTGGCAGGAAAAGCACATGTATTTAATTTACAGAAATAGACGAAAACGCATCGAACTCTGCAACTACGAATTTAACATCAGTTTAATAGATATAAAATCAAACATTTGCACATAAAGAACGAGATTTTGAGTAAAAATATATAATATGAAGCTTATAAATGCGTCTGTGTTTGTTTGTATTGGCTCCGTTTGTGTGTTTGTGTTTGCATTTGCCATGTTGCTCCTGCAAAACGGAAGTGCAAACAAAGATTGTTGAAATTGTAACAATTTTAAATTTAAAAACGGAGAACAGAAAAAGAGCAAACAATTATTTAAAACAAAAAACTATTGTCAGCAATTTTTTTTTGTGAATTGTTGAATTACAATTATTTTAATATGGAACTCGTTGAACCCATATTAATTCCGTACCATTCAGTAAAATATTAAGGCCTTAATAGTGTAAAGTTGTTCGCGTTGTTGAAATTTATTTGGAACCCAAAAACAAATTTGTAAAGAGAAGAAAAAAAGCACGCGTATTGTATATTAATGTATTTCAGTAAATATTATAAATTGAATTGTAAAACTGCTGCGAAATATCTACTTTCTTCCATCAGGTTGATGCAGTTGTCGTATGCAATTTCCTAATAAAATTTGTTGCAATAAGAACTGTTATCATATTCAACTAAGCCATCTAATAAGTGGTGACAAATACAATACACATGAGCACTGATGATGAAAGCGTTGCGGCTTTCGAAAACAGCTGTTCTGCTCTGCTGTGCAAGTTGAATAACTAAGAACTGATGTTGACTTTCCTTTGTGCCTTGGAATATTTATCATCGCTTTCTGAATTTAACATAAAAAATTTCGAACAGTTAGCCTATAAATCTTAATTCAATTGAATCTACTTTCTTCCATTTGTTCTAATACCCTGTAATTTCTAATACTGGTAATTTAAGTTTTGGAATCTAAAAGATTTTGAGGAATTGCCAGACTTCTTTCAAAACTCATTTAAAATCGGCAAAATTATATAAATCGAATATTTAACAAAACAGGAAAATAACTTCAATATTTCATTAGAATAGTACAAAAATAATATCCTTTTAATGATTTCAAATTACTTCTTATATAAAATACTATTCGTATGTTGTGGCAAAAGTAAATTGTTATTTAAATATTTAAATGTAATCTTAAAAAAAACACAAACAAAGAATGAAACTCAAACACTCAAAAATGAATAACTACTGTTTCATGCGAACTTTAAGGCTCAACAACCCATAAACATTTTGAGAGCCATTTACTGTCTAGCCCACGGTCTCATTCGATATCGTTCTATGGCAAACTTATATTTAAAACAACAACAATACAGAAAACTGGAAAAAAACTAAAAAGTGTTTTCTAAATTTCTGAATTCTCGTAGATAGTAATATATATTTTCTATGTAGTAATAATTTTAACGAACATTTTATATTGCTATATTAAATTTGAATTAAGATTCTATAGGCTAATTGTTCGAAATTTTAATTTAAATCTCAGAAAGACATGAAAAATATTCCAAGGCACAAAGGCAAGTCAACATCAGTTTTATTCAACTTACACAGCAGAGCAGAACAGCTGTTTTCGAAAGACGCAACCCTTTCATCATCAGTGCTCATGTGTATTGTGTTTGTCACCACTTATTAGGTGGCTTAGTTGAATGTGATAACAGTTCCTATTTACACAAATTTTATTGTGAAAAAGAATACGGGAACTGTATCAACCTGATGTTAACATGTTATTGTTATAATACCCGTGTTACCGTTTGATTATTTTTCTTCATGTCCCATTTTTCTGAATTTTTTTTTTTTTGTTCCATCATACCTAAGTCAAACTTTTTTGGTTTGAATTTTATACTTAAGTACATGTGAACGTTTTTCCAATTTTTATTATTGGGTAGCTCAAGCCATAGCTTAATTTTGTATGTAGTAATAATTTTAACGAACATTTTATATTGCTATATTAAATTTGAATTAAGATTCTATAGGCTAATTGTTCGAAATTTTAATTTAAATCTCAGAAAGACATGAAAAATATTCCAAGGCACAAAGGCAAGTCAACATCAGTTTTATTCAACTTACACAGCAGAGCAGAACAGCTGTTTTCGAAAGACGCAACCCTTTTTTATATATTTTCGTTTCCGAAACGAGGACTTTTAGGATCGGCACTTAGAAATTGGCCAGGTAAAAATTTAAACCGAACACTTTCACATAAAACTAAGGCTGTGAATCACATTGCCTAAGTGAAACTTAGAAAGAAAGCAAAACGAATTTTTGAAATGTGTAACCAACTTGTTTGGTTTTCTGTTCTAAAAAAAAAGAACCTGCATAAATTTACGGGTTTCTTTGCCTTTCAAAATCTGAATATTTTTCATATAAATTTCACTTTGGTGTGGTGATCTACAAAATTATAGCCTAAATCTCAGTAAATGTTGCTAAATTTTTTTTTTTATTTTTTATTATTTTTTAATTTTTCGAGTTGATTCGACAACCGTAAAAAATTCAGGAACAGTGTTACCAGATCCTAAAACTTTTTACAATTAAATCGAGTTAGAAAAAAGGTAATGCTAAAATTTAGTACTTCATTTTAAGGAAACATTTTTGTAAGTGTTCAGTTTTCCAATTTCTGCTTATGTTGTCCTGCAAGTGTTCTTCGAATTCAAATAACTAGCATCCAATTCACACGATGAATTTTATGACGTCCAATTTTCGACGTCATTTTTGGTTTCATAGCGAACGGTGTAGAGAAGAAAGGGGGTAGAAAAATTACTTGATTTCCGATTTCATGGTTTTCTTCATATTTCTCTTTATAATAATTCCTATTCTCTTTGTTACTGTTTTTATTTTGAGGTCATTAAGTACATGTGAAACAATAACAAAAAATAGAAATGGGCATGAAAACATAAAATCATCGTATAAACGCAAAGAGCTTTTGGAACCAATTTCAAACGGCAATTAATAAAATTGGACGTCATAAAATTCATCGTGTGAAGTTGTGTTTTTTAACAATCATAATGCTTGGTTTTTTTTGTGTGTATTTCATTGAACAAATGAACACGCTGAATGCGCTCCTTAGTACCAACCGCTGCCGATAGTGTTGTGTGACCATAACTTGGTCTATGCCATTGTTTTGTAGAAAGAACATGTTTTCTTCTTGACACAGACATCAAGTGCAACAAATAAAGGGAAAACGCTCATTCATTTTGATATCGTTTTGGAAAAGGAAAATCAAAATGCGGTTGCATTACCCACTTGTGCTTGTTGGTGTTAATCTCTTGTGAGTCGATAAAAAATTCGTTATCATATTTCGGTTGTATTAGAATTGTTTGTTGGGCAACCAAACACAAAACCAAACCAACAAGTGCATTTACTTACTGATGGCACAAGTACTTGTAGTTGTACGTAAATACATGCACACTTGTGGAAATAAAATATATAAGAGTTAGTGACTGCAAGTGGGAATTTGTTGGAAAGGGAGTGTGGGAGGGAGCGAATGTGTACTGGCACTAGAAAATAGTAGGCGGTAGTGGCAGCGCGTAGACGGTAATACGAACGATGGTTAAGCTTTCGTATGCAAACAAAAAACTTTTGTAGTATTAGAATGGGCTTAACTGTAAAATACGGGCTGTGAAGTCTTTGCCATTTTGATTTATGTATGAGTTGAATGTTTAGAGGAATATTTACACACCCGCACTCATACACACACACATGCACTTCAAGTACTTGCTGTGTGCAATAAAATTCATAGAAAAAAGCGCATTTTTATTGTAGTGGAAATAAAAATACAATAAAAATGAACGATTTATTGATATGCTTAGTAAATCATTTATGACTTGTGGCAACAAAATCTATCACAAACGAAAAGCGAACAATACTAAACACAAATAATAATAAATCTATGGTTTTATTTAATAAAAGAATAAAAAACAAAATAAAAAAACAGAAACGAAACTGAAAATATGTATGAGAGTCATTTCGAAAAACGGAATTCGGTTTGCATATGCAGAATAGACTTTATCACAACAACACAAAAAAGCGCATTTTATGAATGTGCATTATTTTTTATGGTTTTAAAAGATTTAAAATAATTCATTTACTGCTTTCTGCGGGATTTCAGTGGGATTTATGACCGTCTTTTTGCTTTTGTATGCATTTTAGGTGTTGAGCAGATAAAATGCGAAAAGAATTACGAAGTTTGTGAGGGTTGTGGCCGAAAAATCCACGATCGTTATCTCATGAATGTGGGCGACACGAATTGGCATGAAAATTGTTTGGCCTGCTGTTATTGCGGCATGCAACTGCATCAGACTTGTTATATGCGCAATGGGAAGCTGTACTGCAAAATGGACTATGAGAGGTAAGTGCGAAAAAATTCCTTATCGATCCACTCACCAACTCCCCCTTCTTAACTTCTGTTAAAGAAAATTATCCTAAATTAACACGAGCAACTATAAAATATCTTCTGTTCATTTCAAGGTTATTTTCTTTTAAATGTGCCGCCTGCTGTCACTCCATACTGCCTCAAGAGTTGATCATGCGTCCCCTGCCCAATTTAATATTTCACTTGTCATGTTTTGTTTGCGTAGGATGTCGTATACCGCTGCAAAAGGGAGAACAATTTCTCTTGCGCAACGGTCAAATAATTTGCTTTAGGCATGACTTGGAAAAGGAAATGTTTTTGGCCGCGGCAGCAGTTCAACATTGCGGTTATTTGGGCTTAGACGAGGACGATCTAATGAGGCCCCGAGATGGTAGGCGAGGCCCCAAAAGACCTAGAACCATTTTGACCTCCCAACAGCGCAAACAATTCAAGGCATCATTTGAACAATCGCCCAAACCATGCCGCAAAGTAAGAGAGGCTTTAGCCAAAGATACTGGCCTATCTGTGCGAGTGGTCCAAGTTTGGTTTCAAAATCAAAGAGCCAAAATGAAAAAGATACAACGTAAGGCTAAAAATAATAGAGGCACTGGTGGAGCGGACGATAAAGATAGAGAGAAATTGGATAAAGAGGGTATAAAACAGGAAGCAGGTTCAGCATCGGGTAGCGAAAATGGCTACTTGGGTATGGACAGTTCATATGCCTCGCAACCACTAAATCCCAATCTGCCATTTTCTCCAGATGGTAAGTCGAATTAACTGCGAAATATTTGCATATCGCTGGACATTTATTTTCCATCCACTTTCAGACTATCCAGCGAACTCCAACGATAGTTTTTGCAGTTCGGATCTTTCCTTAGACGGCAGCAATTTCGATCACCTAGATGATGATGCCGACTCATTGTCTCTTAATAACTTGGACTTGCAATCGTCTTCGTCATCGGGCCATCATCAGAACTCCCATCCCCAAGATATTTTAGCCAATTTGAATAACAGCCTTATCAATCCCATTGACAAATTGTATCTCATGCAAAATTCTTATTTTCAAGGCGAATCGTAAGAATAATCGAAAAATGACGCAACAAAACAACCGGAGTTGGACAAGAGTATTGTACGAATTTATTAGCAAGTAAAAAAAAAAAGAAAACACTTTAAACAAAAATGAAAATGACGTAACAATTATCGTGAAACTGAGGCAATTTTAGCATGTAGTTTTTTAAAGAGGTACTTAAAACGCCAAAATATACATATAAATAATTTTAATTTATTGAAACACAACCACAACCAAAGATTGCTTTAGTTCTTAAAATTGTAGTTTGTATGTATGTGTACAGTTATTATAACGAGTAAGAATATATTTTTAAAGTCGTGATTTGAAAAGAGTTATTGCATTTTTTGTTTGTAATTATACCTATTCATATATTTATGTTAGCTTTTAACTTAAGTCTACATAGAGGACAAACTACAGCAGTCGTTACCGCTCGAATTAGGACCGAAATCGATTGGCGTAGTTTGTCCACTGTTCTTGTTTTTACATCTTCTGTATATATTTAATATTTGTAAAAATGCACATTTTAAGTTATTCCTGTATTACATAAAAAGTTGTTATAAAATTAAAAATATTTATTAATGTCTTAACATTAATAGAGAAGAAAGTGACAGAATAAAAATTCAACAAATAAAAATGTTAGTCATTCAACAATTTCAATACAAAATTATAGAAAACGCGAGTCATCTTTCACGTCTGTCGTAAAAGTATTTCCATTCGTGTAAATTGCAAAACTAATTCGCTTCTATACTTCGTACTGCAATTTTAGCCGCCACATCTATTCCAGATTGTTGTTTATGAATACGTTTTCATTACTTGCAAAATTAGCAGAATCGTAGATCAACGACCATCCTGTTCCGTCGAAATTCGGTGACTTCTTAGAAATGACTACCAAATGGGCACTAGATGACTGTATTGCTTCTGGCACATCGGGTCCGCATAAAGTTCTAAGCAGTTTTTCCGTTTTGTTGGGTAAAATTTCAATGATTTTCACGTTATCCAAATGGCAGTTGGTTATCGCTCCCATATTGAAGTCTACATCGAAGGAAGAAAAATGATTTATTAACAATTCAAATTAAGAGACAAACAAAAAATAGTTCGTTTCCACAACCCAGACGGTAGATTTTAGTAAAAGCATTCAGTCGTTTGAGTAATTTCTACCCCCGGAGTCTTTCGAGGGGACTCTGGAAAGCGCACTAAAATCGAAAGATTAAAGATTTTCACACACATCAGTATGCACGTTTTTCCAAATAGTTTAAGCATCGTGTTGCACAGTGGTGCTCTTAGTGAAATGAATGGTATTAAATGTGCAACGTATTGTATCATATTACAACACAGGAACGTTGCTAAAGGCACAGCTTCTATTATTGCTAAGCCGGAATAAATAAAACTTGTTCCTTGGAACATTGCCTCATGAGCCGTTCTTACGGAAAAAGTTGAAAAGGGTTTCATTACTTTCAACTAAATCTCAATTTATTTCGAAGCAATTATATTCGTTATTTCATTATTTCGAGAGCACCATTTCGAACGAAGTGCATCCAAATGATTTCCGTGAACTAATTCTTCAGAAGAGTCATATTTAGTTTAGAGTCAAATTAATTCAAACTTTCTAATTAGAACTTTGTATGAACTTAATAGCAAAAATATTCATGATCAGAAGCATAATGTGGGTTTTACTTGAAAGAAAAGAATGTCAGTTTGAGGCCTTGAAGTATTACAACCTTGACTTTGTCAAATGGAAATGATACATGAAGCGAATGTGAAGTACGTATGGAAAAGAAATCTCAAAGCACGTTCTCGCTGCATATTGTCACTCAAAATCCAAAATGCCGTAAATAACAAGAAATTGTGATTGACTGATTATCCTGATGATGTTAATGCAGATTGAACGCATAGGATGTCGAGTTTTCGGCTACCAAAGCAGTGCACCGTATGCTATATGATGACACAATCATCAACGCACCACATGCAACCAGCACAGCCATCTTGTTGTAGTGGTCTTTTGAGAGATCTAATCAAGATGACGATTCTAAAAGGCCGTAACTGCACATTTTACCAATTACAGCCTTTTCAAGTTCAATTAACGATATACATTTACTTTTATATTTACCAAAAAATGAAATTGTTTTAACATTTGTTGTCGGTATTAAGATATCCCAACGACATTCCGAAAAAATTCTGTTGTTTTCGTACGGAGGACTGGAGAATCGAGCTTTGTGCATGGTAAAAGTTCCTCCGCAGCCCGGTGTCGAATTACGGTCACTTGCTGCATAATCAAAGTTAATACGGCTAAAGTGTGATGCCTCCACACGCACAGCATTTGTTGTTGTAAACAAATTAACAATTGAATAAGAGTTTTGGCAGCGTTCGAGCAAAGTTTTATTTGTTTTAAGATCGATTATCTGAAGTGAAAAAGGATGTTTTCTAAAACAAGCCACAAAACAAAACGGCATCTCATACCTTAAAGTGCAATTTGGTGCAGTCAAAGTCTTGGAAATACAACGTGTCAATGTAAAAGTTCAGCGTATAGGTTTCTGGCACAAGAATGGTGTCATTACAAACTATTGTGTCCCATCGATTTCCGCGAAAGGTAACGGACTTACTCAGGAAATTGTAAGTGCGATTGCAAGCTATAGTTTGGGAAAGAAAAAATGTGTAAGTTTAAACCAACTGTCTTGCAATATGTTTGCCAGTGTTACCGTCAGCTCTATCAACAATGACTTCGAAGCCTTTGCCTTCTTCGGATGCGTCGCTGTGAAATGTTACGACGGCATTCTCAGATACAGTCAGTGCATTGATGGAGAAGTTTTGCAATCGTCCACATAAATTGTAGACGTACTGTTAATACAAAAAAGTGAAAGAACAAGATTAAAGCATGATCCTTTCGAAACGCAGTACACTTCTCGTACTCACATAAATATCTTTAATGCTTATATAGTCCAAACATTTTCCCGTGGCCTGAGACTTGTTTTGCAAATCTATGTAGTTGAAGTAGAATTGGACTTCAGTGTCGGAAATAAAGCTCCATTTGCAATGGACGTTGGGTGCATACTTGGTTAGTCCGTTGGCCGGGAAAGTGAATTTCAATTTCTGCAAAAGAAAATGTTAAGGCTGGAGAACTTTAAGTCACCATTAGGCGTACCTCATTTTTTCCCAACTTGTATTCGCTGAGCCCGCATTCTGTGCGCTCCATTTTGAGAATTATTTCAAAACTGTACTGGCCTGGTTGGTTGGCTGTTAACCTCAAGTAAGCAAACTCAACGGAACTAACAAATACCCTGTTAACGCTGGAAGGGGAACAAAATTTAGCTGAATCTCCTTCCAAGGTTGCAGGGCTGTCGAATATTTCCAACAAGTTGCAGTTGTCGTCACAACTCGCATTCGGACGTAGACACGTTGAATTGACCCTGTTGAGCTGCAGCTTTTTAATCTCTATTCGTATGCGATAAGCCTTTGGAGCTGTTATCCGATAGTTGCAAATGTACTCCTCACTGGAATTGAATTTTATACTGCGAGTCAAGGTTACGGGCGAGTTGCCTTCGCTGAGAGAAATCCGCTCGTTGCAATTTGCCAAAAACATTATATGGGCTTCGAAGCCCTTTCTGGAGCCTGTCGCATCTGAAACTGCATTAATCACAGCTCGATTGCTATCTATGACAATGGGAGCAGTGGAGGAGTAATTGCCGCTTAAGCTGGCCACTAGTTTTTCTCTTTTTATTGCAGAGCCGCTGTAAAGGGTGAGTTTATCGTAGGACTCCTCGAAGGAAAAATATTTGAATCGTACGGCAATGGAGTGTTCGGGTGGTGCCGTTATGTACCAAATGCAGTTCATGTTATCGGCATAACTGTTTTCGGTTTCATGTTTCAACGGTCGTATGACAGCAGGAGCGGTCAAGTTGCCACCACACGAATCAAATGAATATTCCAAGAAGAACTTTTGTCCGATGTAGGCATCATATGTAAAACGTAGATACTGATAAGCTCTCTCTTCGAATTCAAGTTCACAATGCAACACCTTGGGAAGATCTTTGCCGCGCTCATCGCGCTTGGTGACCGTCAACGATCCCAATCTGCACGAGTCTCGAGGAAGCACTGGTGTCCATTTCGTGTCGAATCTTGCCTTGACCACAATTAATTTATCAGTTTCATTGGCTTGGAATATGTATTCACAATGCATTCTTCTCCAAGCTGGATTGCTTTTCGGACTTGTAACAATCTGCGGCTCTGTTGAAGTAACATTCACCACCAATCTGCAATTTGTTTGTACAACAAATTCAAAACCATCTGCCGTTATGGCCTCATCGGTACGGAATATTATTTGCAAACGATTTGAGGTGGAATTGTACAAAGTTGGCACCTCGCGACCGCAAAAGCGGGCTTCTGGCAGCCAAATGCCTTCCATGTCCCGTTGGACCTCCAGATAGTCTTTGCTGCAGTTAGCCGAATCTTCTATAAAGAATCTTCCCGAAAACCTCAACTGAAGATAGAGGCCTGGGCTTGTGTGGAATATCCAAGAGCACTCTTGATTATTTTTGTAAGAACTCTTGTCCACTATGATGGGGTGAGTGGCCAAATTGACCATAGTGTCACTTGAACAGGTCAGGCTCTTTCCAATACCCAAAGCAAATGCTGGCTTCTCGGAATTGTAACGTATTGACTTGTATACAATGAAAACAAACCGTTTTGCTATCAAATACTCAAAGTTATCAATCATTTTATCTTTACAAATCTTTAGGGCTGAGGTACGGTTCGACCACTGACCCTCAACTATTTCCACGTACTCATTTTCACAGGATTGTGTAAATGAAAAATTGCCCAGTAGCTTCAGCTGGTTTACGCTACCATCGACACTGGCAAAATATGGTTTGCTTAGTGTCCACACACAAAAGATTTCGCCCCCAGCTTCTATTGTAGTTATTTGAGGATATTTAATTTGCGTGTCACTGGCAGCATGAAGTACGCCGCCGCAGGAATACTTTTGGTATGCCATTCTCAATAAATTGATTCGCACGACAGCGTTTTGGGTGATGCTAATGGAGCCAGTTTTTTGTGATTGAGCATGAATGTAATCGGTTAGATTGTTGCGATAATAAGTGTTCACAAAGTTGTCTAAGAACGTTAGTGGATACTGCGAACCCAATGCTCCTTGGTGTGAGATTGAAAGTCTGGAAATGTTGAATACTATTGTCTCGCCTTCATTGAGTGCAATCTTTATGCCGCAATAAAAGTTGGCATTGAAGGTGAGTTGTGGGCCTGGCAATTCTATAGAACCTGCTTTATTGTCTAAATCAATATCATGAGGACAGGGGGATTCATCGTCCGAGCTGTAACGGGCTTTTAAAGGTCGCAGCGTCACATCAGTTCTGGGTATGGTGATTTTCACGTACATCCTATTGTCAGACGACTGAATGACAGTTTGCGGACTGAAAGTGTTGGGGTTGAATGTTGTAATTTCTGAAGACCAGCCGAAGCTGTTGTAAATGTTAAAACGAAGAGGACTAAAGAATCGAAATAGAGTTTTAGCAAGTTGCGGAAGGTTAAAAAGGCTCTTTACTTACGTTGTGAAATTGTACTGCTTAAAATCCTCCATGTTTAAGAATTCCAAACGTACTCTTTGGTTTTTGGGCACGGTTATCTTCCACGTGCATGTGTTCTGGAAGAGTGGCTTGGACAGAAGGTTCATCGTTATGTGGCCCGAAATGCCAGTTATGATATTGGAACAATACGGTCCGTCTGCGTAGTATTTCAACGAAAAGCCTCTATAATTGTATGTTTTTAAGAAGCTGTGGAACCGCACTATCGCTTTGTTAGAAATAATCTGGAATTCGGTATTTTTCGTGGCGTTGCCATACACCAAAACGGGTGGTACTATTGTGTCGACGCTACTCACAGTAATTACTTCCAAGAAATCTGAGGATTGCAAATTCGTTTCGTTGTAGGGGAGATTTATGTCAACGAAATTGATGCGCAATAGGCTTCGACCTTTCAAGTTAATAACGAAATCACATTCAATGTTAGGCGGATACGATGCCGGGTAACCTGGGGACTTAATGGAGCCATAGTTTTCGGTAAAGGTACCACCGCACCGATTTATGGAAACTAAAGCCTTAAAGCCATTGCGAGGCTCTGCAATGTCAGTTAGGTAATGCAAGTACAGCATGTTTTGTGTAGTCCTCAGCATGGGAGGTTTGCGGCAGTAGCGACCTATCCTTCGCGATAAAGAAGTAGAACCGTCAAATAATTCTAAATATTCCTGCGCACAATATTTCAAATTCATGTCGAAACGATCCATAAACTCGATTTGAATTATCTCTCCTTGGGGAGCGATAACTCGCCAAACGCATTCCGTATGTGGATGAGGTACATTGGGGTAGAGCGGCGAAGTAATGATGGCCTCTGAAGCTTCGGGTATCAAACGTATTTCTTCATTGCATTCAGAATATTCGCGGTATGTGAGATTCCAAAACTTCATATTCAGCAGCTTGGGACTTATTTGACTCAAATTGAGATTGTATTTAATAGTTAAATGATTGCTGGTTGAGTTTATTAGGATTGAAGTAGCATTTTGGGGAAAGCATAACTTTCCTGGCATTATAAGAGGTGCATGGTCGTCGACTCCATCATACAGCAAAGCGTGGTTGCTGCACTTTTCATCGAAATCGTCCCTGCCAAACGGCACTCTTGGATAATCGAGTCGCACTTGGATTCGTTTGCCCGGCTTAACATTGACATGCCATAAGCATTGGCTGTTTGGTCCATCGTTGAAGTCATTTAGCAAGCTTCCGTCAATAAAGCCCACCGAATCGGTCATATTAGAACCGCATTTAGCAAGAACTTTGACCAGAAACCCGGTGCGATTAACAGACCAATCTGTCACAAAGTCCAATTTGATGTGTGGCGTGCCATGTACCCATAAAAATGGTGTTTCTCGGCCCCATTTGCGTTCCTTGGATCCATTGCACACCCGTTCTTGTTTATGCCACGACATCAAATCAGCAGAAGTGGATATTTGCAAGTAATCGCCAGTGCAGCCACCTGTGACCTCTAGATCAACATCTAGCAAAGCAACCGCAACATGTTCAATGGCATTGGCCGGCTTGAAAGTCCAATCACATGCTATGCCGTTCTCATAACCTTTTGGGTAACCCGGTGAAAATATGCGAATGGCATTGTACCGATGGACTTTTATAAATTCTTCGGAATGACATTTGGATAGTGTAGCATTTTCATCGAGAGGTTTGCTCGCAATACTATTCCATATTACAGAAAAATGTTCAATTTTTTCTTTATCCGTTTGCAGGTACACAACGTTCGAACTTGACACGAAACGCCAAGGAGATGGCATTGTATCCACTGAAAGTGCTGTTTGGTCAAATCCATCGAAGAGCTATACGAGGTCAGATGTGAGGTAAGATTTAAGAAATTTTAGCATTATTACTCACAGTTAGTCCACTGCTGTATTCCTCGAATTTCAATTCGATAAACTGGCCTCTTGGAACAAGAATGCGCCAAGCATAAGGTTCCTCATCGTGCTCTATCATCGTCAGAGGAGGATTGGCAATGTAACCGTTCGTCATGTTCACCAATTCATTCAAGTGTGCTGTAACGATTGTAATATTATTTTCCCCACAGTTATCTGTACTTCCCCTCCCTAAGACATACCATAATTCCAAGAAAGTTTGAAGCCCTTTGCCGTATTGCCGTCAGCACTATGAAACCGTAACCAGAACCTTTCGTAGGACACAACGGTTTCCTCAGGCATCTTAGACCCACAATATATACCCAGTATCTTTCCTTCGGACCAGTCTCTTATTTCCAAATAATCTTCATTACATTGCTCTGAATCGACAATGTCCAACTGATCAAATTGCAGTTCTAGGAAACTTCCCTTGGATCCCAGTAAAATCCAGTTGCAGTCGATATTCGGCGGATATGTTGACGGGTAGTAGGGGGACGCCAAAGAACCCCGAGCTGATTCTATAGTTCCACCACAAGAATGTTGTGTAGTGGAGTATTTGGCTCGAAAATTAACTTTGTGCGCATAAATGCGCAACTTTAATGCCTCGAACACCCAATCAGTTTGATGCTTTTCGCATATGAACTTGGTGTTATTGACAGACTGCAAGTTGTCGTCAAAATTCGTCTCCTTAAACTTCAAAATTAATTTAGTGTTAATAAATAAATAAGATAAAGAGCAACAGAGCATAATAGCAAAAATTCTTCAGCAGTCATATAAAATAAATAAATAATAGTCCAAAATAAAAAGTTTGAATGGCGTGTTCAGTCCGAACATGAAATGAAGAAAATGACCCCATACATTTTTTACTAATACGCGTAAAATCAATTAATTGATTCACATATTGAGTTCAAAACATATATAAAGAAACGGAAGAGAAAAAGGCCAACAGTTTAGTAGTGAGGCAATTATTGCATTTAAAATTTTCTCATAAAAACTCATGATGGGAATGTGCCCATCTGGTGGCCGAAGCCTTCTCAGAAGGCAGTCAAGTGGTGACTAGATGTGGTCTAAGCAATTCTTTTGTGTGAGAATATATTTGACCAATATGCGGCAAGCAATTGAAGAAGAAATTGTTCTGAAACGACAATGTCCAACTGATCAAATTCCAGTTCTAAAAAACCTTTCCTTCCTTTAGATCCCTGCCATATCCATGAAAAGGGAGACGATAATTTTAACGCAGGCTCATATAAAGCTCAAGGAGCCCATAGGCCGGACAGCAGTCAAGTTTCTTCGGTGTAACCGACAAACAGCCCGTATAGAAGAGTTAATTGCAGGACTTGGAAATATCAAGTACCACTTGACTAAGATGGTACTGGTAGGCTATAATGAAAAAGCCTGAGCCAGCAGCACACATTGCTCGTGAATGTCCAGCTATGGCTGATATTAAAGTTGAAGATGATAGAAATTCCAAAGGACTCCGTGATGAGATCATAAATCGATAACTACAGTAGTAATCTTCCAGAAAACACTAAAGACTAGAGTAAGCGCTGGTGTTGGCCTTACCTTGGCGATTGGCAGGCCTACCCCTTGGTGGACTGAACAAGCAACTATTGACACACGTACGGAGTTGAAATGGAGCCAATAATTTTTAACATATTTCCAGTTTTTATGATAAAGGAGAAAAAAATTTTTGCATTTTCCCGCACATGAAAATGCCACAAGTCGTCCTAACAAAATTAGAAAAGTTCGTATGCTAAAATCTTGTGTTGTTTACGACGAGATCAATATGTACTCCGTTTTTATATGTAAACATAATGATCAGTTCAGATTACTCATGACAAAGTTTATAGCGTGAATAATTAATTTTTTTCCAGTTTCAATTAAATTTGTTAGGCTAAGGACATTAATAAGGAAATAAAAAGAAATAAATGCAAAAAGTCAGAGTCTTAGCTGGCTTTTTGATGCAGTTTATTTCGGCTCTGTCTGTGCATCCGAATGCAGACTTACCTCTAAACCTCTTCTGTATACTTTGAAGCCGGCGTCACTCTTTTCGTCATAACAATCCAATTGCAGAATATTTATGCTTATCAGAGTGCCTTAATTGAAAAATAAATAATAATTTATGAGCTAGATGCACCCTTGAAAACTTGCCTGTTATGTTACTCACCTGGTGCAACATCAAACTGCCATAGGCACTCCTCCGTGGCCATGGACCTGATGTAACCGGAAGATTTTGTTATAAGACTTCCGCATTGTTTGCCAAATTGCATTAGGAATGTGCCCACGCTTGGCTTGCCACTATCTTTGTATGCCACCCTTAAGTGATTGCCATGCACGATATTAATGTTCGGTTTTTCAGATCCGCAAAATACATCCAAACGCCGTATTGAGCCACTCTCGACTTTGAAGAACTCCATGGACGCTTCAGTACAATTGGCTGAATCAGTTAATTTAAAGTGTTTGAAGTTTAACAAAATGACATATGAATCGGGGACGGTTATATCCCAAACGCAGTTGTAGGTCTGGGCATTGGGTGTGTAAGGATAATTTAAGGAGCTGATAACTCCGAATCTACCCCGCAAAGTGCCGCCGCAAGCTGACTGGCGGGTGTAGTAAGATGCTTTGAAGTACTTGCGCGACCTGGTGGGACTAGTGCGAAAGTGTACATATAACCGGTTGGCTGGAGAGGTCACTTCTAACGGTATTTGGTACTCCTGACACTCTTTTGCCAGCTCTATGCTTGAATCTTTTGTTTCCTTAACGTACAAAATGTTCTGGGTGCAATTGGCACTTTCACTTTCTATATGGAAGTCCGATATCACCAAGTGAATTTGTTTACCCGCCTCAACCTCAATAAACCAACCGCAGTCCAAGTCGTTACTGAAGGGATAATTCGGAGACTCAAGGTAACCATATTCCTTGTCCATATGCCCTCCACAACCCACACGACTATATTCCGCCCGGAAGCCATTTTTGTTATTGGAGTAGTCAGTGACAAAGTGTATCAGTAAACGGTTGCCTTCCGATACTATGGGCTCCGGCGTGTAGTCACATAAATGGTGTTTCTTCAAAACATCCATGTCCTGCATATCCCAAACTTCCACGTAGTCATATTCGCACGTCATGTCTAAAACCTCCAGGCTGAGATGGGAAAACTGTAGTTTTATTTTGTTGTTTCGCCCCGCTTTAAGGTCCCAGGCACAGTTTTGGTTTTCAGGATAGTTTTCTGGGAAATTGGGCGACTCAATTACACCCCGATGTTGATCAAGTACAGACCTGCAGTTGGTCTCATAGTCCAATATGAATTCGGGAGTGACATATTTTGAATTTTGCGTTAAGGAGTAAACAATCATAAGTTGGTTTGAGGAGGATCTCAACTGCATACGCCCGCCCTTCAATACGCCACTGCAGTTAAATGGAAGCAAAGGACTCAAAGTGGAGCTGCCGTCATAAATTATTAAATTGTTTTTATGGCAAAACTCCAACTCTTCCATGGCTGTGGTTACCGTCAAATCTACAGATGATCCCTGAGAAACAACAATCTGCCAGTCACATATCATGTTCACACTAGGCACGGCCATTGCCTCCGGTAATGTATCAAAGTGAGGGGTGTGTATTGAGCCTTTATATGCCGTTAACTTGCCCCCGCAGCCTGTCGTGGTCTGCTCCCAGTTGAGATAAAATCCCGGCCCTTCAATGGACTTGTCTGTAGTAAACCGTATGTACAGACTGTTGGTAAACGACACAAGGCGCGAAGGTATTTGGCTTCCACAATAACGGCCTATCAACGGTGCATTGGGGAACTTTCCGTTTCTAAAAGAAATGGTTAAAGGTTAATAATAGTGGTTAAAGCGCTGGCAAACGTGTGAATGCCACTTACCTGATTTCCAAAATGTCTCCGGAGCATGTGGGCTCTAGAGTAAAATTGTGCACCTGCAGCTCAATTCTGTTTCCCAAGGGTGCTGTTATTACCCACACACAATCCAGATTGGCTTGGTAAGATCGGGGCCATGATGGTGAGATCACTGCTCCATATAAACTGCTGAAATTGCCACCGCATGCTGAAAAGAATTACAATTTGAATCGTTTAATGCTGTCTGAATACATGCATCAAGTTGTTTAGCAGCACTGATACCAACCCTGGGCTGTAGTTACAAACTCATAGCGACCGCTGATCTTTATTCCAGACTTTAGAATCAAAGTTATTATATTAAAGTTGAATGTCTCCTGAACTTTGGATAACCTCGTGGCGCTAAACAAATTTTTAGGTAAATTAATTAAATTGTTATGAGATATTCTTGAAATTGACATTTCAAAAGTTGCATTAATTGTGGAGCTTTTCGAACCTTCTGGTAGTCTGATATAAGAAGCTTCAAGGATATGCAGCCATACAGAAATGTAAGACCCTCAACAAATAAAAATTTTTAAATTGAATTAAGATTCTATAGGCTAATTGTTCAATTCAATTTAATATAGCAATATAAAAATGTTCGTTAAAATTCTTACTACATACAAATTTAAGCTATGGCTTGAGCTACCAATAATAAATTGGAAAACGTTCACATGTACTTAAGTATAAAATTCAAACCAAAAATGTTTGACTCAGGTATGATGGATTCTTTTCACAATAAAATTTGTGTAAATAGGAACTGTTATCACATTCAACTAAGCCACCTAATAAGTGGTAACAAACACAATACACATGAGCACTGATGATGAAAGGGTTGCGTCTTTCGAAAACAGCTGTTCTGCTCTGCTGTGTAAGTTGAATAACAAAAACTGATGTTGATTTGCCTTTGTGCCTTGGAATATTTATCATGTCTTTCTGAGATTTAAATTAAAAAAATTTCGAACAATTAGCCTATAGAATCTTAATTCAATTTAATTTAGCAATATAAAAATGTTCGTTAAAATTCTTACTAAATAAAAATGTTGTTTGATGATGGCCTAGACTTGTGGTCATAAATATTGCACGAGTTTAAGGCCAGCGTTTGAATTCAAAATCCAGTTACTGAGAGTCTTGAAGTGCACTTTGTTTCGACTGGGAGTATGGGTGGCCATTTTCTTTGATGAGGATATTAAGAACTAGTGCGACAAAAATTTTTAATATCGCGGTTTCTTCCTGTAGAAATTGTTTGCTCTTTTTACCAAATCTTGAATAAGCTTCAAGCCATCGATACGTATTAGTGAGCGTTTCATATCATGAAACTTATTACAAGAGAGTTTTCAATGACGCGGTTATTGGGGGATGCCAATCAGTGTTGGCCAGAGAGGATATAAAAAGTTACACTTTTCTAATTTTTAGTTATTTAATAAGAACTGTTTCACATTTTCCTGATGAAGCTGTCCAGGGACATGACCATATATTGAACATATAAACCTGAAGAAACGCTTTATTCCTATAAAAAAATTTCAAGTTAAAAATAAATTTCATAAAAAACTTATATATTTAAAAAAATATCTGTCTCTAATAAGAAGCTGCAAATTTCAACTGTGTTGAAATAATTAAAAAAATTTTAGGATTGATATAAAGATCATTGGACCTGATATAAGGGAGCTTACTCATGGGTTTGATAAAAATCTGACTTACATATAGTAAAAACGGCGTATCATGGCATACATTTGCTTTATTCTCTTTTAATTATTTAATGATGGTTTGGAAATGCCGACGTGTGGAATGACTTAAATCAAATCTGAACATGAAGACGATGCATATCAACGTTAGCCCTATACAAAATCTTTTCAAATGGTCTTGCATGTAGTATTTTCAAGGAAGTACATATCGCAGCCTAAAATACAAAAGGCCGTAACCGACAAGATATTTATATTTGACCTTTGCATTGGTGGTGACGTGTTTAAAAACAAACAAAAATATATTCAATGAGAAAAAAGTCTTACTTCTTTAAAAGATAATCTCGTCCTTCTGTCTGATTGGCATATATTAAGAATTCACTGCTTCCCGCGCAATCCAAATCCAATTTTATGTGTTTTCCTTGGGGTGCTTCAAATATGAACACGCACACTTCTACGTTCACCATTTTATCTAAAGATCCCTTATCCTCAGTGTAAACGCCGCCACATTCTATTTCTTCGAAACTGTACTCAAGCCGCAAGCCTCTCGCCTTCCCACTGTTTGTTGTTGCATGAAAAACCACCGTCATTTCATTATGTTCGGATCTCAGCACAATTGGGACACCCTTATAAAAACGCCGCCTGTTTGCCTTAGAAAGAAAAATCTGAAAAGAAATGAAAGATCGACAGAAAGTCCAACGAATGAAAAGCAAAAAAATTCCTAACCGACTTACATCCACATACGTTAAGGAATCATCATTATCATCATCATCATCATCATTTAGTTTGTTAACTTCATTTGAACTTCTAGACGAATTTACTCGTACATCATTTACAGGGTCCAAGAGATCGGTTATTATGCTTTCAGTGATGTCGAAATCAGTAAAATTAGCCAATACGACAGTATCCGCAGGACCGTAGATGCGGAAAGTGCACGTTATATGTTCAACATAATGCTTGGGATAATTGGGAGTGCTTAAGACCCCCGAATCCGGCCCAAAGACTCGAAAATCACACACTACAGGTATTTTAATTACACACAGCAGAGTTCATAATCAAGTTAATTTTTTTCTTAAAAAACAAAAAACATATAAAGACTTTTTTACCTCTGGAATATTTTGCTTTAACAGGAGTGCGGCCCTGGCTCTCATCCGCTAGAGCATTTCTATATCTTATCAACATGTAATTGCTGCTACTTACGACCGGCTCCGGTGTTTCTCCCCCACATGAAGCTAAAATGTTCGCATTCTCATCTGTTTGGCCATCAAAAATCTAAAATTCGAAAACATCGTGGCTAATTTACCAAGACATCAGTTTCTAAGAGCAACTAATTTTACCTCAATGCTGTTAAAATTGCAGTTAATCACTTCAGATGGTATGAAATTTAAAAACTCCCACTTGATTTGTGTACCCGCTGGCTGTTGTATCAAATACAAGCACGTGGCCTGCACCAAGGGAGCCACTATGTAACCCGAAGGCTCTGTATATAAACCACCACAGTGTGGTATGCCCGGTTCCACCTCGTAATGCAACTGAAACGAACTGTCGACACCAAAACGATTTGTATGCAGATGCAGTGAAATTTTGTTAGATGACGAACGTAAGACTTCCGATTTACTATTTTCACAATATTTCTTTAGCACCACGTCGGCATCAGTGATCTTGAAAACAATTAAAAATATATCATTTTTCAAAGGACGCCTCTGACCAAATCACTCACCTCGAAAGTGTCTCCAGTACAATTGGGCAACATGCCCAAGGCTACATCATAAATTCTGATGACAAAACGATAACCATAAGGTGCGCTTACCTCCCACTGGCATTCGCGATTAATTGGTGTCTTGCCGGGATAGCCCGGAGACCGGATAACGCCTGCATCTCTGTGGGAGACCTCAAGTATGTCTCCGCAAACATGCGCTTGCGAAACCCAAGACATTTCAAACCCAGGCCTATTAGTGGCATTGTCCGATCTGAACCAGAAGAACAAGAGATGATGAGAGGACAAAATATTGCCCCCTAAGGGCAAATCTCTGCCACAAAATCTTCCTATCAACTGAGAAGCCAAACTGTTCCCATCGTGTATTTGCAAGAAATCGCGAGTGCAGTCTTCGCTTTCTTCCACATCAAATTTGCTGAAAGTCACATTGAGTATCTGCATGGGACTGGTACGTATTATCCAAGCGCACCTTTCATTAACTGAGTACTCGCTTGCATCATCAGTAGGATATTTAAGATTTCCTGAAGGAGTTCGCATGTTTCTGGCGCACACAGAACGCAACACTTCACAATGTTTGCCCGTGGTGCCGGCTAGACAAGAGCATTTGAAGCCTTTCACTCCCAGGGGCTTGCAGGTGCCATCATTTTGACAAGGACTTGGATGGCAGCCATCAGCTATTTCACATAAGGCTCCTGAATATCCATTGCGACATATACACGCTGTTGTACGGCCATGCGATACGCAAGTCCCGTTGTTCTATTACATGGAAAGAAATTTTTATTTATTTCGTAATCGGCTTTAACAAAGAGAAGTGAAGAAAGTGGTTCATCTTACCTGGCACAAGTGATTTGCACACGAATCAGTTGAGGGATTGGTATGGCAACCACGAGGACCGAAACCGTGACCAAACATGCCCGGCGGACATGTGCAGGAAGCAACATCTGATATGTATTCGCACGTGGCCTGAGGATGGCAGATATTTTCCTCATTACATGAATTTGAAGGAGCCAAGTCACACGTGTGGCCATCCCCTACCCAGCCTGGCGGACAGCTGCCACAAACATAAGAGCCCTGGCAAGGCCAAAATTAGTTTCCTATTTAAGTTTACAAAACGACAGAAACGACTCTTACCTCCGTATTTATGCAACGGACTTTCGGCAATGTGCTACAGCCGCCGTTGTCAGTTGCGCATTCGTTAATATCCAAACATGTTACACCATTTCCCGTATAACCAGCGGGACAGGGACCACATTTGAAGCCACCGGGCAGATTAATGCATTCACTATGGCAGGGATTAGTTGACTCTTCGCATTCATTGACATCAGCATCGCAGGCCAATGATGTCAAGCTGCTGCTGTTAGCCGCGTTGTTTCGTCTCCAACCTTGTTCACAAATACAAGTGAAGCCTTGTTCGTTATTGGCAGGTACACATGTGCCATGGGCACACAGTTCCTGAGATTGACTTTGATCACATACCACGTTGCGTAAGCGGCAATGCGTTCCGCTGAAGCCCTTAGCGCAAATGCATCTTTAAATTTAATCAATTATTTAGG
The DNA here is from genome assembly GCA_951800035.1 of Linnaemya tessellans. NCBI lineage: Eukaryota > Metazoa > Arthropoda > Insecta > Diptera > Tachinidae > Linnaemya > Linnaemya tessellans. The sequence continues at coordinate 2,010,228 of OX637535.1, forward strand.
GCACACGAAATAGTCGCCACAAATAGTCAAATAGCAACACAACCAACTTACTTGTAACTGCCTGGTGTATTAATGCAAATGGCATTATTTTGGCAGCCCAAATCCGTGCCAGACAACAAATAGCATTGATCCACATAATCTTCACAAGTTTTTCCCTTTTAAAAGCAACAAACAACACGTACATTTAATATCATGCGTTATAACAATACGCCCCTTAATTATTATAAAATATTAAGAAAGAAAAAAGCGATTGCTTTCATCTTCCAATCGTACCGTGTATCCCGCGGTGCATTCACAAATGAAGCCGTTGTAGGAGTCATAGCAGGTTCCCCCATTTTTACACGGCTCGGTAGCTTCGGCGCACTCATCAGTTTTTAGCCTGCGCTCCAATACGACCAGCCTGCTAGTCAGTCTATTTATACGCCCTAAATTTCTGCGAATGACACTCGGTTGCAAAGTGCGACTTGTACGCCTCTGCAGTGCCATCAAGGTGCGCGAAAACGCCATTAAAATACGATTAAGATTTTGAATTTCCGTTTTGATTTTATCTGCGGAATACACTTCAGTTTGCTTGGAGTCATCCTCCTCTACACCAGGTGTAAAGTACTGAAGTATTTTGTCCATAAGATTCACGTTATTGAGAAACAAGGATGCGTCGCCTGTTAAACGCAACGTTATGTTGCGATCATAAGCTGCTTCTAGGACTAGATCTCCATTTTTTGTAAGGATTTTCGGCTGTTTGTCGTAATCACATAAAACGTTTTCACTCCAAAAGGATAATATTACAAAATACACAAAACAGGATTTAATTATTTTAAACATTTTCACGATATTTCATTTCCGACTGATTTACAATGGGAATACTTCTGGGGATCCACAGCCAACATGCAACTTGGATATAGATTTGGTATTTTAAGTTTAAATATTTTTATTTTATTTTTTATTTCACTTGTTTAAACTGTTTGAAATGCAGTCGCGCACTAATAACGATTTACAAATATCCATCGTATTTATACTAAAAGGGGCGTACTTTGTAAAAGATCTCAGCAGAACTTATCAGCATGTGTGGCTTCTGTTTTTAGTCTCATGTTCCCTTAACTCGCTACTTGAAGTTTAATTGATAACATTCTATGGAATAATAAAAACATTTACTGTGTTTAACGCTTATGCAGGTATTCACGATGATCATTAAACAAATAATTTAATAAACAAATTTCATAACAGTTTGATTTAGATTTTATTTTTCATTTTGCCTTATAAATACTTTTCTTGTTATCCAATGGATTTCTGATTGTATAAAGGTGTAGAAAAATAAAATAGATTCATATCAAATATACTTTATTTGTTGGTTTAGTTTTGTATGAGTTTCAAGGCCTACTATTCTTGTTCTGTTTTTATTTTTGAAAATAATTTGTAATTTACAAGTTGTGAATTCTCAGATGGTTTTCGGAAGTATATGCATAAGATAAGAGGTTTTTAACTTTTCAAAATTGTGGTTAAAGTCAACTGATGATTTGGTAAAGCACCAATGAAATGCATGTAGACATTGCTTAACCACCAACAAATAAATTTCATTTATATATAATAGTATTGTGACAACAATGTGTCAAATAAAAAAATTTCATAACAAATAATTTATCTTAAGCGATTCAGTTTGCATTCAAACCGTTTGCGATCTATTCTACTACTCGGTATTAATTAAGACTTGAGCGACATGATTCTCTTGACTTACGCTTCAGGTGTACTTGCATACATACACATGTTTTGTCAACTGGGAGATTGCCGCGAATCACGTTGGAAGCGGCAAAACAATAATTTTATTAATTGTTTGATTATCTCCACTGACTGATTCCATTTTATTAGCATTTTGACGGTGATAAGTTGTATTATTTTGATGTTTGCATAAATAAAAAAGATGGTAACGGTAGGTAATCGGGAAAAAACAGTTTTGCAAAATTCAATTAATATTTTAATATTCATTTATGTGTTTGCATTCGCGTACACACAATTACACATGTAAGAGAGCAAATTCAGAGAGTAAAGTGACAGCACATTGACATAAGCTCTGCACAAAATTTTGCCAATAAAATGCAATAAAAATTAAATCATATATTTGATATGTGCACAAACAGAAGGAAACGGAAACGTTTTTCATAGAACTTTTAAAATATGGCAAACATTTTTTAATATCATCTATTTGAGATATTGTCTCACTTAGTTTATTAAAATGCACTGAAAGAACGAAATGCAAGTATATTGCCGTACTTAACCCGCAACAAATAAAGCAACTTGATGCCAGCAATCAACAGAATCTTTAACGCTGGTTTTACGTTTTAGCAATTTGACCTGTTCCTGGTAAACACTTTAAGTAGAATTTTCACATTTATATTGTTTTAAACTTTCCAATTTGTTTCACTAAGAAATGTTTAGCTCCAATTAATATTTGCTTATTTTATTGCCCCAGTATACTATCAGTGTTGTATACAATATATAGCTCATATAGAACTAAGAATTCCCTTTTGCAACAGCAAGTTCGTGAACCACACTCACTCACATTTGCTATGTTTCTGCCTTGCCAACTTTTACAGACAAAGGTTTTTGCTAGGTCAGGTTCCTTTTTGTTATTAGCAGTTTTTGTTACAACCAAATGTTAAATGGTTGTACAATACACTACGGTTGTGCCATAACTAATTAAAACCCCTCTTACTAGGGCTTGGGTGGTTTAGTTAGGTTTTATGGACAGCAAGCTGGTATATGGATGTGATGAATTGGGAGCTGCCAAGCTAAAAAGTTATAATTAAAAAATATACCAAATAGTATTGATATGGTGATGCCATCTATTGGAATCCGTAGGAAGTAGACGCTAATAAACAATATTTTTCCATATGTTGCTTGTGTGAAAACCACTATAATTACACAGCAAAACCGCAGGAATAGCTGCACTCATAATGAACAGCTGCTCATTTAGTTTCATATCAGAATTGAGTAGAACAAAACGTTTACATTAAATAAAAAATTTTAATTACAGAAATCAAATAAAATGGTAAGTAAATGAAATATCTCTTCATATATATAGTGGATTATATTGTGTTTCAGTTGTTCTATTCGTTCTTCAAGTCCTTGGTGGGCAAAGATGTGGTTGTTGAATTAAAAAATGATTTGAGGTAAATGTTAAGTCGATCAAAAAACCGGCTGAAATTTTAATAATTGTTTATCTTTCGATTTCATAATTTCAGCATTTGCGGAACTTTACATAGTGTAGATCAGTATTTAAACATTAAATTAACTGATATAAGCGTAACAGATCCGGAAAAATACCCGCATATGCTATCGGTAAAAAATTGCTTCATAAGGGGTTCTGTCGTGCGATACGTCCAGTTGCCGGGTGACGAAGTAGATACACAACTCCTGCAGGACGCTGCGCGAAAAGAAGCGGTTGTTAGTTCCCGATGAAGCAGGCAATTGAATTTATTTTTATTTATATCTATTGAGTTTTTAAATATTTAAAGGCAAAGTACAATGTACTTTTCTAGTTTCATGGAAGGAAAATAAAACAGATCTAAAACTGCATAAACGGTATTGCTTGCACAGACCTATACGACAGAATATCTTACGTCATGTTGCAATAACACATGGATCATAGGAACTTTAATTCATTAAAACTTTTTAGCGCTCATCTTTTCATATCCACTTTAAGAAACTACTCCTTTTTTTCTCAAGCGACTCCGATTGCGATTTTCTTGTCATTGCATGAAATGTTTAGTATTTTTTAGGTGGCTATTATTATAAAAAGATTGCCAACAGAATTCCGTACAATTTTTTCACTTGAAATATAGAACAGGAATGAATGCAAGTCATACACCATCTACAATCTTAGATAAATGGTGACTGAATTCATTGTACTTTAAAATTAAAAAATTAATCGATCGAAATACAATAAGTTTAAGAGCCCAACTTCAACTTAAAAAAAGGACAATATTTTTCAAACATGCAAATGAAGTTTTGTTTTATTTTCGAAACTTTCTTCAAAGTTGTAATCAACCAGTAGCAACATTTTGTTAAAAATTTTCATATTTTAAAGAGCTCTTAGCAATTTTTTTTCAACATTATTAGACCTAGCATTTCTTTTTATTATTGCAAAAGAAAAAGTGGCAAAATAATCTTGGTTCTTATCATCCTGCTAACAAAGTGTGTTTTCTTCTCTATTATACTTTAAGAAAACACTGAATTTTCCATTAGTGTGGACTTATCCCCATCAAAACTGGAAGTAACGCTATTTAAATTTGTTTTAAGTAAGGCATATTTAGTTCAGAATTAATGGCTTTTGGCCCTGCATATAAATACATTTACAAGCTACCAGAAAAGCCTATATATATTTGTAGTCCTTGCTTGCGGTCATTTGAACCATTCAGTACTTTGAAATTTGTATCATTCTTTACAACTTTAAAAATCCAAATATTCAGGTATTTGATTGTCTACGACCATTTTCGAAAAGATTGTTTTGTAAGGATGCGGTGAATTCCGACCGACTTTAACTACTACTTTCGAACCAGTGTTACATTACTGACCTATTTTCGGAAGAAATTTATCTAAAAAAATGGAGAAAACTATAAAAAAATCAAATATGAAAATTATTGCAAAACGAATATGGCCATTACATCACACCTTTTATTCATTTTATTATTTTCACCACATGCCCGTAATTTTTTTTACTATATACGTTTTTTTAAAACGATGTAAAAATTATAAAACTATTGTGCACATATTAGCGCTTTTTGTTTGTCGAGTATATCTCTATGCCTGCATTTGATATTTGATCACATAACAAGCAAAAAGCGCTAATATTTAATACATTAACCGAGACAATATGTTAAATAGACGATTAATGAAGTTTTGTGCACGCATGTGTAAATTTTAGTCACAAACTATTACGACTCAAGAAAGTAAAAGTAAAATATTTACACTTCCTAAAAATCTTACTGACTGGTCCACGATGTCACTCAATATCGTTCTGTCGGGCAAATACATTTGAAACAAAAAAATTCTAAAATGTTGTTAATTTACTCGTTATTTAGTCATATGCCTGATGTTTTCTTTAGAAATTTAAATTTAAAAATTGTTTAAGTAATTTTATTATGAAAGCAATTTTCGTGTGAAATGTTTTTATAAATTATGTATGAAGATCAAAAGATAAACACAGTCAAAATAAAGCTGTAGTTTTTTGTCCCTGAACAAGATTTTTCATTGAGAAGAGAAGTCTGTTTAATTTCACAAAAATTGTCCAAGCTTTATTAGGTGAGAAGTAATATTTTACTCAACGTTTTTTATTTTATTTAACTAATAACTCGCAAAAGTATTTGCACCTATCGGTACATAAATGTATCTATGCGATTTCATATTCGTTATCGCCATTTCAACAAAGATTTCTTGAATATTAAAAAATAATAATAATAAACGCATACAGAGCAAAATAAATTTTAAATAAATGGTATACAAAATTAGTTGTGAGAATTGAAAAAATTACATTGTCGCTTGACCTTTACAATGTCGCTAGACTTTTAGAACTTTTTGTTTTAAATGTATTTTTCTCATCAAATGCAAATATAAAAATGTAGACGCTTAAGGGACGATATGGTGACTTGTCCCCAGGTTTCCTTCAGGGTATGTACATACTCGTAAATATTTAACTAAACAAGAATGCTCTTACATTAGCATTAATAAAATCACAACTAGAATTATTGTTAATGGCGAAATTAATATTTATTTAAACGTGAAATTTTGTGTTTATTGTTCTCTCCTTCATATCCATATGAACAGTAGAAAAAAGTTTTTTTTATAACAACTAGGCAATTTTTGTGCAAATGTTGAATATTTTAGTATTTTCTATTTCCATTGAGTAAAAACTATAATTCGTATGACGTACGAAAATAACTTGACAAAATAATGGTATGATTTTATTACATCTTTACTGCGTAGACATAAACGCTTAACATTAAATATTTCACAATATACTCGTACTTTTGTAAACGATATAACACTCCCTTATAAAATTGCTTGGGGCTAATCCCTAGCCTTTTCTGGGCATTTCTTTCGACGCAATTTTTATGAACATTTTATCATTCATTAAAAACTCCCTAATAAAGATTAACTTTTATATGCGATTAATATTAACATTTACTAAGGGATCTTGGTGTTCGAATTTGCAACAGAGTGTTAAATATTCATTCGTCTTTGGCTAGTCTTTCAAAATGTCGCATAATAGTCTTTCATAAAAAAGAAGTTTATATTAAAAGTTATATGTATGAAGGGTGAGAAGAAACTGAAATAAAAACTAATCACACCCATAAGAAATAAAATTATGTATGTAGTTTTATTTGAGAATTTGCTATTGAGTTCTGATTATGTGGAATTATGTGTTTTAATAAAATGGAGTTATGGATGTTTTATTGCGGGCATAAATAAAATTTTTGTTATCAAGAAAGGGTCGATTCACTTCCATTCTCTACTTCCACCCGATACAATCACGCAACGCGGAAAAACTTACAATTCGAGTACAACTTCTGTTTAGTACTGTTAATATGATCCATATTAAGTTTCTATGCTCGTATGTCTTTAAATTATGTAACTATCAAAATTATTTTTCTGATGAGTGATCAAAAACAAGAAGCAGGTTGTTATTATTTTAAATGTAATTGTACGACAGAACGATATCGAGAAACATCGTGGGTCAAACAGTAAAGTTCAAATATGTCAAGAAAAAACAAAATTTGATTTCCGTTCGTCTAAACTACTTATCCCATTTGGGTTTAAATACATTTTTAATGAAATAAAAAAATTGTTTCGACTGATGTAAATATTTATTTGTACGTTTAAATGTTTGTTTGTTAGGGGAAAAATATAATCTCCCTTATTCTATTTATCAACGTCAACGTCACGTCAAGACAATATCAAAAGTAGGATACTTACATACCCTTTCTGTACAACAATTAACTACTTCTGACAGCCTCTTACTACTCTCTATGTTGTTAAATATAGCAAAAAGTTGTGATAAATTTAAAATTTTTGAAGAAAATGAGTATAGAAGTGTTCTAACTTTCATATTGTCTTGACGTGACGATGACATTGACAAATAGAATAAGGGGGAATATTTCTCAAGATATATTTTCTATGACTCCGCAAATTTCTTGTGGTAATGTTCGTGTTCCTATCGAATATTTTACTTAAGGGTTGCTATTGCCTGGGGGCTGTTGACATAAACCCGCCATTTCAAGTAGACGCAAAGAAAGAAGTCTGGGATGGTTAAATCACACAATGGTGTTGTTCATACCAAATCGCCAAAACGGGAGATTACATGATCATGCTGTAAGTACGTTTGCACCGTCGTCGTCACATGTTCACCAAGCCCCGCCCATTCGCATCCAGCGGTAAGAAGTCCTTTATTATGTCCCTGTAGGACGCCATCGGCAATACGCTTAGTGTACAGAAAAAAGTACGGCCCAATCATTTCTTCTGAGTGAATGCCTCACCAAACAGTGACTTTGAGTGGTTGTAACGGTTTTACGTGCTTCATATACGTATTTTGTTTATTGACGCAACTACTTTTCGACTCAAAGTAGTCGTCTTCGTTATTGAGATTGATGATGGTTCTACAGAAATTTACATAGGCCTGGCGGTCACTTTGTACTTGAATATGTGTAATCTATCACTAAAAATTGCTATAGGGTCTGTCTGGGGATGCCCAAGTGCATGGCATCATCATCTGGTTGATGTTTCTGTATTCTTAGCGACATCGGCAGGGACAGTAGCTCAGAAAATATGTATGTTTTGCGTATCATAACAAACTTTTTAAATCATAGTAGATGTGCGCATGGTAAAATATTTATTTATGTAAGCGTATTGACGTATACGATTTTTTAAATTGGTGTAAAAATCGAATAACTCTTAATACGAAAATCCACTGAATGTGCTGAAGAGTATAGGTCATAAACTAATGAATTGCTTTTGAATTTTTCTACTTACGTGATATACTAAAACAGTTTCGAGTTCAAAACAATTTCGAGATTTTCATCAATTTATTACATGCATAGATACGATACGTAAAATTCTTATTGAGTAAAAATATTTCGTTGGTTTGCAAGGAACCTGGACACTTTTCTACGATCGGTGGTGTTAAATAATTTTGTGAGTAAGCGTCTGCTTAAATTTGATGCAATTTAAAAAATATTTTATAAAATTTTATTAAAAACTAAAATTATACATTTTAAATTAATTTAACGTTTTCTTTATTTTCGGTAATGTAACAGCTGGAATTTAAATAATTTAAAAAAGTTACAATCATGCTTCTTGCCAACTGTTGTAAATAATTCAAATAGATATGTACTGATATTGCACTGCACTAGGAAGGTATAAGTACACATATTGAGTGATTTGACAAGAGAATAAATAAAAGTAATAACAGTAGTAAAGGCGTATCGTTAGCATTTACTGCTATAGAAAACGCAACGAATTATTTGCTTCTTTGAAATTTGCAACACGATAATTTGTCAACTGACAAGCATCATCACTATGATATATGACTATTTCTGTTCGCAGTTATGTGACCAGATCCTTTGAATTAAAATATACACACAATTTTTGTAAAATATGCTTCAACAATAATAAGTTATTCTTTACAGTTTAATTTACATACAATATAAAATTGAATATTTTCATTTAATTAAAAAAATATTGAAAACAACTTTGCTTACAATTAATTTATACTTTAGTTTAACTAATGCTGTACACAATTTTTTAACACATTAACTATAATTTTCTTCTTTCTAACTCTCATAATTTACATAAATTTAAAAATTATTTTTTTTTTAGCTATCCAAAGCCAAAATCAGTTTACGTCTCAACTTAAAATCTTAAAAATTCTATTTTATTCTAATGCATTTAGTTAACGGGCAGCACGGGTCCAAAAATTAATTTTTTTGATTTTATGGCTCCAAGTCTAACGCGTCGGACCTTCTTTGACATAAAAATATATCATTTGCTTAGCAAAATTACAAAAAACATTAAAAAATATGTTGTTTTTTAGAGGTTGGTTTAGTTCTTCTTAGGGGAACTCTTTTCCCTGTGGCCCGATTCAGCCCATTTACGAACTTGACCTGTGCTATCCTTCAAAATATATTTATACCAAGTTTCAAGGCTCTGTTTCTTTTCGTTTGGCCTGAATCGTGATTTCCACAGACGAATCGTCGATTTGGCTGCGTTACACACGGAATGACAAAGTGAATATGTATACCCTCCAATTCTTTTTTGGAGAGTATAAAAAGAGTTTTAATATAAAGATAGTTTGGGAGTTAATAATTTGCTACAATTCATTTTGCCGTCAATGTGTCTGTGAGTAGTTGATCCCGCTTGTAATTAAATGTAAATATGTACATATATGTATATGTATATCTTATATTCAAGAGATAACAAGTATTTGTGTTTAAATTTTTAAAATTTAAATACATTCGATGAACAATGAGGTACTTAATGCACTTTTTTGCAACAGCTAATAATATTTTTTAATTGAACTTAATAAGTTATGAAATGTTTATGTGAGTACATACAACCATACGCATTGCTACTTTAGTATTCCAGAATTAATTTAATATTGTCACTAATTCAAAATTTAATATTAAACCATCCATAAACAATGATAAAAATATACAATAGTTTTTCTTCTCTTTGTTATTTGCGGAATTACCAAGCACTAGCCTTGAGATATATTATTATTACTAAATATGCAGTATAAAATTATCTTGCGTCTCCGTGAGCAAATAATGTGTTTGATTTGTACATGAAAATGTGCAAAATTGTTTAGAATAAATAAGAAATTCCTGGAATGAACCAAAAATTGGTAGTTTTAGTTTCAGCTTCAGCTTTATTATATTTAATAAAATGCTTATTTATCTGTTAGCAGTCTCCTTTTGAATATTCTACAAGAAAGAAACATTCCAGTTTCTTTTATAACTTGTATTTCATACACTCGACACATTGTCTTCCACGCCAGACAAACGACGTTGTATCCCCATAGAATGTGCAGTTGTTTGTAACACTGCAGATTTAAGCTTTTCTCCATGACTGGGGGAAGACGATGAAATATTTTTATTAGTTGCCACTCCACTGCGTTGATTGTTATAATTTAATGATAACGATGCATCAACACCGGCGCTAATATCAATTTCATTGCTGTTTACACACTGTCTATCGCTGCTGTCGTCGCTTCGCCCCACACTCCTGCAGCTGCTGCCAGAATTACGAGTAGCATTTTGTATTATATCTGTTGAATGGTTATGAAATTGCTGACTTTGCCCACCTGCCTGCATTAACTTGCGGTTGTTATGCTTATGGAAACTGCTGCCACTGTTACCAGGGCAGTTAGTGGTTACATTTGCTCTTTGATTGGGATGAGGACTTTTCATCGATGATGATTTTCTTGACAGCGATGGCGTTGTAACTTCAGTGTTTATTGCTGATGATGATGATAATGTCGGTTGTCCTGTTGTTTGCAAAAGCCCGATGTGCTCTCTGTGTCCTGTGACCGTACCTAAACTGCGATAGTAACTGGGCTGTCGAAGGGATCGAACATGACGGCCATTTCCATCGACTTGTGTTACCGCTGTCAGCATGGAGGGTGTTCTTTGTGAATCACCTCTGAAAAATATTGTGCAGTAGCTTTAATATCTACCGAGCCATAAATGACGAAACTAAAGTGCTAATGTATCTCAACGTAGAAGAAGCTTAACTGAAATATGTACATAAATAAATTTGTGTGTGTGTGTGTGTTTGTGGCTGCAATAAGACAAATCAAATGAATAATTATAGAACATGAAATATGCACAATATTTATCCATTCGTTCTTTCCAATAAAATTTAAATTTGATATGAATATGAAAAGCAGGTTACCGTGCAATCTCGGGGTCATCATTTTGATTTCAACTTTATTACTTATATCGATTGCTGAAATTAATTGAGCATATGTCGCATCTCAAATGCTTTTGTCACTGAAAACAACAAGTGAATATTTAATATCCCCTCACAAATAAAAACTATTGAGTTTTGGAGGTTGTGGGAACGGCTTTGCCAAACTATACATTGACGGATTGCCACCTGACAATTCATTGTCAGATATGTGACAACCGTTTGAATACACTTGTCGCCCAGAAGAGGTCATCATGCCAGAAATCAATATATAATTTTCTTTTTAATGTTTTACTAGGAAAACGCTATCGGCGAGATGGATAGCGTGATCAAGACAATGTACGTGTACACACGTGTCTAGCCAGTATGACAAAAATCTATAAATTGGGTTACGAACTGCTAGCCCATCCAGCTAACAGTGGAACGGATGTGTATATAAGAATCTAAAAGAAGTAGGTTCGCCTACGACTCTGAGTAAGAAACAACAGGTGTAAGGACACCTAAGTTTGGGTAAAACAGAAACTGAAGTCAATAGAAAGTTTATGAACCTACACTGGTTTGGCGTTCGAGGCTTCACCAGTAGTCTAACTGGTACTGGCCCAGCAGTTTACTGCGACTGGATATGGGTGAGGTCTCGTTCGGGAGTTCACGTGGTGGTTTGTGGTTGATACCAATTGGTGGAAAATTTGTCAGATAAGGAGTGGTGACCGATCTTTACGATTGGGCTTCGGTCCCACTGATAGTAGCAGAATCTATGTGTTGTTGTGAATCAACAAATGGGCTTCTATGGGGGTACTTTCGTGTCTCATACAGCTAAGATCTAGAAAGGATCGAACGCTTTAGCAAGGTGTTGGGGCATGAAACATCACCCTTAGCACTAAGAGATTAGCGTCGAATGACTTTTTTGAGGACCTTGAGTAAACCTATTATATGGAAGGAATAACAAGGTTGGAAAAACGCTGGACCACATGTCTTGATCTGAAAGGAGATGTTGTTGGGAAACAAAACGTTTATTTCCCGAAAAAAAAATTATTCCAATACTCACGGAGTTATCAAACAGCCCTCGAATGTTAATGATTATCTGTTTGTTAGAAACGTTTTTAACAAAGTTTATTACCTTCTTCTACGTTTTTCAATACATAAAATTTTTTTCGGACAAACGAAGAAAAGTTTTATATGAAATAAAAAAAAATTTACTGTCAACCTGTTTAAACTGTATGTTCCATTATAGTTGCTGCTTTTTTTGCTAGTGTTTCTCTTCATGGGACAGAGATGAAAAGCACCATAAATCAGGGGATTAACCAAGCTGTTGGACATGCCAAAAAAGAATATGGCCGATTGCAGATCTTCACCAAACTGAAATAAAATAGATAGAAAACAAATAATTATAAAAGTATCACAGAATGCAACCGTAATCCTATAAAATACGAAAGCACGGCAGCAATCAGCGATTTAAATGATGAACGTTCGTTATAGTTTGTATGTATCTCGACAAAGGGTTTTTTACGAGATTAAAAAATAAAATGGCATCATGAAAACAAGGCATAAAAGAAACAAACCAAAAAAAAAAAAAAAAACTAGAGTAGATAAAATTTAATCGTATTCAATCCTTGCGGCAAACAACACGATTGGTCCAAAACAAAGTTAAATTCCAGCAACAAACACACAATCCATAATTAAAACAATTGACATTTAATATCTCAATCACGACTTGCTGTTTGCTTTTCTCCACAATCTATCTCTTCGCTTTCTCATTAGACTTTATTTTTCTAAGCAAATATTTTTATTTCCATAAATACCGCATTTCCTAAGGAAATTTCAAAAAAGTTGCAAATCTATTGATTTTCGAATACAATAAATTATACCGTGAACTCAAGGAATAAATTTAGTGCGAGAATTGTGCATTAAAACCGATAAAAGCAACTGTCAAGTCTATTTTCGGCCAAATGAAATATATTACAATACTTAATCTGATGTAAAAATCAGTTTCCTTGCTAATTTACCTGTAAACTTGTTATTTTACCACTAAAAGCGTTAATAATGACGCTGCAATTAAATGAAATTTATTTTATCTTCTTAAATGCGGAATAAATCCTGCTCTGCTACTGTTTTCCTTCTGCATGTTATTATTTTAATGGCTTAACTTTATACAGCAACACAAAAACTGTTTATTTTATGGCTTAAATGTTATAATAAGATTTTATTAATTCTGTAGCCTAAAATTTTACGAGATTAAAACAACCCGACACAAATACAAAATCTCTATATTGAACCCTTGGTAAATAAGAAATGAAAACACACTAAAAAGGAATAAATAAAATTAAAAAAAAAAAAAAAAAACAAGAGAAAAGGATGCAATAATATTTTTTCACAAACAGCGATTTCTGTTTTGTTTTGCTGAGTTTGTCTTAAAAGTCACAACAAACAGTAAAGGAATTCCGTTCAAGTGGATAAAATATTTGCCGGATTTCAGGATAGCAAATAAAAAAGGGAAAAATAAGAAGTTACTTACTCTTTTGTCTGGATTCCAAAACATAAAAATTAACATCATGACATTGTAAGGTGTCCAACAGACGAGAAAGGCAAAAATTATTACAACGGAAATGCGCAGAGATTTCATTTTGGCTTTGTGTATAAGTCTCTGACGGTTTGTCTGACTGGACGGTTTGTTGGTGTAGCCAGCCAATTTTACACCTTGAAACATTTTTTCACTGTCTGTTAAGTAAATAAATAAAAAGCATTAAATAATGGAAATAAGGAGCAAGAACAAATTGTAAATGAAGTTAGAAACCGAAAGATTTATTGATACAGATTGTCGTAACTACGACATAAAATATTCTACTCAAATAACAAATACAGACAAATAATATTGGGGTTAAAAGCTAAACTTGTGTTGTGGTATGGTCTTGTATACTTAAAGTGTTGCTGCAATATGAACTATTCTGTAAAGTTGAGTATAGCACGGACTGAGTTTTGTTATGTATTGCATTGCACTGTGAATCAAATGACCTAGATTTTGCCTGAAGCCAATAAAATACCTCCAAAGATCTTGTCCTCCGGAGTTTCGTCTTGCGTATTTCGCAGTCTACTCGGTTTGGTCTCGGGAGTTGCAAACGATAAATTTGATCTCAGACCCCAGAGTTCTGACTACGCTATTGGCCAAACAGACACCCTCATCTGGTTCCAACATGGGCTTGAAGAGCGCTGCCTAACTGCAGTGCATCAAGTAGAAACGACATACTTTACATTTCGTCGCCAAGCACTCCCCTGTGTTCTGTCCGCGTCTATGCCTGAAGTTGGGCACTTATTTTGATCCTAAGTTATTCTACTTTGCTAGATGACCAGCATTATTCATATAACCCACCACTTAGAGGTGACCCACTGTGCGTTCCCCATCTCTAAACTTAAAATCGAACTATGCGTTTAGAAAATTTCCAAAAAATGTTCAAAAGAAATGGAAAAGAAACCAAAAACTGATTAGGAAGTCTGAATAGGAAAATTTTATTTTTATTGCGCAAAGTCGAAACAGTTCTCGAAATTTATTAAAAATACACAAAACTGTAAATAACAGCAAAAATTAAAAATTAAGAAAGCACAATAAATTATAAAGTTTACCAAAAATGCCTTAAAAAAAGCAAGTGCTTTAAATCACTACATTTCCATATATTTGCTATAAATGGTTTTTGTAATTAACTAATTCATTTACTTCCTTTATTGAAAATTAATTTTATTTTTGCGGTGTTGGATTCACCTGTAGATACCAACAGCGCCATTAGAAAGTAATTGAAGTTCGTACTCCTGTTATGTTTTGTTATGAATGGGTGTGGAAAAGTTATTGTAAAGCATTCCGCAACAATTGATTTTAATGAAAAAGCTTTAAGAAATTTAATGTAATTTATGAGAGATATGTTGTGAATTTATATGTAACGAAATTCCATTATTTGTTGCGGAGTAAGTATTTTCTAAATATAAGTCCAATTAGCATTTTGTTGTGCGTTTTGCACGGGTTTACCTTTAATTTGTGAAAGCAAAAATTTATAAAGAATTCTTTTAATATGTTTATTGTTGGTATTTTAAACTGCTCATCTTAGTTAAGAGTCAAAAGTTTATAGCAAAATTTCACCTATCGTAGTAATTTCATAAAATTATATGAGCAGATGACACACAAAACGGTGGCATACTGACTTCGTACATTTATGTCACAAATTTTAACTAAAAGTCGTAAGACTTTCTGCTATTGTTGAAAAGGGACTAAACAAATTTTCAGTATCCGAGGCTGACGATAAAATTCGTAAGAATGAACAGAAGCCATGTAGTTTGAAATATGATTCAGTTTTTCCTTCCCTAATCGTCGCCTTAGAGCGCAAACCTGCTAACTCACCGTACCATAAGAAATTATACCAACAAATTAGTTTTTTCAAATTGTAGTGATTCAAATTTTTTTTTGTTTTTTTTTTATTCAAATTTAAGTAAATATATTAGCCAGTCAATGCGACGTTTCGTCCTATTTCGGATGGCTTTAAAATATCATATATTAAAAAAGTGGCAGGTTTACACTCTAAGACGACGATATGTTTCTCTTACTTACTGGAAATTGTACGGAATGTTGACATATACGTTCCAAATAATATACACAAAGGCAGCAGGAATGTGAAAACTAATGTAAACGTGGCATAAAGCTGCTCCTGCCATTCAGCTGTGTAAAATCCGTGAGTAACACACTGATAAAATTCTTCAATAAAAGGACCACGTGCAACTCGAAATATAAAAAACTGAAAAAAATGTATAAAAAATATTTATTTCTTGTAAATAAATTTAAAAATAAATGCTAAATTTTAATAATTATTATTAATGTTATATAATAGGAAACATGCAAGAGTCCTGTGGGCATCCTGCTAAAATTTCTGTGTGCTCATTTCGAATGTGCAAAATATAAATGAATTTATGGAAAGTTTGCGAATACCAAAATTATGTCAGTTCATAAAACTTATAAGTTGTCAACCACTGCCAATAGGGTTCAGTGGCCAGTGCATATGCCCTCGTCACTGAAACAATTAACACAACCGCGCACTAATCCATATCAGAAAAGTTCGACACCATATTCATGACTGAGCGTGGAGTCGAACTCGGCGTTCTCGGCTTCTTAGTCTGGTGTTAACTACTTCAGCCAACAGCACCCATTTTTTGTAAAACAATTTCAACTATAATATCGCCTACATATTTTGATGAAACACGTGTTCTTTAAAAAATATTCTTACGCAAATAAACACAATAAAATATTTTTCTAAATTCTTAGCTTAAAAGTGATAAAATATAGTTTTGTATATGACTGAAAACTAACAAAAAATCTCATTACATATGTATATCGTTTTTGTTATGTTTTCGCAAACACACGACATACACATACACATAAACATAAAGAAGCAATTGTCTGAACAATTTTAAATAAAGAAGATATAATATTTCTGTAAATTTCAAGTGCTCCAATTTTATGCACCGGATGTAAAAATTTTAAATTATGAAGAGCACAAAACTGGTTTCACCTCTAACTGTGTCGTTAAGTGTATGTACACGTCCTCTTGCTCCTCATGTAGAGAGTCCCCAACCCACATAATTGCAACTTTACCGGAGGAAGTAAAACCATAAATAAAACTGAAATCTTGATAGATGGAAAATGTAATTATCAGTACAATTTTTTATTTGAATCACTAAGAATTTATATTTCGGAAGTAATGGGAGCTGGGCTATTGCTACATGATACTAAAGTTATGTATGTATGTGTTTAGTTTTATGGAACTTCCATATTAAGAGAATTGCATTAGAAATATTTTCAATGTGTGCTTAATTCACACTGTGCTTTGGAATATGAAATTAATTCGAAAAATTATTGAGATCGTGTTGTTAATGAGGCAGTTTGCTTTACACCACGTATAATATCCAAAATTAGAAAGAAAATAAAGGAAAGTGCGAAATATGTAAAATATTTTATAAGCTTTTTTTCTTTTGTGGTTTACAAATCGTGTATCATTTTCTAACGCCCCAGTGTTAGAAAATGAACGGTGTAGGCTTTAACAAAAATATCGTTTCCTAATCGATTTGCCAGTCCATCATTAATGGTGAGATGAGTTAAATTTTTGTTAGAATCCTTTTCCAATGGACATAAAAAAGTTATTTTTGTAACGGCCAAAGAAAATTGCCACTCATCATATTTATATGTACTTGCACAGTCATTTATGAATTTTTGCACATGGATAGAAAGTAGTAAAAATGAAAGAACTCTCAAGAATTTACAACCCCTTTCATGCCAATCTATCGTCTATGTCCTTAATTCTTGTGTGCTCAATTTCTTTGAAATAAAATCGATTCTTTTAAATGTAAGAAGAAAAAATGCTAAACACCCAAAATTAGAAACGCATTTACATACCCACATACATACATACGTTTGCAAGCAAATGACCGAAACATTATTTAATATGCATGCGTATCACATATTCCGATCAGCGTTGTTTTGATTCCTTATTTGCAATTCCTAGAGGTTGTAAAATCCTTTTTTCTTTTTTTTTGTATCGCAGAACAAAAACCATGACTAGTGAATGAAATGGAGAACAAAAACAAAACGTGAAAACAGTCTTTAACACAAAAGATTTAAAAATAGAAAAAAAAGTTATATGTAGAATTGTGGGCATCCCAATTGTTGCTGTTGTTTATGCTCAGAGATGATAAAATGTTGTTGAAAAATTACGCCGAAATGCCTTGAGAAATGCTTCAAATCCTCTTTCATACACAAATGAAGTGTAGGTATTTTGGTTTCCTTATCGTTTGCGTTCCTACTAGTTAAATTTGTTCTACTTCATAAATTTTTGTTCGCATAAATGAGAAGTTTGCAAAAAAAAACCAAATAATAATAATATAGGACTACTGCGATTTTAAAAACATCAGCTTGTTTTGTATTTCTGCAGAAATTCAAATGCTTTTGTGTAAAAGTGAGTAAGTGTTTAAAAATCAATGTTTCAAATTAAACATGCTTTTTAAGCTTTCGTTCTGATTCACTTTTATTGATTTTTTTTTTCATAAATCATTTAAAATAGCAACTCCACTTTGAAAATTTCAAATAATTTCCTTCCTACGAAATGTATCCTTATTAATTTTCTAACGGCTTGACTTTCGGAAGTTATTCCACTTTGAACTAGAATGGAGTTCTGTGACACAAAACAGCAAGGGACGAAAATTTGCATGCAACATGAACATGAAATGAAAAAAGTGGTGAGAGAAAATATATTAATACTTATTGTAATTTAATTTTAAATATGAATTCATTGGAGTATTCATAATTAATGTGATTTTAATATTGTTGGTAGGTTTTTGTTATTAAATTTACATCAAAACAACAGCGGTAATAATACTCGTAAATTTATAAATTTTGTATACTGGCATTGATTAATTTAATAGAACCTAACGATGAACCTATACATACGTTGGAAATAAACATATTGAGAAAAAACTAAAAATGATTTCTATATAAATATGGAATCTGTAACGTAGTTTATTTTTCCAGCTGAGATATGACTCTGTCGCTCCAGGTTCGTATCAAAGGTCTACTTTCTTTGAAATAAAACACGAATCTTTTTTACGTGGTATAAATATTCTGAACTAAAGTGTTTATTTAAACGAAACTTAACTGCGTAGAGTATCTTAAAGGTTGTATGTTAGGTTGAAGTTATCGGGTGCTGCGATGGTTCCACTGCGACACGGATCTGGTGCTTCGGCGGATAAAACTGATCTTCGGTTCGGGCTCCTAAAAGCAGGTAATATTAAAATTATTCGGTTTAGTATTTGGCAAAACCACGAACTCAAGGGTATTCAGGGGCTTGAAATCGGCTACTGTCTAAAGTTAGTACGATCGTGAGGTGTATTCGGGAGCCCTCGCAATCCGAAAAATTAACAGACTCAAGAGTATTCGGGAGTTTGAGATCGGCTACTGTTTAACTGCGATTAGCACGACCGCAAGAGGTATTCGGAAGCTCTTGTAATCGGCAACACTAATTCACAACGAACTCAAAAGTATTCGGGAGCTTGAGATCGGCTACGGTCTAACTACGATTAGTACGACCGCAAGAGGTGTTCGGAAGCTCTCGTAATCGGCAAAACTACTAAGCTACGAACTCAAAAGTATTCGGGGCTTGAGATCGGCTACTGGTTAACTACGGTTAGTTTTATTAAATATTCAATCAAAAAAATTTTATATGTATGTAATATAAAAAACTAGTATTATTATATAAAAAGAGGTCGAAAAATTAAGTTATTAATTAAATTACTAAATAAAATATAAATATAATGTCGACAGGCTCATTTTCACTTCTGCGAAATGTCCTTTATCACGCATAAATTAAAAATGTTGTCGGCATCCCAACGTATGAGCAACATCAGACATTTGAAATTACTCATTCGTCCTACAGCATGTCTGCACTTACAAACAGTGCCATCGTGTGTGTGTGTACCCATTGCATCAATACCAGAGATGTAGATGAAAAGATTAGTTTTGTTTTATACCAATAAATACAATAATGTGCTCCTGGCTGTCCGGCCTGCCAGGGGCACAGGCTTGGAAACATGTTGCTTCCTCAGGGATGCACCAATGGCCACCCTTCTGGTCTTTGTGAAAAATTCTTAGTAGTTATGTGATAAGTTACCCGTCATCCCATTTGTAGTCAAAACCAAAAAAGCTACTTTTGCATTTATTTACGCTGCTCTCAAATTAGGTGCAGTAATGATGAAGGAAAGATTATCTTTTGTATTTGTTTATTGAACTTGATAACGTTTTCTTTTATTCTCTTGCCAATATAAGTTGATAGCAACCCTAACATGCCGACTTTATATGACTGCACATGTGGGAGTATATATTATGTATACGTATGAATTTGTACGAAGGTAGTCAACTAATGCTTAGGACATGAGATTGCAGCATTGTGTATAAATAAATTTTAGTTTATTTTATGTATTAAAAACATCAAATAAAAGTTATGTAAAGTCAACTGAAAATTTTTAGAATTTAAAAATTTGTTCTTAAATTTTTCCAAACGTGTTGTAATATTTTCAGTAACAGCTTTTGGTTTGTGATGGCTCAATATTTTTATTGAGCAAAAGAAATTAGTTTTTATAGAAAAATATCTATAGTTAGTAGGTTATATAATACTATAAAATATATGTTGACTTTCCTTTGTGCCTGAGAATATTTATCATGTCTTTCTGAATTTAAAACAAAAAATTTCGAGCAATTAGCCTACAAATCTTAAATCAATTTAATGTCAAATATAGTTTTATAAATGGCAAGATTAAAAAAGTAAAAAACTCAAGGCGTCAGTGAAAGCATTCATCGTTAATATTTGATCAATTTGATATCGTGATATTATTATTTTAGTGACAGTTCTCTACTAGACTTAAGAATGCTGTTTTGAAAAAATGTTAGTCCCTTCATTTTGTGTTGCTGTATTTATTAGGCTTGAGGCCGCTTTTCATAAAATTATAACTAATTTTATGAAATTTTTATTTGACATATTGTTGTCACAATATTATTTTAAATGAAATTTATTTGTTGGTGGTCAAGCAACAAATAAATTATTTAACTGTGGTTAAAGTCTACTGATGATTTGGTAAAGCCCAAATGAAATGCATATAGACATTGCTTGACCACCAACAAATATATTTCATTTAAAATAACTAATTTTATTTACTTAGAATATGTCGCAATAGTTGTTAACCCGTTAGGAAATAAGCAATGATAAAAACATATAAATTTTTTATTGCTTATTTCCTGGTGATAAGATTATTAACAAACGCACAGTGGGTTAAACGAAAATAGTGGTAATAAGTGTGTAACTTCTAAACTACCGAATGGATTTGTATACAAATTTAAATGATTGCAGAGGAGGTGTCAGGCAGACGGTATAAAAAATTTCTATCTTGAAATTTAGTTGTTTGGCTACTTTTGCCGTAGCCAGAATGAAGCAAGAATAATGCTGACTATCTAACTAATAAAATCATGTTAACCTATTTCTAAGGCGCCTGTGCAAACTTTTTCACAGGCATACAGATTAAAAAATTATATCGAAAGTTATTTGCCAACAATTTCAATTTTCATACAAATCCATTTAGAAGCTTTGAAGTTCCATAACCACTGAAATGCTAACGAAATATTGAAATAAATAAAATGATTTATAATTTTATGAAAAAAAAACTTCGAGATTAATAAATACTCGTATACCAAAATAAACAAAAATGGACAATAAAAATATAATAAAAAGTTTTTACTTTGTTGAAAATACGAGTAGCTAAAGCGAACTATATGAAAGCAGTGAAACAAAAGCAATTTTCGAGGAAAATCTCGATTTATTATGAAATATGATGTTCGTTCGTGTAAATAAAACCCTAGTTTTGGTAGTTGTGACAGACGTGTTGGCGACGCTTTCTGTGTGGTTAATGCTGCCAAAGACCTGTCATTATTTTACCCTAAAATTACTCATGTTGTATCCACTGACAACGGCAACATATTGCAAGTAAAGTTAGTACAGCTTCTGCAAAAGCTGTTATTTCCTAAATATAATACGACCATCTGTAGAGCAAAGGAGAGTAATATTAGAATGAACATCTTGGTCAATATTCTTTTATTTATTGCAAAACAGTGGAAAGTGGAAGCTCGTATTTTAATCTCCAAATTCCGACATAGAAGTTCAAATTTTGTTTCTTGGTCACTTATTTTGTTCTTATATGTGTTTGTTTATTAACTTAAATTTTTAGTGCGAGCAAATATAATTAAACTGTTGAATAAAATATGTTTTGTTTCTAAATAAAATTTTTAAGAATCTCAGAACGGCATTTTCAAAGCAATTTTTCGGTTTCCATACAATTTGTAATTTTAATTTCTTCGGCATGATGTAATTTTTGAAAGTAAATCTCTATTGATGATTTTTGTTGTGAAAAAAACATGTTAAATTGTATACAAGGCACATGTAACTCGTTTTAAATGTATCCTAAAATTGCTTAAAGTTTTCATATTTTATAACTTAAATCCAACGAAATAAGCTTCTTTTATTCCCAACTCTTACATTTTACCATTAACGTAATTCATTGCCAATTTTTAAATATATTTCAGCGGTTTCCTCGTGCTTTTGTGGTCTTGATACAAATATTAACCTCAATAATTACATTCCAAAAATTTAATTGATAATGACATACACACAAAATGGAATATATGCATTTGTTGTTTAAAGCAAAATGTTGTAACGAAAAAAAAAAAAATTGTTGCAAAAAGACCAGTACAAAAAATTTTAATAAATTTGAGGGGCAAGATAAATTGAGGTTGTCCTTTTGCAGAAAAAAAGCTATTATAAATTGAAACGCCAACTGTTGGGGCTATACAATGACAAATTTATATAAAAGGAGGTGCGTAGTTTTGTTTGAACGATTCGGTGCTTCCTTATCTGCATGAGAGCTATCGATATCTGTAACTCTGAGTTGGCATCTGTCCAAACTAAGTAAGGTTCATCTAAACATCATGAATCGTTTCACGCCAGAACAACGTTTTGAAATTATATTTTGAAAAAAATAAAAAGCAGTGGTGCCGCTCTTGGCTGCCTCGTTCGTCCGATTTTTTTATGGGACTATATTACGTTATCGATTTATGCCGACAATGCAGCAACTGTTGAAGCATTGGATGCCAATATATAACGCACCATTGACACCTTAGGGGTACATTTAGTAGTCATAAATTGGCGCGACCGAAGGCGCCATGTACAACGGAGCCGCCGCAGACCTATGTCGGAAATCATATTTAAAAATAAATGACAAGCCAGATTGAAATGAAACAAATTATGCCAGCAATATTTCTGGCTTGTATTACTGCACTAAAACTGTGCAGTGAATACGTACTGAGTGTCATTTCTCAACTTGTGCATATTAATTTCAAAAGCTTAAGGCAACTAGAATGTAGAAAATTATTATTGAATTGAATTCTACAAATATATTCTTTAACTTTGTCTGTTACATTTAATTTTAGCATAAATTATTTTTGCGAGTCTTTGACTCAGCAAATTAATAGAACTGCTAAGAAAAACTAAAAAAAAAAAATTGTGCACAAAAAGACTGGCACGTATGTAACTTCAATGCACAGCAAGTGGGATGGCGAAAACGCGTAGAATGCGTATGTACTTTCAGGCAAATAGTTGCATAACTATTTGGATATTCGTAATTAAGCAAAAGAGAAAATATATTTCACGTACCTGTGGCAGACTCAGCAACAGCGAAAGGATGTAAGTACCGCCTAACAGGCGATAACATCTTTTGGCCATGTTTAACGATTTCATGGGGTATTTGACGGCAATCCATCGGTCAACACCAATCAGCACCAAAACGTACGTCGACAAATACAAACTGAACATTTGAAATAATTTCACCAGCTTGCAGGTCATGTCGTTAGCCAGCCACTTGACTGTGTAACACCAGGCTGCTTCGCCAATTATGCAAAATCCGGTTACCAAAACATCCGCTATTGAAAGGTGAAATATTAACGAATATATGGCACTCCAGCTGTGTCGAGAATTGCGTCGTGCCAGACGCGTTTTGTAAATGTTCCACATGGTCAATACATTGCCCAGCAGAGAGAACAAGGCCATTAAGCTGAGAACATACACTTTAATCAACGCCGACTTGGACAATTGCGGTGCATGTTCTAATCGAATTTCATCATCTTCGATGGCGGGACCGGCGCTGGCTGGTATGTAGACATTGGAATTCGTGTAGGTTAGATTCTTTAGGAATGCAAAGGAGGAGTCTGTTATTTTCATTGTTGCTGGCAAATGTGAACTGGGATGTTGCTGCAACCATTGCAAGGCTGTTGTTGAAAGTAATGATGCAGCATTAATGGAGGATTTAAATGTGTTTTGCGGTGAGTATGTTGTGGCGCTCAAATGGTTCGTCACAATTGATGTATCTGTGTTGTTCATAATGCTGAAGAAGCTTGCAGTTTCGTTGGATAATTGTTTTGTTACATCAGTCATGCGAGGAGTTTGAACTCGTCCTGAGATATATTTTGCATCATACATACATTCAATCGACAGGATTGCATACAAATTCTATTCTGTGAGAAGGAAAAACACAAGAAATAAAAATAAAATATTTTGCTGAACACACACGAGTATTTGCACCAATACAGCTAATATTTGTGTAAATAATTTCCACATGCATACAAAAAACATTTCTGCTTGTTCATTCGGTCATTAAAACAAATTGTATATTTCGCTATAAATGGGGCATTAGCATTCGAAAGTAAGCTTTCTCAACAGCCAGGCAAATGCAGGTTTTTATTTCTCTCCGATTATATCTCCTTAGTGTAACACGTTGCGAAATCATTGTTGGAAATAATATAGTTGTGTTATTTTTTTGTTGTTGAAATAATTGTATTTGTTTCATGTATAATTAATAGCCATTGCTTCTTTGACCTGCGTTGTTTAGTATTTAACAAAAACAAGTAATCCGCACATTAAATAGCTTTAAGCTTTTTTCTTTTTTTTTTTTTTTTTGTTTTCTTTCTTGAAATGAAACAACTAGATAGAACAATTAACTATAAGAACGACCTAATGGCACACTTGGGATTGTTTGCGAATCTATTAGTCGCTACAGACAAACTTCTTCGAGGGATGGGAAATTATATTTGAAATTTTCCAAAGCTCTCTACACAGTTTTTGTTCAATTTCATCTCGCTTTATTCTCACTTATGTCGCAAACGGTTTAGGCGGTAATATGATACATATTAAAGCGAGTATGAGGAAGAATGAGGTATGTAAATGATGGCTTTCCAGGCAGTGTCGTCTCAGATACACAATTGAAAAGGTTGAGATGTCATGGGATACACGGTGTTTCAGTGAACAGCAAGATTGGTTCCATTTCTGCAAGTTTGTTTCAAAGAACGATTTATTTGTCTGCGCAACAGCCAGAGTCTGGCGGGAATCGAACCAACTACCTCAAGTCTGAGAGGCTGATATTGCTTGGTATCAGCTACAACGGCACTATAATAGCACAATTGTCCTTGTGTTTTTAGTAGGACCAACACTCAGGGGACGACCCCTACATATACAGTCAATTTCATCGGAAGGGAGGGAGACGTATTAAAGAAGGATGAAAATACATACACACATATATATATATATATATATATATATATATATATATATATATATATATATATATTAAACCTTTACTTCACCGGCGAATTTTTGCTACATGTCCGAAAAAGGAGGGTGTTGTTACTCCTGTCTTTAGTACACGATAGCATCAATGGCTTTGTCAAATACGAAGACATTTTACGCATTATTATGCCTGAAAGAATTTAATTTTAAGCCAAAAAGTCCTAGATTCCTTACACTACGGCCTACGTAATTTTTGATTTATCTAATCCAAGGCTCTATTTTTCGAATCGTTTGTTGTTTGTTTCTAGTCTAAGCTTAAACGCTCCTAACGTATTAGTACGGAGGTCCTGCGTTAGATTCCCACCTCTGACCCGAGTGCTTGCTTTGTTTTCAGGTAACACAACGGACCTACTAACATCCAAGTGAGCTGTATTTTTTAATAAAATCTTGCAGCCTCTGCAACCTAATCGACTGTGATTGACTCTATCATGTACTAAAGAGTCCATTACATCACCCTCTTTGGTCGCTAGTGTAGTGAAAACCCTGCGGCGAGACAAAATTTAAAATAGCTACAATAAATCTATCTATCTTTATATCTTTCTTCATCGGTCCTCTCAACACCATCTCATCCTTCATGGTTCCGGCACAATGCATTGCGTGAGTGGGTGTCATAATCCCGAGTGAACTCTATTTATTTTCTAATCTAATTTTGCTTACCTACTTATTCTACATATTTTCATAATGCTTGCCTCCAACCCTTGGCCACTCCATACCTTCAATGCACCTAAGAGAGTGAGGAGAGGAAATGAAATTTTCGTAATTATTTGAAATTTTATTATTTCCCTTTAAATCTTAAGATGAAACAATTTAATTAAGAACAAGTAATTTCTCGCTGTGGTTAATTATTATTACAAATGGATCATTATCATCACGAAAGGATCATCCATTTCTTTCTGTTTCTTTTTCTGCCAAGAACCTGTCAGCGAAACCCAACTATAATATGATTATATCTTTTGTTTTGTTTTGTTTTCCTCTTTTTTGTTTATAATGAAATGACATTTTATTCTCAAATCCGCGTTTATATATTATTTTGAATAATTAGATGTTGAAAATAACTGCGTATTATTTTATAAATAAAAATTACAAAAAACAAGTTCTCCTCTTGTGTTATATATCATTATCATTACATAATTACTCTTGCCTCATTCCGTAGCTGTGGCTTGTATCTTAATTATAGTTTAAAAAATTATTCCCCTTGTTTTTGCCTTGTTTTGTTTTTTTTTTTTTTTTTGTTTTCATTGTAAATTAATCAAGCTTTGTGACCTTATCAGTTTATTGTAATATTAATCAAGCTTGTGGTCGTTTTTGATAAAATTATATATCGTATAATTTTTATTCAATATTTCGTTAACATCTTCAGGAAAAAAAACGAAAATTTAAGAATTTCTATTTCCTGAAGATGTTAACAAGCTGTTAACGAAATATTGAATAAAAATTATAGGAAATATAATTTTATCAAAAACGACCACAAGCTTGATTAATATTACAATAAACTGATAAGGTCAGTAAAAATAGATAAAATTTGTTTGTTTTCTCTTTGTTTTGTTGTTGGATTAACTTAAGTGCAATTAAGTGATTAAATGTGAAGTAGACAAAAAATATGTTTGTGTGACCTGAAGTGTGCTCTAGAAGCTATCATTTCTAAAGATTTACTTTTATTTCTTATATGAATGATTCTATGTGTGAAAGAATATAAAAAATGTTATTTTGTTAAACTTGTTTCAGCATAGAATATCAATTTGAACAGTAATTTTTCAGAACTCTCATATAATTACGTTAAGTAAAAAACAGGTTATATTGAAAAAGATTTTGCCTGCTTCTCAAAGATCATCAATGCACCTTGAGACTTATTTTTGAAACGTTCCCAACCTCGTATGCTTATAAAAATTTTTGCATGGACCAATACCATGAAGGTACAATTATATCAAAATGAATAACAATTTGTGGACGAAAATAATTATTTTTTAGTAAGTTTTTTCCGTCAAACTTCTTATTGTGTATTAAATTAAATTCGAAATGTGTTTTAAATTCAGAGAGAGATGATAAATATTTTAAGGCACAAGGAAATGTCAACATCCGTTTTAATTATGCAACTTACACAGCAAAGCAGAACAGCAGTTTCCGAAAGCCGCTACACTTCCGTCATCAGTACTCTTGTCTATTTTCCTTTCTCTCCACTTATTAGGTGGCTTAATAACAATAATATTTAACATTCGTTCTCCCGAAAAACTTACAGAAATTGAAGACAAGTCTTCCGACGCTATGCACAATGACGGAATTTTACAAGCACTTTTAGCCTAGTTTTGTGATATGTGCTCCTTTCAGCAGTCACGACTCGGGGAGTTTTTGTAATATTTTACCAGTCAAAGGGCAGGTACGTTCAGCACAATTGGTACAACAATTCCCGTAAGCAAGTAAATGGTTACTAATAGATTTTATCGTTTGCAAATTAATATTAGGACGGCATTATGGAATTCGTATTTGAATAACATGTAGTTGCAACTCATGTGTACATTTTAATTATTTGTAAAAATCCATTAATTATTACTGCGTAATGACAACAAGTGTATTGCTTGCAAAAAACAAAAAGACAATAGTTTTCTAAAGAAAAACTTATTTTTTTATTAACTATATTTAATACATGTATAGGGTCGCAATGACATTTTCCAAACTTTTCCCAATTGCTATAAAATAAACAATGTTTTTTTGCCATAAGTAAGTTTGGAATAAATCGCTCGGATTTAAAAGTAAAATTTTTTTCAAATCCCACTGCTGTTAAACTGCATATTATTCGATGGGCTCTATTTGGCTATCTCTTTACCTAATCCATTCAAGTCTGATTTTTTATTTAAGCTTTGGACCTGATTACATCTCCAATCTGACTTGCTTATTGCAAGAGTATTTTCATGTAACTTTTTCATAATGCACAATGAAAAATATAATATAGATAATACGCACAATATGCATATATGGAGTTGTAATTTGTAAATTCATATTTATTTGAAGCCTACAATATTATCAGAAAACTACGAAATAAATTTATTGAAACATGTTCCTAGTTTAGAAGTCACATCATTATTTCGCACTCATCCACGTCTTTTCATAGTCCGTCACACGAATATTTATGTATTTACAATCGTAGTCAATATTTACATACTCATGTTTACTTGATAAATTTGTTAAAATTGATCGATCATAAATTTTGCTTCAAGCATCATCGTTCTTGAACATAATTAATCTCTTGACAGTTAAACTTTTTTCAAAATTTATGTATACCCTTAGCGTGTACCAGTAGGGTAAAATCATTCACATATAATTTATTCAAGCGATTAAATATAAAAATAAAATCGAACACGTAAATAATTTTGATAGTCGATGCTAAAAATATTAATTTTTAAAATTCCAACAGTTTATAATTGGTCAGAGCAAGCCTTGGAAGTAGCCATGTACATAAATGTTGAAGATCAAGTCGAATGTCTTACGAGTTTCTTGATTGTTTACACAAAGTAAAAGTTCCCTCACAGATCAAATAAATTCGACTTGCCGGGTATTTGGCAGAGGGAAAGCTGGCATAAATAACACTGCCCAGCATAGATATTTTTTTATTCCGCATAATAAATAAAAGAATATAATAAAATACCAGCGCATTGGTGTTTTAAAATTTCATGTCTAAATGGATGTTCAACAATGTCCCAACCAATCTATCGTTCGATGTCATAAATAACTTTCAAAATTTCAAAAGTGCTTATTTTATGTGTTGTTGCAGTGCGAAAATGTCAAAGATCGACTTTGCTGTCCAGTGTTATTCTATAGTTATTTAGTGATTATTGTTATTGGATAACACACATTAAAATACAAAGAGCGTTTTTCATGAAAATGACTTTTTAATTGGCATTTTCATATCGATGCTTGTATGTTTCGTTAGTTATTTTAAAATTGTTGTACTCAATTTACTACGATTAATTTGATTTATAAGTATTTAATTACTTTAAATGCGGACTGGTTTTATTTGCTTGTTAAAATATATTCAGAGCTTCAAAATAAAACGAAGTAAAAATGTTGAAAATTCCACTACTTTAGTCTCATTAAGTAATTGAATACTGCACAGTGGAAAGAAGTGAGAAATTATTAAAAATTATGCAAACATTCAAGAAATGTACTTTGTAACTTTCCCACATTCTTCCTGGTGTTTGACGCTTATCCTCTCAAGTAATTTATCATATATTAATTGATTTCTCCACTGACTTCCAACAATTGTTGTCAAATCCATTAATCAAGCATTTCATAAACACACAAACATACATATAGTTTTTATACAATTTTTTTTTTCTTGGACCAGCACTCAGGGGATAACCCCTACATTAGCAATGCATTGCGCCGGAACTGAAAACGAGGGAATAGTATTAAGGGAACATATGAGGAAAGATGAGAAGATAGACAATGTTTTTGTAGCTATTTCATCCTTTTTACTTCGCCAGTTAATTTTTTGCTACAGGGCCGGCGAAGGAGGGTGTTCTTACTCTGCTTTTAGTACATGACTGTGTCAGTCGCTGCCAATTACGTTCAGTGACCAATGACAATGCCCTCATCATTGAAACAGGCTGGCAACAACTAGCACAACCATGCGCAGAAGAATTCAACACAATATTTCATGACTCAGCCCGGGGTTGACCTCAGGACCTACCGCTTCATAGCCTTGTGTTCTACTACTTCAGTCAACAAATAAATTTTATAAACATATGCATATAAAGATATTAAACACACATACATATGTATGCCATGTTTGTATGAGTTTTCATTGGTTCTTGCGCCAGATCGCACGCTTAATAAATTAATGGACGGAATATCTCAAACAAATGGTAAATATTCCAAGCCACAAGGAAAAATCAACAACAGTTTTAGTAATGCAACTTACACGGCAGAGCAGAACAGCTGTTTTCGAAAGCAGCTGCTCTTCCATCATTAGTACTCATGTGTATTTTTCTTTCTCGCCACTTATTAGGTGATGATTATATCACAGATATTTCCTTAGCGCCTGGTATAAATTATTATTATTTTAATCGGTTATAGCATACTTAAGAGTAATTATGGCAACCTATTACCATAAAATATAGAAAAGTAATACTTGACATATTTTTTTCCTAAAAATTTACAGATCTTAAATATAAATCTTGTGATGTTACGCACAGTGAAGAAATTTTTGTAAACACTTTTAGTCTACTTTTGTGATATGTGCCCTTTTCAGAAGTCACGACTCAGGAGCGTTCTCATTTTCACCAGTCATATGGCATATGCTTTAAGACAATATGATATAACTTTTCCCTAGGGAAATATCAAATACATATATTGTTATGAATAAGCAGAAAATCTTTATAAATAATTGCATGCACAATAATACACAATACGGAGGAATCCAGCAATTAGACATTTAATAAGAAGGCTGGAACAAAAACCACTAGGTTAGGTTAATTATGTGGCAACACCCACTAACAAGTGGTTGTTGCCACATGTGGGACATGGGAACACTTTTCTACATGTATTTTATCTGATGAGATAAATAGCATAATAAAAATTATGTGGTTTAATATTTCCCAATTGAGCCATTTTGCGGTTCTCAAAAACGAACTGCGTTTGTTGATGGATTCATATTGTTAAAGTAGCATTTGTACAGAGAAATATTTTCAACTAAAATGTTTAATATTTTATATTTGACTTTAATTTTTAAGTCAAAACAAAAAACTGTGCTCTTGGTTGTTAAAACAAATCAAACTTATACACAGATGTGCATACATACATGCATGTATGTATATGTACACATACATGTAAGATTGCTGTCGGTTATGATAACTTTTTATTTACTTCCGATATAAAAAAACAATATTATTTAGTTTTCAAAGTCACACTCGTACTTGGTTAAAATCTCATTGAAAAGGTCCGGATAGTGCAGACATAAATAGATGAATACTAGATATAAGATAATAACAGCCAATAAGGATGTCCGAAAGGATGTTGGACGATTTTTTCGTCGGAACGCCTCATTTTTCACGATTTCCGTTACTTCAAAGAGCGTCCACGTTCAGTATTTGTATTCTTTTGTGTTGTTGCAGTAGCGGCGAATCGGGTAATTAAAACTGATATGCCTTGAAATATTTGTCATATATTTCTGAGTTTAAAACGCATTTTCGAACAATTAGCCTATCAATCTTAATTGAAAATTGGAATTTTTGAGGTACGTAGTCTTTTTTCGAAAACTTCTTCTGACATCGATGATCTTTATAAATTTCGATTGTGAAGAAATGCTTGTTCGGATTTTCAATAATCGATAATTGTGTGCATTTTTGTCCCAAAACATGATGTTCACCAAAGACTATTGGATTCATATTGAACAGACCCTTTGAATGATGCAAATATTTATACATGAATGTAGTAAACTTATTTGTTTCGTTTGAAGGAAAATGTCAATAGTAATACAATTAGCCAAGGTTCGCAACGTTTTATATTCAGAAAGACATGATAAATATTCCAGGGGTCAAAGGAAAATTAATATTAATTTAATTATGCTACTTTCAAAGCAGGGCGGAACAGGAGTATTTTTAAGCCACCTAACAACACCACTCCTGAGCACTGGTGATGGAAATGTAGCTGACTACATGTTGAACACGGAATTTGTTAGAAATGTCACAGATAATTAATGTTTCACCAGGTGTAAGGATTAACTTTAAATCAGATGCTTAGAATTTATGGCCTTTAATACACAACGATAAAGTGAATAGAATATAAATAGAATGGCTCATTGTTAAATGTGAATTTAAATATCAAAACCTCATATCGATACAATTTTGGCTGGTAGTGTCTTCAAATATCCTAAAGGTTCTCTGATTTCCTCACTGTATAA
This sequence comes from Linnaemya tessellans, assembly GCA_951800035.1. Taxonomy (NCBI): domain Eukaryota; kingdom Metazoa; phylum Arthropoda; class Insecta; order Diptera; family Tachinidae; genus Linnaemya; species Linnaemya tessellans. The sequence goes on from OX637535.1 coordinate 2,042,316, forward strand.
TATTTAAATCTTTTTTCCATTGACTCTTTGTTATTCGAAAGCGAAAAATAAAAATACTTGATGTATCTAATGTTTGAAATATTATTTTTTTTCCCTTCTATTAAGACCCTTTCGCACACACAAAGTTTTCTTTGCAAAGTCTCGAGTTTATACATATTTGAGTTTTATTGTAGTTTAGTTCGAAGTAAATGAAATTTTAAAAGAAAATCGAAAAACTTTTGCCAAAGAAAACTTTGTCATGTGCTGAACGGATGCAAAGTTTAAAAGAAAATTTGAAGACTTCGTCAAAAGGTTAGGTTAGCAGGTTGCTGGTAAATAGAAAAAGAGAGACCAGCCCACTTGGGTCCGATTATTTTGATCCCTTTGTGACACCTGTATTAAAGAAGAGTGGAAAGATAAGAGATGAGGAAGAAGTATGGATAGTCGAAGTTAAGGTAAGAAAGATAGTAAAGAAGAAGATGGGATACATAAACCAAAAGTTATGGTCGTGCATACACGCCCCAGGGGAGTCAGCTGCCGAACCAGCCACTGCTCCTAATAAAGAGACTCAGGTATCTCAGTCCTATCACTGATATCTCCGAAATGTCTCCAAAGCGTGTCTTGTCCAGATACTGTAGGCGCTGCTCCTCTAGTGCAGGACAGAAGCAGAGGGTCTGGGCGGGCCCATAAGACTCTTGATATCTCGCAAGTGGATTCTCCGAACCACCTGTCCTGAGCCAATTCGAATAATGCAATATCAAAGCGTCTCCAGGAAGATGAGAGTGGAATCCCACTTAGTTGGTCAATGTCGGCCTCCTGAAGTGTAGTTCCTCTCCCCGCCAGTTCATCCGCCTTAATGTTGCCCATGGTGGTCCCATGTCCCCCAAAATTATTTTTATTTAATTTTCGATAAAGAGGAAATATCGCTTTAAGTTTATAAATATATTGCTCCGTTTAAAAGAGTTGAGAAACATAGAAGTAAACGATTTTTAAAAAGATTTTATAAAAAATCCACCTCTAGCTCATTATGTAAGTAATTTCAGTATCAAGAGAAATTTGGAAAACATCATGCTTAAATTTTATATAAAATATTTGATTTTTTTTATTCCTGTCCTTTCAGGCGTGAAGTTTCTTTATATAAAAAATGTTTATTAGAAAACCCTCGTACTCTGTTTGAATTTGTGGAAAATGTTGCGCAACAGCAGTTATTTCAGTTTCAGTTTTTTTCCTTTTTAATTGAAATTATGTTTTCCATTTTCAATGAGAAAACTTTTAGTTTCAAAAAATTATCGTACGAAATAAATAACATTCATATTATTTCACATGTTTTTCATAATTAAAACAGAGCACTAGTTTAGCAACATTTTTACACAAATATTTCCATTGAATATTTTTTGTATGGGTGCTGTCAGAATTTCACATGAAATTTTAAACAGAATACTAGGCTTTAGGGGAATTTTCGAAACAAATTAAAAAACCAATGCTTTAATATTATTTAAATTTGAAGCCCGAGGTAAACTGCGTATTTGGCAACGCTACCTCCAAGCTTTAACTTGAGATAAGTCCTTATGTGACTTAATGGGACAGATACGACTACATCAACCAAAATATTATATTTTGAAAAATATCAACTTAAAATAGCGTTAATGTAGGTGTGTGCGTAAGCTCAAATTTTCAAATAATATATTGCTTTTTTCCATCAAATTGAATGTCCTATTTTTGTAAATAACATAAAATTTTCATCTCGAGGAATGTATCATGAAAAAGTAATTAGAAATGCAATTTTTTTTTTAGGAGTAGGATCAGCACTCAAAGGATGACCCCTATATATGCAATGCATTGCGCCGGAACTGAAAACGAGGGGATAGTATTGAGGGGACAGATTAGGAAAGATGAGAAGATAGACAGTTGTTTTTTTTTTGTAGCTATTTCAACCTTTTACTTCGCCGGCTAATTTTTGCTACAGGGCCGACGAAGGTGGGTGCTGTTACTCTGCTTTTAGTACATGACAGTGTCAGTCGCTGTCAATTGTGTTCAGTGACCAGTGACTATGCCTTCATCATTGAAACAGGCTGGCAACAACTAACACAACCACGCACTAATGCTGATCAGAAGAATTCAACACAATATTTTCATGACTCAGCGCGGGCTCGAACTCACGACCCTCCGCTTCATAGTCTCGTGTTCTACTACTTCAGCCAACAGCACCCAAATTTGTTTGTGTCTTCAGTATAAAGTCCCAAACGAAAATGTTTATTTTATTCACAAAAAGCAGAAGTAACTGTTTTGTTTAGGAGTTTAAAATTTTTTGTTCCTTGCAAATGGTTTCTTTTTGAGCAGCATTTTCTCGGATATCATAACTGAAGTCACTATTTCGATTTGTATGGCAAAGTACGAAAATAGCTAGTGGATATTTGTGAACATTCCATAGTTTCGAAATTTTGTTTGAGTTATTTCGTTTAAAGTAGCTTCTATGTATGTGTGTTTCATATAAAATCCATTTAGAGAAATCATTTCAGCCCTTGCTGGAGTATAATTATGTACAGCTGTCAATGCGATTGGCAAGATTTCTTAAAAAAAGATCACTTGAAGCTTTTAGCGTTTAAAAAAGTCACAACAAGGCACTTGTCTAACTGCTGTACGCCTCAATTGAATTTAACAAAAGTACAAAAAGTAAAAACAAAGAATAGTAATAAATTTGTTATAGAATTTCGATGAAAATTTTAAATATAAAGTCTTATTCGTACCTTTTTTTGTTTGTTCTAATATTTAATATATTTTATATTTTTCTCATTTTATTTGTTTTGCTTTATTTTTCATTTAATTAATTAATATTCAAGCACTAAGATATTTTACGTATGTGCGAGTATGTTTTTATTCTTTCCGACAATTCTTTGCTAACACGAGCACATTAAAGTCTATTAAATATACGAGTATTTACACAGTTGGTTGAAAGAAACGAATTTGATGAATTACTGGCACTGGCGGTGGTGGTAATTAAAGTGAGTAAACCGCCAGAAATTTAAATAATCAACAGGATATATTCTGCCACTTATATGTTGGGGTATTTTTGTTTTACTGACACACATTCAGGAGCACAGACACAATCACACGAGGTTATTCATAAATAGCACAGCGCTTCACCGAACAGGAGTATTATTACAAAATTCGTGGAAATGCCCTCATTTCCGACATAAAAGACGGTGCATATCGAAAACTATAGCCAATTTCAGGACGGAGTGCAGATTCTAGTTTATTTCTTGCCGATATTTTTAAAACTGAAGTTTCTATTTGAAATCTTTTTTATAAATTCCACTTGAAACATTATATTAACACTTTCTATACATACACGCGTACATGTGCATAGACAGAATGAACGTTTGTATATGTGGGAATTTAGTTGAACATTTTTCTTGCTTAAACAATTTTTAATTAAAATATTTTTGCTTAAAACCACAATTTTTAATAAGTACACCTCTGCTTTATCCTTCAGTTACTTTCGTATTACAGCTTTTTCGATTTTTTAATTTCAATAAAATTTTTATATTTTTGAAATATAAAGTAAAATGATTAATTCTTTCGAAAATGAACTATTCACATCTGCAGTCATATACCAACTAACAAAATAAAGCGCGTAAAATTTAAATGTCTACATTATTTAATGTAAGTTGGAACAGAGTACAACATGTATGCGACAGACATGTTGCGAGTTCGTTCGGGCCGGCCAAAGTTAAGAATTTTCTCGTAAATAGAATAGGGAGAAGAATACTACAAATTCATTCATAATAAATGCCAGTAACAGAATTTCACTTTCAGTAATTGTTAAATCCTTGCAGAATACAAAACAGGAGCAGTGTTTGCGCTTGCATTGATGCCGATTAGTGTTCAAGAAGAAGTTGTTTTGCAAAAATACGAGTATGGATGGCATATCGACTATAGCTACACTTGCTAATAAGCGAAAATTTCTATTTGAGAAGCAAAAATAACTTTTTGGGCAGAAATAAAAAACAATTGCTTTTTTTTTGTTGTTAATTATTCGGCTCTTTCTTGATTTTGAAATTAAAAATAAAAATAATTGTTCGGATATAAGGACAGAAAGAATAATAAATTTAAATATCCTGAACCCAAAAAATGTTTTTGTTATAACTTTTAATAAATCGAGTTTATAAAGTTTTTTATGTAAAAGCTCGTTCTTTGAATAATTTTAAAATAAAAATTTATGGACAATAAAATAATTGGTGTTGGTGCTCAAAAACTCTTTGTAAATCTAATTCATTTGGAATATAATGGAATATCTTATATCATCGTCCTGTATTCTGGAGTGCTAATTAGTTTCTGTTATCAAAAAGCTGTATATTTATGCAGATGACCAAAAGTTAACTGATAATAAAATTACATACTTTCTATTTTCACTGAAATGGTTACGTTTCCAGGTTTTTTGAGGGAATCTTCGGATTGTGATAAACAATATGATGATTTCGTTTAAAGTGTGACAATAATCACAGATGCAAATGGCAATATGATTATACGAGTTTGTAACAACACCATTTTGTTAAAGTTTATTAGTAATTTGCAGTAACAATTTGATTCCATGTCAATAAAATTTAAATGATACAAAAATTCTTTCTGCCTATTTCACTATGTCGAATGAATTTTCTCTTTCGTAAAAATATACGAGTATTTGAAACCAAAAACAAAATTGTATACATTGTTTTTGTTTTGAATGTATTTCTACGAAAGAAAGAACTCTGTTGACATTGTGAAATCGACAGCTAATTTGACAGATAGCATGGGTTATATGGGCAGCGACTTTTTGTTGTCCTAAATTAGATCATTTTGCTTGTTAACGTCCATATTCAGCCGGAAATGGGCCCCATCGCTGAAGATGATTTTTCGAAGAACATTAGGTTCAGTTGCGAAGAGTCTTGTAAAAGAAAACACGATTATGTGTTTAAACAGAAAATGTTTCAATTAAAATTAATTTACAAAAAAAAATAAATAATTATACTTCAAAATCATCACTAATCGATTGAATTGAGTTTGAATGATTAGCATTTTTAATTGTTGAAAAAATGGAATATTTTCCTCCTGTCTTTTATATTTTTTTACGTTATTCATATCTACGAATATACACATTGTAAATGTGCTTAAGAACATTCTTTGGTTATATTAAATATTAATACACATATTAATTTTTGCATGAAATCAATTACGTACTTCCTGATATTTAATTCTTTTTGTTTCAAAATTCAAATTTAAAAATTTCAATATTTAACATTAAGCTAAGTCTTGAATTTAGAAATTACTTTTTAATTATTAACTTGTCTGGTAAATTTAAATTTTTAATTAAGAGTAGAATGTTAAAATATTTTATCGGCATTATAGAAGAACTTTTAAAATGCATTCAAGCATTTGATAAACTAAATTCGTGATGAGTCGATAAAGGTACTGATTCGCATATTGATTCATCGGTGAGTGATAAATGCCTATTTCAACACTTAAAACAGTTGTTTTTGGCCTTGTAAATAATTTTGTTAATACTATTTTAGAATTGATTATTATCCTTGACTTGCTGCAGTGAACTTACCGCTGTCAAGTTAAAGTTTGAAAAAAGTTGAAAATAATAAACCGGAAAATCTATAATCGCCACCCTTTACCAATGAAAATCTGCTTGATTTTTATATGAAGCAATTTCTATAATATTAAAATATTTCACAAAATGTCTGACAAAATGGTTTAAAAATTATATAGTAATTTATTTGGCACTAAGATCAGTTTTTTTGTTATAAAAAATCCTTTAATTCCAATATTACATGGCACTTTGTGTAACTGCTTCAGCGAAAAAAATAAATAAATACATTTTTTGTGTCAAACTGCCCTCAGTGATAAATAAATTAGAAACTAATTATGCATAAAAAGGTCGAAATAGTGATTGTTATTATATTGTGCAATTTATTAATTAAAGATTGTAAAAAGAAACAAAAAAGCTTTGAAGCATATACAATTATTGCTGAAAGAAAGAGTTATTGTAATTTTAGCAAATTTAGGTGTGAAAACACTGATAAATTATAATTCTTTTGGCCAGTAATACCAGCAATCAATACAACCCCCACTATTTACAATTGCGAGAAGACACAAATTTTATTGAACACAATTTACTTTTTTGAAGAATTATGAGCATTAGAAGGTGTTAAATATTGATGCGACGCATGTTCAGCCAAAACATGTATTTAAACAGATTTAATTGTATGTATATTAATGACAGTCAACATGAATATGAAATTTACTGAAATTACAATAATTGTGCTTTGGTTCGTGTTTTTTTTTTTTTTTTTTTTTTTTAGGAGTAGGACCAGCACTCAGGGGATGACCCCTATATATGCAATGCATTGCGCCGGAACTGAAAACGAGGGGATAGTATTGAGGGGACAGATTAGGAAAGATGAGAAAGATAGACAGTTGTTTTTGTAGCTATTTCAACCTTTTACTTCGCCGGCTAATTTTTGCTACAGGGCCGACGAAGGTGGGTGCTGTTACTCTGCTCTCAGTACATGAGTGGGTCAGTCGCTGCCAGTAATTGTCCAGTGATCAGTACTATGCCTTCATCACTGAAAACAAGCTGGCAACAACTTACACGACACGCACTAATGCTGACCAGAAGAATTCAACACAATATTTCATGACTCAGCTGGGGCTCGAACTCAGGACTCTCCGCTTCATAGTCTCGTGTTCTACTACTTCAGCCAACAGCACCCACATAAACAGCATCAAATAAACGCTAATAAAAGCACTTGTGGGAAGTTTTCAGTTGGTTGTGTTCAATGAATTTATCAACTAGTTCTCAAAAAAGAGTTGATAAAAGCAACAGCAACAACAACAGAAAAGAAGCTATTACCAGAAAAGTTTTCACAAACCTTAATTTGAAATCAATTTTATATTAGTGCTCAGCAACTTTTTTATTAAGTCTTGTTAAATAAAAAGCTGTGTTTTGCTAGAAAAGTTTATGTGATGGAATGGTTAATGGAACAAATAACATCGTGTGTAGTATTCCATTATACCTCCATTAAATCCGCGTATACTTCCAGTTCCATTATTTGATGCTGAAGTTTATATAATTTCAAGAAAAATTATTTATCGTATAATTGATTGGCATGTGCTCTCGGATGGCTGTAAAGTCATATTGATAATAGAATACTTGGAAGGTTGCGTAAAAAGCTATTATTATCTGCGGTGTTTGTTGATATGAATTTATTTCTCTGTTTTGAATAAGCAAATAAATCAATAATACTTGTTATACTATATTCACACTAATAAAGTTAAATGCGCTTAAGCGGCTTTTTAAGCAGTGTTGTTCACACTAGAATTATTGTGTTTTGCTTTGACATATTGTTATTTTTTCAGAGCTGGCGCATAAATTAAAGTTTTGTAAATAAAAAATGGATAAGTAAGCAATTATAAAAATGTCTGGATATTATTTAAATGTAGTTAGTATTCTTTACTTCACACTGTCACCATAAATGTTGAAAATATGAAAAAAAAAACAATATTAAAAAAAGCGTTCTGATATGATCAAAAATTTAAAATCAAACAGTTCGATTTAGGAAAAACTTCCACTCTTCTTTCTGTGCTTTTCACAACTTTTTTTATATTTACAGTACATTTTTCCATATATTTCTATGCTAAAAAATCAATTTTAGTTTTGAATTGTCGTTAAATTTTGTCACCTTTAATTGTTGACAACCTGCCATTATAAAAATATCTTCAGTGAATAGCTAAAATAAAAACTTTCAAAGCAAGTAAATATATGGGAAAACACGAAAAATTAACATGTTTCACTGCTAAAACATCAAAATAGTGTTTAAACACGATAGTGTGCATATAGTATTATGCCATGAAAAGCCATTTTCCTTTTCGACTTTTTAAATAATCAAAAGTAGAAAAATATTCGTTCAATATTCAATAATAGAAAATTCTGAAAAGAAAGAAACCAACCATTATGAAGATGTTACAAAACATGTATATTTGTTAATAAATGAACATTCGTAAATTCTTTTTACTTCTGTTTATCTGTATTTCAAACTCACAGCTGTGTGCCCTCTCTGATGGCCCGTTAATAGTTTCTGACAGTTCCAACAAAACACATTTTGAATACTGAAGTGTTTTTAAAATCCGAATGATGGTCTGAATTAAGACAATGCAGGGAATAATGCTGTTTTTGTTTGGACGTAGAGCGAAAGAATTTTTACTTTGAAATAGGCCTAAGTGGGTGCTGTTGGCTGAAGTAGTAGAACACGAGACTATGAAGCGGAGGGTCCTGAGTTCGAGCCCGTGCTGAGTCATGAAATATTGTGTTGAATTCTTCTGATCAGCATTAGTGCGTGGTTGTGTTCTTTGTTGCCAGCCTGTTTCAATGATGAAGGCATAGTCACTGATCACTGAACATAATTGGCAGCGACTGACACTATCACGTACTAAAAGCAGAGTAACAGCACCCACCTTCGTCGGTCCTGTAGCAAAAATTAACCGGCGAAGTAAAAGGTTGAAATAGCTACAAAAAAAACTGCCTATTTTCTCATCTTTCCTAATCTGTCCCCTCTGGTATAGTACCTCGTTTTCAGTTCCCTGAGTGCTGGTCCAAGATAAAAAAAGTAGCAGCTCTAGATTAGACGTATATTTATAAAATGAAAATGTTTACGGATAATGGCAGACTTTCCTTATGATAATGGCTCAGATTCCCTCTTTACAATCCAATTTAAATTAATAAAACGCTAATGCGTAAGCTTATCAGTTGTGGCAGCAAGCTACACTAGTAAAAATGGATGGCTACTTTTTTTAATTTTGTAAATCAACTGAACGTGAGTGCCAAGATCACAAATTCCTATATTTTCAACAAAATATTTTTGATTTTGATTGTATGAAATACCACCGTACTGAATGTTTGGTAAAGTTTTTCTTCCAGAAAATTTTGTTTCTTAATGTCGCACCAGACATAGAGAGTTGCGGTTTTTTAAAACAATAAGTATTTAAAATCGCATAGTGTCTCATGCATTCTCTTCTGGCTATTTGTATTCTGGTAAAGGTTTTACAGAGCAAATATTTACGGATAATGACTCTCTTAAAGGAAGTTCATCAACACAAAACGTGCAAGAGAAATGTTTAAATGAGAAAAGTTGCACTTTCGAATATCTCCAAATGTGTTGAGTATAAATACAAAATTGTTTACATTAGATAAATTTTGTTGTTACTCCATGAAAGTATGATGAAACAAGGTGTATTCAAGCACTTTTAATAAGTTGGTGTCGGTGAGCTTTTCGCTGGAAATGCCCATACGCAAAATATATAAGTCGTAGAATGCTCCTTGATATTGTTATTATTTGGAATTTTATAAATATACTTTTTCAAATCTAGCTGGTTAATTTTATTGTCCACTTTATGAGGAATTTTAATTGGAAGACGTTAATGAAATAAAAGTCCTTTTAGAAAAAATAAATCATTCAACAATAAAATAAGTTTTTCATCGTTCTTTTTTGTGGAGTGGTGGACCTATTAATTAATTAGTTAATGTTAGTCAATGTTGTATTTTAATACTTCCTGCTTTAGATGAAGAAAAAATAAGAAATAGAAAACTATTTGCCTTGTTTGTGAGAAATACAAACACAAAACCTAAATGCTTAAATAAAAAAGGATAGCGAGCACGAATCCTTTAAGGTCTTGGGATACTACAAGAAAAATTTTACGGCATGGATCTTATAATTTTCTTTTGATAAATATACCACAGCCCTAATTTTTTTTGCTTAAATGCATTTGATTAAAGCTTTTTCGCATTGGAAACTCCTTTCAGTACTTATTTATTAAAAATAAAAACGGTTTGGGTAAAATTGATTTAAATAAAAAATGGTCAAAAATTGTTTATGCTTAAATGTGTTTGATTTGAGCTTTTTCGAAAGCTTCTTCGCATTCGAAACTCCTTTCAATACTTATGTATTAGAAATAAATACGCTTTGGGTAAAATTCAGTTTCAACAAAAAAATTGATTTTTCCAAAAAAAAAATGTTCAACATTTTTTTTTTTTTGCTTAAATGCGTTTGATTTGAGCTTTTTCGAAAGCTTCTTCGCATTCGAAACTCCTTTCAATACTTATGTATTAGAAATAAATACGCTTTGGGTAAAATTCAGATTCAACCAAAAAATTGATTTTTGCAAAGAGGTACCCCTTTCCAAAAAAAAATTTTCAAAATTTTTTTTTGCTTAAATGCGTTTGATTTGAGCTTTTTCGAAAGCTTCTTCGCATTCTAAACTCTTTTCAATACTTATGTATTAGAAATTAATACGCTTTGGGTAAAATTCAGTTTCAACCAAAAACTTGATTTTTGCAAAGAGGTACCCCTTTCCAAAAAAAATTGTCAAAAATTGGTTTTGCCTAAATTCGTCTGATTTGAGCTTTTTCAAAAGCTTCTTCGCATTCGAAACTCCTTTCAATACTTATGTATTAGAACTTAATACGCTTTGGGTAAAATTCAGTTTCAACCAAAAACTTGATTTTTGCAAAGAGGTACCCCTTTCCAAAAAAAATTGTCAAAAATTTTTTTTGCTTAAATGCGTTTGATTTGAGCTTTTTCGAAAGCTTCTTCGCATTCGAAACTCCTTTCAATACTTATGTATTAGAAATAAATACGTTTTGGGTAAAATTCAGTTTCAACCAAAAAATTGATTTTTGCAAAGAGGTACCCCTTTCCAAAAAAATGGTCAAAAACTTTTTTTGCTTAAATGCGTTTGACTTAAGCTTTTTCGAAAGCTTCTTCGCATTCGAAACTCCTTTCAATACTTATGTATTAGAAATAAATATGTTTTGGGTAAAATTCAGTTTCAACCAAAAAATTGATTTTTGCAAAGAGGTACCCCTTTCCAAAAAAAATGGTCAAAAACTTTTTTTGCTTAAATGCGTTTGATTTGAGCTTTTTCGAAAACTTCTTCGCATTCAAAACTCCTTTCAATACTCATGTATTAGAAATAAATACGTTTTGGGTAAAATTCAGTTTCAACCTAAAAATTGATTTTTGCAAAGAGGTACCCCTTCCAAAAAAAATGGTCAAACATTTTTTTTGCTTAAATGCGTTTGATTTAAGCTTTTTCGAAAGCTTCTTCGCATTCGAAACTCCTTTCAATACTTATGTATTAGAAATAAATACGCTTTGGGTAAAATTCAGATTCAACCAAAAAATTGATTTTTGCAAAGAGGTACCCTTTCCAAAAAAAATGGTCAAAAATTTTTTTTGCTTCAATGCGTTTGATTTATGCTTTTTCGAAAGCTTCTTCGCATTCGAAACTCCTTTCAATACTTATGTATTAGAAATAAATACGCTTTGGGTAAAATTCAGTTTCAATCAAAAAATTGATTTTTGCAAAGAGGTACCCCTTTCCAAAAAAAATGGTCAACAATTTTTTTTGTTTAAATGCGTTTGATTTAAGCCTTTTCGAAAGCTTCTTCGCATTCGAAACTCCTTTCAATAAAAATGGTCAAAAATTTTTTTTGCTTAAATGCGTTTGATTTGAGCTTTTTCGAAAGCTTCTTCGCATTCGAAACTCCTTTCAATACTTATGTATTAGAAATTAATACGCTTTGGGTAAAATTCAGTTTCAACCAAAAACTTGATTTTTGCAAAGAGGTACCCCTTTCCAAAAAAAAATTGTCAAAAATTGGTTTTGCCTAAATTCGTCTGATTTGAGCTTTTTCAAAAGCTTCTTCGCATTCGAAACTCCTTTCAATACTTATGTATTAGAACTTAATACGCTTTGGGTAAAATTCAGTTTCAACCAAAAACTTGATTTTTGCAAAGAGGTACCCCTTTCCAAAAAAAATTGTCAAAAATTTTTTTTGCTTAAATGCGTTTGATTTGAGCTTTTTCGAAAGCTTCTTCGCATTCGAAACTCCTTTCAATACTTATGTATTAGAAATAAATACGTTTTGGGTAAAATTCAGTTTCAACCAAAAAATTGATTTTTGCAAAGAGGTACCCCTTTCCAAAAAAATGGTCAAAAACTTTTATTGCTTAAATGCGTTTGACTTAAGCTTTTTCGAAAGCTTCTTCGCATTCGAAACTCCTTTCAATACTTATGTATTAGAAATAAATATGTTTTGGGTAAAATTCAGTTTCAACCAAAAAATTGATTTTTGCAAAGAGGTACCCCTTTCCAAAAAAAATGGTCAAAAACTTTTTTTGCTTAAATGCGTTTGATTTGAGCTTTTTCGAAAACTTCTTCGCATTCAAAACTCCTTTCAATACTCATGTATTAGAAATAAATACGTTTTGGGTAAAATTCAGTTTCAACCTAAAAATTGATTTTTGCAAAGAGGTACCCCTTCCAAAAAAAATGGTCAAACATTTTTTTTGCTTAAATGCGTTTGATTTAAGCTTTTTCGAAAGCTTCTTCGCATTCGAAACTCCTTTCAATACTTATGTAGTAGAAATAAATACGCTTTGGGTAAAATTCAGATTCAACCAAAAAATTGATTTTTGCAAAGAGGTACCCTTTCCAAAAAAAATGGTCAAAAAATTTTTTTTGCTTAAATGCGTTTGATTTGAGCTTTTTCGAAAGCTTCTTCGCATTCGAAACTCCTTTCAATAATTATGTATTAGAACTTAATACGCTTTGGGTAAAATTCAGTTTCAACCAAAAACTTGATTTTTGCAAAGAGGTACCCCTTTCCAAAAAAATGGTCAAAAACTTTTTTTGCTTAAATGCGTTTGATTTAAGCTTTTTCGAAAGCTTCTTCGCATTCGAAACTCCTTTCAATACTCATGTATTAGAAATAAATACGTTTTGGGTAAAATTCAGTTTCAACCTAAAAATTGATTTTTGCAAAGAGGTAACCCTTTCCAAAAAAAATGGTCAAAAACTTTTTTTGCTTAAATGCGTTTGATTTGAGCTTTTTCGAAAGCTTCTTCGCATTCGAAACTCCTTTCAATACTTATGTATTAGAAATAAATACGTTTTGGGTAAAATTCAGTTTCAACCAAAAAATTGATTTTTGCAAAGAGGTACCCCTTTCCAAAAAAATGGTCAAAAAATTTTTTTGCTTAAATGCGTTTGATTTGAGCTTTTTCGAAAGCTTCTTCGCATTCGAAACTCTTTTCAATACTTATGTGTTAGAAATAAATACGCTTTGGGAAAAATTCAGTTTCAACCAAAAAATTGATTTTTGCAAAGAGGTACCCCTTTCCAAAAAAAATGGTCAAAAATTTTTTTTGCTTAAATGCGTTTGATTTGAGCTTTTTCGAAAGCTTCTTCGCATTCGAAACTCCTTTCAATACTTATGTATTAGAAATAAATACGTTTTGGGTAAAATTCAGTTTCAACCAAAAAATTGATTTTTGCAAAGAGGTACCCCTTTCCGAAAAAAATTGTCAAAAATTTTTTTTTCTTAAATGCGTTTGATTTAAGCTTTTTCGAAAACTTCTTCGCATTCGAAACTCCTTTCAATACTTATGTATTAGAAATAAATACGCTTTGGGTAAAATTCAGTTTCAACCAAAAAATTGATTTTTGCAAAGAGGTACCCCTTTCCAAAAAAAAATGGTCAAAATTTTTTTTTGCTTAAATGCGTTTGATTTGAGCTTTTTCGAAAGCTTCTTCGCATTCGAAACTCTTTTCAATACTTATGTGTTAGAAATAAATACGCTTTGGGAAAAATTCAGTTTCAACCAAAAAATTGATTTTTGCAAAGAGGTACCCCTTTCCAAAAAAAATGGTCAAAAATTTTTTTTGCTTAAATGCGTTTGATTTGAGCTTTTTCGAAAGCTTCTTCGCATTCGAAACTCCTTTCAATACTTATGTATTAGAAATAAATACGTTTTGGGTAAAATTCAGTTTCAACCAAAAAATTGATATTTGCAAAGAGGTACCCCTTTCCGAAAAAAATTGTCAAAAATTTTTTTTTCTTAAATGCGTTTGATTTAAGCTTTTTCGAAAACTTCTTCGCATTCGAAACTCCTTTCAATACTTATGTATTAGAAATAAATACGCTTTGGGTAAAATTCAGTTTCAACCAAAAAATTGATTTTTGCAAAGAGGTACCCCTTTCCAAAAAAAAAATGGTCAAAAATTTTTTTTGCTTAAATGCGTTTGATTTGAGCTTTTTCGAAAGCTTCTTCGCATTCGAAACTCCTTTCAATACCTATGTATTAGAAATAAATATGTTTTGGGTAAAATTCAGTTTCAACCAAAAAATTGATTTTGCAAAGAGGTACGTACCCCTTTCAAAAAAAAATGGTCAAAATTTTTTTTTGCTTAAATGCGTTTTATTTGAGCTTTTTCGAAAGCTTCTTCGCATTCGAAACTGCTTTCAATACTTATGTATTAGAAATAAATACGTTTTGGGTAAAATTCAGTTTCAACCAAAAAATTGATTTTTGCAAAGAGGTACCCCTTTCCAAAAAAAATTGTAAAAAATTTTTTTGCTTAAATGCGTTTGATTTGAGCTTTTTCGAAAGCTTCTTCGCATTCGAAACTCCTTTCAATACTTATGTATTAGAAATAAATACGTTTTGGGTAAAATTCAGTTTCAACCAAAAAATTGATTTTTGCAAAGAGGTACCCCTTTCCAAAAAAATGGTCAAAAATTTTTTTTGCTTAAATGCGTTTGATTTGAGCTTTTTCGAAAGCTTCTTCGCATTCGAAACTCCTTTCAATACTTATGTATTAGAAATAAATACGCTTTGGGTAAAATTCAGTTTCTACCAAAAAATTGATTTTTGCAAAGAGGTACCCCTTTCCAAAAAAAATTGTCAAAAATTTTTTTTGCTTAAATGCGTTTGATTTAAGCTTTTTCGAAAGCTTCTTCGCATTCGAAACTCCTTTCAATACTTATGTATTAGAAATAAATACGCTTTGGGTAAAATTCAGTTTCAACCAAAAAATTGATTTTTGCAAAGAGGTACCCCTTTCCAAAAAAAATGGTCAAAAATTTTTTTTGCTTAAATGCGATTGATTTGAGGTTTTTCGAAAGCTTCTTCGCATTCGAAACTCCTTTCAATACTTATGTATTAGAAATAAATACGCTTTGGGTTAAATTCAGTTTCAACCAAAAAATTGATTTTTGCAAAGAGGTACCCCTTTCCAAAAAAAATTGTCAAAAATTTTTTTGCTTAAATGCGTTTGATTTGAGCTTTTTCGAAAGCTTCTTCGCATTCGAAACTCCTTTCAATGCTTATGTATTAGAAATAAATACGTTTTGGGTAAAATTCAGTTTCAACCAAAAAATTGATTTTTGCAAAGAGGTACCCTTTTCCAAAAAAATGGTCAAACATTTTTTTTGCTTAAATGCGTTTGATTTGAGCTTTTTCGAAAGCTTCTTCGCATTCGAAACTCCTTTCAATACTTATGTATTAGAAATAAATACGCCTTGGGTTAAATTCAGTTTCAACCAAAAAATTGATTTTTGCAAAGAAGTACCCCTTTCCAAAAAAAATTGTCAAAAATTTTTTTTGCTTAAATGCGTTTGATTTAAGCTTTTTCGAAAGCTTCTTCGCATTCGAAACTCCTTTCATAAGTTATGTATTAGAAATAAATATGTTTTGGGTAAAATTCAGTTTCAACCAAAAAATTGATTTTTGCAAAGAGGTACCCCTTTCCAAAAAAAATGATCAATAATTTTTTTTGCTTAAATGCGTTTGATTTAAGCTTTTTCGAAAGCTTCTTCGCACTCGAAATTCCTTTCAATACTTATGTATTACAAATAAATACGTTTTGGGTAAAATTCAGTTTCAACCAAAAATTTTATTTTTGCAAAGAGGTACCCCTTTCCAAAAAAAATGGTCAAAAATTGTTTTTGCTTAAATGCGTTTGATTTGAGCTTTTTCGAAAGCTTCTTCGCATTCGAAACTCCTTTCAATACTTATGTATTAGAAATAAATACGTTTTGGGTAAAATTCAGTTTCAACCAAAAATTTTATTTTTGCAAAGAGGTACCCCTTTCCAAAAAAAAATGGCCAAAAATTTTTTTTGCTTAAATGCGTTTGATTTGAGCTTTTTCGAAAGCTTCTTCGCATTCGAAACTCCTTTCAATACTTATGTATTAGAAATAAATACGCTTTGGGTAAAATTCAGTTTCAACCAAAAAATTGATTTTTGCAAAGAGGTACCCCTTTCCAAAAAAAATGGTCAAACATTTTTTTTGCTTAAATGCGTTTGAGTTAAGTTTTTTCGAAAGCTTCTTCGCATTCGAAACTCCTTTCAATACTTATGTGTTAGAAATAAATACGTTTTGGGTAAAATTCAGTTTCAACCAAAAAATAGATTTTTGCAAAGAGGTACCCCTTTCCAAAAAAAATGGTCAAAAATTTTTTTTGCTTAAATGCGTTTGATTTGAGATTTTTCGAAAGCTTCTTCGCATTCGAAACTCCTTTCAATACTTATGTATTAGAAATAAATACGCTTTGGGTAAAATTCAGTTTCAACCAAAAAATTGATTTTTGCAAAGAGGTACCCCTTATCCAAAAAATGGTCAAAAATTTTTTTTGCTTAAATGCGTTTGATTTGAGCTTTTTCGAAAGCTTCTTCGCATTCGAAACTCCTTTCAATACTTATGTATTAGAAATAAATACGTTTTGGGTAAAATTCAGTTTCAACCAAAAATTTTATTTTAGCAAAAAGGTACCCCTTTCCACAAAAAATGGCCAAATATTTTTTTTGCTTAAATGCGTTTGATTTAAGCTTTTTCGAAAGCTTCTTCGCATTCGAAACTCCTTTCAATACTTATGTATTAGAAATAAATACGTTTTGGGTAAAATTCAGTTTCAACCAAAAAATTGATTTTTGCAAAGAGGTAGTACCCCTTTCCAAAAAAAATGGTCAAAAATTTTTTTTGCTTAAATGCGTTTGAGTTAAGCTTTTTCGAAAGCTTCTTCGCATTCGAAACTCCTTTCAATACTTATGTGTTAGAAATAAATACGTTTTGGGTAAAATTCAGTTTCAACCAAAAAATTGATTTTTGCAAAGAGGTACCCCTTTCCAAAAAAAATGGTAAAAAATTTTTTTTGCTTAAATGCGTTTGATTTAAGCTTTTTCGAAAGCTTCTTCGCATTCGAAACTCCTTTCAATACTTATGTATTAGAAATAAATACGTTTTAGGTAAAATTCAGTTTCAACCAAAAAATTTATTTTTGCAAAGAGGTACCCCTTTCCAAAAAAAATTGTCAAAAATTTTTTTTGCTTAAATGCGTTTGATTTAAGCTTTTTCGAAAGCTTCTTCGCATTCGAAACTCCTTTCAATACTTATGTATTAGAAATAAATACGCTTTGGGTAAAATTCAGTTTCTACCAAAAAATTGATTTTTGCAAAGAGGTACCCCTTTCCAAAAAAAATTGTAAAAATTTTTTTTTGCTTAAATGCGTTTGATTTAAGCTTTTTCGAAAGCTTCTTCGCATTCGAAACTCCTTTAAATACTTATGTATTAGAAATAAATACGCTTTGGGTAAAATTCAGTTTCAACCAAAAAATTGATTTTTGCAAAGAGGTACCCCTTTCCAAAAAAAATGGTCAAAAATTTTTTTTGCTTAAATGCGTTTGATTTAAGCTTTTTCGAAAGCTTCTTCGCATTCGAAACTCCTTTCATAAGTTATGTATTAGAAATAAATATGTTTTGAGTAAAATTCAGTTTCAACCAAAAAATTGATTTTTGCAAAGAGGTACCCCTTTCCAAAAAAAATGGTCAAAAATTTTTTTTGCTTAAATGCGTTTGATTTAAGCTTTTTCGAAAGCTTCTTCGCATTCGAAATTCCTTTCAATACTTATGTATTACAAATAAATACGTTTTGGGTAAAATTCAGTTTCAACCAAAAATTTTATTTTTGCAAAGAGGTACCCCTTTCCAAAAAAAATGGTCAAAAATTTTTTTTGCTTAAATGCGTTTGATTTGAGCTTTTTCGAAAGCTTCTTCGCATTCGAAACTCCTTTCAATACTTATGTATTAGAAATAAATACGTTTTGGGTAAAATTCAGTTTCAACAAAAAAATTGATTTTTGCAAAGAGGTACCCCTTTCCAAAAAAATTGTCAAAAATGTTATTTGCTTAAATGCATTTGATTTAAGCTTTTTCGAAAGCTTCTTCGCATTCGAAACTCCTTTCAATACTTATGTATTAGAAATAAATATGTTTTGGGTAAAATTCAGTTTCAACCAAAAAATTGATTTTTGCAAAGAGGTACCCCTTTCCAAAAAAAATGGTCAAAAATTTTTTTTGCTTAAATGCGTTTGATTTATGCTTTTTCGAAAGTTCTTCGCATTCGAAACTCCTTTCAATGCTTATGTATTAGAAATAAATACGCTTTGGGTAAAATTCAGTTTCAACCAAAAAATTGATTTTTGCAAAGAGGTACCCCTTTCCAAAAAAAAATGGTCAAAAGTTTTTTTGCTTAAATGCGTTTGATTTATGCTTTTTCGAAAGCTTCTTCGCATTCGAAACTCCTTTCAATACTTATGTATTAGAAATAAATACGTTTTGGGTAAAATTCAGTTTCAACAAAAAAATTGATTTTTGCAAAGAAAATGGTAAAAAATTTTATTTGCTTAAATGCATTTGATTTAAGCTTTTTCGAAAGCTTCTTCGCATTCGAAACTCCTTTCAATACTTATGTATTAGAAATAAATATGTTTTGGGTAAAATTCAGTTTCAACCAAAAAATTGATTTTTGCAAAGAGGTACCCCTTTCCAAAAAAAATGGTCAAAATTTTTTTTTGCTTAAATGCGTTTGATTTATGCTTTTTCGAAAGCTTCTTCGCATTCGAAACTCCTTTCAATGCTTATGTATTAGAAATAAATACGCTTTGGGTAAAATTCAGTTTCAACCAAAAAATTGATTTTTGCAAAGAGGTACCCCTTTCCAAAAAAAATGGTCAAAATTTATTTTTCCTTAAATGCGTTTGATTTAAGCTTTTTCGAAAGCTTCTTCGCATTCGAAACTCCTTTCAATACTTATGTGTTAGAAATAAATACGTTTTGGGTAAAATTCAGTTTCAACCAAAAAATTGATTTTTGCAAAGAGGTACCCCTTTCCAAAAAAAATGGTAAAAAATTTTTTTTGCTTAAATGCGTTTGATTTAAGCTTTTTCGAAAGCTTCTTCGCATTCGAAACTCCTTTCAATACTTATGTATTAGAAATAAATACGCTTTGGGTAAAATTCAGTTTCAACCAAAAAATTGATTTTTGCAAAGAGGTACCCCTTTCCAAAAAAAATGGTCAAAATTTATTTTTCCTTAAATGCGTTTGATTTAAGCTTTTTCGAAAGCTTCTTCGCATTCGAAACTCCTTTCAATACTTATGTATTAGAAATAAATACGTTTTGGGTAAAATTCAGTTTCCAAAAAAAATGGTCAAAAATTTTTTTTGCTTAAATGCGTTTGATTTAAGCTTTTTCGAAAGCTTCTTCGCATTCGAAACTCCTTTCAATACTTATGTATTAGAAATAAATACGTTTTGGGTAAAATTCAGTTTCAACCAAAAAATTGATTTTTGCAAAGAGGTACCCCTTTCCAAAAAAAATGGTCAAAAATTTTTTTTGCTTAAATGCGTTTGATTTAAGCTTTTTCGAAAGCTTCTTCGCATTCGAAACTCCTTTCAATAGTTATGTATTAGAAATAAATACGCTTTGGGTAAAATTCAGTTTCAACCAAAAAATTGATTTTTGCAAAGAGGTACCCCTTTCCAAAAAAAATGGTCAAAAATTTTTTTTGCTTAAATGTGTTTGATTTAAGCTTTTTCGAAAGCTTCTTCGCATTCGAAACTCCTTTCAATACTTATGTATTAGAAATAAATACGCTTTGGGTAAAATTCAGTTTCAACCAAAAAATTGATTTTTGCAAAGAGGTACCCCTTTCCAAAAAAATTGTCAAAAATTGTTTTTGCTTAACTGCGTTTGATTTAAGCTTTTTCGAAAGCTTCTTCGCATTCGAAACTCCTTTCAATACTGTTGTATTAGAAATAAATACGCTTTGGGTAAAATTCAGTTTCAACCAAAAAATTGATTTTTGCAAAGAGGTACCCCTTTCCAAAAAAAATGGTCAAACATTTTTTTTTGCTTAAATGCGTTTGATTTGAGCTTTTTCGAAAGCTTCTTCGCATTCGAAACTCATTTCAATACTTATGTATTAGAAATAAATACGTTTTGGGTGAAATTCAGCTTCAACCAAAAAATTAATTTTTGCAAAAAGGTACCCCTTTCCAAAAAAATTGTCAAACATTTTTTTTTGCTTAAATGCGTTTGATTTAAGCTTTTTCGAAAGCTTCTTCGCATTCGAAACTCCTTTCAATACTTATGTATTAGAAATAAATACGTTTTGGGTGAAATTCAGCTTCAACCAAAAAATTAATTTTTGCAAAAAGGTACCCCTTTCCACAAAAAATGGTCAAACATTTTTTTTTTTGCTTAAATGCGTTTGATTTGAGCTTTTGCGAAAGCTTCTTCGCATTCGAAACTCATTTCAATACTTATGTATTAGAAATAAATACGCTTTGGGTAAAATTCAGTTTCAACCAAAAAATTGATTTTGACTTTCCAAAAAAAATGGTCAAAAATTTTTTTTGGTTAAATGCATTTGATTTAAGCTTTTTCAAAAGCTTCTTCGCATTCGAAACTCCTTTCAATACTTATGTATTAGAAATAAATATGTTTTGGGTAAAATTCAGTTTCAACCAAAAAATTGATTTTTGAAAAGAGGTACCCCTTTCCAAAAAAAATTGTCAAACATTTTTTTTGCTTAAATGCGTATGATTTAAGCTTTTTCGAAAGCTTCTTCGCATTCGAAACTCCTTTCAATACTTATGTATTAGAAATAAATACGTTTTGGGTAAAATTCAGTTTCAACCAAAAAATTGATTTTTGCAAAAAGGTACCCCTTTCCAAAAAAAAATGTCAAACATTTTTTTTTGCTTAAATGCGTTTGATTTAAGCTTTTTCGAAAGCTTCTTCGCATTCGAAACTGCTTTGAATTCTTATATATTACAAATAAATACGCTTTGGGTAAAATTCAGTTTCAACCAAAAAATTGATTTTTGCAAAGAGGTACCCCTTTCCAAAAAAATGGTCAAAAATTTTGTTTGCTTAAATGCGTTTGATTAAAGCTTTTTCGACTGCTTCTTCGCATTCGAAACTCCTTTCAATACTTATGTATTAGAAATAAATACGTTTTGGGTAAAATTCAGCTTCAACCAAAAAATTGATTTTGACTTTCCAAAAAAAATGGTCAAAAATTTTTTTTGCTTAAATGCGTTTGATTTAATCTTTTTCGAAAGCTTCTTCGCATTCGAAACTCCTTTCAATACTTATGTATTAGAAATAAATATGTTTTGGGTAAAATTCAGTTTCAACCAAAAAATTGATTTTTGCAAAGAGGTACCCCTTTCCAAAAAAAATGGTCAAAATTTTTTTTTGCTTAAATGCGTTTGATTTGAGCTTTTTCGAAAGCTTCTTCTCATTCGAAACTCCTTTCAATACTTATGTATTAGAAATAAATACGCTATGGGTAAAATTCAGTTTCAACCAAAAAATTGATTTTTGCAAAGAGGTACCCCTTTCCAAAAAAAATTATAAAAATTTTTTTTTGCTTAAATGCGTTTGATTTAAGCTTTTTCGAAAGCTTCTTCGCATTCGAAACTCCTTTCAATACTTATGTATTAGAAATAAATACGTTTTGGGTAAAATTCAGTTTCAACCAAAAAATTGATTTTTGAAAAGAGGTACCCCTTTCCAAAAAAAATTGTCAAACATTTTTTTTGCTTAAATGCGTATGATTTAAGCTTTTTCGAAAGCTTCTTCGCATTCGAAACTCCTTTCAATGCTTATGTATTAGAAATAAATACGCTTTGTGTAAAATTCAGTTTCAACCAAAAAATTGATTTTTGAAAAGAGGTACCCCTTTCCAAAAAAAATTGTCAAACATTTTTTTTTGCTTAAATGCGTTTGATTTAAGCTTTTTCGAAAGCTTCTTCGCATTCGAAACTCCTTTCAATACTTATGTATTAGAAATAAATACGCTTTGGGTAAAATTCAGTTTCAACCAAAAAATTTATTTTTGCAAAAAAAAGTCAAAATTTTTTTTTTGCTTAAATGCGTTTGATTTGAGCTTTTTCGAAAACTGCTTCGCATTCGAAACTCCTTTCAATACTTATGTATTAGAAATAAATACGCTTTGGGTAAAATTCAGTTTCAACCAAAAAATTTATTTTTGCAAAAAAAAGTCAAAATTTTTTTTTGCTTAAATGCGTTTGATTTGAGCTTTTTCGAAAGCTTCTTCGCATTTGAAACTCCTTTCAATACCTATGTATTAGAAATACATACGCTTTGGGTAAAATTCTGTTTCAACCGAAAAATTCATTTTTGCAAAGAGGTACCCCTTTCCAAAAAAAATGGTAAAAAATTTTTTTTGCTAAAATGCGGTTGATTTGAGCTTTTTCGAAAGCTTCTTCGCATTCGAAACTCCTTTCAATACTTATGTATTAGAAATAAATACGCTTAGGGTAAAATTCAGTTTCAACCAAAAAATTGATTTTTGCAAAGAGGTACCCCTTTCCAAAAAAAATGGTCAAAAATTTTTTTTGCTTAAATGCGTTTTATTTGAGCTTTATCGAAAGCTTCTTCGCATTCGAAACTCCATTTAATACTTATGTATTAGAAATAAATACGTTTTGGGTAAAATTCAGTTTCAACCAAAAAAAATTGATTTTTGCAAAGAGGTACCCCTTTCCAAAAAAAATGGTCAAAAATTTTTTTTGCTTAAATGCGTTTTATTTGAGCTTTATCGAAAGCTTCTTCGCATTCGAAACTCCATTTAATACTTATGTATTAGAAATAAATACGCTTTGGGTAAAATTCTGTTTCAACCAAAAAATTGATTTTTGCAAAGAGGTACCCCTTTCCAAAAAAAATGGTCAAAAATTTTTTTTGCTAAAATGCGGTTGATTTGAACTTTTTCGAATGCTTCTTCGCATTCGAAAGTCCTTTCAATACTTATGTATTAGAAATAAATACGCTTTGGGTAAAATTCAGTTTCAACAAAAAAATTGATTTTTGCAAAGAGGTACCCCTTTCCAAAAAAAATGGTCAAAAATTTTTTTTGCTTAAATGCGTTTGATTTGAGCTTTTTCGGAAGCTTCTTCGCATTCGAAACTCCTTTCAATACTTATGTATTAGAAATAAATACGCTTTGGGTAAAATTCAGTTTCAACCAAAAATTTTATTTTTGCAAAAAAAAATGGTCAAAATTTTTTTTTGCTTAAATGCGTTTGATTTGAGCTTTTTCGAAAGCTTCTTCGCATTCGAAACTCCTTTCAATACTTATGTATTAGAAATAAATACACTTTGGGTAAAATTCAGTTTCAACCAAAAACTTGATTTTTGCAAAGAGGTACCCTTTTCCAAAAAAAAATTTTCAAATTTTTTTTTGCTTAAATGCGGTTGATTTGAACTTTTTCGAATGCTTCTTCGCATTCGAAAGTCCTTTCAATACTTATGTATTAGAAATAAATACGCTTTGGGTAAAATTCAGTTTCAACAAAAAAATTGATTTTTGCAAAGAGGTACCCCTTTCCAAAAAAAATGGTCAAAAATTTTTTTTTGCTTAAATGCGTTTGATTTGAGCTTTTTCGAAAGCTTCTTCGCATTCGAAACTCCTTTCAATACTTATGTATTAGAAATAAATACGTTTTGGGTAAAATTCAGTTTCAACCAAAAAATTGATTTTTGCCAAAAAAAATGGTCAAAAATTTTTTTTGCTTAAATGCGTTTGTTTTAAGCTTTTTCGAAAGCTTCTTCGCATTTGAAACTCCTTTCAATACTTATGTATTAGAAATAAATACGTTTTGGGTAAAATTCAGTTTCAACAAAAAAATATTTTTTGCTTAAATGCGTTTATTTGAGCTTTTTCGAAAGCTTTTTCGCATTCGATACTCCTTTCAATACTTATGTATTAGAAATAAATAAGTTTTGGGTAAAATTCAGTTTCAACCAAAAAATTGATTTTTGCAAAGAGGTACCCCTTTCCAAAAAAAAATGGTCAAAAATTTTTTTTTGCTTAAATGCGTTTGATTTGAGCTTTTTCGAAAGCTTCTTCGCATTCGAAACTCCTTTCAATACTTATGTATTACAAATAAATACGTTTTGGGTAAAATTCAGTTTCAACCAAAAAATTGATTTTTGCAAAAAAAATGGTCAAAATTTGTTTTTGCTTAAATGCGTTTGATTTGAGCTTTTTCGAAAGCTTCTTCGCATTCGAAACTCCTTTAAATACTTATGTATTAGAAATAAATACGCTTTGGGTTAAATTCAGTTTCAACCAAAAAATTGATTTTTGCAAAGAGGTACCCCTTTCCAAAAAAAATGGTCAAAAATTTTTTTTGCTTAAATGCGTTTGATTTGAGCTTTTTCGAAAGCTTCTTCGCATTCGAAACTCCTTTCAATACTTATGTATTAGAAATAAATACGCTTTGGGTAAAATTCAGTTTCAACCAAAAAATTGATTTTTGCAAAAAAAATGGTCAAAATTTTTTTTGCTTAAATGCGTTTGATTTGAGCTTTTTCGAAAGCTTCTTCGCATTCGAAACTCCTTTCAATACTTATGTATTAGAAATAAATACGTTTTGGGTAAAATTCAGTTTCAACAAAAAAATATTTTTTGCTTAAATGCGTTTATTTGAGCTTTTTCGAAAGCTTTTTCGCATTCGATACTCCTTTCAATACTTATGTATTAGAAATAAATAAGTTTTGGGTAAAATTCAGTTTAAACCAAAAATTGATTTTTGCAAAGAAAATGTACGCCTTTCCAAAAAAAATGGTCAAAATTTTTTTTGCTTAAATGCGTTTGATTTCAGCTTTTTCGAAAGCTTCTTCGCATTCGAAACTCCTTTCAATACTTATGTATTAGAAATGAATACGTTTTGGGTAAAATTCAGTTTCAACCAAAAATTGATTTTTGCAAAGAGGTACTCACCATCCATATTTTTTGGAAAGGGGTACCTTTTTGGAAAAAAATCAATTCTTTGGTTGAAACTCAATTTTACCAAAAAATAGTTTTTTCGTGTAGTTGGTTGCGGTAACGAAAATAAAATATATTTGACGAAACTGTTTAAAAAAATCCATTTAAAAATCATTATTCACGTAACCTCTTTTATGATATGAAGATTAATGGCAGTCTACTAGAAAGGAGGATTTGAGGTTGTGTAAACAGAAGCATAATCATTTGCTTTTGCACATATTCAAGACTATTATTGTAAATGGTGTATAATGGATCCCGTATGATTGACCCGTATTTAGTCAGAGTAATATATTTTTTATTGTGTATCCCTTTCCTTAATTTTATTATGTTTTTATAGGTTTTCGTTTTATATTATTTCATGGTCTGAAATATTCTGCCTTATCATGAATGCCACATGTGAAAATTTCCGAATTAAATTTATAAAATTTTACATATATTTTATGGTATTAACTGTTCACACGTTCGAGAATTGCCGCGTGAAATTTTATTTATAATAAAGCTGATTACTTTTTTTATTTAATAGGCAAAATGTATGTATTTTGGATCTAATTTGTATGTGTATGTATTTTTTAAAAGGAGATTATCGATTTGTTATTCGTTATTCTGTTACTCTGTTTCTTTCAAGCTCCTCCACTATCCAGGCTATTTTGAAGTTGGTTTTATTACAAGAGCTAATTATTCTTGGGTGCGCTGTAACCTTATCACCCTATGCAAACAAAGAACATAAATAATGTTTTTATAAACTCGACTTTGCACATTATTGGCAACAGAATCGCTGCCAAAAGGTCAAAATTGGGATATGTAATCACAATTTATTTAGAAACAAGTTTCACAAATGTTTCATCTCCATTAAATGTATACGGAAATCTCACACTTCAAGAAAAAACTTAACATGTTAAAGAGAATTTATTGGTAAAAACTAAAAGTGGGGATTACTTACCAGTTAATATGTATGTGCTTCAGTGTACACACAGACGTACATACTCGTAAATGTATAGAATATTATTCCATTTATGAGCCAATTTCGACTACTTTCGTAAGATGTAACTTTAAGCCAATCTTGTATAAGTTTGTAGATAAACGCAACACACTTGATGGTCTTTAAGTTAGATGGGAAAATAAATTCAAACAGACACAGTTGGCCACGTCTTTAAGACAAACTGAAAACAACTCCATACTAGTCGAGGGCCAATATCGCTCATCATGTCGTTGATGAGTTTTCTAGACAAAATGAGCAACATTCTCGCCTAGATTATCCCTATCAACCCAAAACGGGAATACTGTAGTTAAAATAATTATTTTGAACACAAAACGTACGACATTTTTGTCATATAGTCACGAACGACTATTTCCTTTAAATTGTCGATTAGAAAACCCAATGAACAAACGACTTGTCGTGCATTCAGTGTCAAAGAGAATGTCGTCTACGATGCTTTTGCCAAGTGGGAAACGAAAAAGTTACGTATGGATGTGTATATTACTCTTCATGTAAGAAACAGAAAAAAATTAATCCTCACACATATCGTTTTATAATTTAAAAGAAGGACTAAACTACACTTGAATTCAAAATGGACTTTTTGATGACTGTGATGCATCGCAACGAATCACATGTGACACCAAAATGTTCCACTTCTGTAGTTAAAAAAAAACTTTTTTGTCGACAAGTTTAGCTTCTCCTGTAAAATTTCAATGTGACTTAGAAACTCTTGAAATGTAATTAAAAATGTGTGAGCTCATTCATAAGAGCACTTTGGGCTAACACTAAACATTCCAGTATTTATGTTAGTAATTACATAAGCGTGGAATATAATTAGACTTTCACCAACACCATCACTCATCAGCGTTTAGAAACTTTTGCGTGAGGAAAAGATTTTACGTACTATTCGAAATTTGTTTGTGCTAATTTTTCTTGCCAGAAAAATTAGCACATGGTCATTTTTAGAGCAAAACCAATTGAAATCACATTTGTGTAATTACGACTGTGTCTCGTGTCACACTGTACGAAACACTTAAATAATTTCATGCAAAAAAGTTTGAAGAGAAATGAATGTGTTGTATGTAAAATATCTAACGTTTCTGCGCACGCTATTTGCAAATAAAATAACATTTGCTAGTCGTAATATGTAAAGAACTTTATATATGTATATGTAACACACAACATGTTGCATGCAGGAAAATATTTCCGTTTATTGACGCCGGAAAAAGAAATAAAATGTGTTATTAATACTGATTGCTACAATTGGAGAAATGCTATTTGGAAAAGCAAAATTTATTTTATATTTAATGTTGCCAGTGATTTCTGTGATTTCGCTAGAAATTAACAATAACGTAAAAATTTTTAAAATTATGAAAATTATACAATTTTAATGTCAATGCTGTGATTGCTTGATAATCGGTTGATTTTGTTATTGATCGTTTAGCAAATCAATCAAGCTTTTTTTCTAAATAATTCCAATAAATAAAAATTTATGAATTATTTATTATTGGGAGTTTATTAGAAAGAAAAAACAATAGCAACAGCTCTTGCACAGAAACGATCAAACAAAAAGAATTCATAAACATGTGGGATATTTTACTTATTATGTATTAATTAAAAAATAAACTATGAGATCATTTTATTTGTTATTTCAATAGATTTAGGAGATCTTATAAAATAATTTTTTGATTTAACCGATCAGTTAACCGTGTAGTAATTAATCGGTTAACAGAGTGAATACCCTAGCCCATATGCTAAAAACTAATTTCATAAAATTAAAATTCCTTACATCACTTAAATTAGTATATATGTACATATGTGAAGCGTCTCTCATGCGGAACAATTGGGCAAACTTTTTTATATTAAAGGACAGTTGCTGAAGTCACAAACAACTCCTGTTCACATAAGGCGTATTATGGCTGCCTTAAATAAGCATCAAAAAGGGATTATTTAAATCATTGCATTTTGGAGAAAGGGAAATTGTCTTGATGATTTTCTTGTATGTTATTTCGTTTGCCTTTGCCATATAAAAATATTTCTCATATGTTACCCACACACAAAAACACAAATTTATGGTATTTTTTCGAATAAATCGAACGTAAATTATTTCTTGACTTTGCATCCAATATAAATGATGTTTACGTTTCAGACATTAGCTACGCACGTCTGCTATATTAAGTCTTTTAGGCTTTCACTAAACAGGGAGTTCAATGAAAGAACATTTACTGACTGCCTTTGGCGCATATACAGATCAAACGCTTCCGCTGTAACATTTTAAAGCGATAAATATTCAGTAAAATGTATCTACAATTTATAAAATAATAATCGTATGATTGCAATCAATAAAAACAACTGCAAACAGTAATAGAAATAAAATGTTATTACATTTTATTATCTGTTACCCGCGACTTTGTCCGCGAAAAATATGTGTAACTTCAGCTAATGTGTATGTCATGTAAATGATGTGCTGTACGAGTATGTTTACTGTATGCAAGTTTAAAACGTTCTTAGTTATCAGTTTGATAATTTCATATATCCCTAGAAACTTTAGACCACCCCTCATAAAGTCATTGCCAAAAAAAAAAATACATTGGTAAGTCAAATGAATCAAAGTTTAAAATGTTCATAAATATAAGTTTAATAATTTCATATTTCTATTAAAATTTTCGATCACTCTTTGCCACTTAATAGCATCCTTTCCAAAAACAAAAACCACCCTATGTTATTCCTCGGATCTCAAAATATCTCCATGCCAAATTTCATCTAAATCGCTTTAGCGGTTTGTGCGTGAAAACAGACGGACAGACAGAGTTACTTTATTATATTAGTAAGAAAAAAATGTGCAAGTTATCATAAAAAGTGCAAGTCATCATAAAAAGTGGAAGTCATTAAAAAAGTGCAAGTCATCATAAAAAGTGGAAGTCATCATTATGAAAAGTGCAAGTCATTATGAAAAGTGCAAGTCACTTTGAAAAGTGCAAGTCATCATAAAAAGTAAAAGTTAGCACAAAAAGTGCAAGTCATTCTAAAAAGTGGAAGTCATCATAAAAAGTGCAATTCATCATAAAAAGTGCAAGTCATCATAAAAAGTGCAAGTCATTATAAAAAGTGCAAGTCATTGTAAAAAGTGCAAGTCACTGTAAAAAGTGCAAGTCACCGAAAAAAGTGCAATTCATTATAAAATGTACAACTCAGTATAAAAACCACCCTACTAGTATGTTATTCCTTTATGCCAAATTTCAGGCGCCCAGACAGAGTTACTTTCATACATACATATATATTATATTAGTGAGGTTAATAATAATAATAACAATAAGAATAATAATAATAATAATAATAATAATAATGACAATAAGAATAATAATAATAAGAATAATAATAAGAATAACAATTAGAATAATAATAATAATGCCAATAGTAATTTTTTTCTATGGGAACGTATTTAGATAAACAGCTTCGGTATTTAAGTCGATATAAATTTTTAAATAAAATTAGTATACTGTGATTTCAGACAAGACAAATCGGCTTCGTAAGGTACTTCGTAAAAGTACTTTAAACTTATTTATACATATAATTTTTAATGAAAAAGATATATGCATAAATATGCTGTCTTAAAATACGAGTATGACATTCTTTGGATTATGGTTCAGGATCTTTTCTGATTTAAGTTTAAAGTGATTTACATAATCATTTGGATTAATGAAGGAAAGTCAACTAATTTACAATAGAGGTAGAAATGAGAATTTAAAATTGAACTAAATTCTCTAAAGCATCATACGTTGTGTAAGTTGTTCTCTATGTGTGATGATGATTTGAAATACTTTTTGAGTCGTTCGAAAGTATTAACAAAACTTAATTAGAATCACGAAAATGGGAATATGAAATCATACACGAAAAATATTGTGCATTATGGTGCAATATAAAGTTTCTTTATTTATAAACAAACAATACATACTAGATACCAAATATTCGCATTTACCTGCTATCAAAGTAGCAAGCAATCAGCCAGCCAGCTAAAACAACTGATGAAAATAAGAAAAGAGTGATGTATGAATTTTGCCTCCGTAAAAGCGAGCACTGAAGGTGGCACTTGTAGAAGAAAATGTTCCCTCTACAAAACAAATTTGACGAACCTTGATGGAAAACAACTCCGAATGGAAATAACCTAATTAACAGTTTACCTTTTAATTAAATATATTTTTCCATTGATATGAAGTCACTTGACCGAGTTGAATTTTGCTTTAGCTTCTGAGTAAAAATCAATAAGCGTCTGAAATATATTCATATATGAATGTCAAGTTTTTTTCATGTTAAGTGCACACGTTTCTGTTCTAAAAATACAAGACGTGGTCTTGTTGTACAGGATATGAGAGGAAATCAATTGCAAGTCAGTTACTCGTTGGCTAGCTTTCGTTTCTGCCCCAACTACAATGTTATCATTCATCACGTTCATGTAAAACTCTAAACAAGATATAATAAAAAATTTATTTTTAATTTTGAAAACTAAATGAATAACAACTCTTAAACAAACTTAATAAAAATGTAAATTTATGCAAAAGTTTTATGTGCTCTATTGAGTTGAAAATTATCACAAGCACGATAATTTTTTTCCTTGTTATTAAGTTGCCAAAAAATTTTATTTTACAGTAGAGAGCAATATTTGAAACTTTAAAGAAATGATGATGTGAAATTCAGCTTTAGTGTGAAGAAATTGTGGTAGCAATACTGCAAATAGGTGTCACATTCTAGTTACGGGGAAGTTACAGAGTATCTCTGGTTGTTTTTGTTTAAGGATTCTACGCAAAAGAGCTTTCAAAAACACTTTCATTCCACATGAAAATAATAAATTAAAATAATCTACTCAGAAACAAAGAGCATAGCAACAGCTAAAGGCCTTTCGTAAAACATTTTTTTTCAAATAATGGCTTGAGTTCATTATAGAAGGTACAGCATTGCTTGAATATTTTTTTTAAACTTTTGTCTAATGAAGCAGCAAAGTCGCTAAAAATACAGAAAGAGGTTTTACTTGCTCTTTTCCGTGTGTGAGTCGTAAAAGCCTATAATTACGTTTGTCTCATACCGCCCTTCGACATCATTCGTTTCAGCAATTAATACACACAAAAGCTTTATTTTTAATTACATAGAAGTTTAAAAAGGGTATATGAAATATACATTTACAATGAAATATGCAAAGTTTTTTATTTATCTTAAAATATGTACACACTCTATCTTCTAATCTGTCCCCTCAATATTATCCTCTCCTTTCTAGTTCCGGTATAATGCACAGCATATGTAGGGGTCAATCCTTGAGTGCTGGTCCGAAAAGAAATATACACTAATAAATTGATCACTCTCAAATACACAAAAAAAAATTATTTGTAAAATTTGTTTGTCAATACAATTAATTATTAATTGAAATTGAACCTACAACTAATTTTTCCAATACAATTATTAATATTGTTAGATGAAAGTTGTACAACAACTGCTGTTGTTGGCAAAAAATATTGTCTTTGTCTAATGTTTTTAATGCTATTGCATTGAATCATTCTGAAGATATTTATGTGTGTTAAGCATAGCGCATTTTTATTTTTTTTTTTTGCAATAAAACTATGACTGCCTCCAGAAAATGTGCAATAAATTTTACTAGCACAATAAAACGTGGATGGGTATGAGTTTGCTTTTATCTAATCAGCAGTTACTGTAATCAGCAATAGCAATCAATCGCTTCATAAAGGACTGAAATAAGTTTAAGTAGCGCATAAATCCAATCTGAAATTTGCGGTGACATTTATTTTCAATCCAGGAATAAACACGCTTTTCATAGCACGTTGGCTTATCTTACTAGATCTCTGTTTATTTATCCGCGTGCATAAATGCCTCGTGCTGTAAGAATATATTCTTGTTTGATTTTCCACTGTTGTTTTTTATTTATTGTTGTGTGTTTAGGAATTTTTTACATGCGGATGTTTTCAGAATAATAAAATGTATGTTGTTAACACGTCATTATCGGCAACAGCATCCAGCCAAAGTCTATTATGTGATGATGGTTGTACACTGGGGAAAAACTAAACTGCGATATTTCCAACGGTTGTTGTGGCAACAGCTGCCCATCATTTAAGTTACTGGTGACCAAATGAAAATTTTATTTATTTATTTCACTTATTTAAAAAATAGTTTGCAAAGTCAATTTCCAAGTATTGGGGCACAGATGCCAACGCGTGACTCAGATCACACGTGGGCGATGTTATTGAATTGTACTTTATACGTTTCTGTGATTGACTGCAGACGACCTAAGCCTTCACATACGAGTAGAAGATGAAAATAAAATTCATAGACTAAAACATAATCATCCTACTCGAGTTCTAGAAAAATTTCTGTGATTTCTGTTTACAAACCAAACATGCCATGCCACCTTTGCATTATGGCCGTAACACACTCACATTTCTTTCCAGTTCGGTTGTGTAAAATATGTACAGGCGAAAAAATTCAGGGAGGAAATACAAATTGGTCTGAAATTGCTAGATGCAAATTACCGCGCAAAATAGTCCCATAAAATAAAAGAATGCTACATTTTTTGCATTTTTTCAATGAAAAATGGTAATATTATGACATTTGAAAATGCTGAATTATTAGAAATGGATCTGCCATCCCTGAAGAAAATTTATTCCATTTTAAAATTGCACCTAATTGTAGTGTTTTGATTTTCCAGGAAAGAAATCGCCATTAATTTCACAACATTTTCCAAATATTTACTCTTATTTTGTTGAAAAAAATTTATAAATCAATGCTTCGGCATTTTAAACTCGAAACTATTTTGGATTGTCATACTGCATTTTCTGTGTGTCCTAAGCAAAAAATCTAATTTACCAACAGATGCTTATTGGCTGAGCACGAGCAGCATGTGTCTATGGGGCGCTTAAAAAATGGACTAAATGTTTAGAAATGATAATCGAGATTAATGAGTGTATGGCAAAACCATAGACCTTCTAAATTGATGTTGTAATATTTTTTGTTGGGTGTAGCTAAACAAAATTTTGGTTTAAGGGAATCCCGTTCTGTTTTTGTAATTCTTTGTCAATATTCAAAGCAATACTTGTGCAAGTAAAGCAGCGTATGAGTCAGGCATGGAAATCCTGGTACAATTGCTCGTCCACTTTATATGCTAATTTGGCACAATGAAAACGTTCAGTTTTGTTGTTAAATTTTAAACACTAGTTAACGAAGTCTGTATCGTTGTTCGGAAATGCAAACCAATGTTGGATATTCCTGAAATAATTTCTTACAGCAGACTCATATAAAAGTTCGAAATTTAGCCCAAATTCAGATAGAGCAATAAAAATTATAGGTTTCAAATATCCTGAGATATAATAAAAAGTCGGAGTAAATATCGGTCGCTCCTTACACGAACGGCTGACTTAGTATAATTAATTATTAGTATAATTAATTATTCTCATGCATTTCAAGTAAATTAATATGGCAAAAGGTTTTTGGGCAAGGGAAAGTGCTGCTGGCTGAAATAGTTAACGCATAGACTCGTTGCTGGCGCACTCAATCATGAATATGGAATCGAATTGTTCTGGACAGTATTTGTGCTTGGTTTTGTTTGTTGTTGTCGGCGTATTTCAATGATAGCAGTGATCGCTGAACATTATCGACAGCGATTGACTGCAGCATCCACTAAAAAGTGCATTACGTTATTAAGGCTCCTTGTGTCTTCATTCAAACGGAGGACATTGAACTTATGAAATTACTATATATTAATGTATAGATACGAATAATACTATATATTAATGTATAGATACTCTACCTCGAAATCAAGTCTCACAGCTGTACAACAAAAACATATGCTGCAATTGTTATACTTGTACGAGTATGTGGTCTTTAATAGAGATATTACTGCTTGGGTTGCTTTCATGTTTGGAGGTAGCACAGGTCTTATTAATCCTCCTCCATATATACCAAACTGAATCGTTTTCTTAATATTAATACTAACTAGCACCACTTGAAACAGTGGAAAAATTGAACAACGAACGCTGATGAGATGGCGTAGCGGCCTCGAAATCAGTACTGATCCGTTCTGCTGGTTTAATGACTATGAAAAATATTCTTAATATTCCACTCTCAAAAATAATAAATAGAATGTAATCACGTTCATTTATTAAAATGAAAAATAAAAATAAAATAAAAAATAATTTGCAGTTTCGCAGATTTGAACCTATAGCCTGTTGCGAAAATTAACATCCTGTAATACAATTTACATAAATAAAGGTTCACTATTAAAATAGAAATTCATACATTAATTAATAAGATTTAGTTAAATTTGTTATGTGCCCATTTGTGGTGTTTCTTTTAATACACATAATTTGACCTAAATGGCACAAGTAACAAAAAGCTCAGTTGTTGCTACAATTCGAAAATCCTTAATGCCATCCCTGATGTGTTCTTAGATATCATATTCACTATAAATAGCCTTCTTTTGTTGTGTTGCTAACTGTGCTTAGAATAGTTTCGTTCTTCCCATTTCAAATCTTTTTTTATTATGTTTTTCTTCTCAACAATAAACACGCATGTGTATTTAGCCAACATTATTTATGGGTAAACTGATAAAACCTTTTATCTATGGATTCAAAAACAATACAATGAAATTGGCTTTAACTTGCACATAAATTTTGGTATTAAAATTGGAGAAAACTACATGAAAATATAGTCTCCATATAAATAACGTTTAACATCCGCTTCCCATTGAACTTATGGAAAATTAAGTTATTTATTTAGAAACATTAGAAAATAATTACAATTTACTTACTAATGACAAAAGAGGGACATCGTGGAAAATTAAGTTAGAAAATTTCTCTTTAATAGTTTAATGACTTGTATTTTTCAAAGATATAATTATTGGTGTTTACGTTAACTTTGTTTTGTTTAAAAGATGATAAACAAACATTAATGAAATCATGATGCTAATTAATGTTATTTTTCAGTCAGTTCAACAAAAAAAAACCTATAAAATTCAAAAGTTTTTTGACTAAAGAATGCTCCCTTAAAAACACTTTTTTATAAATCTGTTGCTTTCACCGCTCTTTATAAAAATAACTTGTGCTTAAAATATCTTGTTATTTTTTAAACACGTGCATTTTGCAAAGACAGCATTTTGCTTATGTGAAGAAATTTCTAATATATCAGTCATCCACTGCGTATACTTCATGTAGAACCTGCACAGTTCTGCATTAAGTATACGCAAACGCATGATTATGAGATGAAATACCAGGTTTGGAGTAGGCTGCCATTATTTACTTTGTAAATTAAGAGGTGTACTTTTATTTTAAATTTTAAAGAATTTGTGGAATCCACAAAAAGAATTCTCTTCAAAATTATGAAACCAATGGAGAGAAAAGCAACTGGGATCTCGATAATTCGCAAAGAAATTTTTTAAAAGCCCAAAACTAAGATGGATAGAATTTTTTTATTGCAGCTTTCTGATGTGAGAAACAGGCCTTAAATTTTATATTTGCAATAAAAATAAATCTATTCCTACAAAACCGAAAATTTTATAATAAATTCTTTCTGTACTACGCCTTGCAAAATTAAATTATTAAAAATTTTCTTTTTAATCAAAAAAGGAAAAGTTTTAGATATTTTTACAAGATATCACTTCTCTCTTAACAAAATAGAGGACGGAATTTGAAGAAAAAAATTACAACTTTAAGATTTGTCAGTATAACATCTCATAAATTAGCAGCTAAAAACAAAATTGTTTTAGATCTGCTTTTCACAGGCTTGACCTATTTTGCAGCCTCCAAACCCTAAAACTTAAACTGCCTCAATATTTACAGTCGAAGTAAAAAGTAAACAAAAAGAGAATTGAAATCATATAAAAAATTTAAAAAGAATTTTTCCAGGATATTCATAAAAACTAAAATAGCCTCTTAGTCGTACAATAACAAAATAATAAAAAAATAAGGTATTAATACAAGAATAAAAGAAAGTAAACAGCAAGAATAAGAGAAAAAATCGTCCAAATGGCAATACGTCAAAAACATATTTTTGTATTTTATCACAATCTGAATCTCTCCACGTCCAAGAGAGAAGGAAGGAAACAACAGATGACATATTATTCAGTATTGAAAACTATCGTTACTTTTTTTATTAACATGAAAGCGAAAAACTACTGTCTTTTTATTATTTTTCATTATCGTATATCCTTTCCAAAGACCGTACAAATATGGCTTTCATAAAATGTTTTTATCCGGCCAACTTTTCAGCTGATGGCTTTTAAAAAACTTTTTCTTTTTTGCCAGTACGAATGTGCTTATTCATGCATACACACATACCCAGTTGACGAGCTAATCGTCAAAGTTGATTTCGTAATAATTTTATTGAGTCATTGAAGGCAACTATACTCGCTATTGCAACTATTTGGTGGTTTTTTCCGCCTTTTTTGGTACATTAAAGTACTTCAATAACTCTTTAAAAAATTTTACAGCGTGCTACTATTTGAATGTGGTTATGCATAAGATAAATTCTTCAATTAAATCTTGATTATAATTGCAGCGTAAAATAAATTAGTGACTTATAGATAAGTTTTAGAGTCTTCACGGTCAAAATGGTTATTGTCAGGCTCGTGTTGCTGTACTTGATACCAATGAATCCCAATATAGAAATTGATTTCGTTTTCTATAGCTTCCTCGGTGTCACACCTACTAAGAAATTTCCACCCAGACTGCAAAGTTGGTCATCAAGTATTATGATGATGTGTAGACTACATGTTGCTGCCGCAGGCGCATGATGTACACAAAAATGGATACAAACAGTAGAAATATTTGCCAATGTTTCATGGCTTAAAGCAGAATTTCAAAAAACGGTTCAAAAGACTTTTCCAACCAACAAAAACAAATTATTTGCAGAATATGTTTATTTTGAGAGATTAATTAGTTTTAAACAAGAATAAATTATTGCTTCTCCTGTCCTTACGGTTTCATGTTTTGAAAAAAACTGAAGAGTTTCTAGGTGTTTCACGAAAGCTGGTCGGTTGGTGTCAGAAGCCCATAAATTGGCCTCCTCATTTCCCTTTTCACTCACTTGCAGCTTTCCCGTACGTGCAAGCCACAAGTTCACCAAATTTCATTCTGATGTTGCCCCGCCAATTTTTAAAGCGTGATTTTTTTAGAGTGTAGCAACACCAGAGCAACGCGTGCAAATTGTTGAAATTTTTAATCAAAATAATTGTACTATTCCTCAAACTCATCTTGCACTTCATCCTCTTTTATGGCGTACGTAATCGTCCTTCAGAGTGGCTAATTCGAAGAACACGAAATCGTTTTCGGACCACATTTACTGTTACTGATAATGTGCATCGCTGAGGAAGCTGTAGCCGCTGTACAGGAAAGCATTGATGATGCTAATCAATCAATTCGTCGCCGTTCTCAGCAACTGGGCTTTTGTCCTTCCACTTTATGGAAGATGTTTTTAGTTGTTGAAAATTAGTGTTCCAGATCAAGGCACCAGCGGTGGCGACCACATGGCAGAAATCATATTTAAGCATTAATTTCATACATTTTTCTTTTTAATAAAGCCCGTTTCATTGATTTAAAAATATGTACATTTCCTTGTTTTATTATGTTTATTCTGTAACAATTTGTCAACGTCACGTCAAGACAAGATTAAAAATTAATTGTGGACAACAATTAACAACTTCTCACAACCTCTTACTACTCTCTATGGCATTGACTATAGCAAGAGGCTGTGAGAAATTGATAATTGTTCAAGAGCAAGAGTATAGAAATGTTCTCATTTTGATATTGTCTTGACGTGACGTTGACAAACACTTACAGAATAAGGGGGAATATGTCGAATAAAGGATTTTAAAAATGTTTCTTATTTTATATTTAAACACAAGTTTAAATGTCACTCCGTGAAAAGCCAAAATTCAAATTACTCAAACTATTTGCAGATCCCTAAAAACTTTGTTTGGTTGAACTACGAATATAATTGACAGCGGGACTCCTTTTCTAAATACATTTTAACGTTAATTCACTGCAAATTAAAATTTTAGCAATTAAGCATAAATTGCAGTTTCGTGGACGAGCTTAATTATTGACATTGTTTTACTACCTATTTGACGATGTCCCAAAATTTTTTCTTTATACAAATAACTTAACAAACTTCCATCTGTTGTCGTTACACAGATGACTACTTTCCTAAACGTAAGTAGTAACACATTGCAAGAAGTTCTAAATGGTAAACTTCAAAATTATGAGATTGCATTCAGCTCCTAAAGACAACAAGAAGTAACTGAAAATTTAAATACACAATGTAACGATAATAATATATCAATACGGGTTTCATGCATTGCGAACAGGAGAACTGTCGACGTGTGTATGTAATTTCCCCCATCTATTTCAGAAAGTACAATTCCTTACATTTTTTCATATTTTCGTTCAGTAGATTCAGTTCGACAGTCTTGGAGTGTAGAAAGAACATCAGCAGAATAACACTATTTGTGTGTGTGTGTGTATTTTAATACTTTTTTCTCAATTATGCACTCAGATTTCTCTGAATGAATCAAATTTTTAAATTTGCCACATTTACAGTGTATGTCCTTTAATATGTTAATATTAAGAAGACACAATTTGTACATTTATTGCTCCATCACATGCTCTATTGTATTTGAACGAAGTCCTTTAAAGAATTGAACACTTTCTGTTTACAATCCCAGCAGTCAGTCAGTCTGGGGCCAAGTGAACCCATGTCCACACTTATTTCCTACAGCACCTATAATTCTATGGGCACAATTGGGTAGTAAAACTGCAGACAAAGTCAAAAGCGAATCAGTTGCTTTTCATTATCGATATTTCCTGCAGGGATATTTACAGCCTACACACATGTATAAGCAAATACTTCTACATATACACATGCATTACAATATTTTGACATGTAGTAGCACTCTTATTTATGAGAGTACGATATCAAACGTTAGCAAATGAAACATTTTCAAATGTATGCCAGAGCAAACAATCAAATGCTTATTTAAATCACATATGGCCTTATTAACTCCTTCTATTAAAATAAATGCCACACAAAAAGGAAATTTTTTTATTAATAGTGTTCTGTGGTCCTATAATTGCGAAAATCAGCCCAATACGAATTCAAATGAAAGGTTTCTAAAAATTATGAGGAAATTAACAATTATGAGGAAGTATAAATGCACAACCTACATACTATATATGTACATATAAGTACATATTTATGTACATCCACATTACAGATACATACATAACACATACTTATGTATGTATATATATACTTTTTTAGTAGCACCAGCTGTACCCCTGCATGTGCAGAGCATTGCGTCAGAACTAGAAGGGAGGAGATAGTATTGAGAGGACAGATGAAGAAAGATGATAGATAAATTTTGTAGCTGTTTTCAATCTTGCTTCGCTGGCGAATTTCTGCTACAGGGTCGACGAAGGAGAGTGCCGTTACTCTGCCCTTTTGCACATGTCAGTGTCCATCGCTGCCAGTAATGAAACCAAACCATGCACTAGAGCTGATCAGAAAAATTCGGCATTGTATTCATGACTGAACGCAAAGTCAAACTCGGGATTCTCACTTTCTTATTTTCATGCTAACCACTTCTTTTTTCTATTTCTATCAAATAGGAGTTGTTACATGATTCAATGTTCGGAAGAAGAAAACTGAAAATAACATTTGCAATTTTATTTTGGCAGACAAGCAAATTTTTCATTCCAATTAATTTTAGGATTAAGGTATAAAAATTCGTTGGTCCTTTATACCTTAACACTTTAGGTTTTACCGTCGCATGAAGAAGAATATATTATAAAAAGATTATTAAACAGTTACATAATTCATTCTGTTCACTAGTCTACAAAAAAAAACCGAACCATAGGAATATATTCCACATGGTAAGTCGCTAGACATGAATAAATTTTTATGAAATATTTTTCATTGAAAAACTCTATAAAAATGGGCCTGTTGTCATGGATAACAACAGTTTCTAGCCAAGATAAATGATTTTCATTTACGTGTTCAATGAACAGAAGTTATTTTCGAAATTCCTCTTGATTTGATGTTCTAGCAAAAACTTTAAATCGTTTTATCTCGTGTTATTAAACTTTATTTAAGCACTTTCATTTAATGTTCCTCCTGCCCAATACCATCCATCCATATCTTGGCAGCACCACGTACACACAAGTAGTAAACTGAAACTTTTGTAATATCATTACATAAGAGTCGTTTGCAGCCTACTGAAGTAGTAAATATTTTATTTCCTTTTTTTCGTGTTATTTGCTGTAATAAAATATTTTCATTATTTCGTCATCAATATTTACAATAAATTTGTAAAATGATGGTAGAATTTTTATTATTAAACTATTATACAGAATGCAAACAAAAAAAACTTCAAAAAAAGAAAAAAAAATTTTAAAAATGCTGCAGCAATAAGAATTCAATAGGGTGAAAGCGAAAATGCTAACACAGTTTTTATTATTACTGATAATATTTTGTAATAAGTTGACTTTCATAATTCTGCTTCTTAACAAGGCGAATTAACAGCAGGTAGCAGGTAATATAATGCGGCGCTATAAGTTCACGAATCCATAAAAAAATCAATATTGTTCGTTTAGAATTATTTGGTTTATAAATGAACAAATTTTGCACAAAAAAAGTTTTAAAACAAAATTGTTGATAAAATAAAAAGCATATAACCAAAATAAAAATAAGTATATAAAGAAGTGCATTGCACCTTGTACAGAGATCCATTTGTAGATGCACGTGTAAATTTAAACAAATATTTTTATTGGAGGACGCAAATTGTGAAATTTTCCTTAAGTTAAAATTGGGGAATAAATAAAATTGACAGTTTTATCCACTCCCAACCTGCAACCGGACCGATTTCAATTTAGTTTATTTTGCTTGGAAGGGTTGATCTCAAATACATTCGTCTGAAGAAACTTGATAGAGCCAGGTAATGTTTTCCTCGATTCCCTTTCGTATCGAAAATCACTCAACATCCTTCCGTCGAATAACTGTGTATACAGGAAACAAAAAATAAATTTTGTAATTTGTTTTTGTTTAACATGTAATTGTGCGACAAATCGATATCGAGTGACATGTGGGACAGGCAGTAAAAAAAGTGGTAGGTACTTTTGTTTTAAATATTATAATGCTAACGTTTTAATAAAAAAAATCGAATTAATAATAATTATGATTGTGCTGCTACCTGTTGCAGGATATACATGAGATAACAACTAAAGATGTGCGCGGGAGTAAAATTTAGCTCACGGTCAAGCACAATCACGAAACACAAATTTTTTTACGCACGCAATATTTAAGGCGCTCACGATCACGCACGCTCACGAAAGAATTATTTTTAATCTCGTACTTTCACGCACGATGGTAAAAACATTTTCAAAATCGCCCGCGCTCACAGTAAATTTGTTCTCGCGTGTGCGAGTATGAATCTCTAGATATGTAAGTATGTGTGTATGTAAATACATATTTTCCTTAGGGCACTGCTACACGTTCAATATATATTGAACGCGATCCAGTATCACGATATTTATTGAACGTGTAGCATGCAGTATTAATGGATCGCGATCCATATCGCAGAATGGTCTAAAATATGAAATCCAGATCGTGGATCGCGGATCGCGTGATAAATATTGAACGTGTAGCATTTTCATGATATTAGATCGCGATACGTTAACCCTTAATAGCCTACTGGTCCCGCTAGGAACCAACCAGGTATTTGTTAAATTTTTCAGGTAAATAGAAATCGCGAACAAAGGTGTAGAGTAAAATATGTTTAGAATTGCAAATTTTATAACAACAAGGCTATTAAGGGTTAATAAAAAGTGAAATAAAACAAATAAAATAAAAGACGGAGTGCAAAAATTTAACAAATAAAAAGGAAAAAAGTTTATTACATTTGTGCAAAGTTTCTGCCGGTGGAATCGGAATTAACGACCGAAAAAATTATTTTGAAAGACTTCATTTTTAATTTGGAAGCATTGCCGGAGTTGTGGGACTCGTCGGCGAAAGCTTTTTTTTTTGTTTTCTCGCAACATTTTTTAAAAAATGATCCGCACAGCACAAAAATAACGTAAATACTGACGCGATAAATATTCAACATGTAGCATACGCTCGCGATCCATCAATCCATTAAAATGGATCGCGATACAAATATCACAATACATATATATTGAACGTGTAGCAGTATCCTTAGTATTCAAAATTCTAAAGAAAAAACTTCTTTTTTGTTTTGAGTGCGTGAATATTATACGAATTAAAAATCACGCACGGTCCTAAATTTTTGGGTCACACTCACGCATGATTTTCATAATTTATAATTACGATTCACGGAAAAATCGAAAACTTATTTTTTTATTTTTTGTACCAATAACAGGTGTATCTGGTTAAATTTTCTTTTAATTACTAGGCGCGAGGAAAAGTAGAAAAAGCTGTAGGTGTCGTTTTGAATTAGAAAAAAATAAAAACACATTACCTTCAGGCATTACCACAAAAAAAAAAAAGAAAAAATATTCGTTCCCCAAATTTAAGCTTCAAAAATATAATCGAAAAATATGAATTGCTGTGATTTCGAGGTGTTAGTCGTGTTTTATACGTGTACTTTTATTTAATGATATTTATAACTTTTCTTAATAATTATTATGTTATTCAATATGATAATTATGTGTAGTTAAAATAAAAAAAGCTAAAATTTAAAGTTAAGAATTAAAATAAATACAAATTTTGTATTAAATTAAATAATATTAAGTTCGTACACATTTAATGGTTTTATTCTATAGTGATCATTTCTCTGAATAAGTTTATTGCTTTAAGTTTAAATGAAATGGATATTACAAATAATATATAAAAAACAAAACAACAACAAAAAAATAGATATACAATGTACTTTAATCCTTTGGCTATCGAAATGCCATTAACAACACATGAACGCATTTGAAAATGTTACAACTTTTGCAAAATTAACGTTAAATATGGAATCATATTGAAAGGATTACATAGACATAAATAATCGAAGAATTTACATATATTATAATTTTGTTCAAAATAATATAAATAAAACAGAAGATACAAGATCTGTATGTGTAGCAAATTAAAGAGTTTCTGTCTGCTCATCTGTAACAAGAAATTAATAAATATAAAATAGTGATACTGTACGAAAGGCAGGAAGGAATAAAAAATAGCATCTATTTTGCCACCCACGCTGTTTTTTCTTTCCTCTTAATATATAAATAATCGCAAGTGATCAGGTCGCAAGAGTACTGATGTGGTAGCAATTTTATGAGTAGAATGTCAATACGCTTGTCTGGTTGCCACGCAC
This sequence comes from Linnaemya tessellans, assembly GCA_951800035.1. Classification (NCBI taxonomy): domain Eukaryota; kingdom Metazoa; phylum Arthropoda; class Insecta; order Diptera; family Tachinidae; genus Linnaemya; species Linnaemya tessellans. The sequence continues at coordinate 2,085,664 of OX637535.1, forward strand.
AAATAAGAAGGGCGGCATATCACGACTTAAACTTTCTAGCCAGGCCATATACAGCGGTGCCGATACAATATTCTTGCGTGGCATGGGCAGCGTCATGACTACCAGATCCGACTTAGTAGACTGGTCTCGCAAATATTCGCGTAAACGTAAATAACGATTTGTTTTGTCCTGTACAGCCATCAAGTCGTCTTCGCTAATTAGCACTGAAAGCATAACAATAAAAGACCCAATTTTTTATTTCTGTATTTCCATGTTTATTTACCGTCGTCTTCCTGCAATGATGTTTCCTTGTCACTAACCACGAAATCTTTAATTAATTCATTAAAGAATTGCGTTGTTGTTTCCTGTGGCTTTTTCGTTATATCCGGTATCAACTGCAAATCTGAATAATCAATGCGAAATTTCGACAATAGACTTGCCATTGAACGCTGTTCAAATTCCAATTCTGCTTTCTTATTTGCCAGCGCATAGACTCTGAAAATAATTCAACAATTCATGAAAATAATCCAATAAGAGTTTAATCTTGGAGTTCACGTACGGAGAACGAGTACTTAAGAAAATTACATTTCCAAACTACCTGCACAACGGAAAATGTTCCAAAACAATAACAATTAAATGGAAATGGAAAGGCTGAATGAATAACTTCTTGCAATGCCAGTTTTATAATATAAAGAAGAAATAATGATTTCAAATGTGGGCCGGCCCTAATTTTGGGAATCACTTTGCGTTACTGAAATGTCACTTGTTTTTGTTTTGTGCACAATTTGTTTACCGAACAAACAAACGTACACAACTGCATGCGTCACTTTATGAAATTTCAAAAGCAAGACAGCAAAGAGAGTAGGAATAATTTACTGCCTATTTCAGGATTTCGAAAGTGTTCTTTTTTTTCGTTCGTACAAATACATTCGAAATAAAAACAATTTATAAAATTTTGTTTTTGTTTAAAATATATTGATACGAAAGCAAGAATTCATCCGGCATTGTGAAATAGCCAGTCAAATGTTGTTTTTGCGTACATATAAATTTCAATAACTCATGAACATTTTATTACTTTTCGGAGGGGAAATATCAATTTTCCATTTAGAACAGGTAACGCATTCCAAATTTTTCGCAAAAAAGTTTTAATGAATGCTATTTTTTGGTTTCAACAAACTGAATTTTAAAAGAAAAGATATACAGACTAGATAAGGACGTTAGAAACGAAAGCGCTGTTTGCACAGCCCAGGCGACTTGTTTGACGTAAATCTTTCTATAAAAAGCACTCACATAAAATATATTTGAATAAAATATAAACTATTTTATTTTATTTCTTTTTTCTTATCTTTGCAGGTTAAAACAATTAGACGATCTTGCCAATTCCAAAATAACAATGGGGGAAAGTCTACTAAATATTTTTTTATATGTTAATTTTATTTTTAATAAATTATTTTTTAAATTTTCAATTGGTATGCTTTTCAACTCCAAATTGGTAGCAACTAGTTAGTTCTCCTTCAAATGTACATGAAAAGATCCTGACATTTTTATTATAAAACGTTGCCAATGGACGACAACAATTCATATAAACAAGATGATGCGTCTTATTGTGCTTGTGGTAATCGTAGTCAATATAAAACGACTCCAATATGAAACACATGGCAATCGTTACCACTTTGGACGACTACGGCAACCGTAATAGGGTTGAATATGCCTGGTCCCCGATCTTACGTTAGTTCTGTTGTTTAGTGGCTAAATTTAACTACAAACTCTTTTTGTTTTAAGCTTCAAATGTAAAAAAAAAAAATAAATAAATAAAAAATTTATTTATAAAAAAAATATATAAAAAAATTTCAAAAATACTTGTTTAGTCACGTTTACACGGGTTTCACGAATTCTTGTGACATTCCTAAAATTTAAAAAAAAAAATTTTTGTTATATATTCCCACTTGTAATAGACTTGGCATTTCCTTTAAAATCTTGCAGTTTTTCATTATTTTTTTATTTTTATTTTTTTATTGCTTTCACTTTTGCCAAGTTAATATAATAAAACAAAACAAAAATATCAGCAATTTATTTATTATGTAGATATTGTAAATGCACTTAAATGTTAGGACCAGTTGCGTACTTCTTCACTAATAGTTATCCAGCGTATATCCGGCCAATTGTTTTGCTCAAAATAAAGGACCTTATCTTTTAATTTATCTTAAAATCGTTAAAGTCCACTGTAGCTACTCACTAGTAACATGCTTTTGTTCTACTTTAAACAAAAGCTGAAAGCTGTGCAGTCTATTCAGTTGTTCCCCGACCATGTTTTGTCGCAACATTATCACCGATAACATTTAATTAGTTTTCTTTTCGTCAACAATTTACTAGATAATGTTTTGAAGACAATGAAACTTATTGCGCAGGACATTGTTTTTGGTTTTATAAGACTCAAATAATAAACTGAATAAAATGTATGGAATCTTGTTTGATGTAAATAAAGTTACCTGAGTTTACACGACTGCCATGTTCGCCTGGTACTAATTATATACGGCAGCAGTAGAGTTAAGCCGCCGTCGTCATACAGCCACCACACATCGATAACAGCTTCGCTGCGTTTCCTAGTAAATTGTGTCAATTGATTGAGCACATCCTTTGATAATTCTGCGCCTCCTGGGCCTTTATACAAAGAAGCCGGGTCATCGTGTTTGCTTTTAGACTTGCGTAAGGAATTTGTCTACGGAATAAAGTAATTTAAGTTGACATTATTGTGCCGTGTAAAGAAATCTTTAGGAAAAATTACCAGAAATTGGGGCGATTTAGGATCAGCTGGATCTGGTAAACCGGAAACTTCCTTAGTTTGAGTACCAGCCACAAAAGACAAGTCGCTAGTACTTGAAGCTGAAATCAATAGGAACGTATTAATTTATGTTTGAACAATTAAAATGAAATTTAATTATTACTCTTTAAGTATTAGTAACAGCAGAATTTTCTAAAGCTAATTTCAATAAAAGTATTTGTTGGATTTTAAAAATAAAAATCTCAGCAAAGCCTGCAAAAATTCAGGCCATGAAATGTCTTTAAAAGTACACAAGTTTAATACAGCTAAGCTGGTTACTCGGTTTAGAAGTTAAGCAGTTCTTTTTATTCTATTCAGAATTAGAGAATTTCAAAATTCAGTTGACTTTATAAGATCATTTGTGTCCAATATGATATGCATGCATGTACAAGTCTGCTGTTAAATAAAGTTGAGGTGTGTGTATGTACATTTTCTATAGGTATATAATAATTTTCAAGGAAAAAGTGTGCCTGAAATGTGGTGGGTGGATGGATGGTTTCATGCAAATGTTACGTGTTGAACACCTCTGCGTATGAGCACTTTCTTTCATACCAATCAAAATAATATTCCTCATACGTTCCAATATCCCTCAAACGTCCATTTCTTTTAGAATGTTCTGATTTTGGAGATTTAGTCGTTCCAAATAGTGTTATTTCTGAAAACTGCATGCAGTCAAGGCAAAGCTTTTCAATTTGGACCACTGGACGAGCTTAAACTTAAGGTCATTGATAAACATGACAGAAAGAGTATGAGGCCTTGTGGCACCGCTGCCACTAGTTTGCTGAGCTCGCATTTATTCTGTTGATAAATTTTTATTAAATTTTGATTATGTATCATAAATCACCGATGAGTAAAATCAACATCGTTTATTAAACAATTTGTTTATGTAGTTGTGAGTCGGACGATTAGACGTGATTTATTCACAGTTTCGAATAGAACAGTTTTACTGTTCAATACTGATCAGCATTACAGTTGACGCCGTTTCGTTTGTATGTTTGTAAGTAAGTTTGTGCTTCATTTCAGTTTTAATCATTGCGTGCTAAATGTTAAATAAAACAAACACATTCTTTTTCTTTATTAGTCTTTATGAATGTCCCGCCGAATAAACAACAATTTCAACTGCCACACGAAATTTAACGGTGTGTAAAATCAAAGAGCCAAACAGTTGACTATTATTTCGATGACTTACATTCACATAGAATATGTGCTGCTGAACAATTTTCACTGTATAAAATCAGTGGAACATATTTGATGATATTAAATGAGTGAATATTTTTATAATCATCCGAAGTCGTTCACCCGAGGCAATTCTGCTGTTATAAATAATTATGAAAATGGTTTTTAATTATAAAAGCTGGTAAGTAAATACACATACATTCATATAAGGCTGGTTGATTGACATTCTACACATTGTACACATTCCCGGAAAAAGTGCTGACACTTTGAAAACTTTTTCTATTAACACTTTCTTCTTATTACTCGCAACCGCAAAAGGTAAATGCAATCGAATAAACGTAAATAACTTGTTGATTTTGTCCTTAACAAAGTTGGTTGGTGTAAATTAATACCGGTCATCGTTCGATATTTAAAAATTATCTGCTGTATTCACAAAAATTAATGTGTACTTCAAGTGTGCTTTAAAGTAAAAATTTTATAGAGAATTTATTTTAAAGTGTTGATCAAGTCTACTTTATTTTTTTGTGAATACTGCTGTATGACTTTTGCAATGAAAACGTAATTGCAGTTTGTGCACAAAAAAAATAAATAAATAATTACAAGATTTTCGTAATTAAACATGATGTGTTTTTTGGCGACTTTATTGGATACATTTTATCAATTTGATTTTACTTATTGAACACAAACAAAACACACATACACATGTATGTAGATTAATGAATTCGTCATGCCAAGTTAAAACAATTGTATTGTATTCTATAGATACAATCAATTAGGAATGTAGTATTATTCACTTTAATGTTAAATAAGGCAAATTTATTTCAGCTTGATACTCGTAATGGATTTGTTTTCTTCCAAATACTTGATTACTGTCAAATTGATAAAAATCGTTGCTTTTCTCGACGGCAAACTATTTGCACAAGCCAAATGTATCCATTTACAGTTTTATTGTCAACATAAATTCCATTTATGCCCTTCTATTATCCTGTTATCCGTCTACATTCGCTTGCCAACAACCCCAATTTCAACAAATTCTCTGCTTGCTTTTAGTTGTCAGGGACAATTTAAATCTTGTATTTCATACAACTTTCACTAAATAGCTTTCGTAACAGGCAAAAGTTGTATTGCTTTTAGATAAATGTCACACGTTTTTCACATTCGCACACGTAATGTTCGTAGCCATTTTCACACAAACATTTATACAGTCGTACATGCGCTGGCATTCATACGTATGCCACCCAATTTTTTTTTTCTTGAGAATGTGTAAAGGTTTTGGTATAAGAGCAAAATCTACAACACAATGTTGTTAGGAAAAATTGAAGTAGATGGATTGGCTCACATTCATCTCTGCCCTGAATAGTTTTCAGGGAACACAAGTTTTGTGTGGAATAATGTGAATTTATTGTTAGTATTTGTTATTATGGTCTGCTCTATTGAAAATATTTTTTCAGGTTTTAGCAGCAGTTTGAATGTGGTTAGATGTTGCATGCGTATGTATTAGTTGTAATGCTGATATCTAGTGTTCGATGTGATATTGTAGCGTGAATACACTCTTTTAAGAGCATGACATAAAATACCAAAGGAATTTCAGGAATCACTTCAGATTCAAATGGACAGCAGACATCATTTGACACCTCGTGCCGCTGCACTTGGAACATGTGTTTGTTCTGTGTTTGTTACAAGCATAATCTGTGTTTGACTTGGTCACTGTAACTGCACTTGAAATATGCCACATGTTTGAGTGTATGATGCTCGCCTCATTATTATTATTTTGTGATTCTATTATTTTGTGTTCCCGCTGACCTATTTTTAAGTAATCATAAGAAACCTAATCTTTCTTCTCAAAAGCGATATAAAAGAAGGAGGTTTAGTCCACATAGGATAAGAAGCAATTGAATAAACACTGGAGCGACATCATTAGTTGCTCAGTAAAATAGAAAATAATAATTCGTTTTATTAAATCACTACAATATTATATACTACATACGAGTACACGAGTGACTAGTTTGTTAGTCATCACGGCTTAACGACTAAAAGTAGCATGTCACAATGACAGAGCGAAATTTCTTAAAGTAAATAAATATTTTTTCTATTTTTTCCGCAAAATATTCCAAAATAGTATTAAATTTGATATTTACTTAGGCCTTTTATTCGACTTTTTTTTTTGTTGTTTTTGTTCCCAAAAAAAATACATTTAGTTATAAATACAAAGAGTGTGATTCTGGAATGGATTTTCCAAGTAGTAAAATCCATAATTTAGCCATTATTAAGCCTGGGTGGGCAAAATCAAAAGCAGAGATGGGAAGGCCTGGCACTCAACGATTGATCAACGTGGCAAGTGGATACGTTGCAATTTTTATTATTCATTCGTTTTCAAAAGCTTATTTTCCTTTCTTCAAAACAAGTTTTTTTATGTTCACAACTTCATTCCTTCCTGAAATCACTGCACTTGCCATTGACTTTATTACTGCAGCCACATACAATTTTTCAATTTCGATATGAAGGGAATTTCAACATATTCGTATTTGGATTAAGAATTCCAGCTATAAAATTACTCTCTCTTCATTCAAGTGCAATTCAGTATTTACAATTCGTAATTCAATATTTATGCACGACTTCCGCTGCCAGCCGAAATAACTTTTTTTCTCTTGTGATTCTTCCTGTTCACATTGAACGAGCACTTGATGAAATGTTTTTCTCCTTTTAACTCGAAATGTTTGTAGTTTTCATTGGAACTCTTCCAAGTTTCACCACATGTACGATTATATTTCTGTGTGCGCTAGTGGTATCTTTTGGTCGTATACAAAAATTAAGGGGACACAAGGAAACAGGATGAGTTTTTTTTTATTGCAGATTGTGCTTCTGTACAGATGACTTTGTTCGTGTTACACAGAGTGACACTTGAATTTTTTCATCCAATTTCTGCGTATTGACGATAAGTGATAGTAATTTGTGGGACAAAAATAACCATCCAGAAATCTTTAGAAGTTTCATTCTATTTTTTCCATGACGCACAGTGGGGTGAATGGTAGAGAAAGTGGCGATTAATTTATAGAACTCGTAATTTTAAAATGTTGTCATTTTTTATTGATGAGTATTAATAAATACATAAAAAAACAGCATTTAAAAAAAAATTTTGAAAAAAAAAATTATTAACATTTTATGGGCTTTTTTGTATTTTGGAGAAAATGGTCTTATTTGACTATTTTGGCTGTAACTTTGGAATGAAAAACGATAAATTAGTAAATTAAATTGTAAATTAGAGCACACTTTATGTGCCTTTAGAAAAAAATATCTAAAAAAAGATAATAAAAACAACTTGTTTTTTGTTTGGTTTTTTTCACATTGATTTTTAGCAACCGGAATTCTCTCACAAAAACCTTCATAACTCAAAAATCGCACAAATGCGCAAAAAAGTATTCTGGGATTTATTAGCTAAAATCTAATATATTAAGAGCATAAAAACATTTTTATCTGCACTCATACGCAAAGTTGTTGAAACTCAATATATATATCAAAAATATCAAATTTTTGGAGACATTTAATTTTTTTTTATATTTCAAAAACATTTATCTAAACAAAAAATAATTTTTTAAATGCTCATATACCTGAAGTTGACGGTTCCATTATAAAACTTTTACTTATAGAAGTCTTAACAAAAACTATAATCACTTGAAGTAGCAAAATTTTCTCTTTTAATCAATGCGCGCAAAAATAACAACAATGATTGAACTTTGAACACACACTGCAAATAAAGTAAACTTCCAAGAACTTTCATTTTTGCAGTTAGTGATGTAGAATTTTATCTACTTTCATATGGTACCAAATACGGTTGTGAAAGTTAAAGTTAATCTTTTGAATTAATCGCCACTTGTGAGGGCTTTCACCCCACAGTGTGACGTACAGAGTAGAAACTGAAGTGAAAAGAAGTTACATTTCAGTTTCTATAAGCATTTATTTGTTATTCTCCCTGGCACGCTTTCCTAAGTTACGCACGTCTTGTCTTGTGCAAAAATTTTTGTAAACAATATTTTCATCTGAAAACAATTTTGCAGGCCTTTTCATTGCTTCCCAAGATAGTTTTTTTTTCATATACCAAAAATAAGTTTAAATTTTGCAGTTCTGGAAGCGTATTTTGGATTATACTGATGTAAGATATAAATCTATTTCTGATCAATGCAAGACCGCAGTTTCTAGTTTTTCTGAGGCATTGGCAAGACGATGTCGCAAAGAAAGAGACAGACATCACTTAGTGGACATCCCTATTCACATGGGGTCGCATATTAATATTTTGTGTATTACACGCATAATGATAAACACAACAATTTTGATGAAGGCTATAAAATAAGAAGAAGCAGAAAGTATTTGGCGAACAATATTCTGATTTTCATGGAATTTTTCTTTGTTTCTGTATGTCCTACACGAACACAATTACAGCTTGTGTACTTCAAAGTTCTAACGCACAGAACAGTAACACGGATTGGTTCAAGGAAATTTTCGTGTCCCTTTGCCTGAGTTGTTCTGTTTACTTCACCATGTTTTTGCATATTTTTTCGCAGTACACATTTCACTTTAAAGTGCATGTCTTGAAACGCTTAAAATCGATGCAATTAACTGCATGCAAATCCAAAAGTAGATTAAATAGTATTTATATTATTTTTATATACGCCCAACGGCGAAACAGCTTTACTAGAAGGGGAACCCGCATGCCTAGGAGTTTGGGAAATGGAATCGAAATATTTGTTTGCACAAACGCTACACCTACAGTTTTTAAAGCCATAAGAATAATAATTAAAAAGAGGTCAAGAAACCAGAAGAATTTAACAATTTCAAGAGCACACAATAACTTTAAAGAAAAAGGAAAGGCCATGAGCTACAGCAGATTTAAAAAGAATAATCAAGTTTTCATATCAAATAAATTAATTAATTTCCTGAAGAAGTCACACAAAGGAGTGACGAAATATTGAAATTAAAAATTAAACTAAAATAAAGAGACCTTAAGCTTAAAAATATCAGAATACAATAATAATTAAAAAGAGGTCAAGAAACCAGAAGAATTTAAACCATAAGAATATTTAAATTAAAAGTAAATGTTTATATTGTCAAGTAAATTCATAGACAGCAATAATAATAATTAAATTCCACTGTTTCTATTTTTATGACTGTCTCTTAAAGTGTTTTCCTCAATAGAGTGCAAACATCAAGATGTTGCCTTAATAAGCTTTATAACTTCTGCAAGACGATACTTTTCGCACTATTTAATGTTAATTGAAGAAAAGAAATTGTTATTTTTATCCATTTGAAAAGTTCCTTAATAATAGATGAATAAAACTAACGCCTTAAGTTGATGTTTTTACTGCAAGCAAACAACCGATAGGAGTGCAAAATGTTTTCATTTACATTTTCATTGACAATATCAATTCCAACTATAAAATTATCCATTTTATTACAGTCAATTGCGAAATGTGTTTGTCAGTGTTTGGTAAATTGTCGAATGGTTCTTTTAGTCGTACATTTTATTGAGATTTTATGAACGAATTTTCTCAACGCCCACTTTTCACATTAAAATGTATAGTTTTTACACAGATTTGTATTGAAAGTTTTTACTACCAACTCATAAAATATGTACTAGTGCTTTGAAAGCCTATTGATGATTTGGTGTAACAACCAATGAAATGCAGCCATTTACACATACTTAATCACATAACAAATAAAAGGCACTAATATTTAATAGACGACTAATGAACGCTTTATATGGATATGAATTTTTGGAAAGAAACTAAAATTATTGCGGCTGCGGTATAATATTTATTGACAATTACAAATAGTAAAGCGTGAAATGCGACATTTGAGCCAGGAATGTGTCACGCTTTAGCTTTGGTACTACGTGTCACAATAACGGTGAGGATGCTGTAGGCTAAAGTAGTTAACACGAGACTGTGAAGCGGAGGGCCCTGAGTTCAACCCTGCCAAAAGATTATTCAAAACGTTCAATTTATATTTTAAAATATTTGAAGTGTCCTTATGCTCCTATATTCCGTCATCAACAATTTGCTGTTTTGAGTAAGATGTTCTTTTTTTTTATTTTATCTCAAGGCAAAATTTTTAGATCTAAACCCCCAGTAGGAAACTTCATAAATGAATTTAGAAAATACCTTAGCTAATAATTCAAACCCCAGCTAAGGCTTTTCTTCTACCATCATTAGCTTTCAGATTTTGGGGGTCTTAATTGGTTCAAGATTTTGTAGTTGAAAAATGTGCTACTGTGTTATTAATAATTTGTCGATTTGTGTGAAATTATAAAATATTTTGGTATTTAATTTAAGATTGTTAAGCGAAGGTTCGACAATAGTTCGCAGGATATTTATCACGTCTTTTTGTATACCACACATACGAACTCTTGATGATAATTTATCATTAAATGGATAAGTTAAAGGTCTGGACGTTTCGACAAAAAACTGTCATACTATTTTCTAAACGATTTATTTCGCAGCCTCTCTTGCTGATTTAATAGGCATAAACAATATGACCACTAGAGGCAGTCAATATGGATCAACCCACCCAATTACATACTTCGCCACATAATAAATGAATTATTAAACCAGAATAAAAATATTAATCCAGGGTAAGAAATAAATAAAAATAAATAAAATTAATATTAAAGCAAAATACGTAAAACCACTTACCTTTTTTTAATTTGCCATCATTTCCAGCATTTCTTATAACGGCTGCTTCTATTGATTTTTTATGGGTAACATTTTGATTGTAGTGCGGCATTACACATGGCAAGAGTGTCGTTGAACAATTTGATTTTTGGCCCGAAAAATATTTTTTTTGTTTTGCCAAAAATAATATATAATAAAAATATTTACACAATACAGGTGCAATGTCATAATTCAGTTGTTGTTATAGTTGTGTGTGTGTGTGTGTTTTATTGATTTTAGGTAGAAAAAACATGCAGAATACAAAATAATATAAATATTTTTATTAATTAATCAAATTATATTTAAAGTAATAAGAATATTAAATTAAACATGCATTTAAATTTTAATCAACACCGTATTTCAACGCACTCCAAAACTAAATTAAATCACTACGTTCAGCTTCTAAGCAAATTTATAGTCGTAGATTAGAAAAAGTGTGACGAAATTTAACTGAATATTGAATAGGGTTGTAGCGCACAGAAAATATTTCTCTGGGGAAGGTATTTTGCCTATTCAAGATATTCAACAGTTCGTTGAAGAATTGCAGGAGAAACTAAAAAATTGTAGACCCTTAATTCTCATATTAAAAAAGGTTGAGATTGAAAAGCAATAGGAATACTACGTGCCAGCCATGGGGACCAAGTGGCAGAAATCATATTTAAATATTAATTTCATAACATTTGCTTTCCAATAAGGCCGGTTTCATTGATGTTAAAAATATATTTTCTTGTTATTATATTCTGATATTTTTAAGCTTAAGGTCTCTTTATTTTAATTTTATTTCCTAATTTCAATATTTCGTCACTCCTTTTGTTTTGTTTAAACCAAAAAATTGTTCATATCAAATAAAATAATTAATTTCCTGAAGAAATCACACAAAGGAGTGACGAAATATTGAAATTAAGAAATAAAATTAAAATAAAGAGACCTTAAGCTTAAAAATATCAGAATATAATAATAATTAAAAAGAGGTCAAGAAACCAGAAGAATTTAATATATTTTCTTGTTTTATTATAATTTAAACTTGTGTCACTTTATAAAAAACACACTTTACATTAAAAGGGTGGAGTACATGCATCCGAGCTGGGCATTTGTACAAATAAATACATGTTTAGAGATGCCCGACAGAAGCAAAGAAAGCAATGAATTTTATTTGAGGTCCTGCAAACATTTTTTGCGCGTCAAAAAACAGCAGATTTCAGGAACGCATCACAAGATTCATTTAAATCGACACTGGCGCTATGAAAAGCAGATGAATTATAAAAAATTACTTAAAAAAATTCAAAATGTAATTTTGCTTAATTTTTGCCATCAATTTTTTGTTTGTTGTTGGCGTAATACGGCCGAAACGGAAAAACCCATTGTTTTTGTGTTATTGCGCTCGTCACCTGCTGTCATGATATATTGTGTGTCTGACAGACAAATCCTTTTCTATTATTTATTACTACTCGTATTGATTCTATGATTGATGTGAGTTGCCGTTCATATGCAAATATTTTTAGCACATTTTTTAAATATATAAGATATTTATTTGCATACACACACGAACGTACCTTGTGAAACATTGCGACTTAATGAGTCCATGCTGCCACTTAATCCATTTTGAGCGGTCTGTTCTACGGCACTCAGATCAGCTGAACTTTCGTTGGGTTGCAAAGTTCGTGGCACATCCACAATATTTCTCTGGGCACTGCTTTCATCACCCAAAATTTTGGAGCAATCCAAGCCTTCCGGCACTCGTAGGATGGCAACGGATAAGTACATGTCCAAAGCCTTTGGATATGAAATGAAATAAATTTTATTAATTTGCTGTACGGTTTTTTCGTGTGCAATTCTCAATTCATCTTTGAAAGTTTGTACACAAGCTAAGACGTTTTGTGCCTTTTTTCCACTGACGACTTTGTGGAAGAGCCAATGAAATACAAAACATATAGACATACTTAACACGCTGCCTTCATGACATACTATCAAAAAAAAATAAATAAAAAAATAAAAAAATGACAGCATGTACGAACACGTGCTAAGTAAAAGTTTACAATTGGCAGTGAATGAATTAAGTGGCTATACAAATCACTTCACACAAAGAACTGCGGGGTTATAATATTTATTTTGCATTTCTCACTTACCTTGTGCATGATATTGAAATATTGATTTAAATCCTTGTGTTCACATGTCTGCCAATCCGTCTTGTAGCCCATCAATAAAATATTTGGTTTCAGTTTGCCTATACCAGCCGCCTAAATGCGCGTTCAAAGAGAAAGAAAAGTCATCAATCAATTCAAATAGAATAGTGAAAGAAAAATTAAAGGAGTTAAACAGAAGTTAAAGCAATAAAGCATTTGGTCAGAAGAACAGGTTCGTTGCAAATAAAAAAGTCCTGGCAATTTGCTTTCATTACAGACTTAATCCTTCATGGCCGTGGTATTGCAATAAAGAATATTTCTTTAAAAAAAATTGTGGTGGTTGTACCGTCCACGATTGATGTCGCAGTTTATGAGCAAAAAAAGTCTATACCGATATGTTAATTTCATTATTCTGAGCAGGAGTCATTTCTACAGTTTGATTTATCAATTTTGCTACGATCAAAGCTTTTTCCAAATAAATTTCCTGAGTCGTTCTCAATTCTATAGGCTGTTAAAGTGCCATCTTCGTCCGGGTCATCATTTCAAAATATCTAGCTTTTGTAAGATTCAATTTCACTGCAGCAGATGTAATTTGAAACGTATTTCACTTGAAAAAAAGCAGGCGTTTCACAGATTCACATATTTTCTTAAGACTTAAATGGGAAATTCCCTTTTTCTGTTTCAGTTTGGTACAATAATTTTCACATTAACAATGAAAATCGAAAAACTAACGAGGCAACTACGAAATCATGTGACGGAAAATTAAAGAATAACGACGCAAGTTCGATATCACATACACTATAAAAACACGCAAACCGGGGTATTGGTGTAATTATAATATTTTTTTATTGTATTTAATTTGTTATATTTAACAAGCTCATGGCGGGGTTTTATTTTAAAGCGTGTTTTTTTAGAGTCTCACAACATCAGAGCAACGCGTGCAAATTGTTGAAATTTTAAATCAAAATAATTGTTCTATTCGTCAAACTCATCGTGTACTTCTTCCATCTTATGGCTGGCGCACATAATCGTCCTTCAGAACGTCATCTTCGAAGAACAATTGCTCGTTTTCGGACCACATTTACTGTTACTGATAATGTGCACCTCGTGAGACGCCGAACAGTTGCGCACTGAAGAAGCTGTAGTCGTTGTACAGAAATGCATTAAAGATGATCCTAATCAATCAATTCGTCGCCGTTCTCAGCAAAGGGGGTTGTGTCTTTCCACTTTATGGAAGATTTTTTTGTAGTCATTGTCATGGCGGCCGTATGGCAGAAATCATATTTAAGCATTAATTTCATAAAATTTTCTTAACAATAAAGGCCGTTTGATTGATATTAAAAACATATTTCCTTGTTTTATCATGATTTAAACTTGTGTCACTCTACAAAAAAGACAACCTATATTATTATTTTGCTTTTTTGGTTAAAGTTATTGAAATTAAAAGGACCAGGAAAAACTTGAAGGAATAAAGAGTTTAAATTATGGAGCAGCAGTAAGAAATATATTCAAATTAATAAGAGTTTAATTAGATATATTGAAACAAGTCTTTTTTTAAGGTTTCAAACACATTTTTGTATTTCAAAATTCAATTTCCTATTGCTTATTCGTGACGATATTAATGAACTATTAACGAAGTGTTGAATATAAATAAATGGACTTTGTTAAAAATCTACTTCGAGCTTAATAAATATAATAAAATATTTATAAAAAAGGCCAATAACATTTAACAGAAATTATTATTTTTAATAAAGGATGAATTCATGAAAAATATTTTATGCTTATAAACTTCTTATCTGACAAATTTCTATGCAAAACTTGCCGCATAAGCTCCTTATAAACATCAAACATCTCTATGAATTAGGCCTTAAAACTATTAAAGAGATGTAAATGAACTCATTTAAATTTAAATAAAGTTCAGCAATATTCACTAACCTGCATCAGAGCTCTTGAGCCGGACTCAAAGTCTTCATCGTCAACCATAGCGTAAAAGCCTTTAACACGATGACGGCGGAACCACGAAGTAGCCCGTTCTTGCAAGTAATTACGATAACGTTGTGAACTTGATCCGCGCAATACGTGGCCGCACACCAAAAGCGAAAGGTTCTTTGTGAGCATGTAGGCAAAGTCAACAAGTACCGGACGAGTATTTGGCAAACCAGACAACACCAATATTTGCGGGCGATAGTTTTTAACATGCTCTTCCACGTTATTCAGTTGCTGCACCGATAACAGAGCATTCTTGTACGTTTGCGCTTGCGTCGTGGAGCCCCAGTTGACATCAGGCTTCCGGTAGGCAACGATTAAGTACAATGCCAACACGACGGCAAATGTAATCAAAGCTGTTGCCCACGATATCAAGAACATTACAGCAACACACAGTATCGAGCCCAACAGGCTTAGCCACATGTTGTAGTACTGTTTGAAGTAAATTTACATTTGCAATTAAAACTAATTGTAAAATTAGCGAATTTACACATTTTATTTTTGTTTTTATTTAAATTTAGAAAAGAGAATTTGTAAAATATTTTTATTTTATATTTTATGAAAAGGAGCACATTAAATTCTTAAATAATGAGTGTTAATATTCAATTTCCTAACCTTCAAATAAGTTAACATGAAAATTTTTAAATTACTCTGATTTATAGTATTGGACGATTGACAAATTTATCACAAAGTTTTCATTTATAAATTTAACTCACTGTTAACGCGCTGTATGCATTCAAACGGCAATGCAAATAAATAAAAAGGATCTGCGTTTACTCTAGTACAAGACGTTATGCGACAGATTTTCCATCTAAAGTTCTAATATTTAACTACTAATCGAATGCATCACCAATAGCGTGTATATTTTCTCGCTCTCCCTTTCTCACTCGTTTGTTCCCTACTCTCGCTCCCTGGCTATGTGCTTCATGCTACGTTCGCTCTTCTTCACTTTCTCTCAATTGCATTCTCCCTACTCTTGGACAAAAACGTCCCACATTTTCGTATCGCGTTTCATCCGTAAAATTTTATCCTCATGCGTGCAAAAAAGTTTCACTTAAAAAATGAAACTATTTTTTTTTTTTTTCAAAAAAATTAAATAAATTTTGATTTCACTAGCGAATTCCGTGCCTAATATTACAAATGAGTTCGTTCTGAAAAATAATTTGGTTTTTCTCTGACCAACCAAAATGCAGAATCAATTCTGTTCCCAATGAAATTGAATCTGGCCATTGTACGGCTGCGTATGATTAATATTTGTTAGTATGGATTCGTATTACTCATACGCCTTAAACATATATTTAGAAGCAAAACCGTCACACAAAGTTTCACTTCAAAACGAAATAACATTATCATTTCTGAAAAAAATGGTTAATTTGTTGGAGCTTTTAACCGGCATCTCGAAAAATATTAATTATTTTCCACAATTCTTCTGTTTTACAGACAAAATATTTACAAAATCTAATTTAAAAGCTATTGTTCGTGTAATTTCCCATTTTTCTTTTTTCCAACCAAAAAAAATCTGGATGCTTTTTTTAAATTTTCTTATGTTAGGAAATGTAATGAAAGTGATTTATACAATGAATAAATTTTCTATCAAAACACTAATCCATTATTTTTTTTTTATTCATTTATAATGCCACTGACAGTTAACAATCAAAAAGATTGTATATTTCGTTGTTACAATAAACGGTGCCTGTGTAAAATTTTCACAATTAATAAGATTTTCCGGCAACCTATTCTTGATGCCAATTGTTTGAGTCAACCACTTAAATCAGAATAATATTAAAGAATTAATGTTGATTTATTTTTATTGACCTTATCAGTTTATTGTAAATAAAAATTAGACGAAATAAGTATGTAGTAAGGATTTTAACGAACATTTTATATTGCTGTATTAAATTGAATTAAGATTTTATAGGCTAATTGTTCCAATTTTTTTTTTTTTAATTTAAATCTCAGAAAGACATGATAAATATTCCAAGGCACAAAGGCAAGTCAACATCAGTTTTGGTTATTCAACTTACAGCAGAGCAGAACAGCTGTTTTCGAAAGCCGCAACACTTTCATCATCGTGCTCATGTGTATTGTGTTTATCACCACTTATTAGGTGGCTTTGTTGAATGTGATAACAGTTCCTATTTACACAAATTTTATTGTGAAAAAGAAATTTTAAATTTTACTGTAAAAAGTATATTATGTATATTACTAAATAAAGGGGTTTTCAACAATAACTTTGTTTTCTAAAACAATATAAAACAAACAAAATTTAGATGAAGACGATTCAAATATTTCTTGTCTTGCGAAGTGAAAAGTTCGGCAATTATGAACGAAGAATGATATTTGGCAAATGTCCACCACGACCATGCTGACAGATGAGGCAATTTTGCTTGTCGATATACAGTGAGAAGTGAAAATGGACTTCGTCTGAAAAAATTACTTTTTTTTAGAAAAACCAGCGGGTTGTTCCTGAACGAATGAGCGAGTCCACGGCGATGTGAATGGCCGGTCGGCTTCAATTCCTGCACCAGTTGAACCTGGTAAGGCTTTAAAGCCAAATCCTTACGCAAAATTCGCACATTTTTTATCGAACCTGTCGACTCAAATTTAACCACCAAATTCTTATGTTTTCCGAATATGTCAAGAATTTTACGAAATGTAATTTTTGCTTAACTGTAGCAGAACCACCATTTTCATAGCGGATTTTAATTATTTTAATGCGATTTTCGAGCTAAATTGAATTCATTATAACAATTCATGTTGTTGGTGTTGCGACAATTGAAAACGAAAGTTCTTTATGCATATACATATACAAATATGAAATATAAATAAATACCTTGAAAGTTGGACGCCAGCCGACTGGCTTAGCCAAACTGGCATGGAACGTACTAAAGTTGATCAGCATATAAGCAGCCAAGAAGAAATTCGATATAAGCGGGGCGATAAGGTTGAGTTCGCCAATTAAAATAAAACTGCAGCAAAACAAATGCAAAAAAGAAAAAATCTAGTACATAAAAATTAACAATTTAAATGAAATTCCTTTGCTGATGGTTAAGCAACGAAATGCATGTAGATATTGCTTAGCCCTCAACAAATAAAAAATTTCATAAATGAATAATTTATAAATGCAGTAATTATAGAATGTTGTCAACTTACGCTACAGCAATTACAAACGTCAAAACGTATCCACGAACCGGTTCGTTGTTTTTCCCAAAACCTTTGGCAAACCAAACAATTTTTGGGTAAAGTTCATCTTTACACAGAGCCTACGGGAACAATAAATAAATATAATTATTATTATTTTTTTTTATTTCTTTTCCAATCACAACCATCATGTGTGTTTGTACAAAAGCTGTACTGTAGCTGTACTTAAATTAGCCAATTTTACCTGAAAAACTTTTGGTGCCGATACCAAACTGGCCAGTGCCGACGACAGAGTGGCCGCAAAACAGCCAGCGTAGATTAAGGGGCCGAAACCTGACACCAACTCAATAACTTGAAATGAATTTTGTAGGCCATATTCGCAAACAACTGAAAAAGTTGAAAAAGTCCGTATAAAATAACTTTCTAATATGAAAATAAAATAAATCATCTTTAGTTGTCGAGAGTTATTTCATTATAGAGAGACAGAAAAAATTAATGGATTTCTAATTTCATGCTTTTTTATATTTCTCTTTACATTAATTCCTATTCTCTTGCCAACAACTTATTTTACTTGCTAAGCCTGTGTCCAGATGGAACAACTTTTCCTGATAAGATTACCAAGATCTGTTGGAGTGACCTGAAGAAAAGTTCTTCCGATAGTATGAAAGTGTTCCATGACAAATAAAACACGTTTGTACTATTACAATCATGATATTTGAAACCAGTGTTGCCACATATATTTTTTAAATCTTCGAAAGGCAGATTAAAAATATTATATAAATATTGTTCCCAGCAACTTCAAGCAAAACACTTCTGTTCTGCAATGAATAGAGAATGCAGCGGAATGAATATTATTATTAAAAATTTTGTGTATAAAGTAGAATCGTCCAAAGACATCAAAAATCCGTCAAAAACATTTTCTTATTTCCAATTCATTGGAATCCCTCTAAATCAAATAACCCCGAAATATGTTGTTTTATAATAGAAATGTTTTTAGTTGTGATTGCACGGAGTACCACCAATAAATTATCTGCATGATATTTAGCCTTAGACAGTTTCGTTTATCTATGAATAAGTATAACATTTATCCTTTTTGGTGTCAAAATCTTCTTGCGGCTCTTCGACACCGCAAAAAAAAATAGAAATAAGACGAATCTTTACACATGGCAACACTGATCCTGACCACGAAGTCCTCAAAACAAATTTCCGTTTCAAATTTAAGAGTTTCAATAAACAAAAACAGAGCAAAAATTCATTAGTAACTTAATACAAACATGCGTTTAAGAAAGTCAATCGCACAGAGTCTGTCCATTTTTATACAAAATATTAATAAAATAAATTTCCTGCAAAAATAAAATAATTTTCCTGTGTTTGCATGCAGGTAACACTTACTGTCTGTACAATTGAGAAAAGCAAAAGAGCCATTAACCATGTCATCAACGTTGCCGGTAGCATCACGAGCCACCGTAGCACCAGCGATCACAACCATAACCAAGTATGTCAGTGTTGTTATTAAGATGGCCAACAGCGTTCCCTTTGGTATGGATTTTTGAGGGTCCTTTTTCAAACCATGAAACAAGAGAAAGCAATAAGGGGTAAATTAATTTTGAAATAAATGAATTAAAAGCAATGAAAATTAAAACAATGGTATTAACGAGGTGTATATCGTGTTACCTTTAAATCACCCGAAATGTTGGCACCAGCCAAAATACCAGTTGCTGCAGGAAAGAATATGGCGAAAACGGAAAAGAAATCATGACGTACACCCTTTTCCACGCGGTAATCCGCAAATAAATTTTCCTTTAATAAAGTCACTGCAAACGGATAAATAAATTATCATTAAAGGCAAGAAATAAAAAAATAAAAAAGAAATAATAATAAATAAACTTACAATTATAGCCAAGGAAGCCTTGAGCACGTTCTTCGTTGGTCTTGGGCCCAATAATACTGCCTATCATAAAATCAACGATGGCTATTAGCAATATAATCAGTAGACCGATTTGTGCCTGGAGGAAGCGACATCAATTAATACACGGAAATAAATTTGATACTCGGTGTTCATGATATTTCTCAATTAATGCGTTCTTTATGGGACGTTTATCGTCCCATAAGCGCCAGAACAGCTTAAGCGACAAAAGTAAAATTTACAGGAGGAGGAGCAATTTTTAATTATCTTTGCTTTAAATTGAAGCAGAGCCTTAATATTGGACTGCAGTACTCCATGTTCATAGTTTTAATGAATTTCCTATGTCTAAGAACTTCAGATATTTTAAGATATTCCTAATGTCGCGAAGAATCTGTTAATTTAATGGTACATTTCCACTATGAGCAAATTAAATTGATTTGAGGAAATTATGACGAAGTGTTTCTCTTACGTTATAAGTAATTTTGTGTTCGAATTTTCGAAATCAATTTGACTTCTGTATTGTTTGATTATTTCTTAACATAAGAAAAAGGCAAGAATTTTGTTCAATATTAACTTGAAATGGCACAACAAAAAGAAAAGCTATAAAAATGCAAAATAAAATTGAGTTTTTTGTAAATTATATTCAAGAAATAAAATCAGTGCCATTTTATTCATAATTAAATGTCACTTTTTCGAATTTGCAACTCACCAGTAATGGATGCCCCAAGGTTGCATTTGTAAGAAGAGCAGCCGCGCAGTGTTGCACAGACAAATTTCGACTTAATTTGAAACAAATTAAGTCATTTAAGACAATTTGGTCATATGAAAAATGTGTGGGAAATGACGTCGCAAATTACTTAATTTGGGCAAATGAAATGATTTGGTCGAAATCACGTATATCCAAACTGCTGTTTGAAAACTGCTATTTATTGCTTTTAGCGAGCTGTTCTTTAACTGCCACTACTTTTACGCTATTGGGAAGATAAAATTTTAGTTGAAACGACATTTTGCAGTTCCAACAAAAAATGTAAACAAATTAAAACATCCCTAACGGTACGTGATACGACTTTGAAGTTTTTGCAGATGGTCCAAATTATCGTCTGTACGAGTACATATTCCTCTTTCGTCAAAAAACAATTTACGAAGAGCATGTCGCTTAAGCTTTTTTGGCGGTTGTGACTTCAAATGAAGTCATGTATGCGTGTGTGTGTATTTATGCAATCATGCAACAGCGTGAACATGTCTCTAATCACTCATTAGAGTTAATTAAATGTTATGCAAGTCTAATTTTCACTTACTTTCGCTTCCCATTCCATTCCAACAACAACAATTACAAGCAATATTAATATTGTAATGCTGCCAATTATACGTACATCCTGTGTGCCGCCATCGATAATACTCGCACCCATGGAGTTTAACAAGTCTTGCATAGATTCACAAAAGCCGACAACGTACATGGCACATGCCACAGCATTGGCCAGCGAGAATATTAAGCCAATCGAACCACCAAACTCTGGCCCCAACGAACGTGATATCATGTAGTATGTGCCACCTAAAGCAATCACATGTAAGAGGATTAATACCAAAGCAATCACATTAATAATATAAATTTCGTGATGAAACAATTTACTAATTTGCCAATTTTTTTAATCAACCTGGAGTAGCAAATAAATTTTGTCAAATATTTGCAATAATATTTCTAGTCCGTTGTTCTTCGTTTTAATGCATCTAATGAATGAATGAACGAACCCTTTCATTCGATTTATTACCTGTTTGCCACACAATCATCAATTCATTATTATTTCATTTGGCATTTTCATTTACTACACAGCAAAGGCGTATCTTTTAGCACATTAAAAGCTCAAGGACATATTACACTGCCCAAAAAAAATTAAGATTTTTAGCCATAATAGAGCTTCTAACCACTGATGATGGTAGAGGCGTTTCGACAGTTTTCTTTAAGTTATTCTCAGATGTTGCTTTAAGGTACGTTCCTACTTGTCAAATATTTGACCAAAGAAACGTAACCACTAAATACTAATTAAAAATATTTTTACTCAGATATCTATTTATCACTATCATGTACTAAAAAGCATAGTAACAACACCCACCACAAAATGTTGATGTGATTTTTTTTCTTATTTGTTTTTTATTTCTCTATGCGTTTCCTATTTGGTTTAATGTTTCACCTTCTTATATGAAAGAATTGGAAATTTTTGAAAGAAAGATATTAAGATGTTGTATTGGAAGAAATTTCCAATCATCTTGTAAACGATATTCTAACGTCTATATTTACAATAAATCAAGGGTTACTCCCATTGGTCTTTACGTTTGTGATACTTTAAAGAAATTTATTGCAAGACTTTCTAGTCACGAGAATGATATATTGAGAAATGCGTTTAACGAACAAATAAATTTTAGTTGGTCAAATACAAATTACTTATCGCCAGTTGGTCTCATTAATGAGAATCCTCCAAATTTTAATTTAAATATTGGTTTGCGTCCACCTTTTTATCTAAAAAGTACTTCAGGCACTCATAGGGGTTAATGCATATATGTTGAATGGCTTTGTGTTGTTATTATTTTTATTTTTATTTTTTTTATATTTAATTATTATTATTATTTTCTTTTTTTAATTTATTTTTAAAAATTTAGTTTCTAAGCATTAGTTTTAAGTATATTATAGAGAAATACTCTCTTATGTCATGTTGGCTCCGGGAGCAAGAGCTTATAAACATATTTGGTTTTACAATTTGTAATTTATTTTCCTTGTTAAATTAAGTTTGTTACTGTATTAATATTTTGTAATTAGGATAATACATTATAGTCCTAAGTTGTACTATTTTAATGAATTGTAATTTAATTCATATGGTTTGCTAAAAGGCTCAAATAAACAATTGAAATTGAAATTGTTACAACACATACATTTTTTATCAATTATACATTGAACAAATTGATTGTAAAAAAACAATTTAATAAAATGTTATACTGTTACACTTCGACGCTATTTAACAACGTATAACAATTATTTTGAAATTAATCCAAATTAAAATGATGATAATAGAATTTGTATAAGGAAGGAACTGTTCATAATACAGCTGTTATGCTCTTCTGTGTAAGTTCAATAATTAAAAACTATTGTTGGCTTTCCTTTGTGCCTTGGCATATTAATCATGTCTTTCTGAATTTAAAAAAAGGCAGAAATTTTGGACAATTAGTTTATAAATCTTAATTGAATTTAATATAAAATTATTTAATATAATCAACTGAAAATGATGGAGATATCATTTGAAATTCGAAATTTGAAGACAGTGACAGGAAGGGACTTACTCACGGCATTTGCCACAGAAAATACTCATTTAGGGTTCGCTTCAAGTCAAACATTTCAAATTTACACCTCGAAAAGGAAAGTTCCAATTTTCATAGAAATAATAAATAAACGTTGGCAAACATTTGCTACTTGTCTAATTAAATTAATACTTAGAAGGATTTTTTATTTATGCGGACTGAAATATTAATACAAATGGATAAATTTAACAATGAATTGTTAGTATTCAAATTAAATAAACAGCTCTAGGCGATTTTATTTTGGTTGGTTACACATTCGCGGTTTAATAAACTGTATAGGTTTGAATTTACAAACACACAACACACACGATTTCAATTGCCTTCGAGGATACTTACCGCCCTTAATAACACCGTTAGTACTTATCGCTGACATTGACAAGGCTGTAATGCTGGTGACAATTGTTGTGGTTAAAATCAAAACAAATCCCTCTATGATGCCAGCTTGTCCCACAACCCAACTGAGACGTAAAAACAACATGACACCCCAAATGTTTAGTAGACATCGCACCAAAACACCTTTGATCCAACCAAACTTCAGCATTCCATTCATGGCACCTCCGCCCGCTTCCGGATCTTGGTTGCGATTCAAGCTGTGCGTATTCTGTACGAGAAAAATACCAAAAAGTAACAAAACATTTTAGAAAAGAATTAAGTAGAGTTGAGTTTAAAGATTTTTCTCAAAATGAAAATGTATACAAAAGGAAAACAAAATACAGACACTTTTACACACCATCAAATGAATTCATTTTATGATGTGACTTACAAAATACAGTCATGAAATGAAGCAACGACAGTCAAACACATGTCTGCATGTAATTTTTCAAATTGAAGCATATAAAGACGGCAATACATACTCGTTTTAACAATAAAGAACCAAAAAAAAACATTACATTTGGCTATAAAATTTAATATGTAACTTAAAAGATGAATGTAGCAAATTACCAGCGTTTGTAGCGAGATAGTCTCAATTCAAAAGATTCCACTTTTTAGTTATTCATTGAGGTATATTTTGAGAAAAATAATACACATGAGTACTGATGATGACAGTGTAGCGACTTTCGAAAACATTTGTTCTGCTGATGTTGCTGTTGACTTCTTTTGTGCCTTGGAATTTATCATGTTTTTCTGAATTAAACAAAAATTTTCATGATCTATGTTTTACAATAAATACTCACAAATTTAAATTAGTGATGTAATTTAAACATTTTTAAGTGCAAATAAAATTCTAGTCTAGAGAGTGGACATGTTGGGAATTTATGTCATGGCTTTTTTCCAAGAGGAGGAGTTACAGCAACAGTTCGCAGTTGAATTTTCTTTATTAATTTCAAATAATCTAAATACTCAATCAAAATTAAAAATTAAATATATTTTTTCATCGACTTCTGTGGAAAAATTGAAATGGGCCAACTAATTCGGAAGAGCGAAAAACACGGAGTTGAAGTCAGTCACGATAACGAGTATTTTTGGAATGGGAATATGTTTATGTCTGTTATTCCCCATAGAATAACTAAGAGGATAATTATTCACGATAGAAGCTTCTGAAAAAGGGAATAGATATCTAGGGAAAAATTATTCAGGCATGTTCCAGAAAAGTAAAAGTAAATGAAGTTAAATTTTTTAAATTTTTATTTTTGATTTTCTGCAAACTAGTAGTTTGCTGTTACATTTTTCAGTTAGAAATGAAAAATTATTTAAAAAGCATACGGAAATTATAGCAAAAAAACTAACAATTTTGGATAAAATCAAAAATAAAAACTTAAAAAATTAACTTCATTTACTTTTACTTTTCTGGAACATGCCTGATTATTGACGATGGTGGTGAATGTCTATGCTGATATATTGAGTTATATAGCCTGATTGTGCAAGCAAAATGTTTTTTATACATAAAAACTAATAACATATTTTTTTTCCGATAAAGTCCAAACTCCTTCAGGAGTACAAAAAAAGGACAGCTTCAGAAAAAGTACTATTACGAAGAGTTGCATTAAGGGTTCCGATCAGCGTTGCCAGAAGTAGGAGAAAATCCGTACGTGTAGGTATTTTTGATACCAAAATGGAAGCGTAGGGAAAATCGGACATATTTTTTATATTCTCCGAAATGTAGAGATTTTTTCGTCATTTCGCATTATTTATGAAATAAGTGCAAATATAACGTTTTGTTTTAGTAATATTTTCTTTTCTTTCAAATCGCTTAAAAATGTTCCATAGTTCAATAATAACAGATGTTCGCACCAAAAAACGAAACATATTGAGCCACACAAGTTTAAGTTCAATTTATTTTTACACTTTAATTAAATGAAAATTCTCATAAATTAAAGTTCTCAACATTCGAATTGGTTGAATGGAATTGCATATGTATATTAATTTAAAAATACCTGAATTGAATTTATCCTTTGACATTTTATTTTAAAAGAACTATTCACATTAATTTTTAAAGAACTTAATGTTGTTTTAATTGAATTTTATTAAAAGTACATATGTATTTTTTTTAATTTCGTCCTTATATTTTTGTAGGGGATAATTTTTCAACGTTAGGGAACAATCATTTTTTTTTAGCATTTGTAGGTATTTTTTCGAGATATCTACTGGCAACACTCCGATTCCGATTTTCTCTTTGACTGCATTTCTGTTAAAACTTTCATGATTGCTCAATTTCCTTTTACTTGATTCTATAATGTTTAGAATTTGGCATACGAGTATATCAGAAGTAATCTGAATAAAATAAAAATAAAAAATATTTTATGCACAAATTAACTGCTTTACAAAATTTTTTATGATACGCCTTCACCGACAGAATAGAGCGTTTTTAATTTAAAATGTGTGCTTGTGAAATGTGTTGTCCTTGTGAATAAAGTTGCCGGTGAGGAAGCTCAAAAATGTAATGTTTAGCACTAGCTAAAAGTTGGAATGAAAATAGCACAAGTGATGAATTTGACTGAGTTATAACGTCTTCGTCCATACGATTTTAGCCATGAGTGCTTTCTGCAAACATTTCTACTGCCAATTCATGCACGTTCTCAACTTTCATACGGCTGTAAATATTTCATAACTTTTTCATTAGTGTGTGAACAAATTACTTTGAGCACTTAGATTTAATTTTTATCATGATTTATTTACTCAACATGGCACGAGTTCTACATGAAATGACTCTTCCAAAACCAAAACAATTTTAAATATTTTACTAAATTAATTACATAATAAACAATTTCTTCCTCCACCCAGCACAAGTCGTAAAACTGTGGGAGATAAAGGAGACTTATTAAAAATTTATGTTAATTATATAAAAATTTACTTGCTGCTGAGTAAAAAGGAAAACACTTTGAAGGTTTTTATTTGTTGTGGGTGGGCGGGCTGAGCTCATGTGCGAGTACATGAATGCTTCAGCGCAGCCACACATAATTAATGTTTAATACACATTTCTACGATTAATTGCAGAATTAGCTTCAGCTCTGAAAGTAGGCAATCGCAGAGGAAAAGTTTGAACAGGAAAAAATGTATGTAGACTTAAGTTGTTTACACCAAATATAGGGTGTTTTTTATAGAGTGACACAAGTTTAAATCCTAATAAAACAAGGAAATGTATTTTTAACCCCAGTTGCTGAGAACGGTGACGAATTGATTGATTAGGATCATTTTCATTCCCGCACAGAGACTAAGTGTTCTTCAGTGAGCTCGGTCTGACGGGATGCACATGATCAGTAACAGTAAAAGTGGTCCGAAAACGATCTAGTGGTTTTCGAATTAGCCGCTCTGAAGGACGATTATGCACGTCATAAAATGAAATAAGTGCACCAATTGACACTCTAAAAAAAACACGCTTTAAATATTTTAATTTCACCGTAAATATATAAAGCAGTACATGTACATACAGAATTTGAATTTGCTTTTCACCAATTGTTGTAGTTGTTGGTGCATTAATAGAATATTTTCAATAAAATTCATTGAAAATGTTGATGAGTTTTACACACAAAGGAATTTTTCTGGTATAAAACATTTTTATGGCAGTCACTTAATGCTTTTTATATAAATATTCTATTTCCTTCGAACGTATTGATTTTGGAAACTTTATTTTATGTTAGAAAAATTTGTTGCGTAATCTTTATCAAAGAAGTTTCTTTTAATCTTGCTTTTTAAAGAAATTTATGTAAATTCTAGTGCTGGAAAAATGTGCTTAAAAATGATTATGAGATTTATTATTGATTTAATTTCATCTCGCCTCAAACACACAAAAAAGTTGTGGGGAAAATATAGTAAAAGAGAAGAAAAATCGCTCGTGCGGATGGTAAATGAATACAAAATCTGCACGCTTGATTGACCCAAAAGTGATTGGATGGCCAGTACAGTATCCTTTTTGTTAGAGTATTTTATTTTTGGTAGAAAATAGATGTTGCTGAAACAGTGTTTTACTCAGCAGAGTATGTATCAAAATAATTGGGCTAGCCTAATTTTAACACGATATCATGACGAAAAAAGTGTAAATTCTTAAAAAAAAAAAATTATTTAAAATCAGGCAGTCGCGAATCATTGCGTACTCGTAAAAGTAAATTTGAAGGAGGCCTCACTTAAAATTTAAAAATCCTCTCGCATTCATCAACTTTAATTTGTAAAGTGCTTTTCCCTAAAGTAATATTTTACTATTCGGAAATAATTAATCATTTTCTTCTATACATACAAATTGAAAATATTTCTGTTTCTGCCTCTAGTACTAATGCCGCTAGAAATAGAAATATATACACTTTAAATATACACACACACATATGGGTATTTCCATGATGGCAAACGTGACTCCACTATATTAAAAATTATGATATACTATATTTTAACAATTAGCTTATCTTATAGCTTTAAAATAGTCCTGCAGTTGGCGCTTAGCACGAGACTATGAAGGGGAGGATTCTGAGTTCATTTTCGCGCTCATTCATAAATATTGTGTTGAATTCTTGTGATCGCCATTAGTGTGTGGTTGTGTTGGTTGTTGTTAGCCTGTTTCAGAGACGAAGAAAGCATTACACTGGTCGCTGAACCTACGATTAACTGGCACCGACTGACGCAGTCATGTACTAAAGAGCACAGGAACATCACCTTTCTTCGTCGGCCCTGTAGCAAAATATTAGCCGGCGAAGTAAAAGGTTCAAATGGCTACAAAAAATTATCTATCTTTTCATATTTCTTCATCTGTCCTTTCAATACTATCCCCTCCTTTCTAGTTACGACGCAATGCACTGCATGTGTAGAGGTCATCCCCTGAGTGTTAGTCCGAGTTAAAAAGAAAAAAGAAATTGATATTGTGCAATTTTTGGTAGCAAAACCAATAGTACTTTTCAGCAAAATCTGAAGCAATATTTTAATGTAAATAATTTTATAGTGGTTTTGGTTTTACCCAAAAATTATTTATTAAATTTTTTCCCAGCATGAAATTTGCATTGTTTCTCTTAATCTTTCTACGAAATTATAAATAAACGACTTCAGCAAAAATGTTTTCAAACCAGCAGAAGTATTTCTTTTCCCAAAATAACAACTAAATTAATAGTTTTCTTTGGAGGGTAATATGCTATATTTTACATTTCTTTACGTTCTTTTCTGAAAAATATGTGTTTTTTTAAAACAGTAAGACCTTAAGAACAAACAAAAAATTCTAATTTTAACAGCTGGTTTTGTTATTGGCTGATATGTTTTTATTATTGTAATTGCATTTTATTCTTTAAAGCCGAAAATTGTGTTCTTTTGTGTACGCAAGTCCCGACGCACACTATGAAACTGTTGTTGCAGCAATTTTTATTGTGTGTGCGAGTGGTGAAATAGAAATTTATACTAGAAATGTGCAAATACCGTGATGTTATCGTGTCACGCGTAAAGCACGTGAATCGTGATTATAAATTACTAAAATCACGCGTTCGTGCGTGAGCGTAATTCAAAAAATTGTAAAGCGTACGTGAAAGTGCGCGATTTTTATAATATTCACG
The DNA here is from genome assembly GCA_951800035.1 of Linnaemya tessellans. Taxonomy (NCBI): domain Eukaryota; kingdom Metazoa; phylum Arthropoda; class Insecta; order Diptera; family Tachinidae; genus Linnaemya; species Linnaemya tessellans. The sequence continues at coordinate 2,114,811 of OX637535.1, forward strand.
CACTCAAAACAGAAGAAGTTTTTTCTTTTAAACTTTTAATATTCAGGAAAATGTGTATGGACGCAAATATATCTTTTTGTTACAGAGATACATACTTTCACACACGAGAACAATTTTACTGTGAGCGCGGGCGATCTTGAAAAAAAATTTCCATCCTGCGTGAAAGTACGTGATTAAAAACAATGGTTTCGTTAGAGTGCGTGATCGTGAGCGCCGCAAATATTGCCGTGTGTGAAACAAATTTAGTTTCGTGATAGTGAGCTAAATTTTACTCACGCGCACATCTCTAATAAATACCATTACTATGTTTTTTTCGCTCATCCTCACTATAAACTCAAGAATTACAGCAACGAATTTACGCAACAACTCCTAAAATTCGGTTGAGCGTATAAAAATGTTCCCAAATGGCGGAAAGAAAACGCCATGAAATACATTTTAGCACAATTTGCAACACGTTGCGCATATTCTTACAATGAATTGCATCATATCCGGCGTGTTTCAGCAACTTTTTTTCTAACTCTATGAAAGAGGTATTTTCGGTGTTGGTGAAACTTTCGGCGGAAATGCCCATTTGCATATGTTTACATATGTACTCGTATCTATGTATTACGAGTATATAACAACAGTAAACTGTAAAGCATTGCCAAGTGCATTTCACTTTTAATATGTCCAGGCTGGCACACCAAAGGATTTGTTCGACATACTTCCAAACGTGTTCCTTTCTAATCTTGTGTTACATGGGACAATTGGCTCTACAACCAAAGGCATGCTAAATATCTGAAAATTCAGGCAATAAATTTCTTTAAAACAGCTGGAAAAATGTTCATTCTTAATTTATTCAAATAAATAAACAATCAAAACATTTTAAAAAGCTCCACGGTAGATCAGAAATGAATAACTTAAGACTCTTGTTTTCAATCATTTAATTGCATCTCAGTTAGTTAATTTGAATTGTTATTCAAAATTTCAATTTGCAATTATGACATGAGAGAGAATTTCTATCAGATCTTGCAGCAACAATTGTTCAAGAACTTTTGCATAAATAGTAGCAAATATATGCTCGTATTAAAAAAGCAAATTAACATGCAAAGCAAATACAGTAATTATTTTGCATCAAAGCAAAAGGATAGAAAAAAGAAAAGTCCTACTGTAGCCACAAGAAACAAAACGATTCAATTAGTCTTAACAACAGTTTATGGGAGCATCGGCATAGAAATCAATTTTCAGTTTGCCATGAATGAGAATCACTGCCACAAGAATTAGTTTGGTACTAAATGTCGGCCTTGTCTCTATTCAATCAGCAAGCCTGTTTAGTATGCAAGAAGTTAAGGCTACACCACAAGATACAAACGTTTTAACTTTTGTTTTTTTGTTTTTTGTTTTTAATGCTAAAAGTGTTGAGTCTACAATGTTTTGTTTAGACTCTTCTCCTTCTTATAGATGAAACGTTACTAGAGTTCTTCCTTCTGGAATTCCTGGTCAAATAGTTCCCGAGTCCCGGGAAAATTATATAAAATTTTTGCCAGTGAAGATATATAATTATCTCCAAAGTAACATATGATTGTTTCTTGTTTCACTGATTCAATATCTAGTATCAGCCATCGCAAAGCGTCAGTCGACATCAAGTCTCGTTGGCAATTGTTTTTAACGACAAACTAGAAATGAAAGACTCTTCTCCTTCTTTTAGATGAAACGTTACTAGAGTTCTTCCGTCTTGAATTACCGATAAAAAAAGTTCCCGGATCTCCCTAGGTCGCAGGAAAATTATTTCAAATTTTTGCCAGTCAAAATATACAATTATTTCCAAAATATCATATGATTGTTTCTTGTTTCACCGATTCAATATCTAGTATCAGCAGTCGCAAAGCAGCTCTGACCCACTCGACATCACAAGTCTCGTTGGCATTCATTTTTTTAGTGCAGCCAGACCTCTGATCGTTCACCCTCTTTCGGGAGTTATGCCTCTCACTCGCACCAGTTAGTTTCAACACGTCATATAACTGGACAGATTTACAGTTTTCTGCGGAATTATCCGTGGTTGCTATTTTCTATGTGATGGCTGAGGTCGTGTACAGTCAGTCACATAGTAAAGGGTTTTTCAACAAGAGCTTTGTTTTCTAAACCAAAAAATTTAGATGAAGACATTTTCAATTTTTATTGTATGACGAAGAGAAAAGTGCAGCAATTAGGAATAAAGAATGATATCTGCACTGATAGATGTGGCAATTTTGCTTGTTGACTTACACGGACAAGTAAAAATGGAGTTCGTCTGAATAAATTTTTTTTTTTAGAAAAACCAGCGAGTTCTTCCTGAACGAATTGAGAGAATCTGGGGCGATATGAATGGCCGGTCGGCTTCAATTCCTGCACCAGTTGAACCTGATAAGGCTTCAAAGCCATTTCCTTACGCGAAATTCGCCATGTGGCGGTTTTGGATAACCCCAATTGTTGGCAACGTTGCGGAATTGACAATTTTACGTAATGTAACTTTAACAATGCCACCATTTTCATAGTGGATTTTAACTATTTTAATGCGATTTTCGAGCGAAATTGAATTTATTGCAATAATTGCCAATGCATCTGCTACGAATACGTCAAAAAAGTAAATGTCAAAACTGTCATGTTGTTGGTGTTGCCACAATTGAAAAATCCTTTATCATAGCACCGGTTTGATGAGACTTAAATGACCTAATAACCCGTTCTTGGCGGTTTTCAAGGACGATTTCAACTTGAGTTCTTATTTTAATTTCAAAAATTATTTCATACAATAATTTATTTTTGAATAAAAAATACTATGAAATTCAAAGCAGCTAATTTGTTTTTTTTTATTTCCCGGAAATGTTATTGTAAACATTACCGGGAAGTGTTCCTGTTTTTGTGTAAAACTTTTTATCCGCATTGAGATTTAATGCTTATGAAAGAAAATTTTAGCACTTCTCGTATTGTGTTTACATTTCAATTTTGGCTCACTTTTTAGAAAAGAACTGTCCTATTTTTTATCCTTGATTTCAGTTTTAGAGGATTTTTGTTATTTCAACCTTTTTGCTGTTTTAGCGATTTTTCAAAATTCGGCTACCCATCATTTTTCGTTCTAAACTACAAAAAATTAGTTTAAAAATTATACAAAAATATTATCAAGAACTTTTAAATTAAATTTATTTTATATGAATGGACGTGGCTGCCCACTTCATAAGATGAATTAAGTAGAAGTGGTTGAAAAATAATATTTACTGGTAAAATTCACTTGTGGTATGAGTTAGATAATAAAACAAATGCCGCCAAACTTGAGTGTAATCATTTAAAAATACTATTTCTTTTGTGTGTGTGTGTGTGTGTGTGTAACCCCGGCCGCTGTTGTAAAAACTAAATTTGTTGCCACAACAACTCAATGTGTGTATGGGGAAATATGAAAAGCCCGTAGATTATTAAATGGATGAATCGTTGTGGTTGTTCAGATAGCAAAATACAGGCATTTTTCGTGTACATTTTGCTACGATAAGAAATTATTTATTCTGGCGCTGTTGGATATGAAATAAACTTCAAAAAATCTGCCGAGTTTTTCTTTTGCATGAAATATAATTTATAAGACAACATTGTTGAATGAAAAATTTATTTCAAGCTAAACCGTTTTCTTTTGTAGCAAAATAGGACCTTCCAATTAAATTTAAAATTGAAATAGAACTGCCAATAAAAGCCAATATTAGATTGTCAACAAATATTCGAGTCAAATGTTAACGTGGCTAGCTTCATAGAAAATGTTATTAGCTTTAATGTTTTCGAATTTTCAAATGAAAGCAATCTGTCACAATCTGCCCTTCACATTCATCTTAAAAGTAAACTACATACATATTTTAAAAGTTTGTCCTTTCCATTAAAAGGACGACAAGAAGTCACACAAACAAGTAAAAATACTGCAACAACTGTTACATATGGGGCACATTCCAGAATTAATCAATTTAATTTTTTTAATTTATGAAAAGATTGTTCCAATAGAGACTGACGAACTCTGACAGTTGATAACGGCCACCTTGTTGAAGCTGCATCTGTCAAATCACTTGTAGTTTATGCGGTCTTTTTTTCAAATCGTCATGGTCGGATGTATATGCACGTAGGCAAATTTTCATCGAAAATCGATGGTTACCAACTACTTCTGGTCTGAATTGGATGATTTGGACACTTGGAGGTGATGTGAACTGTCCACCGAGACCGTGAAATTTGGCCCCCTTAGACTTTTTCTTAAGTCGCAGGTGTATGCGAATGAACCACAAACTACAGCGATTCTCAAAGCCAAAATAAGTCATGCCATCGTTCCAATTCAGTCTGATTTATGCGCCAGAACCACGGACAATTTAACATTTCGGATGCGTTCCACCCAGAAAATCTGCGGAAGTATTCCACACATAATGGCATCAATAGGTCTTTCAAAAGACAAATTTCGATGATACCTCACACACACACACTTTGCCGATTTGCTGGCCAGTATCGATTTGATTAATGAATTAAGGAGAATGTTACGCGCGTTACGTAGAGAGCGCCGCAGCTGGTTTGCGGCATTTTTGTTTTATTTTCAAAGCTTCCTGCGTCACACAAAATTTAGATAAACTATTTCGCAACCAATTACTAATAAAAAATTTTGTTTTATAATATTCGGTCGTATCGTTAAAGCTATTCAGTGTGTAGAAGTTGAAGGGATCACTTTAAAATTTTTATTATATTTTAATACGAAAACGAATATAAATAAAACGATCGCAACTCAGGATTTACCAAAACTTCCGGCTACAAAAAATCATATGAGAATTAAATCTCAAGTATTAAACACACTTCTACTTAAGAAACGAACTCTCAATCTGGCACTTTTACTTTTCGTGTCATGACAATTAATATTTTATTTTAAGGGGTAAAAGCAATTTTGTTTGTGTGTAAATTGAGGAAAATTTAAAATGTCATAGATCAATGAAAAGTGGTTTAGCATTCCATATGAGATTCAGTTCATTAAAGAATCCTGAATATATATTATTATCGGTTTATTTGACAGAAACATTCGGGTTGATAATAAAAATAAAAATACGATCAATTCTCTCACAGAAAAAGTAGAACCTGGAGAATTTTTGGAAAAGGAATCTCTAGCTCACATCTGGCCACGTTAGTTGTTTGGAAATGAATCTGGTAGGAATTTTAAACAGCATGACAATCTACAGAGAGTGGCTAAAGTAATAACATGATGTAAAAAATTTTTATTTTTGCTTTTTCTATTTCAGGAATAAAACTTGGGAAAATATAAAAATGGAAAGCCATATAATTGCGTAAAAAGCTAATAGTACGTTTCCATATATGAGTACGTGATTTCGATCAAATCATTTCATTTGACCAAATTAAGTAATTTGCGACATGATCTGCAATATATATGTATTTCATATGACTAAATTATGTCAAATGACTGAATTTGTTTCAAATTAAGTCGAAATTTGTGTGTGCAACACTGCGCGGCTAAATGCAACCTTGGGGCATCCATTATTGGTGGCTTACAATTCCGAAAAAGTGATATTTAATTACGAATAAAAATGGCTCTGATTTTATTTCTTGAATATAATTTACTGAAAACTCGATTTTTATAGGTTCTTTTTTCCCACTGCTATTTTAATTTATTATTGAAAAATTTTTGGTTTTTTCCTATGTTGAAAAATAACAGAACAATGCAAAAGTCAAATTGATTTCGAAAATTCGAACACAAAATTACTTACAACATAATGGAAACACTTCGACATGATTTCCTCAAATTAACTTAATTTGCTCATAGTGGAAACGTACTATAAGATCGCTTTCTACACCTTGAAAATAATCGTTCGTTAATTAATACTCAACGTTCATACGGAACGGGTTCAACTGCTTGTTCGTTGGTGGATAATTTTGCCAAATTTGAAACTGTCGGAGGTTCAAGACATACAGGCAGATCTGGAATTAGCAGTCGGCCGAAAATACCGATGATGTGAGATACAGAGTCGCACAAAATCCGACGTTAGAGAAAATTCAAAAAGTCATTTAGCTGGCATTATTTTTTATAATTAATATGAAAAACAGTATAAAATAAATTTTATTTTTATCATTGAATTTGTTATCTCCTCTTTTCGTTCAATATTTATTTAAATCACAAATCATATAATTACTTGAGCCACATCCTGTATTACACTTCTTTCCCTTATATGGCGAAGGTAATGAAAGAAATGCTTGTGAAGCAAAACCCCTTTTTTAGATAAATTATTTTAACCAGACTCTGTTATTTAATTTTGTTTTTCTTTGTTTTTTAATAAACTTAATTTCACAACATGATACACTTGAGATGACTTCGTCATATTTTCTAATTAATTCGCTGACAATTTGGTATGCCACACCAGGCCATAAGTGAACAGTTTCCAAATTAAGTTCATTAATTAATTGAGAAATGTTTTTCTCTTTATGGATGTTTTTCACGTCAACCACTTTGGATCATTAAAACAGCAGCATTTTAATACAAACTGTATTATCTATTCATGGAACAGTAGGCCGGCCCAATCATCATTGAAAACTCCTTGAGGTCAAACAGACAAATTGAAAAAAATAACGCCGTACATAATAGCAAGTGACAATAAAAACATTAAATTAATGAACTGAGATGTCGTGAGACAGAAAACCGTCTTGCGCCAGTTGATTTCTTAATAAAAACAAATATTTCAAGTATTTTAAATGAGGGCGGCATTTCAAGATGGCTTTAACTAAAATGTTCACCACTTAATGCCGACACAATCTGCAAAGAATACAATACACGCGTGTACGAGTATATGAAAATGACCATTTTCACGACAACACGGCTACTTTGCTACACCAATGTTGCCAATACAATATCATCTTGAAAATACTTTGTATCATTTTATTTGACAAACGGAATACTAAACTATGTTTTTTAAGACATTTTAAATGGTTTTCATTGTATGCTTTAAGTATATTTTCATTGAGTAACACCGTTTTGAAAACCGAATTATATTAAATTGGCATCACTCGTGTATGCACACTTTTCTACAGTAAAAATCTACTCATGATTATTGTTTTAATAGTGACAAAATAATTCTGCAGCTGGTTACAAGACCACAATCGCTGTAAAGGTCGAGGCACATAGAATCCGTCAGATGTTATGCGTCGCCCTTTTTAACTGACATGAACGTACCAACGGAGAAGGTTGGCACAATGAGTACTTTGTTGACGAATATTAAATCACTTGTTTGTCCTCCATTTTATTTATTTAATTTTATACAATTTTTTATATATTATTTAATTTTCCCTGAACAGATAATACAGGGTGTTTTTTTTAAATGTATAGAACTTCGAATTGAAATAAAACACAAGAAAATCATTTTAATGTCCATCAATTTGGCTTTATTGGAAGGATAATTTTATGCCATTAATGTTTAAATATGATTTCGGGCATGTGGCCGCCGCGACTGGCTCGAATAAAGCCAATTCTACAGGTCCAATTTTCAACCACTTTTTCGAGCATATGGGGCCGTATGTTGGCAATAGCGCCACGAATGTTGGCTTCCAAGTCCCCTAACGTTTCTGGTTTGTTGGCGTAGACGAGCGACTTCACATATCCCCAAAGAAAATAATCCAATGGTGTCAAATCACACGATCTTGGTGGCCAATTGACAGGTCCATTCCGCGAAATTATGCGCTCATCGAATGTTTTCTTCAATAAATCGATTGTGACGTGCGCTGTGTGGCATGTAGCGCCGTCTTGTTGGAACCACAACTCATCCACATTCATGCCATCCAATTCGGGAACAAAATAGTCGGTTATCATGGCTCTATACCGGTCTCCATTAACGGTAACTGACTCTCCAGCATTATTTCGGAAGAAGTATGGCCCAATGACTCCACCAGCCCATAGAGCACACCAAACAGTCAGTTTTTGTGGATGTAATGGCGTCTCAAGGGTCTCATGTGCGAAAACGATCCATGGTTAACCGAATTAATTGCTCTGATGGACGATTATGTCGACCATAAAATGGACGGAGCTTGCGGTAAACTTCGCGAACTGAACCATTACTTTCGAAATAAATTTGGACGATTTGCAAGCGTTGTTCTTTTGTCAACCTGTTCATGATGAAATGGCAAACCAAACTAAATATTAATCACTTGACAGCTGACAAAGTGGCCGCCAGTTAAAAAAGTGATGCCAACTTAAAGTTCTATACCTCAATAAAAAACACCCAATACAAACAAATTAATCAAAACAATTTGAACAACTTACTAGTGTCTGTCAAAGTATTCAACGTACGTCAAAAGTTAAAAGTTGGCCAACATTCGGATTTTGCATGGACGCAGAAGTATTGAATGTGACGAATCACATAAGAAAGCCTGTATTTCAACTCAGTTGTCAGTTGAAAGAGGCGACGTATAACGTATGACGGATTCTAAGTGCACCGGCCTTAAGTGTTATTTGTATTCGCGTAGTCGGTAGCCTGCCGCTGTGAAAGTGTTTAATGCATGATGGCTCATATTTTCATTAGTGGCCTACCGAAGTCATCAGCATACAAGAAGTTACATAACGCGGAAAATTGCTATTTTGATAAAGTCTTTACAGGCTTCGAATATATTTTTGAATTGTATACCCCTTTAAGATGTCGCAAAACATCATTCTTTCGCCAAACAAATACTTTCAGAGATAAGAAGAATTTTTTTTTATATATAAACCAATAAATTATTTTAAATTGAATAAGTTACCTGCTGAATATGAAGCAGATTTAATTCAAAGTTAAATTTAAAAAATCACAAATTAAGTAGCAGCAATTTATGTCTTACCTTTCCCGTCAGGGTGGCATTGTGGAGTTCATCCAAGGTGGGACGGTAGGCAGCTTGTATAGACATTATATTACGATAATTATCCAAACGAGGCAATGCTTCTCTGGTAAAGTGTCTGTGCGGAAAAGCAATAAAAATTAACAAAATAAAATGCATCAGAACCCTTTATTTTAGCGCCGAACTTACCGAAAGCTTTTACCATATTTGGTATCATATTCATTTTCCAAAAGTTCACGATCCTCCTTGGAATCATCGGAGTCGTCTTCATTTTGTGGATCAACTTGAAAACGTGTCGTCTGCAGGTCCTTGAAGCGCGAAGGTTTATCTTTGTCACGAAAACTGCTCTTGATGGATTGTCTGAAAGAAAATATTAGTTGGTTACATTGAGGTAACACTGGCATTGCAAGGATGCAAAATATATTACGAAGGATCGTGAACAATTTGAAGAACTTTAAAAATATCTCCTGTTTTTCCAAGTAAAAACTTACTGCCTGTCGAATGAATGTCACTCAATATCGTTCTATCGAATAATTATATAGGAAAGAAAAACAAAATTTTAGAATGTGTTTTTGCTTAAAATGTAATTGTGCTACAGAACGATATTGTGTTGAATTAATGGAATGTGGCCATCAGTTCCTTTAAATAAATTAGTTTATATGGTGTTCAGACATACGCCTTAATTGAGTTTATCGCAGTTAACAGCATTATTGAGCTCATTACTCATACACAATTTTAATTAGCTAATTGATCAATTAACGCTTAATTGTCTATAAAATTGAGCAAGGTCTAAAATGCAGCAAAGTAAAAGTTTGTTTAGTGAGCACCATAATGCCTACTGAACAAACTTTATGAAATTTGACAACTCATATGTAAACAAATTCACAGAAAAAATGGCTAGTCAAGTTGAGGGTGAGTTTTTAAAATAAAATTTTTTAATTAACAATTAAAACAAATGAAAAATAAAAAATTTATTCCGTACAACAAACAACAGGTCCAACGGCAAAAAGAAAGCGCATTTTATGGAACGACGCCAGTGAAGCAGCAATGTAAACAACACCTTTTGTCAGCTGCTGTCAAACGCTAATTGAGTTAGCTATATTGAGTATGTATGAATACTTTTCAATTAACTTACGAGTATTATTGACTCAATTAAAAGTGTATGTCTGAACACCATATTATTCATCTTTGAAAAAGAACAAAGGAAACGGCGTAAGTAAAACCTTTAATCGTGTATTTGAATTGGATATTAAAACTTTTTATTTTCTATAAAGTTTACAATTTAAATTTTTTTCCAAGCAAACAACTTAATTCTCCTATTTTCCGCTCTTTATCGTTAAATGATATTTAATTCTATTGGAAATGAATCATTAAGCTGCCCAAGCAAGCAACAAAACACAAGACAGAATTACCAAAAGATATCGCTTTGCATTTATTCATATCCAGTTATTACAGCATTTCAAAGTGATGCTTCAACTGGAGCCAGTTTCCAATAAACCGAAAAAATATATATTTTGTTTAAAAATATATTGAATTTAATAAGCCCAGTATTAATGGAAATATTATGCTAGGTGCAGAGGTGGCCACTGATGGCACAGCGTGTGCAACCATACACAAAATGATAGAAGCACAAATTTACTACTCAATGATGGCATTGTAACCGGCGGCATTTATATTTTACAATATGTGAACATTTTTAAGCTGAAACCTAACGACACAAATACTCGTATGCCCAAAACAACAAGATTTACATATTTTATCCTTACTAATACAATAAATATGAAAGTAACTCTCTCTGTCTGTCTGTCTGTCTGTCTGTCTGTCTGTCTGTCTGTCTGTCTGACTGTGTGTCTGTTACCTTTTCACGCTCAAACCGTTAAACCGATTTAGATGAAATTTGGTACAGAGATATTTTGAAATCCGAGCAATAACATAGCGTGGTTTTTGTTTTTGGAAATAATCCTATTAAGTGGTCAAGGGTGATCGGAAATTTGTACGGATATATGAAAATGTTAAACTGTACCAGTAAAAATATAACACTTTATTGGCATGACATACACATTAGCTGAAGTCGCGGACAAAAAGTATAATAAAACAAAAAAAAAACCCAAATTTAATACGTTATACACGCTGGTATGATCGCATAAGCTTTCCCTTTTTATAATGAGTTGCACTTTTTATAATGAGTTGCACTTTTTATGATGACTTGCACTTTTAATGATGACTTGCACTTTTCATAATGACTTGCATTTTTTGTGATAACTTGCACATTTTATGATGACTTGCACTTTTAATGATGACTTGCACTTTTTATGATGACTTGCACTTTTTATGATGACATGCACTTCTTATAATGACTTGCACTTCTTATCACGACTTGCACTTTTTATAATGACTTGAACTTTTTATAACGACTTTCACCGTTTATGATGACTTGCATCTTTTATAATGCCTTGCTCTTTTTATGATGACTTACACTTTTCATAATGACTTGAACTTTTTATGATGGCATGCACTTTTTATAATGACTTGCACTTTTTATGATGACTTGCATTTCTTATGATGACTTGCATTTTTTATGATGATTTGCAGTTTTTATGATGACTTGTACTTTTCGTAATGACTTGCACTTTTTATAATGCCTTGCACTTTTTATAATGACTTGCACTTTTTATAATGACTTGCATTTTTTATGATGACTTGCATTTTTATGATGACTTCCACTTTTCATAATGACTTGCACTTTTTATAATGACTTGCACTTTTTATGACGACTTGCACTTTTTATAATGACTTGCACTTTTTATGATGACTTGCATTTTTTATGATGACATGCATTTTTTAGGATGACTAGCACTTTTTCTGATGACTTGCACTTTTCATAATGGATTTGCACATTTTATGATGACTTGCACTTTTTATAATGCCTTGCACTTTTTATAATGACTTGCACTTTTTATGATGACTTGCATTTTTATGATGACTTTCACTTTTCATGAAGACTTGCACTTTTTATAATGACTTGCACTTTTTTCCTTACTAATATAATAAATATGAAAGTAACTCTGTCTGTCTGTCGGTTACCTTTTCATGTTCAAACCGCTGAACCGATTTAGATGAAATTTAGCATAGAGATAATTTAAGATCCGAGATATAACATAGACTGGTTTTTTGTTTTGGAAATTATCGTATTGAGTGGTTAACTGTAGTCGAAAATGTGTGTAGACATATGACATTATTAAACTGATCACTAAGAACGTTTTAAACTTTGATCCAGTAAAAATACAACACCACATTAACCTAACATAATTTCATAATCATAATTTGAAATTTCACATATTCTTCACGGACTAAGTCGCGGGTAAAAGCTAGTCTAGATGTAAATGCCGAAGTTAAGAGTCTAGAAACACGAAAAATATTACAAGCAAATTGAAAACATAGTATTTACTTTATGGTTGAAAATGAAAATGTTTGGATTCTTGCAACCGCAAAAATTACCCCCCTTTTAACTAACACGCTCCAACCCTGTCCAACTCCTACCTCGAATTGAATTTAATTGCGTAAAATATCAGTACGAATTAAAGAACAAAGTCAATGACGTTTTACTCGCCTGCTGCTTTAAGCAATTTCTGTTTTCAGCTTCAAGAAAAATTTCGTGCAAAAGTTTTGTGTTTTAAATCAAATTTGTAATGAATACACAAGATACTCAAACGAAAAACCATAAAACGTTTTTAAAACCAAAAGCCGAAACAACAACCAGAATTAAATTATTTATTATCCTTTTACACTCAACTGACTATCTGCAACGAGATTATCTAACGCTTAACGACAGCCATAATTTGTGTGGATTTTTCATTTTGTACAGACGATTTTGAACTCACAGAAGACATTTTTGGTTGAAGCAATTTGTGGTCCTCTTGTATTTATGAATTTCTTTGTTTGTTTGTCTAACTTGATTTCATATTTTTCCAATATTATGAACCCACATACAATACGAATGGGAGTAAGTTGATATGACAACTTGGTTTCGGGGCTAAGCATTCATTTGGCTTTCATTTCTTTGCTCTTTCGGTTACAGAGCAAAAACAAAAATTAACTGGACGTTGAACTTTGGAAATATAAAAATGTGTTTTAAACGTTATTATTTGAAGAGACAAGATATTAACTCACAAAATTGCTTCACTTTTGGGATAAAAGATTTTGTGGTTTTATTGCCCATCTTCAACCCACTCAATAGATGTGCATGTGTGCCAATATGTAACGGGTAATTTTCATATTTTAATATAAAATATCAAAACAGTCCCATAAGTCAACAGATATTGTCATTACAATAACGACGCGTGCTGAATAATGGAATACACACACACACACACACATTCGCCTCTAACCATTTTGGGAATAATACTTGAACATCGCAAACAACAAACAAGACAAAGATTAATTTCTTTCTCCAGCTCTTGTATATTTCTTGCAACTTATCAGCCAAAGAGCTCGAATACGAGTACATATTGTTTTTGACAACTTTTACACATTTACATACAGAAGGCTGCCTAAGCAAATCCAGCTTTTATCGCATGCCAAAAATATGCTAAGAAAACAAAAACTTGCGGAAGAAATGATTAATAATTTGTAGATGAGCGTTGCCAATTTCAGGGTATGGGGAAGTATCCCCATTAATAATAATTAATTTTATTAATTATTATTCATTATTCATAAATTGTTTGTGTGCAAGTGGCATCGCAAACTGACACACAACGAGCTCGATTAGCGCGAATGGAAGGAAATCAGAGCTGCTACTTTTAGCAGAAAAATACGGCGTTAGCATAAAATATTTATTTTGTATTAAGTAGAATTATAAAAATAATTGCTGAGCTTAAAGCACAAAGTGCCAAACCAAAAAGTTTATACGTGCCGTTCATAAATGCTTGTGACTTCGGTTCATATACGAGCTCTGTTCGAATATGGTAAATTTTCAAACTTTGCGGGACAAGTAAGGGGTTTTCAAATAGGTAGTTGACAACTTTGATTTTAATTTGTGAACACACTATTTCACTGATCATCATCTAACTGTTACTTTGCTTTTTTTCAGTAAACTCAAAATTTTCATCATGGTAAAGTCTACGTTCTCTGATTGGGATCTGGAGAAGATGCGCCAAGATGATGAATTTCATCGCAAAATCATCTTCAGTGACGAAGCTCATTTTTGGCTTAATGGGTTCGTTGCATGCCGGCGGCGTCATTGGGGCATATTTTTTCGCCGACAATAACGATCGTCACGTTACTATGAATGGCGATCGTTATAGCGCGATGATTAGCGATTATTTTTGGCCCGAATTGGAAAACATGGACTTGGACGACATGTGATTTCAACAGGACGGTGCCACAAGCCACACAGCAAACGTTACATTCGATTTATTGGTTTGCGTTTTATTTAAAAAAAAAAGTTGTCAAGTCCTTATTGGAAAACCCCTTCCCTTCGACTAACGTTGTCTCAAGCATAGTTTTGGTGTTAAGGCCGAGACACATAGTATCCGTCATGCGTCGTCTTTTCCAACTGACAACTGAGATGAGCGTTCTCACATGCAGTACTTCTGCGTCAACGCAAACTGCGAAAGTCGGCAAACTTTTGAAGTACGTTGAGAACTTTGACAGACATCAGTAAGTTTTTTTTAAATTGTTTTTATTAAGGTTGTATTGTGTGTTCAGGAAAAATAAAATAATATGCAAAAAATTTTACAAAATATATTCAAGTTGAGTAAATAAAATCGAGAACAAACAATCGAAACAATGCGTCAGAGGTACTCAATGCGGCAACCTCTTCCGTCGGTACGTTAATTTGAGTTAAGTCCGGGACACATATGTAGAATCCGTCATACGTTATGCATCACCATTTTAACTGACATGAACGTACCGACGGAGAAGGTTGGCACAATGAATATTTTGTCGATGGATATTGAATCAGTTTGTTTGTTTATTTATTAAACTTCAACTTATTTATTTTATTAAATGTTTTGTGTAACATTTTCATATTCCTGAACACGCAATGCAAAAAAAAATAATCAAAACAATTTGAAGAACTTACTAATGTAAGACGGACTGATTATATGACTCCGGTCATGGGCTTCGACAAATCCTTCTCAGTCGCATTCCCGGAGAGCAAGGATTGGATGGAAAACTCCGCGACTCGTAGTGATGCGAGCTTGGCTTTTACGGACGGCTCGAAGATGGACCCTGGCACTGGTTTGGGGGTATTTTCCGAGGATCTCGGCCTTTCGGTATTGCTCAGCCTACCCGGTACCGCGACAGTTTTCCAAGCAGAGATTTATGCCATTGATATTTGTGTGGATAGTCTGGCAGCAATTAGAGCCCTGGACTCGGAAATAGTAAAGTCGAGATGTGTACTGGCATGCATTCAATCTCTGGCCAGACTTGAAGGACATGACGACAAAATAGTTTGGGTTCCAAAGCATGAAGGCATTCAGGGAAATGAGATGTCGGACGTTGGCACTCCTGGTAGGGGTCTTGACGGGGCACTGTGCAATTGGGCACATGTCGGAGCGTTTGGACTTTCCCCATGATGGTCGCTGCAGGAGCTGTTTCGATGAAGAAGAAGAGGTGTCAGTACAACATTTCCTTTGTGACTGTGCGGACCTGCAGGAGCGTAGGCTTAGACATCTAGGCTCTCGTTTCCAGCGAGATCTAGACTGCCTCAGGGATGCACCACTGGCTGCCCTGGCGGGCTTTGTGAGAAGTTCTGAGTGGTTCTCAGGAACCACCACTTACTTCGTCTTGAAAAGTGTGTGTGGCGTATAGTCCTCTGGGCATCACAATGGGCCTTTTTATGGCCTCCGAGTGTTTTTCTCGCTTACTGCGGGCGGCCCTTTTAACCTAACCTACTAATGTCTGTCAAACAATATAACGTAAGTCAAAAGTTAAAAGTTGGCCAACTTTTGTACTTTGCGTTGACGCATAAGTACTGAATGTGACATTTTTTTCCACAAATTTTCAATTTAAATTTTTTTTTTTTTATTAATAATTTTTGTTAATAAAAATGTTGCACTTGTAAGCGTAAATCGAGTTCGCACTGTATTGTGAAAATAACAACAAAACTGACAGATGTAATTAAATCAACAGATTTGTTTGTGGTTAAGGGCGAATAAAAATAAAACTGAATATAATCGAAAGCCTACAAAACGAGGGAAGAGTACCACGACTTTGTCTACAGTTCAATTTACAATAAAACGCAGCACGTAATAGAAATCACAAAATACTTTGCAAATTAAAAAGAAAAAAACAGTCCACCGAAAGGAAAAGTATCCTTTTAGGTATATTTAGATTTATTTGTCATTTTCTGGCAAAAAGATCATGAGATCTCACTTCAAAGATAATGGCATTTTGCAACTCTTTTTGACTCTATGCATTGGAGAGGATTGTAAAGTCTTTGCCTTATAAATAACCGATAAAGGTCTCCAAAAATGTTAAATACTTCTAAAGAAACAAAAAAAAAACATTCTGAGAAGCACCATTTTCTTCATGCATTTTAGTAGTCAAGACAAAATAAGTGAAAAGACAGTTTAATATTTTAATGCAAACAAATTGTTTTTTTTTCAATTGTCGCAGATTCAGTCAGCATCATTGACATGCAACATTTTATTTACATTTTTCTTCAGTGGTTTTTTTTTGTTATATCATTCTAGTCTGTCACGTTGGGATTTAATGGAAATTTATTTCCGAAAACAAAGACAATTGGTCGGAAATCGATTTTGCCAAAATGAAACATCTTTTCTGATGAAGTTCGTTTTCAAAATTTAAACTTTTAAATGGCCCATACATTAAATGTGATTTTCTAGGTCATTCAAATTTCGCATTTCCGTTTCCGCATAAATTTATTTCTTCGTAAACACAATAATACGCATAAAGATTATAGAAATCTACATAAAATATTTCATTAGAGCTTTGGCAATAAATTTGTTTAATAAATCTTTTAATACAAAATAAGAAAACCATAAAGTGAAAGTAAAAAATGTAATAAATATTTCCAAAGCAAAATGTTTTTCCTAATCCAAACATTATCATAAACATTAATATTAGAATTTATATACAATAATTGTTAAATACTATTTTTATGACGTACAATTATAGTTTCCACAAAAATGTTTGTGCTTTTACACAAAAACTAATCTAAGCAAATAAGCAAAACTAATATTTCCATGCCACTTTTGTTAACTACAAACACTTCATTTCGGATTTTCGGAGAAAAAGGATTGTCGAAGCTTAAACAATTTAAATTCATAAATCCCTTAAACCATCACTGACTTTAAGTGGTAAATCTTTGTCTCAAGTCTGGGAAAAGCAACATTTTCATTTACATTATTATGGTTTTCTTTTGGTAAGAAAGAGAAATAAAATACAGAACAGCAAAATAGGCAATATTCGGTTACAAAACAAAAATGGTTTTAATTAAGCGTCTAAGAAACAAAAAAGGTTTAAGGATTTTATAAAGCACTCAAATAAGTCGTATAACGCTTACGTGTATTTATACACTTTTTCCATTAAGGAAATTAATTTCGAAAATGTACACAATATAGAAATATTCTTAAAAGTTCTTACACAATTCCACGTAATTAGTTTGTTCACAAATTAATGGAACCTTAATTACAAAAATTAAGTTGATGTATAGCAGCCTGAATTAAAAATGTCTGAGTTTAGCCATAGCAGTTCGAAAACATTTCAATAGAATTTAATTCTAACAGAAGAAAATCCCAAAGGGATGATAATAAAAAAAACTTTTTTAGAAAAATAAAATGTAAATACTACAATTTCCTAAGCACTTTTCAGAACTTTTCGAGAACACCCTGAAATGCCTGAGATCTCTGGCTTTAGCGCACTTAGAAGTGCGACTATGAACATTCACTGAATGCCTATTATGTACAAACACACACACACACATTTATGTATAGAAAGTTCTATTTAAAGTTTTCGTGCCCTCCAAAAAAGATTTGGGGGGAATATTCACTTCGTCATTCCGTGAGTAACGCTGCGAAATATCCCTCTAAGACCCCATAAAGTATATATATTTTTGATCGGTGATGAAATCGAAGACGATCTGTCCGTCCGTCCTTCTGTGGATATCACAATTCAGTCCGAACGAAAAGTGCCACCCACACCTTTAAAATTTAGTATAAATATATTAACTCAAGTTCGTAAATGGACTGAATCAGGCCAGAGGGAAAAAAGTTCCCCTAAGAAGAACTAAACCAACCTCTAGAAAACAACATAATTTTGTAAAATATTTTTTGCAAATTTGTTAAGCAAATTATATATTTTTATGAAAAATATCAGAAAATTAGAAAAATCCAGCTTTTGAATCCCACCCCTTATAGTGGACGTGGGTGGAATAATAGTGTAAATATTTAAAAAATTGTATAATTTAAGCCGACATTCCTTGAAAATTAAATTTTAAAACATTTACGGCAAAGCTGAAATGTGCTCTGATCTTCCTCTTCCCTACCCTCCCTCCATCTTTGCCACCTACTCGTAAATGAGCCTATAACTTTTTTTCAGTTAATAACACCAAAAAATTACTTCTTGGTGTTTCATGGCAAAGGTGAGATGTCTCTCCCACGACCCCTCCAGGAGTGACCCCTATAAAATAAAGTTTTTATTAACTGAATATTTGGAGGATATTTAAGATTCGACCCGGTCGAATATAACGTTCTTATTTGTTTTTCTTTTATTGAATTGGCAGTTGGCATCTTTTTATAAAATCAATCGTTGTAAAAAATAAATATACAAAAATCAAAACATGAGATTTCTTAAAGGAGTTAAGCAAAGTTTAAAGAAATATTCACCCTTATCGTGTTAGGCGTTTTTCTCCTTCAGATTCGACATTTTGTAACAGATTAAAGAAAATTTTAGCTTTTTGTCTTTAAGCTATTCCAAGTTGTCGAATTTGAAGGCGTAAAACGCCAAGCACGATAAGGGTGATTGAAAGTAAAATTAAATACAATTTATATACTCGTATCAGATAAAGACCTAAAGCGTAAAAAAATTGTTGAATTAGATTTGTTTCAAACATTTTGGGTTAGTGGACTGTTTATGATGCGGTTAACTTTGATATGTAAACTGCAAACAATTTCAAAAAACATGGAAAAGGTATGAACTTTTTTCGCCACCACTGTGTAAGCGTAACTACTTGAATAAAGGAAACAACACAACATCCTTGATTTGCCACCACTTAACGAATGTTTATATTTTAAAGGTACTTAAGAACACCATCATTTTAGCTCGGCTCAGATGTGTGCTTGTGTATGTAAATATTTATATCTATATATTTATACAGCATATGCATGCAGTTCATGGGTGTGTATTTTCTTTTCTTCTCAAGCTAAAATTCCACTTTATATTCCAATAAAACTTTATTTTCTAATTCCCTTTTCACATATTATATAAGGAAAACTTTCTGAAGACAGCGAAACAGTTATTGTCAACATCTAAAGAAACAAAAAGCTTACAATCTAAATTTTTTAACACAATTTTTTAATCGCTGAGGGTTGGAGTACCTTCCCATTCCCAATTAGTTTCCAATAAAATGTTACGAATTTCGACCTGATAATTATTTGGTGCAAATTTGCAAATATTAAACGATTATGCGAAATAGGTAAAGGGGTTAACTTTTCATTAACACCAATGCTGCTAAAGAGTAATTTTTTAAACTGATTCACACCCACAATAACGTCGACAAAATTGTTGTTGGCAAAAAAAAAGAAAAAAAACAAATTAAAATCAAACACTAACAAAAAAAATAAGAACAATGGATAATTTCATACTTGACTTATTTTCATAAATTTTAAATATCTATACGAATTATGCAAACTTGACAATTAAAATAATGACCGTTTTCTTTTTATGCAGTTGCTCTGGACCATTTCAGCAACCTCAGCAGTAGTACAGCAACAACAAACTGAGTGCAAAGGAAAAATGTACAAAAGTTTTAATAATACTTAGAAAGAATTTCATTCTGTTAAAAAGAAAATAGATAAATTAAAAATTTCTCATTTTGCCGAAGTTGAAATTTTAATTAAAAGAACACTCACCAAAAAAAAATTAAATCATAAAAGAGAATCAACAGAAATTCTTCTCTAGAAGCCATGCAGAGACGGAATATCTCTCACCAACTTCTTGAGAAAGACTAGAAGTGAAGCATGTCTGCAATGTTATGGGTCAATAGCTTCTTGCGCTGCAACGCGGCGCCATCGTGACTTATTTGACTGAAGTTAAGTGCCAGCAGTTCGCATAGAAGTGGGACTTCGAGCAACTGCGTAAATGCTAAGGGCAATTGTAGTGCATGTTTGCAATACTTTGCAACAAAATTTCCCCTAATCAGTGATAGAAAAATGAAAGAAAGAATTTTTGTGGGTCTACAAATTCCAGGGCTTATGACAGATGTAACTTCTTTTAATTTGATGTTAAACAAGGAACTAAAAAGGAAACTGTCTAACTTTTAGGGAAGTGTAACGCGGTAGCAAAAAAAATCCATTTTTGGACTCAGACAAAGATTGATTTCATGATGAAAGCTTTCACTTCGAGTGAAACATTAAAACGGAAACAAAGTAAAAAATTCCCTGAATTACCCAAAATAATATATACTGGTCAGTGTTGCCAGAAGTAGGGGAAAATTCCTACATGCAGGTACTTTTTATACTAAAATAGAAGCACAAGGAAAATCGGGCGAATTTTTATATTCTCCAAAATGTAGGCATTTTTAGTAATATTTTCTTTTTCAAAAATTTTCTTTTCCCTAAAATCGCTTAAAAACGTTCCATAGTTCAATAATAACAGATGTTCGCAACAAAAAACGAAACATATTTTGCTACACAAGTTTAAGTTCAATTTGTGGAAAAGACTGTATTAATTTCGAATGTACGGATAATTATTTTAGAAAAATAAGTTCAAAAGTAGAAGTTTATTAGTTTTAAAATATCCCATTGTTTGTGTACCTACATTAAATTTATTACTTAGAGATTTAGTTCAAAGGATCTATAAATAATAATTTTAAAATGACACTGTTTTTATACTTTAATTAAATGAAAGTTCTCATATTTTAATTAGTTGAATGGAAACTGCATATGCATATTAATTTTAAAATACCTGAATTGAATTTATCCTTGAAAATTATATTTAAAAAGAACTATTCAAATAAATTTTTAAAAAACTTTATGTTTTTTAATTGAATTTATTCAAAAGTATTATTTTTGATGTGTGTGAAGATAAATATGCCGAGTTAAATATGTTGTTTCGTAGCTGCTTACGTCAAAACATATTTAAGTCGGCATATTTATCTTCACACACATCAAAAATAATACTTTTGAATAAATTCAATTAAAAAACAAAGTTTTAAATTTTTTTTTTTAGTTTTTCCTAATTTTTTTACCAAAACTTTAATAAACATATAGTACATATATATTTTTTATAACTAATGGTTTTGTTCTTTTTTAATGACACAAAGGCGTAGGAATTTTTGTAGGGAAATTTTTTCAACGTGTAGGGAAAAATCAGATTTTTTTTTACTGGCAACACTAAGACTGATTGATATTCGTATGAGTCAAATTGCAATACATTAGCACTGATACGAATATGTAATTGTTGCGACTGTAAAAATAACTTTTGAAGTGAAACTTCTTTGCCCGCATGAGGGTAACATTTTTACGGATGAAATGAAAATATGGGACGTTTTTGCTTCTAAATATATTTATTTAAGACGTATGAGTAATACGAATCCATACAAACAAATATTAATCATACGCAGCCGTACCGTAACAGAATTCAATTTATATAGTTTAGGAACGGAATTGATTCTGCATTTTGGTTGGTCAGCGAACAACCAAACTATTTTTCAGAACGAACTCATTTTTCATATTAGGCACGGAATTCGCTAGTGAAATCAAAATTTATTTAATTTTTTGAAAAAAATAGTTTAATTTTTGATGTGAAACTTCTTTGCGCGCATGAGGGTAAAATGTTTACGGATGAAACGCGACATAAAAGCGTGGAGGTAGAATTGCTTTGAGAGAGAGAGAGAGTGAGGAAGGGCGCATGTAATATGAAGCAGATAGCCATTCATCGATAGTAGGGAGCAGGCAAGTGAGAAAGATTCATGGAGAAAGGGAGATCCAGAAAATATACACGCTATTGGTGATGTATTCGATTAGTTGTTATATATTAGCCCTTCAGATGGCAAATCTGTCCCATAACGTCTTGTACTACAGTAAACGCAGATTCTTTTTATTTATTTGCATTGTTATTTGAATGCATACAGCAAGAATGATAAAATAAAGATTACGCCAACAACCTGAAATAAAAATACTTTTCTGCGCATGATGGAACTCTGACGTCACTCAACATGTGTTCTGATTGGCTAATTAAATTCAGCCTGGAGAACTATTATGTTATTGTAAAAACAGGACAGTGGGGCATATTGCGATTTTTCAAATTAAATTTGTTTGATAATAAATAATTTTAAAAAATTATTTTATTTTTCACTTGTTTTTATTTGAAATTATTAATTTATAGTTATTTTATATAAATATTGAACCCAAGTGCTAATTATTTTTCTTTTTTCCCCATTCAAAACAAATTTTTTTGCTTGCAGAATATCAGCCATAACTTCCTTTGAGCTTCATTTCTTGGAAAACTATAAAATGACACAGCTTTTTGAAAACAAACAAAATTTTGATAACATAATTACATTTTAACACAATTATTTCTCACTTGTTTTTTTGCTGTCACTTTGTTTGCAATTGCCCACTGCACATTTCATGTTTGCTCTCTTTGTTCTCTTTTCTCTATAATTTAGGTTTTTTGTTTACAGTTTATGAGCCTTAAAAATCATGTTTTAATAAGTTTTTTACACTTTAAGTTACTTAATAATTATTTTAATATATTTATTTTAAAATATAACACAAAACTTGCACTTTCATAAATCCGATTTCATTTGCTTGTTGGAAATCTCTCTGAGTAAATTGAGTGAAGAGTTGAAAAATTTTACATAAAATATTAATTTTGTACGAGGAAGTATTAGTTTTGCATATAATAAACATTTGGCAATCTCTTCGAGGGAACAAATACGTCATCAAACGGTAAATCATGCGCAAGGCGTAATCTTTATTTTATCATTCTTGGCATACAGTGCGTTAAAAGTGAGTTAAATTAATATATTTAAGAGTAATTAATATATTTGTTATCTTTTTCTTAATTTACAATTTGTTTATGCTAATTTGTTTGAAGGTTATGAAATTCCATATTTACAAATAACGTGTGGCATTTCAATTTGCCACTCATAAGCTGTGTTCCAAATGCAGCTTGAAACTGCCCGAACTCGCCCAAAGTTACCCAAATGAGTTAAGAGATAACAATTTTTGTGCAATTTTGAGAGCAAATGAGAGAGTAATTTTTTTCCTTTCCTGTACAAAGTCGCCCGAACTATTTCTTTGGGTAAGTTTGGGCAAGAATTATATTATCAGCTGTTTTTTGTTTACATTTGAAAATAAAAGAGTAAAAAGAATATTTACAAATAAAGGAAAGAAGTTGTTAATTGAAAATTGGTTAAAAGTAAAATGGAAGATTTTTCAAAAAAAACTTGAAGTACATTTGCGCATATTTGTTTAGTATACAAAAATGTTTTTTCAGATTAGTGAAGAACTTATGGACACATCAAGTGAGTCTGATGAAGACGACATGTTACATTAACAATGATGCTAATCTTTCATTTCATGATGTTGAGCGTTATTCAGTGTATAAAACCACTAAAATAAAAATTAATTTAAAAAGTAAGCAGCACTAGTTTTTCAAAAGATATAATGATGGTTTTTTGCGTTCCAGCAAATTTGGGTAGCTTTTGCACTTTGAGAGAGTAATTTTCTTTTTACTCTCATTAGCCCAAACTTGCCCGAAATTACTTGGAACAGACCTATTATTTAAGAATTTAATATACTATTTTTCATGAAATTTAATATAAAAATATTTCATAAATTTTCTTTTCTAAATTTAAATAAAAAAATAATGTAAATAACGAAAAAGTAAATTTAAAAAATTAAATCTGTAATTTGTATAAAACCTCAATATTTAATTTAATTATAATTAATTAATTATATTTAATTAATTTAATGATAATTAAATTCTTATTCCTTAAATTTTTTTAACTTGTAAAAATTAAAGGGCAGTATTTTATAACTCCTTTGTATTTTTTTGATAATAAAGATTTAAATTTAAAATCGTTAACTTCCGCTAACGTTATCACTCATGGAAACATTGAGCAGCAGAAAAGCTTTTCTTTCCTGCAGACCAGTGCTTTTAGCCAGTTAATGAAGAAACATGTTGTGGTGCTTTATTTCCTGCATACATTATCTGATAAGTTCGAAAACGTATCTGATTACCTCCCCATTTATATGCGCGCTAGGGCGTACATATTTCTTACATAAAAGATTGAGAAAAGAAAAATAAAACTTTAATTTACATAAACAGTTTCTACCTCTTTTTATTCAACATTTCAATTACTGCTTTATTGAAGCAAAATGCACACTTTTGAAGTGAAGTGTTAATGCTGCTGCACACATTTGCTTATGCATACATTTAAATTCTGTTTACAAAAGGTTTGGTTAATTTAAAATAAATAATGAAATATTTTCTGAAACTCTTAATCTTATATTTGCATGCATTGTGGTACACGTTTAAGTATCTTATTGATAGCCAATAGGGATGAAATTTCTGTGGTTTGAAAGGTATTTTTATGTAGATGTACGCGATATAAATATATTTCGAATTTCTTAGTGCAAAAGTTGCTTGAAAAGCTGCTACAAAATCTCTCTACTTCAAAGGCCTCTGTATAATTTTTTAGTGCCTGATAAAAAGCGAACAAGTGCTTTTTTCTATTCTAAAGTATTAAAATGTATTAGGTAACGAATAAAAGGGAATATCGAAAGTCATTTGTTATTTTGATTAGATTTCAGCAGCTCTGACACAAAATTCAAAATTAAAATAAAGCAAAAAAAAAAACCAATAGACAGGCAGCTGTCAAAGTAGTCAATGTCCGTTAAAAGTCCCCCAGCTTTAGTACTTTACTTGGCCAAGACGTAGGGAATAAAAAAATCCCTATTTGAGTTCAGACGCCAGTAACAAAAGGCAACGTATGTATAAGATACGACGAATTCTATGTGTCTCGCCTTTTGTTCACAATCACTTATCGGAAGTTTTTAAATATAAATTTCCATTAAAATTTGTTTTGCAAAATTTTGAGTAGTTTTATCAATTAAACAGATAGCGGATACGCTTTTAATTTGGAAAAACAAAACTTTTTAATTAAAAAAATGTTGAAACTATCTCGAAGAACAGGATAACACCAAAGAAAAACTGATTTGAAATCTATTTAATTTATTCATGAAAGTTAATTAAGTTTCAGCCAAAATTAAACAAACGTTTTTATTTTATTCGCATCATGAAAATTTATTCTATTTTAGCCTCCAGCTGAAATAAAATTGTTAATTAAAAATTACATGTGAAACAAACAAATCGAAAAGCAGATAAGATACTCTACTGGCCTCAACATTTTCTTATTTAGTACTTCCAAAAGGACGCCCGCTAGAGCATTAGACGAAACATGTACTTCCTTGTATTTGACCAGGTCGAATCTTAAATACCCTCCAAATATTTAGTAAATAAAAACTATTTTTATTTTTATTAAAATTTACATTTTTATGGTATTTGGCTTAAGTGAACAAGAAAAAAAATTATTTTAATACGCTCGTTTCCAATGTTTTGGGAGGAAGAGCATGGCTGAGACATTTTTCCATCAGCAGAAAAGCAATTTACGTATTAATATTTTATATGAAGGTGCAAAAAGGGGACTGAGATAAGTACACATGATCTGATCCCGCTGGATCAGAGTTCCATACATGTGCCCAAATTTAAAACTCTATGCAGGGTCACTGCGGAAGGGGCAGTAGGGGAGACACCTCCCTCACCTTTGCCATACAACACTAAAAATAAATTTTTGGGGTAATTAAGTGTAAAAAAAATGTTTTTGATAGGGTCATTTAGAGGGCAAAGGGAGGAGGTAATGTAGGGCAGGGGAGGATCAGACAATGTCTCAGCTTCATCATAAAAATACTAAAAATGCTATTTTTTAGATATGTAGGCTTAAGTAAAACAATTTGTAAAATGTTTACACTATTTTTGCATATAATAGCGCCCACTAAAGGTGGCGCACATTGGTTCAAGAGTGGCCGAAATTCATTTTTTCATGTTCGCCGATTTGGATAATTTTTTGGTATTTTGTTGTCAGATAGTTGAATATTATGATTCCGTAATATTAGGCTGATATATTTAGTATTTCTTTGGACAGACACGCTCCAAGTTCATATATGTTCGCTTGTTTAAAATGGCATGCAAATTTACTGTATATTCAATCTTTTGGTACAATCACAGTAAACTTATCATTTGACTTTGTTGTATATTTTCGTAAATGGCAATTGTCATAGATGAGATTTGCATTAAAAAAAGTTGGAAAAAGTGCCACATAAAAAATTTCGTAGAACAAAATATAAACAACATCAAAATTTCAATGTTCATCAACTTCAGTGGACTGCATCTTTTTAGCGCTGTGGAGCGCTGTTTAACGAAAGACGTCAAATTACAGCTTGAAGTCTCAGCTAAAA
This sequence comes from Linnaemya tessellans, assembly GCA_951800035.1. Taxonomy (NCBI): domain Eukaryota; kingdom Metazoa; phylum Arthropoda; class Insecta; order Diptera; family Tachinidae; genus Linnaemya; species Linnaemya tessellans. Next base: position 2,141,351 of record OX637535.1, read on the forward strand.
GCTAAAAAAAAATTCAGCTGCTCATACCTGCTCCTTTCCAAAAGAAACAGTAAAAACTATAAAGTGATAAAGTAAGAAAACGTGAATTTTCGTTCATGCTTGTTGTTGTTGCCATAATTCTTTACTGTTTAAAATTATTACATAATGTAATATACATACTAGTCAATTGTGTTAATTTTTATATATTTAATTGTTGAAAAAAGCATAAGCTGCAATTGAATTTGAATTACACCGGTCGACACGATTTTTGCGTCTGACTTCTAAATGACAAATTTTGGTTTCTTTTATGTTACTTATAAAGGGAAAAATATTTATTTTTACCAAAGTTTGCTTTTTGAACTAAGTGATTCCTACTGCTGAACGTAAAATCTCGAAAATTTTCATATAAACGTTAAACAGCAAAAGCAAACTTTAAAAGCTTGGAATGGGTATTTTGGCGTTTTTCGATATCTAGATTCAGAATTTCGACATTAAAACAGAAAGACAAGAAAAAAATATTTTTTTGTCGACCGGTGTTATTGTTTACTGATACTGTTTGATAACAACAATAGAAGATCAAGCGATAGACTATTAGGTGCTGTGTTATCATTCATTTATTATGTTGTTGCATGCAATAACAACTACACATTATGTCTTGCTCTCTTTATTGCACAAAATCTTTTCCGTTAGAGCTTAATAAGTAATACATTAAGTACCAACAATATAATACACAGTTTCTGATTTAAATTTCTGTAATTGGGTATAAATTTCTAATATTATTGATATGCTAATTTACATTACATTGGCAAGTGCAGTGATAAGAGGTGCGTTTTTAAGTGATATCAAGATTTAATTTTATTAATTATGGAAAATGTAACAATTTCTTATTTAAATATTTGCGAAATATTGATATTCATATGTGGAGCAAAGCCCACAGAAATGAATAATTTAGATGCGGTGATTTTGAGGAAATGTTCGGAAGAAGCAGTTGCGTTTGGTATTTCTCCCTTGCATGCGAGAATCAAATTTATGGAGTGCATTCTGCACATTTCTTGCCGTCTAAGTTTCAAAAAATGGAGAACAGATAGTTACACAAAAATTGAAATGGCGGCAAATAAAGCTGAAATTCAGAAGAGATTAAAGTTGACACTGGGCATAAATGTGGACGCGGTGAAGCAAGGTATGGGCACAACAAACGATGGCAATACGGCAAGAAGGTTTTTCGAAAATTCAGCCAAAACTGCAGACGTAATTGGAATAAAAGAAGATTTAATACATAGATTTAAAATTATTTTGGCCGCAATAAATTGTAATGCAGCAGTCGACACTAGCAAATTTCATATATATTGCATGGATACTGCCAAGTTGTTTGTTGATCTCTATGGCTGGTACTACATGCCTGTAACTGTGCATAAGATTCTGGTGCATGGTAGCAAAATTATAGCAGAAGCTATTCTGCCAATAGATATGTCTCTATTTAAAGGCCCTTATTCAATGATTTAATTTTCATTTTTTACATTTTAATTGATTGATTGTTTGTATCAGGTATGCTGTCCGAAGAAGCTCAGGAAGCGAGGAATAAAGATTATAGAGCCTATAGATTACATCATTCGCGAAGAATTGGACGTGTAGCCACTAATGAAGATGTAATGCATAACCTTTTATTGTCTTCAGACCCATTTATAAATAGATTTCGCTCAAAGCTGCAAATCAAAAAATTGGAGTACGATAATGATGTTGAAAAATTATTAAAAGACTATGCTTAATTTATTTATTCATGTTTTTTCTATGGGAGGTGGGCGTAAAAGTGGGCGGATCAGGTATATATTTTCTGGAGCCCATTCTACAATTATAATAATTACTTTTTGTGAAAATTGAATTGATGCATTAAAAATCAAGGGAGTTATGCCACTTTTTCAATACAAGTTGTATGGGAAGTGGGCGTAAAAGTGGGCGGATATTTTTCAAATTTCACACAAATGATTCTGAGTGTTTAAAAATGCTATGTGCCAAAAAACAATGCCGTAGGTCAAAATTTAATTTTTACTTTGTATGGGAGGTGGGCGTAAAAGTGGGCGGATCATTTTGATTTTTCCATTTTTTCTTGATTCAAACAAAAAATGCCTATGTGCCAAGTTTCATTGTCCTTCGACAACTTCTTCTATTTTTAGCCGCTCGTTCAATGAACTTGAACCAATGTGTGGCGGGGTCCAAAAACGAATTTTTCTGATTTTCTGGCTGCAACGAGTTGGACCTTCTTTGACATAAAAATAAATCATTTGCTAAACGAAATTACAAAAAATACTTTTTTTTTGGACCAGCACTCAGGGAATGCCCCCTACATAAGCGATGCATTGTGCCAGAACTAGGAAAGTTGGTTATGGTTATGCTGTTCAAAAAATGCAGTAATTTTGAGGGTGCTGTTGGCTGAAGTAGTTAACACGAGACTATGAAGCGGAGGGTCCTGAGTTCAACCCCGCCCTCAGTCCTGAATATTGTGTCGAATTCTTCTGATCAGTATTAGTGAGTGCATGATTGTGTTAGTTGTTGTGAGCCTGTTTTCAATGATGAAGGCTTAGCACTGACCAGTGAACACAACTGGCAGCGACTGACACAATCTTGTACTAAAGAGCAGAGGAACAACACTCTCCTTCGTCGGTCCTGTATCAAAAAAATTAGCCGGCGAAGTAAAAAGGTTCAAATTGCTACAAAAAATTATCTATCTTCTCAAAATTCTCTATTCCTGATCTGTCTCTTCAATAATATCCCTCCTTTACAGTTCCGGCGCAATGCATTGCATATGTAGGGGCCATCCCTTGCGCGCTGGTCCTACTCCGAAAAAAAAATTTTTTTTATTGTCCACGTATCTATTCAACCAGAAATGAACTTCGCCGCAGAATACAAGAAGCAACGATACACTTTCTTAGCCGAGCATGAATTTCGATAATAAAATTCAATAATCTGCAAGCGTCATTCGTTTGCAAGTGGATTCATGGTTAAATTATAGACCAAACTGGACATGTTTCAGTTAAATTAGTTACACGAATACAGCAGAGCTGACAAAGAGAAAGTTGCTAGAAAATCCCCTTTACATATGTAGTGATATAAAGTACAGATTGGCTATCATGTTTATATTTTTCCCAGTAATAAAATTTACTTACGCAACCACAAATAGCTGTTGGCTTTTTGTGATGTTAAACATGATGTTGTTGGAAGGGTGGTGCTGACGTCAATAGGAGTGAATTCCACAAGACTAAAATGGGTTATGGGAATATTTGAATATTTTCGGTGAAAATAAATTTATTTTCTTTTCAGTTTTAATATTATATTATTTACATTTCAGATAAGGCTAACAATTTTCTTTCAAAGCACAATTATGGCATAAAATATATATTTCATTTAAATAGATATATGAATGAATGATTTTACAAAAGTTTGTCAAAGAGTGTGTTTTAGCTTTCGAATTTAATTTTTATTACTTTATTTACACAAACAACTCTAATACTGGCCATGCGAAATATAATCTTCCAAAAAAAACTTTTAGATAATTTGATCTACTCGTACACGTGCTGAACACAATCCAAAAGTTTATTCAAGTTAATGTTAGGGGAGCAACTAGATAAAAAGTTATTTTGATGCTAAATAAAAAGATATCATTTCACATTTTAATTCTTGATGTTGTGCAGAAAGTTTGGCAGCCAATTCAGTTTACATGCTTTCTAATGGCAGGAATTTTAAGAGGTACGAACACGTGTAGGCATGGCAAGAATATATTATTTTCAAATGAACCGAAAATAAATTAGTCGTAATTAATTAATTATTTACAGCAATATTTGTGTGACAAATTCACTTATAATAAATTTACTTGCTATTAACTTTTTGAACTTTATTTTGGTAATTTATTTTATTATTTATTTAGCTCGAGATCGTTTTTTATATAAAATTATTTCAGTTTTATTTTATTATTCCACATCTCGTCAACAATTTGTTAACATCATCAGGAATAAGTAATAGGAAATTGAGTTTATATAAAAGACGACCTTTTTTAGTAAATAAAATTTACTTGTTTCATACGAATCGAAAAAACTGTGGCAACTCTGCAACGGATTATTATTAATCACTCCATCACACAAGATATCCCATTATTGTGAATAGCAAACAGATAGAATTACATTCTCAATAGATGCATGATCTCCTACTTATTGTTTGGTAAGAAATTGCAATTCCGAATGAAACAAGCATTCGTCTGCTTTCCATGATAAATAGGAAAATCAATCGTGTTCTTTGGCAGCTTTCTCGGCTATTAGAACGAGGAAAATTGCGCTGTTAGAAGGTCGTACGGGTACGGTCGTGCCACACTCCCAGTGGTATCATTCCGTAGTGATTGCCATCTAGAACGGCAAAACACTGAACAACAAAAAAATAAAACCGATATCCAGATGAAACTATTAACGCTTTAACTGCTTTAGAGAGCTATTTTCAAGCGTATACATTCAAATAAAAATATTCATAATTCTAAAATAGTTTTCTTAAAATTTCGAAAAGCCGAAAAGAATTGCCAATATCGATGGTCTCATGTAGAAGGGACCTTTCTCCCACAGTTACTGGACACAACTTGGACAAAGAGCAGAAACAAAATTGCAAAGCCCAATATTTTGCTTTCACTTACGATTCCCAAAAAATCCATTTTCAGCACATCAATTCAAAAATTGTTTAGAAGCAAGAACCGAGTGGGGTTTACCTATTCGATTTTTATTTTTTGCCGTATGAAAAATATTTCCCAAGAAGAAAACTTTTTGGAACACTTGTTCTCTTTCTAATTTGTTCTTTCAAAAAATATTTAATATGATCCCAATTAAGATATAAAAAATATTCTTAATGTACAACAAGTAAAAACAAAAGTTACAAAAGTTTGCCATAATATTTTCTACAATCTTCTTACAGCAAGTAAATTAATTGTCATTTCACTATTGTAATCGAAATGCTTTTTAGTTAAATAGTTTATATTTTAATTTCTGCTGTTGTAACTGCTATTCTTGTTGCGATTTGCTTTTGGAGTTTTTTCTAGGGATAAAGTTTGAAAAAAGGAATTTTAAAAATTTTTCTACACTTGAGTTGTGCATATTTATCTCTATAGAAAACTTTACTAAGTACTTTGTTTCTTATTCTTAATGTTGCTTTTATTTGCTTCATCCACTATTCCATTAGCTTTGAAAGGTTCTTAGAACATTAGAAATTATTGTTGCGTTCGGAAAAGGTTAAAGGAACTCACGTATTAGTTGTTTTGAGAAAAGGCACCTTAAATAGTTCTTTTGTTTTGTTTTCATTTTACTTTACTGTTATGAAACTCATGATTGCTAAAGTTTAAAACGATTAAAAAAATGAGCATTTCAAGTTTTATGAATATTGTTATCAGAACAAGTTCTGTTAAAAGAAAAAATAATAATTTGAAGCTAATTACCCGAATAGTACCAGTTGTTGTGAATGAAGTATCTCGTATCTCTACTAACCAAAATTCAATTATGCACGCCACCCATGTGGGATGAAGACTGGCATTTCATAAGACAAAAAATAAATGTCAAATAGGCATGGTGCCTTTGTAGTGACGCGTTATTTGCATCTAGTAATTTAGAGAAAATAATAGCTTTAGTCAGGAAAGTTTGTTTTGTTAAAATTTTCCATTATGGACTTTGCGCCAGTTTAAAAAGTTGTTAGTTATCAGTTTCATAATTTCATATATCTCTAGAAACTTTAGCCCACCCCTCATAAAGTCATTGTCAAAAACAAATGCATTATTAAGTCAACTGAATCAAAGTTTAAAATGTTCATAGTTATCAGTTTAACAATTTCATATGTCCATACAAATTTTCGACCACCCTTGGCCACTTAATTAGGTCCCTTCCAAAAACCAAAACCACCCTATGTTATTGTGTTATTGCTGGGATCTCAAAATATCTCTTTGCCAAACTTCATCTAAAAGGTAACAGACAGAGTTACTTTCATATTTATTATATTGGTAAGGAAAAATGTGCAAGTCATTATAGAAAGTGCAAGTCATTATAGAAAGTGCAAGTCATTGTATAGAGTGCAAATCATTATGAAAAGTTCAAAAAAAAAAAAATTAAAAAATAGAAAAAAAAAATTAAAAATGTATTATATTGGTAAGGAAAAAAGTGCAAGTCATTATAGAAAGTGCAAGTCATTGTATAGAGTGCAAGTCATTATGAAAAGTTCAAAAAAAATATATTAAAAAATAGAAAAAAAAATTAAAAATGTATTATATTGGTAAGGAAAAAAGTGCAAGTCATTATAGAAAGTGCAAGTCATTGTATAGAGTGCAAGTCATTATGAAAAGTTCAAGTCATTATGAAAAGTGCATGTCATTCTAAAAAGTCCAAGTCAGTGCTAGTCATTATAGAAAGTGCAAGTTATTATGAAAAGTGCAAGATATCATAAAAAGTGCAAGTCATTATGAAAAGTGCAAGTCATTATAAAAAGTGCAAGTCGTCATAAGAAGTGCAAGTCATTATAAAAAATGCAAGGTAGCATAAAAAGTGCAAGTTATTATGAAAAGTAAAACTCATTATAAAAAGTGCATGTCATTCAAAAAAGTCCAAGTCATTTTGAAAAGTGCAAGTCATCATAAAAAGTGCAAGTCATTATAAAAAGTGCAAGTTATTATGAAAAGTGCAGGTCATTATAAAAAGTGCAAATCATCATAAAAGTGTATCATTTTGAAAAGTTCAAGTCATCATAAAAAGTGACACCTAGCACAAAAATTGCAAGTCATTCTAAAAAGTGCAAGTTATTATGAAAAGTGCAAGTCATTATAAAAAGTGCAAATTATTATGAAAGTGCAAGTGATTGTATAGAGTGCATGTCCTTGTGAAAGTTTAAGTCATCATAAAAATTGCAAGTCATTATGAAAAGTGCAACTCATTATAAAAAGTGGAAGTTTATGCGCTTAGACCAGCGTATATGAAGTATTAAAATTAAGTTTATTATTTTACTACTCACTTCAAAAACTTGTATTCACTTTCACGAAAACAAAAGCGAATACGGATACTCACAAACCGACGCAACTATTTTAAAATACGTGTAAATATAAGAAACAATATCGCAAATTCAAATGCCAACATTCGTTACTCCTCTAATTTAACTTTTTTATGAGAATATATTTGCAAGAGGAAATACCGTGATTTTTATTTCCTGTTTGATACACGAAAATACGCATATCCATTCCTGAAAAAAAATATGTTTCAAACGATTGGGGAATTTGTTAGGCGAATGAATAATTTATTTTCAATTTGACTTGATATTTCTTAAAAAATGCTTATTTTGTTGGTAGGCAAAATACTCTATCAAGCATTTCGTTCAATTATTTCATGGAATTGAAATTTTTTATTGCAGGTAACAGAGTGATGAGTGGAAAAAATCGAAATATGTAGTTTGGACGTGCGGCGAGGACAATTAAGGTCAGCATAGTTACACCGCGAATGCAGAAGATGCAACTAACTAATAGATTTTCCGTATCAATTGATCGCAATTAGTTTTATTGTTACGCTTTATAGCCTTTAACAAACAAGATCACCTGCTCCATTCGATATAAATATGAAGGCCATTTTACTTATACGAGTAGTACAAACATTTGTCCCCCGACAATGTTCGTTGCAATTTAGAACGATTTCCCGTCATACCACAGCAAATTTAGTTTTGGAGCAATTTCAGAGTGAGAGAGAGAACACGGAAGATGGCACGTAACCAGGCGGCAAATTACCGCACTCGATATCGAAAGAAAATTTTATTTAAATTGTATGGAAATTTCGCTCGATATCGACTTCACGTGGCATGACGCACGGATAATCGTACTTAAAGTTTAACTTCAATTTATTTGTGAATGTTGGCAAACAAAGTAAAGTCGCACTTACCTTTGTACTTTGAGCTGCTGTTGCGCTTTAAGCATCTGCGAGGCATCCTCATTAAACTGATCGTCCTCAATGGGCTCGCCATCAAGTCCTGTGAGGCGGCGATACACTTCATGCGGTTCATCATCCACTGTTCCTGCTGCAGCTGTCACTTTGTCGTTGTTGTTTTTGTGGTTGACTGGATTCACCTGGAAACGGTTTGGTGGTCTGTCGACCGAACCCAATTCAAATGAAGAATATTCCGACATCATGTACCGCTGGTTTTTACACGTAATTTACAGCGTTTGTTGCTTGTGGCGGCGGATTTTGCTGTTAGATTTCCTTTTTGTTAAATTTAGCAGAAACGTTTCCGACAGCTGACTGCCTTAAGCCATTCGTACGAAAACCCAAAGTTGATAGTTTCCACTGAATCTTGTTGACGACGGAAAATGCTGGCGGTGGGTAGAAATGAGAACGATGGTGTTTATTGTCAACAATGCCAAATCATTATTTACACACTCGCACACATTAATAAAACTGTTGGTAACAAAAAGATTTGTTTGTTTATTTGTTCTTAAGTTTCTTGAGATGTTATAAGACCTCTTTGTTGTTTTTGCTGCTGTATTATCGCATACAAATATCTTAATTGATACTTATTTTGGTAAATGGTTTTCGAAAGATTTCTGATTATTAATTTTAGTCTGAGTCTGCCTGCTCGTAACTTTGACTCATCTAGTTTGAAGAAGAGGGAAGGTTCGGTTCTTTCTTGGCTTAATAAATAATGGAAAATAATACCAAAAGAAATAAGTTGTCAATATATTCTTGTTTTGTTTTCATATTCTGTGACAGCATTGATTTATATTTTTTTTCTTCCGTGCTATTGCTCTGCCTGTTATATTTTAACAACCGTAAGAACATCGCTTATGAACACATGTTATGTTGCTGTTGCTGTTGCTGTTGTTGTTATTGCTTTTGGAAACTACTATTATTTTTAGTTTTTATTTTTTAATTGACGGTCGGTCGAAGTGGGTGGTTTCGTACTGGGTACTGTTTAGTTGACTGGCTTAGTGACCTCTACAAAGGTGACTGATGACGGTGTGGAACAGAAACGAATTTTATTTATTTTTTATCTGCAAGAGGTAAAATAAAAACGAGATATGATATTTATGAACACAATATTTGTTAACATAAAAAATTTTAGTTTTTTTACTTCTAACATTGTTTAATAATAACAAGATATTTGAATTACATTTTTGCAACTGGTACGGCAACATAATTTGGCATTTATGTATTAGACAGCTGCAGCACACAAACAGTTAAGCCATGGTGTGATATACACGGCAAAAGAGTGGACTAAAGGCCGAGTCACCTAGAATCCGTCATACGTTATGAGTCGCCTTTTTCAACTGACAAATGAGTTGATCGTTGTCACAGCAGTACTTCTGCGCCAACGCAAACTGCGTTGTAAGTTTTTCAATTTTTTTTTTGTATGTGTATTCAGCAAAAATTAAATAATATATAAAAAAATTAATAAAATAAATGAGTTGAAGTTTAATAAATAAAATGGAGGATAAACAAGTGAGTTAATATCCGTCGTACGTTCATGTCAGTTAAAAACGGTGATGCATAACGTGTGATGTAACGTAACTGACTTTATAAAATTTTTTATATATTATTAAATTTTTCCTGAACACACAATACTGATGTCTGTCAAAGTATTCAACGTATATCAGTTGGCCAACTTTCGTACTTTGCGTTGACGCAAAAGAACTAAATGCGACAAATCGTATAAGAAAGCATGTATTTCAACTCAATTGTCAGTTAAAAGAGGCGACGATGGATTTCAGGTGTCTCTGCTTTAACTGACATTAACGTGCCGACGGGAAAAGGTTGCCACATTGAGTACCTTTGAAGCATTATTAAATCGATTGTTTGCCCTCGTTCTTGTTTTTGCTGAATACACAATACAACAAAATTAATCAAAACAATTTGAAAAATTTACTGATGTCTGTTAAAGTATTCAACGTATATCAGTTGGCCAACTTCTGTATTTTGCGTTGACGCAGAAGTACTGAATGTAACAACACTTATTAGAAAGCATGTATTTAAACTTAGATGCCAGTTGAAAAAGGCAACGCATAACGTATTGCGAATTCCATGTGCCATCACGAGTAAATGAGAATACAAATACGATGAGTAAATCCGAAAACTGACAGAGTAGATATTTTCGGCCGTGCGCACATGATTGCGAGACGATTCACATTCCTAAATGGCAAACCTTTCAATAAACAAATGACACTTCACATGACAGATATTCAACAGCCGACAACCCTGTTACAAATCAGCAAATAAATAACATTTTTCTATTCCCTGCATTACAGAAATTCACTCTTACCATGAATAATTTTTCCCTAGATATTTTTCTCTGTTCCCTAAAATTCCAATCATGAAACAATCCCCATGCTAAAATTAAATTCCCCATATCGTGAGTGATTTTTCCCCCAAGAGTTTTTCCACTTTTCCCTTTAATTTATTCACCTAGTTTTTATAATTATAATTCGAATATTAGAGTTTACAAATTTTATTTTAGGGGCAAGATTCGTTAATAACGCACAAACTGATATTATTTGCAACAAATCAATGGTCTGCGTCTTTGTAAAACTTGTTGCACCAATTCTAAACATTAAGAATAGTTTTAATTTATTTCCAAAATACATATATTCAAGTTATTTCCAAAATATATTCAAGTTATTTTACTACTAAATATTTTTTCAATTTTTTCAAATTATTAAATAAATTTAAATTTCTTTGATTTTTCATGTTGTTTTTAGCTTCTTCTCTTTTTTACATTCACTGAGAACTGATAGGCAAAATAATTTCTCACGGGAGATCCACGATACCATTTTCCCTTTGCGTGGAATAAAAATTTTATGTGAACAAAAATTCCATTTGTTATTCCCGATAGGGGTGATTATTTAACAAGTTTTTTCTTAATTGTTGCCATTTTGCTGGAAGGGCACATTGTGTAATAATTTTTTTTTTTTTAATAAAAAAATTAAGTTTTCTAGTTTAGGAAACAAGTTCAATTCAAATATTTTCTGCTGTAACGGCATAGGACACATTAATTTTCGAACAGCAGAATTTCCGATATATTGCTGCTGTCGAACGAAGTGAATGCCCTAATAAAAAGGGTGTACCCGATTAACTTAATTAATCTGACATTTTGACACTAGAATTGATAGACTTCACAAAAGTATGTATATTCATTGCGATCTGCAGAAAATTCATTGTATTCACATGAAATCCATTGAGAGGAAAATAACTTTCAGGCTTCTTTGGAATGTCAGTTATCTGGAAGCTCATACCAACCAACAAGTGAAAAGTAATTTATGGGGAAAACTGCACAAAAATTGCAGAAATAACGTTAAAGTAAATAATATTTTATTCATGCACTTTATAGTCCTGCGAGTGGGGACTCGAAATCATATGCGTGGAGTCAAAAAAGAAAAAACACATAAGAGTACATTTTAACAAGTTTTTTGTTTTATAATTGAAAAGGCGTCTTATGCTTTTTTGCAGTTGAACAATTTTTGCATTTGCACTGAAATGTGTTTCGTCACTTCGTTATTTAAACGGATTTCGTTGCACGTTTGGATTGACAATCAAAATACAATTTTATCATCTGATCATGACTGTCAATCGTGCACCTTAATTAAAACGACTTTTTTAATTTATTTTGTAAAGTCGACTTATATGCTTTAAATACTGTAACAATCGGTCATAAATTTTGCAAATTTATATTTCCTTTTTTAAATTTCTTTTTGTCATTATGAGCGGAAACAAATATTATGCAGATACGAGTATATGAAAATGAAACAAAAACAAAAGCAGTAGCAGAGAGAACTTTACCTCAATCTTGGTCGTCTTTTTTGCGAATATGTGTAACTAAATGTATGATGGGGTACACCTTTAACTCTCTTAACGGCACAAATAATTTCAATTTTAACAGTTTTAAAATTGAATTACAGAGTCCGAAGTACACAAAAATGTTTTCCAGCAAATACAGCCGTGCTTAAATTTAATTGTGTTAAAGGGAAAACCTTGTCCTCCTCATACATTTCATTTATTCAAATTATGTTTTGCAAAATCTTGTTTTACACCGCAAGCTTTCAAATATTTTTTTCCAAGTTTGTTAAGTATTTTTTATAAATGCAAATTCAAGTTATCTTCATACAAACTACAGTTGAACCAACAAATACCTTAAGTTTGGGTCCACAACCTATCACCCACTATTCCAATCCGAGGCAAACCCATATAAAAGTAACCAACCCAATGCCGGGGGACTCGCAATTTAACCGCCTTGAAATTGTAAAATTTTAAAACAACCATATAATTATACGACTACTTCAAGCAAAGCAAAGCATTGAATGTCGCGATGATACTAAATTTAAATCACCCTGTATTTATATTTACACATGTTCTTACAAATGCTGTTGTTTTTTTTTTCAATTGTATGCTAATAAGGCTGTCTTTAGCATTTTTACAGCCAGTCCAGTCCAGTCCGTCATTTGCATCATTTGGTTGTTGGATTGTCTGTCATTACACTTATTACTTACGAACATTTAGAATTATAATGAAAATGCTTATTAAACGAGCCAAAGGAAGCAGAATTATAATAATAAAGGAAAATTTTAGAAAATTACACAGCATAACAGAGCATTTAAAAATAAAACGTACTTAACTTTTAATTAACATTTCGTGAAATTACAAATTGTTTTGAAACAACATTTTTTTACACATTTTATTCGAAAAACACCAATAAATTATTACTTTTTTGTTGTTTTTTCTTTTGTTATTGACTGAGTGTCATCCATCTCATTCATCCGTCCACTTCATTCATTCATTTATTTATTTGTTCAAATATTTATTTTTATCTTTCGTTCATTCATGCATACAGACAGCAACACTCACGTACACAAGTTGTACAATTGTAAGAACATTTCATTCAATAAAACTGCTTCACGTTGTCATGCATTTTTATTAAACTTTTGAAATTCTTAGGTTGCAGGGCTGGGAGTTTCGATTTAGTAACTAGTGTTGCTATTGTCTTATTTTTAAGTTTTTTAGTCTGCTTTGGAACAATTTGTATTTAGAAAAAGAAGCAGTTTTTGCTGGCCGAAGCGATCTGACTTTTTATTAAACAACAGTTTGTTTGCCACAACAACATATTGCTGACTTGTGAGAATTAAACCTTCCACGCTCTGCGTGTTGTTAAACAATCGTGGCCGTAACCAGCCGTGGAGTATTTCAAATGCTGCCGAAAGATACGAGTATATGACTTCACAATCAACTATGTACCGCAGAAAATAATTGAAATTTATTTCATATTCTAACAATTTTAAAGCTATAATTGGACAATTAGTTCATCGCTTTCAAATTTTGTATACCCTCCAAAAGAGAATTGGAGGGTATATTCACGTTGTCATTCCGTTTGTAACGCAGCGAAATATCCATCTGAGACCCCATAAAGTATATATATGAATGATGAAATCTAAGATCTGATCTGAGCAAGACCGTTCGTCCGTTGGCCACTGGAGGCAAAATCCCTCCAAGATCACATACACTCTCAGGGCCTGTAAATTGGCCTTTAAATATTTTCACAAAATTCTCAAAAAATTTATTAAATATAGATTTTCATGAAAAAAACGTCACTGTTTGCCATTTCGTTACGTCATAACATATTTAACTTCACAGCTAAATACTTTGCTTCGTAACTGCTTACGTCAGAACATGTTTAACTCGGCATATTTATCTTCACTCTAATTTTTAGAGTCTTATGGCAAAGGTGAAATGCCTCCCCCACAGCCCTTGATAGAGCAACTCCGCCAAAATACAGTTTTAAGACCCTCCAAAGGGAATTGGACCCCATAAAGTATATATATTCTTGATCAGTGATGAAGTCTAAGACGGTCCAGCACTGCCCATACATTCGTCTGTGGAAAAGACGATGTAGTCTATTTTTGGACCCCGCCCCCTTCTGACCCACACAGTTAAACATTTTAATTTTACTTACTAAATATTTGGAGGGTATTTAAAATTCGACCCGTTTTTACTTGTTGTTTTTCTGTTTTACTCCAGCCAATTGTCAACACGATGATGAAATGAAATATTGAAGCTGTTATTTGAAAACTTGTTTGTTCATGTATGAAAACTTGTTTTTTCATGCCTTTATTTAGAAATTTATAAAAATTTTAAATACTATAGCCATGACATTTCAGAAATATACAAAAATACTAGTGATATGCGAATATTCGTATTCGACTCGCCGTATATTCGGCCACTTTTAGATATTCGCATTCGTATTCTCCGTTTAGGCGATTATTTCTCGAATATTTTACAAGCAAAAAAATAATAATAATAAATGCATAAAATGTAAAAGAAACTTTAAATAAATAGGATAATAGTTGAAAAAATTAAAATAAGTTAATTTATTTCTGCAATTCCCTAGCATTCAGTTCTTCTCAATTAAAATGTCAATGGGATAAAAATGACGATTTTTATAAAAAAAAAAAGCTCAGCGAAACGTCCAAAATGGCAACACTGTATACTCTTCTCCGTTCTAAGGTTTAATATGATTTGACCACATCATAGTCAAATACATTTAGTAGAAAATAAAAGAGCACTAATCTTACAACTAATTAAAGGATTAATTTGAATCATTGACATCATCGTTTAAACAACCATTTCAACTTGAAATAATCAAAATAAATTTGCGTACATTTCAGTAATTGAACAATAAAAGAAAACGAGGAGGAATAGGAAAAAGTAAACAACAAAAATTTTGTGGAGAAGAGTACGACAGCGAGCACAATACTAAATCGTTTGTGGACTAAATTGATTATTTATTGCGCACTGTACGTCGCGGAGAGGCGTCGCGGGGAGGCGTCGCGGGGAGGCGTCGCTCTGTTCACTGTGCCACAGATGAAGCAAAACATTTAAAAGCACAAATTCCCACAATTATTTAATTAATTATCGCAACTATTCAACGTTTAGCACGCGTTTATGCTTTAAAATTGCAATAAATTAACACAAAAGCTGTGAGAGCAAAGAAAAATTTTAGTAAAAACAGTCAAGTCGAGGTGGTAATTGAATGAATAATACGGGCATTAACATATTTAAAATTATGCACACATATGGACGTATTAGGGTATTCAATCGGTTAACCGATTAATTTTTTTTTCTTGGTCCGGCATGCAGGGAATGACTCCTACTCATGAAACGCATTGTGCCAGAACTATGGATGGAGGAGATAGTGCTGAGAGGGCAGATGATGAAAGATGAGAAGATAAAAAAATTTTGACAGCAATTTTATTATTTACTGCGCCAGCGTCATTTTTGCTGCAGTGCCGACGAAGGAAGTACTGTACTGCGATCTTTAGTACCTAATAAGCTCAATCGCTGTTCAGTAATAACTGCTGTGCCTTATAGTGTTTTCACACCGACTGTCAAACCTCGTTTTACGATACAAAATGATTTTGTTGAAACCAATTTAAAACCACCATCGAATTGGTTTTAAGTAGGTTTTATGAAATGCAACATTGTTTTTGCCTGTTTTTGGCTGTACTAAGTTGAGTGCTGCCAAGTTATATATTGGAAACAGCTGGTATTGTTTATGTCAGTAAGAATGTATACTGACGCCTGAAATATTATGAAAACATTGTCAAATTGATTCCAAAAAATCCATAATTTTAAAATATTCATACAAAAAATTTAAAATAATTTCTATTTTAGAACGCATTGTAAAACTCAAAGTATATCAATATCAAGTAGTCGCAAGAGTACAACAACATAAAATTACAAAATCCACCGTACATTTTGTTTGTGTAAATTTAATATCTTATGTCAGAAATTTTCTTTTATTTTATTTTGTTTTGTTCACAATTATTTCCAAAAATTTAAATACCTTTCGCATAGAACTTTTTTAAAGCAATTTCTTTTTGTTACTTTTCTTAAACAATACACTTTTTCACAAAAATCTTTTCCACAACAATTCTTTTTTGCTACTTTTGTTGAATTAATAATGTTTTTCACAAATTTACAAAATTATTTTTTTAACGAATAAACGAATATGGCTCGCTACAAAAGTAAACAAATTTTGACATACGTTCATGTAAAAACTGAAAAAAATTTTAGTCAGCTGGGCTCTTGCATATATAGTACTTGATATAGATATACTTTGGTAAAACTTTTTCTTCTTTCCTTCAAATAAAAACTTAAACAGGTTGTCAATTAAGTGTTGTAAAAATAGAGAACAAGTACAGCACCAAATTCACACATTTCTGTGAGTGATTTAGTTTATTTTGAACAGATTCAGTATACAGCCAGTATGTTGAAACCACAATTTGCAGTGTGGAAGCAAAATCAGCTGTTTATGGTTTTAACGCTAAAACCAGGTTTTAACTTTTAGTGTGAAAACAATATTAAAGTATAGTTTGTTTATGACTACGAGTATGCGACGCTAAAAATAAAACTCATATGAAAAAGATGTGCAATCTTATATGTACAGACATATCGTTGGCCTCACTTTTGAAAGGTCGAAAATCTTAAATTGTAACTTTAGAGGAGCAGGTGAAGAACATAACAGAAATTTAATTACCGATTGCAAGTCAGTGAAAAATTAGATATTCAATTACAATATTTCGATGGCAATAGTGTGAGAATTTTTTTACAATTGAGATATAAAACATTATTTTCTAATTTCAGCAGTGTTTTATTTCCATTTCTTTTATTTTTACAAAATTAATAATAGTGTTTTACGTGTAAGACGTACGATGCACACAGCGCACTTCTCGTGAAAAATAATTTAATGTCTTCATAATGACCAATAATTGAAAAGTTATGTTTTTTGTATGGTTTTAATTCCATTTATTCTCTTGCTGCGAATTAATTTCTATTTCAATTCACTTCATGTGATTCCCATAAATTTTAAAAGCTGACAACAAAATATTGTCAAAATGCTCGTACAAACCGCCGCAATTCGTTTGTGATTTCATGCAAAGAATTGCTGGAGGAAATTTATTCAGAATTATATCTTCAACAGAAACTTCAAAGAATTCTGTCAATGCCAATTTGTTGCAAGGTAAAGAATAAAACAGTTGCTGTCCCAATTTCATGGAACTCTTAATAATCACGAACCAAGCGGTACGCCGCTTATTTTAAAGCACGGAATTTGTCCTCTTTGCTAACTAGGAAGAACAAGAAAACTTTGGCGTAAACCACACGAGAGATGATGAGAAATTTACAATTGCGGCTTTTCTGAAAACTTTTAGTCAAAAACTGAATAAAATCTGAAGATTTTATTCTGAGTCGGCATTAGTACCAAACGAAACCCGGTCATAAAACCGGTGCTTTTTATGCTATTTAAATTTGCAGTGCAAAACGAGACTCGTGTCATGTGGCAACGCCAAAGATAAGATTGGCAAAATCGCCATGACTACACCTGCGAATCACTGAATTTTATTTCCAAAATTCGAAAATTAGTTCAATTTTGTGGCCTCCAGGGATGATGCCTGTGCCAATGGAAATATCAACAAACAGAATTGCCACATTTGGTTCAAGAGATGCCAATGTGCTCTGAATGATGGACTACTTTGAGCGGTTTGCTCGCCGGCAACAACACTAAATCGCACTTCTACAGGAACAATGAAGCAAGCAATCGATGGAAATCTTTCCAAACTTTTTGGGGAAAATAGGAGAATTGGGGTTGGTTGATGTGTAGTTTCAACAAGGAGATGGTACGCGTCACCTAATGAAAAACGAGTTCAGTGAGCAATTAAACCCATATTTCGTAGCAGTTCAATGGCCGCCAAGATCCTGCACATTTCGGTTCCACTAAACTATTTTTTGTGGGAATATATGAAGCCTCTCGTGTACAAGGGCAACCCATCTCCAATTATAGCCCTGGAAAACAATAAAGGGTGTTTTTTATAGAGTGTCACAATTTTAAATTATAATAAAGCGAGGAAATATATTTTTAATATCAATGAAACGGGCTCTATTGGAGAGAAAATTTTATGAAATTAATGTTTAAATATGATTTCCGCCATGTGGCCTCTACAGCTGGCACATAGATGGCGCAATTTGGAACACCAATTTTCAACAACAAAAAGGTCTTCCATAAAGTTTAAGGACACAACAATAGTTGCTGAGAACGGCGACGAATTGATTGATTAGGATCATCTTTAATGGTTTCCCGTACAGCGGCTACAGCTTCTTCAGGGATGCACATTATCAGTAACAGTAAATGTGGTCCAAAAACGAGTGTTTTTCGAATAAGGACGATTATGTACGCCACCAAATGAAAGAAGTGGACGAGTTTGACGAATAGAACAATTATTTTGATTAAAAGTTTCAACAGTTTGCACGCGCTGCTCTGGTGTTGGGACACTCTAAAAAACACGCTTTATTCCAACTGATATTGTCCAAAATGCTGCAAGAACTACGGAATAGTCGTGGGCTGCTTTTGTATAAAATAACCTTTACAAAATAAATGGCGGTCATTCTTCATGTAACGCCCTAAATAATGTTTCAGTCAGTTTTTCAAATTTTCTGTTTTTTTTTTTAGCGTCAAGAAGCAAAAAGGATTGATATTTGAATAAGTTATTTTATTGTTTTGTCGCTTTAGGTGGCATTCACCGTGGAATGGTATCACTGGGAGTATTTTAGTCTCACTTATAATTCCCATGAAAGCGGGAAATGAAAATGGGTGATATTTCCAGGATATCCCGGAATCAAAAATGGACAATTATCGATAAATGAAGAATTTATCGATTGCAAGATTATTTGTGATGCCGGATGTACTTCAGATGTACTAGAACGATTAAAAATCAGAACACCTTGGGAATGTTAATTTCTCTGCGTATTGTTTTCAGTCACTTGTTCAGGATGAGACCATTTCCAGCCAAGTGCTCTTAATTCTTCAAATTCACGCGATTTTACAGTTTCAAACTCTGATCAAATTGTATGACCACATGTAAACATTCACACAAATGTACGTGCGTACACCTAATTACGGCTGTTATACATTTTCCAACTCAAGTACGAGTCGGATGCGAGCCGGTTAGTCAAGCAACAACAAAATGTTTTATGTTCTTGAAACTCGTAACTTTTTTATTTATACTTTCATTTTGTTCCATATAACTTGAAGGTCTGCAAATATTTAATACAAAGGAAAACAGTCGCACACTCATACCGACAACAACGACAATTTAAAAGCAAATCGTAATATTTATAGAAAATTTTTTTCATATACTCCCGTACATATTTGCTTTAGTATATAAAAATAAAAATTACATTCAAGTTGAAAATTTATTACCAAACGGTGCAGAGCGTGAAACCAAAACTCAGACGCTAAAACAGCAAATTGACACAGCAAACCCACAAGCAATAGTCCGCCAAAGCTGTTCACATCTGTCACTTAAGTGGTGCAGTGGCAGGCAAAAGTTTTTTAAGAAAAAAATTTGTTTGTTTACAAACTTGGAACTTATTTTAAAGTTACCAATAACGTTTATGTCTACTGCTGTGCTTCTTAAAAACCACTTGCATAAACTGTAGCTTTCCATCGTGTGCGTACTTTTGCGAAGCATTGTCCTTCGCTTTGTCCCCCATAACAACAGCAGTGAACCAAAAGTCATAAAGTTTAAAATTAAATCGTTCTGTACAAATTTTGGCGGCATATTCATGAACAATCTCTGGCGTGAAGTGGAGTGGAAGAAGTATTTTTAAAGTCGAGACTTTTGTGGTTAGAGGAAAAATAACATGAACTAAAGAGAATGAAAAACAAACGAGAAAACAAATTAAAGAAAAATCTCGCTTCTAAAGTTCACTCCAATTCATTCGCCTCAGACGCTGAAGTTCAAATCGGATGCTGTTTAAGTTTAAGCCAAACAACTGCAGTTCATAAGTTCATAATGTTTTTCTGCTGGTCTAGTCCAAAACGGAAACGCACACTGAAGCGCACATTGATTTAATATTGCGTCTATTAAATATCTTTTACATGGCCAAAATATTTAATAGATGTCCGCGGTTTTTCTTTTTCTTTTGATGCTTAATTTTCTGCATGTCGTGCTTGTTAAACTTTCCGACTGTCATACATCACGCCTGCTTGTAATTAGAGTTTGAAACTACCAGGTCATTTGTGATTTCCGGGAAACAGAAATTCTTCCGGGAGCATTTTGCCAATTTGGAGTTAGAAACTATTTGAGTTCAGCGTCAAAAAATATTCGTAAAAAGTGCTGTTGTTGAAAAGTTCTACTGCACAATTATGGCCTATTTTGACGAGGGCAGTTAAGGTGTGCAATTCGTTTTTCCAGTTGGAAAAAAGCTCCGCAAAAATAGAAATTTACTTTGGGAAAAAAATTAATCTGTTCGTAAATTAAAAAAAAATTAAAAGTTCATGCAGCACTTTTATCAAAGAAATGTGTTTAACGATGGAGCTCATTTCCATAAGCAGAATTGCCGTATTTGGAACAAAACAATTCTCAAGGCATTAACTTATCGCTATTGCATCCATTAAAATTGACTGTTTTTTGCAGTTTAAACGCTGACCGCATCATCGATCCTTTGACTTCTTTCGAAGTAAATGGCGACCAACAACGTGTCATGCTGACTGCAACGGCATTTAGTGCCAACAATTGACAATTTCTAAAAGTCTCCGCATTGAAGACCTTAAATCGTAGTCACATACTGCCAGCCGAAATTAATTGTTGGCACATGACCTATTTTTGATATTGTCTAGCAGAGTTGTAAATGAATCATTCTTTTTTGATTTCAATTCATTACGAATTAGCTAAATTTTGAAATAATTATTTTCACAAAAAAAAAATAATTGAATGAATTTTGAATCAATTTAAATAAATTTGCAAAAATGAATTGAAATTCATTTCCAATTCAAATGAATTGGGCAAAATGAATTGCAATTCATTTTTAATTCAAATTAATTGGTAAAATGAATTGCAATACATTTCCAATTCATTTCAATTGAATTCACTTTGAATTAATCAAATGAGTTAGAAGAAATGAATTGCAATTCATTTCCAATTCTTTTGAATTAATTCAAATGAGTTAGAAGAAATGAATTGCAATTCATTTCCAATTCTTTTGAATTAATTCAAATGAACTCGAAAAAAGAATTTGTTATTCATTTCCAATTTATTTGAATTGAATTGATTTTGAAAAAAAAACTACTGTAATTAAATGTAAAGAAGCATTACTCCCGTTTTGTTATCCAACTCATTTTATTATATCAGACAGCATTACTCTCATTTCGGATATCACGTAGTACGAGATAATCGTCGAAAGGCTGAATATGACTTGAATTAGTAGGGCGCTGCGAAAATCCTCAGCATGAGCATTAATTCATAATTGTTCATTTGCTTAAAACAAAACTTAAAAAAAAAAAAAATTTTATATTTTTATCAAATTGTGTGAAAAATATATCAAAGAATGAATTGGAAATGAATTGCAATTCATTTTTCTAACTCATTTGAATTAATTCAAAATTAATTCAAAAGAATTGGAAATGAATTACAATTCATTTGAATTAATTCATAGTCAATTCAATTCAAATGAATTGCAATTCATTTTAAAAATTCATTTGAATTAAAAATGAATTGCAATTGATGTTTGCTAAATTCAAATGAATTGATTCAAATTTTATTCAATTCGTTTTTTGGCGAAAAGAATTAATTCAAAACTTTACCAATTCAGTGCATGAATGATTCGCGAATTAATTCACAAATGCATGATTCGCTTACAACTCTGTTGTCTAGACCTGACATTGACCAATAGTTACAGAATAAAGGAAAATGCAAATGAGTCCCATGCGGCTCACAACTGCTTAATCGTGAGTTAACTTCGAGCAAACTCAAATCCCAACAGCATGCGTCAGAGCTTCTTTCAAAAGAATTCCTAGTCTGTTACGTTAATTTTGTGACCGTGTTTGTACTTTTTTGCAGCAATTACTTCGTCCACAAACGCTGTTATTTTCTATAATTTTCTAATATTCTCCCTTCTAATCCTTCAGCTTTCGAACATAAAACATGTTGAATGCTCGTCCTTTATAACACAAAATACCTGCTTAATGCACTAACTAATTTTAGAAAAGTACATGCTGTAAATGCCTTAAAAGCCAATTAGCTAAAGCAACAACAAACAAAACATCACATTATTTGGCCAGACATAAATCTTTTACTTAAGCCGTAATAATCTTACGACCATTACGCTTTTGGCCACTGTTACGTCGAACGGACTTGGAGCCAATTTTATGTCATTTTTATTACACTTTACTAAATACTGCCATGCTGTTGGCATCATGCGAACACTTAATTGTTGATACTTTGAAAATGTACGTACACATGCATGTGTGTGTGTGTGTGTGTGTGTGCATGTCCCTATTTGTAATTAATTAAGCTTTCCGTAAAGTTTTCATGTAGAAAAGGTGTACGTTGAAGTCGAATAACTGAGCTCCATGCGATAACTACACTCGTACAAAAAACACAAATAAATATATTCAATTAATATGTACTCGTACAGGGTGTTTGTTATAGAGTGACACAAGTTTATCCTACTAATATATAATATTAATAATGTTTGTGAGTGTGGATGTGTGGATCTTTGTTCCTCTTTCACGCAGAAACTACTAAATGGATTTTGATGAAACTTTAAAATAATTTAGCTTATACATCAGAATAACACATAGACTGTAATTTTTAAAGATGTTGTGTAAATTGTCCAAAATATAACGATAAGTGTCAAGTAATTAGGAAAAAATTCTACAATCGGCGACATGTTTTGGCGTGCGCCGCAAATATCGTTGAAGTTACACATATATAATTTCTACAGTACATTACGACATATCTTGGGGGTAAAATAGGCTAATTTTATTTTTGATATCTCCAGTGGGTGTGGCACATAGTGGGATTTCTTCATAGATCCCATGGCATTTCATGGCAAAAAGTATAACGAGAGGTCGTAGAACGCTGAAATTTTGCACAGATCATTTGATCGACTCAGTCATGAAATATGTTAAGTTTTATAAAATATGACCACGCCCACCCCATCCCGCCCATATAACCAGAAAATATTTTTCCTCCCCAAATGTTTGTTTCCTCACCAAAAGTTACGAAACTTGGCACAAGTTATCAGTATCATGAAGTTGGCATATCAGGAAAGTATCATAGAAATAGGCCACGTCCATCGCACCGCGCCCATATAATCCGAAAATATTTAAGTAAAGAAATAAAAGTAAAAATATTTATACTGAAAATACATCAAAACAGTTAATGAACAGTTAAATGAAAACCTTTTGTACAAAGTCGAATAGTTGGGGAAGCCGGCAACGTCGATTCCAAGTATCTAGTATCATAGTAAAACAAGGAAATATGTATATTTTAAAAATCAATGAAACGGCCTTTATTGGAAAGAAATGTTGAAATGGGAGGGGCCGTAGGGGAGACATCTCACCTTTGCCACAAAACACAAAGAAATAAATTTATGGGTTATTAAGTGAAAAAAATAATTTTTCGTATGGTCAGTTAGGAGGCAGATGTGGTGGGAGGGTAGGGCAGGGGAAGATCAAAGCACATGTCAGATTCGTTAGAAAAGCTTAAAAATTGAATTTTTAAGGAATGTGGGTTTAAATTATACAATATGTTAAATATTTACACTATTTTTCCATGTAATCTGTTACTTCAACGCCCACTAAAGAGGACGGGGTTCAAAAATGTAATTTTCTGAATTTCTGTCTGCAAGTTCAACTCTTTGGACCTTTTTGACATAAAAATATATCATTTGCTTAACAAAATTTCAAAAAAAAAAAACGTTAGAAATTACTTTGTTTTTTAAAGGTTGTTTTAGCTCTCCTTAGGGGAACTTTTCTCCCTCTGGCCCGATTTAGTCCATTTACGAACTTGGCCTGTGCCATCCTTCAAAATGTATTTACACAAAATTTCAAGGGCCTGGCTCTTTTCGTTTGAACTGAATCATGATTTCCACAGACGGATGGACGGACATGGCTAGATTGTCTTAGATTTCATCCCTGATCAAGAATATACATACTTTATGGATATTTCGCTGCATTACATACGGAACGACAAAGTGAATATACCCTTAAGAAATGAAAAAAATATAAAAAGTACAGGAAGAAAGGAAAAACATTTTTTTTTAACAATACTAATAGCATTCCATCTTTCTGTGCTCGATTTAATAGCAGCGCTTGGGATTGGTTTAAGTACGTTTGGATTAACTTTTTTCTTCACTGTACCAGGATAGTTAGCAGGAAATTGAAGGGCATAAGGGATGCTACTGCATTTATCAATATTGTGCGTTGGTGGCCTGCATATTCTATTTTTATTATAAATCGAGTTAAGGAATTACCTTGAAATCGCAGCACTGGGGCCAAATTACCGCATTCCATATCGAGCGAATTTTCCATACAATTTAAATGCAAATTTAGATCGGTATCGAATGCCGTAAGTTGCTCCCTGATTTCAATGGAAAAACTAAAACTCCACCATTAAATCAACTTTTACATTTAAATCTAACTGCAGCATTCATTTAGCAATAAAAAGCCACTTCCAGTTAAATTTAAATATCTGATGAACAGAGAAGCAACCGTTTTAAGTTTTCAGGCAATTTGCAATTAATAAAAAAAATTTCCATGCAATGAACGATAATTTTAGGCAATTAAAACACTTTTATGTACTCGCAGACGCAAGTCGTTACTCGCAAATTGTTACTTTTGTTTCCAGTGAAATTGTATGAGAGTATAAATATTTACAATGAATTTAAATTGTATTAATTATTTAGTCTTTAAATTTTAAACTGAGCGTAGGAGTACAACATAAACGGACGCTAAAGGGATTTATTCAATATTTGAATTTCTTGCAATTCAGCCAGTGATTGCCAAACTACAGAAAAGAATTGGAGTGAAATATCCCTCTACGACCCATAAAGTATATATATTCTTGATCACTGATGTAATCCAAGACGATCTAGCCATATCCGTGCGTCTGTGGAAATCACGATTCACTACAAACGAAAAGAGCCAGGCCCAGCCAGTAAATTGGTATAAATACATTTTGAAGAATAGCACAGATCAGGCTCGCAAATGGGCTGAATCGGACCGGAGGGAAAAATGTTCACCTATGAGAAACTAATCCAACCTCTAAAAAACGATATAATTTTTAAAGGTTTTTATGAGTAATTTTGTTAATCAAATGATATATTTTTCTGTAAAAAAAAAGTCCAGAGTTGAACTGGCGAACAGAAAGTTCAGAAAAATCCATTTTTGAAACCCCGCCCCCTTTAGTGGGCGTTGAAGTAACATATTACAAGCAAAAACAGCCTACATTCCTAACAAAATAAATGTTAAAGCTTTTATGAGGAAGCTGAAATGTGCTCTGATCTTTCACTTCTTTCGGACGGTATCTCACGAATAAATGCCTCAATATTGGGTACCAGGGCGTCAACCTTTGCGGTATTGTCCCTATAGACATGGGCCCCAACATAGTCCCACAAAAACTGTCTACAGACGTTAAATCGCACGATTTAGGCAGCATATTGACCAGCTCTAAACGTGAAATAAACCATTCACTGAATTCAGCTTGTGGCACCGACCTTATTGTTGAAACCACATGTCAAACCAGCCCGGATTTTTGATTTTGAACAAAAAAAAAACTTCGTCGTCTTTGAAAAAGTACGGAACAGTAATGCCACCGGGTTATAATCCACACCATAAATGAATACCCATTCCACCAGAACGAAGCACGATACATTTTCTCAGTCGAGCATGAATTTCGATAATAAAATTCAATAGTCTGCAAGCATTGTTCATTTGTAAGGCGATTCAAGGTTAAATAAGAGGCCAAACCGAACATGTTTAACAGTAGCAACATGTTACACGAAAACAGCTGAGCTGCCGAAAACAGTTTGACACCATTTTTTTTTTTTTAGGAGTAGAACTAGTGCTCAGGGCATGACCCCAACATATGCAATGCATTGCGCCGGAATTGGAAAGGAGGGGATAGCATTGAGGGGACAGATGAGGAAAAATGAGAAAATAGAGAATTTTTTATTTCGCCGGCAAATTTTTTTTTTTTTTTTGCTACAGGACCGACGAAGGAGAGTGCTGTTCCTCTGCTCTTTAGTACATGATTGTGTCAGTCGCAGCCACTTATGTTCAGTGACCACTGCTATGCCTTCGTCACTGCAACAGGCTGGCAACAACTAACACAACCATGCACTCACTAATGCTGATCAGAAAAATTCAACACAATATTCATGACGCGAGGTTGAACTCAGGACTCTCCGCTTCATAGTGCCGTGTGCCAGTAGTTCAGCTAATAGCGTCCACAAGTTGGTGTGGGAAAACTACACTAATGGGAGTATTCGGCTGGACAAGATTGACCGAATTAGATACATGATACTATTCGGTTAAGTACTTAAAAAATTACCCAATTTTTACCAAATTTTTTTTTTTTTTTTTAGTTTTAAAAAGTTTGGCGACCGCTGATGTAAACGATAGAGACATTATGTCTGCAAAATTCCACAATAATATCTCATAAGACACTAAGTGTGTATCTGGTTACTTCGTTCATTAAATGCTTGCGTTTGTTTAGAGAAAATTAATACGAAATAAATATGAAAATGTGTGAAGATGACAAGGAAAAACTAATTTCTTATGCACACAAATCGGTGTATTGATTGAGTTGGCAAATTGTGTTAAGCTGCGAAAATGTTTTAATTAACGGGTCAATAGAATGTTAAAAAGTTAAATAAATTCGCTGTGTTTATTTAAACTTAAATACTTTTAATTGCTTTCCTTTAAAATAGAAAAATTTTGCTAAAGTAACAAAAAACGCACAGGATGTAGCGGGACATGCTGTGGCTGCTTATGACGCGCTTTATGTTGTAAAATTCTATGCCCTTTCCTTCACCCATTTGGCAGACACAATTATGGCATTAATTTGAAAATTGACAAATAAACTGCAGTGTAAAGCTTTTTTAAAAAGATCTAACTGGATAACAGATTTTGCGTTCAGGAAGCAAGATTTATTACAACGATTTCCAAAACGATAACAACAAATTGATTTTTTAAATTTCAGGCAGTCACTGCACTTGTCGCCTACCATTAAAAAAAATTAAATTTTCAATACGAAAATTTCTTCTTAAATCCCAAAGCGCAAAGATCTCCTGGGCAATACGAGCAGTAAAGTAATTATGACTTCAAAAAGAAAATATTTACAAGGAAAACATTTCACAGGAAATCAATATGTTTTCCCCGACTCGTTCAAAGTGTTTTAAATCCTTTTGTATTTATATCACATTACGAATTAAATTTGTAGCTTCCCAAGTCTCATATCCGCGCATCGGCTTTCATTACACGATGTTGTATTGAGTGCAAAATACAATTTAAAATCAAAAGAAGAGCACATAATCCATCAATTTTAATCAGTAAATCTTCAAATGTTTTCTAAACGCCAAACACTTCAGTGCAAACTTTTAAACCGACTTGTTCGTCAGTACAAAGTACAGTATGCAAAAGAACTTGTGGCACGGTATGCTTCGCACTCTTAGAACAAAAACAGAATTGCTGTAGACTTTTTTTTATTCTCAATAAAAAAAAAACAAACTACCCGTGCCGAGGATTTATTGACATGTCCCACAGCACCATTTTTCATTTTAAGCACTCATTCTGCCGCTTCGTAAATCATTTCACTTGAATTCTACACAAATTCCCAACTGTGCGAGAAATTGCCAACCCCCTCCCCCCTCACCGTTCTGTGGTATTTAACTGAACATGTGAACAACGCATTACAATTGCTTTTATTTTTTCAGGCAAAAATAATATAAATGAATGATTTTCGAGATAAAAATGAGCAACATTTAAAGGACATTTCTTTTACACTGAGCATTAGAGAGCCGAGACAAAATGTCTTAAAGCGTATTTGCCGCATTTATTTTGTTTGAAACACTTTCACAATCAACCGTAAATTTGCCACCAGCATCTAGCGAAAAGCTTAGAAATATTTACGTTTAAAGTGGGCACGACAATTTCCAAATTAAGGAAATTCTTGTTTCATGATCTGAAATTCTTTGCCTCGCTTTTTTCGCAGCTTTTTTTATACTTGGACCATCTCTTAGTACGTAAAATTGCATACTTTAACAGGGTGTGCACACACGTGTACACATGAGTTTAACGTCTCTTCCGTTACTAGCAAAAACATGTCAGAAGCCGACTGCGTTCATATTTAATATCCGTGCTTTCTATGCGTTTTAAATTTGTAAACCCTACAAAAAAGAATTGGAAGGTGCATTCACAGCGAAATATCCCGCTGAGACCCCATAAGGTATATGTATATATTCTTGATCAGTGATTAAATCTAAGACGATCTAGCCATGTTCGTTCGTCCGTCTGTAGAAATCACAATTCACTACAAACGAAAAGAGGCAGACCATTGAAATTTGGCAAAAATACATTTTGAAGAATAGCACAGGTCAAGTTCTCAAATGGGCTGAATCGGACGAGAGGGAAAAAAGTTCCCCTAAGAAGAACTAAACCAACCTCTAAAAAACGACATAATTTTTAAGGTTGTTTTTTAGTAAATTTGTTAAGCAAATGATGCAGTTTTATGTCAAAGAAGGTTCAAGGCATTGAACTTGGAGACATAAAATCAGGAAAATTAATTTTTGGACCCCGTCCCCATGCAAAAATAGTGTAAAAATTTAACAAATTGTATCACTTAAGCCTACATTCCTTAAAAATAAAATTTTTAATCTGGGACGTAGCCTTTCCGACTCTGCCCTATCCCCTCCTCCCACTTTGCTCCCTAAATGACCCTATCAAAAAAAAATTTTTTACACTTAACTACCCAAAAAAAAAGTGTTTGTGTTTTATAGCAAAGGTGAAATGTCTCCCCCACGGCCCCTCCCGGAGTGTAACCCGTACAAAATACAGTTTTAATACCCTCCAAAAAGAACTGGGCGGTATAAAGTATATACCTTCTTGATCGGTGATGTAGTCTAAGACGACCTAGCAATGCCCCTCCGTCCGTCTATTGAAAACACGATATAGTCTGTTTGTGGACCACTCCCTCTTTAGTGGGCGTTGCAGTTATATATTATATGAAAAATTCATTGTTCAAAAACTGAATTTATAACCTTTTACGACGAAGGTAATATGTTCTCTGATCTCCCCTGCCCTGCCCCTCCACCCCTTTTTGACCCCTAAATGGCCTTATCAAAAAACATTTTTTTTTTCTACACTTAACTACCCTGTATAGAGTTTTAAAATGGGGCGCAGAAATGTCATAAAGGACCTGTGACCCAGCACTTTAAACATTTCTAACTTATTTCAGTCCCTTTTTTGTCCCAACACATTGGAAACGACCGTCTTAAAATACATTTTTTTCTTGTTTACTTAAGACAAATACCATAAAAATGTAAATTTTAATAAGAATGAAAATAGAGTTTTTATTTACTAAATATTTGAAGGGTATTTAAGATTCCACCCGGTCGAATATAAAGATTTTAATTTCTTTTTTTTCGATACAAAAATGCCATGATGAAATAAATCCATCGTGTGGGTCATCTATCAGTTTAAATTTGAGCCACAAATTATTTCGAATCTGGCAATACTTAATCGTATGTCATTCCAATCTGTCACAAAATTCAGTATATTATCCAAAGTATATCTCAGTATATTATCCAAAGTATATCAAGTATATGCAAGAGCCCAGCTTACAGAAATTTTTTTTAGTTTTTAACTGAACGTATGTCAAAATTTGTTTACTTTTGTAGCGAGCCATATGTAGTTGTTTATTCCGTTGAAAAAAAAAATTGGGAAAAACATTATTAATTCAACAAAAGTAGCAAAAAAGAATTGTTGTGGAAAAGATTTTTGTGAAAAAGTGTATTGTTTAAGAAAAGTAACAAAAAGAAATTGTTTTAAAAAAATTCTATGCGAAAAGTATTTAAATTTTTGGAAATAATTGTGAACAAAATATCTATATTATAAAAGAAAATTTCTGACATAAGATCAGAATTTTACACAAACAAAATGTACGGTGGTTTTTGTAATTTTATGTTGTTGTACTCTTGCGACTACTTGATATAGATATACTTTGATATTATCTCCGTCGAACGAAATGAATCGATTTACGCTCGAGCAACGTTGTGGGATTTATTGGAAATTTATATCCAAGATGCCCTGATTCTACTTTTTGAGTCCCGCATAATGGATGGTATGGAGTTTCAGCTTCAAAAATATGTTTAAAAGTCGTACAAGCCCGCCCGGAACGATCAAGCACATCATCAGCCGACGAAAATGCTGAGAAACTGAAAAACATTTCTATGAAGAAACATCGTATGAGTAGTAGAGACGTTGCTGCGGATGATGGCATATCGGTTGAGGCATGAACAAAAAATCCTCCACATGACGAATGACGTCAAACCCTTCAACTGTTTCCTGTTCCCAAGACGGTAGAGACTCATGAAAGAACGGTGTTTAGCAACAATTGAGAAAATAAATAGCAAATCCCTGTGAAGCCATGGACAAACTAAAAAGTGCTTAGCAGAACTACTTCGTGGATTGGAAAACATGCTGGCATAAGTCTATTTTATTTGAGGGAGCAAAATTTGCATTTTGTAAAAATACCTATTCGTCGCTGTAGAAGTGTTTGAATGTCGCAAGAGTCTTGCTCAGACCTGCATGAAGAACAGTGTTCGAAAAATTACCATAAATTACTTTTACATCTTGTTTTTTATTGTCACACTTTTAAAATTTCCATTTTAAAAATTTTCCCCAAATATTTACATATCTCTCGAAGCGTTTAGGCTAAAGCAAACCATCTTAAGCACGTGCTTACTTCCTGCTCGAATTGGCGTCTAAAATGAAGGAAAAATAATACAAAGAAATATGATACACGCCAACAACGGAGGCAGTTTGATAAGCAACCGCCTCCTTCCACGTCGTCGTATTTGACAGGCACAATAATTGTTTGAATGACAAAATATTTTAATCTTATATTTTCTTTCGCTTGATTTACATAAATTGATTTGTCTTGTCCGTGAATCGTTGTGTACTTTAGCTGGCATAACTTGGCGCAATATAATAACAGAAAACAATCAACAAAAAATAGCAAACAGGCAAAAAGTTTACAAAACACTCACCCACACACGCACACACACATACTGAACTAACACAACCACAAATTGATGTACTCCCTTCTGGCGAAGTTTATAAACTTTATTAATTGCTATTAGAATTTACCGAAAGCGACGATTAACGACCGACATTACCATGGAAATATTCGCAACCAACATTTCCCGACAATATTCTGCCCGGATGGAGATTTTATAAATTTTATGGGCTCAAAGTGTATCGGCAAAAATATTACAAACGGATTAATAAACTAAAATCATTAGAAATCCGAAAAGGGTAGTTTTAAATCTGAACTTTCTTTGAATAAGAATAATTTGTATGTCCGCAATCTCCAAAAATCATCAATTACATTTTGTAAGAAGTCAATAACTCTGGAGTATCAGAAACCCTACACGCCGGAGTATAAGACGTGGGAGTAAATACAAACATGCATACACACAAACACTATGGAATATTTCTTCAATTTCCCTTTTAGTTTCATGTAAAGAAACAAAAAGCGAGAGTTGGCTGGAAAATATCCTCAAAGCAGTCAGTGATTAAATAAATATTTTTGTTGTCGTATCATCTTTCAATTTTATTTGTGTTTTAAATTTTTAATGTCAAGTTTGACGCCTGTGATAATGAAGTTTATATTCTCATTATACGAAAATTAAGGAGTTGGCAGGACTCGTATACGGGCATACAACAACGTAAATGTCTTATCTAAATCGTTTCGGTACACAAAGTTGTGTCCGAAACTGAAACTGTGCAAGAAACTGTTGCAAAACTTGCACACGACAAAATGCAAATCTAAAGGCCGCGGCACATAGAATCCGTCACACGTTCTGCGTCGCCTTTTTTAACTGACAACTGAGTTGAAATTCATACTTTCTTATGTGAGTTGTTACATACAGTACTTCTGCGTCAACGCAAAGTACGAAAGTCGGCAAAGTACGAAAGTGGATTTCAAATTTTGCACCTTCTCATTGCGGCCAGAAATGTTCTTAATATAAGAAAAAAAAAAAAAAGGAAGATCCTAGAACATCTCCGCTTCGTCTTAAAAGTAAGACGCAGTACTTCTGCGTCAACGCAAAGTACGAAAGTGGATTTCAAATTTTGCACCTTCTCATTGCGGCCAGAAATGTTCTTAATATAAGAAAAAAAAAAAAAAGGAAGATCATAGAACATCTCCGCTTCGTCTTAAAAGTTTTAAAATTAAATTTTTAAGAAATGTAGGCTTAAATTATACAATTTGTCAACGACACTATTTTTCCATAATTTGCTTAACAAAATTACACAAAACAGCTTTAAAAATTATATCGTTTTTTAGAGGTTAGTTTAGTCCTTCTTAGGGACACATTTTTCCCTCTGGCCCGATTCATCTCATTTGCGAACTTCGCCTGTGCTATCGTTCAAAATGTATTTATGCCGAATTTCAAGAGTCTGGCTCTTTTCGTTTGGATTTCATCACTGATCAAGAATATATCGCTCATTTGCTGCAAGAACGGCATAACTAAAAATTCGCGATTTTTGTGTTAATAATACAGAAATATTGGCAATATCATGTTCTATCTTGTGTAAAATACTCGTTTTGATATCTTGTATACAGAACGTGTGAGACGAGTATATGCCGTTATTTCTATTCCTGTTTTGCTCTTCTTTTATTCACAACAACGACACATCGTTAGTTACGCGACAGTCGTTGCTTTCGGAAAGAGCGACATAATTCGCGTTGTGCCTTTATAAGTGGAAGGTAAAATGTGTTTTATGTAGTAAAAATTCTTATTTACTGCCATATTGTGTGTTGTGACTGTTTTCTTGAAAAAAATCATCTGATTATAAAAAATTAGTTTACTACACTACTATCAATGAACTTTAGCAGCAATAACGTCAAGGTATAAACAGTTTTCCATCTGAAAACAATTATTAAAAATTTGTTACTCTACTTTTTTCTATACGTATATATTAAATATAAGTTGATTTACAAGATGATATCTAAATATTTACATTTATTCATTTTTCTTCAGAGCTATAGTCAATTGAAAACTTAAAACGCATTTATCTCAAAATCGAAAATTTTTAGTTATGCCGTTCTGGCAGCAAATGAGCGATATATACTTTCTCAGAGGGATATTACGCTGCGTTATACGCGGAATGATAAAGTGAATACCCTTCAATTCTTATTTTGAAGGGTATAAAAACTGAATAGCGCTTGCCGCAAAAAACTGGTCAGTTTCGGGTCACCTGTAGCTCATGTCTTATCAAGCATGAGAAAGCTTTTAGTTGATCCAAATCCTGACAGGGTGTATGTGTACTGCGCACTTTTTCGGCACTTCCCTTAACTAAAAATTGTTTTGGGAAATAGTTTGCCAAATGCAGGCAATAAGGATATGAATATATTTCAGCATTTTTAGAAAATGTTCATAAAAACGGAAGGAAAGATTGTATTTCTTTGTCATAAATATTTGATTTATGTGCTGATGTTTTCAGAAGCTTTTATGTGATCATGTCTAGGATCGCCTCCCTCTGCGTGTATTTTGCTTAGGCTTTGCATTTCCCAGACTTTACTTTTCAAATCATCAGCCAAATCACACAAACCCCAAAGTCTAAGCATTTTCATTAGATCACGGCACACATTCATACTTATGCATCTACATACATACGCACACACGTATCTATCTTGGTTTAGTAATTTCATATTGTGTACATATTTGCTTTTGTTTACATACAACAATGAGTGCAAGACAAACACGTAATCAAAAGTGTAGCAGCAGCAAAATAGAGAAAAGAATTAAAATTTGTTTTTCCATTTTACAAGTGTAAACTGCTTTATTGAGTGCAAAGAAAAATAAACAAAACTGATTCCAATGAAAAAATAAAACAAATGCCTTTTAAATGAACGGTTCCTTAAATACTTGTGCAAATAATTTGGATCTTTTCTTTTTTTTTTTTTCTTTTTGTTACTTTTATCTCTACTAAAAATAATTCGCGGTAGCAACTAGTCAGCGGCAATTGTCATAAATCTTTATTTAGTGTCTGGTGTTATTGGTGAATGTAGAATAGGAAATTAAATGCAAAAAAAAAAAAAATACAATAAAAACAGGGTAAATATGTGTACATTAACGAAAATATTTTATTCCTGCGGATATTCGGTGGAAAAATTCGAGCTGCATGCCTGTTGCAGTCTGAAATCCCACACTTCATGGCGTGTGGGATCATTTTTTTTTTTTTTTTAGTTTCGGATATGAAACACGACTTCAATTTCTCACTTTTATTTATTAAAACATTTTATTTGGGAACACTCAGCACTTTTTTTTAATTTTCCACTTGACAAGATTTTAATGAAACAGACATTTTGACACTTTCGAAAACAAATAGCTAAACACTGTTGTCCATTCAAATTATATAAATATAAATTGTAAAAACATTCAGTATTGTGATGGACAACAAATGCAAAATGTATTGTATAGCCAGTGTTGCCAGTAGATTTCTCGAAAAAATACCTACACATGCTAAAACAAATCCGATTTTTCTCTACACGTTGAAAAAATCCCTACGCTATAAAATAGAAGAAAACCATTAGCTATAAAAAATATATGTTTATTAAAGCTGTGGTAAAAAATAAAAATAAGTAAAAAACTAAAAAAATTAATACATACATATTCACCCCTATCGTGAATAACAATCTCCCGTAAGAAATTATTCCCGCTTTCAGTTCTCAGTGAATGTAAAAATGAGGGGAAGCTGAAAACGACATGAAAAACCAAAGTAATTTGTGTTAAAAATGTACATTTATGTAATATTTTAAAAAATATTTTTAAAAAAAAGTATGGCTAAATATTTAGTAGTAAAATAATTTGGATACATTTTGGAAACCAAACAAAACAAATTAAAAATATTGTTAATCTTTAGAACTCGAGCAACAAGTTTTACAAAGACGCAGGCAATTGATTTGTTGCAAAAAATATCAGTTCGTGTCTTATTAACGGATGTTGCCCTTAAAATAAAGTTTGTAAACTCTATTAAACTCTATTAAACTCTATATTCGAATTATAATAGAAACTATTTACATTTTCTACTCTATTGGCTACCAAAAACTAAGAGAATAAATTAAAGGGAAAGGTGAAAAACTTGCTGGAAAAAATTCATTCACGATAAGGGGAATTTAATTTTAGCTTGAAATCATTCACGAGGAATTTTTTCATGATTGCAGTTTTAGGGAAAAATTACAAATTTCGAGGGAAAAATTATTCATGATACAGGTGAATATGTAGTTTTAATTAAATTCAATTAAAACATCATAAAGTTTTTTAAAAATTAATTTGAATAGTTCTTTTCAAATAAAATTTTAAAGGATAAATTCAATTCACGTATTTTAAAATTAATATATGTACATATGCAATTCCATTCAACTAATTTAAAAGGAGAACTTTCATTTAGTTAAAGTATGTATAAAAACAGTGTCATTTTAAAATTATTATTAACAGATCTTTTTAACTAAATCTTTATATAATAAATTTAATGCAGATACACAAACAACAGAATATTTTAAAATTAATAAAGTTCTTTGGAATTTAATTTTCTAAAATGTCTATCAGTTCATTCGAAATTAATGCGGTCTTTTCCACAAATTGAACTTAAACTTGTGTGACTCAATTTGTTGCGCTTTTTGGTGCAAACATCTGTTATTATTGAACTATGGAACATTTTTAAACGATTTTAGCGAGAAGAAAATTTTTCAACAAGAAAATATTACTAAAAAAAACGCTATGTTTGCATTAACAAAAAATACATACATGTAAGGATTTTCGCTTACTTCTGGCAACACTGTATATAGGTATTTATGCTAAAAAATCTAACTCTTGCTCAAAATATCAAAGTAGTCTCCTCAAATATAATGGGTTTTTTCCAATCCTTGAAACTACCAAAAG
Organism: Linnaemya tessellans; assembly: GCA_951800035.1. Taxonomy (NCBI): domain Eukaryota; kingdom Metazoa; phylum Arthropoda; class Insecta; order Diptera; family Tachinidae; genus Linnaemya; species Linnaemya tessellans. Next base: position 2,177,365 of record OX637535.1, read on the forward strand.
TATAGACTAACATGTACTAGAGAAAAACTAGTATCGATGTCAGTAGTGAAATTTTAATAACACGCATATTTTCATTTCTATATAGTACTGGTGACTGTGTCAATACTAAGTCTGTACAGATTCACTATTAACATTTCCTGCAGGGCCACACGTAAATTGCAAACTCCTTGTGTAGAACTTCTTATCATTTCACTAGCCTCCCCCCTCTTTAACTCTATGCCTCTTGACAATTAAAAAAACAAACTCAGGAATTAAATCATTGCGTGAATCGCGTGTGGCAAAATACTATTTGGGGTTTTGGGAATTTTAGCTGCAGTTCGTATTTTATGCCCCTAAGGCCGTGTTTTTCACACGTGGATTAAGTTTAAACCTAGCGTAACATTTTCTGAGACTTATTTTTCCGGCGAAATGAGATTTCCTTTTTATTATTCCATTAAAGATCCACATTTTAACAAAAACTAATTTGTTTTTGATAAACACGTAGCAAATCTGTTCTCAGATTAATTAAACCTAATTTAACAGAGTTCTCTAAAACTCAGCCTAAGTACATTTGGGCCAGAACTTGTTATTTCACAAAACATGCAATTGGTCAGTTAGAATTTATTTCTTCAGGACCAGAAGAAATCCGAAAAAATTGCATAAAAATTTATTTAAAAAAAAGTGGCGCCAAAATTGATAAAATACTAGGAATTTTTTTCGCATTTTCTGCCAGTATTTTAAATCGAAAAGTCGAGAAATTTACGAAAGACCTGCCCAAGTTTTAATTTCTGTTCATACGAGTACATCAATCTTCTGCGGACAACGATTCCCGAGGCGACCACTGTGCATCACTCAAGTAGAATTACTTCAAAATCATTATTGCCATAATGCTGAATTGTCATCGAACCTAAGCAAACATAAACAACATTTTAGCTCAGAGCTATTCACTTTAAAATGGACAACCCACATCAATATATTTCAAAAGCGTCTAGTTATCGAAGCCAAGGACAAGGACAATTGAAAAATATTTAAGTTAAATGGCGCAGTATCGAAAATAAATGTTGAGATGTTTAATATTTAATTTCTTGAAAGCGACAAGTTAAATTAGGAGAAAAGAATATGTCAAATAACTTGGAAATCATTCCAGATTGTTTATACGACTACAACATAAAATTTAATTCCAATACACTTCAGGAACTGCGACCTACAAACACAAAATTTAAGTGTCTTCTTCTAAAAACTTATTGTTGTTGTTGTTTGTAAATATTTTTTTAAGCGATAGATAAGATGACGGTGGTAATAATATGATAAAATCACCCCCCTGATGTATAACGAGGGGTGCTAATTGCATGCCGCGAGTTTGGTCACTTGATATTTACATTTAAAATTGACATGTAAGCAGATGCTATTCTGTCTTTAATTTAGGGCTACTGAAATTTTGGGAAAACTAGCAATCGACTCTTCACGCTTGTCCCTGTTTTATTTCCACTAGCGTTAAAAAATTAGCCAGAGACTTGCGAATGTTTAAACATGTGCGTTTGCAAGTACAAAACATATACGAAATAGAACTATATTCTTGTTGCTTTCTAAGCATGGCATTAAATGCCTTTTAAAATATTTTTGTTTCCTCAATGTTGGTGCACGATAAGATACTTAAATGTGTACCACAGAAACACGCGTGGCGTATTTAGATGCATATAACATTCATTTTGGAACTCTGTTATATTTCTAATCGAGTAATCGAGTTTGAAATTTTTTATTTTGTTATCCACATCGAAAATGTCGTTCTTAAAAATATTTACCAATTGGGCAACATAAATTGATAACCGTCGTATGTTTTTTTTTGTGGCAAATTGAAAATACAAACAAAATTTCCTTTTAGCAGTTTTCCCATTTAAATGTCATTAATAAATAACCTTAATGTGAAAATGAAAAAATTTCTTTACGTAACTGTTGAAAACATTTTGACTTTGTTTGGGGAGACGTTTTTTTTTTGTCCAGGTAAAAGACAACATTTTATATTAAAAGGTAGACACTTTGCATGAAAAAATAAACCCAAATGGTTTAAGTTAAGTATGTATTCTCAGAAAATCATCCATTCATTCAGACAGAAGGCGTAGACAGTTCATGGCAATTTTACGCCTTTTAAAGAAAAATAAAGCGAAAATAGTGCAAGACGTACAATTTTATAATTTTATTTAACTTTGTTAAATTCCTGTACAAGAATATTTACCATTTGCGGCGAAATCAATATAACTTAAAAGTTTAGACAATGAACACTTTTCCTGCCTTATGAGTTTCTCAGCTTTCCATCTTTTCAGTACTTCTTGGGATCAGACAGTGGCGTACATTGGGATAATATATTCGCCCTTATCATGAATAATTTTTCCATCGAAATTTTTATATTCTATGCCTTTTTTTATGAAAAATTTAAAATAAACTTTGGAATGCACAATATTGTAGGGAAGAGAAGCCATACTTTCGCTTTAGTCCCGCTTGAAAGAGACATGACGTGGTTACCTTGGAAGTCTATCAGCGGGAAGGTGAACTTGTAAGCAGAAAGAAACCTCAGTGCAACGAGAGCTCGATATTTTTGCCCAATATCTATAATCTACAGCTACTAAATCTTCCATCCCCGAATTCAGCTATAAAAATTTGGTTAAGTATTTTGTATCGAACCTTTTATGGCCATATTAAATTCAATTAAGATTGATAAGCTAATTGTTCGAAAATGTGTTTTCCAAATTAAGAAATACATTATAAAGCACAAGGGAATTATCCAGATTACACAGCAGGACAGGACAGCTGTTTTCGAAGGCCGCTACACTTTCATCATCAGGGCCCACAAATTACGGCATTCGATATCGATCGAAATTTCAATACAATTTACATACAAATTTCAAAAATTTGGCCCCCGAACTCATGTGTATTTTTGTTTATCAGCACCTGCTGAATGTGATAACAGTTTTTATTTGTACAAATTTTATGATAAAATTGCATGCGAGATCTACATCACACCGATAGTAACACACCTTCAATCCCTGTGTTGCCGTTTGACTGTTTTTTTTTCATGTCCCATTTTCATAACTTTTTGTTCCATTGCACTTAAGCCCAACTTTTTTGGACTGAATTCTTTTATACTTAAATAAAGGGTGTTTCTTATGGAGTGCCACAAGTTTAAAACAAGGAAATATATTTTTAATATCAATGAAACTGGCTTTACTGGAAAGAAAATTTTATAAAATTAATGTTTAAATATGATTTCTGCCCTGTGGCCGCCACGGCTGGCGCGTAGAAAAATCTTCCATAAAATGGAAGGACACAAGCCCAGTAGCTGAAACCGGCAACGAATTGATTGATTAGGATCATCTTCAATGCTTTCCCGCACAGCGGCTACAGCTTTTTCAGTGCGCACCGTTCGGCGTCTCACGAGATGCACATTATCAATAACAGTAAATGTGGTTGATCGTAGTTTCTGTCTAAAATGAACGAATTAACGATTTCGACCCAAGACTATTTACAATAGGAAACAGCTTACGTTATCAGATTGTGCATACACACGTGCATACTATGTACGATTGTATGTATTTGTGACAGACTGCGGTTATAAATAATTTTAAGAGCGACTGAGAGTGCTTTCCTCACATTAACACTTTTACATCATATTGATTTATTTGTTTAGCGTTTTATTAATTTACTTCTACAGTGTGATTTTGTAATACACAATTGCAATAACTCAAAGAAAAATTATACAATATAATATTTTTTTCTTTTTGTAAATTTAGATCGGGTGTAAATTTGGGAGGCTTTCTGGAAAGAACCTGGTTTTCAGCTATTTTGTATTTTTTGTCTATAATACCGCCGTTCTTGTACTTGTGTGCGCTACGCTAAAAGTAATTTATTTTTTCGAATACTGATTTGTAAGCGTTGCGACATATTTGCAAATGTTGTACACCAATACCCCACTTTGCGGGAATTATGTTTTTCTATTATCAAACCATGTAAAGATCGGAGCTAGCTTGCAGGGTTACGAAAATGCTACTTTTTAACCCTAGAACGTCATCCTTCGTCAAAATGAAGACGGAAAATTTTATTTTCATATTAAAACCGAAAAGGAAGGTTATGAAATACTAAGTTTTTATTAAAGATAAAAAAATAAATAAATTAATTTCTTTAAATATTCATTGAAAAGTGTCTATTAAGGCAGAAGAAATCTATTTTGGTATCCATTTTTGCTCACGAAGTGTTCTATAGTCTCTTGAAGTATGCCGTAGTCAAAATGACGAAGGATGACGTTAGTGTATGTAAAATAAGGATGACGTTCCAGGTAAAAGTAAACATTTAAAAAACAAAAATAATATAAAATTTTATTACACATACATATAAAAAAAGCAAATTCATTTCAAACAAACAAAAATATTGAATTAATTTATGAAAAACAAAATAAAAATTAATCACTGTCTAATGAGTCCATAGCGACCGTTATAATTAAGTCGGCTTTCTTTCACAAAAAAGTGGTCCAATGTTTGCTGAACAGCATTATTATTTATTTATTTTTTTCAATGTAAAATAAATTTCCTTGTAGCAATTGATATTCGTAGCTACCGCATGATACACTTTAAAACTCCTTCCACTGTCCGGATCGTTTTTAAAAAACAAAACAAACAAAAACTAAGCGAACAAAATAACACTGTATTAAAATTGCGTTGATTTTCAGTTAGAAAGGGAATCCCCGAGTTTTATGGCGCAATTATATAGAAACAAAAGTCGTTGGTATCTTTTAGAAAACAAAAAAGTTAACGACTCGAACTCAAAATAACGCAACTTCGAAAATCTAACGACGCACAGTGAAAATTAGTACTAATTCAGCAGCCATGCAGCTTCGACAAAAAAGCAAAACTAAACAACGCAAAGTGAGGTATTGATGTATTATAATATTTTGTCTGTAACTTAAAAATAGTTTAATTAATTAAAAATTGTTTTTATCTAAAATCAATCAATTAAAATTTTAAGTAAAAAAATTGTTTTCCATGTTGTGTGTCAATTAAAATATTTCTTATTTAATTAAGTCGAACATTTCTAAAAAAGTGTTATTCTGTTTACTTTTTAAATAAATGAACACACACATACTGACATGCGTACAGATACAGATGGACGTACTCAATAAAAATGATTAAATGTTAATGATGACGAATTTATGTTTCGTTGTATTTAGAAAACGTTGAAGGTTTTTGTTCAACAATAATACAAAATTGAGTTTTTATTTTTTTTTTATTTATTTATTTATTTTTTTTTTTTTTGGGTCAAGTTTGTAAACAAGTTTCCATTAAAGCGCCAGTCAATTACAAAAGCTACGCATAAATTTCTTCCATTTTATTCTTTAAACTGAGAATTGATTAACAAGAAGCATTTAATAAAAAAACCACCGATATGCCATCAGTAAGTTGTATTAGATTTATTTTGAAACAAATCCAAAAACAAGTTAAAATATTTATTTTAAATAATTTGCTCTCAAGGGACTCAATCGAATTTATGCAACATGCAAAGCGCGTTTAGCGTTTCAATACTTCTTCCCCTGGAAATAGGGATGACAGCGAACTTTTTATACCCTCCAAAAAAGCAGTGAAATATCCCTCTAAGACCCTCTAAAGTATACATATTCTTGATCAGTGATGAAATCTAAGACGATCTAGCCCTGTCCGACCGTCCGTCTGTGGAAAACACAATTCACCACAAACGAAAAGAGCCACCAGACCCTTGAAATTTGGTACAAATAAATTTTGAAGGAAAGCACAGATCAAGTTTGTAAATGGGCTGAATTGGACCAGAGGGAAAATTTTTCCCTAAGAAGAACTAAACCAACCTTTAAAAACAACATCATTTTTAAAGTTTTTTTTTTTTTGTTAAGCAAATGATATATTTTTATGTTAAAGAAGGTCCAAAGGGTTGAACTTGCAGCCAGAAAAGCAGTAAAATCAATTTGTGGACCCCCTTTAGTGGGCGTTGAATATTGCATAGAAAAATAATGTAAATATTTAACAAATTAAATGTTCAAGCTTTTCTGACGGAGCTGAGCTGAGCTGCGCTCTGTTCTTCCTCTGACCTACACTCCCCCACCCCCCTTTGTCCTCTAAATGACCCTATCAAAAAAAAAAATTACTCAATTATTCAATTACTTGAACATAAATAACAAAGAAGCTTTAGCTATCAGCAGCCGATGGCTCTGGAAAAAGCGAAGGAGATACATGGAATATTGGGAATATTAATTGTCAGGGTTGGGGAATTTCGTACTAACCAAAAAGGTATTAACTTAAAAATATGAATGTGGGATCTTCTCATATTCAATTTTCGTTAAAATATTGGTTAAATAGTTGATATTCCTACTAACTAGCACCACTTGAAACAGTGGAAAAATTGAACAAAGGACGCTGATGAGATGGCGTAGCGGCCTCGAAATCAGTACTGATCCGTTCTGCTGGTTTGATGATTATTGAAAATATTCTTAATATTCCAATCTTAATATAAAAAATAATAAATAGAATTTGAACAAATTCATTTATTAATAAAATAATAAAAAATCATTTGCAGTCATGCAGATTCGAACTTAAGCCCGTTGAAAAAATTAACAATTTACAAAAAAAAAAAATCATACATAAAAAAAATAAGTTTCAGTCACTCCCCTCCCGGAGTGACACCTACAAAATAAGAGTTTTTATTTACTAAACATTTGAAAAGTATTTAAGATTCGACCCGGTGGAATATAACGTTCTTACCTGTTTTTCATTGAATAGAAACACGTAACTTGAAATTTATTTATACAATTAGAAGGGCTGCATTTAGGTTGTAGCTACTTTAATAGTGATTGCGTTTTAACCCTGATTTGTCCCACTGCTGCTGTCAGCGAGCACGTTGGATGACCAAAGTGGCGCTTTACCACTTTTGCAACTTTTATCTTAACAATTTCATTTTTGTAGCAGCTGCCTATTTACTTTTTGGTGCCTCTTCTTGAAAATTTCCTATGGTCACACTGGCTGCTTTCTATCAAATCCATCTGCCTGAATAATAAAATACTCGTAGTTCTCAATACCACACAATAGATAAGTTTTATTTTTATTTTTCCCCTACACTTAAGTTTTATATATTAAACCAGAAATGGGGGACTGTATAATTTATTTTGGCAATTTATTTATTGCTTTCAATGATTTATTTTATTGAAAATATATTACGAATATCTAAAAACAATTAACGATAAATCATAAATCCTGTTCCTCCTCACACTCATACAGAAAAGCCAATAATGACTGCGCTCACCAAACGATCCATATTGAAATGACGATTAGATACCGAGTAAACAAAAAAATGTAATTCATTCAAAAGTCATGTACATTTTTATGGCTTCATATGCGTTCCTAGTAAAAAATTTAGATGAAGATGATTCAAATTTTGATTGTATTACGAAGAGAAAAGTTGGGCAATTATTATGAATGAAAAATGATATCTAGCAAATGTCAGTGATCCATTGGCCGTTACCGCATTTCCTGCCTCATCTTCGACAAAAAAAAAAAACCCCCGCCCAATCACACCTGCAGACCACATAGGGAACCATACAGTGCCACGTGCAGCATGCAAACGCTTCTCAATAATTGCTCTAGGAATTTCAGAAGCCCAAATGCGGCAATTTTGCTTGTTGACAGAAGGTCTCAGAAGGTCGATTATGTTGTCCGAAAATATCACGAATTTTAAGAAATGTGACTTTAACAGCACCACCGTTTTCATACTGAATTTGCATTATTTTAGTGCGATTTTCGAGAGAAATTGAATTTGTTGCAATAATTGCCAAAGCATCTGCTACGTATACGTCAAAAAACTAAATGTCAAAACTGTCATGTTGTTGGTGTTGCCACAATTGAAAAGCAAAGTTCTTGTTGGAAACCCATTTATATTTAAATACCTTATCATCCTTTTGAGCCACTTATACAGATGCACAATATAGTAGATACGCCAAAACTGCCCAGTGTGGTGTTAGTAAAAAAAGTTTCAAAACGGATAGTCCGATTGTAGTAAAATTTCATACAAAACTTAAGGAGTTTTTGTAGAGTTAGAGAGTTAAGAAAAATTTTATTTGGGGATTGCGGTGATCTTAAAACAAACTCTCTATGTGTGAGTTTGGGTCGAAGATATTAAGTCAAATCCACGGATCTACAATTACAAAGTTATTCTAAGAATTTTTCTTATTAAGAGTGGAATAATTTTCATTCTTTATTTTTACATTTTATACAATTGGTTCCATATATGCAGATTCAAATGGAGTTAAATTTGTTGAATTCTCAATTAGTTTTTGAAAGTTTGTGTTTAGCAAAGAGGTGTTTCGAGTTAAGTTGCAATCTACAGATGATTTGGCATAAGAGGTAATGAATTGCAGGGCATGTCGACTTAATTAACACACAACGAACAGTTTAATAAATTTAATAAAAATAGTTTTATAAAAATAAAGTCCCTAATTTTGTAGATCTCACGTAAAGTTCGAATGCGTTCCGTCCAAAGAAGACGTGAAGGACATTTAAACGATGTTGTTGGCTTTAATAGGTCCTAAAAATTAAAAATTTCGATATACACACACTTTTTTTGTTTTATTTAAAAATAGGAAGCGCTTAATGAAAGACTTATTACAAATTCGATTCGATTCGATTCTAAAGTATGTTTGTAGTGGAATAATCATGATGATTTTGCTCTCTTTAGCCCTATACCAAATTCGCCATGAAATATTTTGTATATTTCGCCTGAGCGACAACCACCGGTTTTTTTATTTTGATATTCTTTAGGTCGATTTTTTGAAACGCATGGACAGATTCGCATGGATTATTCGCCCTTATCTTGTTTGACGTTTTCCGCCTTCAGATTCGACATTTTGTAATAGATTAAAGAAAAGTTTAGCTTTTTGTTTTTAAGCTATTACAATTTGTCGAATTTGCAGGCGTAAAACGCCAAACACAATAGGGATGATTACATCAGAAAAAATACTCGTACATCAGTATCCACATAATAATTTTGAATATGAGAAAAATAGTATTAAAGATTGTACACCTACAGAAAATTATCAGCCAATTCACACACTTCATTTCCGTTCCAAAACGGAATTGATTGCGTATTTTAATTCCTCAGAAAACGATAAAGGAAATGATTTTTCGGAATGAAATTATTTGTGCTGTCGCGAACAGAATTAGAAAAATCTTGTTTTCTGAGGATTTAAAATATATAAATAATTCCGTTTCCAAACGGATTTGGATTCTGTGGCTGTTTCAAATAACACTATGGAGGTTCAAATTAAACTTACAGAACATTATTTATTATAGAAAAAATAAAGTTTGATAACTTTTGTCATGTGCGAGCATTCAAACGTCTAGTGTGAAGGGCGAAAAGACGCTACAAGTAAATTCCTGCTTGTAATTTTTTATTTTTTATTTTTTTTTTTTTCTTGGACCAGCACTCAGGGGATGACCCCTACATATGCGATAAATTTGTATCTACTTAAACAATGAATACATAAATGATATAAGAGCCAGCCCTTTTTAATAGAGTGTTTCCAAGTGAAAAAGTCACGAAGATAAAATGTTAATTTCGAAGTTAACTGTCACAAAATAAGCTAAAATTAGCCGCGATAAGAAAAAACTGACTGACGCTGCTAAGAATATATAAACAAGAAACTGGTACGTGCATCCAAATCGCCCCCTAACCCCCCCACGTTTCTTAAAGAGTATAATAACTTTTGATTTAATACAACTGGTGAAAAAATCTTCCAAACGTGACTTCAAGCTAATGATTTGTTTAATACACGATAATCTAAAAGCGTTATAAACGAATAAAATTTGAAACCAAAACTGAAGGAAAAACGATAATTCAATTCAAATTGTTTGCTTAAGTTAAACTTCTAAGGAAAGTTTTTCCAAACAATTTTAAATTTAAATTGTTCATGCTTTTTAAACAAATATGTAATTCAATTTGAAAACTTTTGGGCCCTTTTGAGTAATAAATAAAACCATGAAATGTCAAGAAAACTTTTTGGTTATTCAAATACATTTTAATAACACTCGCACAATGTTTATCTACAACGTTTCGTTTTAAATCTCTCGACTAAGTAGCAAATGGATGGAAGACTTCAAGAGACTCGCTTAAAATGTTCGTTTGAAATTAATCAGAAATGAAATTATTCTTTTAAATATCTTTATTAAGAAGGTACTACAGGAAAATATAATTACTCGCGATTATGGCAACTTAAGGCTTAAATAGTCCACATTAGGCCATTCCATGACATGGCAAGCAAACACCATGGTGTGGCATTGCTTACGAACCCAAAGTAGACCGTGTTCACACTAATTTGACACACTTGAATGTAAAAAGAAATTCCAAATATGTGTACCCATCTAAAGTCAAGGGTTTATATCTCCACGTTTTGCATAAATTGTGGCTTGTCAGGAAGTTAAACTGCTTAAGATTTTTACAATTATACAACATACAAAGTTTATCACTCGTGCTTATTCTTATCATCATGCGAAAAGAAACATATACACATTTCGTTAAAGAATAACTGGAGTCATTTGGGCATTTCTACCGACACCAAAAACAGTAAAACACTTGAAAAGACTTTATTCTACGAGGGTGGGTCAATAAATTCGTGACTTTTTGAATGGAACACAGGTTCTCATATAACAAATTATTATCCTTTCCAAAAAAAAAAAATATGATTTATATAAGTCATCAAAACAAACGTTTGTTTGTGAGATAATTTCGTCGTTGGAGTGAAATCTTATTTCTTCAAGTTTGGAAACAAGAAATAGTCTTTCGACGCTAAATCTGGAGAATATATGTATATCGTACTTTAAAACAGTATAACTGATATAAAAAAAATTTGCATTTATGCGAGATATTCAAATCATAAAAGGGCATCTTTTTTATAATTTTTTTAAAAATTATGTTGTTTTTTAGAGCTTTTAGAGAGTTATTCTTAAGGGGAACTTTTTTCCCTCTGGTCCGATTTAGCCCATTTACGAACTTGATTTGCGCTATCCTTCAAAATGTATATGTGAAATTTCAAGGGTCTGCCTTCTTTTCGTTTGTAGTGAGTCTACGGAGGTTGGTTTATTTAATAACAGGACACACAGAGTTAAGGACTCACTTGGCACGAATGGGAATCGTTGGCGATATAACATGTAGGGCCTGCCAGGAAGAGGACGAGAGATTGGAGCACTACTTGTGCTACTGTCCAGCTTTTAGCCAAGTCAGAAGACAAACATTCAATCAAGAGATTATACAGGAGATGGAATTTCTTAGGGGCTCTAATTGGAAAGACTTAAGGAAGTACATTGAAGAAACTAGGTTCTTGACGTAATCAAACTCAGAGGTTTTCCATGGTATCGGTGGAGGCTCCCTACAGGGAAATGGGAACTCCTTATTATAGAGCGCACAACAGGCCTATGAGGCCTAAGTGTAATCCAGGAAGGATTGGGATGCTTATGCCCCTCTTTTTCAACCTAACCTAACCTTGTAGTGAGTCTTGATTTCCACAGGCGGACGGACGGACAGACATGGCTACATCATCTTAGATTTCATCACATGGAATGACAAGGTGAATATACCCTCTAATTCTTCTTTGGAGGATACAAAAACACCTAACGACATCCTTAACAGAGTCACATGGAAATATTGTTTCCGGTTTCGCTGGCTTCTACATGAAATCAGCGGTATGTGCTGATAAAGTGGCAAGAACTGACGCCTTAGAGGCCAACATTGTTCGTGTTATTTGTGACACACGGCCATTAATGCTCGAAAAAATTGCCCAAAAGTTGATGTGGCAAATCGCAAGCAAAACGTGTGCTTTGCAAATCATGCGGAAACAAGTTTGGCGATTTTCTACTCACTTGAAATTTTATAGTCATGCGAGTGAGAAACTTTTTATAATTTAAAATTCTATCAGTAGATCACTAAGTAGATTTCTTGTTTTAGTTGCCTGGATTATGTGGTTAGAGCGATTGAAAGAAAATATATTTTCGTATAATTGGGCTGAAAAAGGTCCAGTTTCAGAAAATCGGTGGCACAAAATCATTCCATGTTTCACATTTTAAGACGAGTTTAAGTGATCATTGTTTCTCATTCCTTAAAAGCATATTCAGTTTCTAATTGCATGAGATTTCAACAAAAGTTTTCAGTTTTCATATTTATTTAAGACTTTTGCACAGTGTAGGACTTGATTGCTAATCGCATGTCATGTACTCGTATTACATTTCTGCCTTTTAAAGAATTTCATTATTTAATCTTTCCAAAGTTGTTCGAATAACAAAAAAATCTACTCGTACATAAAAACTATTTATAAGTTTAAGATTTCATTGCATACGTGAGGTAAGTAGTAGGTAGTCTAGATACGAGTAAATGCAAAATAAAATATGTATATAAATATTAAAATAAAATAGAATAGAATAATAAAACAAAAGTAATTTAGAAAAAAAAAACAACTTAAGTGTTCTTCACATTGAATTTCAGTCTGTGTCTGGGTTAATCATCAATTCTCTCTTTTGTGACATTGTTTTTTTTCTAAATCTTTTTTTTTTTTTCTTTCTTCCAGCAGAAGTGTTTTATTAAGCATTTTCTTTAAGTATCATTATGACAAAATATTTATTAAGCAAAAAAAAAGAGGAAAATTAGCAAAATTGAAACAGGTAAAAACTGCATCGTACTTTTACTTGCTACGATTACTTGTAAAATACAACAACACACGAATTTAAATTTAAAGATTTCTTTTTTTTCAAAAACTGATTGTAATGAGCTGTTTACTGTGCGGTTTTTATATATCTGCGATTTTCAGGTAACTCAGATTTCACTAAATTTCGTAACAATTATTTTCTTCTTCATAACAATTTCAACAAAATATCTCAAACCACAATAATTAAAACTGTTGCTTTGGAAAACATAATCATTCGCTGTGCCAAGAAAATAATTAATTGACTTATTCAAGTGTAAAACGTTAGCCAAAGCTGGCCATGCCATTAATGGCTTGGACAGGCATAAGGAAAATTTGTAACACGGAAAACAGAAAATAGCAAAAAGTAAATAATAAGTGGATGGGCGCCGTGGTAGGAAAGTTGACAGCATGTGATCAAGTATAAGTTTGGGAGTTTTTTTTTATCTTGGGCCAGCACTCAGGGGATGACTCCTATATATGCAATGCAATACGCTGGAACTGAAAACGAGGGGATAGTATTGAGGGGACAGACTAGGAAAGATGAGAAGATAGACAGTTTTTTTGTAGCTATTTCAACCTTTATACTTCGCCGGCTAATTTTTGCTACAGGGGCGACGAAGGTGGGTGCTGTTACTCTGCTTTTTTAGTACATGATAGTGTCAGTCGCTGCCAATTATGTTCAGTGATCAGTGACTATGCCTTCATCATTGAAACAGGCTGGCAACAACTAACACAACCATGCCCTCACTAATGCTGATCAGAAGAATTCAACACAATATTTCATGACCCAGCGCGGGCTCGAACTCAGGACGCTCCGCATCATAGTCTCGTGTTCTACTACTTCAGCCAACAGCATGATTCGCACAATAGACCCCAAATTAACCAGCAGATTGTTCTATAAATCACTTTATAGTAAATTGATTTGTGAAGCATCGTGATTTTAAACTGGTCAGCGTCCTGCCTGACGACATTAAACCACTTGGCTTTGAATTCAGTAATAAAACGATTGATTAGATACACATAAATTTAAATTTTTTTTTTTGGGGGGGGAAACTTTTGAAATTTATAATTTTTTTGAACACTTCTTTTTAACTAATGGTGTTTTTTTCTGGAAAACATGTAACATTGTTTCACTTTATTTCTTAAAATTTGCAGTTAGGCGGAGTTTTAAGACACAAATGAATATTCCTAAGGGATTGTAGTTTATTTTTTAGTCACTATTTTGAAATTATATAATAGTGTAATTTTTCCATAAAAAGTGCACAAAATGTTGCACTCTTTTACAGAAAAGAAAACAAACAACATAAATTATTGTTCACAATTGTTTAAAGTTTTTATATTTTTCTCATAATCACTAAAACATATAAAAAATTGTAACTCTTAACAAAGCAAACCACCTTTTTGGGTTGACATTTTAATTCAATTAAGGGGACTTCTTTCTTTCAAGTAATTGATTTTAATGAGAATACAAGTTATTTTCGTTTGTCTTCGATTCAATTACTTTTGCACGTTTCACGGAAGAAATCCATCAATGTCTTTGTTCCATGGAAGGATAACAGCACAGTAGATAAATGTCTTACCGCAAGGCAAAATTCATTGGACAAAAGCTACCTGGAACTTTGTTTAATAAACTTTTAAGTAAAAAAAATAAACAATTCCCAAAACAGGTTACGCAAACACTCCAAATCAAAAAACACACCAAACAAACACAAAAACTCCAGCAAAATCATCGTGCATAACCAAATTGGAAATTATTTCGACTTCGACTTCGAATCTTAATATCCTCCAAATATTTAGTATATAAAAACTCTATTTTGTAGGGGTCACTCCGGGAGGCACCGTGGGGGAGACATCTCACCTTTGCCATAAAACACTAAAAAGTAAATTTTTGGTGTTAAGTGAAAAAAAAAACATTTTTATAGGGTCACTTAGGGGACAAAGGTGGAGGGAGATCAGAGCACATCTCAGCTTCGTCATAAAAGCTTTAAAACTAAATTTTTAATGAAAGTAGGCTTGACTTATACAATTTGTTAAATATTTACTATATTTTTCTATGTAATATGTTACTTCAACGCCCACTAAAGGGGGCGAGGTCCAAAAATTCATTTTTCTGATCCTCTAGCCGCAAGTTCAACGCGTTATTTTTTTAAGGTTGGTTTAGTTCTTCTTAGGGGTACATTTTCTTTTCATTTGTACTGAATCATGATTTCCACAGACGGACGGATGGAAATGGCTAGATCGTCTTAGATTTCATCACCAATCAAGAATATATAAACTTTATGGGGTCTTAGAGGGATATTTCACTGCGTTACACACGGAATGACATATTGAATATACCCTCGAATTCTTTTATGGAGGATATAAAAACGTCCTTTCATCCTTTACAGAGACAGGAAGCCAAATACCAGACGCACATTTCAACTTTCTAGCGAATATTTCCTGCTGAAATCGTTCAAGAAACCAGCAAAAACTGCCGCATTGATGAAAATGAAAATATTTCAAATATTATAAATTTCAAAGAAGAGCCAAGTTGCATAATTAATTCGTTCGTATGAAATCATTTTTAATGGAATTTAAAATGATTTCATTCCGAAAAACTGTTTCTCAGAAATCTCTGGACAATTTGTCCATAACTTTAATTTTCCTGTAATGAATTTTAATACACATCGACGGTATTTGCAGTACGTGTGTGTACCAGAGTTCGAAATAGTGTACATCTTCTATCCTCTGTACACACAAGTTTACATCGACGACATTGAAAAACATGACATTGAAAAATGTATGCATGCCTCACTTTATACACAAATAAATCTTGAGAGTACAGGACTGTGCATCATATCTCAAGTGTATACATTGAAGACATTGAAAGCATCGAATTCACTTTATGTATGTATGCACATATGCGGAGATGATGACATTGTATTTGTTTTGTAACTTCATAAAATTATTGTGTGTGTGCACAGTAAAACCAAACACTGAAACACTGAACATACCCATCAGTTTCAAATTAAAAAAGCATATGCACGAGATGTACACGAGTACACTCATAGTTATACACAAGTAGAAGGTGTACACGATGAAAGAAAGACAATGCCTATAGTGTATTCAAGGTGTACATTGTATTAAAGGTGTACATTAAATTTTGTTGTACATTTCTGAGATCTCTGGTGAGTACATAAAAAATAAATGTTAATATTTTATGCCTGAATGTCAACTTTTATTTGTGGAACCTATTAGTTTCATTATTAAGATAGAAATGTTTACTCAGACTCAAGTTCAAACCTGCAATCTGTAAATTGTTTTTTTTTTTATTTCTATTAAATTAACTGTTGGAAATACTGTATTGTTTAATACTTTAACTTCAATGAAAATTCTTAATCAAGTTAACTTTGTTATATGACTTTGATATAATTATTATATTGAAAATATAGTTTAATTTGTCATAAATGTTTCAACAATAAATAATACTTTTCTAAAAAATGCAAAAAGAATAATAGAATATAATTCTACATTAACATTATTTTATATTAATGTAAACATTATTTTATATAATTTTAGTAATAATTGAAATTTAAAAAAGTTTCAAGTTGATAGCTTGAATCATTTTATTTTTATAATCTATAAAAGTTTATTGACTTAATAAAAAAATATTCTATGCCAAAAAATGTTTCTATGAATTATAATCACTATTTTATTTCGAACTTGTTAAGGAATAATTATTTTATAATTTTTTAAGCACTAAGGTGAATTGTATTTAAACAAAATTGAGAGGATTAGTGGTCATTATAAAAAAAATATGGGGATGGATACACATATGCCAGTACCCACATATGATGGCCCAAGAAGCATTTTATTTTGCAGAAAAAGTCTTATATCTGAAATAGTTTTGGAATTCGAATAATATCGATTAAAACGAATAATTTTATGAAGTTACAAAACAAATACAATGTTATCATTTCCGCATATGTGCATACATACATAAAGTGAATTTAGTGTTTTCAATGTCTTCAATGTATACACTTGAGGTTCGATGCACAGTCCTGTACACTCAAGATTTATTTGTGTATAAAGTGAGGCATGCATACATTTTTCAATCTCATGTTTTTCAATGTCGTTGATGTAAACTTGTGTGTACAGAGGATAGAATATGTACACCATTTCGAACTCTGGTACACACATGCCACTACCCACAAGTTATGGCCCAAGAAGCATTTTATGTTGCAGAAAAAATCGTGTATATCTGATGTAATCTTGGATTTCGAAAAATATGAGTTTGAAAAAAAATTGCTTCAAAAAATTGGCTTCAGACGATTAATGGTCGAGGATTTGGTCATTATAAAAATATGGGGATGGGTACACATATGCCACTACCCACAACTGGTGGCCCAGGAATCCCTTTATATTGCAGAAAAAGTCTTATATTTGAAATAAAGTGCGACGTCAGTTTTTATAATAAATAATATATTTTTTATAATAAAATAAAAATATATTTTTTTAAAAACCACCGACTGTACTGCTTAATCAATTAGAAAATTGTTATCTATATGCATATTTTATTGAAGTTTGAAAAATATTGTATCAACTTTTTAAAAATAGTTCGATAAAAAGTTTTAATTCACATGTTTAATTTTGTTATACTTCCGAATAATTGCAGAGAGTATGCAAGAAGAAATTTTCTATAACGCTCCTACAAATCTGAATATCAAAATGGAGTTTCAGAAAATTCAGTTGATAATCTCTTAAATCTCAGATTGCAGACAATTCCTAAAGATATGTGTTCGCTGGGTTGCAGCAGTACTCTCGTTTGGTGATATATTAACTGCTGCCAAATATAATTATTATTATATTTTGTTTACTTTTTATGTCAGACACACTTGAAGTTTTGGTTTTTGATAAACACAACACAACACAAATAATGTGTGTAACTATAAACTTTATAGTATAAAGTATCAAGTTAATGATAAAAAAGTTACAGGTTTTTTTAGGGAAAACCATTAAAAACAACAGGGCGGCAGTCTTAAGTGAGGGAATACTTGGAACAGCCCCTTTAAACTGCATGCGCTTTATGTCACTGCAACAGAAAAATTATAGGAAATTGTATATTGAAAAATTGTTGTTATAAGACAATAACAAAAAATTAGCAGCTTTTATGCAATATGCGAGGGTCATATCTTACAGTTCATATTTTGCTATTTGATGCGGCACATATCAAGCGAGAGGTTCCTTCCGAATTTAATTACTCATAAATGCTTAAATGGATGCGCCGATTATTGTTATTATTTTTTTCAATTAACACTTCAATAAAAAAAGTGAAAAATAATCAATTGGTTTTTAACACAATAGGAAATAATTGTTTTATGAATCACTTATGAAGAGAAATAAAAAATTCCTTTTGTATTCTTAATTGGCTAAAATTTTGTGTTACAAGTAAAATAGCGTGAAAACATTCAGTATTATTTAATTTAATATATTATTTAATTTCTTTTTTGCATAAAAATTTATTAAAATCTTAAATATATGCATGTTACTAATAAGCAACTAGGTATGTGATAAAATTAAATAACATATAATAAACAAAATAATTAAGAATGTCTTGAAGGCAAATGAATATACATATTTACTTACATACGTGTATGTGTGTAGTCAAACTTTAATTAAAACATTCTTTGTTTAAAAATTATCTTATCTTGTAGACTTCTTGACATTCATTTAACATTACATATCACCTAGCAGCATAATATATGTTACGACATACGACCTCAAATTGTATTTCTAAACATCTGTTCTCTCAACACCATCTCCTCCATCCAAAGGAAAAGAAGGCGAAGGAATATGTGTTATAAACTATAAATCTAATTGTCATACTGTTTCCCCACAGAAGTGATGAAAAAAGGTACAGTGCCGACGAAGGAGGGCGCTCGTTAGAACATAATAGTGCCAATCGCCGTCGCTAATGGTCAGCGACCAGTACTGGGCCTGCGCCATTGAAATAAGCCGACAACAACTTACACAACCATTCACAAATGTAGACCAAAAAAAAATTCGATCCATATTCAATAGTGAGACCGGGAATCAAATTATTTTCATACCCTCCAAAAAAGAGTTCCGTGTGTAACGCAGTGCAATATCCCTCAAAGACCCCATAAAGTATATATATTCTTGATCAGTGATGAAATCTTAGACGATCTAGCCATTTCCATACGTCCGCCCGTCTGTGTAAATCACGATTCAGTCCGAACGAAAAGAGCCAGCCCCTTGAAATTTGGTATATGTGTATATATTTTGAAGGTTAGCACAGGTTAAGTTCGTAAATGGACTGAACCGGGTCAGAGGGAAAAATGTTCTTCTAAGAAGAACTAAACCAAGCTCTAAATAAACAAGATAATTGTTTTTGTAATTTTGTTAAGAAAATTGTGACAAGGAAAGTCCAAAGGATTGAACTTGACCCCTCCCCTTTTAGTGGGCGTTGAAGTAACATATTGCATGGAAAAATAGTGTAAATATTTAACAAGTAGCATAATTTATGACTACATTCCTTAAAGCTTAAATTTTAAAGCCTTTATGAAGAAGCTGAGATGTGCTGTGATCTTCTTCAGCCCAAACCTCCCTCCATCTAAATGACCGTACCAAAAAAACTTTTTTCCGCTTAATAACACCAAAAATTTACTTTGTAGTGTTTTACGGCAAAGGTAAGATGTCTCCTCGACAGCCCCTCTCGGAGTGACACCTACAAAATAGAGTTTTTATTTACTAAACATTTGGATTGTATTTAAGATTCCGCCCGGTCGAATATAACATTCTTTTTTGTTTACTATGTGTTCTTTTCGCCAAAAATTTAAAAAAAAATTAAATAGTTTTTATTAATAAATATTTCGCACTTGTAAAGTGACAGTGCAATGTAGTCCAACTTTTTGTTTTATTTATTTTGGTGACTGGCGATATTTCTGAATACAACGAAAATACGCATGAAAGTTTTACTGAACGTTAGACAATGACAAAAATATATTGCATTTAAAAACGGTTTGAATTATGATAAGAGCATATGCACCAAAAGGTACACCGACACCAACAAAATTTAAAGTTCTTGAGAACACTTTCTTTTGCCATGTTTTCAGAGAAGAGCAATGAAATTTAACTCATGTTAAAAAATGTACATCTATGCATAACCACCCATTTCGATATATTCGATAAGTCGATTCGATTAAGTTCTGTTATTTTGAGATTATGGCATTCACTGCGGAATAATAAATTAACAATTTCAAACAAAGTAAATTGTATTGAATTTACTCGTTATCGAAATCAGCTGGGTCTAATATATTTTTCGGAGTTTTAATATATTTTTCAGAATTATTCGGTATTTAGTACAAACAAAATTGACGCAGCAGACGAATGAACTTTTGCTTAAAAACTTATTAAAACTAGTTTTTTTCAAAACCAGTATTTTGAATGAATTTGCTATTTGCTCTGCCACGAATGTCTGCACACACCAGTAAATATAGTATGTAAAAGGGTGGTTTTAATGAAAAAATATATTATATCTCTTTCTTACCTCTAATCATTTCACTGAAGAGTTATTGCGGCATTTAATATCCATGAAATTCATTCACAACAAACACAAGCACTGCAATAACGAACAAAGAAGCAGCATGAAGAAGAGGAAATAGGCATGTGCACCATTAACAAGAGGGATTATTAAAAATATACACATAAAAATAAACACGCGCTGGCACGCACTGACTCACATTCTCACAAATCGGTATAGACACTAAGAATGAATTCCGAAATGTTTAATATGTCCACAAAAATGTAAATAAAAACGTAATTTTACATTTAAAGGTTTTTATCTAAAACTTTAATTGTTCCTTCTCAGTATGAACTCTAATGGAATTCTATTATTTTCGGGGCAATAAACCAGCTAAAAAGAACCCAACAAAAGCCAGAAACAATTTTGTTGACTTTAATTTGAATACATAAGCATAAAAAAACACAATAAGCACCGAATTAAAATTTTTATTTATTCCAAAGACCATGGAGGAATAAACTTGCACAGAAAATAAATGAAAAAAAATATTTTCTTTAAATCGTGAAAAAACTAGAACAGTCGGAACCAAAATGAATATTTTTTAATTAAAAACAAAAAAGCACATACCGATTATTCCAAAAACTAATAACGAAACAAATTGTTAACACTTCCAACAAATAATTTATCAGCAATTTAGAGTACAAACAAGAGACGCTGCCGAAGAAAACAAAATGATTATAAAATATTTGATGTTGAAATAAATATGTATCGCCAAACTTGTATTCCACGTTTATACAAATTTCCTTTTGTTTTTATAAGAGACAATTAAAATAAGTATTTACATACTTTTGTTGTTGTTGGCTTTTTTACTTTCTCGATTTACCACTACTTCGATTTGTTTATTGAAATTATTTATGGTTTTTCGTTTGTTCGTTTAACACTTTGTTTTCCAGATATTTGCTTGCTTTTATTCGAAACCGAACCGTACTCAATAAGAGTCCACGAAAGACTGATCATGGCTGAATACAAAAGTAATGATGATCAGTCGACAGAATTGCTGTTGTTTTTTAGTTTTTATAAAAATAAAAAACTACTTGTACTGGCAAAGCAAACACCGACGTTGCTGTTGTTCATATTGAGTGTTGGAAATACATAACTAAAGATAAACGAATTTAAAAAGCTCAACTCTTTCATTTCAATAAGTCCGGCGTTTACATTATGAAAGACTTCTTTCCGAAAATTTTGCCAAGACGGAGGACAAGAAAATGGTACACCGGTGCGCATAAAAACTAAAATGTAAATTCATTTATGCGTATGTCAGTTTAAAGAAGAAAAATAGATACATTATTGTACCTAAAAGGGGTCTTTATTTTTAATTACATAAATATTTTCATTTCTCTCCCTTTCTTTCACTCTCTCGCCCAGATCTTGAGCGATCCCTCCCTAAGGTACCTTCTCACTGAAAATAAACAATCCACAATTTGCATTTCACATTCTTCTCAACAAAACAAACCGGTCCAACATTTTCCATGACAAAACGTAAAAATATATCCCACAAAAGCGCTAAACTTCAAATCATAGAAAAGCACTAAAAGTATACACATAAGAGTGAGATCTTTTCACTAATACTTTCGATGAGTACATCAAAAGCAAATGTGCAGCAACACCGGATATAAGGGCCTTGAACCAAGGCCTATTTGAACAAACAACTAATTTTGTACGTGCAAATCAGCGTCCAGGCTACTGCTCAACACATAAAACGTTATTTTTCGTAGTAGCACAAAGTTTTGCATAAAGAAACTAAAAAGCATCAAATGAAAGGATGAAAATAACTCTACAGTAGTGCCATAGTGCCATTGTATTAAGACAGGATCACCTCGAGGTTACGAAAACATTAAGACTATGCCAATCTGCTAGATCTTTTGCAAGTAAATTTTACTATCAAAGAGTTAAAAGAAAGCGTTCCTCATATAATTCGCAAATATCCAAATAAAAAATTTAAATTGAAAACCGACATTTTCAACTTCTAAATTAAAAGAACGGTATTAAAGCAAAATTAATAAATTTAAGTTAAAATTTTAAAAAACTGCGTTATTTCCGTATTTTTTTCGATTTTTAATGGCTTTCCTGCGTTTATTTTAAAACTAAATTGTTTATAGGGGGTGTTTCATAACACCACGCGCCCAAAAAAATACTAGAAAGTGATACTTTTTCTCCGGTTGGTATTATCAAGTACAACAGGGTGGGTTCTTAATTTACAGGTAAAAGCCTAGTTTTTCACTCTTTTAAACACTCAAAACTCAATAACTTCGCTCCATATCACCCGTTTTTCACTTCGTGAGCACACATATTTGGAACAAATATACAACGACCTTTCGAATGATGTATAGTTTATTTGAGGAACTGAGAGAAATATAAGTATATGTATGTATTTCTCCTGCAAACACTTTGTTATTAAATTTGTTCACATTTTTTCAAACTGATACATGTTTTTACGCAGTAAAATATTTAGAAATTTAATAAAATAATAATAAAACGTCCAGTTTTAGAATGGTAAAATAACTCCTTTATTGCGTAAGACTTTATGACTGTCATAAAAATAATGTATATACTCTTATGACAATAAAATTATTTTACTTGGCATTTTTTGTTTAAATGTGCCATTTAGTCAGCTGTTGTTTATTTACAAACATCGTTGCCATTTTGGTGTTTTTTTTTGTTGTATTTATCAATGAGATATTCATTATTTTCTTTTTTTCGCAATTTTTTTTTAATTTGAAATTTATATATGTAGATATTTTCTTAATTTTCGAAAAAAATGTATATTTCAAAATTTCTTTAAAACTTTAAAAAACGAAGAAAATGGCCGGAAATTACTAGAACCCGTTATGTTAACATTATGAATAACTCTATTAAGTTTTATTGACCATTTTTACTTATTTTGTTATATTTATTAAGCTCGAGGTCTTTTTATAAAGTTATGAATTTTTATTTAAATTCAATTCAAATATGGAAATATTGAATATAAATAAAAAAAATTTGCTAAAATTTTATAAAAAGAAATATAATAAATTATTATTAACACCGTTTACTTGACGAAAACTCATTTAAATTTTCTTATACCCTTTGGGTGATTTTTTCAGAACTTTCGGAATAGATTTAAAAAACACATAAAATTTAGGAAAAATTTATGAAATCTTTGAGTCGAAGGTATAATCCATATAGTTCAATGTTTAAAGATGATTTCATGTAAATGTTGACCTGGGTTAGACCAAAGATAATTTATAGGCTGATTTCAATTTTATACTCTTCAATATTGGCTTTCAGTGCGACACCCGTTGCGGGCTTGTACCTATAGACATTAGCCTTAACATAGCCCAACAAGAAATAATGTAAAGGCGCTAAGTCGCGCGGACCCAACCGTGAAATAAACCGTTCACCGAACTCGCCTCTCAATTGGGTCATTGTTTAGCGTGCGGTGTGGCAGCGTCTCATTGAGACCACATGTGTCTTCCATTTTGGGCGAAATATTTGTAATCATTACATGGTAGCGCTCGCCATTCACAATAACGTGCCTGCCTTCGTCGTCTTTGAAAAATGGTGCCACCTGCCCATAATTTACACCAAACACTATATTTATTAGGATGCATTTTGCTTGTTCACGTATCCATTCAACCAGAAATGAGTTCCTTCCATAAAATGGAAGAAGTGCACGATGCACCAACATGAATTTTTAAAATAAAATATAATAATCTACATATATATGTACATAATAATATAAATATAATAGTCAATTCAAGTCATCTATAATAGTCAATTATATTATAGACCAAACTGAACATGTTTTGCACGAAAACTGCTGAGCTGTTGCTAAAATATAACTCGATACAACGAAATTCAAATCGCTCGTTTATTACCAAGGGAGCTTTTTTCCAATTTAGACTGTGGAAATTATGAAATTCAAAAAGTTTTAAAAGTTTTGTTACATTTCTATGAAGCGAAAAATATTAAAAGAGTTACGGCAATACTATAAACCCTGTAAAACTTCATATTTCAAAATTTAAGCTTAAAAACTGAGATTTCACATTTAAATTGTTTCTATTGTTAGTTACGTAAACTAAGAAGTCAGTAGAATTTCGATGAAGATTTAGTAACGGTGCTACTGATCTTCTCTTCTTCCGGCTCCATAAGGCTTGAGAACTCACTTATACACATTTAACTATAACGACTCGAAAAGGTTAAAAAGTTAAGCAGATTTCAAGTATGCATTACTGTGTTTCGGGAAACAAGAACTGGAAAATACTTTAGTACTGAATTTTCCATCCCTGCTATGTATGGGGTAATGTAGTGGTTACACACACTCCTACTTTATCTGTATCTAAATATATTTATGCATCGTCTTGCTAAAGAATATACGATTACTCTCATCCACTTTTAGAATTTTATACATGCATTTGAATTTATGTACTTGTGTATGTACTTAGAAATACTTAGGTATACAACGTACATATGTAGGTATGTATGTTGTGCGAGTATATGTTGTATGTACACACTTTCTACATATTTCTATTTCTCCAAGTTATGTTTCTTTCCAAGTTCATTTGCATACTTTGGTTCTTTCATTTGAATTTACAGTGGTTGCGTGAATAGTGTGGACATCAATACTCGCATTCTGCTTTGAAACAAGTCAGTTTTAACCTTTTTTATACCCTCCAAAAAAGAATAAGGAGGGTATACTCACTTTGTCATTCCGTTTGTAACGCAGCGAAATATCCATCTGAGACCCCATAAAGTATGTATATAAATTCTTGATCAGTGATGAAATCTAAGACGATCTGAGCACGTTTGTTCGACCGTCTGTGAAAATCACGATACAGTCCAAGCGAAACGAGGGAGACTCTTGAAATTTAGAATAAATATACCTTGAAGGATAGCACAGGTCGAGTTCGTAAATGGGCTGAATGGGTCTAAGAAGAACTAAACCAACCTCTAAAAAACAACATCATTTTTAAAGTTTTTCTCGTAATTTTGTTAAGCAAATTATATATTTGTATGTCAAAGCAGATCCAACACGTTAAACTTGGAGCCATAAAATAATAAAAATTAAAATTTTGGACGCCGCCCCCTTTAGTGGGCGTTATTATATGCAAAAGTTGTGTAAAAATTTAACAAATTGTTTTACTTAAACCTGCATTCCTTAAAAATAACATTAATGACGAAGCTGAGACGTAACCTGGTACTCCTCTGCCTTACCCTCTCCTCCCCTTGAAAATTAAAAATAAATTTATGTGTGTGAAAATAATTATGCCGAGTTAAATATGTTTTGACGTAAGCAGTTACGAAGTGAAGTTAAATCCAAAATCCTTCTCATGGCCTGTAAATTAACCTTTGATGCCCTGTTAATTTACACTCTCATGGCCTGTAAATATTTTCACAAAATGCTCAAAAATATTATTACATATGGATTTTCATAAAAAAAAACGTCACTGTTTGACATTTCGTTACGTCATAACATATTTAACTTCACAGCTAAATACGTTGTTTCGTAACTGCTTACGTCAAAACATGTTTAGCTCGACATATTTATTTTCACTCACATAATAAATTTTACAATTAATTATCCCACATATTTATTTTTAGAGTCTTATGGCAAAGGTGAAATGTCTCCCCCACGGCCCTTGCCAGAGAGGCTCCATAAATACAGATTTAATGCACTCCAAAAAGAATTAGACCACATAAAGTATACATAGTCTTGATCAGTGATGAAGTCTAAGACGGTCTAGCAATGCCCATACGTTCGTCTGTGGAAAACACGATGTAGTCTATTTTTGGACCCCGCCCCCTTCTGTCTCACCCAGTTGAACATTTTAATTTTACTTATTAAATATTTGGAGGATATTTAAGATTCGACCCGGTCGAATATAACGTTTTTACTTGTTAATTTTTTATCACATTTGCCTCAGCACTGCCTCGACCTCTTCGCAGCCGATATAATAGTTCTTCTTACTGTATGGTTTTGGCTGATTTTTTGCTGTAAAATCCTGCGCAAATACGATTTAACACATCTTTAAGATATTGGATTTCTTTTCATAAGTATAGTTTCGACTATAAAAACACATTTTTATTATAAAAAATGTAGACCTTTTAGAAAACACACATAATAAATTTTGGGTGCTATTGGCTGAAGTAGTAGAACACGAGACTATGAAGCGGAGGGTGCTGAGTTCGAGCTCGCGCTGAGTCATGAAATATTGTGTTGAATTCTTCTGATCACTGAACATAATTGGCAGCGACTGACACCATCATGTACTAAAAAGCAGAGTAACAGCGCCCACCCTCGTCGGCCCTGTAGCAAAAATTAGCCGGCGAAATAAAAAAGGTTGAAATAGCTACAAAAAATGCTCTATCTTCTCATCTGTCTCCTCAACACTATCCCCTCCTTTCTAGTTCCAGCGCAATGCACTGCGTATGTGGGAGTCATCCCCTGAGTGCTGGTCCAAGATAAAAAAATGTACATGAGTACTAAGCCCCAAAACTTTATATTTTCCAACAACTTTTTTTATTTTGATTGTATTAAATGTTTCTGCTTCTGCATGTATTTTCGACGCACTAATAACAAGTGTTGTTCTTCAATGTCGCACGTGACATTGAAAATTTACAATCGCATAGTTTGCGATTTTTTCTTTGCCTCTTTGTACTCTCAGTAATAATTTAGAAAGTAAAACAAAACTTGCAAAATAAATAAGATAAAACAAAATGTTTCCACGAACTTTTATTTATTTTTATCAGGTATATTAATAACATTTATATTATATGTATGTATGTCTCTATATGTACATACATCCTTTTTGGAAAACATGCGAATTAGGGGCCTTCTACTTGAGGCCAATGAATTTTAAATAAAAGAAATTCCTACAAAAAAAATTATATAATTTCGCTCAATTAAGATTTACAGACTAGGCTTAGTAATGAGTTTTTAATTCAGACAGGTAAAAGGGAAAATCAACATCAATTGAATTATCCAAATTACACGGCAGAGCAGAACAGGTGTTTTCGAAAGGCGCTACACTTTCAATATCAATACTGTGTATTTTTGCTTATTACCAGTTATTAGGTGTCGGTAATTGAAACAAATTTTTCAAAACCAATTTGAAACGCTGCTACGAAGCTGGTCTATTCATGATAAGTCATGGTAGCTAACACTTAAAAGCTTTAATATCTACATCAAGAACAAAAATATCTACATCAAACTCGTCCTTTCGAACTTGTACAGTACAAAGCAGGCAGAAACATTCTTCTTTCTATCTGTACTTGTCCTTCTTTTATTTGGCATACCAAATGGAAGTGTTTGTGGTGGCAAATATGTTAATGTTCACAAAGAAAATTCATACATTAAAAACATGCAAACATAAACACGAGTATTAGGGAGTCACCTTTCTTTCATTAACTAATATTTTTATAATGAAATAATATACATATATGTACATATATTAAATACACTAATAAAATACTTCGGCACAAGAAAGTGATCCAGCTAATGCCCACAGCACGAGCACATAAATGTGCATAAATCAAATAACGTTTGCATCCTTATCAGTAAATTTTTTTATGTTTAATCGTTTAATGTTTTCCTCGTGTTTACATAAATAAGTGTGTCCTATTGTAAGTTTAACAATTTATGTATACAATTATTTGTTCAACTCTGTTGATGACCACAAATAAAATCCCCACAGAATGCAGGAATATATGTATATTTCAATTTACAAAAGCAATCAAAACAAATTTTATACATCGAGCTCGGAAATACCGAGAGGAAAAAGGCACATAAAATTTAAATTTTTTTTAATGAAATGCTGTACATAAATAATAATTCCAATTCAGACAGAAAGAGCAAACATAAAAGTTATATATATGGGCATTTCCACCGAAAGGCGCACCCACCGACACCAATAAATTAAGAGTTATAGAAAACAATTCGTTTTAATAATATTTCCATAGAGAAAGAAAAGAATTTAAATAATAGTTGATTTAAGAAAATTATGTGGTGGTTGTCTTGTTGGTAGTTTTATCTTCGAATTTTCGAAATCAAATTGTATTGTTTAATTTTTAACATAAATACAGCAAAATGGTTTTCAATAATAATTTAAAATAACAAAATATCAATAAATAACATCAGCGCCATATTTATTTGTAATAAATGTCACTTTTTAGGATTTGTAAGTCACCAATAATGGATTCACCAAAGTTATATTTGTACGAATAACAGACAAGTTTCGAAATAATTGGCATCAAATTAAGTCATTTGAGATAATTTGCCTATAAGAAAACTACATGGGAAATCATGGCGCAAATTTTTTTTTTTTTTTTTTTTAGGAGTAGGACCAGCGCTCAGGGGATGACCCCTATATATGTAATGCATTGCGCCAGAACTGAAAACGAGGGGATAGTATTGAGGGTACAGATTAGGAAAGATGAGAAGATAAACAGTTTTTTTTTTTTTTTTAGCTATTTCAACCTTTTACTTCGCCGGCTAATTTTTGCTACAGGGCCGACGAAGGGTGGTGCTGTTACTCTGCTTTTAGTACATGATAGTGTCAGTCGCTGCCAATTATGTTCAGTGACCAGTGACTATGCCTTTATCATTGAAACAGGCTGGCAACAACTAACACAACCATGAACTAATGCTGATCAGAAGAAGAATTACTTTTAATTTGGGTAAATCAGATGCTGTGGCGCATATGGAAACGTACTATAAATTTAATTTTACATTTCGAGATATTCGAATGCAACTTTTTCTAATTTGAAGGTTCTTTTGTATATTTTTAATAAAAGTTCTTAAATACGGACATTATCCACTGCGAGTACAGAGTCAAAAAGAATGTATAAGAAACTATGCGGCTGCAAATAGCCGTACATTTGTGCGACATTAAAAACAACATTTATCAATGCGTCGAAAGCATAGCCGTAATACAATAACCCCCTTATTCATAAAAATTATGAGAGGCTAATAAGAGTGTAATAGAGCAAATTTCATATGAAATATTGTTTTATTACGCTGTTATTAGACTCTCATAATTTTTATGAATAAGGGGGTTAAAATATAAAAAAAAACCTTTGTCACGTGCGACATCGCAAGTATAAATTTCAAAAAGTGCTTAAATAATTTAGTTATATACGAGTAAATACATACTTTTAAATTACATATTTAAATTTTCTTGTGTTCAATTTAGACTTCTTCCTTTAGCTGTAGCTCTAATGTTCAGTTTACATTTTCATTTTATGGATGCGCCCAACATAACGCAAATGGTGTTAACATGTACATAGTATTTCATGTCATCTGATCAGGAGCCATATTACCGCATTCGATATCAAACGAAATTTCCTTACAATTTAAATACAAATTTCGATCGATATCAAATGCCGTAATTTGGCCCCAGATCAGAAAACATTGCGTGGCATAAAAGTTAGACGAATATTTTAAAGTAGTAAAAGCAGTTAAAACAACTATTGTGGAAAAAATCGTATAGTACACGTATGTGCTATTTCTATTTACATTTTGTTTTATCTTAGTACTGGCATGTGTGCAACAATACTTTACACGTACCCGCTTTATTCACGCTAGATATTTCTGTTAAGTGTGTTTTTATTAGGCGGAAAGAAATAAATTGAATATTTTTATACCCTCCAAAAAAGAATTGGAGGGTGACGGTGTAGTCACTTTGCCATTCCGTTTCTAACGCAGCGAAATATCCATCTGAGGCCCCATAAAATATATTCCTGAAAAGTGATCTGAGCACGTCCGTCCGTCCGTCTGTGGAAATCACGATTCAGTCCCAACGAAAGGCGCCAGACTCTTGAAATTTGAAATAAATATACCTTGAAGGATAGCACAGGCGAAGTTCGTAAATGGGCTGAACCGGGCCAGAGGGAAAAAAGTTCCCCTAAACTAAACCAACCTCTAAAAAACAACATAATTTTTAAAGATTTTTTTTTGTAATTTTGTTAAGAAAATGATGTTTTTATGTCAAAGAAGGTTCAACCCGTTAAACTTGGAGCCTCGCCCCCTTTAGTGGGCGTTATTATATGTAAAAATAAGCAGTTACAAGAAGTGAAGTTAAATATGTTATGACGTAACGAAATGGCAATCGGTGAATTTTTTTTTATGAAAATCCATATTTATATACAAAATAATTATGGGAGTGTCTTTTATCCCATACATCATTTTGTATATACTGGCAATGCATGCCAACTCCTTATTTGGCCACTGGGGGCAAAATCCCCCCAAGATCACACACACTCTCATCACCTGTAAATTAACCTTTCATGGCCTGCAAATATTTTCATAAACTCAGTCCAGCTATTCCAATTGTTGTGTGTGATAAAACACACTCCCACAATAATTTTTTATTTACTGCGGGCAAAATCCCTCCAACATTACACACACTCTCATGGACTGCAAGTTGGCCTTTCATGGCCTGTAAATATTTTCACAAACTCAATTCAGCTATTCCAATTGTTGTGTGTGATAGAACACACTCCCACAATAATTTTTTATTTACTGCGGGCAAAATCCCTCCCTCATGGCCTTAAATTGACCTTTCATGGCCTGTAAATATTTTCACAAACTCAATTCAGCTATTCCTGGTTACTTAAGATTCGACCCGGTCGAATATAACGTTTTTACTTGTTCATTTTTAATTTCGTGTAAAGAGCAACAGAAGCAATATAAATAACAAATAAAATTAAATTAGAAAGTATAATAAAGGGACAACAGTAAAAAACATTGTAAAATGAGTCACATAAAAAATTGCTTCAAGTTTCACTGAAAACAGCGTTTTAGTCGTTGGCCTCTCCTCCAAATCAAGCTTAACGCCGATTGTAGGAGTCGATTGTTAGAGCTATAAGTTAGGATTATTGAGAAAGTAAAAATCAGTAATTATTATGCTAAGAATCTTTATTAGGATTTAAGTCCAAATCTGCAAATTATTTGTGTATACCCTCCAAAAAAAAAAAAAAGAATTGGAGAGTGTATTCTTGATCGGACCAGAGGGAAAAAATTCCACTAAGAAGAACTCTTAGAAAACAATCTAATTTTTAAAGTTTTTTTTGTAATTTTGTTAAGCAAATGATATATTTGTATGTCAAAGAAGGTTCAAAGCGTTGACCTTGGACCCATAAAATCAGGAAAAACAATTTTCGGACCCCGCGCTCTTTAGTGGGTATTTAACAAATTGTATTACTATATTCCTTAAAAATTTAATTTTTAAGCATTCATGACGAAGCTGAGACGTTATCTAATCGTCCTCTGCCCTACCCCTCTCTTCCTTGTCCCTTAATAAACCTATAAAAAAAAATTTCCTACACTCAATTACCCCAAAAATTTACTTTTTAAGTTTTTCCGACAAAGGTGAGATGTCTCCCCTACAGCCCTTCCCAGAGTGACCCTGTATAGAGTTTTAAAATTGGGCACAGATATGTCTTAAAGGAACTCTGGCCCAGCAGATTAAAAATTTTTAACTTATCTCAGTCCTTTTTTGCACGTTGATACATTGACGTAAATTGCTTTTATGCTGATAGAAAGGTGTCTCAGTCATGCTCGTCCCAACACATTGGAAACGACCGTACTTAAGCCATACATGAATAAAAATAGAGTTTTTATTCACTAAATATTTGGAGGGTATTTTAGATTCGATCTGGTCGAACATAACGTTCTTACTTGTTGTTATTAAGAATATATGTATTTATGGATATTATATTAAAATTATTTATCAAGAATAGTTTTATAACCATCAAACTAGTAGAACGGGTCATTAGTGATTTCGAGACCGCTACGCCCTCTCATCAGCGTTCTTTGTTCAATTTTTCCACTTTTGACGCTGGTACTGGTCATTAGGAATATCAATTATTTAAAAAATGTTGGTAAAGAAGTAGAATAGGAGAACTTGTTATATTCATTTTTAAGTTAACTCACTTACTCATGTTTAGTAAAAATCAGTTGTATTTAAAATATCACGTCCGAATCATGAAAATGCCATTATTCAAATGAAAAATAAATTAGCATTTCAAAAGTAAAACTAACGCTGTTGAGACGTAAGAAATTGCTGAATACACCCGTGTACATATGGAAAGCAGCCTTTTTTTATCCCCTTGAAACCCATATGAAGTTTAATTGTCTCTTTAGCTGATTGTCAGCTTTAATGAAAGGCATATTGAGGAATTCTTTCATTAAATAAAACAATTCTCTGTGAACCTTTAGATACATTTTTTACTACAAGAAATTAATTAAAGACTTACATTTCAAAAGTGAAATGGCATTATTATGTTTTTTATCGTCTCCTGGGACCTTAAAATATTAAATATATTAAGCGCTTAAAATCAAAATTAAGTTTTCCCAAATCAACATTAAATATCACATGACAGACTTCACGCTCAAGCAACAAATAGTAAAATATTTAATATTTGAATTTGTTTTTATTTCATTCTTTTCTATGGGAAATTTTAATTAAACTCTTACATGATGTCTCCATGGCATCTTAGTTGATTTAACAATTTTATATCTTTTAATTAAAATTTATTTTCTATAAAAAGAAACACTGCAAAACTGCCAATATTTTTTCTATCTTGTGTACAAAAAAAAATATGTAGATGAAAATAAGAAATATGGTCTTAAAATATTTGACCTGTACTTTTGTGAGTGTCAACGAATTATTAGAGAGAGGAAAATGTCATTTCCAATGACTAATTTATTTTTGATAAGTCGAACAGAGAATATTTAAAAATTTTTATAAATGATTTTCGGGTGTTTTCCAAGCTGCGTGTCGTTAAAAAATGCACGTAGCAAGAACTATGGAATTTTCTTAAACATTCCTAAAAGAGAGGCCTTAAAATGTCCAATTGCCACAAAAGTAACAAACATTGTCCGAAATGATTTTTGCACCAATCAAATAAATATATATATTTTTTTTCTTCTCAAACAATTAGAAAAAAGAATAAATAGCACAACATTTGTAACAATTATTATTGGGCGAGGGTGATATTTGTAACATCAATTGTTAGAAGATTTCATTTGATTCGTTTTGTCGTTTGTCACTGGGTTCTGTGACAATATATTTTATAGAAATTTATTACGCCTGTTTGGCTTTGGTTTTTGTTGTTGTTATTTCAATAAGAATAATTTAATTAGTGGTCTTAAATCGTGGTAAACTAAAATCAAACAAAAAATTTCAAAATTAACGTATGTATGTAATATGTTTTGTATTTCAGAGTCAAGTGGTGTTAATTAAAATTGAATTTCAAAATAAAATAACAAACACTGGCAACAATTATACAAGTGCGAGTAGAGTACGTGGTATGTAATGATGTTTTTGTTTTCGAATATTAATTGACGAAGATAATAATAAACGAGTGCATTTGTATTTTTTAATTACATAGAAAGCAAAATGCATAGAAATTTGTATGCCAAAACTCCTCGATGCAGCTGAGACGAGTTTAAAGGAATTAATT
Source organism: Linnaemya tessellans (assembly GCA_951800035.1). Classification (NCBI taxonomy): domain Eukaryota; kingdom Metazoa; phylum Arthropoda; class Insecta; order Diptera; family Tachinidae; genus Linnaemya; species Linnaemya tessellans. The sequence continues at coordinate 2,211,102 of OX637535.1, forward strand.
CAACAATGAAATAGTCTTTTGGCTAATAAAAGGAGCAAATGATAGAATTGGTTGATGATAGTATCAAAATTGCCAATTTATTATTAAGTTGCATACAATTTCAGCCACTTTGTGATGAACTGAATTTTAAAACTATTCATACTCGTACATGTGCTTAAATTGTGCCGACCGTCTTCTTTTGTAAAGGTACGGTCACACTTATTAAATATTTCCCAGAAAAACGTAACCACTAAATACTAATGGAAAATCTTTTAACTATTGAATTAAACAATATTGAATTCTAGGACACTCTCTATATATATTAGCAATATATGAAACTATTTTACTTAATAAACACTTATCTGAACCAAAATATTTTTCAATAATATTTAGTGGTTACACTTCTTGGGGCAAATATTTATTTGATGAATTCATGGTAATTAATTTCTATACCCTACAAAAAAGAATTGGAAGATATATTCCGTGTGTAACGCAGCGAAATATCCATCTAAGAGCCCATAAAGTATATATATATATATATATATATATATATATATATATATATATATATATATATATATATATACATATATATATATATATATATATATATATATATATATATATATATATATATGTATATATATATATTCCTGATCAGTGATGAAATCTAAGACGATCTAGCCATGTCCGCCCGTCCGTCCGCCTGTGGAAATCACGATTCAGTCCAAAAGAAAGGAGACAGACTACTGAAACTTGGTATAAATATATTTTCAAGGATAGCACAGGTCCAGTTAGTAACTGCGCTGAATCGGGCCTTATAGGAAAAGAGCAATATAATTTTTAAAGCTTTTTTTTGTAATTTTGTTAAGCAAATGGTATATTTGTATGTCGAAGACGTTTCAAAGCGTTTAACTTGCAACCAGAAAATCAAAAAAATAAATTTTTATTCTCTGTCCCTTTTAGTGGCCGTTGAAGAAACATATTACATGGAAATTAGTGTAAATACTACACAAATTCCTGAAAAATTAAATTTTAAAGCTTTTATGACAAAGATGAGATGTGATCTGATCTTCTTATGCTCTACCCTCCCTCCACCTTTGCCCTCTAAATGACCTTATAAAAATTTTTTTCATTTAATAACACCAAAAATTTACTTTTTAGTGTTTTATGGCAAATGTGAGGTGTCATTTCTAGGGTATTTAATATTCGACCCAGTCGATTATCACGTTCTTACTTGTTTATTTTCATGGTAAGTAATTTTTTTATTTTTCCTACTGAACATACTCCACGATGATGATTGCATGTGAAATTCGGTTCATTATGAATATGAAGCAATTGAGCAGTATTTGCTCTATTTATAAATTGATTTACTAGATAGTAAATTGAGCTCAATTTGGGCATTAATAATAAAAACTTCCTAATTGCGCAATTAGCCTGCATGTTTCAACATGCTATAACTTTGTATTTTCAAAGTATTTATTTGGATTCTAATATGTACTTAACTTTAAATAAATAAATTTTGTAGTTTGGTGAACTTTTAACTAGAAACTTTAATACAAAAAATACAAACACATTTCGTAGTGCTTGTGTTGTTAGAATTATTAGATTTTCATTGATTCATTTATTATCAGTTTGGAAGACAATTTCGTTTAAATTTACAAACTAATTATCTGTTATACAAATTGTGTGCATATTTTGTGGGACATGACCAAACAGACTTTTGAGCCAAATTTGGATAAAACAATTTTTGTTTTTATTTTATATAATATTTCTGCTTACAGGCGCAAAGCAGCTCTGAGTCAGCCAACATCAAGCCTCGTTGCCAATTATTTTTTAAATGCAGCCAGAGATCTGATCGTTTACTCTCCTTCGAGAGTTTTGCCTCTCACTTGCACCTCAGATAACTGTATGGATTTACAGTTTTTCTGAGGAATTTTTCGTGCTTAACTACGTTAGTACTTCCTATGTGAAGGCACAGGTGGTGTACAGTAAAGTATTTTTTATACAAATACAATATTTCTGCGCTACGGCACCGTACTTACACCGTGCGACAAAAGTTATACCTAAGAAGAGGTACTATTTTTCCCGGCAATAATTTATTAAAAAGTGCATTTAATTCTGAATAAAATGCAATTTCATTTTCAAGAATCAGTTAGAAATCAATTAATTAATAATTAATTTGTTAAAGGCAAATAAAATAAATTTTAAACAAAAAATATTCTGCTTTAAATTGGAGAAGAAATAATTTTTTTCTGAAAATGTATTCCATTTTATATATGTAAGTACAGACTATTTTGGTTGGAATTTTGTATTTACTTACATATACAGTGCTGTTCAAAAAAATAGATTCACCTTCTCTCCAAAAAGTTTACCTTTTCTAAAGTGACGCTTACAGTTTTGGAAATGTAACGGCATTATATTTATACGAGATCAGTAAACAAAGTGCAGTTACTTGTTACATATACTTCTTACTATAAGAGATTTAGAAATGGTAAACTTTTTGGATAGAAGGTGAATCAATTTTTTTGAACAGCACTGTATGTAATTATTTAATTTCTTATATCAAACTAAATTTAGATTGAAATCCAATTAACAATGAATTATAACTGAAAACGTTTTAAACATATTTCTACCTCTTTCATTGCAATAATTAAGCCTATTATAGTTTAGCTAAATAGCAAACATGTCATATTATCAGCCAATGGAAAACATTCATCCCATTATTAATGCAACTCTATGCTATTATTTATTTTGTATTTAAAAAATTTTAATAAAAAATGTATGGAGGCAAAAAATAATAAATGCTTAAGAATTTACACATGACCAGACTTTATTCTCAAATTAAATTACATTTCCACTTCATTATGCTCAACATCTTCAGTGTATGTGTGAAATTTCTTTCATACATTATTAAATCAACGAAATTTTATTGAGAATAAAATGTGATTATGGCGCCTGGCTTTTATGACTTTTTTTCATTTCGTCCTTGCATAATTAATTATGGGCCAAAATAAAAACAAGAATGTATAATTAAGAAAAAAATGATTTACTTACACGTGAATGTGTTAAAATTTCTTGCATAACATTTTAGTTTTCAGTTGGCTTAAAGCGGCGGCGATTTGTTTTAAATTTCGCCACATGATGTGCTGCTATTTTGTAGGGCAGTGTATTTACACGCAGCAAATTGCAATTTAAGGCATTATTATAGTCCCTTATCAGGGACTCTTCCTCTTCAGGAGGTTCTAAATATGCATCGAGGCCACCAATTAACTGAAAAATAATAAAAAGAAAATAGTTTATATTTACAAATAGTTTATTTTTACACAGAGATTAGTTCCGGCTCACGCACTTCAACTTTTTATTTTTCTGTGAGTAAGAAGGAGATATATTTCAATTTCTTTTTGTTTTAGTACGTTGCGAAGCTGTGGTACGGATCTACTTGGGCAGCAGAAGTTGAAGTGTGTGAATCGGAACGTACCAAATTTTCGTTGCAGTTTAGAAAACGCAGGGCGGCAGCATAATCAGACCAAACTCGCCTACGCCATTTGTTGTTGTATTTTTGGGCCAAAGGTATCATGACTAAGGAACTGAACAACTCATCGCCATAGCTGGCAGCTTGAAAATGATCCACAAACAAGGCGTACAAGTTTTCAAATCTACACTTGCCTATTTAATAAGATAGATTGTGGTGAGTATTGCATGAGAAGAAAAATTACACAATACGAGTGCTATTTACCTTGATAATTCTCATCGAATTGAAAGACGACATTCTGACATTTCGCATAAAATTCCATTAAGTGCTGATGCAGTAACGCATGCATTTCCTTGTCCAAGAATTGCGACTCTGGTCCCATGAATGCAATCATCAAATACATCACTTTTTCTGTCGGTGTAGCAATCTGCAATTTGTTATTGCATTTTTCCAATTGTGTTACGAAATTTAAAGTCATTTCTAATATTTCACGTTCTGCTTTTTATGAAGAAGAAATTTTACAATTATTTAATGGCATAATAAATAAATACGAGTATATCACATTACCAGAGAATTGAAAAGAGCCTTCTGTATGCTGAATGTTTTCCACATAGTTCTGCAAAATAATTTTCAATTGGAAATAAGGCCAGTCTGAAGGCAGCAAAGGAACTTGACTGAATGGCATCATCAGGGTTAATTCGGTAGGCGGCTGAAATGGACATTTAATTAATTGCCACAACATAAATAAAAAATCCTTGTGGGCCTTTCCTACTTACCACTACAATATAATGAGGATATACCAATTCCAGGCAGGTTTTGCGCCATTTGCTTAAGGTGTCCTCTTGCACCTGAATATAACGCGTATTGAAGATGACCCTTTCAAAGAGTTCTTCTATTTCTGGTATTTGTTCAGCTGTCAAGCAGCATAAATAATTGTAAACAATTTGCAGCATTTCCGAATTATCGAAATATGTATGAACTCCTTCGAAACATAACAGTTTAAAGATAAGTTTCATTTCCATTTTGGCAAAGAAATTTGTTGCCAAATAGCGATTACAGCAATTCGATAACGAACGCAAGAAGTCAACTAATGGCTCGAGAATGGCAGGTCTAAGCAATATATTAAAAAGATGTTTCTCGTTCTTCATCAGCAGCAATTCCATAAGACGCCATAGAGCAGTGATCAAGTAAACGGGATATGTTTGTGCTATAACCAGTTGGGGCCCACAAGAGTTCATTATAACAGAGCCAACATTTGGAAGTGGGTTATGAACTGTGCGGCGATCAACAAAATCGCGTAAAACTATTGAAGAAGGACTAAAGTTGATTTTAATTTTTAGTACACAAGTCGGCGACAAAATTACATAAATTAGTACATCTAAATTCGGTCTAAACATTTAATAAAATCCATCTGCAATATGATCACAAGGATATTGGGATTTTTATTAATAACATAAAAGTGATTTGCGAACATCATTGTTCTGAATAATTAGAAAAAGTAATGTATTTTATATTTATTATTCAAAATGCATAGACTTCTAATTTTTGTCAACTGTTACTGAATTTCGTCACGTTTTCTTACAAAATTAAAATGATCGTGTGAAGGAGGAAACGAAAACAATGTGTTTGGCTTCTTTTTGGATGATCAATTAAGAGCATCAAAAATATCTACAGAAAATTTAATAAATAAATTTAAATTTATGGTAAGAAAACATTTGATATTTTTTCAGAATCCATTAAAATTCGACCATTTTTTAGCAAGTGGAAACCTTTTTTATTTTATTAATTATTTATTTATATCTGGCGAACGATCCATGGTCATGATAAATAGCTTCTTACAGCCGGAATTAAATGAGCGGGTGTTAGGAAACTAGTCGTTTGGATATTGTGAATGAAGTGGTTCTCTTGTTTTGGCGATTTTTTTATAATCCGCAACATCGGACAATTTATTCATTCCACACTTCTATCTTTGCAGCTACTTGAAGAAGACTCAACACTTCCCAGATAATCGGAGCCCTTAAGGAGAATATTCGACAGATATTTGAATAGTCATTACCGGCAGTAAATTCCCCTTATTCTGTAACTATCATCAGGTCAAGACAATATCAAAACTAAGGTAGTTACATCCTGGTTGTGGGCAACAACTGATTACTACTGACTGCCTCCGACTGTTCTCTAGGGGCTCAAGAATAACAAGTGGCTCTTGAAAGTAATTAAATGCCGAGGAAAAAGAGTTTGTAGATGTCATAATTTTGATGTTATTGACCAATTCCGATGGCATTGACAAATAGTTACAGAATAAGGGGGCTTCTGTGATACAACGACTACAAATATGTATCAACACTGGTGGCAGTCATTTGACGGACATCATATTTTCCCATTAACAGGAAAATTTTGAGGAGAAAAGAATCATCGCGATTAAAATTAAGAATTTGAAGTGTTAAACAACAATTTACAAATATATAAATTTACCTAGTCAAATTCGTGAGTAAAAAATTTTTGAAAAAAAAAAAATTGGATGATTGATTTTGCCCCACTGTGTAGTTCCACTGGAGCTAAGCGATATTCTTTTATACAGTATTAGTGATAAGTAACGAACCTAATAAAATTGTTTTCATGTCAAAAGTTTTGCATCATGTGATGTGCAACTGGGAGCAGAATATGTATGTATGTATGTATTACGATTTCGATTCAAACAAAAAAGTATCGAAGAATTTATATTTATACGCTTCAGTAAAATATTTATGAAACTACCCTCTTACCTTATCGTTGATAGAAAATGAATGAAACTTTCTGATTTTACAAATCCGTCCAGATAGTTGTTAATGAAACTTTGAAATCGTGCTGTGTCAGTGTGACGAATATACCACGTAACACAATTAAGACACGCACTCAATAAAGTCGCTTGTGAAAACTAAAAATACAAGTTAAAATTAACAGCAAATAATTAGTTGTATGAGATTTGAGATGTTAATTACAAACAAAAGAGGCAAATTAAATGCCAAAATGGCAACGTATAATAATAATTATAATAACAATAATAATATCTGGAAAAGAACTTTAAATGTTTCTTACCTCTTTCACACCATTACGTACGGCTCTGTAAAACCAATTGCAACAGCAGTCATGCAATATGTCACTCAAAAGTGCTGTTACTTCCGAACCCACTGGACTATTGATGCTGCTTATTGTTGTGAGTAGTGAAGCTGCGTGTTGTCTTATCAAAAAGGGTCCGCCCTCTTCATAAATGACATGATTATAGTGCCAGTCTAGCATATAACGGAAGGCGGGTAAAAATTTTCTAACGAAATGTAAAAAGTAAATGAAATAATTTTGTAAAGTTATTAAAATTTGCCTGATCATTGGGATGCTAAATAAAATAATATAAATGTTCGTGTGGCTGGCAAAAATTACAGTTATAAAGTTCTTTGATAGTGCTCAATATTTATCGGATAAATTTCAAAATATATTTATTAAATCATCACTTGAGACAAAATGAAATCGTGGAGTACAGTTACAATATTTCTACTAGTTCTTGGAATATTTGCCAATAATGCTGTGAGTGTGATTAGTTTAATTGAATTAAAACAGAAATGTAATTAATTCGTATATGTAATATAAATTATTTGTGAGTGAAGGAGGGCAGGATAATATAATCAGTTCTCATAATACATACGCTAATTATTCTTGTGTTATTATCAATTCAAAACAGAAAATAAACAATAGCTGCCTGTTCTTGTAAATAAAATAAAAATTTTCGTGTGGGAGTTAATATTGAAACAATAGAAAATTCAATTTTAAATGTTTAAAAATTATTTATTTATATTCAATATAATTTTCAATAATTTTAAATAAAATAAAGCCCAATAAAAGTAATCAGAAACAATGAAAAAAACTGAAATTAGTATCTTTTGACAAGAACTTTAATTATGCAATAAATTTTATTAACCCTAAAAAATCAATGCAGTTTTATTTGATCGTACATTTTTGAATTTTATGTAAATATATTTGGGAATTATTGTATTATTGTATTCTTAACGTCTCTTTATTTTTATTTAAAATATATTAATTTTCAATATTTCGTCAGTGCTTTGGGTGACTTCTTCAGGAAATTCATTATTTTATTTGATGTGAAAAACTTTTAGTTTATAAATGAATAAATATTTGAATATACTGGCATGTTCTGGAAACACATGACTTTAAATCACATGTGATTTTGAAATCAGTAATTGTCAAACAGATATTTTTTCACTCATTTTGTATTTGTCTTTAACATTTCTTATAGAAAATTATCGCATATGCTTTTAAAAACCTCTGAAGGACAATAATTGATTTTAAAATCACATGTGAGATTCGCAGAATATGACTCATTTTCCCAATTTAATTTTAACGATATTTCTCAGCCTTTCAGATAAGAGATTTTTTTCTTGTTAAAATTGAAAGTATATTAACACCCGGCCCACATTTCCACTCGATGTCGTTCTGTCGTACAATTACATTTCAAACAATTTTTTAAAGTTTGTTTCAATTGTATTTGTTCGATCGACATCATTATATAGAAAAAATGCAACTATTTTTCGAAATAAAATTATATTTTCTATTTATATTTATAGATGGAGATACCAGACCATCTTAAAAAACATGCTAAGAAACTGCATAAACGTTGTCAAACTCAAACAGATACTCCAGATGGTAAAAAATGTCCATCAGTTTCCATGTTAATTAATTTATTTTTCTTTAAACTTATTTTGCAGACGTTATAAGATCCAGTTTAAAGGGAGTTTTGCCAAAAAATAAGAATTTCGAATGTTATATACAATGTCTATTTGATATGATGGGAATAGTAAGATAAAATGCAAGAGAAGTAAAAGCAATGCAATTAATAATATTTTTGTTTTTAGATGGATGAAAATAATGTAATACAAATAGAATTGCTGCAACAGATTTTGCCTGAAGATATGCATCCTATAATAACAACGTTATCACAAGCATGTGGTACAAAAGGTTTGGTTTTTATCATACTTTAAATAATTGAGGAAATACATTTTTAACATCACTTTTTAAATTACAGAGGGAAGTGACAAATGTAATATTGCATACAATACTATGGCATGCTATGTGCAAGAGAGACCGACACTTATAACAGAAAATTTGGAATTTCTTTTTGAATAAGTATTTCAAGAATTGTTTAATTTACCTGTAAATTGTATTATTTTCCACTTGCAACAGAAATAAACATCTTAAAATTCGCAAAGATTCTATTTGAACTTTTATAAGCTTGCCCTGTAAACAAAATATTAAGTAATTTACATTCTAAAATAAATTCATAATAAAGGTATGTACGCCTATACCTTTATATCTTCTCTATTAAAGAGATAATTTTCCAAAATATCCACTAGTTTTAGATTAATTAATTTGACTGCAATGCCTAAATTGCTCGAAACTAAAATTCGCAACAACTTTAAGCACAAATACTGAGGATAGTAATAGAATGGCGGAGTGTTAAGAGAAGTATCTGAAATAATATAAATATTTATGTTTTGGGAAAATAATTAAAATTGAAGAGGAAAAGCTTACCCACTTTTTCCAAGCCTGGTAGAAAATTGTGGAACAAACATTTCATTAGATCATCGTTATTGGCAATTTGCAAAGCAACATCCTTGCCGGACCGAGCTAATCGTATTAAAATCTTCAAAGCAGAAGAGACAGTACTATTTTCGGGCTTCACGACATTTAATATGAAGCTACAAAACATTTTGAGTTGTCATACACTGAAGCTATTTATATCAAACAATTAACACTTACTAGATTCTTTGGAAAATATTTGTTCTTAAAAAGCAGTCGACTAGATCAGTTTCAGCCAGTTGAAAATCACTCATTGACATCTTACTTTCATCCTCAGTCTCCTCAATGTTTGCCTTAATAGTTGCACCCTTCATATTTACTTGTAACTGCTTTAAATGTTTTTGCAAATCATTTATTGAGTCGGGATCGTCGGTATCAATGCCAGCATTTACAACTTCCAGGCAAGGTTGCCAATGGCAACCGGGATTATCATTAGTAAAGTCAAGCAGAGTCTATATAAAGTTATATTTTAATTAATGTGTTTTCTTGGCCAATAATCAAAGTCCCACCTCATCTGTTTCATTATAAAAGAGATAAGACAAGCCTTTTGCCACAACCTCCAACATGGCTGGTGTGTTGTCATCAAAACCAAATCTTAATAAGAAGAATATCTTTGTTATCGGTAAATCTAATACCTGATCATAAAAACCCTGCTGGTAAATATTTATAATACCCGCAATGGCATTAAATGCAGTTACTCTTTGTTGAATAACACTTGAACGAGCTAAACGAAATAGTTCTTGCAACGTATAACCTGGACGATGGGGTTCATCCCCATGCAAATATAGCTCACGAGCATCTGTTTCATCATCAGTTTTGCTTTTAACTTCTGTCAATGAATATGGCAATAATATACCTTTCCAATCAAAACGAGCTTCAAACTTTTCGTCAGGCTTTAAATTTCTAGCCTGCATTGGTATATCACGCATCCATTCAAGTTTGTCTTTTTCAACAACATCAAAGTGCACCCATTTTTCTGATGATGAGCGTTCTATTATGTCAACAGCAGGATTTGATGGCGGTAAAACTTCTAATGCATAATTTTTCTTGTCATTATTACTATCGGATATATGCATGTCTCCACAATTTTGTATTGGAAGAGAACTGCTGTTGATTTCCTCATTTTTTTGTTTTCTTTTGTTGGCTAATAATGTTACTAAAGCGGGATCTAATATTTTAAGTTTTAATTGTCCGCAAAACATAGAAAGAGTATACAAAACATTCATCATATGTATATACACATGTAAGCATACAATAAATATGCCTTACATTAAACTACAGAACTAAAATGAAATGCACAATATTACCTATAGAATCCAAAAGTTTTTGCCGTTCCGATAATATTTCTTCCTCCCTTAGCTGGCTCAAGATATTCAAATTTTCCTTGTGCACTTCTTGGCCAGTTTTGCTATCCTCCACTACAGCACTTTTATCGCCATAAATAGAACTTAAAGCACTACATTGAACTACTTTCGGCTCATCGCATTCCATTGTTTCAACATTTCCCAATTTATTTTCCATGACTTGAGCAAATAAACTTTTTCCTTTTCCATGTGGATTCGAATTGCTTTTCAAGAAAAGCTTCTTGATTTCAGGAAAAGCATTTGCTTGTTTTACTTCAGAATCTAAAGCTAATTTAGGCTTTTCCACATTATACTCAACAATATCTCCCATTATAATGTCGGTCACAAGTTTGTCATTTTGGACGTCTTTGCATTTGTCGTGAACTTTGTCACAAATTAACTTTTTTGTTTCTGGTTCGTCTGGAACATTAATTGACTGATGTTCTTTTCGATGTCGGGACTTAGCAAATAGAGATTTCTTGGGTTCTGTAATACATGCGAAATAAGAAATAATTGTATTTTAATAATTGATTTGCTCACGTTTTTCTATTTTTACAATTCGAGCTGCTGGCTGAATTTGAGGATTTTTTGCTTTTTCAGATAAAAACTGTTGCTGCATACGCAAGATGTCTTCCTCTGTTTCAGTTGCTTTTGGTCTATTCATCATTTTATTAGTTTTTTTTAAATATTTGTTTAATATATGAATTTCAAAGTCAACTATTTGCCCACAGATTTTTGCCTTTGCGCTGCGTAAACGAAATGTAAACTAAAATAATACAGCTGTTGAGAACAATTCACAATTACAAAGAGTAAAATTTATACACAATAAAAAAAACATTGACATCACTCGCAGGAGGGGTATCAGATGTGATCAAGGCGAATTCAAGAGAGTAGTGAATTGCCCTGGAATTATACATATATCAGACGCAATTTTTATTACCACAGAATATACAGCGAAGAGAATGCACCACGTCGTTAAAGTCAGAGACAGTTTTAAGTAATTAAACATATATTATATATATGCACTGCGACACCTTAATAAGGTCAGTTATTATAATCCGGGTTTTGAGCGCCATCTATTGCACTTTGTTACTTAACAACAGTATACACTTTTATGCCATTGTGGGAACGAAGCGGTTAATATTACATAGTTTAAAAACGACTCGCAAACAAGTGTTGCATGTCTGGCATCTCAGATTTGCAGTAAAACCCTACAGCACTTAACAGTTGCTACAAATAACAGAGCTGTAGTGTAATTAAATCTTTGAAAGCAATTATTGGTTTCAATGAAAACAAATTTTGTAACGAATATTTCAAACAAAATTTTAATGCATTAATTCACTCAAACTAAATGCAGCATAGTAGTGCCATTTTTAAAGTAATTATCTATTTTGCCTGGGAGGCCAAACATTTTTTTAAAGCATCTTGAGCAATTAATGTGTCCTTGTGTGGCAAAACGGCAATTTGGAAAAACATGTCAATGCCCTCCTTAAATGTCTCAATGGCCAGTTCCACCTTCTGGTCTTGCATGGCTTGAGCAGCTTCACGATAGAGTTCTTCAACTTTTATCATTTTAGCTACACTCTCTTTCAATGAAATATTTTTACGACAACGTGCACATCTGACGTCTTTACTCAGATCTTTTGGAAATTGCAAAATATTGTTACAGTTTGGAGAAACACACCTAAAATAAAATTTTTCCATTATAATTTATTTTGAATATACCCAACGTTATCTGCAAACTCACCAAAATCTTACTTGTTTATCCAACTTTTGTAAAGTTGGCCAGTTTTCTTGGCAAGCCATACAACTGCAACTAAACAAGTAACGGCCTCTTAAAGACCGCTGCCTTTCTTTTAAATTCACTTTAGTGAAAACTGGACCATAGTTTTCGGCTATAATCTCATTAGGACGATGAGGCTTTGTAGCAGTTAGTATCAACTTTTTGCCAACGAAATATCTTCCAACTGAAGGCCAACATTCGTGATTAAAGTACGCTGCTGTTCCATAAAGACCAGCACCTACATAAACTATACGAGAACCGTCAAACAAATGTTTGTCCGTTGTGTTCGTTTGATAAATTTCGTGTGCATTATATTGCAGGACTTCAAGTAATCCCAAAAGGGATGTACCAACTTGTAATTCAACTGCGGTAGGATTTACGCCTTCAGTTTTCCGTCTGCCAAAGTATTGAGCTTTTTGTAAGCATCTCAATAAAAATGCCGCCATAAGCGATCGTTGCAGCAGATCATCAGCCTGTCTGGCATCTTCATGGGTACATAAGTTTTCATACAATAAATTGGCTGTGTTGAGAGCGTTTTCTAAATTTGGTGACTGCGTAAATATACGGAGCGCAATATAGCATAAAATTGACATGCCTGATCCTAATAATTAGAAAAAATTTAAATAATTTTTACAGATAAAATGAAATAAAAAGAAAAAATAATTTCGGACACACCTATAAATAAATCCATATATTCACATTCAAAACGATGATATGTATCGCAAGCTTCTCCCATGCACTGCGCCGAACAGAATGCTACACCCGAGCAGTTTAAACAAGGAACAGGCATAACTAATCTAATAAAAATAAGGAGGTCGTAAGTTTCAATTTCTTATAACTTTGTGTCTTAATTACTTTTCGAAGCAATGATGGCAATTACTGCCAAAAAAAGCTGGCAAGAGGCAAGCGGCCACTGGATTTTCACTCAACACCACATCACCAGTTTTAACGGCAGCATCCGCTACCACAAAACGGCCCTTTTCCTTAGTTTCTACCAGTTTCACTAAATTGGAGGCTCCAGTTAGCGTCATATTTTCTCCATGTGTAACGGAAGGTGATATTTTTACAGGTTTCTTCTTATTGACTTTTATTAACGGTAATTCCTTTCGACACCCATCTATGAGAGCATTTCCTCCCCCGGCGAAGTTTTCAGCAATTTTCAATGATATCTCAGCTTTTGCCAATTCACCCATGCCTTTACACATAATACAGTAGTACAAAAATAAAATGGTAGTGCACAAACATACATACATATGAATTTACATTCATAAACTTACAGGCATAGGCTTTGGCCATCTTGATATAGTAATCTACACTCATCTTGCAATCTAAACCAAGAGATGATGCCAACTTTAGGTCGCTTAAAGCTGGCTCCCCTTCACCTAGTGCTATTAATATTACTGCCCGGGATCTCAAAGCCAAAGCTAAACTGAGGCCATTATCAATTTGTATATCAATGTCTTAAAAAATAGCAATATTATTATTATTATTGTAAAATGTGAAGAAATTGATTGTTACCTTTGGCGGGAGCACGCACAACTGCCAGATTTGCAAATGCCACTGCTTGCTGCAGCTCTTCTTTGTTATTCGAACTGGTCCACATTAAATGATATTTATCAGCCTGTAGGCGACGCTGCGAAGAAAATACTGCATCCTTTTGCTTAAATACCGGCTGAACATTTTCCAATACACCCAATACCGGGTCACAAATTTCACGATCACTGAATATTGACAGAATACGAGCCTCATTCGATTTCAATTTGCCAAAATAGTTCTTTAGCCATTTTTCACCACATGATTCCCTGACTTCCAAATAGAACTCATTGAAAAAACCTTTTTTATCCGACTGCACAGTACGGATGCTACAAATTTGCTGATAAGTATCATCGGCAATATCCATATTATTTCAATAAATTACTAAAGTAAAAAAAATAAATTATTTACTATTAAATAACCAACAAATATGATTTCAGATATTAGAACACAATCTCCTCAAGCGTACACTGTTATTGATGGAACGAAGAGAATGATTTGTATGTACATGTATAAATCTAAAAATAAATTTTATATTCAATTCAATATCTACACATTGTGTTTATTGTGAATGTGTTGAAATTCCTCAACTAAAACCGTTATTTTTTAATAATTTCAAAATGAAAATATTAGATTTTAGTATGGCATATATTGCGTTAATAAAAAGATTAGGTTTTGCCAAATTTATGATGATTTTGTTTTCTGATTTTTTTTCATAATTCTTTGCAAACAATTTATGGCAGATCTTGCGATATTTTACCCCTGCCATGCATGCTCCACTAACTGAATACGGCATAAAGTTTGTAGCGGGTGGTGACGCCCTTCCAGTGGATTGCAGTGGACATTGCAATAGAAGACGAAACGCCGTCCGCTCCTCATCGTTACAGCTTTTGCAGTAATCAAAAAGTGGCTGATAAAAGTAGGCTTTTTTTAATTTTTAATTATTCATTAGTTGCATTAAAACCGTATGGCAGATTTCTTTTTTGGAAAAACCCAACCATGACGACATTGATTGTAATCGATGATTTACACAAGTCGTAGATTTAGTGACATTCATCGAAAGTGATCAACATTTGAAGTACAATATAATGGCGAATTACGGTATTCGGTATATTCGGCATACGATCAGAATAGATGTTAGACAGCAATTAGTCCATGTTAGCAAATAAAAAAACTTTTTTTTTTAATTTTACTGAATTTAAGGAGAAGTTTTATTTTCATTTATCATATTTAATGTTGAGTTTTAATTATATACATACGTATGTGTGTATATTCGTACATATGTATGTATATTTATATTTTACGGAATAAAGGCTTTTTTATTAATGTTTTTTCTGTTTAATAACTGTTTTCAACTTTTAAAGTAATATTTTAAACAACAAAAAAGACACTGAGAGAAAAACATGATTTTTGTTATAAAAATGTTTAAAATTAAATGCTTTCTTTTAATTTTACAATATATTATAATCGTTTTAATGGTTTCTTTTTTCATGTTCTAGTGTAACTTTGTTTTATATAAAAAATATTTTAGTTATTTTGATTAATTATTATGATCGAACTTTGGAATACTCAATTCATATAAATATATATTTAAGTAAATATTCACGACGAGGCTAGTAAATATTAGTTTATACTAAATTTTTAGTTGAAAGTTATAATTATCGTTGAAAATTTCTTTGTTTATTTTTTATATATTTTTTATTATCAAAAATAAGTTAAAAAGAAAACTAAATTAAGAAAGCTACAAAACCTTATCAGCCTCATAAATGTAGTTGTTTTTGTTACACATATTTTTTAAGAAAACGTAAATTTATTTGTTCAATTTATTGAACCTTTTTGTTTTATTTGCTATTTATATATATTTACTTCTTGTTTTCTCATATAAAGATAAATTAACTTACAAGTATTTTGAAACTATACAAAAATTAGTGGTAAAACAACAATGTAATTGAATTATCTTAATAGAGGTCAAAGTTTAAAGCAGTTATTTATTTATTATAAATAAATTAAATAAAAAACTAATTTAATTTAAATACAATAAAAAAATCCTATATCTCTTCTTTAGCATGTTAAGATTTGTTTAATTATTTATTTACTGTTTATTTTTAATTTATAATTATATATGTAAATATTAGCAATAGTATCACTTAGGAAAGTTTATATTTTCTTTAATAATTTCACTTCGCTCTTACTTGGCAACAAATTAACTTTCTTTTCTGGTTTTCTTTCATTCATTCACTCAATCACTTTGCTTTTTTCTGCCTTTGTGGTCATAAAAATATTAATAACAAATACAATAAAAATATACTTTTAGGATTAGAATAAGAATAAATTAAACTAAATTAAGTCTAATTTTTTAATTTTAAGATTACAGTAGCATGGGGTTGTGAGTTTTGAGGAACGAAGAGGGATCAAATTTAGATATATAGAATGGAAAGAAACTGACAAAGAAAAGAGAGCAAGCACAGCTGCTGATTTATTTGTTTGTTCAGGTATAAGTCTGATGAAGCAAGTCATATACGTAATGATTATATTGTGGCAAACACATCATGTCATATTAACACCCAGACATCTGCTTGAATATTCATAGACGACATAACTTATGGAAACGGCTGGTAAAACTTTTATGAAATTGGGCGTTATGCCACGATATAGACCACAAATACCCTCGGTTTGTAGAATCTTTCGAAATACGCCAAGCATGTTGTCATCATTGCCAGCACCAGCTTGTTTCAAGGGTATGCCACCCATTGGTGCCTCAGCTAGCTTAGATTTTAGCACAACTGTAATTTCATTCAATATAAGCATAAATGGGTTTAAGGAGAACAAATGTAAACTATTTACCTTGAGCTTGTAGTCGCGTCCTCACCAGCGCCAAAGGATATGAACACACTTGACCCAACGTCGACGATGCACTGCCACATGCTAGTAATACTAGAAAACTGGGTTGTTCGGTATTGTGACTACTTAAATAATTCTTCTTTAAAGTTTCGTAAACAGCCAAATCAATGCCAGCGTATGGTATAATGCCCAACATATTTGGAATGTAACCGCGATAAAAACTGCGTAAACCCTCGTGGACATAAATCTTTTTTGCCGCATCCAAAATGCCTCTATATTGACCGGTTTTACGTAAAGCTAGACGTGTTTTCAATACTTCCATAGGATAGATAGCGGTCTGTGAAATTCCACCGGCTGCAGCACCAGCCATAAAGCGTTCGCCAATTGTCATTTGACGTTTATCGTCGCCACGTATCAGTCGTTTGATTTTCTCATAGGCAGCAAATTTTATAGCCGATTCTGGGGCAATTTTTAGAACGTTAATACCATTTCCTCTCCACATACTACGAAAACCACCTTCTCTAAGCATATATCTTAAACAATCTGAGATTCCTGTCTTGTGTTTTTGGACCTAAGCAAAATATTTAGTTAATAAGGAATAAAACGGAAAAAATATGTAATAATTACCTGCAAAAACACTTTTATTCTGTCTAAGGGAGCAGTGCAAGTGCGGGATACGGCACCAGCTACACCACCAGCTGCCAAATGACGCCACCACATGCCGCTTTGTAATTCTGTAGCTGTAAAATCATCAGGTACATTCATATCCTCACCAATGTCGAGGTACTGAAATGAATAAATTTTTTATTTATTATTATAAAATATTTTAAATTGGCTTTTGAAGATATTAAATTCAACTAAACGTTTAAGAAGGAATTAATAAAGCATACGTACAGGCTCATCTTCATCTTGTAATATTTGTATAAGCATTTTTGTATATATTTCTTTTTCTCTGGATTTTGTCTATGTAAAATATATTCAAACTTTCCAATTTATTGATATGTGTCCCCAAATGACATACATGTGTATATGTAAGTATATTTACATGTGTATTTACTCTTTGTAATTTCCTACATTTTACAAACAACAAAACAAATTTTAAGAATCACGTAATAGAATTCACAGTCTTTAATGATACACTGTTTCAATCTTCTATTATTATTATTATTTTATTTACGATATTCAGCAACGACAACAACAAACCACACTCTTAAAACGTATGCCTGTTAATGCCTGTGAGTTAAAACCAAAAACTATCTATTAAGAAAGAAAGTTTTTTTTTAATAAAAAAAATCATTAAAGAGTAAAAACAAAAAATAAACTGGCAAAAAAAATTTTGCACCATAATCTTGTGAGTAAAAAATAAATATTTTGGTGAGATTTTGAGTCAGAAGAGAGCATTTCTTCACAATGTCAATAATGGGAAAATTATAACGTACGAATAGTATGAGATTGCTATTTTATGTTAAATGACTTGTAAAATTGTATTGAATTAAAAAGCTAATGTGATAGACAATTTATATTGCATGTTAGCGAATCGTTGAAGTCAACAAGTTTCTGGTTACGAGAAAGAGTTATTCAAAACTACCGAGAAGCAACTACGTGTATGTTTTTCATGTCAGGTTTATGTCCTTTTAAAAGTTTTTAGTTCTAATTTTTCGCCTGGCTTATTATTAAATGTGTAAATTCATTTTTCACACCTATCACAAAATTTTGTACGAAATGGAAAAATGTTTATCTCATTCGAAAGATTTTACATCGATTTAGAAACTCAAGTAACGTGGTTTGGTGTGGTGTTCTAAGCTCTTCGAGCTCAAAAACAGGTACAGGTGTATACGTACATATTCCTCTTTATTCTGTAACTATTTGTCGACGTCACGTCAATACCATAAAAAATGGACAACAATCAAATACTTCTGACAGCCTGTGCCTACAAGAAATTTTCAATTGCTAAAGAAACTATTTACAGACGAGTTCTATTTATGATATTGTGTTGACGTGACGTTGACAAATTTTTACAGAATAAGGAGTATTATGTATCTCATAA
This sequence comes from Linnaemya tessellans, assembly GCA_951800035.1. NCBI lineage: Eukaryota > Metazoa > Arthropoda > Insecta > Diptera > Tachinidae > Linnaemya > Linnaemya tessellans. The sequence goes on from OX637535.1 coordinate 2,229,728, forward strand.
TATTTCTATTTAGTTATGTTATCCCCATTGGAATTTAACATATTATGTCAATGTTCTTTAATCAGATTTACATTTGCTCTTTAGTGGCCATATTGTAAAGAAAGTAAAAAACAATTACATAAATATTAAGGTATTTTGATATCTATCCCCAAAGAACTCATTAATTTATTGAACAACTTGGAAACGTTTCTGTATATGACAGTGAACCATCTTTTTGTTGGGAGTCGGTCTTTTTCAATCACCACAGTGAATACACTTATTAAAAACCTGAAAAGATGCAGCCAGTTAGGTAAAACAAACTGACATAACAAAATTAAAGCAACATAAGAAAAACAAAGAGGCATTAAAAAACCAAGAAAATTATTTATTATATGAGAGCTTATATACACACACATCCCCATATGTACATGTGCATGTACATATTTAAAATGTTAAATAATATTGTGTAGTATGTATGCATACATATTTTTGAAATCGCAATGCCAATGTCATATTTGGCCAATAACTAAATTTGTTTTTGAATTTCTACTGCCAGTTTTGTCTGATTAGAAAATATTCCCCCTTTTCTACAATTTTTGAAGATATAATAAGAATATGTAGTTTCTTATGTTTGCAATTGGCATTTAAAATAAACTGTTATTATCCCAATCAACAACTAGAGTTCCTTGGAAGTTTTCCTTTTCTCCTGCCTCTTATTATCAATGATTATTCATCATGGAATTCCCAGTTTCTCTGCAATGAGAAAAAAATGCTGATTCCATGATGCCACTTTTTAATTTATTTAACTTTTCGCTAATAAAAAATTTTCTACAGATCGGAAACTTACTGGTTTCACCGCGCTTTGGAAAAAAGACAAGTTTTCACCAGATCTCGACGATTGAGTTCCTAGGGTTGTCCTTCAAGGTCAACCGTTTTCCATACTTTTTTTTGTTCTCAGGAAATTTGCAATTGGCGGAATTCGTTCTTGAGAAATTTTTTTGCATGAGAAAGTAATTTCTGGGGAATGTTACTTGATTCTCTCTTCAAAATAAGGCGACGGAAATTTATGAAAATTAACAAATGGTGGGAGAACAAAAAGCGTTTGTTGTCTTTATATCATCCAAGAAAATTAAAGTTAATAATAATAAATAAAAATATTAATAATAATAAATAAAACAAAAATATTGTATTGGTGCTTTATCATTTTTTATAGCTAAGGCATTTCATATACTAATCTGTACAACTTTATTAACTTATTTTTTTTAAGTCGACATTTAAAACAATTTCAAACGCGTTTTTTTACTTGTTATGATAACATTGTAGACAAATTATTTATATTGTGCGTATGTACACCAAAATACAATTTAAACGCTATATGTTTCATCAAAATTAGTAGACGATTACATAACTCCAAGTGTACCACAAAAATATGTGTGGGGTATTTATATATGAATAACATAGGTTGTTAAATCATATGGGATATCGGAAATCTATTTTAATTACGCACATCACTAATTCCAGTCCAGAATATATATGTATATTCAAAGTATGCAAAGAAATACGTGACCTCACACTTTAAATGAAACTGAACTTGCAACTAGGGTTGCCGTTTTGCCTACTTCTTCCCAATGTGTACTTGTGACCTTTGAAGATGCCTCAAATCGTAGTACGTAATTACCATTAACTAGTAAACAAAAATACATACATACAAAGTCGATCGTATTGAATATATAATAGATACTCAGAAAAAATAGCTTTTTAATACAATTTCAAAACTTAAATTTAGGAGTTTTGTATGCTTTATTTAGTACAGAAAAAATTCAAATTATTCATTACGTATGCCAGCATTTGTACATAGAATATCACATATAAACATAGTACATACATACATAGATATGTATTTGCATTTTTAAAGAAAGAAAAACAAATCGCAGACATTTTCCGCATTTGTCAACGACAATCTTTAAATAGTGTGTAGATATAAATAAAGACAAAAGAGAATGAATAAAATAAAGTAATAAACAAATACGTACAAATTTTATATAGTATTTTGCATTTTGTACTTTCTCTCAACGCCACATTATTTAAAAAATAATATGTATATGACTTCAAAGTTTTGCTCTTATTTTAGAAGAAATAATTATATGTTTATAAATAAAATTCCAAAGATATCAAGATCAAGATTTTTATGTTTTCCAATTTGCTATATAAATATTTGGTTACATAGTCCTAAAAATGGCCCGTTTCCACTTACAATTCCTAAGAAAGAAATACAATATTCAAGTTTAAAGTTGTAGATGTTCGTTATGCTGACACTGCCAAAAAACATTGTTGCCAAAAAGAAAGTCTGCAATCAGGATTATCATGGTTTTGCTGTATGAAAAAGACCAACTACTTTTGGAAATGAAGTTGCAATATAGTTATAAATCATAGGGAACCTTATTCTTTTGCAAATTTCAAAAGCAAGAATATTCAGACAGAAATTTTAAATTGTCATTATTGTACACAAACAATCAATCGCAACAGTTTTTAAATCGTCTGCGTGTGTATAAGTGAAGGCAGACAGTATATGAGCTTTTGTTATCTTTATGAAACCATGAAAAGTTTATTATTTATTCGTATCAAACGTAAAATTTATACAAGTTGAAACTGGAATTGCTGATGCAATAATTTAAAATATTTGCTAATATTGTCTCATTTATATTGCCATTCAGTTGGAATTGCAAATATCCCTATATCTGGATTATACCAAAAATTATTTATGTAAGGCACTGTACAAATATGTATGTATGTTATGCTTATTAGTAACGAACGTAATAAGCGGTTTATTTAGTTGAGAAGTAAATAAGAACTTTGATGTAAATAAGCAAATGTGTATGTGAAAAGCATCCAAGCACATATAAATATACTACTGGCCTAATTCATAAAAATATTCCATGTTTATTAACTGCAAATAAGGATTTAATAAACATAAAATATTTTTTACGAATTAGACAGGTACTGTCTATAGATTTATACCTAAAGCGCTAATTTATAAAAAAAAATTATAATTTATAACAGGTTCATATTACAAATTTTTATAAAAAAATTTGTTTTATAAGCGTCTTATTAACCATTTTTTTATATATTACGCTGTAAATATTTGATGTTTAAATATTTTACAGGAGAAGAAATTATATGTACAAAGCAAAATTTACATTCCCCTTTATTCTGTACCTATTCGTCAACGTCACGTCAACACAATATAAAAAATAGGTCACTTGCATATTCCTTTTCTTCAGAAGTTGACTGCTGTTAATAGTCTCCTAGTATTGTCCAGGCATTAAAGAATAGCCAGAGGCTGGCAGCAGAAGTCAATTATTGTAAACAACGGGAATATAAGTGTCTTATTTTTGACATTGTTTTGAAGTGACGTTGACAAAGAGTTACAGAATAAGTGGAATTATTTTTTAGCTTTTTAATATACATACATATGTACATATCTATATAAATTTTAACATTTAAATCACATATACATACATTGGTACAATTACGGAAGAAGCCGTTGGCTCCTTTTCAACATCCCTGAACTTTATATATTAAAGTCCTAATTCTTAACAAAATATTTCATGCTTATGACATCCTTATTTGATATATTTCTATACACAATTTTTGATATAAGAAGGTTATAAGCAATAAATATATTTTTATGAATTAGGCCTTAAAACAACAAAGTAATATGTATAAGTTACACGTTGAAATAAACACACCACAGAAAAGATCTAAATTTTTGGTGTAGCTTTAGGAGAAAAAAAATGCATTTGTTCCTCTCTTTTTTGTTATGATCTTTGAGTAAATGTTTTTCTTTTCTTTAAATTAATTAATAATGAAAAAAGTAAAATATTACCGTACAAAATTACTAACTTTTTTGTTACGTAACATTATTAAACACCTCTCGTAACAAATCATAATAAAAAAATAGAAACTTCCTCTCTAACCCCCCTGACCATTAGGTAATATACGAACGACTACTAAAAATAACTACTATTAAAATGGTGAAATAGCGAATAGACTGAATTATCAGATATGTGCATATTCATGCTTGCATCATGCATGTGCATAAACACTCTTATGCATGCATGTACTCAATTTTCTATACGTAATATTTACCAACCAAATAAATGTTATAACAATTAGTACTAAAAAAAAGTTGACAAAACAAAAAAATTTTTAAAAAAGGAAATAAAGATTTTGCTGACGTGCTACAGATAGTGTATTTTTGTTATTTAGTCTTGTGTCGCAGGGGAAGATAATTTAATTTAATAAATTCGTACACACACATATACATACATACATAAAAGCATGTACGTTTGTGTGTATCTCTATAAAAAATTGTTTGTGTTTTCATTGACGTAATACGAGACAAATTAATAATAGAAATGGGGGTAAATGTTAAAAAAGTGGTCTCAACGTTATACGAAAAAAATAAATAAGTAAATATAAATTCAAATTTGCAAAAAGTTTTGGTTTGAAATTTACGTGTGGACAAGCCCCCTCATTCATATTAATTTTCAAGATCTTCAACAATCCGCATTATAAATAATTTTGCATGAGTCACAGTCATGGTTTAAAATTAAATCTGAAAAAAAACGGACAATTCCAAATAAAGTTGTATGGCACAGCACATCCGCAACCAAATCAACGTCAACAATTAAAACGTGTTTGTAAATGTGGACTGGGACTGTGTGATAAACCAAAAGTAAGCAAATTTTTTTTATCAATATTTTTCAAACCTAAAGCAATAGTTTTGTTATCTCAAGTATTTGTAATTTATTTTTTTTATCGTTTTCAGGAATTATAAAACGTATTACAGTATGCCGTATCGAAGCACACAAATGAATCATTAACGTGGAACGTCTTAAATTGGAACATAACAAAACTTGAACTAGTTACTCCATATGTAACTCATACATATGTATGTATGTATTTTTGTGTATACAAAACCAGACTTACATACTTTACTGGCCCACCTCCGAATATTAATATAAAAAGTAATAATAGATAGAAGGATACAAATTTTAAAAGTAAGAAAAAAATATTAAATAGAAAAAGTACTGGCAACGTATAATTTTCGTGTTATGGTATCTGCAGTATAGTAAATTATATACACTTGAATATATTTCAATCCTACATTAGAATTTTAGAAACGTGCTCTCAGAGAAGTCGTGCCACGAACGAGGAACTCAGCCAAATGGGTGGTATCATGTTGGTGAATAAGGACTTAAAATGAACAACAGAAAAATTATTGTCGTTTAGTTGCCGACAAGCAAATAGAAAACAAAAGCAACTTGCTTCCACCGATATCGAATTATTCGATTCGAATATCGTTAACAATGTTAGAGAATATCAAGAAGTCACATCACACTACTGAAGTACATGCTGAACGTGTTACGGGCGAAGCCAAAGGTCATTGGATCGCTTTCGTAATCAGGAAAGCTATAAACAGTACTGAGTGCGATTGACACAATCATGTGCGAAAAAGCACATTAACCGGCTTATTTTAGTCCTAAAAATTTTACCGCATTTGTGAATGTGGATGCCAAACTAAACATAAATGTATGAATATGTAATTAATATTGAATTAAACAGCCAAAACATACGTACGGAAAGTCTTCATACATTTTATAAGCACCCTAAAAAAGGCAACGCATAATGTACAATGAATTCTAAGTGTCTCGGCATTTAAGCACACGTACGTCAAGGTGTTTAAAATATTATTTAAGCAATTAGATAAAAGCCTTGACGAAAAGTCCACGAGTATAATTTTACTACAGAAATTTAAAAGCTCTTTCGTTGTTGTAATACTTGATATTAAATACCAAAACGCGAAGTTGCTTAACAGGTACTTTTATGTATGTACATTGTACATACAACATACACATGGACGTACCTATGTATGTATGCACGTATTTCATTTGTAGGTGAAACACGTTTAATGAGGAGTCACTGTCAGTTGATATACATATATGTTTCTGTTGCTAAGCAAAGTTTAAAAATATTTTTTATAGACTCGTTTATAATCGTATAACATACGTAAACGTGTGTATATGAGATACCGAAATGAATGAAAGAAACGCAAAATATCACATTCATTGATCTTAAATTAACAAAAGCACTAAATAATTCTAGAATCTATAAAGTATGAATGTATGTGTATGTCAGCGTTGCCGTTGAGATACTAAAGTATCACTTTTGACCCTTTTTCATGCCAATGACACTTTTTATGACCCTTTTTTTAATTTATCCCTTTGTATCATTTTAACAAAATGTATGCCACTTTTTGACCCTTTTTGAAAATGAATTAAAGTTCCAATATTCCTCACGAAAGTTCTCAGTACACTTATCTTTTATATATGTATGTGTATTGAATACATAATCCGTAAATTAGTTTTGTGAGCGTACGTATAAAACATTGCATCCGACTGTCATATTCCATGCATTCCTACCTATTTTTTCATATAAAGTTTGTCAATTGTGTAAAATGAAATGAGGATCAACTGTGAGTATGCCCTGATTTATGTACATATGTGTTTCGGCTTAAGGTTTGGCAGCGAAAAGCTCTAATAGGTATATATTAAAAATGTATGGACTGTTTTTTTTTTATATATTTCCATTTAATTTTGTAGTTTAGCGTACCACTCATTTTCATATATGTTTATAAATATATTTCATTTAAAATGGAATTGTTACAATATGTCAAATAAAAATTTGATAACAGTTTAAATGAGATTTTATTTTTCATTTTGCCTTACAAATACTTTTCTTGTTATCCAATGGATAAAGGTGTAGAAAAATAAAATAGATTCATATCGAATATAATTTATTTGTTGGGTTAGTTTTGTATGAATTTCAAAGCCTACTATTCTTATTCTGGTGTGATTTTTGAAAATAATTTAGCCCAGTTCACAATCTCGAGCAAGTAGTCTAGCATCGTAGCATGAGCAAAATAATTGTACTCTACACCAACAAAATACATTGAAAATGCTCTCAAATACTCTCTCAATTTGCAAATGCTATAGTGCAAGACCATTTGCACAGGATTGTGAATTGGGCTTTTGTAATTTGCAAATTATGAATTCTCAGATGGTTTTCAGAAGTATATGCATAAGATAAGAGGTTTTCAACTTTTCAAAATTCTGGTTAAAATCTACTGATGATTTTGTAAAGCACCAATGAAATGCATATAGACATTGCTTGACCACCAACAAATAAATTTCATTTAAAATATTAGAGAATAATTGTAAAATTGATCATTGAAAATGCCTACCTAATGGAAATATCAGAAAAACAACAACAGATGGACTAGTTTCAGCTAAAGAAATACTAAATCAAACTAAATATGTATATAGGAAATATAATAAATAAAAAATTGTGTAAAATAAAAAATATTTAAGTTAAATAAATAAAATGGATAGCAAACAACGGATTTAATATCCGTCAATGAAGTATTCATTGTGTCAACCTTCTCTGTCGGTACGTGAAAAGTCAGTTAAAAAAGGTGACGCATAAAGTATGACGGATGCTAAATGCCTCGGCCTTCCGCCGTTGGTCCTATCTTACGGATCGTTAAGTCCAACTCATGCAATATACAAAGTCGGCTTGCAATTTACAACAATGTTAATATGCTGATTAGATGCTAGAGCTTTTTTAAAAGCTGAAATTTCGAAATAAAAAATATCTCTGCTTCTTTTTCAGATTGATCGACTAGTCAAGGTCCAAGTATTATAATGAAATAAGAGTTTCATCGTTTTGTTCAACTTTACTTTTGAAACCTGCAAATGGAGAACACGATATGTTTATTTGATCACATGCAGGTTTCCACTTTCAAATCTGTATGTCAGCACTGAGAAATTGTGACTATCCGTTTGGTGTTACATTTCTATTGCCAGCTTTTGTTCGATCAAATAAATAACATTTAAAAAACAAGAAAAAATTGCAAAAATTTTTTTTTATATAATTTATTCAACAGAACAATAGCTTGCAACATTGAAATTTACAAATAAGTTTGAATTAATCATATTTTATAATGAGTAAACCGGGAAATACTAAACCAAACTAGTTTTTTTAAATATTTATATTTTTCTTTGCTTTGAGCAGAGCTTGAAACTCTTTTTTCCTATAGATATCTTTTGTTTAATTGTGTTCACAAGTATTAGTAACACAAATTGATTGTGCTCTTAGCATTTTTCTACATACCATATTTATCATGTCTCGGAATATTATGGTGAAATCTTCCAGCATATCGCCAGCCACGGCCATTTGATGAATATTATAAAATTCATTCGACATATTGTTGTGCATATTGTTGCTTCGCAACATTATGTGATATGTTATTTGATTAATATTATAACAAAAATACGAGTATTTTCCGGTTTAAGTGGTATTTTTAAGTCTTTGTAGACTAGCTTTAATTAATTTATTAAAAACAATAACAATTTTATTTTTTTAATCACAGTTCGTTATACATTGTAGGTATTCAAGACTTTTTGGTTGATATTTCAAAATTTAATTTGAACTTTGTGTTTGATATAATTTTTTTCACTTGTTCTTTTTTAGCTTAACTTAATGTAATATGAAGTGTTACAGTCTTAAAATATAAAAATATGTAAGTAAACAACTTGGTTGGTAAAAAAATTAATTTAATTATTGCATAAATAACTTTTAAATATTTTTGAGAGAGAAACTATGAATACAACTTTCGGAAACACAAATTCAAACAAGTTAAACTGAATTTTTTTTTCTCAAAAGATTCTCAAAAAATAAAAGTATTTTTGCTATTATTTAAGCCAAGAGAGCACGTCCAACACTCATGCTAGTTTCACTGAGACTGATTTCATCGGAATGCTTTGTATTACTAAAATTTTCGTATCTTTTTTCGAATTGCGGTTTGTGGGTTTTCTAGTTTTTTTTTCTTTTTTGTTATTGGTGTAAAGTACAACATTTAGCTACAAACAACTTGTGGCACTCTACACACTCTCGTTCAACACATAATATTTATTAGACAATGATTCCCACTTGACCTAAGAATCGAGAAGTAAACATTTAACTATTTTTCATAACAAGATTTATTAAAATACCCACCATGTAATATTAAAAAAAATTGGAAGCAATCCTGACTGTTAATAATTTTTTCACACTTTTTGTAGATTTTGCAGCTTAAAATCAATTAATTAATTAATATGTATAAGTACATAATTTAAAATTATTTAACGGATCCGTTATATATTTTTGAGAAAAAAATGGATATTTACTCGAAAAGTGTCAAATAAAACGAAAATAAATTTGCCATCCCATAAGATTTTACATTCTATTCATACTTTTCGTATTATTTTTATAAAAAATATTAGAACATAAAAATACAATAAGAAGATCGAAGAAATTAGAAGAACATTAAAAGGAGAAAACGATTTTAAAAGAAATTTATAAATGTGTTTAAGATATATGTATGTACATATGTATGTATGTAAGTATGTACATGTCGCCAACTCAAATCCAGAAGTCCTCAACTGACAAAAGCTCAAAATAGACAAATTTTAAAATTCAGTTTGTTTTAAATGTATGTTTTTGACAGATCTATATTGAGTGACATCGTGGGGCCGACATAGTTAACAAAAATACATCATAATAATCATAATTTCTATTGCTTTCAAATTTTTCTCTTTATCTTATTGTAGTTTTAATTATAATAAATTTAAAACTAATAATACACTATAATCAATAAAAAAATCTATTTTAAAGTTTTTGTTACGAATGGCTTTGCTGATTTGGAAAGTCTTGTTCTTTTCTTTTCTTTTATTTTGCTTGCATTAAATTTATAGTAATTAAATTGTAATAGACCCAAACTGTAATATTTTTTTTAGCAAGCAATTAATATTTCATTTCTCTGTTGCAAAATCCTATACAAGTCTTTAGCAGGTTTTTGAAAATGTAAAATTGATCAAATTCGTGCTTTTTGTTTCTTATGTGGTCAAGTATGTCTATATGTCTGCATTTCATTGGTTCTTACACCAAATCATCAGTAGACTTTAAACTAATTCCAAAAAAACAAAACCTTTTAGCTTATACATAAACTCCCAAAAATGAATTGAGAATTACACAAGCAAAACCATAGGATTTGAAATTCAAGAAAACACAACAAACAAATTTTATTCCATATAAATCTATTTTGTTTTTCCACCTTCATACAATTAGTCTGCCGTTGGCAAACAATAAAATTATATAAAATAAGGCACAATGAAAAACAAAATCTACACAAAACGTTTCTAAATCGTTTATAAATATAATAAAATAGATTCATATCGAATATAATTTATTTGTTGGGTTAGTTTTGTATGAATTTCAAAGCCTACTATTCTTATTCTGGTGTGATTTTTGAAAATAATTTGTAATTTGCAAATTGTGAATTCTCAGATGGTTTTCAGAAGTATGTGCATAAGATAAGAGGTTTTTAACTTTTCAAAACTGTGGTTAAAGTCTACTGATGATTTGGTAAAGCACCAATGAAATGCATATAGGCATTGCTTGACCACCAACAAATAAATTTCATTTAAAATATTAGAAAATAATTGTAAAATTGATCATTGAAAATGCCTACCTAATGGAAATATCAGAAAAACAACAACAGATGGATTAGTTTCAGCTAAAGAAATACTCAATCAAACTAAATATATAGGAAATATAATAAATAAAAATCAAATAAATATTTGATAATTACAAAATGTTAATAGTATATTAACCCCCGTACGAACTTGCAATCTTTGTAGCTGTAGTTGCTTTTGAATTGTGCTTTGAAATTGCGTTAGTATCCACATTATGAAATTCTAGTCTTACAATTTTGATTTTCTAAATTCTATTACCCTACAAATGGCGCTGAGAAATCAACAGTTACATGTGCTTTTCATCATATTTTATATTTTCAATACATTGGAAAAGATAAAATTAAATCAAACATCAAATTATACCAGCGATCTATTCAGATAATCGCCCATATTATGAATGGCGACGTCGACGTCACATCAACTCGACATTAAAAAATTATCACTTGTCTGGAAGTTGCCGATAACAATTAATTACTCTTGACAATTTCCTAGCATAATCTAGGGCATATAATATCGATAGAACATGTCAATAGCAGTCAGCTGCTGTCGAAAAAGAGTGGACAAGCAACACATTTTTGCTGTCGTCTTGATACGGCGTCGATGTCGTCATTCATAATAGGGGCGAATGAGAAAATTGTAATATGTGGAAAACAGAAGTTTAAAAAACGTTTACATTTACGAGTATTAAGGAATAACGGCATGTGCTTTATGGTTTAATCACACATTTTTCAGGAATCTGTTAAGAATTTGCAAATTTCAAAGTTGGAGTTGAACACAATGTGCAGATTAGAGAGGGGAATCAATTTCCAGTGAGATCAGTAAAGCAGACGACAAAAAGATTGCTGAGTATTCGGCTTATCTGTCGATGTTGAACCAGGGGTTTGTAGTCCCCATAATTTCTTTTTCTTGACTTAACAAATAATTTTGAAAACCTCCATGCCGTGGCCAAGTGGGTAAGCCAAACTTACTGTCGTTATAAATAGTTTCTTGGTATTCATTCGCTTCTAGTTAAACAAAAGCTTTTTTCATTTTGTCTAACGTTCAAAGTTCCATAAATTGGTCTCTTATCAATTTCGCAAAATTTCAGTATCTAAGCAATTAACACTAACAAAATCTAGAATATTTATTATATTCTACGTATAGCTTAAGCACGAGTTGCAAAAATTTTTATATTAAACTTTATAATAACAAGTACTTGAAAAAAACTGTGCGCGGTATTCACATATCGCGTCAGATACAAGGCATATTATTGTCAGATCCAAGGGTTACTATTAGTTCAACAATTGATTATTTTAACTTGTCTTTAATTCACGAATTCACTCATATTTTACTCGAGAAAGTCTATACAACTTGCTGAATACATATCCAAAATCAGGCAGGAAACGTACCGAAAATCGTATATAGGAATTAATGTAAGTTCTTGACGAATCTCATTGTCTAATGGTAAATTCTTTTCTAGAAAACAGGTAACATTTTCCCCTTTTTTTCTAAAAGACTGAATTAAATTTTCGTAAAGGATGGTAGATCAATTACTAATAAAATGACTATTTCCTAATTCACACAATATTGCCATTTTTTATAGAAAAGTGCAAACATTTAACATTTATGTTTGGGAAAGAAAACAACATAAGAAATTTGTCGAACAAAAACAAGCACTGATAATACGTCTATAAATTTACATGTATTTCATGCTGTTTATTTGCAAAATATTCGTTATAAGCGAAGATCTCTACGATGGTAATATTTAAATTTATTATTCACCACAATTCGCTATAATGATCGTGAGTTATAAACCAACTCTACTGTAATAGATAAAATAGTACAATTAGGGGTTAAAAGTTTTATTTCTTAGTGCACGATGACACAAAAATGTTGGCCGTTCTGCTTCTGTTTGATAAAAGTCTACTTCTGGTGATTCCCCATAATATTATCGCACACATTTAAAAAGAAAAAATATCTGAATACATAAAAAAAGAAAATATTAGTATATTTTAAAATATATAACACCTCTAAATTAATTAATTTCGTGTGACAAAACTTTTAGAATCAGATTGATAACGTCAATAACAATGTTAAACAGTTTTAATTTTAAAATATGTTAAATAAACAATTAACACATTCATACCAAAAACAAAAACAAATAAATATTGGGTAATTTCATGAAGGGAGTTATGCGAATTACAAAGTTGATGTAAAAGATCGTGTTTTTTAAATCTATTGACTGCAACTGTTTTAAACAAAGACTTTGAAATCTTTCCTAGACCATATTGTGTAAAAATCTACGGGAATAGGCTGGATATAAGCCAACTTAAAGAGTTGCATATATCTTTTTTATTGCCACGGAAATATTTTCGAGTTCTTGCAGAAGCCACCTGGAAGTGGAATATCAAGACCATAGCAGGAAACTCTTATTTTACAGAAAACAAATTAAAGCTGCAATAGATAAAAAAATAGCAGCTACTCTCAACAGCTGAGTTTATAAAATTATATAAAAATAAATTGTATAAAAACAAAAAAGTACATATTTGTCTTTAATATATCGCACAGTAAATCATAAACAGTCACAACTCATCAGACTTTAACCTCAACTCAAAATAACAAAACTTCTGTGCTTATACATAAACTCCAAAATAAAACCACAGAAAATGTTAACGGAGAAACCATCTCAAGTAAATTGCATTAAATTAAAATTATTTAAATATTGTATTTTTGGTGCATCTTTGGTAGGTAAATGCATATTTTTGCACATATTTTTCAGTTTGTCTAGTAATTTTTAATATTTGTTTGTTCGAATGTTCGCATTCTGATAATGTCTAACTTAGCAACCACTTGACGAAAACTCGAGCATATAAAGATTTCTTCTAAATGCTGATTTATTATGATCTTATTCCATAAACAATTTAATCTTTGTTCTCGTGTTTAAAATAAAAAAACAAATAAATTTAAATAATGCTATTGACACGATTGTTTATTTTGCCATTAAAACGAATTTAAATTAAACACCATAAAGCAATTTAGAGACAAATGTTTCTCCGCCAAATACATAAATTAAGTTTCAGTTAATTGAAAGATTTAACGGCTTTCGGGTAAAACTTGTACTTTTTTTTTGTCACTACTAGTAAATTTTAGTAAAACTAAATATTAAGCTTGCAATTACTTTGTACAGGCCTAATTACGTTTAATTATTTATCTTCATTATTAAACATTTAAATCGTAAATCACATGTTTAACAAATTCCTTTTGAATTTTGTTTATGCGTAAATGTATCACGCACAGATTTTGCCATTTTTAAACAAAGTAATAGCAAAAAGTCTTGTGATTTGGTAAAATATTCATATAAACAAAAATTTTTTTTTCAATTTTCAGTCATCAATATGACTGCTCGGAATATATGTATATGTATACATACGTACATACATACACACATACTCGTATAGTAGTATATGGTATGTACGTGTGTATGGATTTTTCACTTCGCATCAACTTTTTCAATCATTTACAAATCAGACGTTTGAGATAAGTTGAGACCATTCAACTTGAAAAAATAAAATTAACCGCATATATTTTAGAATTTCTATTTTTATACTTATGTATTAACATTTATAAAAATGGAAAGATAAACTCGCGAATTATTCATACAATTTGTTACCATCTTTTGCGAATATCAAATTGGTCGGAACGTAATCGTATAAAAAAAGTTCACACGGTGAACTTTGGAATCCCATTTTTATTTTAATTAAATTCACATTTAATGAAAATTTCAATATTTTCTTGGTGATTCAACTTGATGCGGATCCATATTCGAATTGAAAATTAAAAGGAAAGATATACGATTGCGCAACAACAAATTCGTTGTTGGAGGTCTTAGAAAAACGATTTTTCTTAATCTACACAAGGTTTTTGTTCTTTTAGGATTCCAGGGTGTCCAATAGAAACCATAACTATATTGAAAACTAACCCCTTTTCAAAATTCATAAACGTGTTTTTATGCAACAACAAAAGAAAGAAATATTACCCTGGGAAAGTTAATTTATTACGAATATGGAAAAAAGGAGAATTGGTTGAAGGTTAATGGTGTTTTCAAACTCAAAAGGGGATAACATAAAAATTAAATAAAAATAAAGGACAGAAAATGAATATAAAAAAATTTTTAAGTAAAGAATTAAGTTCAGTAGACCCATCAAATAAAAATACCACGGAGTGTTTTCAGCAAAGGATCGCAAATAGGCACTTACATATATTTAAAATGTATCTAACAGAAGATACATTTCTAGCCTACTGCGCGAATGAAGGCACTCATAACTTTTTAATAATAAATAATACAGATTTTTTTGTAAAAATAAAACAAAAAGACAATTTTTTAATAAATAGCGTTTTAGTGAAGCGTGAACAATATTTTGAGAGGAGTTTGTACCCCAGACAATAAATTAGTTTTTTTTCCAATAAAATAAAAAAGTTATTTAATAGAGTCCCACCATAAAAACCAATTGCAATTTACATGTTTCCTTCTCGTTCCCACTCATACTTGTTTGTGTTCGCGATAGTCGTGATTATTTTTCTTTATTCTTGGCGAGCATTAAAAATTCTTGTAATTCTAGAAAGAAGGCGACCTCACAAACATTTTCTATTTTGGGCTCAGTTACCTAAAATTAACTTAACGGACAGTTCTTTATCGAAGAACTTTTTTTTGTAAAACAATCTCCCACATGAACTGGACCACGTTGCATATTCTAGTATAAATTGCGAACTTTTAAAACGATACACACATTTACTACAAATATTTGTAGTCGTAAAACGATTTGAAAATAGAAAATTTCATATTTTTTATTTAGTCAGATATAAGAAATGTAATTGTAGCGCTGCATATTTAAATCCATGGGAAAGATTGCGGCTTACGATGTCAATCAAAATTTGTATTCTGATGCGTTAATTTGGGCAGTGATTTTTAGGCTAGAATTATATTTGTGCAATTACCCATACCTGATACAAGAGCTTTCAATATTAAGTGCATACATCTCCAAGCATATTTTTAACACACACCAACATATCAAAACAAGTAATAAAAGAGTTGTTTTGCACACCAATGAAAGGGGCTCGCCTAATTCTTTAAGCTGTCTGATTGGGCACACCCGATGTGAACTAATCCTAAAAAAAGCTTTTTCATAACTAATATGTATATTAAGTTGTATTTCATCTATACTTGTGCACACATTTTTTGTTTTTTTTTTTTTATTATAATCTGCTCTCATAAAATCTTTGACTTGTCTCCAGTAACAATAGGAAATATGTATGTATGTACACATGCATGTGTATCTGTACATATGTATAAATTATGTACTTTTAATATCAAATAAGAAAATAACATAAAAGTAAAATTCGTAAATAATATTTTTAAATGTTTTCATAACTCGGAATGGTAATCTCTGATATAATTAATTTTTTTTTAAATTTCTTTCTCCACATTCTTATGTATATGACTTAAAACAAGTCGCTTTTAATAATTAAATAAAATAATTGTTTCTAACCTGATATTTTATCAATGTTTTCTATAAATGTACCATTATATATTTAAGTAGTTGTGTCAAATGTAGACAAATAAGCATTTTTGCAAGCAATAGTTAAAAACAAAGAGATATTAGTTTAAAAAAAATTAATAATTATGAAAACTTTTTATTTGACACATTGTTGTCACAATACTACTATATATAAATGAAATTTATTTGTTGGTGGTTAAGCAATGTCTATATGCATTTCATTGAAATGCATATAGACATTGCTTAACCACCAACAAATAAATTTCATTTAAAAATTAATAATAATTTTTGAAAAACGAAAATTGTTTATAGCAATAACTACGCAACTTTATAATTAATAAACCCACTTGATCAAATATACCTTCAGTCGCAGGCTGAATAGAACTCATTAAATTAATTTTTATATATATTTTTATTATATGAATGTTATTTGCAGATTAGATTTCTAGGTCGAAGACCAGACCGTAGAGCCAAACAACTTTCATTTATTTTTTTCCATTATGTATTCACAACCTGTTTGTTACTTAGGTGAAAATGAGAAAAGAAAACATGAAGAGCTCTGGCAAATGAATTCCATTGATGTAAGTAGAAATATGTGCTTAAAATTGTTTCAAATTGTATTTTAATTTGTTCAAAAACAAATTTTTAAATATTCTCTTTATACACCAGCTGGAACAATAACACTGATATTTGATCTGTATTTAATCACACACACCATAAAATTTCTTTATCAAGGCCGTTAGAGTGCGAATGATTTTTGACATTTTGTTGTCATTTATTATACAACAAACAACAGTGGAATATTTTTTCAAATAGTGACAGCACATACGTACATACAAAAGAGTAAATCAGATGTTCTCTACATAAAGTAAATACACAAATTTGATTTAATTAACTCAAAAGATCTAAATCTAAGTCAACAAAGATCTATTTGTATACATAAGATGAGGAGTTTTTCTAGAGCTGGAGTAAAACGAAGACATTCAGTTTAAAAAACTGAAAATATTAAATTATGACGATTAGCTACTGAAATTTTATCATATTTCCCCGTTTTCTCTGCTAAGTTTATAGAGATGAAACTCAAAATAAAAAAAATCAGAATGAAATCCCTTAACTTCATTCCGTGCATGATATGAAAAATTATTTCGGTCCGACAAATCGTTTCGTTTTCTGAAGAACGAAAATACGAAATAAATTCCATTTCCGAACGTATGGAATGGCTCTATATTTATTTTTCCCCGTAGCAAATTGCAGCTACCTGACTACTAGTTTCAGTATTTTACACTTGAAAAACATCATATTTGTTTTTGATACAAATAATATATGTATATAATGACGTATTGCCCAATGCCATTAGAGATATCATTTTTGTAATATTTCACAAAATCAACAACTCCACGAACATTATTTCATATAGATTTTGGATAAGTTTCAGTGTCCGAACGTACTTTTTCAAACAGAACGCGAACATCGGTAATTTTTTTTTTTTATTTATTTATTTAAAGCAAAATAAAATTTAACGAAACCATGAAAACACTTACATATACATATGTGTATTTGAGATATGTGAATTTTTATAAATAAATAATAGAATTTTTGCCGAAATAAAGCTTCGACCTTTATTTTGATGGTCATAACGAAATTTCATTTTGTCATCGCTGTATTTGACAAAAAATTCCGAACAACGAACTTTGACCAAACATAAATTTTACCGACGTCCGAACCCGAACGTTCGGACGCACATTAGCAAGTTTTTTATATGAAGTCTTCTTTGGAATTCCTGCACAATGTTGAACTGAGTACCAGGATTTAATACGAATACTTGATATGAAACAGTTTCTTTACACGTAGGGCGATTATCACAATTCTAATGACGAAAATTATTTGTTTCTGTTCCTAAAACTATGCCATAATTTTTATTCAATATTTCTTGTTGTAAAAACAAATACATACATACAAAGCGTTATCATACGCTAAACAAAAACCAACTCTTCACCGATGATCGCCGTCGTCAATGTTTACCAGCAACCCTTACGAAAGTGTTGTTGCTTTCCGCTTGCTGTTATACAATGAAGAACAACAATAAAATAAAAATAAGACGAAGTTTTTTGTGTATTTCGTATTGCTAGTGCTGTGTGCTGTATGCGAGCGCTTTAATAAAAACAAATGGTAAAACCTATCGTTAATATTATAATTAAGTTCATGCGCCCTTTTGCTTATCGCTTTGTGTTAAAATATAGTTGTAATAATGGAAATATCCTGCCTTCAAGTTATAAAAATGGTCCTTAATACATAAAACTTATAATAGAATAAATCTGCTACGAAACATAATTCAGTATTAATATACATACATAGTCGTAAGTTCGAAAAGGTTTAAAAAACTATATATATATATTTGCAAATGATTCAACTATATGATAAGTTTATTAACAAGTTGGATAACCGGTGTAAGAATTAGGTAAAAATATATTTTTCACTTACAGTAGAGTGCCGCCAGAACTTTATTAAATCGTGTATATCAGACGAAGGTGCCAGCAAGAGAAAATCACGCCATTCATTAAAACTTATATTTAAGCTACCGTCTTGATCCATCCTACATGAAACGAGTAAAGGAAATTTATCAATTTTTATTATTATACATAATTACATATAAATATGTCACACACCTTGATAATAAAATCTTTGCTTCTTCCATATCAACTTCAATACCCAGATCCTTAAACGCCGATATCAACTCCTCCAAATCGACTCTTCCTTAAATTTTAAAATATTTAAAAAATTCTTGTATAAATTCAATAAACAATCGTATTTCAAATAAAGATCTGTGCAAAATAACAGTTTCTGCTAACTTTCCACAAAAAAAAGTTACAAAACAAATAAAATCCTTGATTTAATGCTCATACATACCATCACGATTTTTGTCCAAATGAGAAAATTGTAAGCGTAAATTTTTTTCGTGTTCACGCACATAATGAACGAATTCAGCAAGTCCAACATCTCCGCTTTGTGTTTGATCGGAGTGTTCCAAAAATTTCTGTGACAAATAAATTATGTAAATTTTTCAACTTTTAATTGTCAATTTTTATAAATAACAAAAATATATGATCACAGAGTTGCCAGATTTTATAAAATATTGCATTAATGACGCAACAGATGAAAGTTTATCACTACTTTCGGATTTTTTAATATACGAAAAACTATAAAATATAACGTACACACAATACATCCTCACACAGCAAACATACATCCATACGTATACATCTACACTTTGATTAAAAAAAAGTTCAATTGAAGCGTTATTTTGTACGTATACAATTTTACCTATTTTATGAAATTTTAAAGAACATAAAATTAAGTTTCGTGTACCTCTGTGTTTCAGTGCATCTGCCACCACAAATAGGTTGCAGTGACATACGAATTCTAGATAGACACATATACATACATTTGTACTGATATTTCGTCTTGGCTTATTTTTAAGTACGATTAATTTTTTAAAACTCATAATATAACGCTCATTTCGGTTATAACTCACCTCGGCATAGACACTGGATAAGCCGAATTCTCGTAAAGCTTCTGAGAGATCGTGTATATCGATGCGACCATTTCCGTCCCGATCGAGCTGTTTGAAAAGGTTTTCCAGACGTTCTTCATCTTCATGTGGCAACTCGGTTGGCAATTGGGCATGAGTGGTGGTTGGGATGTTGGTATTGGTATTGACGCCAAGAAACTGTTGTAATGTAGAGGTGTTATGAGCATTAGGATGAGATGTTACACCACTCTGCTGCAACTGCAGATTTACAGATGAATGATTTAAAGACGTATTATGATGCGTATGATGATGCTGCTGATTGTAATGCTGGTGATCGGCTGTATGTAGTACACTTTGTATGGGTATCAATTTGTGAGACGTTTGTGTACCAGCAATAGGAGCTTGAGTTGAAGCATTTTTAGCAAAGTTTGTTGAAGACGATAAAGATTTTACAGGCGTGGTTGCAGATGATAGAGTCTGTGTTGATGAATTTAGTGAAGATGAATTTAATGTTGATGATAATTTTGATGAAGCGGAAGCAGTGGGAGACGAAGAACCTACACTGTTTATATTGGCGCTTTGTTCAGCCGTTGTAGCTGTTGGGGAATTCGTCTTCGAATCCTTTAAGTCTTCAATATCATTAACATTTGCACTTTTGTTGTTACTGCGCTCTTGAGTATTGACCATTCTAGAATTATTTTTTATATGTTTACTTCCAATTGATGTTTATCTTAATGAAATGATTCTCCTATGGACTTATTATGTATGTATGTAGTTATAATTGTTAAGTATGATAAAAGTACAAGTTGATTCGATTTTTTAAACGAATTATGCAAATAGATCTTTGGTGTCTGTTTGTGTTTTATATCCCTCTAATATTGGACCTTATTAATGAAATTTACTTCCGGTGTTTAATGTTTTATTATTACGTTCCTTAAATTTTAATAAAAGGTTATGGACTCGTTTGTATACATGTACTTAAATTTATTTTTGCTATCAAATATGAAGTTAAAAAGTATAAGTTCAGCGCCCTTTTTTCCTTTTTATCAAAATCGGTGTCTGCTGATGAAGATGTGGGCTTTAACATTTACAACCTAGAAGTATAGTATGGGAAACATAAGAAATTAAATATTTTGGAAATACCTACATATATGAATGGATTTTAAAACATTGTATGTATGGGGTTGAATGTATACTTGGAGATTTGAAGATATGAATGTAACTAAACAGTAAATTTTCAATTTTGAATTTCTTTTTTTGTGAATTTAGGAAAAGAATCAGCACGAATGAAATTAAAAAATTTTGGTTAAAGCAACAAACGCTCAAAAATATAAAATAAACTAGTAACATAAATACCTAGATTTTGTTTCCGAATTATGGCATTCAAAATGCCACTTAAAGAAAGTGTTTTTAAAGGATCAGGAAGAATTGAAAAATTTGTTGTGCTATTGTTTTAAAAAATTTCAAAATGCCTTTTCTTATGTACATTCTCAAATGTTTATTTTCTAAAGCTCATGTTGTTGCGTGTATTAACAATTTTCTTTTGCTATGTTGAGTTGGTATTACATAGTTTTGACTTGCCGAAACAACATACATATATATATATGTTTTGCTGACAGAGCTAAGTTCAAACTTTTTTATCAAGTCTAAAAAAATAACTATTGTTATTTAACCTGTATTTTTTCTAAATGAGACTTATTTATATGCATATGGTTTAGTTTTGTATGACTTTCAAGGCCTACTATGCTTATTCTGTTGTGATTTTTGAAAATAGTTTGTGATTTACAAATTATGAATACTCAGATGGTTTACAGAAGTATATGCATAAGATAAGAGGTTTTTAACTTTTCAAAACTGTGGTTAAAGTTTACTGATGATTTGGTAAAGCACCAATGAAATGCATATAGACATTGCTTAACCACCAACAAATAAATTTCATTTATATATAAATATAAGGATTATTTGTATATTGACTGAACAACAACAATAAATAAATTTATATTTATTTTATAACCATTAGTTTGTACAGACTCTTGTTGCTCATAGTCTGAAAGTATTCTTGCCTGTGACTGAAATAATTAAATTAAATAAAAACCAATAAAAAAAAAATTAAATATTTTTTTCTATTATTACTAATACAGTTGTTTCTGTTGTTTTTTTGTTCTACTGTAAGGCTACTACTATTTGAGTTGGGAACTTTCTGCTTGTGGCCATTATGGGTACATAAGTACAATATACATATACTTGTACTATATCTACATATATGGTTTCTCTTTCGATTTCCAGCATGGGTTAGAAAATATAAAATAATGGGGACTGACTTTTTGGATATCTGGAAAGGTTAAGCTAAAGAAAACTATAATTTTTTAGTACACAACCGATAATAATATATTTTTTTTATTTAAGGCTATGGAAATTAGAACAGTGACATCACGCAACAATGACGAAATGAAAAAACAAAATTGATTTTCCTTCCGGAAAACCTCGGACAAAAAATTTTTATATGGAGCCAAAAGAACACAAAAGTTGTCTGTTTAAAGAATTGTTTTCTTTTTATTTAGTGCCACAGAAAACATCTAAGCCAGCTGGGAACTATTTTTAGCAAATTGGAAAGTGTAAACATTTAAAAAGGCAAATAATAAAACAATGAGGGCATACATATGTACATACATACATATGTATTGGATCACTGTGAGTGAAGAAAATCTACATATTGATTTACTAAATGGACTTAATACCAAATTTTGTATGGTACAGGGTTTAAATTTTTTTATTATTCAATCACAATGACCAGCCACATCCAGTCACCATACACAGTTATTTGATCGCCTTCAACACTCTAATGTGGACCAACATATGTATGTACATAACAAGTACATTAATATGTATTAACGTGCACGTCGCCAAAACAGACTTGTTTCCTATGTATTTACCTCTTCCTTATATGAATAATTCAATAATCATTCCTGGAACGTATCCTGCCACTGTTAAGAAAATCTTCAACTTTTTTATGATACAAAATACACAATTTTCAATCCCTTTTTGCCAGTTTGGCAATTTGTCCTTGTTTTCTCAGAAAATTTTATATATTCTTTTCACATATGCCAATTTTTCCCCTTATAATCTTAAGCAATAAGATCCATTTAGCGTCAAAAATATTTCTTGACTGATTTAAAACCTATTATTCTTTTGAAGTATTATTAATTCAATTTTTGCACAACATGAAAGAAAAATTTATGTCTTCTCCCGAATTTATTAAGCTTTCTACTGGAAAGTGTTGCTAATCAAAAGAAGTTTTCTGGAAAACCGGCGATTTTTCTATCGCTATAATTGCAATGTTATATTAACAATACATATTTGCATCAATGCGAATCTGATAACATTGGTGTTATTATTACAACTCACATTCGTTGTGGATTTTATACTTATCCAAAATGTTGATCATTATAATTTGATAACGAAATGTATGATATGGGAATTGACACTTATCCAAAAAGTTGATCATTACTTGATTGATGTTTTCTGCAAATGTCGTTTTTTTAAGTTAGTTAAGGTAATTGTAAAAATGATTAATGGGATATATGCAAGGCAGATTTACCAGGTACTCTCAGTACCGCAGCTGTATATTGAAATTTGTTGAGCTACTGTCACAAGTTTATACACAAGCAACATAGAATGTTTTTTTTTTTCTTAAATCTTCCTTGTTAATGATGCTTCTTCTTCCTTGATTTTGACATTAGCTCTTCATTTTCTACCAACAAAATACGTGTGGTTTTTGGTGTTGTTTCATTGTTGTACTAGTAAGAGTACCTGGTAAATCTGCCTTGGATATATGTAATTTCCAAGCATTATAATAAAAGAGCATGTTGCCATAATTTTCAAACCCGGTACAATCACTATGATATGTACCAAAGCACCCCTACAAGAAATGAGTGACCGAAACCAATACACAGACAACTTTTTAACTAACACACCTGAACATATTTCTGACATTTCTCATACAAATTTCTGTGGTGTAGTGCGAAGTTGTATTTCTGACAAATATTTTAATTTTTCATGTAATATATTTTTATAGTAAAAAAAAAACAACCGAAATGTAAAACAACCGAAATTTTTGTGTCAATTTAATAAGAAATTTTTGTATGTAAGTACACAATTTAAAGAAATAATAATAACCGATTTTTATACATTAGTAATTCCTAAAATATTTTTGGGCCGCGGTGGAGTTCAGCTAAACACTCAGATGAACTGGAATAATCCCCAAGTCTGAAAGTGTGGTAATAGCAAGAAAATATTGCTCCACAAACTCCTAGATGAAGGTAAACTTTAATAATAGATATTTTTGGTAAATTTTATTTGTTTAACGTTGCTCGTTTTTTTAACTTCAGGTATTCTGCCCCGTTTGCAACAAAAAGGACTACATACACAAGAAGTGACTCTTCAGTGGCGTTATTTAGCTTTAAGAAACTTTTTTAAAATATTTTTTAATGTATATATGTATGTATATATAAAATGTTTTATTGAAATTAATAAATTGTGGGTCACTTGTGAATGCTAACTAGAATTGCAGTTATCAATAACTAGTTAGGTATAACCAATGTGTACGTTATGCCTAACTAGAAATCACTATTAGAGTGAGCAGTATAGCTATATGTGCGTTTTATCCAGAAAATCAATTAGTAAGAGAAAGAAGGAAGATCACACGTACACAAAATTTGTGGTCATTTTTTTCACATTGCCAATGTAAACCTAATAGCAACACTAACTGCAATTGCAGTTAGGAATGCTAGTCATCTAACCTGCTATTTAACCAGTAGTCTTCTTGTAGGGACATTAAAACGAGCCTTGAATATTCACGTATGTGTATATTTTAATTTACATGAAATTTTGAGTTGCCAACATTGCAAAGAGTTTCAGTGTTGGGCAGTGTCATGAAAACCTATTGTGAATGTAAACATTAAATTTCTATACTGTATTACACCAAACCACAGCTATTGTTTTTAAAACACATGCTATTCGAGTTTTTCATAAATAATTTTCCAAAATTAGGGCAATTTAGAAATTTTTGAATTTGAACTTCGTAAAATGGAATTTGAAAATGAATGTGATGAAATTGTAGAAGAGGTAATTAACAATTAGATTGTTCTAAATATGTGTAAAACGGAAATTTTTTACATCTTAGATACCGGTGTTTTTATCAAAAAATCTTCAGGATAATTTATATCTTTTTCAATATCCCACGAAAACACAAGTTTCCAATTTTGAAACTGCCGCCGTAGTGAATTGCTGTGTGAAACCATTAAATAATGAAGTTAAAGTTGATTTTGCATTGGACACGGAATCGCAATTTTATGACCGATTTAAAGGCGAAAAACTAGCTTTAGCTGCTGATGGGAAATCCCAAGCAAAAGGTGAGAGACCTACTTTTAAGAGAGGCATCATGGACAAACAAGCATTCATAAGTTCCAAGTCTCTGGATGATGTCAGCAAATATATTGTGGGGATATATACCGACAAAGAGGTTCATTTGTCTCCTTTAACTTCAATTCTACAGTTGAGACCATCTTTTGCATATTTTGACAAAGAAGATAAACGCAATAAAGCCGAACAAAAGGCTCTTAATGAAGAGGACGACGATGAAGAGCTTCAACAGGTTACTGTAAAATTTGCAAGAACCGGTGGGAAAAAAGTTAAAGAGCGACAAGGTTATGACAATTTCGTAAAGAAAAGTGTGGATGAACCCTGGTGTGAAACATATTGGCATTCAAGAACATCACCAACAGCAGAGCTGGAACGTCAAAAACTCTTTGCTACAAATAGACAAGGCAATCATGCTTTAGTACTAGATACGCCCAAATATATAGAAAAATTACTGCCACCCGAAGGTCAAGATCAAGGCATAGATGCTGTTTTGCCGGCCAGAGTCATAAGCAAGGCTAAATTAAAATCTATGAGTTTGACGGAACAGCTAAAAGTCATTCTTAAAGATGCAAAAATGTTATCATTCGATGATATAATGGGCATCTTGCAAGAAAGCATAGATCCAAAGATTACTGCAGAGCGTGTATTAAGAACTTTACCCCAAATCGGTATCTTAATACATGGGAACTGGGTGGCACAATCTGAAATTCTTTATCCAAATGAAACACTTTCTAACGCAAATGGCATTAAATCAGAACTCATGATAAGAGCGCGGGATTATGTGGTTAGTATATTTAGAGTTACAAAGTACTGAACATGATTATAAAATACTCAGTATCCCCATTCACTTTTGCGGAGAGGTCGGCATATGTAGGCAGTCGATGCTTTATATTACATTAGGATATGAATTCAACTAATTTAATTTCCTTCTGTTTGAACTCTGAGTTATTCTACACCTTTTCAAATTATTTTTTTTATTTACTATTGACTGAAATTATATTTTATATGTATATTGTATGTAATTAAAAAAAATAACCGAGTTCTTAAAGTCGTATATGATGGGTAGGATAACACAAATAAATTGTAGATATTCATATAAAAAAAGAGAAGAAAATCAAAATTGTGTAACAGAACATAAGACAATATATCTAACATCAAATATTGTGATCTATAAGAGCCTTCAAGATGGCAGTCAAAAAAGTTACTGCTTTGAGTTTAATAATGTTGTAATCTATAAAATTTTACAAGATGACTCTAACACGGAAAGTAAAAAGAGAAATAGTTTACTTAAAAAGAAAAGCCGCATATACCTTATACTTCATTAATAAACAATTAATATTACCTCGTTGTATCTTTCAGCTTTTTCGTTTTTCCCGCACAAATACGTTATACAGACGTCAAGTAATTTTTGCTACCCAACTACCACCAGAAGAAGCTTTGGAAGTTCTACAATCTGTAGCCAAAGTGAATTCAGAGAAAAAATGGGAACTTATTTTGCCACCAAACAAAAAGTTTGAACAAAGGTATACCGATTTGGTGCAAAGACAAGAAATGGTATGGCGCGCTACAGAACAAACTTATAATGAAATGGATTATGAAAAGTCCCCTAAAAGGGCCAGGAAAAGGTCACAACGAGATTCTAAAACAATTACAGGCACGTCTATCAATAACACAGATCCAATCTAACATATTACATTAAATTTTCTGTCATAATGTATTGATTACTATTCCGTTATGCGGAGCGGATCTTACGATGTACTAAAAACTGATGTTTTTATGTTGTAATCACCAAGCATACAATTTATTTTTAATAGTACGTATAAATAGAATACACATTGTGTATGTTTTAAACGTTTGAAATATTTCGTATAATTCGCATCATTAAGTTACAAATAAATTATATAATATTCATAGTACGTGTTGGCACTATCCTTATCCCAAAAAAGTCATTAAAATACAAAAAAGTCATTAAATACAAAAAAGTCATTAAAATTTGTATACAAATGTACGTTTTTTAACACAAGCAGGAACTTTGCAGATCACTACATACATACATATATGAAGTTATTAGATTTCTTACATAGCTTTGTATGTGTGTGGTTTCTAAAAATTTAACCACAAACGAGGCGAGCTTTTGTTTTTTAATAGTAAAATGTAAGATCTTACGCATTATTAAGCAGATTCAAAACCTTTCCCACTATTTCATGTTGCAAATGGTCACGATTCTGTTTTGTAACTACTATTATTTGCGCATGAGGGTGATTTTTCAGTTCATCTACTAGATGTAAAGGTTGTCGCAAATTAATTGGAACTGTCGCCAATAAAATAGTTTTCATAATGCTCTTTTGTACAGATATTTCAAACTTTTTGCTTTTTAATTCCATTTTTCCCACCTCGTCAATAACCAGAACTTTTGGATTACTGTTGATATTTATTGCAGGCAAAGCAATATCTTCAAAATCATTTATATGTACGCAATATTTACCAACATATGGACCTTTTCCCGAAATGTTTTCCCTGCATAGTACACCTCTTCTGTTATTAAGAGCTACGATATCGAATCCAATTCGTGATTTACTGGTGGGATTGCGGACTTCTTCCGTGTAAAATCCATTGCACACAATTTTGTGCTTGCTTGAAAGATCATCACAAACTCTACGCACTAAAGTCGATTTTCCAATTCCAGGCAAACCCGTTAAAAGTATTAAACCTGCTCTTTCTGGCATTTTGAAAACCTGAACTTTTGAAAAATTAGTTTTATATTTCGGATAAATGCAACAATCAAGTTTTATACATATTACCCAAAGTCTAATAGACGATAATAGTAATAGTACCCAATACAGATATTAGTTTAAAATTGGGCTCTTCATACGAAAATCTTTCTAGTATAAATTCGGTAAAAAAAAATAACATCTGATCGAAGACGAATATATAACAGGTGGCATTGAGAGCTCAGATAAGTACAAATCGTTTTACATTTCAACTGTCAATTCATGAAAAAAGAAACTTGATGGCACTTCCTTTTATTTAAATAAATAACACATTTATGAAAAATATTGAAATTTCTCTAAAATGATGTGATGAACAAAAACATTTATATAACATAGTACGCAATATAAATTATTTTGTTCGTCACAATGTTTGTAACTGTTTCGCAGAGCATGTTTGACATCACAAATATATATTTTAAGGCGAATTAAAACAAGGTGCATGCGTCCTCGACAGCTGAGTTTACTTCTTATTACGGTAGGCAGACTTTGAGGAAAAATATGCGTTTGTTGTAGAATTTGGATCATTACCCTTTCACATAATAGAAATTTTTGGTCAGGGGAATATTGTTGAAGAGGAGGTTCAGAAGCAGATATTAGCACACGACCATTTACACTGGACATATTTCTTTCATGTCATCGTCATCTAACATAGCGCCTATACCTGATATTAATTCTGATATAATATGAGAATGTCGGGAGAATTAAGAAAAAAATATATTTGTATAAATATTAATATCTATGGAGTGGAATACGTACTATTGTAAATATCATAATATTTCATAATTATCATGCAGCAGGTGCAGTAAACATCTTCGTTTACTTTAATAATATAGCGTGTTTTATATTCTTTATATATATTTGTTTAATGCGATTGTTTAAAAATTACTTTTGGCGTCTATTTTAATTATTTTAATACATAAAGTTCTTTTCTTGTGTCTAAATGTGTGTATGTGTACGTTCTCTGACAGTTCATATCATGATATTAGGTCTGTCTGCGTACTTTTCCAGTAGCAAATACTCAGTAACTTTTTTTTGGGAGAGTAAGACCAATTTTACTCTGTCGGCTGAAAATATCTGAAAAAGTACGCAGACAGCATCCAGTAAAATCTTGCAAGAAAACAGCTGATCGGTTAGTAAACGACTGAAAAAACAAAGCAAAAGAATTTTAGCATATGTGTACGCAAAGTTTGTCTCACAAAGTTCTGCTGGTCATCACGGTCGCACTGTATATTTGGACGTTTCTAGCACGAAGTAAAATGTTTTTTTAATTATAATTTATTATAAACGTTAAAAATCAACACAATTCTAACTACTTGCCTCTGCATTGTTAAATTCCAATTTTTATTTTTATTTCACAAAAATTATTTCATTCAAACAGTAAATAAAAACAGCTGTTCAAACTAGTTGCAAAATCTTGCAAGCAGAAATTTCTCCAGCAACATTTTGCAAGTTCTCTATATACCAACTGTCAAAAAATTCTCTTTTTGGCTCTCTCGCTGCAAGAGATTTGGAGTACGCAGACAACATTTTGCAAGATTTTGCAACATTTTGCACAAAATAATGCAAAATATGTGTACGCAGACAGACCTATTGTTTTCTAAATATATATTATGAAAACAATATTATAATATTTGAATAATATTAATATAATACTAATATTGCAGTCCACACGTAATATGATTCTCTGCTATGAAATTTGACGTTTGCTGATAGAAATATATTTGATATTATATCAGGTATAGACCCTATGTTAGTACTCTTGGTTTATGTTGTCCTCTGTACTGTGAAGATGTACCTGGTTGCACACATGCTCGAAATACGTCTTCCGATCAATATCCTATATGTCCAAAGAAATTATTTATAATTGTACATAATTGCAAATAAAGTTAACATCACTGAAATGAGTAGAAAATGTCAGAGTTGTATTATAAAAGTTGTCTTTCACACGTCAACAGTTTTTCTGACATTTTTTCCGAGTGTGTTGTGTGGTTGTTGTGCAAAAGTAGAGAATTTTCAGTTTTTTTCAGTATTTCCAAGTGCAAAAGTTATGTTTTACAAATTTTAACAATTAAAAGTTGCTAAAATTCATTTTTTGAAGGAATTAGAAATACCTTTATTTAAGGTGTTGTACAGAAAGTTTTAATGAAGCCAACTTCTAAATCAGAAATATCTGCTACTGCATCATCTGCTGTCGCTAACACTGCAAGTTCTGCTGTAGCTTCATCCGCTACAACACCAGTTGGAGATTGCGAAACTGTTTCTAGAAGATATCAAGCTGAAGTTCTAGGAATTACAATATTTGGTGTGGTTGGATTTGTAGTGTTTATAAAATACGTTGTAACAAAATATTTTGCTGAATTAGAAGCTATTCAGAAGCAGCATTCGGAGTTTTAGCACATTCGGAAATGGCCAGTCCAAGGACAAGGCGAGTGTTGCAAGACCTTAAGCCAAAGGATGAAAACTCGGTATGTATAACTTGAAATCTAGCTCATTTTTTTCTTTCATTTGGGTTAGAATCATTTTCAAAAACTTGTATTCGACATACCTATTGCCTCAATTAATATGTTAAACTTGTGCTTTTTGTTGATGTGGTCAAGTATGTCTATATGCCTACATTTCGTTGGTTATAACAGCAAATCATCAGTAGACTTTATTTTGGAAGTAGGTTAAAGTCTACAGACGATATGGTGTAAGAACCAATAAAGACATATATAGATATACTTGATCACATAACAAACAATATAATCATTGTCTTGTAAAAGATACAATTTCACAAGTTATGATTTTTAAATATGAACTATGTCTTCACAGCAATACAAATCTATATAGGCAAAAAATATTACAATTATGTATTATTAATTAATATTAATTTTTTAA
Source organism: Linnaemya tessellans (assembly GCA_951800035.1). Classification (NCBI taxonomy): domain Eukaryota; kingdom Metazoa; phylum Arthropoda; class Insecta; order Diptera; family Tachinidae; genus Linnaemya; species Linnaemya tessellans. The sequence continues at coordinate 2,260,476 of OX637535.1, forward strand.
TTTTTTTTTAAAGGTGTAGAAAAATAAAATAGATTCATATCGAACATACTTTATTTGTTGGTTTAGTTTTGTATGAGTTGCAAGCCTATGTTCTTGTTCTGTTGTTATTTTTGAAAATAGTTTGTAATTTACAAGTTGTGAATTCTCAGATGGTTTTCGGAAGTATATGCATAAGATAAGAGGTTTTTAACTTTTCAAAACTGTGGTTAAAGTCTACTGACGATTTGGTAAAGCACCAATGAAATGCATATAGACATTGCTTAACCACCAACAAATAAATTTCATTTATATATAGTATTGTGACATCAATGTGTCAAATAAAAAGATTTCATAACAGTTTAATTTAGATTTTATTTTTCATTTTGCCTTATAAATACTTTTCTTGTTATCCAATGGATTTCTGATTGTATAAAGGTGTAGAAAAATAAAATAGATTCATATCGAACATACTTTATTTGTTGGTTTAGTTTTGTATGAGTTGCAAGCCTATGTTCTTGTTCTGTTGTTATTTTTGAAAATAGTTTGTAATTTACAAGTTGTGAATTCTCAGATGGTTTTCGGAAGTATATGCATAAGATAAGAGGTTTTTAACTTTTCAAAACTGTGGTTAAAGTCTACTGACGATTTGGTAAAGCACCAATAAAATGCATATAGACATTGCTTAACCACCAACAAATAAATTTCATTTATATTTAATTTTTTTATTTAATTCCGCTCATTATTCGTCAGTGTACGCCACATGCAGAAAATATACATTTCGTAAAGATTTACTATCGAACATCTTGAATTAAGGTGCTAATTTCTTAAGCGGATGTTTACTACATTCACAATTTAATCTTATCGCTATATTATTGTCCTACCCACAGCCCCAGTTGGAGGAACAAATCAATATTTTTAAATATTTGAATACTTCAAACAGTTTGATATATTTTTATATACCTCAAACTGAAACTCAAATTTTTATATACATCAAACTGACGCTTCAAACTCTGCTTTTCTTTGATAGTGTTAGTGAAAAAAACTCACACGTATGGTTTGATCTGAGTTTGAAGAATATCAAAACAATTTAGATTTTCACTCTCAAACTGAATTTTACCAACACATACACAAGTTTGAAGCATCAGTTTGATGTGTCGCCATGCCGCTTAAAAGTGAAACGTTAACATACAGATTTATACTGTTTCTGCATATTAATTTGAAATGCTAGATATAAAAGAAGAAAAACCGAGTCCCATAATGCTGAAGACTTTTTATAAACGAGTGCGTTATAGCAAATAGTTGGTGTATAAAAAGGGCAACGGAAACGTACAGACTCCAATTACAATCGTCAATTCTTTATATCGTTGTGCTTTAGTTTTATTCCCAGAAATGCTTCAATAAAAATATAAATTTTTTATTGGAGGCTTTTGTAATATACGAACGGCGGTTTTCCTAAATCTGTAGATGGCTTTACGGAGGAAGGGAATACTATTTAAGCGATTACTTTTAATCATTCAGGAATTTGTTTTACAAGATCTAAATTATTTTTAAGTTATGTTAATGAAAAAAATTAAGAGCGCTGATGGCTATTAAAAAACATTAATTTTTTGTATGCGTGCTGTCGGGTCACACTTCGTGGTCATCATGGTCATACCGAACTGTATAAATATCTAATGCATTACAAATGTTAAATTTTCGCTTAGTGAGAAAAATTTTAGTAATCATTAAAATTTTAGTGCATACTGAAATAATTGCAGTAATCAGTAAAATTTTATTATTATCACTGTATTTATTTAACAATCAATTACATTTTATTTATTTTAGTTAAATATGTAATATATTTAAAAATTTCAGAAATGTTTTGAGTGCGGAACGCACAACCCACAATGGGTTTCTGTAACATACGGAATTTGGATTTGCTTGGAATGCTCTGGCAAACACAGGGGTCTTGGGGTTCATCTCTCTTTTGTACGTTCCGTAACAATGGACAAGTGGAAGGACATTGAATTGGAAAAAATGAAAGTTGGAGGGAACCAGAACGCTCGGGAATTTCTGCAAGATCAAGATGACTGGAACGATTGCGCCCCTATTAATCAAAAGTACAATTCGAAAGCAGCCGCTTTATATCGAGACAAAATTACAACTTTGGCTCAAGGAAAACCATGGGATATAAATGAAGCAAAAAAACGTTTAGGATCATCGTCTTCAACAAGCTCCTCTTCATATGGTTCAAGTGGTGCTTCAGCTGCATTTAATTCAAATTCGTCAATGGCACATTCCCGAAATAGCGGCAGCTATCAACAATCTTCTATCGGAGGATATCAAAATGGTGGTGGTCATAATGATGCAGGTTATCAACAATTCAACACTCAAGAGTTTAAAGATCAGAAAGAAGAGTTTTTCTCACGCATTCAATGTGAAAATGCTTCAAGACCAGAGTAAGTAAAATGAATAGCTTAATTATTGGTTTGCTAAGTATTCATTTTTCACTATTTTTTCCAGCCATTTACCTCCTAGCCAAGGAGGAAAATATAGTGGCTTCGGCTATTCTCGAGATCCACCGCCCAAAACTCAATCACAAGAAATTATCGACACTACTTTGTCTTCGCTAGCATCGGTAAGTTTCCATACATTTGTTGGTTGAATTCTAAAAATCAACTATTTATAAATTATAGGGATGGAGTTTACTTTCAGCTGGAGCTTCTAAATTTGCTGTTATTGCTAAAGAAAAAGCAGTCAATACCGCTAACATCGCTTCATCAAAGGTTAGTTTTATTTCCATTGTGTTTTATAAACAAATAGTTCTAAAATATATAAAATTTGGTAATGATTCCTTGAATAATAGCACACATATGCATGATGAACAACATACCATATAGAACACAGTGAATGAGATATACATGCAAGAAGGCCTCTTTATTTTATATAAAAATTTTATTTATTTTTTGCCACCCCTTTGTGTGACTTCTTCAAGAAAAGATTTTTATTGGATGCCACGCAAAGAAGTTTCGAAATATTGAAAAATAAATAATATTTTTATAAAATAAGAGACATTAAACTAAAAAAAAAAAATATTAGAGATTATTGTTATTAATTTTATTTTCTCTGTATAGTTCATATAAAATACGCAATCGTGATATTTATTTGGACTTTAAAGTTAAGAAATCATCCAACATACCACGGGAATATTTGTATCCCCTTATTCTGTACCTATTTAGTCTACATCTGCTCAAAATAAACCCTAAGCTACTTTAAATAAACCCTTAGTATTCTATACGTTATAGAAAATTCTTGATAATAGTAATCAATTGTCAACATCATCTAATAAGTCAAATTTTGTTGTTCAGGGATTGACGTGACGCCGACAAAAATTGTGAGAAAGTCGATCGGGTTATTTTTCCTAATTTTTTCTAATAAATGGTTTTTTTATATTTTTTTATTACGTAGTAGTTTTTCCATTGCTTTTTGGGTTTTATATTTTTATTTATCTTTTTTTTTTAATTTTTGTTGGCGTAGATTAATGAAGGTGGTTTAATAGAAACCTTACAACATTCGGTAACTGAAGTGGCTTCAAAGGTTGGTATACATTTGTAACTAGAGTTTATTCTACACATATGTGTATGTATGTATATATAATATTTTTTACATCCATATAAATATGCTAAATAGTTACCAGCTGCTAATAATTATGATTTATCAATTCCTACATAATTTAATTTTTAGGTAACTGATATTGGTAAACGGGGTTGGAACAATTTAGCCGGTAGCAATTTTACACCAAGCGGAGAACATGGCGGAAGTTATGGTGACTTTAATCCGGATAGTTCATATCAACGCTCACATTCTGTAACGGGAAATATTGCTTCGGGCATGGGCAATCAATCGCAGGTCAATGACAACGACTGGGGATGGCAAGATAGCCCTCAAAGGGAAATTCGCACATCTAAATCCTATCACAATCAATTTAGCGATTCCAACCGTGATTCTGGTAACGGTAACGCTTCAAACAGCCGTGATGATGATTGGTCTGGGTTTAACAGTTACCAAGACTCATCAACTTCTTATCAAAATGCAACAACAAATAAAAATTTAAAATTAGCAACAGGCACACAAAAGTTAAGTGAAGGTTTCGATAGCTTAGATGTGAAAAGTGGTAAAATGAAGCCAATGGCTAATAAAACAGCTGAAGAAGATGCTTGGAATTTACTTATGAATTAATTAAAATTATTTAATATAATTAAATACGTTTTGTTTCATATTTAAATTTTTTTTGTCTTTACAACAATGTTTTTAGGAGTTTTATTATACATATTTTTTATGTTTATTTTTTGTTCTTAGATTTTTTTCTTATAAAATTTTCTAGTAAATTTAAAAATGATATACATACTTCTATTGCTTAAATGATTTCATTAAGTCTCTGTTAATGCAGTTATATGTGTATAAACGACTATACAATTACAAAAGTACATAAATAAAAGAAAATAACAAATACAATATGTATGTTTTTCATGTTTGCAATAAAATCAAAGTTTAAACTCATCACATTTATTGTATCTTAAATACAGTCAGTCATCGGTCAAGCTATTGCACTTCATTCATATCCCAATACTATTTAAGTGGGATTTTTCCTTTATGTATTTCACTTTCGCTACAATTTTTCAGGTTTATACCATTAATATTTAATTAAACGTACACATACACGTGATTGTCCTGTGGATTGAAATAAAAGTAAAGTGAATGTCACAGAGTAATGAAATCACTGATTATGAACATTAAAACTTTATAAAGAAAACAAATAAGCTCTTATCCCTTTTACATTTCCTTTATTATTTGCCAACTCAAATTTACATTGGAAATATTAGTTAAAATGTCCACTTCTGTGACAGTTATAGGATGAATACTTTATTATTTTTTCCGTCGAACAAAGCAAACTGGTAAAGTGATTCGAGCTGAAATTTTTCGAAAATGTTTTTTTTTTTATTATTTGACCAAACTTATGATCTTATAAGATTTTGACCAAACAGCGTTTTCACATTGAAATTAATTAAAACCATACATGGTCATACTGCACTTTATAAATAATGCATTGCACACACTTCCACTTGGAGACTATTAATTTTTTTCTAAAAATATTGATCCTACTACTATGGTCTTAAATTTTCACGAAACCATTTGAGAATTAATCCCACCATTATTTGAATCATAAAACTTAGATCAGTTGAAATTGAATTACAAATAACCTCAAGGAAGAGATATCGTTTTTAGTGCTGCTTCATAATCAACAGTTTACGTTACGGAAAACGGTGGTCATTATTGGGATCAACGTGCTCGAATTAGCTTTAACGGCATAGTGAGCAGAGGTTTTCTGTGTTTTTCGATTCAAATTCGTACAAATTACGTCTTAAGCAAAATAAAATAATTACAATTGCAAACTTCAAAATAATTTCGATTAATTTGTATGTATTTATAAGTTTATTATTGTAAGACATGTTGGATTATTTTATATAATATTTAAACTAAAATGTAATAAAAGAAATTAACTCTATTCACAATCCTGTGCATCGAAAATACTCTTTCCATTTGCAAATACAATGGTGCAAGACCATTTGCACAATACTGCGAATAGCGGTTTAATAAAGGAAATTGGTAACACATAAAATAAAAAAAAATGTTTTCAGGCAAACGAATCAGGACTATTAAAATTAAAAATTTTATAAAATATTATGTTGTTAATAATTTATGAAAGTATGGAGGTATTAAATGAACAATTATGATTAAATACTTATAGATTAGAGATACGCACAATGCACGAGGATAATGTAAAAGCAAGTTATTTTTCATAAGAAAAACTTTATTAAAAAAAATTTAGGCACTTTGGCAATTATAGATATTTGTATGTGAGATTAGTTATTTAAATACGTATAAATGTGTGCGTTTATTTTATAACTGCTGACATACATTTGTGAAGCAGAACACCACCCGGTTTAGTACTTATTGTGCGTTATAATTTTTAGTTAGTGTATAGAACAATACACTTATCATTTAAACCCATCCACCGGTTAGTTTGTGGAACATTTCCTCGTTTAAAGTCTGGTTGTTTTCCTTTGAACGCATTGACATGAAAATATAACCTCCAATAAATTCATGCACAACTTTGCAGTCGGCCGACAAACAAGAGAAAACCACATTCTCATCGTTAAATTGAATCATCATACATTTAATACCCCAATTGACATTCCAAGCTTTCATTGTGTTGTATCGCCATGTTTTAATATGGTCGCCAGTATTTAGGTCCATACGCATAATACGATTGTGGGCAACACCCAAGAGTTCTTCTTTTTTGTGGCCATCAAATTTTATAACAAACAAAGAAACACCGAAGTCAGGCAATGACTGCCAAGCTTGAATATATTTTAATTTGGCGTCCATCAAGGCCAGTTTACTCACGTTGGCATGAGCTTCCAATATTTTAATGCCTGCTTTACTTGATAATTTTCTTAGCATCTTTGGAGAAAGGTAATCCAAAATATCTATTGAACGTGGATCGACATTCACCGCTGCTCCTTGCGAAGGCTTCTGTAGGTTAAGTAGTGTCTTTATATTTGAAACTTCACTGTCATACGAGCTGTCGGCTAGAGATCGACCTTTGGCGGCTAATCGACATGCTGCCATCCATTTGGCATATTGATCTTCGGTTTCACATCTGATCCAGACTTCAGTGTTTGGACCACTTTTACCTTCTGGTGGCACCTCTAAGCGAACTGCAAACTTTTGTTGTGATAAATTGACATCCGGTGTCACTTCACAGCCTCTCAAATTAATTGTTATTACTGGAGCCCCTCTGTGAGAATCTTCAGCTGATTTATAAAGATGCAAATGGAGATCTCTATAGGCAAAAAAATATCGCTTGTAACCTTTCATAGTAAATTTACGTGGTTTTAAAAACTTTAAATAATCTGATAGTTCTGGAATTTTTGTGATATTGCCATCACAATTTGTATTGGGCCCTTCCAATGTTATTTGCAATTCATTTAAAGCCGAATCAATATCATCGTCAGTGCCATTGTCATTAAACCTGGAATCTAAGCATGAATTCTGATAAGGTTGAAACTCATTTAGTTGATTGACTTGAAATTGAAGAGCAGCAAACATTAAGCTTTCCTCTTCTGTGCAGTCGATTTCTTCATTTAGAATTGACCATTTAGCCTGCTCGTACAACTGATTTACGCGCACAAGATCGTATTTTGGGTTCAAATCAAAAAATATGTAATATTTAAAACGTAAACACAAAGTATCATACTCTCTTATTCCTTGCTCCATTATTGACAAAGAAGAATCTAGCCAGCCAACGTTCATTCGGGCCTTTTCTATTAATGATTTTGGACGTACCAAACGTGATCTAACATCAGGACTAGGTGACCTTGGTGAAGCTGCTAAGTTCTCCTGGTAATCGCCTAAACTAGAAGATGAGTCGTATGTAGCGTAACCGTTACTGCTATTTTTCCATGTTCCAGTTGGAGACGATATAGGAGTACCGGGAGCAGTTCCAGATTTTCTGCCAGCTGTACTATATGGGGAAACAGGGGCACACAGTAAATTTCCATTTTGTGTTCTATCTAAGCTTCCATTGCTTCCACCGTTGTGGGCAGAATTGATTGGTATAAATGAATTTGTGTCGGGAGCTGGTTGTAAATAAACCATACCATTAGGTTCCGACATTACAATTTTCTTTTGAGGATATTTCCCATAGTTCTTTTTGAGATGTTCCTGCTCTACCGGTTTGCACAGCGAAAGCTCTTCGGGATGCCTGATGTCTAAATCTTTGCATAAACTCACTACAGCAGCAAAAGTTTTAACCGAATAATCAACTCTGCAATCAATGAATCGCAAATCCGGCAATTGTACTCGTAAAATTTTATGCATGGGTGTGAAATGTAATAAACAATCAGCTTGTACGCCTACTTGATCAAGAGTTGACCTCGTTCTGGTTAGCCAAATGTTTCTCTCTGGCCACCAAAGGGCATGATCAGACCAATCTTTCGGATTTTCCGGGTCAACAAGTTGCAACATAATCCCACCGATATGTTGGTCCCCCTTTACCCTTAACTGCCTCTCTAATTGAAGGTCCGTTATAAAAATTCGCAAAATCCAAGTGTTCTCACCAACATGAATCATCTTAAATGCTTTTGATATTGTGCCAACTTGATTGATATTTATACAAATAATTCAAGATATCAAACAATCTATTAGGATTAAAAAAGAACAAACACAAATAGAAACACTTATTACTTTCTGTATATAAACAGCTAAATTAAAATTTCTTTGTTACTTTAATGGTTTTAGCCTCGAAAATGTACAATTCTTGTCTCATCGAAGCTATTTTGATGACGTAAGTTTTTAAATAATTTTCTGCTTGTTTTTATAACTTATTATTTTGATGTTTTTGCACACCTCTGCCAATTTTTTCCCAAAAAGTAATTTTTTTTAGCTGTCCCTTATTTCGGAACAAAAATTCTAAAAATTTTCTCCAATTTAAGTATATTTGTGTGAGGATAGTGACTGCGATGTATACAAGAAAACAACAAGAATAGAAAATTTTAAGAGTGTCATGTTTTTACAGGAGATGTAAGAGTGTATTAAGAGCTCAGCAAATATTTTGAGGCAAAATAACTTTAGTGAATTGCCAACTACTGATGATTATGTTAAAATTGAGAAGTTGTCATTACTTCGGGATACACAACTAGTGTTATTATTATTATTAATATATCATTATTTAGCATCTTTTTGCTATTTTTACTATGGATTTATATATTACAAATTAGTTTCTTTTTTATGAAGCCATTAAAAGGTATGTACATATACTAATGTAAAATAAAAGTTTGAAGAAAAGCAAATAAAATTTAAGCTGCTAGCATTAAAATTATAGGAGTCTACATTTGTAACATACGCTTAATAGCGGTTTAAATAGCTCGGCATCATATAATTTTTTAATTTTAAATAGAAAAAGTAACGTTTTCATCACAACACGTTGATTTGGGGATAAGAAGTGAAATATATGGCACATTTTTATTAATTTTAAAGTTCAATCAAACGAATTTTTCAGAAATACAATTAATATACGTTATTGTATTGGGAAATACTTTGCAAAGTAAATTTGCGACCTATGCCATCACGTAGGACGTATCAACGTAGTAAATCACGGGATAATTAAAACGATCAGTGGTCTGGCTGCAACTAAAAAATAGTTGCAAAAAAGCTTGATGTTGACTGACTCAGAATTGCTTTGCAACTGAAATAACAAGATAAAAATTTATTAATTTTCCAAGGAATTTTACTTAAGTTTCGAAAGAGTTATTTATTGCAGGTATTTTTTCCGCACACATCTACAACCTGGAACACTCGCACTTCTATTGTTTAAAAACCCAAAATTAATAAAAATTCCATTTCCTACATTTTATTTATTTATTATTTTTCTTCTCACATAGTCGTAGTTGGAACATGAACTCGATATCGATATAAAACAAAACAATAATAAAATAACTATATGTAAAGATCAATACTTTCTATATTTTTTCAATCGATTAAAAACCGAAAACCAATTACATCACATATACATGTATGTCTCGTAATGTCGAGTAACATGTGCTCGATAACACTAGTGACAAATATCGGGATTTTGGTGAAAGTTTTGATTCCTGTCTTGAAAATCCCAGTCAATGTATTTGTAGCAATGGTAGAGAATAAAGGTAGGGCATACATATTCAACTCCCATATGCGGACAAATTTGATTTTTGAACTTAATTGCAAAATGTTCATATAGGCGATTTCACTTCGGATGGATTTTGAAGTTTAAAGCTATACATATACATTTTTCCAGTGCTGACATTCGTATACATATCGCACCCTAAATACAAAAAGGTCACAACTCAAAATACTAAAATTTTCAGGAGACAAAAAACTGTTCATCGTGCAGAAGCAACACACTTAACATAAAAATAGACATAACTGTATTTTCCAATTAAAGGAAATAGAGATGTGAAAGACATTTTTGCAGTAGGTAGAAATGTGTACTCTGAATTAATTTATGGAAAAAAGTCAGTTTTGGAAAATTTTGAGTTGTGATCCTTTTGTATTTAGGGTGCGATATGCAGATCTCATTTATATTACATTTTAATTCAGAGAACGAACTTTTCGTTAGTTGTTAATAGAATTCGATTAAGAGACGTTGTAATATCTAAAGTGGACGGGTGTGTAAACGAGAGTTGATAATTTTTTCGTTTTCTGGTTATAAAAATAATTATAAATATCATTTTTATTGTTTATTCTTTTGCTTGCTCGGTGCAGATTTCTCTTCTATAAATAGCAACACAATCCCATTACTGTGTTTTGTGAAAACAAAGTAAGGGAGAAACGCCGAACTAAACCAACTTTTTTTATTTTCCTCGACTCCGTCATCATAATCGTGTAATTATAACTAATTTGAATTTACAGTGGAAATAATATAGGAATAAATACACCACCAATTGAATTGTCCGCACAGCGATCTACATTCATCATCAGTGATTCAGACGTTGGTGTTGACGACCTTACATATAAAAATATAAAAAATAGACGAATCTAAATAAAGGGCGATATTTATGAATTGATTGCATTTGCGTAGTACATATATTGATATGTATGTATGTATGTACATGTATGTATATAGATAGATTCTATCAATTTGATTTAACATAAACGATATTGTGATCATACATTAATTATTTATGTATATCAGAATTTGCTATTCAGTTGAATGTGGTTGTTGATGCTGAACGCTATTGGAATTTTGCGCATTCTTCTCCCAAAACTGAGAACTGAGAGTACTTTCATGGAAACGATATAACCTTGGCTGTGTTTGTGAACAATATGAAGGAAGCAGTTCCATTTGCATAAAGAAATTTGTAAAATATACAAGCTACAAAAGTTATTTTCTACAATAATTGATGACGTCCCGGTTGCAATTGTATCGTCATCACCAATAATTGTGTTAGAAAACTAATAGTATATAAATAGATACATACATGTATATAGATATATGTATGTATGTACATTGAAATGATAAGAGTAGTATTACTTTTTTGAATTACGAAAACGTTCTCTGTGCAGTAACTCAACGTACGTTTTATTTGTAAGTATAGACATTACGTCATTACATTTCAAGAACCTCTAGGAAAACATCTGTGATTTTCGTTTTAGTTATTTTACACATACATACGGCGAAAAAGCGTTCTAAAGGTGGGTCTGGGTTCGGATTCTTAGTAATATTTGACATCGGCTGAAATGATTCATGTTGGCGACAACTCCTGGAATCTGCGGATTTTTATAACAGATCTGCAGGTGGAGAAGCACCTGAGAGTAAAAGGCGATCAACACATCGGAGGCATTATGCTGCAGCTAGTTGATCCTGAAAATCCAAAAGATTGGTCCGATCATGCTTTGTGGTGGCCTGAAAAAAATATTTGGTTAACCCGAACTCGATCAACTTTAGATCAAGTAGGTGTCCAAGCTGATTGTTTATTACATTTCACACCGATGCATAAAGTTCTACGAGTTCAATTGCCCGACTTGCGATATCTTGACTGTCGTGTAGATTTTTCAATTAAAACTTTTTCTGCCGTGGTAAACTTATGCAAAGATTTGGATATACGCCACCCAGAAGAGTTGTCATTGTGTAAACCTCTCGAAGCTGATCATCTGAAGAAAAACTTTGGCAAGTTTCCTCAGAAGAAAATACCAATTGCTGAGCCAAACGGAACAGTTTACTTGCAGCCAGCTCCAGATACAAACTCATTTATACCTATCAATTCTGCTTACAATGGCAGCAATGGCAGCTTGGACAGAACACAAAATGGAAACTTTCTGTGTGCACCAGTCTCACCATATGCCACCACCCCAAGAAGAGCAGCGACTGCTCCTGGATCTCCAATTGGCTCACCAACAGGAACTTGGAAACCTAGTAGCAACGGATATATGACGTATGATTCTGGATCAAGTCTCGGAGATTATCAAGAGAACTTAGCCACTTCTCCTCGTGCTCCCAGCCCCGACGTACGTTCGAGGTTAGTAAGACCAAAGTCCTTAATTGAAAAAGCCCGTATGAATGTCGGTTGGCTAGATTCTTCGCTATCGATTATGGAGCAGGGCATTCGCGAATATGACACTTTATGCATTCGCTTCAAATACTACACATTTTTTGATTTAAATCCCAAATACGACCAGGTTCGTATTAATCAATTGTATGAACAATCCAAGTGGGCAATACTAAATGAGGAATTAGATTGTACCGAAGAGGAAAGCCTCATGTTTGCCGCTTTACAATTTCAAATTAATCAACAGAACGAATCATATCAAGTTATTGATTCGGGAGTTAATTCTTTTACCGCATCAAATGGATCTGATGACGACATAGATTCCGCTCTTAATGAGCTACAAATATCACTGGAAGGACCCAATTCCAGTAGTGATGGCAATATAACAAAAATACCTGAATTATCCGATTATTTACGTTTTCTCAAACCACGGAAGTTCACCATGAAGGGATATAAACAATACTTCTTCACTTACCGGGATCTTCATTTACATCTTTATAAAAGTGCTGAAGAATCACGACGTGGAGCTCCTGTAATAACTATTAATTTAAGGGGCTGTGAAGTTACTCCCGATATTGTGCTGTCGCAGGGGAAGTTTGCAATACGGCTAGAAGTTCCCCCAGAGGGCAGTAATGGACCCAATAGTGAAGTTTGGATACGCTGTCAGAACGAAGAACAATATGCAAAATGGATGGCTGCTTGCCGGCTAGCCTCTAAGGGACGGTCCCTTGCAGACAGTTCTTATGAAAGCGAGGTCTCGAATATTCAAACATTACTCAATTTACAAAAACCAGCTCATGATGTAGCGGTCAATATCGATCCTCGCTCCATAGAAACGATCGATTATTTACCGCCACGAATGCTGCGCAAAATGTCTAGTAGGGCTGCCCACCGTATTCTCGAAGCCCACGCAAATGTTCGTAAATTGTCCTTAATTGATGCAAAGTTAAAGTACATTCAAGCATGGCAATCATTACCTAACTTTGGAGTCTCCATGTTTGTAATTAAATTCGATGGACATAAGAAGGAGGAACTTTTGGGTGTTGCTTACAATCGAATTATGCGCATGGACTTAAGTTCCGGTGATCATATTAAAACTTGGCGATACAACACTATGAAAGCATGGAATGTTAATTGGGGCATCAAATGCATGATGATTCAGTTTCACGACGAAAACGTCGTTTTTTCTGTTCAATCTGCGGACTGTAAAGTGGTTCATGAATTTATTGGCGGCTATATTTTTATGTCCATGCGTTCCAAAGAGAACAACCAAACACTAAACGATGAAATGTTCCACAAACTAACTGGTGGTTGGGTTTAAAGTTGTATATTTTTCGAAGTGAAATACATATGTATATGTATATGCCAGTGCTAAGCACAAGAATGCATGCTGACTAACAATCAATTGACGTTATTTCGTTGTATTAATCAACAGTTGTTATATAGAATTTTAAATATAATATATTTCTGTTATGTATATACTAACCAAAGCTACTTCCAATATAATTGCTTCTTTAAAGAACGTGTTTTCAATTACATACATACATATATAAAAAAAATTGCATAACAATTGTTGACTTCAGTATGAAATTATTAACCAAATATTCAATTCACGATAAAAAGGGATAGTACATACTTTTTTATAGTCACTTTGGCCAAAACAAATTAAGTAAAATATTCAATTGCTGAATAAAGCCTCCTGTGAAAATTAGACAATATGCTCACTTAATATTCTGCAAAATTTCTAAAAGTTATAAATAAATTGCCTAAAATCCAAACTAATGTTTACCAATTTAAATAAATTTAAATCAACGTGAGAATAGTTGTATATGCATAAACACAATAGTTTGTTTGTTGTATGGTTAAATAAGTCAATATACCTAAATTTCGTTGGTTTTACACCAATTCATCAGTAGACTTCAACCTACTTGAAAATAATAACAAAACCTCTTAGCTTAAAAAACAAAACCTAAATTACACAACCAAAAACACAAACAAATTCTATTTGATGAGAATATTTTATTTTTCAACCTTCATACAATTAGTTTCCCATTCTGTTTAATAAATTAATTAAGGCAATCTTAAATATATTACAATCAAACGTTGTATTTGCATGTATGTCCATATATATGTACATATGTATGTATATGCTGTATTAACATAATCATGCACACAATAATTAGGCCTATCAGTGTTTCATTCGAAAATAATATATAAAATTACCTTAAAATATATACATATATATTTTTAACTATTTTTGTACTCAATTTTTTTTTATTTCGATTACGCAAGGTTTAGAAAAATATTCACTTATTGCATCCAAAAAACGAAAGTAATGAAATACCTACAATGTCAATCAGATTTTTAATTTTTGTGTAGGTATAAAAAATTTCACAAAAGGGAAAACACAATTTTGTCGTTCAAAACCCTTAAGAAGTACTCTTTGATTTAATCTAGTCCATATACTATGCGTTTACTAAATGTCATCCCAACCCATAAAGCAGTTTTCGGATTTTAGTGGAAAAAACATACAATAACAAATTATAACTATTACTAGGAAAACGAGAATGGTATGGAAATTTAACTTTATTCTTTCGAGTGAAACACAAACCGGATTCTTATAATTTAAAATCAGAATTTACCTTTTTAGTATTAATTACTGTAAATTATTTTTTATACTAATTTATCAAAAAAAAAATAATAATAATATATAATAAATAATAATACTTATAAATTGTCATAAAAATGAAATTTGGCTTTTATTCTGCAATTATTTTACTTACCGTAACTCTTGGGTCAGTGGTCACAACCAGAATTTCTACAATTTTATAAATCATTTTATTCCAATCCATTTTGAATTTTTCCACCGATCTGCAAACAGTTCAAGTAAACTTAAAAGAAATGCTGGTATATAGACACACTTGACCACACAATAAACAAAGAATTAATAATAAATTAACTGAGACAATATCACAAATAAATTAAAATTAATTTAAAAATGTTTAACTCGAACATAAAACAGATACGGTGCCACTTATATGTATGTATGTATATACATATCTAGTTTATTCAAGTTTAATTAATATTTGGTAAAAGTGGTTGTATTTTCATCCTTGCATCTTTTCTTAATGGATCAAGAAATTCAAATAGTTTTTTTCCATATTTTTAGAAGCTTTTAAATGATACCAATATAAGTTAAAAAATGTAGTAGGAAATTGCATTTTTGTATGAAAACTTTAGAGGTAAACATCTCTAAAGGTACACGATACCGGAGACGTTTAACCTTTATTTTTCCCGCTTTATTCAAAATGTTTGAAAATTACCGTATAACCATATTACCCACAACTAGATTTGGGACGAATTTCTTCATTCGTCTGATGCAAGACCTAAGATTAAACCTGCTACAATTACATTGCACTGATCTTAAGTCTTGATGTAAATGAACAATTGGGACGTTAATAAAATCCCAATTGAATTTTGCATATGTTAAATATTCGTATTCGCGAATATTGCTTCAGATTTTCGTATTCATTAATAGCAAAAATTTACATTGGATGCATCACTAGTATATGCAAACGTATGTTCATACATATATATGGCTCATTATATATTTCGTATTGGATTCAAAGAATAGATTTTCGTTTCAAATCTGAATTATCTACATACAATATACATCTGTATGTATTATACATACGTTAAATATGTACAAATATAAATTCATATTTCCGAGTAAATAGTAGAGGTTATTCAAAACAACTTACGCTTTTCAGTCCTTGTTGCTTTCATGTTCATGAAATGCGGCGTACTCGGTTCCATAGGATAGTACATGGTATAGAAAACAAGGTCAGTACAGTAACTATTGGGCTTTATAATTAAACACTAATAGCTTTAAAAAAAATACTTTATAAATTTTTACTCCAAACATGTTTAAAAATTAGACGAAACTTTAAATTTTTTATTGTAAAACATAGAAAATAACTGTTCTTTAAATTTTGACACTTTTCATAGCAAAAGTTGTTCTTTAATTTTGCGTCACTCATCATGTGGTAATAACACAATAACAGCTGTTTCAGTTGACTTTCACTATACATGGTGATTCATAGAAAGAAAAATATATTGAAATTATCTGTAGCAAATTGTAAACCATAGACTAGTAACTGTATTCTGTGTTGTAAACGTACTCGTAAACAAATGAGCAAAAAAAGGAAATTGTGGCGAAAAAATTTGTACGAAAATGAAGAATATCCGGATAATTATACTGATCCCACATTTTTAAACGACTTGCGAACAAATTTAAATGTTCAATTTTATACATTATCCGAAGTTATTCAGGGAGTAACAGTGCTAAACAATCAAATATCATGTGTTACTGGATTTTTAATAATTTTCTATGTGATGTACAACGACAAATTATCACCAACAACAATTCTCTTGCCAAGTTTTCTAATAACTATTCTAGGCTATATTTATTTTCGTCGAAACCATATGACTTTCGCAATTATTGTTGAGGATTCAAAAACGTTATTAGCGGTGTTGTTGTTTGGTTACTTATTTGCTCCCATCTTACATACCCTCACCGACGCCGTGTCCACAGATACGATTTTCTCCATGACGTTTATAGTACTGTTTTTAAATTTAATATTTTATGATTATGGTCTTTCGGTGGCAATGGTATCCACAACGATATCTCTCAACGCAGCGATATTTGGATCAATATGCTTGGCATCCCGTTTGTCTACATCATATCATGCTTTTGTTTTATTGGTAGAGTCAGTGATATTTTTTGTTCTGTATCCTATAGTTACGAAGGAGTATTGGCGTTCCTACATGTTGATTCCTATTTTCGGAACATGCTGTTATTGCCTTTATATTATATCCACTAATGTTCTATGGATTTACGTTTCCATCACTGTGTTCGTTAATATCCTATGTCCTTTTATTTTTGTGATTCAACAAAGGCATAAACATAATATTCATGGACCATGGGATGAAGCAGTTGTTGAAGAGACTACCGACGACAACATTGATATCAAATTATAGCATTTGCTAAATTCATTATAAGTATTTGTTATTATTTAACAATAGTTAAGAAAAATGTTAGGAATATGGTGTAATGTATCACTACAAGGCAACATAGATTTAAGAAGCCTGCTTATGTTTTTGTATACATATTTACTTGCATGCATGTATATGCATAATACATTTTATACAGATTACATCTTCAAACGCAACTATGAATTCAATAAAGTAAATTTTTAAATTAAAATATCGTTAAAAGGGCGTTTTAAATCTGTAAATTATGAGTACAATGTATGTAGGCACTCATAATAGAGTAAAGAAATCAGCATGCTTACAGTTCGTTTTTGAGTTTACCATTTATTTATTAAATTATTTTTTATTTCTGTCAAGGGATTTGTCTTACAAATCAAAGTGCATATACAGAAAATTATATTTATAAACTATATATTACATCTCAAAATACAAAAAATTCATAAAAATAAATGTTTCACATAGGAAGAGTGGAAAGAAATAAACCAAAAAGAAAAAAATTAAATATATATATATATATATATATATATATATATATATATATATATATATATATATATATATATATACGATAAAATTGCATTAAAATTTTGCAAATACTTTTATAATTATACACATATTTTAACTAATGTATTATATTTTTTCAACAATGTGGGTATTAAAACACACATTTTATTATATTAACGACTGAAATTAATATAAATTTATACTAGCAAATAATTATACAAACAGAACGAAAACTTCACTTCTTAATATGCAATTTTTACCTTTAATATAAAAAACAATTTTCGTTTATAGTAACGGTTCATTTGCTTGTTTTTAACTATAATAAATGGAGTTAACAAAACAATTTAGTACTTTTTTATTGTAATTTACTTATGCAACTGTAATAAAATTCACGCTACACAAAATTGAAAATTTGATTTTACTTATAGAAATATTTTCTATTTTTGTTTGGTCATATAAAATAAGTTATTAAGGGCCATTATTACAACTTCATGTTAGTTAAAAGTCGAATTTTATTGGACACATAAAAAGTTTGTTATTACTACATTTTTGCTTTGACCTACCAGTAAGGATGAACCTCCTGTCAACTTGACGTTTGTTTAATTAAAACAGTAATAATGAAAAATTTTTTATACGTCCTACAAAATCCTGCTTTTATCTAAGATGAAGTTGTAATAATGGCACTAAATGAGTTGTTATCCATTTTATTGGTCAATTTTTATAAATGATTTTGCAAATGGAAGGATGACAAGATAAGTATTAGGTGTATGTGAAAAACGAATGTCTCAATAGAAACAAAATACATTATACAATTAAATATACATACATACATATGTATAATTAAATCCATATGCAATATACAAATCAAAACCTAAAATTCGACTACAAGATTAAATTACAAAGCCACTTCATCTCCTTGTCGTAAAGAAGATTTATTAAGTTCAATTTGTTCGTGGTTTTGTTGCTCGGCTTTAAGCTTTAAGTCACGATGTCTTTGCGCTGTTGTGGTGGCTGCTGTAACGGGCGGTGAGATTGGTGCTGACTTTGATGATGATTGGTAGTTGGTAGCATAAATATCACGCGATGTTGCAGAAGACAACATGGTTTTATTAGGCAGCGTAAAGTAATCATCTATAATTTTTTCATTTTCTTTATCTGTGTCTTTGTTTTTATGTTTGAGTGATTGATTTTCTTTTTTAATTCCAGAATTCTCACCACTTTGAATATTGGTTTTAGCATCATCTTCATTTTTATCGCCTAAACCAAATGATGTGGCTAATAAGGACATTGTTGTTGATATTCCGTTTGTGACTGCTGTCGTTGGTTGTTGTTGTATTTTAAAATTAGGCATATGGCTATTATGATTATTCCTCATCGTTTCTTTTAAATGTTGATGATGATGAATATTTTTTATTGAAGGTGTATGTAAGTTATCGATTTCCTGCGCCATTACTTGTATGTTATTTCGTGTTGAATGAAACGAATGTTGTCACACTACTTGTCCATTAATTTCTTTCATCGTTGACCCGCCATTACCTACACTGTCAAGAGAACCACCACCTGCACCGTTTACAGGATCCAATAACGACCCAGATTCAAGATCATTAGCGGTTCTGGTTGAATTACGTTGACGACACAAATACGGTGAACTGTTAGGTGAAGGTAGTTGATTCTATTTTGGAAATAAACATTTATAATAGTACAAAAATTATAATTTTTTTAAACTGACCACTTTGTTATTGTTCTGACAACATGTGGCTTTGATACAACCGTTGTCTGTAGAGGGTGGACAATCTAATGCGCAGCAGTCTGAACTACTCATATTGAGGCTGGATGTACCTTCTGATACAATACAAGCCCCATCCATATCAACAAACTCTGGTTGTATAGTTGTTGAATGTATGCCTTCATTATGAAAGAATTCTTTAACCTTTTCAGCGATTTTCATATATTCCGATAAATTGTGACATCTGCAATATATAAAAAAATGTGTGATTTATATAATTATTCCATATACATACAAACATATGTATGCTGATAATAAATATCCTTATCCTTCGTAGAATACTTTACAAAGTAAATTTGCAAAGTATTGGTGCACAGATGCCGACCGAGTGACTAAGACCATATGTCGGCGATGTTGTTAACCGGTATTTTTCCGTTACTGTGACTGACTGTACACGACCTATGCCTTCACATAGGAAGTAGTATATATACATATATATAATAAATATATATGTGTATAACTAATATATTTAACGCCTCCCATACATTTCAGATATAATTAAACTAAATTATTAGAAATAGGTGTTATTTTGCATATTACTTCTTAACTATTGTGACAAATGTCAGTATATTTTTATTGATCTAAGCTCGTAATAGTATTTTTGTTGAATTATAATTACAAAAGAAATGAAGAAAAAAAATTTAATTTAAAATCCACTTTTCACCAAAATAATTAAATTTTCATCATGACGATTAAAAAAAAATAATGTCTAATAGAGCTAAATCGACTTATCGATGCCTTCTTCTAGCTTCTCAGTAATAGGCATGGATAAATAAATTCAATAAAAACGTCTGCTTCTAACTATAACTTATAACAGTTATAATTAATATAATTCTTTTTTTCTTTTAATGGTTCCATGTTAAAGTTGATTATTGATTCCTTATTGATATGATAATTTTGTCCAAGCATATATACTTCTATTTTACATCCGATTATGTGAGTTGCTTAATCTAGTTATCTAAGCATATTTATATTTATGCATGTATGTATCTATGTATGTATGTATGTGTATATATGTATATGGATGTGTATATCGTAGATGCCCAGTAGTGGCTGATATCAGCAAATTAAACTCCCATGTATTCTTACACTCTTTAATTTATGATGATATGCGAAAAATATTTTGCCATAAACAATGCTTTCGATAACATACAATGCCTTTTATACAATTTTTCTCCAAAAGCGGACTATACTAATTCCCTTAATTTAGTAATACGTTTCTTTACCAATGCATTGACGGTGCCCACTACTGGTGTATATATACATACGTATGTATGTGTATGTTTATTTTTTTTTTTTTAATCCTATTTTGTTACTTCAGTCATCGACTGAAGAATTATTTGGCCAGTCCTGAGACTTACGCCATCACCAATTCGCACGATATGTCGTGCCACAATAACTAATTCTATTTATGCACAGATGCCAACGGGTATGCCGGCGATGTTATTAACTGTATTCTCTTTTCCGTTACTGTGTCTGACTGTACACGACCTATGCCTTCACATAGGAAGTAGCAACGTAGTTAACCACGGAAAATTCCTCAGAAGAACTGTAAATCTATACAGCTATCTGAGTCGTTGAAATTAACTAGTGCGAGTGAGACGCAAAACTCTCGAAAGAGAGTAAACGATCAGTGGTCTGGTTGCACTTAAAATTTAATTGCCAACGAGGCTTGATGTTGACTGACTCAGAGCTGCTTTGCGAATGTATGTGTATGTTTATATATTTTTTTTAGGAGTAGAACCAGCACTCAGGGGATAACCCCTACATATGTAGTGCATTGCGCTGGAACTAAGAAAATAGGTTTTGGGAAGGAGGATAAAGGGAGTAGTGTCTGTGGATATTCGACTTGAACCCCCTCAAATTGTAAGTGGCGGGGTAGTTTGTTCCACATACGGACTGTTCGGCCAAAAAACGAATTTTCTCTGTAATGCGTAGTGCGATTCGTTGGAATATCGACCACAAACGCATGCGCTCTTGATGAAAAACGCGTTGAGCGTAAGAAAGAGTGGGTTTCAGGAACAAGTTCCCTAATTTCACCAGAGCACCTGCCATTATAGTAACGATAGAACAACGATACGCACCCCACATTGCGACGATGCTCAAGAGAGTCAATAGAGTTGGCTACCCTACTGTCTCCGATGACTTTTATCGCCCTCTCCTGTACGCGGTCGAGTAACTTCAAAATAGACTTTGAAGCACCGGCCCAAACATGAGAGTTCTATTCCATCTTCGGTCGGATGTATGTGGTGTAAATATTAAGAAGATCAGAAGGGCTGAAGTATCTCTTGCACCGTCTTAAGAAGTCAAGGCACTTGAATGCTTCTTTTGCCACCTGAAAGACATGTTCCGTCCATCTGACATCACACTGCATTTTCATGCCCAGAACATCAAGAGCCCCTGACTCCATAATACTTACACCACCCATAGAAACAGATGAAGCAGCATGGTCATACGTACGTCGATGCGTAAGCATACAACACTGGGTCTTACGGGCATTAAAATCGACCCTGTTCGCCTGACCCCATCCATACATATGTACATATGTATGTATATGAATATATACATATATGGGTACACGTGTATGCACATGTATAGGTATGTAAATAAATGGGCGCATATGTTTACATATAATCAGCCTGATTGTGTAAGACGTTGGCGTTTACGCCCAAGACGTTTTTTGTACAAGATTAAAGAAACACATAAGCAGTTTTCTTTAATCTACTACGACAAACGCCTGAGGCGTAAACGCCAACACCTTACACAATCAGAATCCTTGAATTTTTATCTTGTACATTTTTCTTTTGTATACTTTTAACCATATATGGCCCATAAGGGTTCGGTTATTTCAAAACCCCGAATAATTTAAAACTTATGGACACATAATACTCGAAAGAATGTAAATTCTGCAAATATTACCTTATGTGTGCTGAAGCTATAATACGATCGCCAGCCAATTGCCAGACATGAAACTCATGGACTGCCAAAACACCATCAACCTTCTCTAATAAACGTTTCTGTATAGCGTCAACCTTTAATAAAAAATTGCATTTTTATATTTAAAATTAAATAAAGAAGATATAACATCAAATCCTAAAATAAATATTTTATATGCTTGACTATGAAAATTATTAAACTTTAAATAAGTTTTTCATTTAAAATGATCACATTTACTTGAATATACAATGTATATAAACTTTAGCTTTAAGAAAGATATATCAATAGTAATTAAGAAGAACAAAATACAATGTTGTTGTTCTTTTGTCAAAAGAATTGCATTATTATTCGTTTTTCTATACAACAAAAAAGAGCGCTATTACCCAAACAGTGAAACATCATAATTTGAGTTTGCAATAATAAATTAGAATTAGGATAGTTTGTCATAATGAAAACGTATACTTTGATCAAAACGGGTTTGTTTGTGACTTATTTATTACAAACGTATTTAACTATTTATTTAATCCATTGATTACACAAGCTAGCATTTTTCATTAAATTCAAGTATTGAAATATCAAAAATTAGCTTACTTGTATATGTGTTGGCACAGTTTGTAGCAATATTAATGCAGATTCGCGCAATAGAGGCCAAACTGAATGTAATATTAAGATAACTAAAACGATTGATAAAGCGGGATCCATATAATAACGATACTTCCATTCCGTTAACCAAACAACCTTAAAGAAATAAAATAAAATATTTATAATAACAAACAAAGCACTTATTACGACAATAACATTTGCTAAAGCATCACTTAACACATGTAAAAAATAATTACTGAAAATCTAACTTACCAAAGCACTTATTACGACAATAACACTTCCTAAAGCATCACTTAACACATGTAAAAATGCACCACGCATATTCATAGAGCCAGGATCGTGGCTATGGCCGTGACTTGACTTTTTAATGGGTTTTTCCTTCTTTAAAATTTTTTTATTATTAATTACATTATTACCTTTTTTGAAATATGCATGTATGACAAATTTAATTTACCGGTTTTTCATAAGCAAAATCATCAGGATTTTCACCTTCATCTACATTAGCTAATTCAGTAAGTCTACTATGATTTCGCCTTAAGCCTCCACCATGTGAATGACCATGATGGCCACCATGCTCTACACAAAGATATAATAATTTCAAATCTATATTAGAATAACTTAGAAAAATATTACTTTGCAACTTACCATAGAGTAAACACAAGCCTACAGCATTTACAACTAAACCTAATACTCCCACAGTAACTAACAGCTCTGGTTCATGTATAGTCTCTTCTTCTATAAACCTGAAGAATAACAAAATATTGTAGAAATTTACAGTAATATTTTTTATTTAAGTCTTTTAATGCGAGCGGTAGCATTTGCAAAAAAAGGCAGAGTGCAAAATATGTGTATAAGCAGCGTTTCCAATCTGAGTGCAGTTTTACATAACAAAAATAATAATTTATTTTATTATTTATTAGGCTCGAGGTCGTTTTTTATATAAAATTATAACAATTTTATTTTATTATTTAATATTTCGTTAACATCATCAGGAATAAGTTACTTATTCCAGATGGTGTTAACAAATTGTCTACTAACTGTCATCTAAGTCTACTAACTGTCTCAAGTTGTGATATCTTTTACAAGATATTTGTGAAAGAAACCAATAAAAAATATCGCGAGCATAAAATAAAATTAGCATTTAAATTATACATAAATTTATACCTTTTAAACGCTTCTATTGTAATACTAAAGCATAATGCAACCAAAAATACTGCGTTGACTAAAGCTCCCAATACTTCTGCACGTGCCCATCCAAATGTGTTTTTCGACCATTTTTTTGGCGACATCTAAAAGAAAGCCCTCTCTCATTATAACAACGTTTTGCAGTGTAAAAGAGTTTCTAAGGCTCACAACATAAATTGAAACCTTCGACTAACGACTAAATAAGTAGACATACCTTAACTGATAAAAAGGATATCAGCAAAGCTGCTATATCGCCCAGCATGTGAAAACTATCAGCCACCAGAGCCATTGAATTTGTTACATATCCGACCACAATTTCGACAAAAAAGAAGAAAATGGTCAACATCATCATGGAAAGGAGGCGGCATTTTTTACCTGAGTATTTAGACATTTTAGCAAATCTGCAAGAAAGACAATAACATTTTAAAACATAAATTAAATGTGTGCAATGCTGAAATCTGTCGTTGTGCTTCACAAATAACGTTTAACGCAAGAAAAAAAATTTTATAACTTTTTGTTTTGTTTTAAATGTTATCTGTGCGATAAACCGATAGCTTGCAGCATTGTGGAACATGCAGTTAATTTAATTTAATCAATTAATTTAGATAATATTGTTGTTCTTTTTATTCAAATGTATGTACGTATGCATGTACATATGTATGTAGGTGCATGCACGCATACATGTTGATGTACATGCATACATATCTCCATGTACAAACATATATATTCGTATGTTTGTATACCTAAAATATTTAAGATATTAAATTTTTTCTTCCCTCGAAAAATTGCGCGATTAAATCGTTAAAATACGCACATAATTACATACATATCAGCAAACCGCATTGTAGATACATATTTATTTATCGTCATACGAAACGTAAAAGCTCGTGACAAAAGTTTCTTTCAAAACCATGATTTCAATCAATTATTGCATATTATATCGAACCCCATGTCTATATTAATTTTTTGGTGTTCTACTGCCATGCCCAACTACGCTATAATCAATAATCAAAACCACCGACGTTGCCACTATATTTTGTGCTATTTCAAAAACTGTTTTCTTTCTCCTGTAAAATAAAAAACGCACTTCAACGTTTTTTTATGACGACATGAATGTAGGTATGAATGACATATGGTCAATATGTTGAACATGACCGTTGCAAAGGGTAATTTTGAGAAAATGCACCTATGAAATCTGCATTTTATTTTATTCTTCGTAACAATTTTTTAAATATTTCTTAAAGTATGTTTGACATCACAAACTGCTACAAATCGTTAATCTCTTTTATCTCTTTAACTCAATTTAGTTTTGTTTTTCTAAATTTTAAAAATTTTGAAAGACAAAGCAACCAACACATAGATATTTATTAAAATTTTTTTCTTTGTTTCCTATTATTTGATTAACGCAGTGATTTACAAAATTAGGGTCTAAATGCTAATTAAGGATATTTACGCTTAACTGCCTATTTCACAATGTCGAATTCTTTTTTTCGCAGAAATATATTTCAAACAAAAACAAAATTTTATAAAATGTTTTTGTTTCATATGTATTTATTGTGAAATCGGGAGTTAGATGGTAATTCGAAATTGCAACATGTGACTTTGGCGACTTTGATATTTTTAACCCAAACCTAACTAATAAATAGCACATAAATTATAAACTCGACGTTATTTATGCATGTACGCATTTACAAAATTACCCATTAACTTGTCTAAGATAACGTTGGTAACAAAAATAAAAATTTGTGTAATTTGCAGCGTGGCATAGCATATCGAAAAATTTACAAGCAAAAACAAAATTTTATAAAAAAAATTAAAAAACATTTCGGACTTACAAAAATAGCTCCATTCAAATATGTATGTATGATATGGCGGAAAATTATTAATAAAATAAATAAACATATAAATAAATCGAATCTAAAGCTGCAGTAGCAAAATGCACAATGAATCGTTGCATGAGTAATATAAACAAAGAATAAAATTCAATACCGAGAAGACTGTAGATAAAATGTATTAAGAGGAATGAAATAAAGACCCTCAAACAAAAGAACACATTTAATTTTCTTTTTTTATTTAACAATTCAGTGGTAGTGTTGCCAATACGTTTTTACAATATATGATCGTGCTTAAGTTTTTGCTGCAGTCACGTGAATTTCCATTAAAAAAAATTACCGTTTGTGAATGAAAATTTAGCGTGATTGAAATACTCTAAAATAAAATTTGAAATTTCTGAAAAGCTGCTGGATGTTTTCCAAATACTACTATATATAACTTAATTGTTTAGAGCATAAAATATTTAGTGGTAATAAATAGGAAATATTGAAGGTTATTTTATATTTTTTAAGATTATTTGATATTTCTTTTATTATTTGATATTTTTACATTAATTTATTTTTGTGCAGAACTAATACCTTTTTGCAAAGATCTGTTTGAACGTTTTTTCAAACCCATAACTTATAGATGATGTGATACTGTATCAGGTGAATAGCCGTAAATCGTATGAGTGTTACAGTTATCGAGGAATCTGAAGCTCTTGATGTTCTTGGCATGAAAATCCAGCGTGACGTTGTACGGACAGAGCAAATTTTTCATGTTTCAAAAAAATCATTCAATTGAATAGATGATTAAATGAATTTCAATTGCCTACATACATATATACATATGTTTGTTGTAAATTTTTCGTTTTGCCTTCGTTATATAAATGACTATTAATATTGTATTTAGTTTAATTTATGCACTCTTCTGGCTTTTTTATTTTTTTAAATTTCAAGTTAAATTTATATTAATTCATATTGGTGATCTTATTGTACACTATATATTCTTACGTAATAATTATAAGACTAAGTCTTGTTATGTAAGGGATTTAATAAATAAATAAACCTGTTTTGGAATGGCTAGCGCACTCTATTGACTCACTTGAGCATCGACGCAACGTGGGATGTGTTTCACTGTTTTATCTTTTCTATAATGGCTTGGATTCCAAACAAACTCTTTTTCGAAACGCGCACTTTTCTACGCACAACGCACTCTATATTAGACGGAAAATACGTTCTTTGCACGGATTGCCACTATGTGCAATAAACTTCCTGCGCAGGTGTTTCCTGCGGTATACAACATGGAAACATTCAAGCCTAGTGTTCATACGTACTACTCCCTTTATCCTCCTTCGCACAACCAATTTCCCTAGCTCCAGAACAATGCAGACATGAGTGCCGGTCTAATTTAAAAAAAATTATATGTATGGTGTAGTGAATGGGATTTTTGTTGGAAATCATGGCCATAAGGAAACAAAAACGTCTCTTCATTCAACGATTAGTTTAAGGGTTATTTAGTCATGTTTCCATAGTATTATTCATGCTTCGATATCAAGAATCTCAATTCTTAGATAAGTAATTGTTTTATTATTACAAACATTATTCTCGTTTTATTAATTTTTCAACTTTTCGATGTTTTGCGCTTGTCACTAAACTACAATATATAATCAGAGTCAATATCACGTTTTGGTATTAAGTATTTATGCCGACAGTACCACACTACTATTTCGTCTTTACTGTTTATATTAAAAAAATTAAAGGTCCTCATAATACGATAATTAGCAAAAATAAGAAAAAAAACCAATGTGAATTCTGTGTCATAGCATACGTACATTTTGCTTTTTCAATGGTTCCACCGTAATGGTAACAACTTGTTATTGTATAAAAATTTGCTAAACGGATTTTTAGACCCTGTTATATGAATATACTTTCATATGTATGTATTAGATTCCTAATTTCATTATTTTCAGGTTCTTAGCACTTATAATTTCCTTAAAAGACTTTTTTCATTATCTTCATCAGACTTATCCTGACAAAGTTTAGCAATAACCTTTCTACAAAAAAAATCTACTTCGAAATTTCTCAGCTTCAGTGCGTTATTTAAAAAACTGTTAAGGATATATTCTCTCATTAAATCGAATACTTAATTTTTCATTAAATCATATGCTACAGACCAAAAATTTTATAATTCATTCGACAAGAATTTGCATAGCAGAATTTATATTAAACTCGTTTATAGCTTAAATAGTACATTAAACATTTTCGAATTTTACCAAAAATACCACATTTTCTTCAGTTAAAAGAAAATAGCATATTTCAAATTGAGCAAATGGTTAATCGGCTAATATTCACTCAAAATATGAGTAACATATGTATATCCTTGCCACTTCTGATCGATCGAATGATCACGATTGGGAACCGGTGACCAGAGCTTTAAATATTTGTAGATTGTTTGCTCAGCCCATCGTTCCTAGCACTCTCTTATGTACGGCTTTTTATTTTACTTCAGATTATTTTTGTATGTAAATAATTTAACGCACACAGTCTTTTTTTTTCTTCTTTTCCTACTTCTTTCATTAAATATTTATTATCATCATAAAATCTATTTTTTCTCTTTGTTTGGATAATTGAAATTTCGCCGTTTTATACCTAAATCAATTTTTGGAACTGTTGAAATAATATTCAAACTTACCGGTCGCGTATTTCTTGCTTTACGAGGAATTATATCTTACTAAAGGCAAGCGTAATTAAAAGCAACCAAGCAGTGGTTTAGTTTCCTTAAAAATATTAAGAAAAACATAGATAAGAAAATCACATTAGAAGGCCGCTGAAAACGTTACCAGTCAACAACTTAAAAAAAACCCCGACGACTCTTCTAACAAAGTTGTTTTTCATTGTTATTTTGTTGCTAGGATTCTTTTCTCTGACGTTGTTGTTTCCGTTTATAGAAAATTAATTAAAATAATGCTTACGTTTTCTAAATCATTGACCTGTTCACCGCTCTAGTGAAATTTTGTAAATTGTTCATATTTCCGAAGAATTTTATTTAAAACTAGCTTTTATTCGTGACTACTTCCATGTTTAAAAAAAAATTAACGGAAATAACCATCCAATAAATCATGATGAAACAAATATATAAACAGTTCATTGTTGCTTTATCGGCATTTTGGCTTAAAATTAATAAGATTCCGATTTGAAGATTTTTGCTACCGATAATGCCTTAATACAAGGTAAATTTCGGCTACACTGTTTTATTAAAAAGAAGAAGACAATTGATAATAAGTCAATGTTTCCAAAAAAAAAGTTGATGAAGTCTATTTAGGTGTCAAGATCAGAAATGTAAATAGGCCCTGGAGCGCACATCAATCATCCATGCTTATTGCATTAATTTAATAAGCTAAGCAAGTACTATGATAAATGAAAACCCAAAATTAAAAAAAAATTTTTAAATTTCTGGAGAAATGCACTCTGGAGCTGTTTGCGCCAACACTAACTTTCTAATTTATTCGGTCATGCAGTTTTACCAACCTTTCAAAATTACAAATTGTAGTACTGTAAAAACATACACTTTCATTTCCACACAAACAAATATCTATACCCTGAAGGAAACCTGGGGACATATGTCCTCAAGTAACCACTTCTTTCTACTATTTTGGCGAGTGTTTAGCGACATTTTCAATAAAGCGTTTTCATTCAAAAAATTGTGGTAACCGCAGATGACTGAAATGAATCAGTACCTTATTTTTGTTTTAATATTGAAATAAATCGCCAAAAGGTAAAAACTATGCATTTTCATTACCGATAGAAAAAAAATTTCAGAAAATATCAAAACATACTAGTGAATTACTAGTACGAATGTTAGTAATGGATTTTCAACGACACGCACAAAATGTCCATAGTAAATAGCATTGTCTGGGGTAGATACTATAAGTCACTACTACTGGTGACTGTGTCAATAGCAATTCACATTTCCTGCAGGGTATCAACATATGTATGTATGATCGCAATAAAAAAAATGTTCGAAATTTAATACTCATATTGACAGGTTTTGAAATTTAATCTATTTTTGCAATTCTATGAAATTTTTATCGAAGTTATTAAGATGTTTTGATATATTAAAATAAAAGAAAGAGAAGAAGCTACATCGCACTAATTCCTCCAAAGAGAGTAAACTCAAAATTTTAATATTTTCACTTTTTACAAGAAATTGATGTACAGTGGTCATATCTACCCACTGTAAAAATCTTACAGAATTATCTCTACTCTTTCTTCAAAAATATATGCAAATCTATACCTGTTTGTAATATATAGTAGTATAAAATATCTGCAGTTTTTTGCGTCTACTTAAAATTTTTAAGTTTTGAGTTGTGTATATTAGGAATATAACTTTTTGCGATATGTACATTAGACATATACCCTTTTTTTACAAAAAAATTTTACAGGTACTACGTTATGAGGAATATTGATATCTTATGTCAGTTTGAAACAAAAACCTTCCGCACCGAATGAATTTCTAAAACCTTCCACATTTTTTTTACAGCTTCAAATAAATATGAGAATAACTGAATAACAATAAAAATTCAATAAAGCACGAGCGAAAAAGTTTAAATGTTATTAAAATGATATACTTTTCAATTCCTCCCTAGATATTAAAATTGCATTCACATTATTAATTATATTTGCCGGTGTTGAAACAAAGAGTAGGTAAAATTTGAACAATTATTTTAAACGCCGAAATTAAAAATATTCTAACTCCAAACTTCATCGCATTTGATGCGGAACCTTTTTTAACAATTGCCTAAAAGTAAAAACACAGTTATTCTTATTTATCTGTGGACTATTCAGCCCTATCTGTAAAATTTTGTTATTTGCAAAAAAGTTATGCCCTAATGTACATACTCATCTACATTAGGGCTTATTGTTTTCTTTCTTTAAGTAATCTTGTATTTCTAATGTTATACAATTGTTCCTGGCTGTAATATTAAAAAGATTTGGCGTTCCAAAAACTGAAATTTAATTGGTTCTATACAGCCACAGTGGGTGCTGGTGGCTGAAGTAGTAGAACACGAGACTATGATGCGGAGGGTCCTGAGTTCGAGCCCGCGCTGAGTCATGAAATATTGTGTTGAATTTCTTCTGATCAGCATTAGAGCGTGGTTGTGTTAGTTGTTGCCAGCCTGTTTCAATGATGAAGGCATAGTCACTGATCACTGAACATAATTGGCAGCGACTGACACTATCATGTACTAAAAGCAGAGTAACAGCAGCCACCTTCGTCGGCCCTGTAGCAAAAATTAGCCGGCGAAGTAAAAGGTTGAAATAGCTACAAAAACAACTGTCTATCTTCTCATCTTTCCTAATCTGTCCCCTCAATACTATCCCCTCGTTTTCAGTTCCGGCGCAATGCATTGCATATATATGGGTCATCTCCTGAATGATGGTCCTACTCCTAAAAAAAAAATAAAAAATATGCACAACAGTAGTATATGTAATTGCATACATATACATACATATGTGTATTTCATATATGACTGTTCTATTAAACCACTCCGTAGATATTTTATTTTCGAAGATTGTATTTTTAATTAAATTTAAATTGTGCAGTTAAAATGGTCTTTGAAACAGACTGCTTCGTTTATGACGCGCTTATTGTTATTCAAATTTGTTCCAATTCATTTTCATATCATTCCTGCTACGAAATTTAATATACATAAAAGCATATGCATATGCATATGTATTTACTTATTCTTGGCATACTTTTTGTTTTCTCAACCAATTTCGATCCTATTGCTTTGCATAAGAAAGAACACAAATCTGTATAAAATGATACATTTTTAATTAACCCAGTTAAATTAAGAGCATGTTCATATGTACACACTTAATTATTGTGTATGATACGTGTTTGCTTGAAGTTCAACCTTGAAATGAGAAATATCACCAAGAAAACAATAATTAACGGTTCAACTAACCTCTTAGATACGAGAAGCATTCACTTAGACTTATTTTATACAGATGAATTTGTAGATGCAATTAATACGGAGAAAATAAAAACACATAAAATTTGTTTCCCAACGACAGTTTAAAAGATCCCACACGGGGAGAACAATAAGCCTTAAGCAGGCTGAATTTTGAAACGATCTTGTTCCTTCAATAATGAAAAATATGTTTATAAATACGAAGAAATTAACACACTTTTTGCTGCAAAGTCCGGAGAAAATTTTTCTTTTCCAAATTTTTAACATAAACTGTATTCATACATACATATCGATGGCTTAATATAAAAAAGACCTAGCTCGGTTTTTTTATTACTTTACAGGGGAGGAAAAAACAACTTAATAAAATACGTAAAATTTATGATACAAAAAAAATGTTTTGCATCTTTTTATTAAAAATTACATCAAAACATTTTTTGTGTCAGAAATTTTACGGATTTTATTAAGTTTTTTCCTTTTCCTGTAAAGTAACAAAAAATCGAGTTAGACCTTTTTACTTTACACGCTAGTTTTTGCTGAGGGAGAAACAAATCAACAATGTTATGGTGACTTAATGGATGATATGGAAAATATAAATTCATGGTTGAATATGAATAAACTTAAGTTAAATGAGAACAAAACAAAACTATTGGAAATAAAGACAGACAGTAACGTAATTTTTAAAATAAACGATCAAACAATTGAAAAGGTAAATGAAATCAAATATTTAGGACTAGTAATTGATAAAGAACTTAAGTTTAAATCGCACATGGACTATGTGTGTAAAAAGATTGGTAAAAAAATTGGTTTTTTTAAAAGAATAAGGAAACAAGTATCCACCACTACTGCAGTAAACATCTATAATACTATAATTAAACCTCATTTTGAATTTTGTTCCACAATTATATATTCATGCTGTACTACACAACAAATCGAACGCCTGCAGAAGCTTCAAAATAAAGCAATGCGAACTATTCTAAAATGCAACAGATACACACCTATTAACTATATGCTCCAAGCACTCAAATGGCTGAATATAAAACAGAGGATTGCTTTTAATACACTAAATTTTATCCAAAAAATAAAAAGAGGAGAAGCACCACAATATTTAATGGAACAAGTATCATACGTAGGAGAAGTCCAGCCATATAGCTTAAGAAATATCAACAACTTCAGAATCGAAAGGGTAAATACAACAGCAATGCAAAGAAATTTATTTTATAAAGGATTGCAACTTTATAACACTCTCCCAAACTATATGAAAAATGAGCAAAATATCAATAGTTTTAGAAAGAACATATCAAATTTTGTTAAATTCAATATATAATAGTTTCAACTAATTTTTAATGTAATTCAAAATTCATTTGTTTGTAAAAAGTTATATAATTCAAGAGGTAATTGTTTGTAAAAGTATTTTTAATACTAATAAAGAAACTAATAATAATAAATAATAAATACCAACATATATATATATTAAACCATCGATATACCATTTTTCACACCAAAACAAAATTTTTTATTAGATATATAGTATGTAGGTAGATATTATTAAAAAAATTGTTTTTGATCTGTGTAATAAGAGATTTTGCTAATCGGAGAACACTTAACAGTAAAACATATTTCTAGAAAAGTGCAAAAGGTATCACTAACTAGTTTGTTATATACATATGTATGTATGTATGTATGTATTGTATATTAATATTATTGAACTTTTCATATGTGAATTTTAATGTGTAAAAAATTTGGAACATTGGTTATCTTTTTTCAAGTTTTTGTTATAAAAAATGCAAAGTGTATATAAAAATGCAAGTGCTTCATTTATTAAATTTATCAATTTTTGTGACATTAGAACCAAAGTGACAGCTCCGATACGTACGCTAAATTACACGTAGCCATACATACATTAAAATTTTAGTAGATAAGATAACATAATGTTCGTTATTAAATACGTACAGTGAGTCCTGTTGTTTTTTATGCTTATTGAAACCTTATGTACTCGCTAATTGGGTATACATTTTTAAATATTTTTATATATGGATCTAAATATATTTCAAAGCAAGTGACAAAAGAGAATATACTATAAATTCGTTCCTAATCTAATGTGAAACCTAATTACATATTATATGTATATTATACAAGTACATATGTATGTATGTAAAGCTATGTACGTTCATATCTAAAAAATATTTTATGAAATAAGCGTAACCACAATTTATAACAAGTGTTTCTTAATATTTTGTGGATATGTCCGAAAAAATACAATTATAAAAGACAATACTGATTGTGTATTACATTTTTTTACCAAATAGACACATGCTCATTTTAAAAATATTTTCCTAAATTTATAAAAAACTAAGCCTGAAATTATTGGTTACGCTTATTTCATCAAATATTTGATGGCTTAAGTCTACTGAACGTCACACGAAATGTTAAAAGATTAAGGCCTCTCAAGCGACAAGGAATAAAATAAACAAAATTTAATTTAAGCGTGCAGCCGTTTTTACTTAAAAATTACGAACTTGTTTGTGGAGTTATATTTT
This sequence comes from Linnaemya tessellans, assembly GCA_951800035.1. Classification (NCBI taxonomy): domain Eukaryota; kingdom Metazoa; phylum Arthropoda; class Insecta; order Diptera; family Tachinidae; genus Linnaemya; species Linnaemya tessellans. The sequence continues at coordinate 2,294,976 of OX637535.1, forward strand.
TTAAAATATTTTTTATTTATTTATTTATAAATTTTAGCTTATAATTAAAAATTATAAGATAAATTAAAAAAATAAGAGCAATAGCAATTTTTTTAAATAAAATAGATATTTAATTCGAAATATGTGAAGGCATAGGTCGTGTACAGTCAGTCACAGTAACGGAAGAAAATACGGGTTAATAACATCGCCGGCATATGGTCTGAGTCACCCCGTCGGCATCTGTGCACCAAATACTTTGCAAATTTACTTTGTAAAGTATTCTTGAAATAAATAAATAAATAAATAAATAATTCGAAAGTTTTTTTTTTTATTTCTATTTTTGACAAACTTTTTACAATTTCTATTACAATTGTATATGATCTATTACAATTGTATATAAAGTAGGTGAAATATGTCAAGACCAATATGTAATAATTCATATAATAACGTACATATTCAGAACTTTTTTGGAAATTAACTGCCGATTTCAAAAATTCTAAATTATATAATAATTCCAGTGCGCATTCTCTAAAATATGTCAATCTAAATACATATACATATTTCAAGGTGTGGGAGATTTTTAAAATTTTTTTGTACATAAAATTGTAATGTATATTTTTATATAGGAACATTTTATGATTGTGTGATACGTTAAAAAACATTAAATAAGCGTAAAATTAGTAATTCAGAACACGCTCCAATGGTTTAAAGTCTTTTGGAAACTAAGCTTTTGTGAGTGTGTAATTTGTTGTTATTGAAGTCGCAACTCTCTATTTAATAATGTTTCGATATTAATACTAAGTATTAGCTATTAATTATTAATAATTGTTTTATGTACTTAAAACAAAACTTACATTTACTTAATAACTTTTTTTTAATTATGGCTTAATACAATATTGTAATGTAAGGCTCATAAAATAAATCTGTATTTTATTTACAATTGAGCTGACATATGTAATACTTATGATGCAGAACTTTTTGGGCGGGCGCTTTAAGTTTGGGGGTTACAGCGCTTTAAGATCGCAACATATAGATAAATAAATAAAGCGGCGTACAAGAATTGGTAAAGAAATGATATATAATAACCGATCATTATTGTCCTATAGAACGTACAGGTGCTCACAACTATTTAATTTTTTATATAGCCTTTCTGGCATAGTACTTTTAAATCAAAAAGGGGTATTGCCAAGTTCACAACGCACCTCAGCGTTGTGAAATGTGATGTGGAAGAAAATCTTTGGGTTCGAAAAAAGGCCATCTGTTCAAAAGACCTTTATTAATATAATATAGTATTACAGAAAAATTCTTATTATACAAAAATCTTTGCTAAACACACTCGTTGTGGGAATTACCAAGGAAAAGAAAACTTTAAGCAGGAATTAAGACGGGCTATACAAAAAGACTTAAAAATTCTTTTTGTACAAAAGTCTTTACCGTCGTGGTTTGAAATACGAAGGGGAAAATAATAAATATAAGGTTGTATTTCATATTTCAATGAAAAACAAATATAAAAATTGGTGCTTTACGTAAACAATAAAAAACTGGTTCTGGAATGTTTCACGTTGCGTTGTTTCGCATTTCAGGCGACTTACGCCTGATTGCACGTTGATACTTCTATAAATGCATATACGTATGTAAACATATGCTTGTAAGTATGTATGTATAAATACTAACTTATGTGTAAATTAGTAAACTTTATTTTTTTACATGTTTCTTTTATGTACTTTGATATTCCCCAAAAAATAATTATATTGTAATTAACTCTCAATCTCTCTCTGTATTGTAAAAAAATATGTATTAAGTTCTGCGTTATTTATATATGTAGCTGCATTCACACATCTTTTTATGCATTCCAAAATTTAAACAAATTTAAAGTTTATATCGTAAAATATGATTTATAATACATACAATGAAATCAAGTATAATGTAGAGATATTCCTAATTTTCATTAAAAATATCAATATGGAATGTATAAAAAAGGTGTTTAACCTCCTTTGGTTACTCATGTATTTGCACTTCAGACGAAATATAGCCTTTACAGAAAGAAATATATTTTCAATAACTTGGTCACTTTATTTTAAATGAATCATTATTTTGCAATCAATTTTTAACTTTAATTTTTCGAAAATTGCCAAGTAGTTATTTACATACATACATATGAATGTATATGGAGCACTTGAACTTTTTTTACAAAAATTTTCTTTCATATTTCCCATGATTTTTATACAACAATTTCTATTAAATTACCACTTTCATTAATATTTGTAAATTTTTTCACTTAAAATTGTTATTTGCACAGAGTTTAATAATTTATAAACTGAATATTTATCTCTTTGCTTCTTTCTATGCTTCTGTGTTCAGTTCTTTGGTTTTTTGATAATGCACCACATTTTCACAGTCCACAAAAAGAGAATACAAAATAAATTAAGCAATGTTGTATTTTCACGTACCAAATGTGCTGGCAAGACCGTTAACATCTGATTTTTCTAATGTCCATTTCGTTTATCAATGACATAATATAACTTGAGCAGAGAAACAGCAATTTGTGCATATATTAACCGAAAGGGTAAAACAGTATAGCTTAACACGTAGAACGACCATGCACACACACTATACGTTCTTCTCTTCTTCGCAATAATCAAACCAAAACAAATATATGTATGCAAATGTATGTAAACACTCAAATCAGCAATTTTTTCTTTTTCAGTATATTACACTGGCAAAAGCAGTTTAAACTGTGCAACAAGAAATATGTCTGTGAGGCCCTTTAAAGAATTAAATTTCTTTTTATGATGGTATGTTGAACATTGGGTCTCAAATTTGGTTGTTATTTCTCACAACTATGCTCCTCCGCATGCATAGTTGTACATCTTTTATCATAAATTCTTCTTGGTGGCTTGTAACCATGTTTCGGCTCAGCAAATAATATAAAGGAACACTTATTTTAAAACAAGGTATACGAATCATATGTTTTGGCAAAGAGTTTGAGCATACACAACATATTAGCCTAAATGTGCTAATTATCTATTAACGTGGTATTACTGTATGTGAAAAATAGCTTGTGTAGACGGCACCATATTCTTGTTCTATCTTATATTTGCGCGGAATTTTTCACTAAAACAAAAATCATATATCGGGTTGGCCAAATAATTCTGTGGTTATTGACCAGAGCATCAGAAAAGAGGGAAATAGTTCATACTTGAACTACAAGTTGTAGTCTACTGCATCGCTCATATAATGGAAGACCCAGTATTTAAAGTAAGATACGAAAAATATAAACTGCGAGTTAAGCTGTGGGAAAAACACTTTAGGAAGAAAAATGGAAGGATACCGTCGAAAGTAAATATATACCCAGCAAATACATGTATTACAAATTTATAGAAACTTAATTGCTTAGTTGATAATTCTCTTAGCACGACATTCGGGAAGCTCCTCAGGATATAAAGGACTCTTACAAAATGTATTACAAATTAAAGACATCATTTTTGGAAGATACTCTTAATGATGTTTTGTCCGATGACGGCTTCGATGTTTTGGAAATATCTCAAAAAGATGATGTTAGCTTACCGACCTCTTTAAATAGTGGGCCACAGTTGCCCTCAGATATAACAACTCTAGTAGAACAACATGATTGTATTCCCGAAGGAAATTCCAATGTGTTTTCTAATATACAAGAAGTGTCAGGAGAAAAGATAGTTTTAAAAAAATTTGAGTCCGTTAAAGAGTTTTCATTAAATGACAGGGCCTGGGGTCGTAATTTGTCGATGAAATCTAAAATTAAAGAAGAAAAGGAAATCCCGCGAAAAGGCATTAACAGTTTTAAAGAAAAATTATTTCAAAACTCTTCTTTTTCCAAACGGAATCCACGAAAATCTCTTTCGAAAAGTGGAATGGATAATACCTTAACCAGCCATCCAAGCACTGGTAGCGATACTTCAAGTAATAAGGAAGTTTTACCAGATTTGGAAACAATTTTAGTTCAAAAAGCAAAGGAGCAGCAAGCGACAACAACAATTACACCAAGTATTTTATTAATAGGAGACCAAATCAAGCACAACATTAAAACCCAAGTTGATGAAGGATGGCTGGAGCGGAATACTACCCAAAATTTATCTAAAGTAAACTTAAGAAATACATCAGAAAATAACCCCAGTTTGTCAAAAACAAGTAGAACTTCCGTCTATGGCCTTACGAACATTGATGTATCTAAGTTGCATACAAAATCGATGCCCGTTGTAGAAAAACAAATTCATGTGCAGGAAAGTAACCACTACAAGTTCAAGTCAACGATCGATACAGAAAAAGAAGAACTAAATAGTTTGCAAATAAACTCAGAAAATATCGAACAATTTCAACCCAAATTCAGGACTCTTGATTCTGATTCTGTTGTTGATGATAGCGAAGATGAAAAAGAATCGCAGGAATATCGACATATCAAGAGAAGAAGAGTTTTATCAACTGTAAAGCTTGAAAAGGAAACAAAAGTTAGCCGCGCTAAGAAAAGTAAGAACGACCCAGCTTCAAGCAGTCCTTTGTCAGACAATACGCAAGAAGACCAAAACTGTAAATTGCAAATTTCTAAAGCAAATAAAAAAAAAGTTCTTGTAAAAAAAGGACGTTCTCAAAAAACTAATTCGAATCAGAAAGATAAAAAGTTTATACGAAATTCACGAGCATCCAAGAACAAAAATACGAACAGTAACGAATTGACGGAAGAGAATGACGAAAGCAAGCCACTTGATCCGGACGATCTTAAATATACTCTAGTAATGGAGAGTGGGAATTTGACGTCAATTCCTCGCATAAAAAAAGAAGATTTAGAAGACGCGGACAATTTAGCTCAAAAATATATAAGTTCTGGTACCTCATCGTTATCTATGCCAAAATCGGCAATAGCGCCTAATGAGAAGAGGGCTGTAGCCAGACGTAAGTTAGAGGAAAAAATTGCAGCTGGTAAATTAAATGAAAATTTCGTAACCATCAATATACAAAAGAAAACGTTCGTACGTGGTAAGAAAACCGTAAATTATTCCAAATACAAGAAGAAATTATGGAAACATAAAAAACACATTGCTGCCCTATCGGGACCGGATATGGATATGGGCGGATGTGATGGTGGTACCTTAAAGTGCTTCAAATGTGGTCAAGCTGGACATTTTGCTCAAAACTGTAAAATAAAAGGAGATTCTCTCTTACCATTAACGGCTCAACTGGAGGACGATGACTCTCCATTTCCAACTCTTCAAGAAGCTGAACGTATGGCAAACCAATCGGCAGTGTCAGTTCATAGCCGAAATATAGCAAACATGCCTCAAGCACCAAATGCTGCCTTATATAATCAAACCGAATATAACGAAGATGAGGTAATTTTAAATAGACTAAAGCTTTTATTTAGACATTACTTTATTTGGTTATGGATTATACAGAGTCTGTGATGGTGGAACATTGGCTTATATTTTAAATCTCTTTCATAGGTAAAAGTCAATAATATCTCCAGTGATGAAAGCACAAACAAACAAGAAATCCGGCTGAAGGAGTATTTAATGGAAACAGATGAGGAGTTGGATAATTTTGATATCGACTTGGCAACTTTGGAAAGCCAAAATAATATATCACCTATAAAAAAATATATTGGCTCCAAAATACCAGATGAATTTTTAAAGGCTGCTGGCATAGATCCAGCTAATCCAAATTCGACCAGTTCTACTCAGTTTCGCGCGGTTGGACCACTGTATGATCTTAATGCTGATGGCAGTGTTAAAGAAGTGACTAGCGATGTATTGAAAGCCTTGAAAATGTTTGGCCACAGTAACTTTCGTAAAGGTCAAGATCGTGCTGTAATGCGTATTTTGTCTGGACAGTCCACACTGGTTACTCTATCAACTGGTAGTGGTAAGTCATTGTGCTACCAGTTACCAGCTTATCTATACTCCAAACACAAAAAATCAATAACTTTAGTAATCTCTCCGTTGGTATCCTTGATGGAGGATCAAGTAACAGGGGTACCACATTTTCTGCGAGCCCACTGCTTGCACACAAATCAAACACCACATCAAAAAGCAAAAACCATGAAAATGATTGCTGATGGTGAAATTGATGTTTTGCTGGTATCACCGGAAGCCGTAGTAGCTGGAGAACGTTCCACAGGTTTTGGTTCCATACTAAGGCAGCTACCACCTATAGCTTTTGCCTGCATTGACGAAGCCCATTGTGTCTCCCAATGGAGTCATAACTTCCGTCCCAGTTACTTAATGATATGCAAAGTGCTCAAGCAAAACTTGGGTGTGAAATGTGTTCTTGGTTTAACTGCTACTGCAACTTTGCCTACTCGTATTAGCATTATTAATCACTTGAATATAATGGATGGTGAGAAGGGTGTAATAAGCGACATTCCTTTACCCGATAACCTAATACTGTCTGTATCGAAAGATGAAAATCGGGACTCTGCGCTGCTGCAACTGTTATTAAGTAAGCGATTTGAAAACTGCCAGTCCATCATAATTTACTGCACCCGTCGCGATGAATGTGAACGTATATCCTGCTATTTACGTACTTGTTTATTAGATTGCAAGACAACGGAGCAGAAAAATGATAAAAAGAAACGTAAACGAATTAACTGGCATGCAGAACCCTACCATGCTGGCATGCCGGCCTCCAGAAGACGAACAATTCAGAATGCATTTATGAGCAATGAACTCCGTATTGTTGTTGCTACTATAGCCTTTGGCATGGGTATAAATAAGCCTGACATTCGAGCTGTCATTCATTACAACATGCCACGCAATTTCGAAAGTTATGTTCAAGAAGTTGGTCGTGCTGGTCGTGACAATAAAATTTCCCATTGTCATCTGTTCTTGGACGCGAATGGAGGTGACCAAAATGAGTTAAGAAGACATATATATGCCAATTCGTTAGATCGCCATGTTATTCGTAAGTTGTTGCAGAATATTTTTGTTACCTGTTCCTGTGATAAAAACCTTAAAGAGTGAGTTCGAAAATTCATACATAATAAATTATACTCTGAAATGATATGATCCATCGTTGCTAGTGGGATGCTGCAGCGACCAGTAAATACTAATGAAGTACGAACGAAATTGGATTCAGATGACGGTGACAGAATTCTTAAAGCACGACATCACATATGCCAGGGTCACGAAATTGGGTTTTCGATAGAAAGAACTGTCGAAGCATTAGATATTCCTGAAGAAAATATATCAACGCTATTGTGTTATATGGAATTGGATAACCGTTGGCACATAAATGTTCTAAGCAATGCCTACATCAAGGCCAAAGTAATTTCATATGGTGGGCCAAAGTATTTAAAGTAAAACGATAGAAATTGTTGTTGTAAATAATAGCTAAAAAGATAAGTATTGTATATTCTTGCAGACACGCGGCCAAAGAATGTCCCCCACTAGCAATGGCAATTGCAATGCAAATAAAAAATAAATCTTTCGAAGAAAATTCCAACATAATAGAATTTTCAGTAATTGATGTAGCTGCAGCGATAGGATGGAATAGTGGAGTGGTTAAATATCAGTTGAAAAATTTAGAATGGGTGCAAGGTAAGCCGTACATAATTATTATTATTATTATTATTATTATTTCAAGTCTATTATAATTAAAATTACAATAAACAAAAAGAAGTGAAGGCACTAGCAACTAATGGCTATCGGCCCATGCATAATTATATTAACGGTGTTTTTATGAAGATTGAATCCCGCGTGTGTTATAAAAGTATTGCAATGTAGACATCCCCTTTTTTTTGAGAAGGAACAGCAGTTGGGGGAAGGAGGTTGTAGCGATTAGTGTACCTGCATGTTGTCAGCCGTTGTGCTATTCCTGGACATATAGAGCGCAAATAGATATCCTCTTGATGAGAAACATGTTATACGTAAAGAAGGTTGGGGTTTGGGAATAAGTTTCCGGAGCACATCCCTTTATAGTAGCAATATAATAACGAAACGCGACCACATTGCAACGATGTTCAAGGGAGTGAAACGAGTTGACTACTCTACAATCTCCTATGAGTTTGTTCACCCTCTCCTGTGCACGGTCGAGTACCTTCAACATAGATTTTAAAGTATCGGCTCACACATGGGAGTTGTATAGGGTCCGCAACCTAACGTTTTTTTTTTTCAACTAGTGCTTATTTCCTGAATGGTAACACTTAGCTCATGTCTGATTTGACAGATAATTAGTTTTATCCTTCCGCTGCACGAATATGGTTGACCATCCAATGCGTTTTCGCTTCGCTAAGTGGGCCTGCGATCGACTTACAGAAGATGCCGATTTTGCCAAAAAAAATCATCTTTTGATTTTGGCGGGTATGTAAACAAGCAAAATTGTCGCATTTGGGGCACAGAAAACCCGCACGCATACATTGAAAAGCCGACGCACCCAAAACGAGTTTTTCTTCGAAAATGAGCAAGGAGTGGCCATTTGAATGAAATTATTTTCCATTTTTAACCGGAAGGATTGTACTTGCAAATAAAAAAAGAAATTTGAGAAAATATTCAGTAGTTTTTTATAGCATTTAAAAAAAAGTTATTTGGCGGACCCTATATTTCATTTTCGGTAGGATGTAAGTGGTATAAAATAGTAAGGAGATCAGTTGGGTTAAAGTACAACTGACATCACACTGTAAAATATATAGTATAAAATATCTGCCAATAATCAAAATCAATTGAATGCCTTTCAGCTTTATTGGCATCAGTTTTGCCTCTACGATTGACTCATTGATGTAAACGCTGATAACCAATCAAAACTTATTTAATTAAAGTTGAACTTTAATTTTTCGCATTATTAAACTTATTTTGTATGTTCCTACTCAACTATATAACTATTTTTCAATATATTACATTTAAGTAATATAAAAAACCTCATTGGGTCAATGAAATACATATTACGAAAGAAAGATCCCGAATTAAAAATTATATAATAAACATAATGCTGTGTTTGTTGTGTGGTTAAGTACGTCTATATGCCTTCTTACGCCAAATCATCTGTAGAAATTTAACTAATTTCAAAATAACTAAACTTCTCTACTTATATATAAAATCACAAAAAAATCGAGAATTACACAAGTAAAAGCATTACACAATTCTATTAAACATTGATAAAAAAATTCTGTTCTTTTAGTAAATAATTGCTCTAAACGATCACCTATAACGGTTTGTTTTTATGATTTGGGGTTTCGAATTAAGGCTCCTGGCGATTTTACAGCTGAGGAAATCGATGATGCCCTTGATACATTATATAATCGATCAGTTAAACAGGAACATACCCAGCTAATACAGGTACTTTTTATAGACATACATTTTGCAATATAAATATTCTGTAAAAGTAAATTACATTGCGTTTAGCTACAATATATTTTCCAAGGTTTATCTTCTGTGGCTTATAATACTTACGGTTCGTGCTGTAACGAAACCTTTTCCCATGATCGCTCAAACCAGCTGAAAGGTATAATACGGGATTATTTCCAAAATGATTATCCCAAAAACTTGAAATTACAAATAGATGTACGTATATCCTTTATTTTCTATATTTTGCATTTTTTACAATTTATTATTAAACATTTTTTTAGGCTTCTAATTTCTCCGATGCAGAGTTGGAATCGGACGTCATAGGTCTTCTAAACATGTATCCGGAAAATAATTTCAGCGGCCGCAATGTAGCAAGAATATTCCATGGTATTTCAAGTCCTAACTATCCAGCTGTGATGTGGTATCGTTGTAAATTTTGGCGAATGCATTCAAAAATCGATTTCAACCGAATTGTTCAATTGGCTAACAATGTAATTGTTAGAAGACGAACTTAGATTTTCGTAAAACTGTTCATTTGAATTATGTTAATGATTTATGATGGTACTCAAGATTGCTAAATTTATGGTTTTTATTTATGGATGTGTATGTATCTGATCTATTAAAACGAAATTTAACTCTTAAAGCTCTGTTGAAAAAGACTGCAATGTTTATATCTACTAAATACTTAAAATTTCAAAAAAAATTCAATTCATTGTCAAATTTTTAGAGCTCATAAATTTTGAATATATTTATAACGATTTAAATACTTAATAGACTTCATTCAGTCCCAATACGTGAAACCTTAATTTCGTTTTCCGAAAGAACCGCTTATAGTCGCTTATATAGGATTGCATTACTATACTAATAATTGGGTTCAATTTTGGATCAATTTTCTTTTTATATGGCCACTGTTACGGTGTGATTAAGTCTGTCTGTCAGCTTGAATTAATCTAATTTAATTTTTTTGGTAGCTGTTGAATATATTGTTTAAATATATCTTATTGGCTACAAGGCTACATATATTACAAAATTAAATAAATAATAACAGATTTTCTCATAATAGTTATTTTTAACTTTTAATCTGTATTAAGCCTTTCGAAACTGTTATTACATCGTCCTAAATTATAATCATGTAATATTTTTCGGGAAAAAATTGGCTCTTGGATTCCAAGAACTACAACTTTTCAGAAATTTACTTTACTTTTACGTTTTTGCACATCCTCCATAAACGATTCTCACAAATAAAACGAAAATATAACTTGAAGCTCTAATAGACATTCTTACAGTATTTTTTCACTTGCCTTTTGTATGGCGTGCACAAAATAAGAATTCAGTCCAGTAAATATCCAAATAGAATGAATAGCGTTACTGTAATTCTGAAAAATAGGATTTTATGTAGCAAAGCGTTATTTGTCCATTGACTGAACAATAAACAATAATAATGGTAGTCGTGGCAATCTGTTTCAAAAGACTATGAGCAGGGTGTAGTGAGTTATTGCTATTGTGTCCGTTTCGTCATATATTTCATTGTGTTTAAAATGTTTGGTCTTCAAAACTTCCATACCCCAAGCTACGTTTCCTTCTCATCTAATACAAGAATGATTCGTGTTTTTGTTGCCTGAACTAGTACCTTTAGGTTTAGCGACTCCAAATACGTTATTTAAATTTAACATAAATATGTATGTATGTATAATCATATTATTTGTTTATTGGGGAAAACGGTTTTTATTCATAGCAAGATTTTTTGGCTGAAAACATTTTATTAAGAATTTGCATTAAATTTTTTATCAATGAGAACTAAAGAAAACTTATTCAACAAAAACACACGCGTTTAAAAAATATATTTTAGAAATTAATAATAAAAATAAACAAGTACCGAGAAGAGGAACCCTAGAAAGTTGCTGCGGTGATGGCATATTCGTATGTTATATGTGATTAAATAGATAGGGCCTTATAATAAGTGATCAAATAAATAGGTATTTTAAAACAAAATAAGTGCCAATGAAATAAAATGTTTGGAACAATCGCATAAACATACAAAAGGCTTTATCTTACACTCTGTCTACATGAGTATTAAAGCTATATCCTGAGGTTTCATACTTGGACATCGCCAATTGTACAAATAGTATTGCAAATTCCCATCGCCAGGGCCAAACTTTAAAGGTCGTAAAAATGTATTGTTCTCCATAAGATCCAATGCATTATATACATCCATTTGTAAATTTCTAGCTGATATTAAAGCATCATTGACGAGTTCCAACCAGGGAGTTTTAGTAGAAACATTATAGAAAGAATATGCAGCTCGCAGAGTTTTATGCACCGGATGATGCATTACCGATGAAGGCAAGCAGTAGAAACTGGTCATATCTGTTATATTTCCTTGATCGTCTTCGACAATATAACAGTCAATTATGCCATCTCTGGGCGTAAACCAATGGCGAAATTCTTCTCTACTAAATACTGGACACAAATTAAACTTTTTCATATATCCATCCATAAGTTTGCGTGCTTTTTCCATATCTTTGGCTTCAATCCGACGATATCCCTTTGTTTTTGGTTGATCTGGTAATTTATACAATTTTATTGTGCGTTGCATGGTCATATTCCGCGCTAGATGAGAGAATTTCACCTATAATATAAATAATTACGGAAAACGAAAATAAAGGAAGAGGTAAAAGTAAATAATATACAATATATTATATATAAATAATATGTTACTGAATGAAATTTTAAGGACTGTTTACGAAGTTATTCATCGAAGTGTCAGTGAATGTTCTCTTCCGTTTTCATTTAAATTACATTGCTCAAAGCTTCTTGTCAAAAACTAGCGAATGAACGAGTTCGTCACATTTCTAATACTTACAAAGTTAAAAATATCAAATGTATCATGCTTATTTTCTTTTTAACTCTCTAGACTGGTTTCATTCTATTAAAGTTCTTGAAAACCGCTGGTATGGCAAAGTTTTCCTACAATAATGTATTGTAAAAAACGAAGTCCGTATGCCAATTTTTATAGAAAAAAATATATTTAGATTTTTAACTAAATCGATGAACTTACCTCAATTAATTTCTTAGGATTTAATGAACGATGCCAATAGCGACATGTAGCAACAGGCTTTGGTAAAACGACACCAGCTGTATAAGCTGCTTGAAAGATGCCCGTCAAATTGACACGCCTGGTTATTTCACGTATCAATACAGGAGCAACACGTTTGCTACGCAATTTCTTATGCACACATAAGAAATTTATTTCGACAACTTTTAGCACCTTATCATAAGCTCTCAGATTGCTTGGTATGGCCGAAATGAAACCAACTAAACGTCCGGACTTGACAACACGTACTCCTAAATGCCAGTCTCTTTTCCACCCTGGTGACTGCAGAGACCATTTTAGAAACTCTGGTTGGTAATCAAAACGAAACATAGCATCATCATCTTCCACATAGTTTTCATTTAAAAGCGTATAAAGTTCAGTTAAATCACTACTATTGTTCAAATCTAGCGTATCCCACTTAAATCCATCTGGCAAAGCATAAGGGTCCGGCCTGATTTCTGATATATCTTTATCAGGTTCAATGCACTCATTTGTTGTGATTTCTTCATGTAGTTTAGGCACAGGCTGAGTAGACCAGAAGGCAAATTGTTTTGTTTGACGGTTGCCAGATACAGCATCCGATACTGCTTGCAAAAGATCTTGTCTATTAAGCATGTCTGCAAAGATCAAATAAATATTTTATCAATACTAATTGTATGTGTGACGCTGTTTTAGAAGATAAAAATGTGTGGGGATGTGTAGTTATGTATCTCGTGTGTTATCTGTGGTATCATTACACTCAAATTCAAAGATTTAATTTTTTTTAATTGAAAATCTACTTAAACGACTGTTATATTCTCATCTGTTCTAAATAGACAAAAATCAAGTCCAATAATAATAATTATTAGTGTCCTTTTTCAGGCATAACAGTTATTTCAGTCTAGCTTACATTTGGGTCTTACTTGTTCATCTCCCTTATTTTAGATTAGAACTTATGTACAATCAAACCTCGGTTTGAAAATTTTTTGTCTACATGGAACAGATGAACGTGTTGGAACCAACACAAGATCAAAGTTATCTAAATTATATGTATTGGTTTGAATAGATATCTTTGTCTAAGACTAAGGGGATCATCGAGTTAGACCCAAAAATTAAAACACTTAACTATTATTAAACAACTTTGGCGCAGAATGGACAATCGTTGTTAAACCACGCCCAATATACGAAATTGTTTCAAAGATAATTTCTAAATCTTGCATTATATCTTACTTAGATCGAATCCCAAATTAACGATAGCTGGAGGTTTTTTATTGCCTATATCGGATGCATCCTTTATTTCCACTTGTTTATTTGCGTCATCATCGATGTTTTCATTTGGTGTAGTCTTGCTGATTCCATCCACAGTTGCCGCGGCTGTTTTACTTTGTTCGTCATTTTCATTATTTTCGCTAGGCATTTTAGCTGTCTTATCAGGTTTAGGCATTCTTCAAACGAATTTAGCTTGAAAATTCTAAATCTTTATTTTTCTTTGAGAAAACAAATTTCCTCCTTTTTTCGCTGCTATCACACTACAAAAACCGGTCAAAGAAATGATGAAAAAAGAATTGTTGATAAAATGTGTGCCACGGTGTGAACAGACAATACAGTACATAAATTTACTACGATGGTTTTATATAAACATACATATATAGCTGAAAGCTGAATGTTATCATGGTGAAATAAATGTGGTGATAGCGCTACCCCAGATAAGTTTTTTGTCTATCATTGCTAGATCATTGCTAGACTGCTCTATACATTACTAACCTTTTATAACGACCTTATAAAAGTCTATATTAATGGTGACGTATGGTAACATTAGTGGGCATCTATGAAAAAAATTCAAATGAAAATAAAACTTTAAAAAATTAACAGAAATTCCTTATATGTGCATCATGTGTCTGAAGCTAAAACTTCTTTTCATTATGCATATCACTACGTATACAACGAACTTTTCGTATAACAAATCGCTTTTCCTTGTCCTATGGAATACACTGTGACTATACATGACTCGTGAGAATTGAGGTACAAGGTGCACGCATCAATGAAAATTGTGAGAATATATAAACATTGTGGAATGACTGCGATCCCTGAACATCTTATTAAGGCCAAGGCGAATTAAAACTAATTCACCTTGATTAGGGCGAATTTATTGTGTATTTAAGAACGACGAATTCATACGAATTTTTGATATAAAAATTTAAGCACAAATGCATTAATATATGCAACTATAAAAATAAATTAGTTTAAATATTAAACCTTTTACATTCCACACAAGTTCAAATCACTTTGGTTCATTTAAATTTTAAATAAGAATAGTTTTGATGAAAGTCACTTAACTAAATATATACCTATAACTATATTTCGATAACTAACAGGAGTGTTAAGATTAAAGAAAGACTTTGTACTTTGGTAAGAAAAAATATACCAATATACGTAAATTGTTTGCTTATCTAATAACTCCCTCGTGATTCCCTGTAGCCAACATCTTTATCATGGCTCTATCTCGGCCAGTTTACTCGTTATTGGGAGTATATATGGAACAACTCTTTAATCACCCAGTTCGAACGAAATCTGTAACAGCGTAAGTTGTGTGAGATATTGATCTATGGAAAGCAACTTTATCACGTTAATATAAAGTTGCATACATATTTACATACAAATTTTTTATAAAGAAGCAAAATCCATTTTTAAAAATTTTTAATTTAAAAATATGTACATATGTTGGTATATTCATAAATAACATTTTGCTTTAAGCTCATGATAAATTTATGTATGTATGTACATATGTATGTGAATTTGTGCATGAATGTATGTATGTGAATTTGTGTATGCATGGATGCATTTTTACCACATGGAATATTTCAGCTCCGTATTAGCTGCATCCGCGAACTATACCTCCCAGCGTTTGACAGGAAAAGAGAAAATAAATCAAAAAAGTGTAATAGCGTATGCTTTATTTGGGTTAGTATTTTTGTTCTTAAAATGATTTTTTTAAGAATGTATCTTTTAAATACATGAAAAGCATAAATGTTTTACGTTTGACTATCTTTAATTATTTAAATTTCTTAGCTTCCTTTTTGGTGGGAGCGTCCCGCATTATTTTTATCAAACAGTAGACCGCTTATTCAATCAGGACGTTAAATTCAGAAAATTTTTTCAATTTCTTTCTGAACGTCTGATATATGCACCACTATATCAAGTCCTATCACTGTACTTTTTATCTAGGTTTGAAGTAAGTAGTATTGAGTTTATATCTACATATATTGATTGAACTTTATAGAAATTATCTATTTATCTTAGATGAATTCCCACCAGGCAGCAATGGAAAATTTAGAAAAACTATATTGGCCTTTACTTAAGGCTAATTGGCAATATCTATCATTAGCTGTTTTCCTTAATATGTACTACATTCCACATATGGTAAGCTGGCAATTTTATTTCCTTGAATTGTATTTAGTAATCATGTATATATGGATTGCAGTTTCGTACTATAACCATGAGCTTGGTTTCCTTTATATGGGTTGTGTATGTAGCCCAAAAACGTCGCCGTTTCCAGGATAAACAATCCCGTTCTAATAAAACAAAGTAAATTTATAGTAATACATATTATCGTTACGATTTAAGTTGTTTGTGTGTATGAATTGCTCAAAATATATGTGAAATGGTTTGGAAATATAATTTATATAATCTATATTTGTAAATAAATATATATTTTTGGTACCATGGAGGAAGTTTTCAGCACATGTAACTTTACAGGGATAAATAAAATTGAAACTGGGGGTTGCACTGGCGTGAAACACATTGGGATCACAAAGAAACAAAATTTCCAAAAAAAGGTTCTTAAAACCTTTCTACATAGGACTGACGATATGTAGATATATTTTTAATAAATATACTTCAAGGAGACAATGTTGAAGCTTTATTTTTGGTATTATTACGGTAAAATAAAATTTTTGTATATGAATTTTCACCTCTGAATGTTGAGTTTTACTACATGATAAACAAGATGGATGCCTAATGAGCAGAGTTGTATTTGCTTAGTAGTAAGTGGAAAAACTACAGTGTATATGTGGTGAAAAACTAATTAATTAATTTACATAAAACAGAGGGATACATTTACAACAATTCATTAAATTTTACAAAAGTTTTTATTAATCTGAAAATATATTTTCATTTTGTAATGATAGAAGAAATACCATTAACCGATCTACTCCGTTTTTGTGTATTACTTGAAGTTGAACGTAATATTCGTTAATACAACCATGGTATGTGTTGTGCTGTGTTCGTGGGTACGTATTGTTAGACGGAGATTTTTATTTTGCCAAAAATATATTAGAAAAAATCTATTAAAAATTTATGAAACTATTTAATAATTATAGAAAAAGTGCTAAAAATAGAAATTTCTGAAAAGACTCTATTATTGTACAAATTTGTAAGCCATAATTCATATAAAAAGTGTACATATATGAATTTTTCTTCTAAATCAAAGTGGACGTGTGTTGTGTATGTATTCGCAGTCGCCGCTACAAATTATATTAAGAGCTATTAGAAATTTTTTTGCGACTTTACCGTCGTCGGCTTGCAGAAAAAGAAAATGGGATTTGGTTCGCAATTTTACAAAAAATGCATAAATGTTAATATAATTTGTGAAATAAGGGTCTTAAAAATTACATCCATACCAGCACACACAACGCTTATCTATTAGTTTATGTGAAGATTGGAAAATGATATAGTTCATTTGTAGTTTATTCAGGGAGGGGCTCTTATGTTTAAATGTTGCAATCTCTGAAAAATCAATAATTCTGCAATGTTGTTGCTTGTGACAAGTCTTGGTGGAGGAGAAAATATGTTTTTCTCATATGTACATATATAAATGGTGGAGCCCAATTAAGCGAATGTGTTTTTGTCAAATCAGTTGGAAATGTTTGATAGTGACTTCTGCAGAAGTACACATGTATATATATATATATATATATATATATATATATATATATATATATATATATATATATATATATATTTTGCATACATATATGTATGTATGCATACATACTATATATTCGTATTAGCTAAGCCGGCTTTTAATCTTTTGTTTTGAGTTGAATTTTTAAGGAATTAAATATAAACATACATATTGTAATATTTAGCAAGCTTGTGGTCGTTTTTTATAATATATTATTTCTTATAATTTTTATTCGATATTTCGTTAACAGCTTGTTAACATCTTCAGGAAATAAAAATTATTTTTATTTCCTGAAGATGTTAACAAGCTGTTAACGAAATATCGAATAAAAATTATAAGAAATAATATATTATAAAAAACGACCACAAGCTTGATAAATATTACAATAAACTGATAAGGTCAATAAGAATAAATCAACATATACATATAAACATACATAAATAGATATCAAAAAGTTAAGAGCTAATGTTTTTTTAAATGATGGCAAAATTGTTAGTCGAAAATAGCCATATTTTTTTCGACCATTCCGATATACTTAATTTACATTTCTTGCTGGAGAATTTGCTTTAAATACTGTTTGAATTGAAGTGTAAGTTAAATATATAAGCTGTTACTGCAATAACCCTGCTGAAAAAAGAGATGCCTTCCATTGTGATACCTACGATGTTCGATCATAAATCTAAATTTTTTTTACACTTTTTTTGGAAATACCATATTGTAGCATCTCTCAATAGTTCATGATAACATTAGTCCTCTTGATTTACTACTTTTTGGCAGATATTGCTTTCATAAGTGAATTTAAACTACCAGAGGGTACTGTAAATGATAAAAGGTATTTAAATTTGATTATGTCAACATTTTTGTCTGCATAAAGCCTACTATGTTACCTTAGGTTATACCCTTAAGAACAGTAGTAAAATATGTTTATTCCCTTCGAATAAGGCAGCGGATTCATTTGATTGACTTATTTCAATTATCGGAGATCCAGTAGGATTAAACAATTGGTATTTCCTTGGTTTAAATCTATATTGAATCGCTCGTTTTGGGGTAGGGCAGCTATTGACTTTAATAATATGCTACACGCTTTGCGACGTTTGAATATTCTACTTATAGTTATATCAGGGGAATATTTCGATCGTTATCGCATATATAGTGCCCTGTATTGGGTTTTAGTGAAGATATTATTTAATTATATAATATTTATTCTGAATAACTTTTTAAAAAATTGATTGAATTGTAACTATAATTTCATTGTCAATATACTGTGACCATGTAGTGGACATATTACTGGTATTAATTGAATTATAAATATTATTATTACCTTAAGATCTTCCATATGTATAATGAGACCGATTATGGCTTATGGGTTAGGTTATCACGATGAAAATTAGTAAATAAATAGATATGACAAAAATGTATATTCAAATAATAGTAGGTATACATACATATATGCATTTCTAAGAGAAAAAAATTTGTTTCGCATAAAATCGACGTTTTATAATATACATATTAAAGACAAAACTATATTTTTCGTACGTAATTTCTCAGCTTATACATGATATATTAAAAATACTGTTATGCAATTTTTTTTGACATATTGTTGTCACAATACTATTTTAAAGGAAATTTATTTGTTGGTGGTCAAGCTATGTCTATATGCATTTCATTGGTGCTTTACCAAATCATCAGTAGACTTTAACTTTTCAAAACTGTGCTTAAAGTTTACTGAAGATTTGGCAAAGCAACAATGAAATGCATGTAGACATTGCTTGACCACCAACAAATAAATTTCATTTAAAATTATATTAAAAATAATTTGAGAATCATATAATATAATAACCAATTTCTATCCGATATGAGTATATATATTTTATTATTCTTCCTTTATACAATTGGTCTATCGTCGTCAAAAATTTAAATTTTCGATAAAGCAAAACGGAAAATATAATTTACACCTAACCCGCAACGAACAAAGCATGTGTTTTATAATTTAGTCTTTACACCTATTTATTTATAAATTTTATATTATTGTTTGATTTTTATAATCTGAATGGGGCGTGCAAAATTGCTTACTAGTACTACATGAATATGTAATGAATTCTTTTTTTCTTTTCTTCATAGCTTTTGTAACAAAATCTCCGTTTTGACATCACTTTTCATCATAAACTGAAATAATTAAACTCCATTTAAACGAATACAAAAATCAAAACATAAACAACAAAACCTTATAACAAAAAAACTGAGAATTTAATCAACTTAGCTCAAAACCAAAAAACTACCAGATCGGCGTTTTTAGGAGGAGGATATTTTGAGGAAGTGGCAATTGCAACTGCTCCAATAAAATAAATTATTTTAAAACTGCTTTAAAATATCAAGACCTAAATTAATGTGAAAAAGATATGCAAAAACTTGTAAACACGCTGCTGGAAACGGTTTGCTACGGTTAACTAAGCTAAAGCCAAGCTTAGCTTTAAACCACAATAAAAACTAATAACATTTTCCTGGAAAAATAAAATATAAAAAACACTTAGTGAAATTAGCAATAAAACTTCTAAATAATAAAATACTCAGAATTTCGAAGAAATTCGCAAATAAAATAAAAATATAACTAAAATTTATAAAAACACATCTGTCCACAAAAATACTAGTATAAGTTAGCAAACGAGTTGAAAAGTATAAACTGCAAAGCTTGGCTTTTGTTGTAGTTATTATACTTTGCTATAGATACTAAACAAAATAAGGTCATTGTCATACATCATCATCATTCAATAAGGACTTTATCAATTGTATTAAAGGAGTATTTACGAAACGCAGCAAAGAAACAACTGAATTTGTTTATCAAGAATATAACAGTGAAATCAAGAAGGAGATAGAAAGAAGCCAATACAAATACATTAAGCCTTAATTTTTTATGAATTCATCATTTTTGAACTTCCTGGAGCTCGAATACTACATATAACTATTATCCCACTCTTATACTCCTAATTTTTATTTCTTTAATTGTTTTTGGAAACCCAATATTTCTCTACACAAGCTTTAAATATTTATTTTATTTTAAATATATATTTTTTAACACAACCACCACGCCCACAACAAACATCAAACAAAAATAACAATATAAACCCTCAACATTAAGACGGCAACAACAAAAAACTACCAACAACTGAAAGAAAGTTTTAAAGTACAAATAAAACGAAAAAAATTTAAATTAATAAATAAAATATAAAAAACGCAACATTACAAAAAGAACTTAAAAACACTGAATTTAATAACTAATTAAAGTTTATATAATTGTACAAAGTATTAAAGATAATATCAATTTAGAAACATAATAACAAATTAAAAAGTTAAAAAAACCGAATAAGGAGCGTAAAGAGAAGAAACGTTGGAGAACGAAGATTATTATGCCTAAAAGGCATTAGGCCAAACGTAACTTAAAGAAAAAATTTCCCTGTAAAAGCAACAAAACAACAACAAACGGAAACAATAATTAAAAATATTTCATTATAAAAAATTAAAAAGCATAATAAACCAACCAACCAACAAAAAATATTAAAATAATCAAATTAACTCTATAACTTGAATTAAGCCATTTTTATATATAACATCTAAAAATTAGAAATATTTAAAATCGTTATTCCAAAATATTTATAATTAACAAAGATAACTAAAAGAGTACATTTAACGGCTGGTGTTTTCAGTAAAAAATAAAGCAGCTTGTTTTTCTACGATCTCTTAATAAAAAGGGGTCCCTTTCTAAAAGGGATCTTTTAATTATAAACAGAAAACAAAATTGAATAAAAAAGACTTAAATGAATAAAGAGATTTTGAAAATAATTCAACTTATACACCCACGTTAATCCTAAAAGTGAATGCAAACAACAATTTCTTAGTTAATAAATTTAAAATTTCTTTAAAAAAGCTATTCAAACACAAAAAAAAAAAATAAATTCAAAGAAAGATTTAAACATCTCTGTGATAATTATTGTAAATTTATAAACTTATTAAATAATGGAATCTTTAGAAATGCAAATTTAATAAAAATAAACAAACAAACAAACCTTCTTATATTTAAAATAAAAATATATATATTATAACCTTACGAAGCTAAAACATAAAAAACAAAACAAAAAATAAAAGCCTAATATTAATTTAGATTATTAAGAGAAAAACAAAAAAGAAAAAAAAAATAAATAAACACAAGATAATGAAACATTGAAACAAATACGTGATATCTTAAAGGACTTCGATACATATACTATAGTATATATTATATATTAAAATAATGTATAATTAATAAAACAAAAATTATTAAATAAATACAAACTCTATATATATATATATATATATTATAAACTATAAGTTTTAAGCTTATATGTAATATAATTAAAAACTAATAATAAAAATTGAATTGGGAAAAACAACTTAATCCCTTAGTCTAAATTAAGACTTGAATAATGTAATTATTAAAAAGCAAATGATAAAAATATAATTGTATTAACTTCTTACATAATTATATTAAAAATAAAAACCCTCAAGTGTTTTTATACACAGACCACGCCAAAAATCTAAATTTAAAACATCAAGAACAACAAACTAATGAAAATCTTAAAACGAGTAATTCTGTAATTCTCAAATTTTATTTCAAGTATTTAAAAGAAAACTTGCATCTGATCCCAAAGATTTATTTTTCCAAAACTGTGTTTTTTTAATTTCAAACAAAAAAATTACAATAAAGAAACTCAACTAAAATTTATTTATAATACCAAGCAATATTAAAAAAACTATTAAAAATATAGAATGAAAATTAAAACTAGACTAGAACGAAAACAAAAAGTTCCAATTTAAAAGTAATTTAAAAAAGACTTAAAAGAAACCGCCGTACACGCGTTAAAAATTTCACGCATTTCTCAATCGCCATTTAAAAACTTCAAATCGTGTCTAAACTTTTGTGAACTTTTCATTTTGAGTATTCTCAATAAAGTGTAATTCAGTGCCTCTCATTATAAAATAAAAAAGAATATAAATAACATAAACGACAAATAATACCGAATTAAACATTAAATGATTCAATAGAACCAACCCAGTGTATTTGTGTGTGCAATCAGCCAAATCCCACTCTAATTCAATTAATCAGACTGTTATTATTCCAAACTTACACTTCTACAGCTATAACAGATTCTTGTTGCGTTTTTTACTGATTCTGGTCAGTATGAACACTCAATCGAAAGGATATCGCACAGGGGAAGGTGAGTTTTAAAAGTTGGATTCTATATATTATTTAACATTGATAATAAACATTCTCCTTTTCACAGTAAAAATGTCACAAAATAAGTAAATTAAAGTTTTTCTGATTTGACAACATATTTTTACCTAGCGCTCTATACATTTCTAATGAAAATTGTATTTTTCTAACATAAGCTTCTTATTTTGGAGGTCATGCTATGCACATAATGAGTGCATGTAAGCTAGGCGAAAACCGACGTTTGAAATCCGTCGGTTTAATTTTTAGGCATGTGTTGTATTCGTCTTTGTGTGCTTTCTTAGATTTGGGGCTTACGATATCTTATGTTCAACCGCTAGTTAGTTATCAGTATAATTATATAAGGCATACCTTAACTAATTTTTTTCATAGCTATCTGCGTCTGATTAATTCAATATGTCTCATATGATATACATAAATGGTGTTCAAATATAATAGTACTTCATATAATACTTAGTACTTCATTCTTGAGATTTTCTATAAAAATTTTATGTTTATACTTGGAAAAAGTATTTAAATTTATATTACATTTTGGGTAAATTATTTTCAATCCTACAATACAACTCATATACTACATAACCGCCTGTGTTCTGTATCCCACTACAAAATGAAAATCTTTTCAATTCCACATTTATAATTTCAATGTGTTCTAGAAAAGTGGGGAAACTTTGTTTTCGTGACGATTTCATTTTTATTTTATTACAAACAATTTCTTGAAAGCCGTTTTTTAATCAAACAGTTTTTTTTAATTTATAAAGTCCACAACATTTTTTGTTATGAGAAAAATTATGATCTTTCACCTTTTCTTCTTTTATAACGCTTTCAAAGTTTTTCTCATTTTATAAATATTTTTGGATGTACATATTTTCTGCTCCTTCAATTATACAACTTGTGGTAATTTTGTTCCACATAAAATCATGTAGATTATGTTGAGTGATCTTTTGTTCTGCAACTTCATTCGGTACTTCTTCTACAAATGTATCTTCTAAACTATCGACAATTGTACTTTACAGTTGTCAAACTCATTGGAACCTTGTTCAAAGAAACTACAGTGATTGCAATTCAAGTAGAAGGTAATTCTTCTGAATATTATTGAAAACTTTTCCTTTGACGTTTTAAAAATAAAGAATTGAGTTATTGAGGTCACGATATACAAAGCATAAAGATAAATAATACATCTCGTTAGGCATGCGATTTTAAAATTTTGGTATCGCTGTGGCTGGTTGTTAGCAGTACTAGCTTGTCAATCCGATTATCGTGGGGATCGAAACCTGCGCAGTATTTGGCTGTTTTCCCACAGACAAGCAAATCTCATCAAGCATTATTTTAATAGAAAACTTACTTATAGTTGCTTATTATATATCATCAGCGTCATTCATGTAAAAAAAACTCAAAATTGTTTTTGCTTTCAGTACAAATTCACTTCACAACACTTTTCTAAAATTTTTGTGTACAATAAGTAGCAGTTGTGTTTGTACGTGGGAACGTTAGTGATTGTGCTGTAAATATAATAAGATGCAATTGTTTAAAGGTGTACATATAAAACTTGTTTTAATTTTTTATTTAAAATGTAATTTTAAACCACCGAAGTCAGGGATCTCTTTCCCGAAACGCGCACTTTTCTACGCTCTACAGTGCGAACACACCCATATGTGGTGGATTTATCAGTGAACCGCACTACGCATTATAGGGAAAATTCATTCTTTGCCCGTACTGCCCGTATGTGGAATAAACTCCCTGCGGAGGTCTTTCCTGCCGTATATAGCATGGAGAAATTCAAATCGAATGTCCATAGACACTACTCCCTTTATCCTCCTTCCCACAACCAATTTTCCTAGTTCCAGCACAATGTACACATAAGTAGGGGTCATCCCCTGAGTGCCGGTCCTAATAAAAATAAAAAAAAAATTGTACGACAGAACGATGTCTAGTGCCATCGTACTTCATTGATTTGACTGTCACCTTATATTGGTACACCCAGGGCACACTGATACAGGTAGGAGCGGTTCTACAACAATAAAAACATACATGCACTTTGTTTTTGTGAAATCTAATGCAAATGTCACAATTAAATGTGTAGAACAAAACAAAACGAAAAAGTACAAAAACAAATATACATGTTTGTTTATTCATTTGCTCTTAAGTTTTGTATGTATTCGAATATGTAAACAAATTTTGACGTTTTTACTAGAATTTCTCCCAATTCTATCGCTCCTACCTGTATAAGTGTACCCTGGGTACACCAAGTATGGCGTGCTAGAAATCTAAACAAATTTTGATATTCGTACAATCAAAAATTAAAAATATGAAGAGTGTGCCTTGGTCTTGCATATACTTGGTGTAGATCAAAGTATATCTATATCAAGTAGTCGCAAGAGTACAACAACATAAAATTACAAAAACCACCGTACATTTTGTTTGTGTAAAATTAATATCTTATGTCAGAAATTTTCTTTTATTTTATTTTGTTTTGTTCACAATTATTTCCAAAAATTTAAATACTTTTCGCATAGAACTTTTTTAAAACAATTTCTTTTTGTTACTTTTCTTAAACAATACACTTTTTCACAAAAATCTTTTCCACAACAATTCTTTTTTGCTACTTTTGTTGAATTAATAATGTTTTTCACAATTTTACAAAATTATTTTTTCAACGAATAAACAAATATGGCTCGCTACAAAAGTAAACAAATTTTGACATACGTTCAGGTAAAAACTAAAAAAAATTTTAGTCAGCTGGGCTCTTGCATATACTTGATATAGATGTACTTTGGTGTAGATAACTTTTTTTTATGTAAGATTCTTTTATTTGAAGTTTGACTAATTTTGTAAAAATTTTAATTTCTATTGATACAAATTAGCTGGTTTTTCGGAAATGTAAAAATTACATACATACATATGTACATATGTATGTATATATATTGTTCTAAAAGTATTATGATCTTCGTTGCAATGTTTTCTAGTACGTTTATGACCGTTAATGACAATTAGGAAACATTATTGGCTATTGAACGAACACACCTCTAATTTTGTTTTTAATTTTTAATTTTCAATACAACGTAATCACTGATTTTTTTATAACTTCAATCAAATTTATTTACATATTCTAATTCCAAAACAGTTTCTTTAAAAGCACATAGTACATATGTATTAAAAATTATTATAAAATTTCTAAAATTGTAACCAGCTGCTCTCATCTAAAAACAATCTTGCAGGATATTTGCAGAAAATTTCCTTTAGGCAGAATCTTTCGAATCTAAAAACTAGCAAAAATCTGTTGTAAAAAATTTATTCTTGAATAATCGTACATATATACTCGTATTCGAGTAAGAATATAATCTTACATGTACATACATACATACGTGGTATGTATGCACATGCAATATAAATGCACATGTGTGTGTGTATGTCTATATGTAGTTTGTTTTGATTATTATCGAACTATTATAACGAGATTTGTACTTCACATTAGAAATCTATGATAACTTGCCCTGTGATGGATTTTTCAACATGAACGCCATGCGTAATTTGAACATTTCAAACAATTTTCCACCAATTGGAACCTTCTCTTTGGAAGCTTTGGGTCCACAAACTCCTCAATCTCAAACCCAGCATCATCATCAGCAGCAGCAACAGCAGCAGCAACAGCAGCAGCAACAGCAACAACAACAACAACAGCAGCAGCACCATCACCACCATCAACAGCAGGGACCACCACCAATGAATCAGCATCATAGTATGTTTGATGCTAACGAGGGACCGGAAATTATACAAAATCCGGCAACAATTGGTGTGTTTCAATCCAATAGTGTTTTGACCAATGGTAGTGGTAACAATTCCAACTCAATTTTTGGTTCCCAATCGAATTCCTCTTCGTCGGCTGCCAACGATCCAAATCAGGCAACGCGTGAGACTGGTATAATTGAGAAATTATTGGTAACTAGTTATCTTGAGCGCACAACTTATGTAAAATAATTAATAATTATTATTATTTTAAGCATTCTTATGGATTTATTCAATGTTGTGAGCGTCAGGCTCGCTTGTTTTTCCATTTTTCCCAGTTCAGTGGCAATATTGATCATTTAAAGATCGGTGATCCCGTAGAATTCGAAATGACTTATGACCGCCGCACTGGTAAACCGATCGCTAGTCAAGTTTCTAAAATTGCTCCGGAAGTTGTAAGTTCTTCGTTAAAGAGCAGACATAATTCTAATTTCGGCGTCTTCTATTATTTAAGGTACTTTCCGAGGAGCGCGTAACAGGCACAGTTACTACTGAATTGCGCGTTGACAGCTCTAATAATTTATTGTCATCAAGTGAAACTACTGGCCGCATAAGTTACGAAAATCGCGGAGAATGTTTTTTCTTGCCATATACCAAAGACGATGTTGAGGGTAATGTGAATTTGAGAGCTGGCGATAAAGTTAGTTTTCAGATTGCAACCAACCAAAGGTTATTAATTAATTTGAATTTAAATTTTGCTCAAAATATTGATTTATTTTTTAATTTTTTAAATGAAATGTAGAGGAAACTTGGGCGCTTGCCATATTCGGTTGGAAAATCCAGCTCAACCGGTTAAATATCGCGGAGTTGTTTGCTCAATGAAAGAATCATTTGGTTTTATTGAACGTGCTGATGTTGTTAAAGAAATTTTCTTTCATTTCTCCGAAGCAGAAGGAAACGTTGAACTACGTCCTGGCGATGACGTTGAATTCACTATACAAACTCGTAGTGTAAGTCCCAATTTTGTTATATATTGATAATTATCGAAATTATGAAGAACAACTTGAATTGCTTAGGGACGCGAATTTGCATGTAATATAACTCGATTGCCACCAGGATCTGTTATATTTGAAGATGTAGATACCACCATTTACAAGGGTCAAGTTTTAAAACCTTTAGATCGTAATAATCCAGCTCGGCAAACTAATGACCCCTTGCCTGGTCGTATTCGCTATAGAGCACCAGATTATTCGGAAGTTGAAGTACCTTTCGGCGATAAAGATCAGGTGAGCAAATCAATGTTCCTTAACTAATAAGCAAAAGAAGCGATTAGCGATGGAAAAATTCATTCATTATGTAATTTTATATATCTTTCGTTAGAAGGGAGATTTTACACTGCGTCATGGTGATTGGGTTCAATTTTTGTTGGCCACCGATCGTCGTGATCAGTTGCAGCGTGCCACATCGATTTCTTTGCTGGATGAAACTTTTAAAGTTTCCGGGGAGAAACGTGAACAAGGGGTTATATCATCATTGAAAGAAGGTTTTGGATTTATAAGATGTGTTGAACGAAATGTTCGCATATTTTTCCATTACACTGAAATCTTAGATACGGTAAGAAAGTAATTGAAATGGGCTTATTTCTTATTAAATTCCTAAAACGAAAACAATATTGTGCTTTCAGAGCCGTGAGATTGCTCTTAATGATGAAGTTGAATTCACTGTAGTTCAGGAACAAGGTGTCCCATATAACACATCGCGTTTGCATGGCATCCGAATCAAGCATTTACCACCCGGTACTGTGCAATTTGAAACTTTAATGGCCAGCAATATTGAGGGTAAGTTGGAGAAAGTGCAATCTTTTGAAATATTCAATATGAATGGAAATAATTCAATCTTCGAATAGGCTATATTAGTCGCGAGGCTCCAAAGAGTCCAGTTAAATCCCAAGATCGCGTTGAGGGCGGTGTGATTACCTACGAACATGGTGAGCTTAAAAAGACTATTATGTATTTTCTTAAAGACTGCGAAAAACCACCAAGAATTGGAGATCGTGTGCGCTTCGATATTTATTTGGTACGTATTCTGAACAGATTAGCAAGTAGTTAAACATATTCTATTTGTTCCTCAATTTAAATACATTTTAAAGGTAAAGAGAAATAAAGAATTGATTGCCGTAAACGTACAAAATTTGCATAACGCTTTGCAACCCGGTATGCAGACACTGCATCAATCACAACTACCAACACAACAGCAACAGCCACAACTTCTTCAGCAACAACCATTACAATTGGCAACTAATACAACGAATCCGCAACAACCATTAACAACATCACAACATCATGCTCATATTCATAATCAAAATAATGATCCCTCAATTATTCACACCAATGGTGTTATCAGTGCTGTAGGTGGAGTAGGAGTTGGTGTGGGAGGAGTCGGTGTAGGCAGTATTATGATGCCTCAGAATGGCTACTTAACCATGGGTAATAATCAAATGATTACTCCAACAACACCAAAAATAGAAGATTTCAATAAATTGGAAAACAACAATTCAATGTCAAACTCGGAAACTGGACAAGTTATTTATCGCGGCTTTATAGCTGTTATTAAGGAGAATTTTGGTTTCATAGAGACACTATCGCACGATGAGGAAGTCTTCTTTCATTTCAGCAACTATGTAGGCAATTCCAACTGGTTGGAATTGGGTCAAGAAGTCGAATATACCTTGTCGCCGAACGGCAATACATCAGTATCGGGCAATTGTTTGCCAGCCGAAAATGTACGTACTTTGCCCAAAGGCTCTATACCACAGCCGGCCGTGTTAGAAGGAGTCCACAATGGTGTAGTTGCTCGTCCTTTACGCTGCATCAATCCCGATCAACAGGAATATGCTGGACTTATTGAAATATTGGATGAGACTAGAAGCCAAGTGATGTCACACCATGAATTCGGCATCACTAGTTTGGTTAACAAACGTGATCTATTGCAAAAGGGCGACTTGGTTAGCTTTAAAATTGATGAAACTGGTCGCGCAGCTGATATTACTGCCGTACGTCAAAAGAAGCGCGCTACTGTTGATTCCATAAAAGGTCAATTTGGTTTTCTCAATTACGAAATCGAAGATGGTAAAAAACTCTTTTTCCACATGTCTGAAGTTCAAGGTAACGCTGTGTCTTTACATCCCGGTGACACTGTCGAATTTTCTGTTGTAACAAACCAGGTAATAACATATATCCAACATTTTTGTTTTTAAGTCATCATAAACTTATTAATATTGTTTTTTTTTTAGCGTAATGGGAAATCTTCGGCTTGTAATGTTCTAAAAATAAATGATCGCCCTGATCGTTTGATCTCTCGTCTTAAACTAACAGATGATACTTTACCACGATTGATTGTTATTAGAGCTCCAAAAGGGCCACAAGGAAAAGGTTTTTTGCCTCAGGCAAGGGTACAAAAAATTCCTGGTGAGATTTATTTATAGAATTTTGTCATTGATCGATTTTTGCGAAATGTTAATATACTAGGGAAAATTTTATTAAGTGGTACATATCTTCAAAATTTGTTCGTATCCGGCATGTCACAGAACGCTATTCCGATAGAATATTTTTTCAATTGCGAGTCGAAAACGAATAATTTGTTCGGCATGAAACCGTTTCAAATTTTCGAAGTGAAATTGGTATATTTTTTTATTTATTAAAGAAAAATCAAACGATTGTAGCTACTAAGCTGGTGTGTAAGTTCCCCTTCCGATGTACAGATCCATTAAGAAGGGACTTTTGGAAATTCGATTGCGAATAGGGTAAAAAGGGACAGAAATTATTATGGGAGTGTCTTCTATCACATACAACAATTGGAATAGCTGAACTGAGTTTGTGAAAATATTTACAGACCATCAAAGCTCTGTTTTAATTGTGTGTGATCTTGGAGGGATTTTGGCCCAAGTGGCCAAATAAGGAGTTGGCATGCATTGCCAGTATATACAAAATGATGTATGTGATAGACGACACTCCCATAATCAGGTTGTTTATAATGGCAATGCCAAAGTCCTTCCAAGATCAGATCCAATATAATAAATATTATAAAATGCACGAAGAGCTAACATACTCTGTTTTGTGACTTTAGTTTATGAATTATAATCATATTGTAATATAATTTTATTATATTCGTATGCTCAAAAAATGTATTAAATATTGATTTTAATACAAAAAACTTCACTGATTGCCATTTCTTTACGTCATAAAATATTTAACTTCACAGCTAAATAAGTTGATTCGTAACTGCTTACGTGAAATCATATTTAACTCGGCATATTTATCTTCACAGACATCATATACATACATACATATGTATATTTTTTTGTTGAAGTTTTCATTCAACAGTTTTTTCAATTCTTTTCAAATATATTTTTGTTCTACAGGCATTTTGGTAGAATAAATGGTATCCAATAACAAAAGGATAATGAAGAGATTTAATGACTGAAGACAAGTTGCAGCAATGAAAGGAACTGGAGGTATCGTTAAGCTAAGAAGATAAATAACATTAAAAACATACACTGCTATAATCTAATAAATAATAAAACACTGCTAAACGTAATACAAAATATAAAGAAGTGAAATAAATTTATTTAAATCCTATTCAACAGTTATTTATGCAATAAACCAATAAAAACATTAAAAGGAGAAAAAATATAGAAGAAACACGTACACACATCCACAAAAAAAAAACACACTTTCCATATGAAATAAAAATTACACAACGGAAAAATTATTAAACCGAATTGAGTATTTATTATTAATATGCATAAGAAAAACTACATTAAACAAAAATATATACATTAAATAAAAAAATAAAACACTTTAAAAACGTAACGAAACATTATCTATATTCTAAACGATATAAGCATAAAAAATTGAAGAACAAAACTTATGAACATCGATATGATACCATACGATAAAATTTTTATAATATATAGGAGATAACATGTATTCAATCTTTTTTTAATTTATTTTTCTTTATATTTTGCTTTAAAATTACAAAAAAGCTACAGTTGAGAAGAACTATACTACTAACTCAATAATTTTCAACACCATTATTATAAAAATATGTATTTATATGAGAGTTTGATAATTATGATGAGAGTTTGATTGCATTCATATCCATCGTCTGAAGCATAAAATGTTTATGTAAAACAAATACATATAAAAAAATTTTAAAATAACGAAATAAGAAAAACTACTTACTCGTAACAAAAAAAAAAAAGAAGAAAAAGAAAAACAAAAAAAAAAAACAAAAAAAAAAAAACAAAAAAAAAAACAAAAAAAAAAGAAGAGAACAAAAACAAAAAAAATAAATAAAAAGGCAGCATTGAAAAAATATTTAAACAAATGGAACTTACAAAAATACAACAGATGAAGAAAATAACAATTTAGCAATAAACATCCGTAATATATACACATATAATATAAACAAACAAAAGAGTAAGAAACATTAAATAGAAGAGTTTAATTAAATTATAATTTTAAATACTTACTACAATAAAGAAACCAGTAAATAAAAGACAATTTTTTTCACAATCTACTAAAAAATATAACTGACAAAATAATGCAAATGTAAAGAAAGGAACAACAACAACAATATATGATATATGAAATGATAAACATTAAAAATGACAGTAAGAACTACTTTAAATTAATTGAATAAAATATGAAAAATAAATTATAATACCAATCAACCAACCACTTCATTTTTATTTCTACTTCTTTAGTTTTGTCCAGCGTATGCTTGAAAACGAAGTTTTTTTGGTCTCTAGACAATTTTTACTGCGACAGAGATTTTCTCTACTTAGTTGTGGAAAAGTATATTGGTGCTTCCTTAATATCAATAAAAATCGATATTTTCAAGTGGTGTTTAAACTTTGTCATATCTAGAAATTTGGTGATGCGTCATTGCAAACGTAATAAAGTTATTTATTCGGAAAAATATTTTGTATGTTTATCCGTTCCTGTGACTAACTGCATATCAACTACGGAAAATTCCTCAGAAGAACCGTAAATTAATTAATGCGAGTGAGACGCAAATATCGCAAAAGAGAGTAAACGATCAGTGGTCTGCTTGCTTGCTGCTTTGTGATTGTAATCAATTTATATTTATTGATTTTAGTCAACACTTTTTTAAAATCGAAAATTGGAGTTTAAATTCACGGTAACTGCATTATCTATAAAATTCACTATATTAGCTACTGTAACCAATTTTTATTTTTAGAGTTAAAACTCCTCCTAGCCTTTAATTGCAATAAATCAATAATTAAAATTCTATTGGAATTCCATTCCTAGTACAATATTGCAACGATCAGGTTTTTCTTTAAGGATGTATGTACTCGTACATGTATTTTTAAAAACAAAGCAAACCAGTATTTGAATGGAACCTTATGTCTTCGCCTCCATCGGTGCGAACACTGAACATTTACGAAACAACCACTTTAATTATAAAAAAGCCGGTATAAATAAGACAAATGCACCAAAACTGCGTATATATGTAAGTGCAATATTTGCACTTTTGGCTCTTTACCTGATAATCAGCCTGATGGTACAAGGGGCGGCTGGTTCTACAAGTTGCTGACCTATAATACTGCTATGTCGTTTTTTGTTCTAGATTAAAGTACCACACAAAGTACAACCTTTAACTCCCAATACAAAAACCGACTTAAGTGGTTGGGTACTCACATTTTTATTTAGTTAAATTTAAACCAAAGTAAACTCTCAATAAATCGTAATTATGTATATTTTTGGGATCAGACAAATTTATTTATCAATTATAGTAAAGTTTTTATTTACGCATAACAAACTTTAGTTAAAGACTCGCCAAAAAGCAAAAGAATACATGCTTACACACAAAAAGGAAATACAAAAATAAAAAACATATAATTCACATAATTTAAACACTGAGATCTTATAAAGCATAAGTAAAAATTATAAATAAATATAAATTTCATTAATATAAAGCACATGTTTTATTCAAGTGATTCATTTTGACAAAATTTGGAGGAGCTAAATATATACAAAAAGTGGCAATTTATCTGTGAAAAATAGGAAGTTCATCAGTACAAAGAATTTACAAGAAGCTAAAATTTTGTTTTTACGCTTATTTGAAACTCCGCTCTAAAGTTCCCAAAAAAATATGTTGATAACGTAGCAGTTCGAAAACTAATTGCCGATTTTTTAACTTTCTTAATTTTTTTTAATAATCCCACATTAACTATTTGTCAATGTCGCATCAAGCCACTATCATAAATAGGATGCTTCTGCAACTGAACATTTTGATAGTCTCTTGAAGTATTTTTTATATTGTCTTGAAAGTACTTTGGCAAGTAGTTATAGAATAAAGGTAATTATTTTTCCCTCGTCACCTTTAGGTTTATCTTTTAAAAATTCTAAGGACGTTTACTATTTTTGATGAGCTTAATAAAAAATAAACTCAAAAACCAAAATGAAGCCACAATTTTACTTTTTAGTCGTAAAATTATTATGTTTACTCCGTATTTAAGGTACTGTGTGCATTATCATCAGCCCCATCATGGAAAAGTTCAACACAAAATATTATATAGCAAAGATTATTTTAAAGTTCTCCTTAGTTTCTGTTCTTTTACTGTATTTCAATAATTGCTATTTGAGGAACATATTCTTGAGTTGATGAATAACTTAAGTTTATTTTTTTAATTAAATTGAGGAGACTGAGGCCGAAAGTCTCGAGTTCGAATACGCGCTAAGTCATGAATATGGTGTGGAATTTTTTTGATCAGCATTAGTGCACGATTGGGTTTAGTTGCAGCCCGGTCACTGAACATAACCGGCAGCGAGTGACACTATTATCATGTACTAAAGAGCATACATACTAACAGCTGCGTCGGCTCTGTAACAAAAATTAGCCGGCGAAAGAAACAAATTCTCCATCTTCTCATCTTTCTTCAGTACACATACATATGTATATGTAGTCAACCAACGCAAATACATAGTCTACTACGTTCAACAAGGAAGGTTCTGCTTTAAATTAGGTTTAAGTAAAACAATGTTTATCGTTTCATTTTTATTGATTTTTTGTTAATCTTTACTTATAAGAATAATTGCATCTGCTTAAACATATAAGTAATTTTAATGTAGTTTTAATACATATTTGCTTTTAATCTTAAGCTTGCTCTTATTTATTACTAATTTATATATGTATGTATATACTTTTTATACTTAATGAGTTAAAATAGTGATTGTGATATAATATTTTCCTTTTACAGATTATCTGTCAACTAAATGAAAGAAATTATGTGTATATG
Source organism: Linnaemya tessellans (assembly GCA_951800035.1). Classification (NCBI taxonomy): domain Eukaryota; kingdom Metazoa; phylum Arthropoda; class Insecta; order Diptera; family Tachinidae; genus Linnaemya; species Linnaemya tessellans. Next base: position 2,329,611 of record OX637535.1, read on the forward strand.
TAGTTTAAATGATTATAATACGAGTACGAAAATAAATATTTATTAGTATATATATTTTTTGTTTAAAATATGCCTTACTTGTATATTGAATGAAACTGTGTACGTAAATGTTATCTGACGTATTCATACAAAATTTATTTCGATTTGAAAAGTACATTTTTAAGGAAATTTTGCTTCAGAACATGTACATATATTTCAGATCTAAATCATTTTATATGAGTACGGCTGCATGCAGTATTTATAAATATGTATGAGTATATATGAATATTTTAAAATTTTTGTTATATGTTATGAAACAGAACATGACGGGGTCTTCTATCGATTATCGATAATGGAAGAAACAAAATCCAAAATCCATAATAACGGCAACCGTGGCGAAAAATTTATTATTAATTTTATTAAAATGTTTTTCGACTTTTCTCGTTACTCAATTCGAAGATTTTCGGAGGTATAGATTTAAAGTAAAACTAGAAGGACACATACATACATATACCTCACCGTTTAAAGACAAACCATATTTTCTTTCTGATAAATACAAAAATAAACAATCTAAATTTGCTTTGTTTTTTTTTTAAATATATTTATTAGGAAGAAGCTATTATTCGCATTTACATGAACAGGCGGAAAGGTGTCACAATAAAATAAATTCTATTTAGAAACAGTTGCCGTCGACGTACTTAATATATCAATTTGTACGGAAAAACACTTAAAAGTCTGTGCTGTTTCATAATTAACTCTTTAATAACGTTTTCGTATGTATTTTAAAAATGACTATATATTTTTTATTATTTTTGTATTTTATAGTGGTCCATGAGTACATGATTTGGATAATTTTCTTTAAATAATTACCCCGGTATTCATAAAAAATAAAACGTATTTGAAATCTGTTTTAAGTAAATTTTGTATGAAAAAATTTGATTAAAATACATTTCAAACTCATTTGAAAATTTATGAATACCGGGGTAAAACTTTGTTTTAGTTTATAGCATATGTTACTTCAAAACCTGTCGATTTAAGTTCATTACAGAAGTGCGACTTTAAGTTATAGCAGCACGCACGTGTACCAATAAAATCTTTGACCAAGACAAATCCCAATGCTCTCTAGGTCACGCACACTGGCTCAAGGCCTAAAGGAATTATTATTATGTGCTTCCCAGTCTATAGTATTTCCCATTATGCATAGGAAAATAAAACAATGATTGTTTACGACAGCAACATACGCATAGAATGCTGTATCTCACTATTTTCCATAGAGGGAAGGGAACCTACGAGAAGACAGGTGATGTGGCTGATATCATAGCATGTGGTTAATTGTCGTAATTAAGATGTATATATGTGTTTTTTCTGTATTCCATGGTGGTAGCGTCTTTTATATAATTAAAATTGTGATAGAATTATCCTGATGCACTGCAGTATGTATGAACAGAAGTGTAAATTAAAAACTTATAAAATATATGTAAATATGTATGTAGTTAAAGCATGTTTGCGTCTGACAAACTTGCAAAAAATATATAAATCTTACGATATGACATTGAATGAAGGAAATTTGTTATCACTTATGCTCTAGTTTTGTAATATGTCCTTTTTCCACACGCCATTACTTGCGACCATTTTGTACTACCCCCATTTTTCAACTTCCATAGGTCGGGGGGTAAATTACGGCATTTGATATCGATTGAAATTACTTAAATTGAAAATTCGATCGATATCGTATGCGGTAATTGGGACCCAGGTTCTTTCAAGGCATATGGTAGGAAATTTTGACCATACCCGTATTTTCTATATAAAGTCTTTGTCTTTCTGCCCATTTTTAATAAACAAATGGTCACATATTAAACATTTTGCTTCAAAATTGATTTGTTTTTCCGTTTTTACTGTACTCTTGGCGCTCTTCTTTATTTCTAAGCTGGCAACACTGGAGAAAGCTGTTAAGGCGGAGCATTTGTGGCAGGCGGGTAATTTTCGCTATAATACGGATGAATGAGGGCGTGTCATATTGTATTCTTTATCAAATGAACAGATTACACATATTCGATCCCATATTCATAAAATTTACGGCCGACGTTCGGCTTTCAAGATCACTGGATCGGTTTTCGTTTTGTTCGAAGGTGAAGTTATTCATTGAAATTAGGCGCACTAAAGCTCAAGGGTATCAGCGTAAGTTATAAATATGATTAATAAGATGGCCATAAAACAAATTTTTGGATAAAAATTTGTTTATTAACCTGCTGTAATTCAGATTTTTTTTACAAGTTGGCCCTAAAGATCCAGACTAATTTTTCAAATTACAGCCTTAACTTCTACGTAAAATTTGTTAAAAACAATAATTTTTGCTTCTCAAATAAGTTGCTAGAAAAGGATTTTTTAAAACAGAAAAAAAATTTATAAGGCAAGTTTAAGCCTCTAGTTATGGCATTTGAATCTCGAAAACTTTTGCTACAGATTTGAATTCTTTACTTTTTTGTAGCATTATGCAGATCGCAGTAAAAAAATAGTCCGAATAAGCATTTTTATTATTTTTTGTGAATGTGTTTGTATAATTCAAAGTTCAATATTTAAAGAAAATGTTTTCCTTTATGTTTCCATACAGAGGAATCGTGCTTTTTATTTATGCTCAAATTCACAAGTTGCAGTTCAGACAATGATACTACTTCGTGTATTTACGAGTACACATTCTCATTGGTTAAACCGACATCTTTAGTTAACTCAAGGTTTTGGAGAATTTGGCGCTTAATGTAGTGAATCTGTATGTCCGTATTCTTATATATGTATATATATGTGTGTGTGTATGTTTGTATTTATGTTTTTTGTCGTACGTCTATAGTATGTATGCTATCTTGTTTAATATGAATAGTATATAATGAACATTTCTTAAATTATTTATTTGTTTTTCTCCTTTCCAACATGAAATCATCTTATTATTATAATTTTATTTAGATAAACAAAGTTTATAGAACATAAATGCGGGATATAGTCTCGTATTTGTATAGTTAGTGGGTAATAAAAGAAACGCTTTTAGTATTTTGAAATACAGTGGTTGCAGTGTTGTTAATTACTCGTATGTTATGAATAAAAAGATAATGATTTAGTATAAATATTTCAAAATCGAGCTTTAACCGTAAAGAAATTGTAGCCCTGAATTTGGTGCTCTAGAAGAACCTGCAGACATTTAAAACTGCATAGGTATAAAGGGAAAACTCATTTCAGATCAAATCGCTTTTCGTATATTGAATGATATTTTGTCTGGGAAACCAACTGATCGTAGCTAAACGATTTCTGGAAAAACCGATCATTATGTTGGCTACGATTTTTTTGTGGCTAAAACTGGATATGTTTAAATAAAAATCTTTCTAAACTGTTGCATGATTTTTTAACTGGAGAAAGATCAACTTGATAATTTGTACTCGGCATATTTCCTCACAGCAGTGGCACATCTTAAGACAACATTTTCCCAACGGAACGAAACTTAGGCGAGTATAACTGATATAAATATGACATTGCGGTAAATTTATTTTAGAAACTACAACAAATGCGTTTTTCTTTGCAAACAGTTTATAAGGATCGTTATTTATGTACGAGTATGACTGATCATTTCTTATGTAGACGGTGCGTATGTATTCAATATCTAACAAAAATTCATACGAATGAGGTCAGACTGTCCGATTCACAGAATATCGCACTACTTTGCTGGCTGGTTATCTACATATATATCGATGGCCGGAAGTAGAAAGGGTCTAACTCGTATTTTTACGAAATCTACTGTTTATGTGATCCCAATACATTTCACACAAGTACACTTCGTCATAAAAATTTCGTGCAATAGTATCAAAAATAACGATTTTACAAGCAAATTGTAATTACAGTTTCTATTGTGAACAATACAGTTTCTGCTTTGCCTTCTCCTGTAAATATGCAATTAGTTGAGTTAGGCGCTTTCAGCTTGGGACCATCGATATGTACATACGTATGTTCATAAGTACACACGTACATGTCTGTGTGTGTTCACTATTTTGTGTTCTTTGATGTAGAAAATTTATCTTTGTGAAAAAATACATGTATGTATGTATATGTGTATATACTAAATGGCTATACATATATTATTCGTTATAATTTATAAATTAATTTAATATCGCTGTAATTAATTTTTAAAACAGCAAAATATTAATTTTTGAAGGATTGCTTTTGGTTACTTAAATTTTTTCATAGATTTTATATTTTTGGTTTTTTTTATTGTATTTCTTAGCGAAATTTCGGTACGTTTATTTGTTTTAATATTTAATTATTATAAATTACGTGTTCTATTTAATAAACTGTTTAAATTCCGGTGCTTACTAGAAAAATAAATTATTTATTATATGTAAATTAAAGTTCGGCTGTATATTTTTATTTTTATTTTTTGTACTACTTTATAAAAAAATATTTTTATTAAGGAAACACAAGTACTCGTATGTAGAAGCATCCAAGTAAGTTTTAAATAAAAAGAAAGCGCAATAGAAGAGGGCAAATTAAAAAAAGTGAATACTTCATTCAGATGGTTTTCAATATAAAAGAGAAAATGTAAATTCAAATAACAGTTGCATTCTGCTCTTTTTAATATGCAGTTGTGTTCGACCGAAGGAAGAAGGCACTGTTTTAAGATCTTGCAAAGGCGAAGCGCGGCCAAATTTAATTCTAAGATTAACTCAAAAAAAAAAAAAAAAAGATGTGTGGTGTCGTGGGACACCGGATAGAAACGAAGTTCCTTATTATAAAAATATTAATTTTAAGTTCTATTCGGGGTATAAAGAAAATAATTATTCGGGTATAAATTTTTTATTATGATTTTTTTCTTCGCCAACCAACGAAAATACAGAACCAATTTTGTTCCCAAACGAAATTTAATTCTGTCACGGCACGGCTGCGTATGATTAATATTTGTTTGTATGGAATCGTATTACTCATACGTCTTAAACATTGATTTAGAAACAAAAAATCTTATTATACGGACGTTTTCTCCCGGTTAGTGTACCCCGCCCCATCATCCCATAAGGAACTTCGTTCCAATATCGCTCAACTACTTCAGCACTTTCATAGTGTGAATGAAGCGATTTTCGAATCGGGGATGTAAATTGTAGCTTTTGTTTTTAATTCTATCTGGTTTCCAAATGTTCTGACAAATGCATATCGCTTATAATTTTTGCTTTCGACTCCAAAACGCAAACAGATACACTGAAAAACGAAATCGCTAGAAATTTGGCATTTTTAAGCCGCCAGTAAGTACTGAAGCGATCTATTTGCTGTATTTTAATTTAAACTGCACCATCAAGGAAAAATTAAATTTAATGTCTTATTTCTGTTGAAAGAAAATTATTTAAAGATTTTAATAAAAAAGCTTAATTGTCTGTCTCGATTCTTATGTAGTTCTCTTTGTTGTAGCTTTTATACAGATAATACTCATGCATATACAATATTTGAAGGCATTTTAATTTTTAAATAATTTGCTAAAAGTCGTTTGGGAAACGCTACGTTTTTCAGAACATGGGCGATAGCTTATTTTTAGAAATCACGCCAGGGATTTGTTGGTGTTGGTGTTCTTCATTTCAGTAGTGATTTTTGTTGTTCGAAATCACGAGCTAGCAGTTGTTTTTTTTTTAAATAAAAAATAAATTGTATTTTTTTATGTTTTAAAGATTTATCATATAATTTAAATAAAATGAAAGTTTACTCAGTCGCTTCTGTAAATAAAATGCCTGGAGCAATACATTTAACGCTTCATAAATTCAATGCGAAATGCTTAAAAACTCTTCATTCGGTTGCTTTACCGGTTTCAATTCTCAGTATTTCAAAGGATATTGTGCACGGAACATCTGTTCAACAATTTCGAATCACTATAAAGTGATTTACAGAAAAAGCTTATTTACATTTAAAATGCCCAAGTAACATGAAATACAAACCCAATTTGCTTTTTTCTTTGAGGAAACATTCGTTTGCTTACTGGCTTCACCGCTTCCCTATTTTGTTTTTTCTATCTCGCATATACGCATACAAACATATGAGGTACATACGATTATGTGTTTAACTTTCGAATATCACTTCGAGCACACTTTTTAGAAAGTCGACAAAGATAAAAAGATATCACCATTTTCTTAACAAATAAAAATTAAACAACAAATAACAAAATGAAAGAACAAAATGTACTGGAATTAAGCTTCATATGCATGTGAGTGTGTATGTATATCGAAAAGGAAGTAAAAAAATAATGCAAATTCCAATGTGTGTATGGATGTGTGTATACGTTAGCTTGTATGCACTCGCTGCACTTTTAAACACTATTTTTAGCAACAAATTCTCTTAGAATATCACAAGCCATTTCGATATTATTACGTGATATACCCAAAGCGGTAATGGCATTCTCTTTGGAATAGCCTTCGTTCATCAGGCGCGCTATATATTCTAAATTGATGTTTTCGTAGGGTACGCTGCAATCGCCTTTTTGATTGATAGATACGTTTTCATAAAGTGACGGCTGTTTCTGTTGTTGCTTTTGATGAAGGTGCTGATGGTGTTGTTGTTGTTGTGTTTGTGTCTGGTGTTGTTGATTTTGATTTTGGAATTGTTTCGGAAATTCAATGAGTGTTTCACTTTGGCTTTTAAGCTCACTTCGCAAGGCTGAATTTGATGAGTTGGTAGTGGTGGTTGTACACAATTGTGTGTAATTTGCAGCTGATGATCTAGCTTCCAAGGGCCTGGTATCTATAAGGCCCATTATGGTTTCAGCGGGTCCCACAATATCATCGTCCATCAATGTCGACGGAGTGTTCGAGATGGAATTTGAAGTTAAAGGTGTCGTTATCCGTTGCGATCTTAGCTCTTCCACTAGCGTATCAACATTGTTGGCCGTGTTGTGCGGTGGTATGGGAGGAGCAGTTGTCTTTGGTACACATATATCACCCAAAGAGGCGGCTAAATTATCAACACTCTTACTAGTTTGTGGAGGTAAACATGCATTTTTTTGTATAGCTCCGCTTCCATTAGTATGGCCGTTGGAGGCTATAACATTCGATGCCATGGACGACATCGAATTTTCTGCTCCAGGTGATGACTTTCTGGGAGGGAGAGGTGGGGCAACCGAAGCAACGGCTGCACTATTAGCCTCTCTTTTTTGAGCCTCCTTGGCAATAATTGCTTGTGATTCCTGAAGATTTTGCAAAATAGCGTACGATGAATTTGAATTGTCACTACTGTCTGATTTGCCCGCCATTTTGGTAGCATATCCCGGTATAGCAGCAGTATTGGATCCCATTAGGGGCGCACTCATGCGGTTGGTGGACTTTTGTGAGGATTGTGGTGCCGTAGTTGTTGTCGATGTTGCTGACGCTGCCATCACTGTAGCTGCCGATGATGAAGCCACACTTGTGCTGTTATTGCTGCCGTTAAGCACGTTCATAGGTGGCGCTGAAGGAGGGTGAGTACCAGTTATGGCACTGGCCGCTGTAATATAATTTGCTGAAGGATTTGCAAGCGAAAGTGATGGTATATGACCAGCATATAAATCGTTTTGTACTGCCATCAAACTGGGCGTGGTACTGCGTCTAGAAACCCTGGGAGAAGTATGTGGACTATGTTTGTCCGAGGAATGCGTTGATGAGGTCATATTATTGCTTAAAGCATGCAATGATGAAGTTGCTATATTAAATTCACCAGCATCCTGTATTGATATAAGAAGTCAAAGGGGAACCGCATATAATTTGTTTGTTATATTAAGAAAATTAAAAGTTGTTTTTCGCTTGCTCGAGTATCGCGTAAGTACAATTATTGAAAATTAAAATGAAAGCAAGTGGACAAATGAAAAATTAAAGTACTAATTTCTATTTAAAAATATCAATTACACATTGCAAAGAAAAAAGAAGAAGCACAAAATAAATTAATCGCGGCGCAATAGCCACTCGACGCTTAAATTCAATTGAGATTGTTGGACTAACGTTTCCTGATCACATTCAGAAAGAGATGTTAAATATTCCAAGGAACAAGGGAAAATCAATTTCATTTTAACGCTCACATAACGGAGGTATTTCAGTAACAGAAATGTGGTTTTTTATAAATTTCAGTTCGGTTTTAATATGCTCCAAAGCTTTGAAGCGATTCGAATATGGGAATTCTTAAATACACCAAATTTTTTAGCTAAAACCAACATCAATTTTAAAAGTTTTCTTCGTCATTTTACAAACATTTTTATATTGCTAAAATTTTGAAACTTTTAGCCACTTCATCAAAAATGGAATTAAATTTTAGATTTCGTAATTTGTGCCGGGTAATGGATCTATGTTTGAAAACGACCTACGAGTAGAACTTCTGTGTATTTTGAAATTAAAGTCAATTGTCATCAATTATGCGGTTTTAATAATTTTTAATAATTTCGCCATTTTCTACGCTTATCTACTTTTTAGAAAACAGTTTTTAAAAATACAATATTTCCACATATTTCGGATTATAAAGAGCCCCAATTGAAAGTACATAGTTCTTAAATGCATATAGAAAAAAAAAACAATTTTGATTTAAAGTAGCCACAACGGTAACGCTGGTTGCAATAATTAACGGTTGTATTGCACGATATATGAAAGGAATATTTTTGATTATAAGGATTCATTTTAAATATTCACATATTAATCGGTTATACATACGCATGTGTATAACACTTTATTTGTCCCTTAGCTTTATTTATTTTCACAATTTCATATTCAATTAAATTTTCAAGGCAACTCTAACATAAACAAATTGTAAACGGAACTAAAGATCTGAAGCCTTTTTCATTTGTAATGTCTGTCCAGTACACCACCTCTTAGAACATATAAGAGTAATAAATATACATACATATAAATAAGTACATATACGATAATATAACGATTGATATATAACAAATATGTAGTACATAATCGGTCGTATTCGATGTTCACTCGAAACAAAACTAATGCCAAAACATTTTGTAACAATGATGGCATTGCTTTCACTTCGAATGAGACTTATAGAACAGGAACGAATGTTTAAGCATATGAAAGTGGAGAATTAAGTTACACCGATTATATAACATAAATTTTATTTTAGTCGAAATAACAAAAGTTTTATAGTCACATTCATAATATTTTAACGCACAGACGAAAAAGGTATGAAATAGTGAATTTCTTATGACGTGCTTAAAAACATGAGCTGAGAAAATATAAACAAATTATTTACTAAAAATTAATAATATCTAAAAAAGAACAACGCGAGCAAAAATAAATATAGAAAATAATTTGTCATGCAGAAAAACGCAGAATATACAATATAAAAAATAATTGTAGAAAACTCAATACCGGGACCTGTTCTGTACTTTATTTAAAATTAAATTAATATTAATTATTATTATAAAAATCGCATTTACTCGTATAAAAACAACTAAATAAAATAAATTCACATTATATTTATCCCGATCAAAATACAGAACATGCCGAAATATAAACAAGTATAGATTTTATTTAACGTTTTTTTTTTATTAAAGTAGAATGAATATATTTTTCTTTTTTGTCACTTATATTTTTGCATAAATAAATAAAATAAAGAAAAACATTTATAAAAACTGCCAGATAAAAAAACAAAAAAACTTTATTTAGGTTGTATAAATATTATATTAATTATGTATAATATTTGATTAAAATTTATTTAGGTTGATTTTTTATATCTAATAAAAATTAAATAACTAATAATTTACAAGACTCAAAGGTATTAATGTAATAAATTATTTTTATTATATAAAGTGTTTACATAAAATATATGGGTTTCCTTATTTGTTAAAATAAAACAGTGAAATAAAACAAAAAAAAGTTATAAAGAAAATCAAAATCATTGTTTTTGTCGGAAAAATCTTTGTCGAAGTTGCTAACGAAAACTAAATCTACAATTAATTTAAGCAGCCACAGTTTAGCAGTAAAGAAAAACAATTAATTGGAAGATATTTAAAAAAAACAAATATATCTGTGTGTCTACTCGTATTTGAAAACTTTATAAAACCTGTAATACTGCAGGCTGCTTTAATATCTCTATTAATTAAATTATTTCTTTATAAAAACAGTCTTATAATATGTGTACTCGAGACTTTAGTGATAACAATTAATCTAAACAAACTTCTTTCAAAGAAATTACAATAAAAATTTAAAACAACATTTAAGTTCCAAGAGACATATCGATGGCCCAAGTTTGACAAGACGTAACTATAAAATTAAAATGTACTATGAAGTAAATTTAAAAAAAATTTTAAATTTTATGGATGTTATTAACGCCTTCAGCGAAATTCAAAATTATTGCGTTGTCTGAAAAGTTTCAAAATCAGCTCTGCTCTGTCAACCTTTTACCACCAACATGTACTAACTATTGCATCGATTGCATGTGCCGTCAAAAGTTACAGTGACCCATGATTTTAAAGTGTTTATTTACTGATTTCTAGATATTCTTGACTTTTCGTAATTACTTTAATAATAATTTTTTAAGCTTTGAGGTCTATAAAAAATATTAATTAATTTATTTATTGTTTCAATATTTCGACACTCCTTTGGGTGGCTTCTTCAAGAAAATATTAAAAAAGAATGCTTATCTTTTCTTAAAAAAAAAAAATTTTGTAATAGATTAAAGAAAACTGCATAAAATGCCTTCGTCCTAAACGTCAACGCCTTACACAACCAAGGAAATTTGTTTACATTTTGAATAAGTCCAATTAAGGTAAAGTTTTTGTGAATATTTTCTAATATAATTTCTTTTGATATTTTTTAATAAAACTTAGCACCAACAAACGATACAACAGTTGTACACTCTTGAGAATTCATTAGTTATTGAAAGAAAAGTTAATACAACTATATGATTTTTGTTTATTAATCATGCATACATATTATTGTATTGTTTTAGTTTGTTTCGTTTTGATTTATTTTAATTAAATATATGCATTTGTTTTAAATAAAAATATGATTATGAATCTTATTAGAAAATGGTAATTTCTACAATCTTTGGAAGAAAATGCAAATAAACAAAATTCAATGACACTATTGCATTATATTTATTTTAGCTATTTAAGTGGAAATTTTTTTAATTGAACTATACTTGAAATGTGTCCTTAATGAGAGCTGCATTTTGTTAAGATTTATACACTTAATGATTTTTTTTTTGGTAAGTAGGTGTTTTGAAAGAATTAAAACAAGTTGTTTTGCAACGATGTTTTTCAATATGAGTCCTCAAAAAAAGCGGAAATGGTTGTAAAATATTCGCGTGCTACTGACGGACACATTTTTGAGGAGGTTCTAATCGTCAAGTAATGTTTAAATATATTCCCACTTTCTTTTAAAATGTCAAATCTAGACTTACAATTAGACTTCAAGTTGTTGATTCTAATTTTTTTATTTTTTTCTGTAAATTCCACCCCAGTAGCTACTCACAATTAAGATCACTTCCCCCTGGTGACAAATTTATATCCGGTAACTTTTTTTTATACTTCTCAAGCAAAATATCAATCTACGTATAAAAATATTTTCAATCATTTTAATTTTATAGGTATAAAAAACAAAACAACAAAAATATTTAACATTCTACACTTTTAATCAATTGTATCAATTGTTAACCTGAAGAAGATATCCAGATGATATCGAAATAAATAAATAAGTTTTTAAGGTATATTTTATAATACGTATTTAGTATTTATAGTTACAAACGACTTGAGAAAAAAAAAGAAAAAAAAAGGAAACAGAAATACGGTTATTCTTCTAGCGAAAGTTTGTTTTATTTAAAGAGACCTAGAGACTATCAGAATAAGGCATCAAACATTGCATATGTGTGGGTGTCGTGTGATTGTAGCATTTGAAAGAGACGTCCAAATAAAAGCTTCAAACACAATTTGTATTTTGCCGTTGTAGTGAACATATTGAAAAAATGTCGGACGATGAATTATTGTTGACTTTGTGTTACTGTTTACCCGCGATGTTGTTGCGACGAAAAACACAGAAAAATAAAATTTTTTTGTCAAACACAAATGGAGACGTACAAAAAATCAGCCGTCAAAATAAAAATCAAAAATTTTTGATTTTCCTCAAACAGAGCCGACAACAAATACGTGTACCCGAAAAACAACGACCGCACGCACACAACCTTGTGTTTGATGACTTTTTTTGATAGTCTCCAGGCCGCTTAAGAATGAGTTTTGAAAAGATATAATTTAACAAAGTAAGTAAGTATTTACTGGTAGAAAGGGAACAAGTGCTTTTAGCTGCTCATATTTGAAAATACATATGTATATGTTTATAAATTTCGTTTTGTTTATTCATATTTATAATAGTGACTGATATGCTTATATTTATATGCTTTGAAATTTATATAAAAAAACAGCGAATTTAAAAAAATTATGCGTCCATGGCGTGACAGTGGTGATTTGAACTCGCTAGACAAGAGTGTAGAGATAGAGATTTACAGAATGCCTCTCTTGTCACAATATGACAAGAGTGTGAGAACACTGTTTCCATGGATTTGCATAATATAAATATTTTTTTAAAATTCATAGCATAAGGAAGCTAAAAAAGCAACAACAATATCTTGCTATTCCGTTTTGTATTTGACATCGAAAGTACGTTTATGTATAAACAAGGTTTATAACTCTCTTTTTTTTATTGGCTGGTAGAAAGGGAACAAATGCTTTTAGTTCCTCTCTTAAAATGATTTGTATAAAAGATAAAGAGAAATATTTTACTTATTTATTTGAAGAATACTTTGCAAACTATCGGCGCACAGACGGGGAGGTATTTTTAGAATTTAGTTAGTGCACGAAGATGCAAAAAGGCGAATTTTGCAAAACACTTTTATCGTTAAAACAAACAAACGCATATCTCGGCATCTCTCATATATAAACTTTAACTGAAAAAAATTCTATTACATCGATCTAACGAAATTGTTCCGCTTTAAATTTATACTATTAGAAAATTTTTTTAACTTAAACTTAATTATCTGCAAATGAATTATAATTCTTCTTTGTATACCTATACATATTTTCTTTTATGTGTCTATCAAGTAAAAGCTTTATCCTACTGAAATTAAATTGCCTACTGAGCAATTTAACTACCTTAGATTACCTTTAGGTATGCTAATTCTTTTCAGCGAACTTAGACCAGCTATTCAACCTTTTCGTACTTCGCCGGCTAATTTTTGCTACAGGCCCGTCGAAATCGGCCGTATTGTATTGCAGATTAATTAATATTAAAAATATTTTTGTGTGTTCAATTTTAAAGTTCTGCATGTTTAAAGAAACACCGTTTGTATGTATATGTCGTATTTGTAGATTGATATTTTGCTTGTTCACATTTTCTTTTTTTAACTTTCCACAGCAGGAAGTGCATCACGTTTGTTGGGTCAGTAATAACGTTATCGTCACAACTTTATTACCAAACCTTCGCGTAAAACGCCAATCGTGGCTTTAGAGAACATGAAGTAAGAACAGAGTGAAAGCTAGGAAACACCTTAACTAAACGGCACTCTGAAGCCTAATAACTGTTATTCTGACACTGGAAGACATAGACTATTTCGATATTTAGTCAATTTGTTCACTTGTTGAGCCTTCGGAGTGTTCTGTCAGTGAGTCATTGCACATTTCCTTGGTAACAAAGCTAACTTGCGTCCAGAGTACAAGTAATAGCAATATGAATAACAAGAATCAATCTTTTTGGACAAAATCACAATAGCAGTTGATCTGTAACAGAGCTTCTGATCGTATGCTTTGGAGATAATTAACTCGGAATTGTCTACATCATAGACACAATATTTAAAAGCATTAAAAGTTTTTAAATAAATTTTTTCTGGCATTTAAAAAAAACAACCAAACTTGTGATTACGAATTTCAAAATTTCTTGAATTACAAATAAAAATACTTTTAAACAATAAAATTTTTCATATGACCTGGTGTTAATTTAAAAAGCTGTTTGAGTACTTTCTTAACAAATAAATATATGTTATCTGTCAACACATAATTTATAACATTATATGTATATAAAATAAGTTAATGATTTAATAAAACTAATTAAAGGATAAATTAAATACAATACTACAATATGCATAATGCAGAAGAATGGAGTTGAAAATAAAAATAAAATATAAATTCTTTAAAATAAATACTATTTCTTTTCAGAACTTTTTTATGGTTTAAGATCAAAATGCTATTTACAAATGAAAAATATTCAAATTTACAAAGGATATGCCTAGAAAGATATATTTAAATTAAGAAACAATATAATTAAGGAAAATTGAAGAATATAAGGAAAATGAAGCCTTTTTTACAAGATTTATGCAAAGACGTACGTAATCAATTAGTAACGTCTTGAAATAGCTATTTAAAAAGCAAAATACACATGCTTTGATAGTTACAGGCTATTAAATTAAAACAAACAAAACGAGTTAAAACTCTTTGAAAGAGTTAAATAAAATTTTGTTATGTAATTGAGCATAATTTTGCTTTTTTATAAAAAAAAATATATATTTATATATTATCATTCGATTCAGTTGATTATAAAGAGAAGAGGCGGCTTGTAATCATGAAAATCTTTTGTCGATAAATATTTATAAATAAGAACGAAAAGAAGTAATAAGAACTTAGTCTAATTAACTTTAAACTATACCTCAGTGTCGTCATCATCATTAGTTAACTGATGGCGCCCATTAGTTCCATTACGATTATGTTGTTTACGGGGATCAAAGGCGTCAACGACTATTTGTTCCGTACCTTTAATTTCAGCGCGACAAAATGGACAACCCTGTAAATAACAATCATAATTTTTAATTTCCATTTGATTTTGCAACTATTTCTGTAAAACAATTACCTGCCCCTCGGAGTCAACTTGCCATGACGTTAAACATGGTGTACACAACAAGTGACCGCATGGCTCTATTCGTATGTCTTTGTCATTTTCGGCGCATATTTTACACAGTTGGAAGGTACTCCCTGTTGAAAAACATTGAACAGACAGTGATTATATGTAATATTCCATTTTCTATATTAATTATATACTAACCCATTTCACAATACAGTTCATATTGTTCTTGAGTCACTGTTATATGATCTTCAGTTGGGCTTTGTACAGCCGAAGACAGGTCTGGATTGTATGCTTGGCCATCAGGATACAAATAGAAACCCTCCCTATTAAGAATTGGTTAAAAAATTTAACTTTAGATGAAAGTGTAACTTAAAATAAAATTTAATACATTTTATACTGAATTCATATGTGCACATACGTTATATATGTAATAGTATATGTATGTAGATGTTTAGCTAAGTACATAAATAAAGCAATTCCACTTACCTATGTCCGTCTAACAACGCCTGGCATAAAGACTTATTTTGCGGTATAGTTTGTAAAATTTCGCCATCTGCAGTGACGTAGCCAATTGCCCACTGACCTAGTCGTGTGCACGACAATCTTTATATGACAAATAAAAGAAAGTTAAATATATTACTTGCGAAAAGGGCCGAATGATTTTTATTCAGTAAATGAATCATTTATTCATTTACAGACATCTAATTAAGGAAAAACCAATTGATTGTTGTATTTCCTTTCTTATGGTGTTTGCTTCAAATTGAAACGAAAATTCATCATCCCAAATATTTACAAACCAAAGATGACAGAAAATCTTTCCAAAAATAACTGTTTTTAGTCGAAGGACGTAATATTTTCGAATGAGTTTTCGGAATTTAAACACTTACCTAAATACATAACTTCCAGCTTTATGTATATAACGTTGTAATCTAGCTTTTACTTCGTCATATGTCAAAAATGCTACGTAGCCTGGATGGGTAACAGCCAAAATTTGCCAATTTCTTAAGAGCGTTGCCCAGGGCTGAAAAAGCCTTGTGAAGACATCAAACTCGAAATTCGATATATAATCGTTGCATGTCAAGTCAATTGTTGTCTTTAATGCCATAGCCTCCAAGCCAGACGATATGGGATGTACTTTATTCAATTCCTGACGAAAGATTTTCCAAGGCACCAGAGTACTATGCATAAATAAATGCGAACAGAAAAACGGGTTATTACGAATTTTTAACTAATTAGAATGACTCTTCCCACCTATTGCCAAAATTGGATTTCCAAAAATCAGCCGCATCTGCTTTTGTAATTCGAAACTGGTCTCCAGCAAAAACTCCATTCGGGAATATAGCCTTTAACTCGCTCAACATATGGGAAAATACCAAACTTAGTTTAGTCAAATTTCGACGATAGTGGGAGTTTTCATCAAACATTTTCTCTTTCCCCTCCTTGAATAGCTTAATTGCCTGCTTACACTTACGCATCAAATTGTTAATAAAGACATTGAAATGTTCATTATTGTGTAAAATATGCATTTGATCTTCATTTTTGGAATATATTAAGCGCAACCTCTGATACGTGTCCGGCAGAATATCCAGTATGAAGGGTGGACTGTTTTTTAAATTCATTTTTGGTTGCTGGCACAATTTTACAACTTTGTCCATTAATTTCCAAGTCTTTTCCAGGGTCTTCTTATCAGTGGACAGCCGTTGGGGGCCACATGCTTCCGAAAAAGCTCCATGGAGCTTGGAAAATATCGAACTTATATTTTTCGATTGCTGTATGCGACTTGTACGGCTCGTCGCCATCTTTTACGTCCGTCCGTCTTGGCAGTCACCTCGTCGTCTGCTATTTTGTCCCCAAAAACTTTTGCAGCAAGTGCAACTAAAAACGAATTTTAGTTGCAATTTTTTTAAACCAACTACCACGAATTTTACTTCCTTTTCATGCACGCACTTTTTTTAAGGATTCACTAAAACTTCCATAAGTTAAATAAATGTATTAAATTGAAAATTTAATTTTTTTGTCTGGATTCTTATTTTTTAACACTCACTGCATATATGTAGTCTCTAATTTTCATTGAAAATTTACAGTTGTCTAAAAGAGTACTTTTTATTAGTTGTGTAAATTTAGTACCGACAATTTCTTCCTTGTCAAGAAATTATGTCTTTTATTTCCCTTTAAAACGAATTTAACTTGATATAACATAAAATTATATATCTGGATCAACTTTGTTCTTATAAACTTTATTTATTTTAATTTTTTTGTTTCTTTTGCGTGTAAACCAAACAAAATTCAATCCTAATATGTGCAACTATATTTAAGCAAATTAAAAATATGTAGAGCCATTTCTTGCCACCAGTATGGAATCATGGTTTCATTTCCTGTTCATTATTCTCTAAATCGCAGTTAGCGAAGATAAATACCATAATAAAATACTATGCTTATACTTTTATACCCTACATCACAGATGGCAGCATGTTACGATATTTGCATTTTTAATACAGCTGCCGCAAACATAGAAAAACACTTCACCACTTTGTTGTAAGGTCATTTCCAGTATTGCATTATGGTTTCAGTGCAAATATGCATGTATAAACTTGTTTTGGTTTGCAACATTGTTCTTGGAATATCTATATACAAATTAGTGATGCGCCGAATGTCAGTACGAATATCTGAAAATATTTCCGATTACGAATCCATATTATTACATACCTATGTATGTATGTATGTATGTACATATATTTAAAATTAAACAAAAGACTTTTAGGCACACATTTTGTAAGTCACCTTGCGTTAGTTAACTTTATATAATTCAAGTTTTCGTACAAATTTTAAACATTTTGAAAGGCAAAGCTACGTATGAATTTCTGTACTTTTGTTCGTTGAACAAATTGTGCACGAAACAAAAAAAAAATTTTTAATTGTTTGAAATGATAGCGAATTCGATTATGAGTCCGTGCAAAAAAATAAATAATCAATTAGCCTATGAATCTTAATTCAATTTAATATAGCAATGTAAATGTTCGTTAAAATTCTTACTACATACAAATTTAAGCTATGGCTTGAGCTACCAATAATAAAATATTGGAAAAACGTTCACATGTACTTAAGTATAAAATTCAAACCAAAAAAGTTTGACTTAGGTATGATGGAACCAAAAATTCAGAAAAATGGGACATGAAGAAAAAATAATCAAACGGTAACACGGGTATTATAACAATAACATGTTAACATCAGGTTGATACAGTTCTTGTATTCTTTTTCACAATAAAATTTGTGTAAATAGGAACTGTTATCAAATTCAGCTAAGCCACCTAATAAGTGGTGACAAACACAATGCACATGAGCACTGATGATGAAAGGGTTGCTGTTCTGCTCTGCTGTGTAAGTTGAATAAAACTGATGTTGACTTTCCTTTGTGCCTTGGAATATTTATCATGTCTTTATGAGATTTAAAAACAAATTTCGAACAATTAGCCTATGAATCTTAATTCAATTTAATATAGCAATATAAATGTTCGTTAAAATTCTTACTACATACATTTTACTAAGATATTTGCTTATTTATAGTAAAATTTATTATTAATTAATCAATATATAAACGAATATCTAAAATTGACTGAAAATTCAATAAGTCGAATGCGAATACCAATACTCACACATCACTAATCCATATATAGTGCGCTCGCGATAATAGGAACTAATTAAAACCAAGCCTGTCCAGATTTGCAAGATTGTTCATATTTACAAATGGCATCTAATTTCCTTTTAAATCGTTTTGCAAATACATATAAACAAGTAAAAACGTTATATTCGACCGCGTCGAATCTTAAATAGCCTCCAAAGCCAGGTTACGTCTCAACTTCGTCATTAAAGCTTAAAAATGTTATTTTTAAGAAATGTAGACTTATATAAAACAATTTGTTAAATGTTTACACTATTTTTGCATATAATAACGCCCACTAAAGGGGTCGGGGTCAAGCATTTTTATTTTATGGGTATTGAATAAAAGAACACATATATTACCACGATGCTAATTATATCTTAATTTTGTCAATTAAATTATCAAATTATGCACGATCACCTCACTTTTATATAAAAAAACCCATAACTCACGATAAAGAAACAAATGTTCCCAAATTATTTTTGTTTCCGATTTCAGAGTGTTGAATGTATTGAGACTGCAGATTAAAATTTTTAGAATTTGCATTGTGGCCGTCTGCTGTATGTACATAGTATATGTAATTATGTAAATAACGGTTACAGAGCAAATAAAGTATGTATGTTTTCATAAAATTTTGATATGCATACTTATGTTTTGTACAATATTTTAATTGCATTTTCTAGAAAAAGAGTTGTTTCCTTATTGCAATCGGTAATAAAAATATAGGTCACCTTTGCGTTTTCAACATGATTATTATTATTCATTCGTGTGTAACGATAATGATTTATTATCTTCTTGAAATCATTTTATATTGAGTTTGTAAATTATTTTTACATTTTTTTATTTTCTTGCATTTTACTTCATAAAGAGGGATAGTGATAATTAATTATAAAAAGGAAAAGGCTTACGACGAGTATATATGATATTTTTTATCTCATATATTAATTACACTTCATTAGTTGGAATAAAAGATAGTTTTGCCGCGTTCAAATAAAACAATAAAATCATATGTACATGTGTATGAAGATATTACTTGAGATGTTGGTCAGTTGTGGCATTCAAGTGTCAGTAGTTACAAGATAAAAAGTATTGTCGGGCTGGTCGACCAAAGGATACCACACAACGAGGGCAACTCATAGTCTCACCGTGTAGCTAAAATAAGTAAGAAATGATTTTAATAAATATTGTAATTACAGGCAATGTAACTTTGATGAAATTAAAAATCGGACCCAGAGATATAATATAACATGGCGGCCTCTATATAATCCAAGGGTGTCAAATCGCACGACTTTATTCGATAAATGACAGGCCCATTTTTCGAAATCAGTTTATTGTCCAGTTTTTATTTTAATAACTCGATGGTTGCGGGCCCGAATGTTTTGATGTCGAAGAGCAGAAGAGAGCTCAGCATTTGTTTTTTTTTTGTATTAAAATGTAGTTTCAATAAAAAAAAAAACTGACTACTTTTACTATAAGTTTTCTGCACCAGCCGATCATCCAATTTTGGAAACAGTAACTGAATTAAAAGTGAAAACAAATAGTAACAGTGTGTAGTTACATGTACAATATGAACACACCTCTATTTTCAAAACATCAAAATGTAACTGCATTTAAATGTTTTCATCGTAAATTATTCGCATTCGCAGATGTTTGAATTTATTATTCGTATTCGCTAAAGTGACGTTCGCTGCACTCCAATACGTGCCAGTGGATGTGTGATGTATGCAAATATGTATTAGAGTATCCAGGTTTTGGTTTTGTACGAGTTTGATCGATTACTGGATTACGGGTTTTAAATTATTAGAAAGAATCAATTAATTCAAATCCGTTTCAATTTATTTTAGTTAATGGAAACAAATGTATTTTTATACATTTTTTACGTTTATTAGCTGTTTCGAAATAAAGTTTATCAAATAAAGGCCTAACTCATAAAAAGTGAGTTTGATTTATAAAAGGTTTATAAAACAGATTTCCATGGAATGTTTGTCTTTAATAACCACAAAATCATTCTTTTTTTGTGAATCGGGACAATTACCATAGTGATATCCAAGATAAACCAATAAAATGGAATTATTGCTAAAAACAATAAATAAAAAAACAATTATTTGTCCTTTAAATGTATGTACACACATATACTGCTCTAAGACTTTAAGCCCTATTGCTTTAATCCCCCTTATTCTGTAACTAATTGTCAATGTCACATCACGATAATGTGAAGAAGAGAACACTTACTACCTCACGGTGGGCGACAATTAACAACTTCTGGCATTCCGTGGCTACTCTCTGAGGCCTTGAATATAGAAAGAGGTTATTATAAATTCCCAATTGCTGAAGAAAAAGATTACTGAAATCTGATATTTTTGGCATTGTTTTGAAGTGACGATGACAAATAGTTACAGAATAAGGATTGTTATTTTAAGCCGCAATAAACAAATTACGTATATGTTTAATAAATTGACCGAGACAATATCTCAGGAAAATTTCATTGAATACTATCCCCCATTTTCATAACATTTAATATGAGTTTGGAATGTATTTTATTCAACATTTTTCATACAAAATGTTCTTAAAACAGATTTCAAATACATTTTATTTTGTTATGAATATGGAGGTATATGCTTAAAGCATGTGCTATGGAAATGTATGTAGAAGGTAATCCGAATTCCATCAATTAGAAAATTATTAAAAACTAGCTTTTACTCGCGACTTTGTCCTCGAAGAATATGTGAAACTTCAGCTAATGTGTATCTATGTAATGGATAATTTCCACCCTATGTTATTCCTCGGAGTTATTCTTGCAGTTTGAGCAAGAAAATGTTACAGACAGACAGACAGACACAGAATTACTTTCATATTTATTATATTAGTAAGGAAAACAGTGCAAATCATTATAAAAAGTGCAAGTCATCAAATAAAGTGCAAGTCGTTATAAAAGGTACAAGTCATTATAAAAAGTGCAAGTCATCACAAAAAGTGCAAGTCATCATAAAAAATTCAAGTCATCACAAAAAGTGCAAGTCATCATAAAAAATGCAAGTCATTATAAAAAGTGCAAGTCATTATGAGAAGCGGAAGCTAATGCGCTCATACCAGTGTGTATTAAAGCTGGATTTTTTTTATTTTACTATACTTTTTACCCGCGACTTTGTCTGCTTATCAGTTTCACAATTTTAGACCGCATGGGCCCCTCATAAAGCCATTGCCAAACTTGTTAAATCAAGGTTGAAAATGTTTTCCAAAAAATTCTCGACCACCTTTGGCCTTCTGATAGGATCATTTCCAAAAATAAAAACCATTCTATGTTATTCCTCGGATCTCAAAATATCTCAATGCCAAATTTCATTCAAATCGGTTCAGTGATTTAAACGAGAAAAGGAAACAGACAGACAGAGTTGCTTTTATATTTATTATATTAATAAGGATAACAGAAAAAAATCCAATGGGAAATTAATTTTATTTGAAATTCAAATCAAATAATATTGAATAATATTTTTCATTAGTAGTTGTTCTCTAATACGCAGTTTATCAGAAGTGCAATTTTTACCAGCCTTTTTCCTTTGTGGAATTTTTTTAATTACGAAAGCCGAATAAACGGACAGATGCCGTCATCCTGAATTGAAGACGCCACCAGTTAAGCACAATATTAGATAGACTAGGAAGTGTAGGGTAACCACTATTAGATACACGCAAGACACTATCGCCACACATTACAACTGCCACCATGAAAAGCTTAAGACGATCGAATGGTCAAACTGGTCACAGCAAATCAAATACTCTTCAGTGTTTTACTTTTTTCTTTCCTTCTGTTTATTTTTTAATATTATTTGGCGAAAGGAATATTGCAAAAGATGCATAAAAAAGAACAACAATAACTTTTTGCTAACGGCCATGTGGCAAGCAGCGTTAATAGATTTTTGTTTTTATTGCTGCCACAGCATAATGAGGGTCAAAACAATCATCTCTTTTAAATTGAACACGCTGTGGTTAATATGAAACTATCTGCGCGCTGTGTGCTGTTGGTCAGTAGAATATAAAAGTGGCAAGAAATAAAAGCAAAAACCTGTCAATAGTTAATGCAAATTTAATTCTTTAGTTTATTTAAACTAAAGTTTTTTATACGCGCACAAATAAACATACAAATGCAGCGTAAGTTTATATTTGAAAGTTGAAAAAAAGGGGCATTATTGAAGTAAATTTTATTCAGCATTATCATTTCGTTGTCGTATTAAAAAAGAGAGTTTTTCCAATATAAATAATGCAATTTGTTTGAAGTTGAATGCGGCATATGGTTTTACCTTTTACATGCACACCTTTAAACACACACGGACACAACGCCATCTATGCATTTATACATACACACATGCATACATACATACATATTTATGTATGAAAAGTATCATTTTACATTGGTGTATGCACATCCATGCATACATACATACATATGTATGTGAGTCCGTGTGTGTGTGTGTGAGTGTGCATACAATTTGTTAACCAAAAACAAATATTGGTTATATCTGCTTCTGTTGTGCAGCCGCAGTATACGATGCGCTGAAGATCTGCAGCAGTTTTGACAGAGAACGTTGTCGAAAGCCAGCACATGGGTGTAAAAGTTGAATCTGGTACACCGAAAGCCCCTCAGAAGTGCACATGTGTGAATGTGTGTAGGCAAACATTTTTATAACCTTCAGCACTGACGATATAAGCAGGAGTACAGCAAAAGGTTGGCAATCGAAAAGCATAAAGATATCAGCATTAAAATTAATTTTATTCGGTACCGCAATATATCAAGCAAAAATATTGCTTAAATTTCAAAATGCATACATATACATATACTAGTGATGTGACGAAGGTCATGTTTTGATATACGCAAACCCGAATGCTGAAACAGTATTCGAAATTACGAATTCGAGTGTTATATGTAAAATTTTAAGGCATTTAGTTGGGGTTCCATTAACGTCTGCAAATGTTTGTATAAAAAAAGTTAATAATTCTTTTCGCATACATTAAAGTTACTAAAAAGCAGCCTCATTTCTATAACGGATTGACTCTGGCCCCATAAAAATTTAAAATTTTTTTTCTGAAGACAAGCCACATTATGCCAAATAATCTAGAAACAAATTGTACTTAGACTTGGGTCGAACTGATTCACTATCAAATCAATGAATTTAAATCGGTTTGATTCCAGATTTTAGTCTAAGACGAGCGAGAGATATAGTTCCACCCAAATATACATGCCAGGTTCTTACACCAAATCATCACTAGAAATAACAAAACCTTTCAGGTTATACATAAACTCCCAAAAATGAATTGAGAATTACAATATGTCGAATAGAAGATTTTAAAAATCACATTTTATAGCTAAAAACCATAGTTTTTGTTCTTTGAATAGAAATAAAGTAATTTTTTAATTTTTGCAATGAATGGTTTTGCAATTTATTTAGACTTTTTATATTCATTATTTTTTTATTTATAAAATATTCCTGAAATGTTCGCCTAACAAGGGAATACGAACACCAATGCGGATATCAAAAAAATTGTCAAATATTCGGCGATTCGAATACTTGCACATCAGTAACACATAAATACATACACACATAAGTACTTATCTATCTATGTTAGTACGAATATTTCAAAATCAAAATTGCACTTTCTGTGCTCTTAATGTGTACATAAAAATGTCATGTCACGTTCACGGTAAACGAAGAACCCCCCTAACGGATTCGAAAGCAGTTTTGTTACAGTAAACTACTGTTGCCAATTTATTCTAGATTGTAGTTATGAAAGTTCAAATTTTTTCGAACATTCACATTTGTTCGAATAGCCCAATAACTGGATGGACCGGTGGGGAAAAGTTGACGGTTTGATATAAGTGTTCATACATTTGTATATCCGATTCTTTCTTCACTGTTCCTGTCATTTAAGAAAAATAATAATGAACAGATTTTCATATTTCCTTTTACTCATTCCACAAGAATAACTAAAAGCACTTTGTACCAGCTTATAAAAAAAATTATACAGGTAGCTTTGAAGATTTATATTTATGTATATGTATTTGTGTGTGTGAAATTACAAAACAAAAAGGAAATAGAAAGATGGTGTTTTTGTTGAATTTTACAACGCTATTTATTATTTTCATGCTAAGAGTTTAGAAAAAACATTTATTTTGTGCTTATCTACACACAAATACATTTACAACTATATACCTTTCATCAATATTGGTAGATGATAAGGTACTTAAAAGTGTACCACTAAAAAACGTGTGGGGTATTTATACATACATATATGTACATATGTGTTTTTTTTTCCAAATCTCAGAACATTAGAGGCTACAGCGTACCCGAATCTTATAAGGATTTAATATGCACATACGTACATATGCCGAATATATATTTTTACATAATTTTTGCTTGAATCTACCCACTGTTAATTTTCAGATGCAGCAGCATTTCTGCAATCTGCCAAACAAAGCCAGTAGGCTATGAACACAATAAACTACATGCAGTAGCTCCAAATCAAGTTTCAATTTCTGCGCAAATTCACAGACTTTTTTTTGGGATTTGTTGGATGTCGAATGTTCGATGATGTTTTTTTTTCTTCCTCATTTAACAAAAAAAAAAAGAAAAAAGCACCCGTAACATATAAAAAATTGCATGAAATGTTAGTAAGTAAATTTAAAAGTACTCGTGCCTCAATTTTTATTCGTATTTGCGGTTTTTATTTATTCTTATTTTTCATTTTGGTTTTTGCGTGTAAGGAACACTGCTGCTCTTGTGTTTTTTTGTTTTTGTTTTTTAGCTTTAGATTGCTGCCTGATGCTACATTCATTCAGTCAGTCAGTCAGTCTTCCATATAGTATGAATAATAAAGTATTATTGTAAAGTAAGTAAAACGCAGCCAGTATTAGTAGCAAAGCATGCAGCCAAATTGCTGGCTTGTCGTGTCTGCCTTTCACTGGGTATATAAAACTAGAAGACATACCGCGGCAAGCATTCATTCAGCATTCGCGCATCAAACATTTCTTTCATTACGATTCATTCGATCGTTTGTTTAAGCAGTTTAGTGTTAAATAAAAAAATATATATAAAGAAATTTTAACAAAAAATAAATAATAATAATAAAAATAATACTTAAGATTGTCGTATTTCACGGTTTGTCACCAGACGTGGTCTTAAAATTAAATGGATCGTGAGGAGCAAATCAAGAACATGAAACAAAATACACAGACCTAAGAAACAAATTTAAAAAGCAAATGTTTAAAAAAAGTAAATTTAACTTTTGAAGCACAATAAGAGCAACAACAACAACAACAACAATAACAGAGTGTTAGAAATTAACATTAATTAAAAATAAAAAATAAAAAGTGCAACGATATTAAGAAGAATTTGAAAAAAACACTGAATACTTATAACATCTTCAATTCTTGCATGTATTAACCGTTATTTCAAACTTTACAAATACAACACGCATACTTGTTACATACACACAAACGAGCTTATGTACATACATACACATGTGTGTAGGTATGTATGTATGTACATAACAACGAAAATTGTTTTATTTTTTATAAAATAATGTGAGGGAGGAAACACTAGAAATAAAAATATTGTGAGACCTAGACATTTTTATTTTACTTTAAATATGTCATCACTACCATCAGTTAGATTTATAACAAATTGATTGAAATTGAAATCATTCACTTTCTATGGAATTCAGGTTCATTCCAATTTAATTTTCAAGGGGTCAATTGAAAGTAGTACAAGTCGCATGTGCACAAACATACATACATACTTATGTATGTAAGAATGTATATATGTATTCAAGTAAATGGGTATGGTATGTTTATGGCATGGCAATAAAAAAGAGAAATAAACAAAGTCAAGTCCCAAAGAAAGCTCTGTTTGCAAGAATTTCACAAAAATAAACAAACAATTTGTGGGCATGATGGCTTCAGTGAATGTGTGAAATGTACATATGATCATACTTATGTACATACATATTTATGTGTACATATACATACATATACATATGTATGCATATCGTCTATCATATCTCATGTAGGAAGTTCCTATCTCACATACTTACATATACAATAGTAACTTTATAACAGAAGATAAAATCACAATGGAAACTTTGATTGTCATCATGGAAACTAAATTTTGTCAATTAATCCTAAGCCGTTATATTTTTGATACTTCTGCATTCAATTTTGCAACGAGGTGTAGTTATCTGTGTGAAATGTATTATAATAATTAAGAATATCAATTTCGGAAAAAATGCGAGTTGGGCCTTTCCAACATTTATATTCATAGATTCTTACATACATATAAAGCGTGTTTCCTGAGTGTCACAACAGCAGAGCAACGTGTGCCAATTGTTGATAAAAAATTGATAAAAATAATTGATCTATTCATCAAACTCATCGTGCACTTCTTCCATTTTATGGTGTGCATAATCGTCCTTCAGAGCGGCTAATTCGAAGAACAATATATCGTTTTCGGGGCACATTTACTGTTACTGATAATGTGCATCCCGTGAGACACCGAACAGTGCGCACTGAAGAAGCTGTAGCCGCCGTACTGGGAAGCATTGAAGATGATCCTCATCAATCAATTCGTCGCCGTTCTCAGCAACTGGTGTTGTGTCCTTCCACTTATGGAAGATTTTTTTAGTTGTTGCAGATTGCGCCTTTTACACGCCAGCCGTGACGGTCACCATATTTAAACATTAATTTCATAAAATTTTCTTTCCAATAAAGCCCGTTTCATTGATATTAAAAATATATTTCCTTGTTATATTACCATTTAAACTTGTGACACTCTATAAAAAACACCCTTTACATATGTATGTATGTATGGACGTGTGTGTAGGAAGAAAGTGTCACCATTCAAACGTTTTCATTCTAAATGCATTGTCGATGTGAAAATCAATCTGGGTTTCGCACATCACGCTGAGAGGTGGGAAAAATAGTAAACAAGCAACTAACAAGCTTGTATGAAATATAACACATACATACATACATATAAACATACATTCACACGCTACATATGCAGGCATATACACATATGTAGAATTAATTTAAAAAGTCTGCAGTGGTTGATAACTTCGTATCCGTAGTCGGCCAGAAAATGTTCCAAATTTGTACCCTAAAAAATATGCGATAGTGTAGCTCAACACTTTAATTGTATTACGGACAAGTTTGACCAATTTGGAAATGTTTGTGAAAATTGTCCTAAAATTATATTTTCCTCACGATTATTGAAATGAACAAGTTCTGTCCAAATCTACTGCCCATTGATCGGAAATGAGATTTCGTTTTGAGTGTTAAGCGAATTATTTGAGAGAAGTTTTTTCACTACGATAGCAAATAACAAATTTATAAACAAACAAAAAATTCTATACCTATAATTTATACCCAAAAAATTAAAGTGGCCTCATACACTAATATAAAATTCTTAATTGTGAATTATGTCTTAAATAAACAAAATTGGGGTACTTAAATTAAAACCGTATGTTGCGAAAATATCAAAGTCGTGTCATGTAACCTTACGGAAATACAGCAAAAGTAATTCTAGCTTAAGTGCATCCTTCTTTGAAAATTTTAATTTGTTTATATTTTTTTATACCCTCCAAAAAAAACTGGAGAGTATATTCACTTTGTCATGCCGTGTGTAATGCAGCGAAATATCTCCCTAAGACACCATAAAATATATATGTTCTTGATCACTGATGAAATCTAAGACGATCTAACCGTGCTCAGTCCAAACGAAAAGAGCCAGACCCTTGTAAGTTGGTATAAATATATTTTAAAGGATAGCACAGGTCAAGTTCGTAAATGGGCTGAATCGGGCCAGAGGAAAAAAAAATGCCCCTAAGAAGAACTAAACCCATCTCTGAAAAACAACATAATTTTTAGTTTTTTTTTTGCAATTTTGTTAAACAAAACATATATTTTTGTGTCAAAGAAGGCCCAAAACGTTAAATTTGCAGCCATAGAATCAGAAAAATAAATTTTTGGGCCCCACCTCCTTCAGTGGGCTTTGAAGTTACGTATTACATGGACAAATAGTGTAAATATTTAACAAATTGTACAATTTAAGCCTACATTCCTTAAAAATTTAATTTTAATTTTTATGACGAAGGTGAGATATGCTCTGATCTTCCTCTCCTTCCCCCCCCCTTTGCCCTCTAAATGACCCTATCAACACTTAATAACCCCAAAAATTAACTATTTAGTGTTTTATGGCAAAGTGAGATGTTTCCCCCAAGGGCCCTCCCGGAGTGACTGCCACAACATAGAGTTTTTATTAACTAAACATTTGGAGGTCGAATATTACGTTCCTACTTGTAGAAACGTTGTGCAGCCAATATTGAGACTCTAGTTCGATTCTAGTTCAATGGCAATTAAGAAATATTTCTCCTGTAAAATTAACTTTTTGTTGCTTAAGCTTTTTTGGCGGTTGTGGCACGATAAATGTATGTATGTATAGGTACATCGTGATATGAGTTGATTAATTTGCAGAAATAATTAAGTTATATACATGTATATACACACACATATATATATATATATATATATATATATATATATATATATACATATATATATATATATATATATATATATATGTATATATATATATATATATATATATATATATATATATATATATATATATATATATATATGCGTGTGTGTATCGCAGTATGTATTTCAGGAAATGAATAAACTTTAACTGTAATAAAATGTGACATAGAAAAATGTTAGTGTGTGTGTAGGTATTTTGTATTCTTATGAGCAAATGCGCATACACACACATGTTCATAAAAGTGTACACTCAAAACGGACGTTGTAATTGTTATTTTAATTTCATCACATAGTTTTTCTCCACACCATACATACATGCATATATTCATAAGTATGTATGTATGCATGTACATTAATATCAACAGCAATTATCGTCATCTAAAATTCAAAAAGTCATAACTAGAACTTTTAGTTTTTTTACAGGAAAAGCAAAAACACTGCCGCTACTCATACTTAAAAAAAAGATTGTTTTCGAAAAAACACCAAAAGAGTCTTTTTCAAGGTGGGGTCACATTTGTCATATAAATATTTGCCCAAGAAAACATAAATGCTAAATACTGATTTGATTAATCAGTTTTGCGATTAAAAAACGACTCGAAATGTTTCTCCCAAATATAGTCGATCATAAAAAGATCGATAATAGAAACGTTGCGTATCGTTATATTAATGTTTTCATCTATAGAATTCGATCCGCTATCATTGAGAAAATATCATGAAAATCATATGGGCGGTTGAAGAGAATGTTAGGGAATTGTGAACTCTTTACCGATTTATTGAAAAGATCTGTGAAAAAAATTCTAAAGGAATTGTTGACATTCTAAACTTTTTCTGATACTTTTTACGTTCTGTCGTACTAATATCGAAGAAAAGTCGGAGGGAAGAAAATATCATATAAAACTCAAGCAGAATAACAAATTTTTAAATCTTCTTTGACTCACAAGTGACGCAGGAAAGTCGCTCGATTAATTAACCGAAGTTGCGATTTACTAGTAAAAAGCAATAACAACAATTTTTGAACTAAAATAAGCCAACAAATAAATGTTTACAGCCTGATTTTTAAAAAATGTTTATATCCTCCAAAAAAGAATTGTAGGGTACATTCACTTTGTCATTCCGTGTGTAACGCAGTGAAATATCCCTCTAAGACCCTATAAAGTATATTCTTGATTACTGATGAAATCTAAGACGACCTAGCCATATACGTCCTCTTATCCGTCTGTGGAAATTCCTATTCAGTCCAAACGAAAAAGAGCTCGACCCTTAAAATGTGGTACAGATATATCATGAAGGATAGCACAGGTCAAGTTCGTAAATGGGCTGAATCGGGCCAGAGGGAAAAAAGTTCCCCTAAGAAGAACTAAACCAATCTCTAACATAATTTTTAA
The DNA here is from genome assembly GCA_951800035.1 of Linnaemya tessellans. NCBI lineage: Eukaryota > Metazoa > Arthropoda > Insecta > Diptera > Tachinidae > Linnaemya > Linnaemya tessellans. The sequence goes on from OX637535.1 coordinate 2,360,085, forward strand.
AGATTTCTTTTTTTAATTTTGTTAAGCAAATGATATATTTTTAAGCCAAAGAAGATACATTTTTGGACTCCGTCCCCTTTAGTGGGCGTTTGCACAAGATATTATATGCAAAAATAGTGTAAAATAAAATTTTTAAGATTCTATGGCGAAGTTGAGACGTTACCTAATCTCCCTCTGCCTTACCCTCCCCCTTTTTGGTACCCTAAATAACCCCATCAAAAATAAAAATATTTTTTTTACACTTAATTACCCCAACAGTTTAGTTTTTAGTGTTTTAATGCAAAGGTGAGATGTCTCCTCCACGGGTTCTCTTGGAGTGACCTCTACATAATAGAGCTTTTATTTACTAAACATTTGGAGGGTATTTAAGATTCGACCCGGTCGAATATAACGTTCTTACATGTTTATTAATAAGAAACTTATAAAATCAAGTTTTATATGAAACTTAGCCCTATTAAACTGTTATAAAACAGAAGAATTTTCTATAAATTAGGCCTTTAGGATTTAAGTGATTCCATCCTTTAGTTTTTATAAAATTAATGCTTGTTTTTTCCTCGAATTTCGCGAGTTTTAATGGTTTAAATAACTTTAAACAAGTTGTGGGGCTTTCTTCGATTTTCGTAAAATTTGGTAATTTTTGTAATACAAGTCATCTACTTTAAAGAATAAGCGAAAGACAAAAACTGGTTGAATAAAAAAAACTGCATTACATAAAAAATCTTAACGCTGCTTTCTTACAAAGAACTGTTTTAATTCTGGTGGGTTAAGTATCCATGTGTGTATGCCTGCATTTCCTTTGCTCTTGCACCAAATCATCAGCAGACGTTTGCTTACTGTATACGTTTCGAAAACTTTTGTAACACAATTTGGGGCAAGTAACATTGTTAAAACTTTACGTGGTTGCGATTAGTACAACTTTTTTTTGTTAAAAAAGAAACAGAACACTCACTCGTATGTAATAAATAAAAAATTTTGTGTCAAAAAAAGCTCATTTTAAAGAGAATCATAGATATGGAAGGGAAACTAAAGATTTCACTTTAAAAGATATGCAGGTCTCAAATAAAATTTAATGAACTTTAATAACAATTAAAAAAAAAAATTCGATAAAATTAGTTTCAGCCGTTTAAAAGACTACAATGTCATACGAGTATAAAGACACAAACTTTTAACTTCTTTCGTTTTTGGTTGGAGATTTCAAAATAGTTACAGACTATGAAACAATATGAAAAGTGGTGAGAAAAACAACACAATGGGGTACCAAAAAACAGTGGGAACCACTGCTTTAGCCAACACAAAAACACATATCACGGCCTTAAAACAATTAAAACGATATTAATAATATTTTTATTAAAACTTGATGTACACTCGAGAGAAAAACCAAGTAAACCTTTTTCAATACTTATGTAATTCAATTCTAAATGAGTATTAAAAGAACGTTAAGTGCGGGATATTTTACGTTTCACTAAAGAACGTGAAACGTAAATTAAGCCTCTTGTTCCGCAACTAAAATACCTTAAGCCGTTGGGCTGCTTATAAGCATTCGCTGATTTCAATCCTTGAAAAAATGTCATTTAATATTTTTAAGTCAATTGGTTTTGTTAAACTTGCTGCTATTTATTTCAACTTTGCCAGTTCATAAGCTGACATCTTTACTCTTTCAGCTACTTAAGCTTTTCATATAATGGCAGCACGACGGCAACATAGACAGAATTCCAACACTGACTTTTTAAGAAATCAAATTTGTTTTCTTGTTCTAAGTGCTGTTTAGTGTTATTCCTACTTAAACTTTTAAACACGACTTTGGCCATAATTAAAAAGAAAAACAAAAAAAAATTGTAACGAGGTTTTTCTTTTTGCGATGCATGTAGGTAATAAGAACGAGTAGGTAAAATCTGACCTCTATTTTAAAAATTCCTAGTACATATTATGTATGTAATCATGTGGATATGCACACCAGTACCTCACTATACGGAAACGAGTATGATATACATATATTATGGATGGGTTCTAGTTAATTCATAGAAACGGAAATCGAAATCAGTGTAAAATAATTTCTGTTTGCTGGGCCCAAATTACCGCATTCGATATCGATCGAAATTTCCATACAATTTAAATACAAATTTCGATCGATATCGAATGCCGTAATTTGCCCCCCGTTCTGCTTTGTCCCGTTATCGATATCAGTCATTATTTGTTTACTTTTGGATTTTCTGTATATCTTTCTCAAGTAGACCACTTTTTTGTGGTGCAGTTTTAAGTATCGTATTATCTGTCAATATCGAGGGAACATATATGGTTTGAGAGGTATTTCTGTGAAGATATGCACAATAAAAATAAATTTTTTAATTTCTTTGTAAAAAAGTAGTGAGCAGGTGTCTTAAATTTGCTTAAAAATCTTCCTATTCTTTTTTTGATACAATAAAAACATAGAAATTGTTATTTGATTAACTTTCAACAAAAAAAGTTTTAATAATTTGTGTAGCATCCAAAATATTTGTAGAAATGATGTACTTTCATTGTAATAAGGAAAATATAACCAATTGCAACGGACACGGCGGAAGATAACAATTGTCATATTCCATATTACAGCTGGGCTTTGAAATTGCAATCAAGGAGTATGATTTTACATTATCAAGTTTTCTCTTAGTGCATATGAAATAAAGCATTTCCAACAAATTTAGAAAAGATCCAGTCTATTACCAATTTATATATATGTTATTTATTAAAATTTTAAATATTTCAAATGTTTTTCCAACAAATTCATGCTTAAGGTAAGATTTTCATTATTTTGCAAGCAGCAATTTCGTTTCGTGTGTATTGAAAATATCACATAAATTTCGATGGGTGTAGGATGCACTTGCTACTGCAAAATTCTTTAATCCCACGGATGGGCAATAAAACTGATGCGGGGCTTAAATACTTATAACACACTAATTGAGTTTTTCTGATGGTATCCATCTTCTTAAAATGTTCATTGTAATCGGATTAAACATGAACCGAACAGTTAATGGAGAAATTTTTTTATTTGAAACAATTCAACTGAAATTATTCGAATCTATTCTGTACTCGTAATAAAATAAAATCATATTGAAAATAACAGTTAACAGTTTGTAAACATATATATTAGTTTGTGTGTGTGAGTGTTGATTTTTTTTAACACGTTACCTTAAAATTACATTAAGTTTTATTCCAAATCAAATAAAACGAAACCATAGACTACCATAAAAGTTTTCGAAAATGTTAAAGAAAAATAAATTACTTATGCATACATACACAGATGCATAATCTCGTTTGTGTGTATGAAAACACAAGAAGAATCTTATTCGTTGTAAAATTTGTTTGTGTTTGGAACAGAAATTTGTAAAGCGGCAAAAGAAAGCATTAGAAGGAAAGTGTGGTAAAATGATTCGTATATTACCAGCTACAGAAGTATCGGCAGCAACAATAAAGCCAAACAAAGCAATTATAAAAATGAACGCTTTACCAAAAAGTGTTAACATTAAAATCACCAGCAGCAAAACTCTTCAATTCTGGCACTGGCATCAAAAGCAAAAACAGCAGCAGCAGCACCAGCACTACCAACACCGCCAGCAGCAACTTCAAACTCTTACGATGATTGTTTCCATAATACTGGCTCTTTGCCAGCATGTTCATGCTGCAGCAGGTAAGTGCAACGAAGTGAATTTAAGACCTCGTTATAATAAAATATGTATAATAATAAAACAATAAATGCATAAAAAAGTCAAGAAAACTCATACACAAATCAAATATTGTGGCCAACAAACTACAAACTGGGAAAATAAAAACAAGGCATTTTCTTTTTTAACTATAAAAAAAAAAAAAATTCAGTACTAATTGCCATGCAAAACTTGTAAAAAAAATATATGCATCTGTGTGTGTAATTAAAATAAGAAAAGTGAAAGATAATAACAACGCAAGCACGCAAGACCGCAAGACGACTGACTGACTGATTCGTTAATGCGTTAAATAAATTTCAATCAATTGATTTGGTTTTGGCAAAATCTCAAAACAATAAATTAAATAATTTCATTTAATAGTTTGCATTAAATTATGCAACTTTTTCCCATTTCTATTTGATGAGCAGATATCATCAGTCAGGCCATTCACGTTTGATTTACATTGCCAGCAGTGGTTTTGATGTACATTCACACATCCATGTGTATGTACATGTGTATGGGTGTAGGGTATCCAATTAATAAGGTTTTCATTTTAACCAGTTGATGCTTTTTAAATGGTTGCAAATCGAATAGCCAATTGAGTTTTACGAGTTTCCATAAACGATTTTACTACAGTGAAACTTCGATATAACGAACTTCTATATGACGTACATATGTTTTATTGAGTCCCTTGAAAACAACTCTTTATTGCAAAGTTTTTCATACAAAAATACACTATAGCTAAAAACGCGACACAAATTGAAGCGACGCAAAATGCATTATGATTTTCTATAGCAAACCATGTAAAGATCGGAGATACATAGGTTGTAGGGCTACGAAAATACTACTTTTTAAAAAGAAAATTAAACAAAGTAAACATTCAAAAAACAAAAATTATATAAAATTTTATTACATACTTTTTTTTTTTTTTTTTGCTAATTTTTCGACCTTTTTTTATATAATAATACAATATTTTTTAAGCTTAAGGTCTTTATGATATATATACATATATTTATCTTTCAATATTTCGTTAACCTTTGGTTAACTTCTTCAGGAAATTGTATTTATTTTATGTTTGAAAGAAAACATAAAAAATAATAACAATTTCCTGAAGAAGTTAACCGAAGGTTAACGAAATATTGAAAGATATATATATATATATATATATATATATATATATATATATATATATATATATATATACAATATATATATATATATATATATATATATATATATATATATATATATATATATATATCATAAAGACCTTAAGCTTAAAAAATATTGTATTATTTTATTACATACTCGTACATACAAAAAACACTAAAAATTAAAAAAAAAATCAATTAAAACAAAATAAAATATTGAATTACTTTATATATATTGTGATATTTGGATCGCTATCCATTTTAATGGATTGATGGATCACGACCGTATGCTACTTGTTCAATATTTATCGCGTCAGTATTTACGTTATTTTTGTGCTGTGCGGATCATTTATTAAAAAAATGCCGCGAGAAAACAAAAAAAAAAAGCTTAGCCGACGAGTCTCACAAATCCGGCAATGCCTCCAAATTATAAATGAAGTCTTTCAAAATAATTTTTTCGGTCGTTAATTCCGATTCCATCGACAAAACCCACTCGCTTTCGCTATCTTCTGTCATTACCCTTTTAAAACAAACATAACACAAATGTAATAAACTTTTTTACTTTTTATTTGTTAACTTTTTTGCACTGCGTCTTTTATTTTATTTGTTTTATTTCACTTTTTATTAACCCTTAATAGCCTTGTTGTTATAAAATTTGCAATTCTAAACATATTTTACTCTACACCTTTCTTCGCGATTTCTATTTACCTGAAAAATTTAACAAATACCTGGTTAACGTATCGCGATCTAATATCATGAAAATGCTACACGTTCAATATTTATCACGCGATCCGCGTTCCAATGTTTGCTGAACAGCTTTTTTTTCAATGTAAAATAAAATTCCTTGTAGCAATTGATGTTCGTAGCTACCGCCTGGAACACTTTAAAACTCCTTCCACTGTCAGGAGCGTTTTTTTTAAACAAAGCAAAACAAAGTGAAAATAAAACTGTATTGAAATTGCGTTGATTTTCAGTTAGAAAGGGAATACCCGAGTTTTGATGGCACGGCGCAATTATGTAGAAACAAAAGTCGTTGCCATCTTTTAGAAAAAAAAAATTAAAGACTCGAACCTAAAACAACGCAACTTCGAAAATCTAACGACGCACAGTGAAGATTAGTACCTACTAATTCAGCAGCGACGCAACTGCGACAAAACACAAAACGAAACGACGCAAAGCGAGTTATTGGTGTACTGTCCAAATATAATTATGTATATAAATTGTACACCAACTGAATCACTATCACTTCCAGTACATCTCCACATGTTTGGTGTTATTTTAATTTACTTTTCGGTAAAAAAAACCTTACAAAAAGACTTCTTTAATTTTTTCTACGAACGATACCACCTCAAGAGTGAATTCACACATTTACGGTGCTCATCATTCAAACAACAATCAAACGAACAAAACACACTCATTATAAGAATGAGCAGCAAAATTATAACAAAAAAAAAGGAAAAAAATATAAATGCTTTATTATATATAAAATTGTTTTTACCAACCACTTTTTGAGAACAATTTAATCGTTGTTTTCATTAAATTGCAATTTGCAAACCATTAAAAAGAGAAATAACAGCATGAGGTATTACGAAAATAAATTTTTAATAGGAGTGTAACGTTTCCATAATTTATTAACTGAATATGAACTTTACAACAAATCTCTTTTGTCAACAGCACTGGATCGAAGAAAACAAGTCATTCGTAATGACCGATTGTGACAAGGGAGACAAAACGCGTGCAAACAAATGTATACGTCTCTTTTTTGACGGAGTTAAAGCCCATTATATTTTTTAACACCTTTTATAAACTGGGTGTAAATATATCTTGAAAGATGGCAAGCTTAAGTTCGTAAATGGGCTGAATCGGGCCAAAGGGAAAAGTTTCCCCTAAGAAGAAGTAAACCAACCTCTAAAAACAACATAATTTTTGAAGTTTTTTTTTTTATAATTTTGTTACGCAAACGATATATTTTTATGTCAAGGAAGGTCCAAAGCGTTGAATTTACGAGCCATAAAATCAGAAAAATTAATTTCTTTAGTGGGCGTTATTATATGCAAAAATAGCGTATCAATTTAACAAATTGTATTACTTAATTTTTTAAAAATAAAATTTTTAAACTTTTATGATGAAGCTGAGACGTAACCTGATCCTTCTCTTCCCTGCCCGCCCCCCCCTCCTCTCCCTTTGCCCCTCAAATGGCCCTATCCAAAATAAACATTTTTTACATTTAATTATCCCAAAAATTTAATTTTAGTGTTTTAAGGCAAAGGCCCTTGCCAAAGCGGGCTCGATGAAATACTGTTTTTAATACCTCCCAAAAAGAATTGGACCCCATAAAGTATATATAAATTCTTGATCAATGATGAAGTCCGTCTGTGACCCCGCCCCCTATAGTGGGCGTTGAAGTTACATATTATAGCCAACATTCCTTAAAAATTTAATTTATAAGCTTTACTACGAAGGTAATTCCCCTTATTCTATTTGTCAACGTCAAGACAATATCAAAAATAGGACACTTACATGCCCTTTCTTACGTGCAACAATTAACTACATACTTCTCACTGCCTTTTACTACTCTCTATGTCCTTGAATATAGCAAAAAGTTGTGAGAAATTGACAATTGTTGAAGATAATGAGTATAGAAGTGTTCTAACTTTCATATTGTCTTGACGTTGACTTTGACAAATAGAATAAGGGGGAATATGTTCTCTGAAATTCCCCCGCCCTAAAATTCCACTCTTTCTTAACTACCCAGAAAATTTTATATTTTTAGGTTATTTCGATTTAGGTGAGAAGGACTCCCTCACGGCCTTTCTCAGAGTGACCCTGTATAGTACATTGCAAACGACCGTATTAAAATAAATTTTTTTTCTTGTTTACTTAAGCCAAATACCATAAAAATTTCAATTTTAATAAGAATAAAAACAGAGTTTTTATTTACTAAATATTTGGAGGGTATTTAAGATTCGACCCGGTCGAATATAACGTTTTTTACTTGTTAATTCCTATTACATACACTTTAGTTATTAAGTAAGAACTTAATCCAGTTAAATCTAAAAACATTTTACGAAAGTTTTTTGAAGTTATAAAATACGAGACATAATTAACCAATAATAGGGCTATACCCTAATATTAATGTATGCATTATATGTACCTACCGAAATACAAACGGTTATTCATAGGTAAAATACATATGTACTTCATACATATATGTATATGTATACGTATGTACAAATGTACGTATGAATGAACTTGTGAACAACAGGTAGGCAGGTATCCATACGAGCTCACATGGTTGTGCCAGAAGTATTATTGTATTGTGTGTTTTAATAATGAAGGCATTAAAATAAAGCGAAAAATAACGGTTTAATTATGAATTGATTTTCACATTTGCATATTATATTTATTTATTTACTTTTTTTTTAATTACGTACACACAAACACACATATGTATATATCTGCGTATCTGCATGTATGTGTATTTCTTCCCTTTGGAAGATTGTTGATTTTTAAGCCATTTACGTTAGACAGTAATTTTTAGAGATTTAAATGATCGATACTTTCGAATTCAATTATTTTTACACACATTTGACTTTCCGCTCCCGTAAATTATATTAAAAATTTGTATGCTTGTAGACCTCCCGCCGGAATTGTAGTTATTATACTTCCTTATGAGTAATTTTAAATTTGGAATAAATAACAAGCTTAAGATAATACATACGCTGTACATGCACACATACATACATAAATATTTACATATGTATCTATGTTTCTAAACAACTTTCAATCGCTAGCAATTTTAGTGTCTGTAAGACGGTAGCAAAGTAGGTTCTCTAGATCCCGAATATAATAAATATTTTCTATCCCACAACAAAGTTTGCTAGATTAATCATCAAAGCAAAATATAATTCGTTTTGCTTGTTCATTTTATGGAACAAAATAGGTTTGAGCATTCCAGCTCTGGAACTGGATTTTGCAGAATTTCAATACCATTCTATTTAGGACCATTTCTAATATAGGGTCCGCAATCTAACGGTTTTTTTTTCAACTAGTGCTTATTTCGTGAATGGTAACACTTAGCTCATGTCTGATTTGACAGATAATTAGTTTTATCCTTCCGTTGAACGAATATGGTTGACCATCCAATGCGTTTTCGCTTCGCTAAGTGGGCCTGCGATCGACTTACAGATGATGCCCATTTTGCCAAAAAAAAATCATTTTTTCAGAGGAAGCTCATTTTGATCTTGGCGGGCATGTAAACAAGCAAAATTGTGGCACAGAAAACCCGCACGCATACATTGAAAATCCGACGCACTTAAAACGAGTCACTGTTTGGTGCGGATTTTGGTCCAGAGGCATAATTGGGCCATTTTTCTTCGAAAATTAGCAAAGAGTGGCCGTTGCAGTCAATGGCGATAGTTATCGGGCCATGCAGCCATTTGAATGAAATTATTTTCCATTATTAACCGGAAGGATTGTACTTTCAAATAAAAAAAGAAATTTGAGAAAATATTCAGTAGTTTTTTTTATAGCATTTAAAAAATAAAGAAAGTTATTTGGCGGATCCTTTACATTGGTCCCACTAGGCCCACTATGCTTATTCTGTTGTGATTTTTGAAAATAGTTTGTAATTTACAAATTGTGAATTCTCAGGTGGTTTTCAGAAGTATTTGCATAAGATAAGAGGTTTTTAACTTTTCAAAACTGTGGTTAAAGTCTACTGATGATTTGGCAAAGCACCAATGAAATGCATATAGACATTGCTTGGTCACCAACAAATAAATTTCATTTAAAATAGTATTGTGGCAACAAATTGTAAAATAACATTTTCATAACAATTCATTTTTATTTTTCGAATTTTGGGTTTAATGCCAACGGCTCCAAAATTAATTTAAAGAAGAACTAGCTTAAACATTTTTTCTCGTCGAGCTTCAAAAACGGTGCGAAAACCCCCTAGTTGACAGCACTGGTAGTTTACATTACACATCAATCAATAACTCAAGTAAAAACCAGTACGTACGTGAGTGCTTATGTAACGTTAGTGTATTAAGGGCCGAAGTCATAAAAAATATTTTTAGTACTAAGTCTTATTTGACATAACTATTTCTATGGAAAATTTGCCAAATAAGACTAAAAAACAAAATATATGTTTTATGAATTAGAAAGTAAAGCATTAATTTTTAAGAAATATTTTATGGTCATAACATTGGCATTTGACCAATTTCTATACAGATTTTGTGAAATAAGCAGTTTATGAGCAGAAAATATTTTTTATGAATTATGACTTAAGTATTTAATGGAAACTAAGTATTAATGGAAAACAAAATATGTATTAATTGAAGCATTGAGCTCTAATATAAATGACGACGAGCACGGTTCGTTCCAGTTATTTTTTGCCAAGACAACTTTCTTGTCATACAGGACGTGAAGCATGTGTTGTACACTCTTGCGATATCGCATTAAATAAGACAGCCCTCGTATATGTACTATTGGATAGAAAATATGTTAATTCAAATCCATGTACTCGTATACACGATTTTTATTTTCATAGAAGGAGAAAATCAACGTTTTTCATTTCCGCTCGAATGGTTCAAATTATTTTGCTTAGCATCCCTGAAATGTGTGTATTCAATAGAGTTTTTGCCGCATTGCAATATAATAACAAAGTGTTAACATGCCATTAATTAAAATTTTAAATGCTTTTAATTTTTCTTTTGATTTCTTTTCTTATTTTATAAAATGTTATACATCTATACTAAAAATTGCTGTAGAATTTAAATGGCAGATATGGCCACATACTCGTATAGATATCGTCAGCCAAAATCCACAAATTCGTAAATGGCGAAAATTCAAAATAGATTTTTTTTTTTACTAATTATGATATAATTTTGTTAATTGTTCTATTATTATGACGCTTATTTTGAAAATTTTTAACTTACGGTATTTTGGATTTTAGGTAACGATATGAATGTGTGTATTCTTCAGTCAGTTTACCCAGATAATCAAATCGTGCTGCAACGTTTCTCTAAAAGCACTGTTATAGGTGACATGAGCAATTTGTTTCAGCAAATCGTTCTACTTCGAACTTCAGCCGTATTCGTAAAAAAATATTAAAGCTAATGTAGCGTAGACTAACTTTAATAATAGTTTATGAATAGAATAAATTTTAATACTGCATAATAAGGCAGATTTTGATTTTAATACATTTTGAGAATGATGACTAAATAAACTTTCGATCAACACATCTCACACAAAAATAAATCAATAATAAAACAAAATTCGAGCAGAGGTTTGGCATATGCAGGAACACCAACATTTTTTCATGGTCGGTTTAAGATATCATTTTCGCATAATTTAAATCATGTTTTGACACATTTTGTTTTGCTTCAGCAGGCATTCGTTTGTTTTCGATTGACAGGTTAGCTGGGTAGTTTAACTAATAAATACAATTAAACAACTGACTTTAGACAAACTATCTACTAGATAGCGACATATGTTTATGCATATTTTGTATGTTATACTAATTGAATTTTATTATGGCAAAATCAGGCAAGAGAAACCTGACGACGAAAACGACAACGACTGTCTGTGCGTTAGTACAGACACACTAATTTACAAATATAATTGTGTAGTATTTTTATATATTAAAAGAGAGTTTCCATTTACTTTTTTTCCTTTTATGAAAAGAAATGAAAACGGATTACGTTAAATGTGAACGAGAGAAAAGTGAAATACTACTCGTATAACCAAAACAATGTCATGATTTTTGTGGTCATTACCATATACTGTATACCGTGTCCACTTGAAATGAAAATTAATCAAAAAAGGTAAAAATTTATTTTAAATAAAGCAGATGACGGTTAAATTTAAGTTACAGAAAGAGTTTTTGTTTGTTCATAAATAAGCCTGCAGTAGCCAGCGATTACTTAGTGATAGGCAAGACCGACTGAGTTGTTGTTTTTATACCCTACAAAAGAATTTTTTTTTAAATGCCTTCGCACTTGCAGTGACCTGCGCCAACTGCGTCGAGTGGTGTTTAAACTAAAATAATCCCCCTCTTTTTCTGGGGTGTTTGCCTTCACGGGACCGCTTTCTGCATTACTTCGTGAAGGACCAGAAACTGCGTCCTAGAAAGGACTCTTCTTTATGTGCCCACGTCTGGACCCGCCATACGCAGCCATTGTGGATCTATAGGTGCCGACTCCTTCAGTAAATGTTGGCCGAGGTCTTTTTACTTCCTCTGTAAAACGTATTCAACGTAGTTGCCTATGACACTCCATTTGTCATTACATTCAAGCATTTTGCTTACAATGTTGTCAGGAGTAAACTCACCAATCTGTTCCCTTAGCACGCTTCGCGCATCCTGCATTCATCAAAGAACGTGTGTCCTGCGTCGTCGTTCCTCGTGCTGCAGTACATGCAGAACGAGTTCCTTGTCTTGCCCATGCGGTAAAGATATTGGAGGAAGTAGGCATGCCCTGAGAGAAACTGTGTCAGGAAGTAGTTTACTTCCTCGAATTTTCTTTGAGCTCACGCCTCAATGCTGGGAATGAGCCTCCGCTGAATATTATATTAAAAAAATTAAAGTGCCCTTTTTTGCACTTTTTTATATTATATTTTTTTTTAAACTCCAAAATTAAAAGACATTAATATATGTATGTATGTATGTAAGTAAGTCGGCCATGCCTAGAATATATGCAATTGACTATAAACAGTGAATACAATTTTTATTACATTTCTAAATGTCCTCTTTTTGCGTTGAGGAGTATGAGACTTATACAGGAGTATGAGATTTTTAATTATAATCGTATTTATGCCTTGCAATTTTTTTATTTGCGGCTAGAAGGCGTGTAAAGCAGTTATTTTTTCAGCCCAGATTGTTTCTCCTGCTCTTCTATTAGCAAATAAAACAATTTCCGAGTAATAAGCAAAATATTTACATTATAACTTTTTGTTGAAGCAGAAGCAAACGGAAACGAAAAAAATAATTTGGCATACTGTTGCCAGAAATGCAGACTTATCTGCATTTGGCAAGTTTTACTGCCCTAAAAAGGCGAAATAGAGATTCGAAAGCAATTGTAAAAAATAATTAATATTTTCCAGATGCTGAACAAAAGCTCGAACAAATTAATCATTTATATGACAATGTTACATCGCCGACGGGGTTTCATATAAAATTTGCTTTATAAACCCTTTATAAAACACAAATATTTTTTATGAATAAGGCAGTTAGTTGTTACGAGTTGGATGGAACATTTTGCGTTTTAGGTAGCGAAAGAAATACTTTTTTTATTTCGTTTCAACTTAGCGCTGGCTTTTCTATTGATTTGTTGTGTAAAAGCACACAATCAGAGTCATCAAGTTCGGATGGATTTGATGACTTTTTTTCATAAATCATGTAGTTGAGCAGCCTACAATATTTCTTTTGTTTTCGATTTAAAGTAAAAGGTTTCTTCTGCGTTGTACTTTTTCATTTTCTTCTTTCCACAATACAGACAGACGAGCAAAACTGCATAAGAAAATATTTGCTCTTTTTTCTACTTTCACTTCTATCATCTGTGTTTAAGATTTTCTTTGCGTTTAGTTTGCTGCTGCATTTGTGGCGCAACTCAACTGGTGAGGTAGGAAGCAGCCTGCTTTTTTTTGTCTTTGACTTTTTTGTGCATCATAACGAAGTAGATGTACAACGAATACGAGAAATGCATGAATGCCATTCGTGGTGGTCATTCTTCAAATGGACAAAAAAAAAAATAAAACTATGCGAACATGATAAGTGTAAAAGTATCTCGGTTAGGCGCAGAGTTCGCTTGTATCAAAACTAAATCAAACATGTAATAAAAAAGAAATTAATCTTTAAATTAAATTCCGCACATGATTGTTAAATCAAATCAAGCAAATGATATTTATTTTCAATTTAACATTCTTATTTACGGCGAATGACCTATAGAGTAGAGATGGAAAGAAATAGCAAATATTAGCACATGGTCGGTTTTGTTTGGAAGTCATACTAACTGCATACATGCATACACATGTATTGATGTACATACATATACATACATATGTATGTACCTAAGTAGATATATTAGAAATTATTTTGTGTATCATGAATGTATATTTTCTTTATATATGATTTTTTAGTAGCCTCGGTCAACATTTACATGAAATCATCTTTAAAAATTGAATTATATAGATCGATCTACAGACTCAATTAACGTTTGCTATAAATTAAAATTTTTTTTTCAAATGAAATCGGGAAGCTCTTAAAAAATCACCCATTATAAACTTATTTAGATTAAATACTAAGTTAGTTAAGTTCAAATTAATACTTATTTTTAAAAATCACTTATTATATTTCTTAAATTATTAAGCGACGACGTTAGTTTTTATACAAAATTATTAAACTATTGCTATTTACTTTTTGACCTTTATTTTGGTAATTTATTGTACATATTATTTATTAAGCTCGAGGGCGTTTTCTATAGAAAATTATTTCAGTTTTATTTTATTATTCAATAAATTTCGTCACACTTTGTGTAACTTCTTAAGGGAATTAAAATATAAATTAATTAATTAATGAAATTTTAAACAAAACTGTCATAAAAAGAAAAAATTATAAAAAATAATTTGTTCAAATGAAAAAATATTTCATATTAAATAAAATAATTAATTTCCTGAAGAAGTCACACAAAGGAGTGACGAAATATTGAAATTAAAAATTAAATTAAAATAAAGAGACCTTAAGCTTAAAAATATCAGAATACAATAATAATTAAAAAGAGGTCAAGAAAGCAGAAGAATTTAATTTGTTCAAATATTTTTTTTCTTTTGATGACAGTTTTGTTAAAAATGTTATTAATTAATTCTTTATATTATTTTCCTGAAAAAGTACACAGAGTGTAACGAAATATTGGAATATAAAATAATAGTTTAATAATTTTGACTACTTTAAGAAATATAATATATTAAAAAAAAGGTCGAAATAAAATAGTTAATATCTAATATTTGGAATCATTAATTTAGTGGAATATTTAGAAATTTTTTTAATCATCATAGTAAAAGAGCGGATCAATATCGGACATCTTACCAGTGGTCGTTGTTGAGTTTGAGAAAAAGGAGCTTTTAGTTCAAAAACAAAATAACTAGGCAAAAGTCTTCAATATACTTATCGTCATTTATCAAAAAAAAGAAAAAAACCAGTCAAGTCACAGCAGAATTCAAAATCGACTTTTTGATTGTCTATGACGACGCACAGTACCAAAATACAAGTTACCGCAAAATTTGATACTCCTACAATTAAAAATAAATTTCTCATCAACAAATTCAAACTGAAATATTTTTGAAAAATTTCCCGGAATTTTTCATATTAGAAAAAAATTAAAATTGCTTTCAATGCAACTTAGGTTTTATTTTATTTATTTTTTCATAACATGCAAATATATTGTTTAACTTGATTAAAAGTTTGAATATTTCATTTCAATAAAATGTTTAGTAAAAGCAAATTGCAATAAAGTGCCACTAAACGAAAACGGAGTAAAGTGCCACAAATGGGGCGTGAAAATCAATCAGTTTGAAAATATTTTCAAATGAAATTTTAATACCTTTTTAATACTTAAGCATAGAAGAGAGGAGTATAGTTCTATTTTAAACAATTCAAGTGGTTGCAGATTTCGATTCTGCCTCGTAAATAAAACATCAAAGTACTAATAAATTAGTACTAGATCATTCTGAATCATTCGAATCTTAATAAGAAATTTCCTTTTATACTTTTAGTAACCGATTCTCCAATTAAAATTATAAAATTACCTGCACAGGCTCCGGTAATACGCTACAGCCGCATTGAACTGAAACCCGCAGAAAAGTTGACAACAGCAAATGAGTCGTTTATAACAACAACAGATGGCGTGGGCTTGATGCAGCAAACAGATGCGGATTTGCAAAATGATGATTCCTTTGGTTTGCTCAATTTGGGTGCAACAATCAATTCACTAATGCCACGACAGAATCGTGGCAGCAACAGCAACTGTCCTAGATCCTGTCCTCCAAGTGTAACTGTGGGCGCCGAGCCAGTTTGCGGTTCAGATGGTTTGATTTATGCCAACTTATGCGATATGAAGAAGAAAACTTGTTCCAGAAATGGTGCCATTAAGGTGAGTACACCCCAAAGGAATTTTTAATTCATTCTCTACATTCATGTGTTCTTAACAGGATGTAAGAGATGGTTGTGAAAGAGCCCGTGGTTCCGATTGCAAACACCATTGTCCAAGTGAGAAAGATCCTATTTGTGGAACAGATGGTCGTACATATTTAAATAGGTGAGTAGTAAAAATGGCATAAAAAGGAAAATTTATATTAAATAATATTTTTAGATGCATGTTACGTGTACAAGCTTGTCGCGTTGGCATGACAGCTGTGAAGATGTCACATGTTGGCCCCTGCAGTAACACAAGTGCCATACGTGAGTCGTGTCCTGTAGATTGCAATAGTGCGCCCAAAGATGGGCCTATTTGTGCTTCGGACGGCAACGTATACAACTCAACTTGTGAAATGAAATTGTTAACGTGCGGTCAAGGTGTGGTGAAGACTAGCCGAAAGCATTGCCAATCAACCAGGATGTGCCGCGAATCGTGTTGGCGTGTTGCTCGTCCCACTTGTGGTTCAGATGGAAGACTCTATGCCAGTCCCTGTAAAATGCGCTCCTCCAATTGTGGCAAGCATGTTTTTGAAGTGCCGCTTTCATTCTGTATGCCTCAGGAACGTAACGGCAATCAAGTGGATAACTGCCCCACCGAATGTCCCAAAACTGACAGTTTGGCTTATGTGTGTGGTAGCGATGGTAATATTTACTCGTCTTTGTGCGAATTGAAAATGCTGAATTGTGGGTAGGTAACTTGCATACCTTTAACTGTTTGTTACAGTTTTTTTAATGAAAATAAAACTTTCAAAGGCCTCAGCGTAAAGCCATACAAAAGATGAGCATGGATAAGTGTAAAGCACGTCTATCCAGATGCAAGCAATTGCCTCCCTGCAAGGATTTTAATAACCTTTTCGGTTCTATATTCTCCTCCAAGAAAAGTGACAAATTATGCGGCACCGACGCAAAAACGTACAATAATGAATGTGAATTGGCGCATGCTACTTGTTTGTATGTTTTTTCTTCTTATTTCTGTTTAAGGAGGGATGAATTGTTTAATTTTTCTGTTCGTTTTTTAAATCTATTTTAGGAGAGGAGTCAACTTGGCCCATATTGGACCCTGCACCGATTTAAAATCACCGCCAAAGGATTGCGGCGAACGTTGCACTAAAAATGATATCGAAGGAGGACCGGTGTGTGGTTCAGATGGCAATACTTATGCTTCAAATTGTGAATTTAAACGTAAGACCTGCCATCTCCGGGTTGTACAAGTATCTCTAAAAAATTGCCTTCTAACTGCCGAGTGTGAGACCGATTGCGATGCTCAGCCACCTAATTTTGTTTGCGGTTCGGATA
This sequence comes from Linnaemya tessellans, assembly GCA_951800035.1. Lineage (NCBI taxonomy): Eukaryota > Metazoa > Arthropoda > Insecta > Diptera > Tachinidae > Linnaemya > Linnaemya tessellans. Next base: position 2,377,400 of record OX637535.1, read on the forward strand.
ATAAATTCTACAAATCTGAATGTCATATGCGCAAAGAAAATTGTGGCAAACATGTCTTTGTTGTGCCTCTCAAGAGATGTCTCAGCAATGTGCAATTCAAGGGTTGCGCCAAAATATGTCCACCTGATTTTGAGCCCGTGTGCGGCACTGACAATATGACATACTCTAATGATTGCTTCTTGGAGATGGAAAATTGTCACAGCAATAATACAATAGCGATATCGCATTACGGAGCTTGTGGTCGACCAGAGTCACCATCAACGAATTTCTTGTATTAATTATTGTCTAGTTGTCAAATTAAAAATTGAAGAACAACACAAATCGATTTTTTATATATTTATATATACTATTTACTATATTTATGAAATTATTTATTTATTTGCTTAGTTTAATAATTGTTATACGATAAGACATTTTTTATATGTATCTAAAGTAATAATTTAAAAAACAGAAAATAAACATAAAAGAGAAAATACCGAAATAAAGAAATTTGCAATGATTTAAAATCAAGCAGAATCATCAAAAAGCTTATTAAGGCAAGCCTTAACTTCATGTGGTTTATATTTTATATACTTATCAGGGTTTTTACTAAATTGTACACCGACATACCTACAAATATATTTGCAAAAACAAACTCGTATAAGTAATTTAAAATAATTTTAAATAATTCAAATTAAGTCACGAAATAACGAGAGAAATGCTGATGAAATATGAAATAACGTGCTTGACTGCCTGGTTCAATAATTATTACAGATTTCAGATTCTCACAAACTTCAGTCACAGCATACCAAGCAATGACTACTGAGGCAGTTCCTGTCATTTATATCTTTTTATCGCCTCGAGATAAACAGCCTGATTATGGTTGGCGTTTTTCGCCCTCAAATTGAACAATTTGTAATAGAGTAAAGATAAATTCGGCGGGTTCTATTACTTGCAAGAATTTAATTTTTTAATACTGCTTTCTCTGCTCTTATATGAGAGCAGAATTGTAGATAAATAAAAAAAAATTCTCTATCTTCTCATCTTTTGTCATCTGTCCTCAGCACATGTAGGGGTCATCCCTGCTGGTCCTACTAAAAACAAAATACTGTATCCATTGATACTTTGCTACCGCTAAAATAAACAAACCAGTCACATAAGTTGTAAAAGTGTCCGATCTTAAAACACTTACATTTATTATTCACATTTGTTCTGCCTTAATTATTCAAGGTTACAAATTATATAAAAGATATACGAGTTTGAAAAGATGACCTAGTGTAATTCTATCTAGGTCAACTTCAGTAGATCATTTTGTCATTTCTAAAAAGTTGATTATTCCAAAATAATCGAAAGATATCGATAAAATTAGTTCATTTTTATTACAGTTATTTTAAAGATTTAAACAGTTTAATAGAAAAGAAATTGTATTTTATAAGAACATTTATGAAATTTTTGTTTCAACAGCCTTTCAAGAAAGTTTTTGATTTTAAACACAAATTGAACAATTCTTCTTTGTCCTGCTGCGTGTCTTGGAATACTGCATAAGCTATTGATAAAATATTGATTTTAAAAATTACCTGCATAAACATACACATGTGAGTGTGTGCAAATAGCTTTTCCTTGTAAGATTATATTAAAATAGTTTGATAAGAAAGATTTTTCTATTCAAAATATTATAAAGGAAAAGGTAAAATATTAACAGACAATTAATAGTAGTATCTATAAGTGTTTTTCCTAATAATTGTAAGTTATTCACAAATTCCATCAATATTACAACGATTGCAAGAATATATCCCCAACTTTGCCTAGGAAACCTCGAAGAATTCTCTCTAAACTTCGGCCAATACTCAATAAATAAATGAAAATGATATGGATAAATTTCAAAATATTTAACATAAAGTAAAATAATAAATTCAAATATATAATAATAAAAAGTTACTCACATATTAAAGAATTCATTATATTTGGGCAATATATGCTCCTCGTTGTCGCGCTTAATACCTTGTCTTAAAGTAACATCTGGTATGGATATGGATCTTTGAATTTTACACGCTTCTTCAAAATCTTTATTAAAAGACTAAAAAAGAAAACTTAATGTCAGGATATAGGATATAAATAAGTGTTTTGCATATTTTTAAATTTAGGCGCATTAAGAATCTCTGATGGAGGAGTCAACTTGGCCGTTATTGGACCCTGCACCGATTTTAAATCCCCGCCAAAGGATTGCGGCACTAAATTTAGGCGCATTAAGGCTCTCTGTTTTTGCAAATATATTACAAATTTTCTTTGGGGATTTTATATTAAAAAATAAATTACATTTTTTTATTGTATGAAAAGGAAGTTAACATTCAATTCAACAGTATTATTCATTCTACACACAGTTGATATAAATTTTCATATCAACTATCAAGAATACTTGCAAATAAATTGGCCAATGCAAATTTAATTCATTCCCGTCGCCAACTAGTAAAATAAATTTGCCTTATCTCGAATTCCGAAACATCGCCAGGACGAATTATTGCTGTACATTTAATAAATTTTGCAAACTTTAAGATTTGATATCGATAATATATTTTAATCACAAGACATTGTATATATGCAAACCGGTTTTTGTATTCGCTAAGAGAGGCGCCAGAGTTGAAATTATACTATTTGCATAAATTTTTGTCTTGTGTAGAACTAGTTAATTTGAACTTTTCACACAAAAACTTGTGACTAAACGAATGTATGTATGTACTTTAAATGGGGTTTATCATAGGATTTTGGGGGCAAAAACAACTGAACGATTTGATTCATTTCTAATAAATATAACTTCTTTATAGCAAAGATAATTTTATTTTACTAAGAGGAAGTACTCACCAGAAACTTTTCCTTCAATGTACTGCGATCCTTGTCTTTCACTTTTCCCTGAGTAGGTTTGGGTAACTCATCTAAGGGTGATATGTTTGACAACATTTTCGACCAAGTTTTTTGATAAGAGAATTTCAACTCCTTAATAGTTTCAATGTAACTATTACGGCAATCGGGTTCCGCAATTGTGACAATATCAATTAAATTGGAAGTTATTAACGAATTGAGAATATAGTTAATGTTATTCAAACGGAACAAATGTTTAGTGGCCTGATCATTGTATTGTTCGCATTTATTCATTATGGAGAGATTTAGCTCAGCTAAAGCCTTTTCTATAATGGTAATGAAGATATGTATTAGTAAATGCTTTTTTTCTTTGTTAAAAATGCTTACTTATGTAAATGGCTAGCAGAGCTTTGTTGCGCTCCTCATCGGGCAATTGCTTTTTCATAAGAATTGTATCCAATTGTGTGGAATAGAGTACATCAGGCTGCAGTATTACACCAATAACATCATAGTGATTCAAAAGATTTTCAATAAACCATATTGTGTTTGATGTCAATTCATGAACGGTAGCATCTTTTGGAACGTTAACATAACCCAAAGAGCTAGAGCTCATGCCCACTATATTTGTAGTTGAATCGCCTCTTACTACTTCAAGAAAATGCTCCAAAGCTTTGGCACCCTACATTTTTACATTACATTAAAAATATGAGATACATATGTACATAGACATGTTAATAATATATTTTTCTTACCGTGTACTGCAATTTATTTAAAACGTTAGTTAATTTCTCTCGTTGTTGGGCATCATAAGTGCGATCAATATCGGGTTGTAGCAGTAGGACATTTTTTAAAGTTTTAAAAATGCCTAAAGCCGAAGTCCATTCCTTACGGGAAATGCTGCGCATTATCCGACTTGTAATTGCTTCGGCATCTTTAACTACCATGTCAATAGATTTATAGGCCAATTTAGCAAAAACATCAGACTGCTTTGAATTCGGTATGATTTCCTGCATTAAAGCGCGTTCCCAGTTTAAAAGCCGCTGTAAGCCCAATAGCATAACAAGATATTTATCCAATTCTTGATCACCATCGGCATACTCCTCGGAAGATAAATGCTCAGAATGGGAGGTAGCTTTTTTAATTGATATTCCTGTTGACTGCTCCAAGGTTTGGGTAGCTTTTAAATACAATTTATTGGCTTTACGTTCAAATCTAGATCAAAAAACATTAGACGCTTTTCAATATACGAGTATAAATTTTCTTGTGCTTTGAACAAAATAACTTACATTTGTTGCAAACGAATAGAAGGGCTTTTTTTGGTCTCTTGTCGGCCAGAGTGGCGAGATTTCTAAAAGAATTCATGTTAAAAATACATGTATTTCACATAATTTTAATAAATTGCAACGTTATTTTCAGTAACATGAATTCTGATGCACTGCCTTATCATACGAGTAGTGAATCAAAAAAATCAATTTTGAATTTTTTCATAATTGTTAATTTTAAAAAATTTAAATTTTCAAAAATCTCCGGCCAAGGCAGCTTGTCTCCGGCTCAATTTTTTTTAAACATATGTATGACCAATGCATACATACATACATACATATCTATACGTGATTCAAACACACCAGTATTTTTCTTTAAAAAAATATACTTTTATTATATAAAAATTAATCACGCAAATTATAAAGAACAACAAAGTTTACATGTGTATATTAAACAAACAAAAAAAAAAGTTACGACATTAAAAACGGCACAAGAAAAGTTTACTCTTATAATGTCTTATTTTCCAAAGGTTCTCTTAAGTTGAAAAGATATTTCGAAACATTTCCATAATAGACTTGCGATCTTCATCGGATTTAATGCCAATGCTCTTCAGGTCGCAGGATTTAATATCCATTGCAGTATGACAATCTATGCCAGCCTTTTCGAAATTTTCATAGTAACGCTCCATACCCAACGTTTTTAATAACAATTTAATCGTTAAGGTATGATTCAGTATGGAACTGTTTTTGCTATCTTCCATTTGTGGACTCTTTCCGCTGATATTCGGGGACATTGCATAGTTTTTATTAAATGCTGCACATGGGCTTAAAAATGTTGTTTGGTCCCCATACTTAGATGGTGTATATGCTACAAGTGGTTTCGATAAAGAAGTGGGCCTCTTGAATTCCATAAACGACGAACTGTGATGTGTCGTCAATGGACTGGCTAAGGGTGACAATCCAGGTGACCGAAAATCTGTATGAACCGGTGTAAAAGAACGACGACCACACATGACATTATTGACATCTTGATAACCGAGCACGTTTGGATTCATCGCGGTGGGTGTAATATTGAATTTAAATTGTCTGGGAGTGTTATATGTTGGTGTACTGCAATCTGCCATATTATTATTAATATATTTTTCTTTTTTTTTTTCTTATTTGACTTTATTCTCTTCTTTAAGATTACACTCTACTGATGTTAAGACTTGCAATAAAATTAGTATACTAAACGAAATTCTTTAAATCTATGTCACTTTTAATATTAATAACGGTATATTGAAAGTTGTATGGAATTTTATTGAATAGCTCTAACATGCAAACACACATATCGTCACAGGAAATGCAAAAAGCCACATCCAAAATTTTACACGAAAAGCAACAAACTTGTTTAAATGGAAAATATATTCACAATAGCTGAATAGCAGAGACTAATACACGTTATGCACACACAGCCAAAATAACTAACGAAGAAGTCTTTTTTTTAAGATAACAAACAGTTAAAATTCACTAAATGAAGGTGCTAAGACCTGTCACCTTCGAAATTAACTACTGCTTCTTGCTTCACTTTCAGGTAATTAATATCTGAGTGCCATTTAAGGTGAACGGACGATAATTGCAAATACTTAAATTGAACTTACCAATGCCTCATTTCCCCAACTGCTACTTTTCTGGTGATCTTTTAAATTCTGCAAGGAACGGAATACAACTTCTCCCCGTTCGGTGGCATATATCATGGTGTATTCAAACCTCAAATTCTGTTCCAGCCAATGTGATATCGTAAAAAGCTCCTCCCTCGTACTTTGCGTCAACTGTCTAAACGAAGTATATTCATCATTTGAAGAATCATCTTCACTATAGATAAGATCCAAAATTTCGACAGGTTTTAATGGTGATCCATTTTTTTTCAACAGCAATCGATAGTGATTATTTAGACCTTCGCATCCGGTGTTAAATAGACTAGTGACATTTTCCAACTCAACACTTTGGGAGTTATGATGCAGAAAATATTCCATAGCTGAACGTAGACGACCTAATGCTTCAAGGAATATAAAAACGCTTCCCTCCGCAGGGCCTTGGTGAATAAGGTTGCATACCTCTTGCGACACATCGTAGTGGGACAACACTGTCTCCAAACAATTAAGGGTGGATTCCAGATCTAATGAACGAAAATATTATCTTTCACTAGTCAGTTAAATAATTAATCTTACTATGTTGACGCTTCTGCAATTGCTCTGTTTCATGATATACCGGTAAAATAGTTTGTTCCAACTTTCCTAAACGGTTTTCAAACACTGTAAGGATGTCAGACATTTGGTTGGACAAATCATGGTATTTATCCACCCTCTCCCTCAACAAAAACAAATTGGATGTTTCCTACAACATATTGCGGTACAAATGTGATAATAATCATATTGTATTAATTTATTACTTAACTGAATACCTTTTCCAATTTAGAATTCACTTGTAAACTAGTATCTAAATTATTCATTTTACACAAGATTTTCTTATAAGTATATTACAATAATTATCATTTGTGTGTGGACAAATCAAATATTTGAATGTGCTATCAAAACAACAAAACGGAAGAGAAGAATAAAATCATTGGAGGTGGAATAAAGTACCCAGGTTACAAATTCGCCCACCTCAGCTAATCAAGGCGAATTAGTACCAAGTGAACTCATGGGCGAACTCCCTGCAAGTTGAAGTGTCAAAGTCGCTTGCTAGTATATAGAAAAAAATGTTTTGACAGACAAACTCGCCAAAAGCTAAAGCAGCACAAAGTAGCAAAATATCCGGAAAACAGCTGTCGAATTCAATTTATATGAATTCAAACACAACAATTCACAAACAACGGACATTTTGTTTATTTAAAGTTTTCTATCTTCTCAAAGACAACGCGTGTTGTAATGCTTTTTACAATTTCAAGTATCAGCATTCCAAATGAACATCAATAAAATGTAAACAAAATGTAAGCCAAATATGTGAAACACTTTTGACATTAATGTTTTTTTGGCATCAAAACGACTTATTTATTCGGTCACAAGCGTAATCAAATCAGATCTCAATCTGCCTTTGGCTGTATCTAAGTTTTCACTGCGAATTACTACGACGAGTTCATAGCAATTGTCCTGGAGAGCTCAGGAAAACAAAACTTTGTAGCACTTAGTTTATATATTAAAAACACATTACTGATATATATTAAAGCTTTTTAGCAAAACAGTAATCTAATATTACTACTGATAGCAGTGATAAAAAAATTTCAATGATATGGTGTAGAGGTACGTACAAGGCGAATTCGCCTTGGGTACGTAGTTTAACTTATGTTATTCTTCATCATTATATTTGAAACTATTTCACATGTGAATTCTTTATGTGGCATATGGTTATATATTATTGATATATCTTGCTGACAAACAGCAAGGCCAAAGGAGAATTCATTAAAAATACGTCTGCCCTTGAGTTTAGTGCTTGTACATACTGCCCAAGTTCCATATATAATAATTCCTGAATCTTGCAACTCTCAAACTGATATTTTCCCGTGTAAAAGTCGTCTATAGAGTTATTACCAAGGCGAATTCGCCTTGGTGATTACGGGCCGGCCTATCTTTCGGCGCCGTCAAAATATAGGCAATGAACTCTCTGCCTATCGTTTTGCATTCGTCAAAAGTTCGCTGCTGTAGTAGTTGAGGAATATCTTGTGATAAATATAAAATATTGTAATATTAAATAATATTTAATTAAATAATAAAAATGTAAGTAAATTTCGTATATCAATAATTCGTTTATTGTGATATGTGTTTAGGGATATAATTGAAGTAAATGTCTTATGTTAATTGCCCTCGATAGAAGAAAGTTTTCCAAAATTTTTTATGAAACAAAATGGCCGACCTGAAAAATCAATAGATACAGAAGCATGTAGATATACTTGTATAATGTAAGCACATTCACAAAAGCATATCTATCTAAATATATACATATAAAATATTATTTTCACGTTAGTATTTTCAGGCGATATTTAGAAATTAATTTCCACTTATGTATATCTAAATATATACACGCATCTGTATACATACCCAAATTTAGTTCTTTATCAGTTTATAAAGTTGCGTGTTTTTTCAATTATAATATACCATACTTGTGTATGTATGAAGTCTACCAACGTGTAGACAACCGTCTTTAATTATTTCTATAATGTATGCATGTATTTAAGAATTAATACACAGGACACTGTTACACTTCCAATATAAAAATGGCATAATGAACGTGTTCTGGATTACTGAAAATAAGTTTTTTTACAAAATGGGTTATGATTCATGCATGCTACCCTTTTAATAAATATCGCAATACTGAACGTTGTTCAATATAGCACACAGAAGACATATGTATTTGTATACTTATTAAGGTGTGTATGCATAGAAACCCTGAATGTACATTTGTATACATATATACATGTATATATATATATATATATATATATATATATATATATACATATATATATATATATATATATATATATATATATATATATACATATATATATATATATATATATATATATATATATATATATATATATATAGATATAAATATACATATATATACATATATATATATATATATATATATATATATATATATATATATATATATACATATATATATATATATATATATATATATATATATATCTGCATATGTATTCAATGTATTTAAATTTATTATGGGCACTGATAAAGGTAGATTTACATACATTATTATATGTATAGATATACATGTATGTTTGTACAAAGGTAAATTTATCTACCGATATATTTACATATGGATGTACACATTTTTATGTAGATGCATATACATATGTATGTAAATGCCTAGAAATTCAGTAGCGAAAAATCAGGTTAATACGTATGTGTATACACTTCCATGCAGTCAAACATCTGAATGCATAAACATGTCTGCCAAAACATCTGACAGCTTCTGATGGAGATATGTGAGTAGGAAGTTTTGTGGTAAAGTTCTAAACTTTCACAAAATTATATTACATAGTATATTATCTACTTACGTACTTACATATGTGTACATATGGTTAGCCATCTCTGCTTTAAATGATCTGTACACTACATCCATAGTTGTAGTATCAAGTTTCTTAACACCTCCCGCCTACAAACTTAAAATTGTTTGTAATAATATTTCCTTATACCTTTACCTTTTGCTGTTATGGGATATTTTGGAAGCTTTAGCTAATCTTTTACATAGTAATATAGGTAGATATACATACATATATCTTCTCCGCTGCTTTATATGTACATGTATTACTAATTCTTTGCGCTAATGTTCCTTTTTACAGGTTTGAGAATCGTGGTGATAATCAATCCAACATGCAAATGAACCGTTATGGCGGTGGAGCAGGGGGTGGTTTTCGCGATCAGCAGCAGCAACGTGGTGGAGGACCAATGCGTCATGGTCCAGGCGGTATGCAACATAAGCGGCCGACACCTTATGGTCGCCCCCAAAACTTAAATCACAATTCGAAGGATGGGCGTCAGTTCGATAATGGCAACAAAAATCCAAATAATACATTCGCTACGGGAGATCGCTTACCAAACATAATCTGGTCAGAGATAACTCTTACACCATTCAAGAAAAACTTCTATAAACCGTGTGATTCGGTGGCTGCACGAAGCCAGTCAGAAGTCGATGGGTTTTTGTCGACTAATTCAATCACCTTAAAAGGTGTAAGCATTCCAACACCAAGTATTGAATTCGATGAAGGTGGTTTTCCCGAATACGTAATGAGTGGCATTAAGAAAATGGGCTTTGCTAAACCAACAGCCATTCAGGCCCAGGGATGGCCAATCGCACTTAGTGGGAGAGACATGGTGGGTGTGGCTCAAACCGGTTCGGGTAAGACGTTAGCATATGTATTGCCAGCCGTGGTTCATATCAACAATCAACCACGTTTGGAACATGGCGACGGCCCAATCGCTTTGATTCTTGCACCCACTCGTGAACTAGCTCAGCAAATCCAGCAAGTTGCAAACGAATTCGGCTCCCAGACTCATGTACGCAATACGTGTATATTTGGCGGCGCTCCAAAACACTTTCAATCTCGAGACTTGGAGCGGGGAGTCGAAATCGTTATTGCCACTCCTGGAAGATTGATTGATTTTCTTGAACGTGGTGTTACCAATTTGAAACGATGCACCTACTTGGTGTTGGACGAAGCCGATCGCATGTTAGACATGGGATTCGAACCCCAGATTCGTAAAATTATCAAGCAAATTCGTCCCGATCGTCAAGTGTTGATGTGGTCCGCCACTTGGCCAAAAGAAGTGCGTAATTTGGCCGAGGAGTTCTTAGACAATTATATTCAAATCAATATTGGCTCTTTGACCTTGTCTGCCAACCATAATATTTTGCAAATTGTCGATGTGTGTGATGAAAATGAAAAAGATTTTAAACTGATTAAACTTTTGGGTGAGATTTCATCAGAAAAAGACACCAAAACCATTATATTCGTTGAGACGAAAAAGAGAGTCGATGAAATAACTCGCTCGATTTCACGTCAAGGCTGGCGTGCATGTGCCATTCACGGCGACAAGTCTCAGCAGGAACGAGACTTTGTGTTGGCTTCATTTCGTAATGGCCGCAATTCTATATTAGTAGCTACTGATGTAGCTGCTCGTGGGTTAGGTAAGCGTTATGTATATGATTTGCAGATTGCATAATCTCAGTGTTCTTGTAACAACTTGTTTTTTGATGATTATAATGGCAAAGCGAGTGATGCTGTGGATGAAAATTTTTTTAATGAATTCTTTCATTATTTGACTTTGGTTCGCCCGTGATTCCTGTCATGATGTTGAAAAGTTCTCTAATGAGAATTACAGGATGAATCGAAACTTAAACCCAACACCGATGATATTTTTCTTTACAATTTGCAAAATCCATTGTTCATTGTTTTTTGTTTCTATTTGGAAGACAACGAGAAAAACATTTTTAAATCAGTCGCGGCGATCGATTTAAAGATCTTATTGTTTGATTAAAAAAAAAAAAATAGAACAAAAATATAGTTTGGGTAATCAGTATTGATTTTTTTTTTACTGGTGTGGGGTAAATAATGAGGAGAATTTTTTTCCATACATTGCTGGTTAATACATTGTAACACATTTATTTTCTATAAATATATGTACTATGGTCAGTCAAGGAAAAGTAATGAAGTCGTTAAAAGATCCAAGGGATTTATATATTTTTATTTTTTTACCTAAAAGTCTTAACTTCTAAATAAAGCTATTTGGAAAATAACTCGAAAGCTGATGGAAAAATGGGCTAAAAACAAAACAAAAACTTGTGAACAATTTCGAATGATATATAATATGTACATGAGAGAAGTAAAACTCTTTTATTTCTATTTTTTCCGGAGCTTTTTGCGTTTTCAAAATTTCTCTCCATGATGTATGAAGAATAAAGGATAAGTTAAAGGTTTCTATTGCACTTCATTTAGTTTACATTGGTCGTTTTCATAAATCCAATGGTTTTCGAGATGATGGGAAAGATCTTTATTCAAATATTTGTAGTATTTAACTTGTATTTACTCTTGATTATTTCTCTTGAATTAAATGCAACATTACGGCTATCAAAGAATTTTTGACTGACTTTAAACAAGTTTATCTTAGGTATATTTCCTAATTATATATGTATTCAATAATTGGGAAGAACTTTATACAATGATTATAAGTGAACAAAAATAATGACATCAGTTTCTAAAAAATTTATCTAAAAAATGGACTTCGATTTTTATATACTCTTTGATTATATTCATGTAAATTTTTGTTGTTTAATCTTAAGCTTAAGCTAGAACATTAAACCTTGCTTTAGTATGAAATCCCATTAAAACATAACTAAAAAAGCTAAATTCAATTATCCATCGGTTAAAAGAATTATCCTATGGCAGCTGTATTCTCACTGCTGTTGCTTCATTTTATTATTCTTTCTCATTCACAGTTATAATAGGTTGACCCTTCCCTTCCCTCCGGATGTATAGGTAAGTACACACAAGCTATTTTCTACTAGGTATTTGTTTACTTGTTAAAATTTTTTTTTAATAAATGAATTAAGCTTTAGTTTTATGTTATTTGTTTCCTAACTTAATAATAATAAAAAAGAACTGATTATAATTTATAAACGAATGTCGGAGAAACAAATGGCATTGTAGTTTTTATATAAAAATTGTATGTGAAAAAGGTCGAGGTCCACTATTATAAAGAAAATAGACAAATGAAAAGAAATATAAGAAAAAAATCCAATTACAATTTTCTGTATATTGATGGATAAATTTTTGTTCCAATTACATAAGTATAAAAGTTTTTTTTACGTATTTTATTTCAAAAGACAATGTTTGCTGCTTGCTTGAGTTAACATAAAAATTGAATTTCTTTCCATCACATGCGACAAATAGATGTCGATGATGTAAAATTTGTCATCAATTATGATTATCCATCAAACTCTGAGGATTATGTACATCGCATTGGGCGCACAGGACGTTCCAACAATACGGGAACGGCATACACTCTCTTTACAAATTCAAATGCTAACAAGGCTAATGATTTGGTACAAGTTTTGAAGGAAGCTAATCAGGTAAGTCGCCCTAAGCAATTTGTATGCAAAATCCATTTTTTTAACTCTTCTGTATATTTCTACAATATTAAGGTTATAAATCCTCGTCTAATGGAAATGGCATCCACATTGTTTAGACGAGGCGGCCGTAATAATAACCAAGGTTATAAGAAAATGGGGCCACAACAGTCATATGGTGGCAATAACAACTATCAGCGTTTTAATAATCGACCAAACAACAATTATGGCCGCCCAGATCAACATCTAGGGCAACAGCATCAACGGCCCCCATATTCACAGTACCCTCCACATCAACAAACACAGGCCGGCAGCGGTGGTTATCCCCAGAGAGGTCCAAACCCTAACAATTCACAAATGACACGGTCGAATGGTCACCAATCGCGATTCTCATCTGCTCCTCAAGCCTACAATAACGGTGAAGAGAAAAAGTCGCGATTTGGTCAAGCTCCGAATGGTGGTTATGAAGGTTATGCACCTAAGACCGGTGGATATGTACAAGAACCCCCTCTTCCTTCAGCTGCGTATGTCGTTCCCTCATCATCGGATATGTATGCGTATCCACCACCTCCTCTGCCGGTTCCAAATTAAATGTTAAGCAAATCGTTGAAAGAGGCTTTTTACATTTAACAACCCAATACTATTAATTAACTTAACACATATTCATTATATTATTCTTTTATGTAGTAATTAATTTTAAATTTAGATTGTAGTAGTATTATTACTATTTTACGTGTATGAATTTCTTTTAAGTTTTTAATATATCGTTTTCCTTCTCTATCTTTTGGACGTGTTTACCTAGTTACGATATCAAAATGTATAAAAGGTATATGCAAATATGTATGTATATGTAGGTATTTGTGTTTATATAAAATCGTAAGATTTAAAAAAAAACGTTTTTAAACTCTTGATTAAACGTTAATATGATTTATCATCCTCATCTTCTACTTAGTGTAGCAGTAACAAAATTTAAATAAATTCCAATATATAATAAAAATACTAATTTAAAAGCTTTCTGGTGAAATAAATATTTAAAGCACAAAAAAACTGTATATTTGTTAGAACTTGAATTGAAAATTAAAACATTCCTGCAACAAATATCAATTTCTAAAAATCTCTATATTCAAGGCCGTAGAGAGTAGTCTAGGCTGTCAGAAGTAGTTAAATGTTGACCACAAGGAGTAGGTAAGTGCCTTATTTTTGATATTCGCCCCTGTTATGAATGACGACATCGACGCCGTATCAAGACGACAGCAAAAAATTATCGCTTGTCCAGTCTTTTTCGACAGCAACTGGCTACAGTTGACATGTTCTATCGATATTATATGCCCTAGAAAATGCTAAGAAATTGTCAATAGTCATACAGCCCAATTATGAATAACAACTCCCCGGGAATTTTCTCTCTTTTCCCTTTTCCCTTATTCTAAATAGAATCTCCCCGGGAGATTTTTCCCTTCTCCTTTTTCCCTTATTCTAAATAAACTTCGAAAATGGGAGACTCTTCCCCGGGAAAAAAGTAGGTATTATGAATGTAAATTAAAGGGAGAATTTGATAATAAATTTAGAAAATAATTCCTTCAAAAAATTGCAAGGGAGTTGTGCTGAAAAAAATATTTTTCACTTTTTAAGTCAAAACAAAACAACTGAAAGCAAAACAGTTGACTGCGAAAATTCGAAATTCCCTTTCCCATAATACTGTTCTCCCCGTCTGTTTAGAATAAGGGAGTTTTATTCCCGGGAAAATGAATTCCCCGGGAACTCTTTTCCCCGGGAATATTTATAATTGGGGTGATAAATTGTTAACGACACATTGCAGACAAGTGATAATTTTTTACTGCCGAGTTGATGTGACGTCGCCATTCATAATAGGGGCGATTGTCTTGACGTGACGTTGACAAGTAGAATAAGGGGGATTGTCTTGATGTGAAGTTGACAAACAATTCCGTTACGTAATTCACTATATGAACAGACCCACATGATTTCTTTTTTTTTTAGTTTTTCCACGCCACTGGTTTCAATAGACTATCTTGAACCATGCACATATGTATGTATGTATGTATGGCTGAGTTCCAAAACATAAAAATATATTACCGTATTAAAAATTTTTTGTTGGTAGAGCGCAACATTTGACTGGTGGGGCACAATAAAAATTATTACAGAAAATAAGTGGAACGTGCAACTCTTAACAAATAGTGCATGAAAACAGAGTAAAGCAAAAAATAATCATCTGCGGTGGTGAAGACACCTTAAATACGCCTTGGCCCTTGGTATTTACATCAAATTCGTGTACAAAGTGGCTGAACATTGCTTCGAGGCTCTGCTTACTCTTTTGCTGCGTTATTATGCCCTCCAAAAAGGAATTTGGGGAGTATATTCGACTCGTCATTCCGTGTGTAACGCAGTGAAATATCCCCCTAAGACTCCATAAATTATATACATACATATATTCTTGATCAGCGATAAATTCTAAGCCGATCTAGCCATGTCCGTCCGTCTGTGGAAATCACGATTCAGTCCAAACGAAAAGATCCAGAAACATAAAACTTGGTATAAATATATTTTGAGGGATAGCACAGGTCAAGTTCGTATATGGTCTGTATCGGGTCAGAGTTAGAGGGGAATTCTTCTTATCAGCATTAGTGCGTGGTTGTGTTGGTTGTTGCCAGCCTGCTTCAATGATGAAGGCATAGTCACTGGTCACTGATCATAATTGGCAGCGACTGACACTATCATGTACTAAAAGCAGAGTAACAGCACCCACCTTCGTCGGCCCTGTAGCAAAATTTAGCCGGCGAAGTAAAAAAAAGGGTTGAAATAGCTACAAAAAAACTGGCTATCGTCTCATCTTTCCTAATCTGTCCCTCAATACTATCCCCTCGTTTTCAATTCCGGCGCAATGTATTGCATATGTAGGGGTCATCCCCTGAGTGCTGGTCCTACTCCTAAAAAAAGAGATCTCATCATTTTTGCTATAAAATCAGAAAAATAAATTTTAGAACCCCGCCCCCTTAAGTGGGCTTTGACATAAGGTATTATATACAAAAGTAGTACAAATATATAGCAAATTGTATTACTTAAGCCTACATTCCTTAAAAATTACAACTTTAAGCTTTTATTGCGAAGCTGAGATGTTATCTGATGGAATAGAAATGTCTTAAAGGATCTCAGTGTCTCTTTTGCACGTTGATATAAAATATTAATACGTAAATTGCTTCTATTCTGATCGAAAGGTGTCTCTTTGGGTTTATTTTTATATGAACGAACCCACTCAAGGTAAACGTACTAGTTAATCGTCTTTTTTTCGAAGATTTACAGCTGCGTTTAAAATTTTGAAATTTTTCGATGTCAGATTATCGTTTAGATAAGTTTTTGAAGCATTGTGCGAGGCAAAGCCGATGTGTTGAAGACAGAGTTGACTTCGATTTTTTTCTTAAAGTAAGCCAATGATCAAGGCAGATTTACCAGGTACTCTTACTAGTACAACAATCAAACAACACCAAAAACCACACGTATTTTGTTGGTAGAAAATGAAGAGCTAATGTCAAAATCAAGGAAGAAGAAGCATCATTAACAAGGAAGATTTAAGAAAAAAAAACATTTTATGTGGCTTGTATATAAACTTTTGACAGTAGCTCAACAAATTTCAATATACAGCTGCGGTACTGAGAGTACCTGGTAAATCTGCCTTGCCAATGATTTTAGGATGAAATTCTAACCAGAATAACAGCATCCGGTGAGTTAACATCTTTGTTGTTTCTGTTCTGGAGTCGAAAGATAGATTCATAAGCAGCTATGTTCAAAGAACGGCAAATAATATCAGCAAACTCGTTAAGATTTTCACTTTTCATAAATGGGATCCCATTAGCGCGTAAATCATACGATACAGACAAATTTTCTTGGAGGTTTATTTGAGACTTAAGTGTTTTTATTTCTTCCTTAAGTAAAGTTATTTCGGTACACTGCGCTTCTAAGTAAGAGACTCGATCATTAACGCTGTTAATTTGTCGCTCAATATCATATACATATATGTACGAGTATGTCTATCAAGTTCGTGCTTGCTTTTATTTTATTTATGTCATATGGCCAACTTTCGACTAACGGGAGTTCGGTGTATTAAAAAAATTCCACTCTAACATCATCATCATCGTATCCTCATTTATTTATCATATTTTGTTTTTATATATTTTTTTGGCTTCATTATTATTATTTTCATTTTTTTATAAGAAAAAACTATTTTACATCAAATAAGAGTATATAGAACTAATAATGATCATTATAATAAATTAATTATAAATACAATATTTCAATAATAATAATAATAATTTATTAATAAATAAATAATAATAATATGCTACACATTATCATTATTTTGGTTTTGTTTTTATTTTAAAAATTACTTAAAATTCAATACAAGTACGATTATAAGATTTTTCTCTTTTATTTCAGTTTGCAGTACAGTACATCGAACGCACAAAAGTAAAACAATTACAATTCTCAATGGGTTTATTTACTAGATTTTTCATTTGTTTGTTGTCTGCAGTATTGGAAAAAATTAATAGCATATTTTGAAAATTAACTGAATTTTTTAATGACCATTGAAGAATATCTAGAAGCTGATGAAATAGTTTTGCATGCGTGACATTTATTTATTATGCCGGAACATCAGCTAGTAACTATTTTTTTAAATAATTAAAAATATAAGAATAACAGCAAAGAATTGCCGTCGTTCCTATAATTTTTCCAATACTGTATAGTTTATTAATTCGTTTCCATAATTAATAAATATATTTTAGTTAAGAACGATGCAAATATTATTGTTTCATTTCATACTTTATTTTTTATTTCATGTTTCAATTTTAGCTTTTTAATGTTCTTTATTTTATATACGAATACGTATTAATTCCTATTTTGGTGCATCAGGATTTTTCAAATGCTTACAGTGCGTGTATGCATGGATGTGTGACGTGTGAATAACGGAAGATTGCTAAATAAAAATATATGAAAGTGTGACTTGATTGTGTGTGTTTGTTTATATGAGAGGAAACCAAACGGGACGATCGTTCATTGCACTGTGTCGTTAATTTGGGGTGAGAGAGAGGCCTCTATGAATTTTAATGTTATTTTTTGTTGCATATTTTAGTGTGCAATGCATGTATGTATGTACATTTTATGGAAAGAGAGAGAGAGAGAGAGAGATTATGATGATGAATCCAAAATATTTGGTATACAATAGTTTTTTTTTTTTGTAAATAAATGATAAAAAAAGAGTCCTTTTTTGTCGGGGTTATGCAATTCGTGTGTGTTTTTGCTTTGTTTTCTAAATATTTGGCTTGATTTTCCTTAACTTTATAGGTATTGAATTATTCTGAATCATTATTTAACGAAATTTTTATTTTGTAATTGTTTAATTTTTTTTATAGTAATAAGAATGTTTAAATTTGTCTTGACTCTACATCAAGTTTTTTTTATGATTTAATCGTCTACAGTATTTTATAATCACCACGTTGGTGGAGTCTATTGATGAGTTTCTCAGCCACTCTGTGATTCTATGAATTTTGCGTGAATATTAATGGCCATTTTACTTCTTTGTTGTTCTTTACTTATGGTCTTTCACACAAGTATATTTAATTTGTTAATGTGCTAAATCTTGGCTTTAATTACCATCAATTTATTATGCATGTATGTGTGTGTGTGTTTGTGTGTGTGTATGCTTTACTGCCTGTGTTAGCTGTGTAGATATCACGAGAGTTCCTGGGAGAATTGTGTCTCCAAGGTAGGTCTTCTGTTGGTTGGATGATTACGTGCTGTGACAGATGCCTGATTGCGCAGTGGCGGTGGCCCGGGACTGCCGTAGCCTGCAGCATATAGTTGTGGACACGAGTCTTTAATTAGTTCTTGGGTTTCGCGCAATTGTCGTTGCACTTGTGGTGCCAAACGTTGGACACTGATGGCTGGTGGGAATCGGTATTCAGCATTAGGAGCCTAAAATAAAATTTAAAAGCAAAAATATTTTTTATAACTTTCATTAGGAGTTCAGCAAAAGATGAGCGTGTAAACAGATCCATTTGCAAAACGATTCCGGCAAAAGCCGTAGCGAAGCGCTAAAGTTTCAAAAAGTCCAACCCTAAACGTGTCATAATGACCTTCAGCCTCAAAGTCGAAGTGCCATCTGCAATAGTTCCGAAAGCCATTTTATTTCTTAGTGCTGCAAACATTTTTAAGAAATATTTTTAGATTTTTGTAATCTTCCACAGTTGGGTAACGGAGGCAATTCTCTTTGCAAATTTAAGAAATAGTCCGCTGCTAAATATAGTTTCTGCAGCATAATCTGTGGCATAAGTTTAGTTTGACTTCCTGATATCCCCGGATTGCTGAAAAATTTTTACGTACTCAAAAATTCTCTATTTCCTCATTTTTCTTCATCTGTCCTCTCAATACTATCCTCTCGTTTCCAGTTCCGGTGTAATGCATTGCATATGCACGGGTCATCCCCGATTTAAAAAAGTTGAATAAATTTTTTTATGAATTTTTACGTCTCTTTCTTGGTGAGAGACAGACAGAGAGACGCTAAAATTCATAAAAAAATTGCTTGGATAAACGTTTTGTAAAAAGCAATTGAGTGGAACCAACTCTAGACAGAATGTGGGAGCTTGAGCGGAACTTTAAAGGTGCTCACGGCAAACCTAATTGGATCGTACTCTTTCAAAGACAATGAAGGCAGGAACGGTACTGTGAATGACGATCACAACCGTCTCATGGCTATAAGGACAAGGCCGCAATGGTTGAGTCTCTGGAGGCAGAATTGGAGCCCTGCGTATGAACAACTTGAAGCGTTTCCGCGGTCAACATTCACATGGAATCATCTCCAAACATTCAGTTATACAGATTTTTCTATAGACTCTTAAAGGAGTTTTCAACAAGAACTTTGTTTTTCAATTGTGGCAACACCAACAACGTGACCGTTTTCACATTTAGCTTTTTGACGTATTCGTCATAGATGCGCTGGCAATCGTTACAATGAATTCAATTTTGCTCGAAAATCGCATTAAAAGAGTTTAAATCCACTGTGAAAATTGTGGTTCTGTTAAAGTGATATTTTCGGACAACATAATCGTCCTTCTGAGACATTCTGTCCACAAGCAAAATTGCCGCATTTGGGCTTCTGAAAATCCTAGAGCGATTATTAAGAAGCCTTTGCATGCCCAACGT
Source organism: Linnaemya tessellans (assembly GCA_951800035.1). Taxonomy (NCBI): domain Eukaryota; kingdom Metazoa; phylum Arthropoda; class Insecta; order Diptera; family Tachinidae; genus Linnaemya; species Linnaemya tessellans. The sequence goes on from OX637535.1 coordinate 2,397,340, forward strand.
ATCACGGTATGGTGCACTGTGGTCTGGAGGCGGGATTGGTCCCTTTTTTCGAAGATAAGGCTGGAAATGCGGCCTATTTTTTTTAAGGAGCAGGACCAGCGCTCAGGGGATGACCTCTAGGTATGCAATGCATTGCGCCGGAACTGGGAAGATCGGTTCTGGGAAGGAGGATAAAGGGAGTAGTGTCTGTGGATAGTCGATTTAAGCATTCGGCAAAAAAACGAATTTTCTCTGTAATGTGTAGTGCGATTCTTCGGAATATCGATCACAAATTGAGGGACAAGTTCCCTGATTTCGCCAGAGCACGTCCCATTATAGTGGCGATAAAACAATGAAACACACCCTACATTGCGACGATGATCAAGAGAGTCAATCGAGTTGGCTACCCTACTGTCTCCGGTCATCGCCCTCTCCTGTACGCCGTCGAGTAATTTCAAAAGAGACTTTGCAGCACCGGCCCACATATGAGAGTTGTATAGTTTGATGACGTGGATATCACTGACATGGTTGACATTTGCCAGATATCATTCTTTATTCATAAGTGCCGACCTCTTCTCTTCGTAATACAATAAAACTTTGAATCATCTTCATCCAAATTTCATGTTTTATTTTGTTTTAGAAAACAAAGTTCTTGTTGAAAACCCCTTTATAAAGATTCCATTTCTCTAAATTGTATGTGCTTTTTTAGACAAAATCCGAAAGCTTTCAGAAATCACCCAATTAATTCTTAAAGCAGTCCACACTAAAAATATTTATAACTTCCGAACAGTTGTATTTTTTATCAACTCAAATGCTTGAATATTCCGCCTGATTGCGTAAGACGTTGACGTTTACGACGAAGACGTTTTTTGTACAAGATTAGAGAAACACACAAGCAGTTTTCTTTAATCTACTACAAAAAACGCCTGGCCCAATCAGGGGGACTATCTCATATGTGTACTTGCCTGGGCATTATGCATGACGTCGCCATAGTAGGGCACTGGCCCAACTGATGGTGATGAGGATGTTTGACTTTGGCTGTGTGGAGTTTGATCGTAGAGTTGTGGCTGTGGCTGCTGCTGCTGTTGTTGTTGTTGTTGCTGGTGCTGCTGCTGTTGTTGCGCTATAGTTTCACCATACTGTTGCATTGTGGCAGCCTGTCCGTAATATGTCAATTGCATACCAACCGCTGATTGGGGCGGCGGCGGTGCTCGTCCACCGTTGACATAATTCAAGGGGGCTGTCTGTTGTAAATTTGGCGGGGTAGCAGTTATATACTGTTGTATAGGATTTGTCGGCGGGGGTGGTTGCATTTGCTGTGTGGCACACAGGGGGCTCGTCGTGTTCATTAATAAACGTCCATCAACCAAACGCTTGGGACTGATTTGTTCCGTTTTACCTAATAGCGGCGAGGACCCTGTCGGTATGGCCAACATGTATTGTGGCGGCGGAGTAGTTTGTGCATTGGGCGCCTGCATTAGAGCTAGCGCATTGGACGAATTAGCGGTTACGGTGGCCATGTTTGACGACGAAGTCTCGGTGTTTATACTTAACGGTATTTGTGGCATAACCGATATCTGATGCAACATGCCAGAGTTCATTTGAGGAATGGTTATTTGTTTACTAGGCGTAAGCTTGAGTGTACCACCAGCCGTTAATTGGCTGCTTGTGGGTGGTGTACCAGGATGAGGTAGAAACTCTGAGTTTAGAACTTGTGGTGGTAAACCAGTTGGCAGCATAGCACGCACCGCCGTGGTCAGCTGTTTGGCTGGAGTCTGCCGAACGGGTGTTGTTTGCAGTGAACGGCTGGCCGAGGAACACATTGAAGCCGTCAAACTGGCTGATTCCCAATGTTGTACTAAAGCATTTAAGCGAGCTTCTTCTAGAGCGATTTCCGTTTCACTGTTTGAATCGTAGTCCGGTCCCTGAAATTTGTTTATTAATTGAATGTAACCTTCTTAATACGTAACGGCATCACAAATATTTACCTCTTCTATTTTTTTGTCCAGCATTCGGAAGAAGTTCTGCTGGCTACTGGAAATTTCCCTAAAACAGGGCAATTATTAGAGTATTTAAGGACGCAACGAAGGATTTTTAAAAAAATACTCACTGGCTTTGCAGCAACGACAGATTCCTCGCTCTAAGCAAGGAAACCGATACCTCTTCATCGGACTCTCCACATTCTTTATTGCTATTCTCTTCAGACTCTTCAGTTCTATCTCTTTCTCGATTTTCGGCATCTTCGATATGACCTTCCTCCTCATCTGTCTCGGCCTCAGAATCGCCTGAAATACAAAGCAAAAACGGTTCTATAGCATTTCGACTCGACAAATTCGTAATTGATTTCCTAACTTGCAACTTGGGACAATGAAACTGGTTTTTAAGGAATGATTACTTCCATTCCTTTAACTAGAGTATGTTTTGAAAATAGTTGGACTCGGCACTCAGCCATGAATATGGTGTCAAATACTTCTGATTAGCAATAGTGCATCCCTGTGTTAGTTGTTGTTGGTTTGCTTCAGCAACGAAGACATTGCACTGATCACTGATCATAGCTGGCAGCGATTGAGAGTATCATGTGCTAAAGAGCAGAGTAACACCAGCATCCTTCGTCGCCGAAGTTTTTTTTTTTAAGTGACTTTCTGACTTTTTTCGTTCTCTATATTTTACGAAAGGCATCAACCGATTTCGATCCGGTTAAAGATGAGCGACGAGGTTTTTGAATGTCAAGAGCTGAATAGTTTGTCCAAGATCGATCGGTAGAGTAAACGCCTTTACCGATCTTAAAACATAAAAAATATTATTCATAGCTGGGATTTTTCGAAATAATCGATTCCAATTTACAGGAAACCTGAGTTTGAAGGAACTCTTTGAAATGCCATTAGTTTCGACCGATTCGGTCAAGCCGTTCAAATGTTATAAGCGGCTCACATACACGTTCATAGAGACATAGTCTCAGCAGTAGTCACCGAAGTTTCTTAGGAGCCTAGAACGTCAAGATCTGGGAAAAACTCGATTTTTGCGAGATTGTGTAACCAGTAACTTTGGTTACCAGTAAAAAACGATTCGCGGCTTCTGCTCACGCTGTACGAGTGCTTCTTAGGCTTCTTAAGATTTGTTGGAACTTATAAATTGCTCTAAGAATTACATTACAGTGAGTAGTACTTCGTCTCCCCCTCCAAGATTTTTTTTGGGATCTTGCAGATTGTCCTAAGAGTTTATTTAGTGGGCCCTTCTCTTTTTATTGTGAATATACAAATTGATCTAGAAACAAGTAAGAACGTTATATTCGACCGGGTCGAATCTTTAATACCCTCCACATTTCAGTAAATAAAAACTCTATTTTGTAGGGGTCCCTCGGAAAGGGCCCGTGGGGGAGACATCTCACCTTTGCAAGAAAACACTAAAAAGTCAATTTTATGGGTTATTAAGTGGATAGGGTTAATTTTTAAGGAATGTAGGTTTGAATTATATAATTCGCTAATTTTTCAAGTTATAAGCAACTTCAACACCCACTAAAAGGGGCGGAGTCCAAAAATGGATTTGTTTGATTTTCTGGCTGCTTCTTTGATATAAAAATGTATCAGTTGCTAACAAAATCCAAAAAAACTTTTTTTTTGGAGTTAATTTAGTTTTTCTTAGGGGAACTTTTTTCCTTCTGGCCTCTCTCAGCCCATTTACGAACTATCATGCTATCTTTCAAAATTTATTTAGAGCAAATGTCAAGGGTCTGGCTTTTTATACCCTCCAAAAAAGAATTTGGAGGGTATATTCACTTTGTCATTCCGTTTGTAACGCATCGAAATATCCATCTCAGACCCCATAAAGTATATATATTCTTGATCAGTGATGAAATCTAAGACGATCTGAGCATGTCCGTCCGTCCGTCTGTGGAAATCACGATTCAGTCCAAACGAAAAGAGCTAGACTCTTGAAATTTAGTATAAATATATTTTGAAGTTTAGAGCAGGTTAAGTTCGGAGATGGGATAAATCGGGCAAGGGGAAAAAAGTTCCCCTAAGAAGAACTAAACCAACCCAGAAAAAACAACATAATTTTTAAAGTGTTTTGGTTATTTTGTTAAGCAAATGATCTATTTTTATGGCAAATACGGTCAACGCCTTAAACTGGAGCCATAAAATTAAATAAAATTATTTTTGGACGCCGCCCACTTTAGTGGGCGTTATTATATGCAAAAATAGCATTAAAATTTAACAAATTGTTTTACTTAAGCCTACATTCCTTAAAAATAAAATTTTTAAGCTTTAATGACGAAGCTGAGACGATACCTGGTACTCCTCTGCCCTACCCCCTCCTCCCCCTTCACCCCCTAAATGACCCTACCAAAAAAAAAATTTTTAATTTTGTATATAATCATCCCAAGCATTTTTTTTATAGTTTTATGACTGCCTGTTTCTGCCCTACCCCCTGCTCCCCCTTTGCCCCCTAAATGACCCTATCAAAATAAAAAAAAAATTTATTTTGTATATAATTATCCCAAGGATTTATTTTTAGAGTTTTATGACTGCCTGTTTCTGCCCTACCCCTTGCTCCCCCTTTGCCCCCTAAATGACCCTATAAAAAAAAAGGTATTTTAGTTTTGTATATAATCATCCCAAGCATTTATTTTTAGAGTTTTCTGACTGCCCGTTTCTGCCCTACCCTCTCCTCCCTCTTTGCTCCATAAATGACCCTATAAAAAAATAAAAAATTTTATTTTTATCCCAAGCATTTATTTTTAGAGTTTTATGACAAAGATGAAATGTTTCCCCCACAGCCCTTGCCAGAGCGACCCGGCCAAAACAGTTTTTATACCCTCCAAAGAGAATTGGACCCTATAAAGTAAATATGTATATTCTTGATTAGTGATGAAGTTTAAGACGGTCTAGCAATGCCCATACGTTCTTCTGTGGAAAACATGATATTGTCTAATTTTGAACCCCGCTCCCTTTAGTGGGCGTTGACGTACGATAAAATATAAAGTAACTCTGTCCCACCAAGTTAAACATTTTAAATTCACTTACTAAATATTTGGAGGGTATTTAAGATTCGACCCGGTCGAATATAACGTTTTTACTTGTTTCGTTTGGACTGAATCGGACGGACATGGCCAGATCGTGTTAGATTTTATCACTGATCAAGACTATACTCGTATATACTTTATGGGGTCTTAGAGGGATATTTCGCTGCATTACACACGGAATGACAAAGTGAATATACTCTCCAATTCTTTTTTGGAGGCTATAAAAAGGGCTGTAAATGTCGCTGCTAAAGAGAAGAAGTATTGAGTGGAATGATCTGTTTAGAGCAAAAGCTGGGTGATGGCAAATCGACTCAATGATTGAGTGATTGAACGATGAATCGTTCTCTCAGGCAAAGGGTCGAAAAGGGAGCAAGGAGTGTGAGAGAGGGGATGGTGTTAGGACCGGCGAGCGGATCTTTGAAGTGGAAATGTCTTGTGGAATCCTTTAAAATACTCGTAATGCCCACCATCTTAGTTTGTGTTACAATTCATCATTTGAAAAGTGTCTTGAGTGGGATGTCGAAAGAATCTGCCCTTAATTTTTGCTCTAATAACATTAATCGATATAAACACTTAACAGGTTTGATTTTACAACACGAGTGCTGTTGCAGCTGCATATTGCAGTTGTTTTTGGTGTTGTCATTATTTCTTCTGCTGCTTACATCTTCATAAGCACAATAATACCTTAACAAATAGAAATTTTTTTGCATGACCTGAATCCTTTGTTTTCATTCTATTTTCTTTTTACACTTGATGACAATTTATGTGTATCTTTGCAATTTATTGTTGTCGTTACTTCTGCTACCTTGTTTTCGATATTGCTCGTTCCATTTTAAAACAAACTCATCACTGTAATTCTACTAAATACTTTCTTATTATGTGCCACATACAAATATACATACACATATTGCTATGCAAAGCTGGCAGGAGAACATTATGGCTGCAGTGTCTGCCTGTTCTTTATTTCTCTTCCTTTTAATCAAGTAACAAATTAGTAAAAATCAATCAGTTATTGCAAAGTGTTCCTCTCATTTTATAAACGTGTATTCTATTCAACCGTTTTAATGTCCTTCGAGTTTGGAAAAACAATCAAACAGGAAAGTGCAAGAGGAACGGGTGTGACAGCAAGGGAAGCAACTTATTTTTGAGGACGGTAACAAAATATGGATTGGAAAGTTCTATGAGATATTCGGAAAACTTTGATTTTCTTTCTGGGAATTACATGAGCAAACTGCTTGACAAGTATGAGTGCTGCCAAATCAAATCAATTAAACGCGGTTTTAGCAGTAAGCACTTTGATCGTGTATCGACACTATTTGTTTAGATATTTTACAGACTTTAAATTTTGTTTAAAAAAAAATATTTTTTGATGCTTTCCTAAATGGCGTTGAAAACGTTTAATTTATGTTAATTGTGATTTTTTTTTTATATTATTCTAATTTTTTTCTCACGATTGTTTTTAAATAAAATACAGAATTGATATTCAAACAAGTAAAAACGTTATATTCGACCGGGTCGAATCTTAAATAACCTCCAAATATTTAGTAGGTTAGGTTAGGTTGAAGAGAGGGGCATAAGCTATCCCAATCCGTCCAGGATTACACTTAGGCCTCATAGGCCTGTTGTGCGCTCTATAATAAGCAGTTCCCATTCTACTGTAGGGAGCCTCCACCGATACCATGGAAACCTCTGAGTTTGATTACGTTAAGAACCCAGTTTCCTCAATGTACTTCCTTAAGTCTCTCCAATTGGAGTCCCTAAGAAATTCCATCTCCTGTATAATTTCCTGATTAAATGTTTGTCTTCTGACTTTGCTAAAAGCTGGACAGTAGCACAAGTAGTGCTCCAGTGTCTCGTCCTCTTCCTGGCAGACCCTGCATGTTATATCTTCAACGATAACCATTCATGCCAGGTGATTCCTTAACTCTGTATATATTGTTATTAAATAAACCCACCTCCGCAGTGCTGGCCTACTCAATGTTAGGAAATATTTAGTAAGTACAATTAAAATGTTCAACTGGGTGGGACAGAGTTCCTTTATATAATATCGAACGTCAGTGCCCACTAAAGGGGGCGGTGTCCAAAAATAGGTTACATCATGTTTTCCACAGACGAACGTATGGGCATTGCTAGACCGTCTTACACTTCATCACTGATCAAGAATATGTATACTTTATGTGGTCTAATTTGTTTTGGAGAGCATTAAATCTGTATTTTTTGGGGTCTCTCTGGCAAGGGCCGTTGGGGAGACATATCACCTTTGCCATAAGACTCTAATAAATATTTGGGATAATTAAATGTAAAATTTATTATGTGAGTGAAAATAAATATGCCGAGCTAAACATGTTTTGACGTAAGCAGTTACGAAAGAAACAACGTATTTAGATGTGAAGTTAAATGTGTTATGACGTAACGAAATGGCAAACAGTGAAGTTTTTTTTTATGAAAATCCATATTTAATAAATTTTTTGTGCTTTTTGTGAAAATATTTACAGACCATGAAAGGTCAATTTACAGGCCATGACAGTGTGTGTGTTCGTGGACGGATTTCGCCCCCAGTGGCCAAATAAGGAGTTGGCATGCACTGCCAGTGTATACAAAATGATGTATGGTATAGAACCCACTCTCATAATTATTTTGTATATAAATATGGATTTTCATACAAAAAAAATTTCACTGATTGCCATTTCGTTACGTCATAACATATATAACTTCACTTCGTAACTGCTTACGTCAAAACATATTTAACTCGGCATAATTATGTTCACACACATAAATTTTTTATTTTTTTAAAAGGGCCATTAGTAGGCAAAGTAGAGGAGGGTGTAGGGCAGAGGACTACCAGGTTATGTCTCAGCTTTGTTATTAAAGCTTAAAAATGTTATTTTTAAGGAATGTAGCCTTAAGTCAAACAATTTGTTAAATTTTTACTCTATTTTTTCATATAATAACGCCCGCGGGGTCCAAAAATACTTTTTTTTTATATTTTATGGCTCCAAGGTTAACGCGTTGGACCTGCTTTGACATAAAAATATATCATTTAAATATATCATTTGCTTAGCAAATTAAAAAAAAAACGTTAAAAATTGTGTAGTTTTTTAGAGGTTGATTTAGTTCTTCTTGGGGGAACTTTTTCCCCTTTGGTCCGATTCAGCCCATTTACGAACTTGACCTGTGATATCCTTCAAGGTACCAAATTTCAAGAGTTTGGCTCTTTTTGTTTGGACTGAATCGTGATCGGCCCCTCTCGGAGTGACGCCGACAATATAGAATTTTTATTTAGTAGATATTTGGGAGGTATTTAAGATTCGACTCGGTCGAATATAACGTTTTTACTTATCGTCAAAATTGAGCAGGAAACTTGAATGTTCCCAAAAAATGTCCATTATGGAGATCTTCAAGGCATTCAAAATCTCCTGCAAATGATAGCCCTCTTATTGTTAGTGATATAATAATCGCAATTAAGTTTTTAAAATCGTATATTCGACATATTGTCTCAATTAAATTAGTGCTTTTTGTTTGTACCAAATTCCTTGATCGTGCTGTTTTTTTAGTTCTGAAAATTTGCCACCCCCAGACTTAAATCCGCCACTGTGTCTGGCAGACCTACATATCTGTTTGGCAACGTACTTGATCTATCTACAGAATTGCTTATATTACATGGAGTAAAAGTTTTTTCCAGGCTCATCATTCATTCCTGGTTATATCTCACTGAACCGATTCATGAAATAACTACATCTCAGATTGATAAACGGATATAACAGACTGACTTTAGTCCTGCAGGCCTTAAGGCCAGAATACTGAAAACTACAAAGGGACTCGTGTTGTAACAAATTTGTTAACGCACACTTTAATGTTTTAACAATTGAACTAAAATACAGTGACAGAAAATAGAATTGGAATAAACAAACAGGTGGTGGCATATAGTATCCTTTAGAGAAAGAAAGAAAGAATGTGTCTTATGTATGAATGAATATTCTTGTGTATGTGTGTACATTAATATCCCAACACACACACACACACACGTACACACGGACTTTCCCATATACAAACACATGTTATCCTGAGTGTGCGTTCGTTTGGGGGTTATTCTCTAAGGGTGGGGAGTTTTAAAATAGAAATGTGTGATTACAACTTCCTTTTTTTATTAGTCTTTTGTAAAATTTTATGCACATTTTTCGTTACTTACCATGCCCTCCTTTTTTGCCATTCGCTTTACTTTTCGATTTTCTAGGATAAAGATGAATTTTACTCTGTCCACAGCCCATAATTTTTGAGACGATTTAAAACAATTTCTGTTATCAAATCACACTTTTTCTTGACTTTTGTTGCTTTTTTGTGTTTTACAATTTTGAAACTGGGGCCGCAAAAACTAAAATTAAATATTTTCAACTAATTAATTAAACAGATAGATATTTATGTAATTTCAGACTAAAACTTTTCCAAGTCCTAGAGTTCTTTTCGTGTGTAGATGTTAAGAAAGCAGCCAGGAATATTTAATTCATATATAAATTTATGTATTTTGTATGTACTCGTATATGTATGCATGTTTGCTTAGAGGACGTTGCTTTTTAGGAAAATAATTTTACACAAACGGTATGACCCGTTTCCTTAACTCATTTCAAAATATTTTAAACAGGCCCCAGATGATTTTTATTTAGATCAAAATTTTATATATTTTTTCATTTTATTTTCGGTTTTTCTATGATATTTAAGTCACCATCATAAAAGAATTTTATTTTTTAATATTCTGCTATTCCTATTGGTGTGAAAGTGAAGTTATGCCTTTGGTATATGGTAATGATGATGATTATGATTAAGGAATCTCTGGATAACATGAAAAAGGAAAAATGAAACTGCGCATAGTCAATTTGCAGAGCACTCGGTAGTCGGTAGTTGTCTTACTTTAAGGAACAAAAGCTTAACCCTCGAAAATTGCCGAAGAATTTTCATATACAAAATAATTATATCGAGATCGGTATTAGTTTCTCAGGTTACAAGTTTTCATATTTAAAATAAATTTTTCGAAATTCGAACATAAGTTCTTATCCTTGAAGTATCTGCGTGACATAGAATTGCATGCACAGACATGCTTATATTCAAACGAGAGAAAATACAGCAACACTCATTATCAGCAAGTGAGCAGCTTTGGGCAATATTAGACTGGGAACCACCGGCCACCACTTGTTAGTTGTGGAGAAACTCAGCCTATGCCACTTTCAGCAACCAGTAAAGTCTAGAGTAAACACCGGTGGGGCGCATTACAAACACTAAAAAGTAAATTTTTGGGGTTATTAAAAGGGAATTTTTTATTTTTATAGGGTCATTTAGGGGGTAAAGAGCAAAGGAAGATCGGAAAACATGTCAGCTTCGTCATAAAAGCTTTAAAGTTTAATTTTTAAATATTAATTTGTTAAATATGTCCACTAGTAATAAGTAACTTCAACTCCCATTCAAGGGGGCGGAGTCTAAAAATGAATTTTTCCGATTTTCTAGCTGCAAATTCAACGCGTTGAACCTTCTTTGACATAAAAATATATCATTTGCTTAACAAAATTACAAAAGAAAACTTTAAAAATTGTGTGGGTTTTTAGAGGTTGGTTTAGTTCTTCTTAGGGAAACTTTTTTCCCTCTGGCCCAATTCAGCCCATTTACGAACTTGACCTGTTCTATCCTTCAAAATGTATTTATACGAAATTTCAAGGGTCTGGCTCTTTTCGTTTGGACTGAAACGCGATTTCCACAGACGGCCGCTCAGATCGTCTTAGATTTCATCACTGATCAAGAATATATACGTTGTGGGGTCTTAGAAGGATATTTCGCTGCATTACACACGGAATGACAAAGTGAATATACCCACGAATTCTTTTTTGGGGGCTGTAAAAATTACTGCCTATCCCACGATGTCATTAGATATTTCATTTAAAACAAAAAGAAATTCTAAAAATTTGTTGCATTTAAAACAAAAACCAATTCTAAAATTTAAATATGTTTGGAATTGGGCTGGACATGAGGAAAATATAAGAACGGTAATTCCGAAATTGCATTTTAAAAGTTTTTTTTTGTTCCATCAAAACGAAATTGTTTTAAAAATATTTTTCAAGCCAAGCAAAGGACAAATATAAGAATATGAAACATTAATTAACTTATTTTGCAGGCGAAATTGCTCAAGGACAAAGAAATATTTCCAATAGAGAATATAAAACATATAATTTTCGAAAAATCATGTAAAATATAATTTGAAAAAAAGGGTGGAATATCAGTCATGTCATAGAGTTGAATTCCGCTTTGAAATGAACGTAATTGTTTCCGTATTTTAATTCCTCAGAAAGCAAAACACTTTTCGGAATAAAACATATAGACTTTTCCAGCCCTGTTCAGTTTAATGAGGTTGTTTCGCTGCTTCAAATACAATGCAAATGTGTTTATGTAGTGGTGCGTAACACTGGGCTATAGTAAAGAGATCACATCAATTAAAGTTGTAATGAAAATATGTTTGCTCTGATTTCTTAAGATTTATAAAGGATTCAGTGGCACCATCAATAACTTCAGTTCATTTGAAGACCATTCCTTAAATTCCTTATTAGTGGACAATTTTGTTTCAATAACTTTCGAGGGTTAATTGTTTTGTACGGTATCAAATTGAACATTTCTCCCCATGCAAGACAAGAGTGTTAACGAGCTAACCATGCATTCGAATAACGAGTAACGAACATTAATAGGATTTTATTTAATTTTACTGCAACACAGACACAAAAGGAACATGGAAACATTTACAAACCAACGTGAATTGGCTGTAAATAAAACGGCGCGCTGTGTGTATTCAACGAAAAATAGCCAAATCCCAAATAGAAATACAAGTAGGAAGTAATGAAAGCAGCAGGTGGAGGAGGGGGTGGGTTGGACGGTTTTTCAGTTGGTTTTTGAACAGTAGGGAGCCATCTAGCGTACCAGAAGAACTACATGTGTACATACAAACATACACATATGTATGTATGTATGTATGTATGCACGTCCATGCAGGGATGTAAGGGCAGATGTTTTGTCCAAATTAGTCAGTAGGCCACCACAGAATCTATAACTGGCTGGTTGGCTAGTTGGCTGCCTGACTGTGACTTTTGAAAGGAAATGCGATGGCAATTAGAAATGAAAATTTGATTTTTATTGTTCATATGTTGCCAAGATTTTTTCTGTTGTGTTGCTGCTTCTGCATTCCCAATAAATGAGCTAATTAATGCTCAATTATTGGCTGAGATATAATTACTGGCTCGAAATTGCTGTACACTTTTTCTATATGAAGTTTCGACCATAAATTTATAAGGTCATACTTGTCGGCATTTTGTCTGTAGGCATTGTAATCATTGTTATTGTTATTGTTGTTGCCGTTGTTGTTCTTTTCCTTTTTTTAGGTTTTTCGAAGGGTTAACGCCTCTTTGCTGGAAAAAAGTCCTTGATGTTGTAATAAAAACAAACAATTTCTTCGTTCTTTACTGTTTTGTTTTATTTAAGCTGGATTTTTATTATGCACGAGTATGTATGTATGTGTGTATGTTTGTTTGTATGCATGTACATATTGTAACATGTTTTTCTTGTCACCGTGTGTGCTTCAATACACTTTATTAACAAACAAAAAAATACTATATTATAGTGTGGTATTCTTCATTTAGGTTATATTTCTGGTTGTTTTTCTTTCTGAATTATTTTTATGTTGTTGTTATTGAAAAGGAACACCCCGTTTTTATGGCCATTCTAATATGACACAACACGCACATAAACACGCAATTATTGGGAAAACTGTCGTAGTTTTTAGACATTTTCCGCAAGCATCTTGGGAAAAACTAAATGAAATTGCCCGAAAAAAAACAAAGCAAAAATAACAGGAAAGCTCCCTTAAGAAAATCATATAAATGTATGATTATGTTAAGTAAATACTCTTTCACGTTCTCCCTTTAAAGTGTTCGTAGTCATTAGAGAAGTTAGGAAAAACAAGCAGAGGCCAGCCAAGAAATTGATAAATTGTTGCTTTCAGAATTGAATGCACCGAAAATTAAAATTCTATAGATTGCACTCTTCTAATCTCATTTTCACTTTGCAAACATAAAAGCAGTGACAGAGCGTGAGAGTGAGAGAGAGAGAGAAAGCCCTAAACTGTAATATTTCCAACCCAGTTTTCCCACTGAAAACCTTCGTGTAGATGGGGGAAAATTTTGAACTTTTATGACAACATGAACGATGGAACGCACATACACACGTACAGTTGTTTACGTTTTAGAACATTTGTTAGAGCTTTTTAGTATTGTTACTAGCGCCGCTGAACACTTACAGCTTTCATAATTTCTTTTACGCAGAGTCTTCCTTTCTCTCTTGCCGACTATTTATCAATCTCATTATTTGCCGTTAACTACTTATTTCACGACAGTACTGCCACCCAGCCGTGTTAGACGTGACGATTTTACGTGACTAACGTGTTTTTTTTTTGCTTAATATACCGCAGAGTGTTAATAGACGACTTTCTTTAGAAAAACTGTAGTATTTTCGCGATTTTCTTTCGAAATACCGGACTTTGCACAATGAAACAAAAAACATATTTTCTAGGACATATTTATATAATACTATTTTGGTATAAGTTCTATTTGATACAAAATATGCAGGCAGTTTTTTTTTCAAGAGCCACATCCCTTATGTGACGAATTATACGTGACGTTCGCTAAATTTTCTTGAATTTAGTACCTTCCAACGACCGTTTATCAACTAATCTCCAATGCTACCATTCAGCCAGTTCTTTGAGCTGATTAATGTAAATTAAAGGGAGAAAAGCTTTTGATATATCTTGACAGCACTTCTTGCACAACTTGTAAACAGCTGTTAACGAAATATCGAATAGAAATTACAGAGTTCTTTAAAAAACGACCACCTGCTTAATTAATTTTTTAATAAACTAATAAATCAACAATTCTTTTAAGAATTTAAATCAATTAAAATCAAAAACTTTTGGCTGTTGCATTTTTCAAACTGTTTTTTTTGCAAGTAGCACATACTACATACATAAATATGTATGTAGTGCATTGTACCGGAACTTGAAGGGAGGGAATACTATTGAGAAATCAGATGATGAAAGATGCGAAGAACACGATTTTTGTAGCTCTTTTAACCTTATTTACTTCGCCGGCTAATATTTTGCCACAGGTTGATAGTGTCGATAGCTGCCTTCGTCACTGAAACAGGTCGAGAACAACCAACTCAACCATGCACAAATGCTGATTCGACAGTACATTTATGACTGAGCGCGGAGTCCAACTCAGTACCATCCATTTCACAGTCTTGTGTTAACTACTTTAGCCAACAACATTGATTGCTTTTGTAAATTAAAGAAAATAAGCCATAAAAAGATGGAGTGGCTCTCAGGTGACATTAAAATAGTTTTACTTAGGTGAACAGTGTTATCTTTAATAAAGCACATATGCAGAATTATTATAATTCTCATAGCCGATAAGAAATCGATAAAATGTGGCAACGCTTGCCATGTATTCAGCATTCGAGTGGTTTTATTTGAACTACGAATATCATCATCTCTTTATGAAAGTTTCTTTTAAGTATTGGATTCAATTTCCATCATACATATTGTCACATACGAGTAATATTATAAAAAAAATCTGAGTAGATTTTTGATTGATTTTAACGCGCTATTATAGGTTTACATTACAATCAATCAAAAGGTTTATATGGATTTTTTTTGTCTGTTATGTCCTTTTGGATTTTAGGTGACGATATATGTATGTATACTATGCTATTATTTTAGTTAATCGGGCGAAATGCCAAGCCTTCTATTTGTAGTAAAGGAAGATATAAGTATAACTCAGTTTGTGTTTGTATTTGTTCTTTTATTTGCTGTTATTTTTCATTAATCAACACTTTTGACAGTTGAACTTTCACTATGAGTTGCCCCTTGTCAGCTCCATTTTGCTTTTGAGCACTGACTACTCGAAAAATATCCGTTACTAGTTCAAGTAGTACAGTCGACTCCGCTCTAGTGGAAATAACCAAAACCCAATATTTTAAGTTATCCGATTTTTTCTCTAAAACGTAGTTCGGATTACTGAAATTTGTTACAGTTAAGCGTACTGCTTAAAATCACGGTGTGGCTCAAAAAAAGATATCCTAACTAATACAATCACTAACAATCAGAAATCTTTACTGAGCCTAAGAGCAAGTATGAGAAGTGCATAGTAGGCATTTTGTTGGAAGAATTTTCGCTGTGGCACAAAAAAAGATATCCTAACTAATACAATCACTAACAAACAATTAGAAATCTTTACTTAGCTTAAGTGCAAGTATGAAAAGTGCATAGTAGGCATATTGATGGAAGAATCCACAGTGAGGCAATTTGGAAGAAGTTTATTAGTTAAATGCTTTATATATTAATGCTACGGACTTGCAATATATCGCTGCAAAGGTAATTACGTCTACGGTTTAAAAACTTGTTCAATTGAATTGTATATTTTGACTCCGCTTTATTGGAAATAACCAAACCCCCATTTTATTTGGTTATCCGATTTTTTCTCAAAACGTAGTTCGGATTATTGAAATTTGTTACAAATACATTTTGCAATTTAATTTGTTAACGGAAAAAATATGCACAATTTTTTCAGCCTTAAGTTATGCAATCGATTTGATGTCATTGTTTATTATTTCACTAAAGCGAAGTAAGTTTCATACAAAACGTAGTTGTAGTCTTGCTTTTGGTTTTCAGTAATACGATATTTTCAGTAAAGCGATGTTTCGCTAAATCGAAGTGAATAAGACCAGCTGCGTTTAAAACAAGTGCGGGGATTTGTATCGTTTTCAATAATCCAATTTTTTGCAGTAAAGCGTGTTTCGCTAAAGCGGATTCGACTGTAATATAAAACACGAGTGCAACATTTTCGGATGTGCAAAAAATATTTAGCTGGCAGCACTGTTTTAATTAGACTCTTTCTCTCACTTAGTGGGACACGCTCTTGCGAGAGTTTTCTCACGAGTGACTAGCAGTTCCTTGCCTGTTTACTCGTATCAGCATCATGGAATTGATTTTTCTATTTTTATACAAAGTGTGTTTTTAGATGGCTATTCTTATGTTAAAGATTTTTTTTATTCTTATGCTGCAAACATATAGTATGACTCTTTGAGCTTGTTCATTTGTTTTTCTTTTTATATAAGCTTTGCGAAGGGGGGGAAATGGAAAACATAAAAACTGTTTGTTGTGATAGAAATACAACAAATGCGTTGTTCTCTGAGCGTGTGTGTGTGTGCGTGTGTGTTTTAATATGGGACCCCTCAAATGCCGCTTTTTATGTGCGCGATTAAGAACATGATAATGATGCTTGGCAACCGTGTATTACATTTTGTTATTGTTGTTGTAGTTGCTGTTATTGTTACTTTATTATATTTTTCATGTTTTTTTCTTTTGTTGTTATTTAAATATATTTCACAAATGGACACACGAAAAAACCATATCGCACTTATTTCCTCATGTATAGATCTACAATTATAATAAAGATTTTGAACATAATAAAGATTTTTAACATTTTCTGAATAAACAATATATTTCGCAATATCCACAAACTCACTTAGTTAAAAAATTTCTTATTTTTTCTTTATATTCACGGTGGTTATATACTATAATTCATTTATTTTTTGCAAATTGGTCGGTTGATATTTCTTGTTTATTCTACAGGAACTTAATTTTTGGAAAATTTTTAGCACAAAACACTTTGAATACTTATTATTCTTGGATTTCTTTTAAAGGCTTTTGGAATAAATTTTCGGTATTGTTTGCTGATTTTATTAGATTAATTTGTTGTTTCTTTTATTATTAAATAAAAATAAATAATTATAAAATAAATTTTTACAAAAAAATAAATTGTCTCGTCTCGTCTTTTTAACGTCAGCGCAGAAATGACTGTTTTACTTTTTAGTACCATTAATGAGAGAAGAAAATACTAGTCACACAAACACAAGGTCTCACGTACACGAAATTAGTTAAATTCAGCCAGTTGAACTTTTTCCACTTACTTTTGGATGAATATGAAATCCGAAGCTTTTTAGAACTTTAATGGAATGAAAATAAAAGTTTGGAATGAAAGAGCTTTAGTTGGAAAAACAGGTTTGAAGATTTGCTATAAAGAATATATTAGTTAGTCGAGACAAACACACATGCAATATTGTTCTAAAAACAAAAATGTTCAACTTAAGGGTTACCAGGCGCACTTTACTTTTAAAATGCTGCAATTGTGGGGAGTTTACTTGATTTCGAACGTGACATTATTTCTAAAGAATAAATTTCAAGTTAAGTTTAATGTCATTTTATTGATAATATTTTAAGCCTGAGCTTGTTCTCACATAATTTTTTTTTTTAGTTCATTTTGTATAGCATCTTTAAAAATAAAAAAAAAATTGTATAAAAATGTTTTTATGTAAAGTAGACCTCAGGCTTAAAGAATTATTATTAATATTTAATTGACAATAACAAGTGCAAAAAATATTTTTTTAAAATAAATCATACAATCAAATTTTACAAAAATAAATTTCAAGCTTCCGGAAGCTCTTCACATTAGTTTCGTTCTCTAGAGGTATCCATCTTCGCTTTGGGGAGAGCCAAAACATGCAACTGGATCTGTTGGATCAGTTGGTGTAATTAGAATCACAGTGAAGAATCGGAGGCACAAGTCACGTGATCTGGTTTTTAATTTTTTTAATATTTCGGAAATAAAAACTCTTGCGTTCATTAAATTCCTTAAGTGATCTTGCCAAAGTCGATCCAGAAATGCTCTGAGATTTGTACACAAATTATGTAAATTCAGTTCTTACTGAATACGAACTAAATTACGTGGCGTTAATGCTATTTAAAATAAAAGACGAAATCAAATTTGTACAATTGGTAAAATGTCTTTCATGCGCTGCTTTACCTGTCAGAATGGTTGCGTAAATCACTTTACGTTAGTGAAATCATAATTTAAAAGTATTTTGCTCTCTTTGCTTTCTTCTACTTTGCAAAGCAACGCATCAATTTCTGTGTGTTTATTAGGTAAACAATTTGTGTACAAAACAAAATTTGCGAAATTCACTAACGCAAAGTGATTTATAAAATTAGGGCCGCAAAACTGGTATGAAAATCAGACAAACATTTCTAATGTGTTTAAAATGCTGTTTTTGTTCTCACTTTGATGATGTGACTTACGCACTTCGGCCTAAATCTATTTGGGAAGGGAGACTCTGTTCGTGTGACTCACATAGAGGCGAACAACTGAAATGCTAGCGGGCCATGCACTATGAAAGTGGACAAAATTTCTTGCAATATTCGAAAGTAGAAGCAATTCGTGTGAATTATTCATATTCGCATATTCTTGTGTTGATTTCTTGTTTACTCTCCAGTGCAATTTTCTATTTTGATATCTTGCCTTTCTTCTCATCAGTTGAACTCTGACCTCCATTATTTTATGGAAAAGTTAGTGATGAGACAAAAATATAAGACTGGCACACGTCCATGGCAATAAACATTTGAAAAGATGTAGACGAAAAAGCGGCCAATTCTGTTTCGGCTGACAAAAGCACAAAAAATGGAAATTTATCAGAAAACGAAACAATAATTCAACAACCAGAATTTGAAAATCCATATGCGATTCGCACACTCATACGCACACACACAAACACACACGTATAATTTTCATAATAAAAAACATTCATTATAAACAACCCCCCCTGCACCTCCCCCCACTTACTGGCTTCACGTGTTGTTGTATCATTCGCTTCATTTTCGTTGCCCGTTTGTTTTTGTTGTTTAACTTGTCATCATTATTTATGAAATACGATTTGTTGCCAGCATTTTTTGTTCTGTTCTGTTCTTTTGACTGTTTATTTTCGGTCTCTTATAGGACACCCTGTGTAGTGGCGCGTGTCGAGTGTTTTGATTTGTAACGTTTGTCACTTTATTATTTGGCGATATATTACAACAACAGCAATAAGACAGACATTTATAAATAGCAACAATAAAATGGACAAACAAACTTAAAGTATTAGGATGTTATTGTTGCTCATATTTTTCGGGGAAGGGAGATGCAGAGGAATTGAATCTAGATCACAACTGAATATGAAAAGGAGGAATTGTATTAAATGTTGCATGAACTGTTGTTGCCTGTATATTTGAGCTGTCTATGAAATTTTATTATTTCCGTTCTGCATTTTTTCCGGTGATGTTAAAAAAAATAAATATCACTGAGATTTGAGTGGATTTAGGATGTGGAGTTATTTTTCCAATCATTAATATTTCTAAAGCTGAAACCTTTTAATGATTTATTTATTACAGACGTTGTTTAATAGAGTGCATTTATTCATATTATTTTTAAGAATTTATTTATTAAACGTATAGCTAATCCGTGTACATATAAGCATTTTTTAAAATAGTCATCTTTCCTCTTACGTTTCTTATAATCCTTCTGTGTTAAATGAGTCAACTTCAAATTCCTCAAGAGTTAATGGCTTCTCAGCCGAAGCTAATGAGTTAATATGGAGCCATAAAAAATAACCCAGTGGCGTTAAATCACACGAACTAGGGAGCCAGTATAAAGGAACACTTCTGGAAATAAAGTTGCCACCCAATGGCCTTTGCAATAAGTCGATTGTTAACCGCGCCGTGTGGAAAGTTGAGCCGCTTTGTTGATCTTTAATTGATATCGATTTATGTACATTAATCGCAAGAGAAGGTCCTTGACCATTTCAAAAGAAATGAAGACCGATGATATTATATATTTAAAAAAAAGTATTTTTTGGAAAAAGTGTTTTTCGACAAAAGTACATGTACCCTTTAAAATAGGAGAACTTTAAAGATTAATCTGGTACCTTTTAATGATCAATCCGTTATACTATTGGGAAAAGGTACTATTCGCAATACGTATTTAAATAATATTTTTAAATGATTTTTGGAAACTACACTTTTTGGAAAGGATTCTTTTGGGAAATGGTATATGTGAAAATAATATCTGTTTCAAAATGTAACTTTTGGAGATATAGTTTTTGAAAATATAGTTTCGGAATATGAAAACATTTGAAAAAGGTGCTTTTTTGAAAAAGTGCTTTTGGAGAATGGTACTTTATGAAAAATGTACTTGTATTGAAAAAGTACTTTTAAGAAAATGATTTTCGAGAAAGTTAATTTTTTTAGTGTTTCATTTTGGGAAAAGTATTTAAAAAACTTTAGGAAAAAGGTACTTTTCCGAAAAAATACTTTTCAGAAAAGCTACTTTTCAGAAAAGGTACTTATCAGAAAAGGTACTTTTCAGAAAAGGTACTTTTCAGAAAAGGTACTTTTCAGAAAAGGTACTTTTCAGAAAAGGTACTTGTCAGAAAAGGTACTTAATTGAAAAAGAATATATGCCAAACTACACTTTGGAAAAAGTTGTTAATGGATAAAGAACTTTTTTTTAAAAAGTTTCCTATTATTTTTGAAAATAAGAAAATATTATGCAATTAAGTCAAAGGGCAGTTTAAAAGAATATTCATATATTAAAAAAATCTCTCAAAAAGTCGCTCAAATAAATAAAATAAATTTCTAGAATTTGGAAGCGTAGTTTGGGCGTTAAACCATCCAGAGCAGTTTGACATTCTCAGGTGTCAGACCAGAGTTACCGATTAGCTGCATGAGAATTATCGATAGTTCTTTAAATACGGGAATAATATCAAAAATTACTTTATTTAATATATGTATTTAGTTGTGATTTTGTTTTTGGGTCTTACATGTGAAAAAAAGGTTCTAAAATTTAAAATAAAGGATAATGAATTAAGACAGGTTCATAAAAGTTTCCCTTAGAAGACCAACATTAAAATTAAAGTAATCGCAGACTATTAGTAATTGGGTACGGCTTAGTGAATGAGAAGTCATTTATTGTTTTCAAGAACTCATTTTATTGTTTTCAGTGCTTCTCCAAATTGGACGTCTTGTTAAAAAAATATTTATTTTAATGAATTCAAAAAACTTCTACATGTGCTTCTTCATGTTGGTAATGTCACCTTACCATCATCATTATCTGGCGTTTTCATAATTACATGTCACACCGACTACGGGGGCAATCAAAATTTTATTTGTGCTAAATCACGGAGCTGAACTGAAGCGGAAGTGATTGAGGACTTATTGACAACACGCGTTCACATTTTGTTTACCGCCAAAAACAACAGGAAAATATATAAACACCAAATATTTTCTTGTGTTTGAGTGAGTGACTACCAGCCTGTGTGTGAGTGTGTTTTCGAATTTGATTTAATAAAACACGAGCGGCCTAACTGACGAACTGGGTGCTCAAGTCACGTGTCTTGCAACAAATGCATGAAGGAATGGATGAACGTACACTCACACCTACAAACTAATGGACAATATGATTTTAAACGGCATGATGAGAATGGGCTAAACGGAATATACTCGCGTACAAGCAGACAGTGACACGCCCACTTATCATATATTACGTTTAATAGCTGTTGTTTTCTTTTCTTATTTTTCTCTTCAAATAATAAGAAAAAGTCCTATTATTTTTGCTGATTTCATAAATTTTATATAGTTTTTATTAAAAATTTGCATATATAATGAAGCCGATATTAATCGGTTATTCGGTAGTAAATTGCAACTCTGTGCATGAAAATGTATTATCTTTTTGGTTTAAGTTAGAAATATCGTAGTAGTTCTCGCATCAGTTTTTAACAGTAAAACATTTTAAACATTTTTAGAAATTTTGTTTAGGACTAAAAATTTTTATATCTAAATGCACGTAACCCAGCAAACATAATGGTATGAGCATTTATTTAGGTGTCTTCGAAATACTTTAATTAGACTCATTTGTATTCTAATGCAATATTTTGTTAGAAACTTAATTTTAAGTTAAATTTATATATATGGGAATTTTCGTTTAACGGGTCAATATTTTAATTTAAAAAGTGTTTGATTTTTTTCCCAAAATTTTCAAAAAGTTCAAAGTGATTATTGAGAGCGGGTTTTTTAAGCCAGTTTCTAATGCACATTTCACTAGGGCTAACCACATATTCATCCAAAATTTCTTAGAATTGCTAAATTAATTAAATTTTTAATTGATTTGCTAAAAAAAACTTTCAAATTAATGTGATAGTAATTTTAATTAAAAGATGATCCCGTTTTTTATGACATCGTGTTATTGGAAAGGAAAGACTAGGGGCAACTTCCCTATTTTCAATTCCTCGTCTTTCTTCATCTGTCCAATCAATACTATTCCGTCTTTTCTAGTTCCGGCGCAATGTATTGCATATGTAAGGGTCATCCACTGAGTGCTAGTCCGAGATAAAAAAAATCCAACCCTTACATTTTATGTCCTTATGCTGATCTCCTTACACTCAGAATCACGTAAATTAAAATACCAGGAATACACGTGTCCTCCGAAAACAGCACTGTTATGCTTTGCTAATGATTAGTGTGCATTTTTCCTCGTTCTCTAGAATATAAACTCATGTAAAATTCTTTTTTTACAAACACAAAATGCACATGTTTGTTGGGCTCTCAAAAAAAAATTAAAAAAGAAATCATGTGTGAATTTGTACAAACGCGTGTGTGTATGTGTGTGCGGTATGTAAATAATGTTAATGGGTCTTTGAGCTTGAAGCGTCGTGTTAATTTGCTTAAACGTTTTGTAATCAACTCCACATGTTGCGGCAGTTCTCGCATACACTCACACACCCACATCCACACTGGCACCCATACAAATCTAAAATCACAATTTTATAAAAATATCCTTTGGAATATTCGTCCTACAAGCATTTGACAAGTTCAACCCTTTTCTGCACAAGCAAAAATACTTCATTTTTTTTTGCCACAAAAATATTTGGATTTTTATGTTTTGCTACGACGAAAAACAAAGAAAAAAAACACACACACACATACAAAATTTGAATATTTTATTTTTCATATCCTTATTGGCGAATATGTGTGTTCGTTAGTTCGTGTCGCTTATCATTGACACAATAAATGCTGTCGAGTGAAAAATTGTTTTACTGTTTGATTGTGAATCCTTTTTTCATTCATTCGCATGTAAAAATTTATGTTTTGAATGTTTCTTGTTTTGGTGGGACTATTTTTTGGTTGGCTGGAGCAGAAAAACCAAATCAGTTTTGCATTTTGTTTAGTTGTTGGCTTGGAAAACAGATTGTTGAACATTCAATAAGTGAATGTATTTATGATTGTAAAATATTCGCTTGGGGAAAGGAATTCATTCTTAATGTTTTCAATTTCAAATACTCGTTGTAGCGTTTAAAAACCGGCATCAATAAAACTGGCGATTTTCGTGGCAATTGAAGGTTAAGGTTCAACTAATTTTGGACACTAAATGTGTGTGTAAGTATTTTGCTATTTCATTTGTAAACATCCTCGGTGTAGCTTCAAAAATTCGTTTAACGATAAATGAGATTTGATGAAAAATTAAATTTTTGAAATTTAAAGCAAATTTATAGCGTTTTAGAAAACTCTCTCTTCACAATATGTGTCCACTTCACTGGCTTAATATCTTTTTTAATTTATTTTCTTTGTACATTAAAGAGAAAGATTTAAAAGAAAAAATTATAACTTTTCCATGAATATAATTATGCAAAATATGTACCAAAAAAAAAGGAGAAGAAGGAACTTTTTTATTTTCCTCCACTTTCTGTCCTGCTACACGCACATTTTAGTCTTAGCACAGACTGGATAAGTTTGACTCACTGAATGCTTCGAGTAGAATCTTTGAAATACTTGATATGATGTGCCGGAAGGTTAAAAAAAATTAAATTTTTGTTTTAAAGGATGCATATATCCTGGAATGAAAGAGGCTGTGGGTGGAAATGCGTACTCAATTTCGAATTAAATTCTGTTCCATTTCCATGAAATCCATTTCAATAAAGCCAACCTGCTGTAGTTAGAAGATCTTTGAATAGCTTAGGTGTGGTGGACTTTATGGTCGAATGATTAATAAGGATTGGAATTTGAGCGCCGCATCCCCAGGAGAAATGTCCTGAATTGTGAAAAAATTATATTAAATCATATTTTTTTTGGCAAAAAAATAAATATAAAACTGTAGTCATGCGCCAGCCAAATTGCATTCACTAGATTTGTCCTCTTCAAACATTTTCCTTTTTCCAAGATTGAAGAGACCCATGAAAAGAAGGTGTTGTGCAGTTTTTGAGGACGTAAAAACTCAATCGAGCTCACGGACATAAAAAAATTGCAAAGCGGAAAAAATTCTATCTCGCTAAGGAAAATGAAAATTCATATTATTTTTGAACAGACCTCGTATATAAGGCCATGTCCAAAGATTTAAGTGCTACTAAAACGTTTATTTCATGTTTCAAAACTAAAAATTAACTCCAACTTCATCTAAAATCTTAACACTGCAGATTCCCGAGGATTTTTGTTTAAAATTCAGTTCTGCATGACGCCCTATTTTGTCCAGTAAAGAATTCAGTTTCCTTATGAGCATGACGATGGTGTGGCGCATGGCGGATGGCGGCAGGGATACAGAAAGAAGTGCAGGCAAATTACGGCATTTCATATTGATCGAAATTTTTATTTAAAATGTACTGAAATTTCAATCGATAACGAATACGGCAACTTTTCTTCTGGTCACGAAAAATAATATTTGAAACTGTGCTCAACGGCAGAGTACAACAACTCTGTTTTGAGTGGTCAAAACTCCTTTCATCAGCTTTACATACTATTCTTTTAATTGATTACGATTTTATTGAAATTTATATCCTATTCGTTTTTTAATAATAATTAAAGGGTGCTGTTGGCTGAAGTAGTTAACACAAGACTACGAAGTTGAAAGTGCGGAGTTTGTAGTTGTGTTACTTGCCCCCGACCGGTTTCAGTGTCGAAGGCAGAGTAGTAGCAACCCCCTTCGCCGGTCACGTAGCAATAATTAGCAGGCGAATGAAAAGGTTCAAATAGCTACAAAAAATTCCCATCTGTCCTCTCAATACTATAACCTCTTTTTTAGATCCGCCACAATGCACTGAGAGTTGGTAAAAAATATAAAAAAAATTTAAAAAGATTGGACTTGACAGCCACATAGAAAGTGGTGAAATGCGTTGAACAGACATGACTGCTCAGCAGTGGTATTGCGGTCTCCGTCTCCTCTATTGTTATGTTCTGCTGAATAAGTGGGAACTAATTAACGCTATATATTTTGCTTGTTGCGAGATATATTTTGCCATATCCAGTTTATTCTAAATCAAAACACCTTTAATCGTGTTATATGAGGACTTCTTTTCGTCAAGTGCCTTGAAAAGCATATATTTGTAAAGTACATTTAGTTCGACCATGACTTTATTCTAAGTAAGAGTTTTGGACACGGCATGCTTTCATATCATTCGAAAAAAATTAAAAGATTGCTGTACACAGATTTTGTTTTTTAAACAGACAAAAATATTATTTTTTTATAACATCTTTTTCTTCCACTTAAAACTAATAATTTCTTTATTCTTCCTTTCTGTTTGTTTATTTTGGCGACAATTGTTGGCAGTGTGTTTGTGCGTGATCTTAATGAAGCAGTTTTGCTGATAAAAAAAAACCTAAAGGAGATGTTGATAATTATTATTGTCCTTGTCTTTTATATTTTTTTTATTTTTTTGTTTTTGTGATAAAAATCACCAGGACACTTGTATTCATTTTAGGACTTTTATATTAATTTTTTGTTACAAGCTGTCGAAAGGATTTTTCACACTCTATACAATCAATTTGCATAATTTTTTTTTAAAGCATCATATCATTTTTTAATAATTTTTTCTGCTACTGGTACCTTAGACTGGGTCTAAAGGGGGCGGAGAAAAGGTTGTGCTGCCGCTTATCAAGTTGTTCTCGGTAAAAAGTTGCACAAAAAGTTTTTAATTAATGCTGCTTAAGTGTAATAATAACTTCTGTATTAATTCAATATCAAACAACTAGAAGCGGCAAAGAAAAATGAAAAAATTGTTTGAGCTTTAATATATAAATCTTAAAAATGTTTAAAGAATATTATAATTACTTTAAACAAAATTAGAAACACGAAGGCGCATCTATTTTAGAATATAAAAAAATCCTGACTGCAGACGGTTGTGGGAAATTGATCAAACATTGGATTTGTCGGTATTTTTTATTTATATTTGATGGACCACTATTCTGCACCAACATGTACCGTCAGTCAAAATGGTTCGATGATCTTATATTAGACTCTTAGATCGAATAACTCCTTTTCGGTGGCTCCCTTATAGTGTTTTCATACTTAAACTTAAAAACTGCTTTTATCATTAAAACCATTAATAGCTGATTTTGCGTTCACTCTGTAAATTGTGATTTTAACATACAGGCTGTATAATAAATTTCTTCAAAATAAATTGATCATTTATAGAAATGTGTGATTTTGTGCTGTACTTGTTCTCTATTTTTACAACACTTAATTGACAAACTGTACAGCGGAAGTTTTTTTTTCAAGGAAAACAAAAAAAGTTTTGTAATGCGTTCTAAAATAGAAATTATTTTACATTTTGGGAATAAACATTTTTAAATTATGGGACTGCTTCTATAAAATGAAGAACTTCTTAGAAATCAACTTGTTAAATGGATTCTGAAAGTTCTGCTTATTAACATAAAGAATACCAGCTGTTTTCAATATATAACTTGGCAGCACTCAACTTAGCACAGCCAAAAGCAGGGTTGCATTTTATAAAACCCACTTAAAACCAATTCGAAAATGGCTTTGAGTTGACTTTAACAACATCATTTTGTATGGTAAAACTAGGTTTTAACAGTTGGTTTTAACGTTAAACCATCTCAGTGTGAAAATTCTATTAGCCTGTGGATGATATGCCACTGACTTCAACATTGTAATTGCATTGTGCAACCGTTCAACCAGAAATGAGTTTCGTCACCAAATCTTGATCATAAAATCCAGTACTCTGCCAGCGTTGTTCATTTGTAATTCGAATCATGGTTGAATTAGAGACCAAACCAAACATGTTTAACTGTAATAGGTTACACGAAAACAGCTGATATGTCAAAAGGATCTGTTGCTAAAAAATCAATCGTTAGAATTTTTTTTGTTAAAAATAGATTTAAAGACTTTGTATTTTTGAATTTGTTGGTATTTATTTATATACTCGTTTTATTTATATAATTTCGCTAGGAAATTTCTAAAATTTGCATTTATCTGCTCTATTGGAGGTATACTCTACTCACATATTTTTCCCCCTTTGCAATTCCTTTACATATTTCCTTCCTCCAAATATCTTTGCTAACTAAATCAATCATTTAATTATTTTTTTAACATGGAAGTCATCAATATTCCTTGTGCCTTATTGCTACTGCTTTTTTCTGGGCTGCTTTCCTTTATTTATTTTCGGCTTCTGCAGTTGGCTTAAGAGATCCCATGCAAATCAACAGCCTGTATTCGGCTTGTAAAGATGATTGAATTTTTTCTCATGTCGTGGGTAAAATAACGGCTGTTGGTCTACAGAACTGAATTTATTTATTTTTATTTGTAAGAAGGTTTCCTTATATGAAATACGGCTGGCACTCATGAATAAAGTTTTGTTTAACCAATTCCCTGCCTTTTAGTTGTTGCGCGCACAAATTAAATCGTTTTGCTGCGATGTTGTATCCTTCTCTGTGCTGTGCTACTCGTATCTGCATTATTTAGTGATGATGTAAATACCAGATATTCAATTTATATCATAGGTTTAAGAACATAAAACACTTGTTGTTTTTATTTTTATTTTTATTTTTTCCCTGTTCACATGCTGAGTGGAACGCCAACTCTAAGTTATTGTGTTTTCCTTCAAATAACTGGAATTTTTCTTACCTATTTTCTTTTTTCTTTCTGTAATTCCATTTACCTTTATTGTTCCTTTACATCTTCTTTATGTCTTGATCTTTAATATTGGCAGAAGCTTTCCATGTTGTTTAATGGAAAAACACAATCTACAGGACACTCAGGGTTTGTTTAGCGCGTTAAGTTTAAGTTGTATGCAAATTTTATCTGTTTATCTTCTTAAAATTGTGACTATATAATTTTTTTAAATCACATTTATAGTCCTTTAAGTAAATGTGTGCGAATTCAGGACATTAAAATGTGGACATTAACATCCCTTAAAAAATATATAAAAATTTTTTTTATTACTTTGGAGGGAAAATTGACAGTCCGTGAACAGATTTTAAGTAGAGACTTTCTCGTTCTCATTTAACAGTTTAAAGTTTTAAACGACATTTAATGAAGGCGTGCTAAAACAGTGATCTACCGCATTGATGTTATAAAAATATTAGATTGATTTATCCAAAGCCTTTTGTTGTGAGAGTCGTTCAGTGGACTATCGGCCTGTTTAAACTAAAAGTCATAATAGCTACTGGCCACGGAGACGCATTAAAAACAGTGACTGACTGTCTTACACAAACACACAACAAATTACAGGAAAAAAAAAACGTTAAAAATTAAATTCTTGGAGGTTTGAGAACTTGACCTGTGCTATCCTTCTAGATCTTACACTAAGTTTTCATTTGGACTGAATCGTTATTTGCACAGACGGAGGTACAGGTCTAGATTGTCTTACATTTCATCACTGATCAAGAATATACAGATATATTTTATGGGGTCTCATGACAAAGTGAATATACCCTCCAATTCTTTATTGGAGGGTATAATAATGGCCCTTAGGGGAATAATTTCAGTATGGATTTGTATACCCCTCAATCAGTGTCTTATTGAGACAATAACATTCACTTAATCAAGATCCGTTTGTTGATCTAATCAAAACAGGATATATTCCACCATAGAAATATGAATTTTCCACGACCTGAAATGGCTTCAACAAGTACGTGCAAGAGACCCATCTGGTGGGAAAGTTTTCCTTAAAACTGTTGCAGGTTTTCTAAAAAAAAACAAATATATATTTTAATTAAAATGCACACGATCACTTGGCGAAAGAATGAATGAATCAACAATGAATTGCAACGGTCTCATTAAGCAAAATGTTGCAAACTATTTTGTGCTAAAAATGCGCATAAGTACGCGCCGTATACGATACGAGCATTTGCCAGACAAAGTGGAGTTGCAATACAGAAGAATATTTATTTATACGGCCACTAGACAAAAATCATATTTGCCACAATGACTGCTGCTTGACTGCAGCACAGAAAATGCATTGTGGGCTTTTAGACGCTCAAGAGCCTTCTTGTGCCTGCATGCAGGAGTGTCTGTGCATTTCTTTTAATCAGTATTTTTACATGAAGGACGTCACAGGAAGTTTATCACATACCAGAAATAAAATACATACATAAATTACAACACAACATAAAAAGAATACAGGAAAACTAAAAGGAAAAAAAAAAATATTTGATTTAAGTTAAAAAAAAAGAAAAAGAAAATAAGAAGAACTACAAACAAAATTAAATAAACAAAATTTCAACTTATGACTAAGTTATGAGAAGGATAAAAAAAGCCAAACCAAGAAGATGAAGCAAAAATATAGAGGAAAAAAGAAGTTCTGGAAATAAAACTTTTTAAGGCAATGCAAGACCAAGCCCATGCCTTATAAGAGAGATGATTTGGAGTAGGAAAAAGAAGAAGAAAAAAAACAGAAACGAATACAAATACATTCTGGTATAAAAACGGCAGACACAAGATGAAAGCTTCATAAGCAGCTTTCAGGTAGAGGTGCAGCAGTATCACAACAATAACGGCACAGTGGGTTGCAGGAACATTTTTTAAGATAATTTTTTTTTATATAAGACTTTAGCAAGTTGCTATATATCGTTAACTGAAGCGAGAAAGAATTAACCGGCATTTTATTAATTTTACACAAGAATCTATTTAATAGAATAATTATATAATATTTAATCATGTGGCAGCACAGGGATTACAAGTGCGTTACCATGGGTTTGATACAGATCTCGTATGCAATTTCCTAAGAAAATTTTTATATAAAAAAAACTATTATCATACTTAACGGAGCCACCCCATGGTCACAAACAAGAGTACACATGAGGAGTACTGATGGAGAAAGTGTAGCGGATTTCGAAAACAGCTGTTCTGCTCTGCTTTGTAAGTGGCATAATTAAAGCTGATGTAGACTTGCCGTGGTGCCTTGGGACATTTTTTAACTTTGTGAATTTAAAAAAAACACATTTTCAATCTCAGTTGCATTTAAAATATCAGTAAAAAGTTCGATATCAAATATTTACCTGGAAATTATTTCAGTTCTTAGAGCGAATTTCTTCAGGTATTCAACAAAAGATTCTGTGCATATTTTTAATATTTTGCTAGCTGAATGTTTCACTTTCTTAGAAACTAAATATTTCAGTTGTCCAACTCTGGAATCGAAATTTAGATTTTTGTAAATTTTGATACCAATTTAATTTTTCCTAACATCTAAAATGGTTTTAATTAGCAAAAAAACCCCTAATTTTATATATGAAATTTTATTTGTTAATTTCCCATCCCTGGAAAAACAATTTTTATGTTTTTGATTTTTAATACAAATCTTATTCTTTCCAAAGTATCAAAGAGATTTAATTAATGAAAAAACAAAATGGTTTCTACTAGTTAATTCTGCGTCCAGAAATAGGTGTAAGCCTCCCAGCTCTGGAACCGTATTTTAGATTTTTCTGGATTTCAATATTTAAGTTCATTTCCAATCCGTCAGTCCAAGAAAGAAGTCTCTAGCTCTTTTGGGAGCTTGGGAAAACCGATTTCACGTACAGAGAAACGGACATCGCTCATTCCTCATACCCCTTATACTTTATGGGGTCCCATGTTAATTCCATGAGGAAATTACACACGGAATAACGAACCTATCTATAGCTTTTCATTTTTTTTGTTAAGGCTATAAAAAATAAATTTTGAAACTAATTTAATTGCTATAATAATTGGTTCATGGTTTCATTATCTCTATTAATCATCCTGCTTAATTTTGGCTACAAAAACTTCAATAGGATCTCATAAAAAATTCTCTTAATTACTTTTTGTTTTGTTTTCAATTAACTCGAATAATTAAGTTATAAAAAATTTTAATTTTCTGTCGGGCAAGTGATAGAAAAATGAAAAAGTTCACGAAGTCTTGTATTTTTGAATCTCAGTAATTCTTATTGAACGTAACCACTAAATACTAATGGTAAACCATTTGCTTCAAACAAGTCGACTTTAAATAAAGCAGTTTCAAATAATATTAGATTCTATGACAGTGTCTATTAATTATGTATGAAACTGATTTACTACCTTGTATATTAGTTCAAATATTTTTCATTAGTATTTAGTGGTTACGCTTTTTTGAGCAAATATTTGATGATTGTGAACGCACCTTAATATCAGATTTTTTTCCCAATCCTGTGCATCGTTTCACTCAAGCGATAAATAGTTAACAAACATATTATGACATTTTTTGCCAGCCAGCCCACTGTGCAGTAGAGATAGCAGCGGGCAAAGCAGTAGTGAAAAGAACGAGAACAAGAGGAATAAATGTAACATGATTTAATGACATGAATTATGTATGAGTTTCGTTGTCAATCAAAAACCACGTCAAACGTTTTGATGGCGTTGTCAACGCTAAGAAGCAAAAAAGAAAAAAAATTATATAAAAATAAAAAAAACCCAGTGCAGCTGAAGATGATAAAAAACTTACTCCTATAAAAATCAAATTCTTTTCATAAAAAACCTACAGAAAAAAGAAGAAAAAACACAGAAAAAGTTGCGTAAAAACCTAAAAAAAAAATCTTGATGTCATTTTCGTATTTTTTCTCTCTCCTGAAGATTAAAATCATCAGCAGCAGCGTTATTATCGTCAAGATGTTTGTGATTTTTACAACATTTTAAATAAATTGTATATAATTTTCAAATTCCTAAAGAGTATTTCTAAGCAATTAGGTTTTTCCAGATGCAGCCATCCCACTTAAAGCCTTAAAAGAAAGAAAGAAAGAAAGAAAAAAACATCAAGACATACAGCCAAACCGTCCATATAATTTATACAACTGAACGCTTTCCAAGCGCCATTTGACCATTTTTAGTAAAAGTTAGTATTTATGTGTGTACGTGTAAGTGTGCATGTACATGTGCAGTCT
This sequence comes from Linnaemya tessellans, assembly GCA_951800035.1. Taxonomy (NCBI): domain Eukaryota; kingdom Metazoa; phylum Arthropoda; class Insecta; order Diptera; family Tachinidae; genus Linnaemya; species Linnaemya tessellans. The sequence goes on from OX637535.1 coordinate 2,429,442, forward strand.
TTCCATATTAATTTAATTGTTGTTGTTGCTGCCTCGGCAAAGGAATTCATTGATAATTCTTGAGCGTTTGCAGTTGGCAGTTGAAGGAACTGGAATCATTTGTTGATAATGTTGCCACTTGTTAACACCAAATTAACGTGAATGCTGGTGAATTAATTTACTCACTCAGCACTGCCAGAGATTCTTTAGTGTGTTCATGTTTAACATTCATGCAGTTGGCGTGCAAACATGCCTCTTTCACATGCCCAACAGCAGGCATTAAACAGCCAGAGGCATTTATAGCCAAGATGCTGCTGCCACCGATGCAATGGCAATAGCAGTTGCCTGCTGTAAAATAGACAAACAAGTTCGTTTATTGTGATTTTATTTCATTTTAATTTTTTTTTGCTTTACAACTGCTCGTTCAGCTGGGATGTGATCCATCTCTAAACCCAGTCAGCCAGCCATCCAGCCAGCCAATTGATCATGAAATTCAATGTCTCATTGATAAATCTCTTTTAAAGTCGTAGAGACGTCGTTGGTATATTTTTTACTGCTGCTGAAACAGATGATACCTTTTTGTTTGCTTCTTTTTATCATGCGGAATTCATTCATATTTCAGAAATGTGTGGCAACTCAAGAGTCGCATTGAGTTTAAGGAATTGATTTGTGTCTAATGAGAGAAGTATAGCCATGAAAGAATAGAAATAAAAAGATCGCTTTGATTCAGTTCTCTTATGCAATTTCCCAATAAAATTTGTATAAATACGTGGTGACAAACAAATATACACATGAGTATTGATGATGAAACTGTAGCGGCTTTCGAAAACATCTATTTTGCTCTGCTGTATAAGTTGAATAATTAAAATTGACGTTGACTTTTTCTTAAAAATTATAAAAAAAACACATTTTCGAACAATTAGTTTATCAATCTCAATTGATTTAAATATAATAATAGAAATAATTTTCAATAGAAGTTTATGCTTTTAGTGCGAATAGCTATTTTGTACGACCGCCTTTAAGAAAATTCTTCCACGATTCTTAATTCGTGATTAAAGAAATTTTCAAATTCTTTTCAAGGCCTGATGTGTTCCTGCATACTTCAAAAAAATTATCCTCATAAACCCCAAAATACGTTAACAATACCAAAAAATCCCAATTTCGGGATTTCGAAAATTTTTGTTGGAAATTGTGGAGAACCCAGAAATGAGTCTTAATGAATAATATTTATAGACTAGGCTTTAAAAACGACTTTGTTTATGTGAAACTACAGCTAATGAATGTATGTGTTATGTCAATGATGTGCTGTATTTTTACTGTATACAAATTTAAAACGTTCTTAGTTATCAGTTTTATAATTTCTTATGTCTATACACATTTTCGACCACCCTTGACCACTCAATAGGATCATCCCTATGCCAAATTTCATCTAAATCGGTTCAGCGGTTTGATCATGAAAAGATAACAGACTGATAGAGAGACAGAGTTACTTTCGTATTTATTATAAAAAGTGCAAGTCATTATAAAAAGTGCAAGTCATCATAAAAGGTGCAAGTCATCATAAAAAGTACAGGTAATTATGAAAAGTGCAAGTCATTATAAAAAGTGCAAGTCATCATAAAAGGTGCAGGTCATCATGAAAAGTGCAAGTAATTATGAAAAGTGCAAGTCACTATAAAAAGTGCAAGTCATTATGAAAAGTGCAAGTCATCATAAAAAGTGCAAGTAATTATGCAAAGTGCAAGTCATTATGCAAAGTGCAAGTCATTATAAAAAGTGCAAGTTATTATGAAAAGTGCAAGTCATCGTAAAAAGTGCAAGTCATCATAAAAAGTGCAAGTCATCATAAAAAGTGCAAGTAATTTTGCAAAGTGCAAGTCATCATAAAAAGTGCAAGTCATCATAAAAAGTGCAAGTAATTATGCAAAGTGCAAGTCATTATGCAAAGTGCAAGTCATTATGCAAAGTGCAAGTCATTATAAAAAGTGGAAGTCATCGTAAAAAGTGCAAGTCATCATTAAAAGTGCAAGTCATCATAAAAAGTGCAAGTAATCATAAAAAGTACAAGTCATTATGCAAAGTGCAAGTCATTATAAAAGGTGCAAGTCATTATGAAAAGTGCAAGTCATCGTAAAAAGTGCAAGTCATCATAAAAAGTGCAAGTGAAATATTGTGTTGAATTCTTCTGATCAGCATTAGTGCGTGGTTGTGTTAGTTGTTGCCAGCCTGTTTCATTGATGAAGGCATAGTCACTGGTCACTGAACATAATTGGCGGCGACTGACAGTATCATGTACTAAAAAAAACAGAGTAACAACACCCACCTTCGTCGGCCCTGTAGCAAAAATTAGCCGGCGAAGTAAAATGTTGAAATAGCTACAAAAAAAAAAAAAAACTGTCTATCTTCTCATCTTTCCTCATCTGTCCCCTTAATACTATCCCCTCGTTTTCAGTTCCGGTGCAATGTATTGCATATGTAGGGGTCATCCCCTGAGTGCTGGTCCTACTCCTAAAACAAGTCATCATAAAAAGTACAAGTAATCATAAAAAGTACAAGTAATTATGCAAAGTGCAAGTCATTATGCAAAGTGCAAGTCATTATAAAAAGTGCAGGTCATTATAAAAAGTGCAGCGGCTTAACCGTGAAATATATTATATTAGTAAGGATAAGTATTTTATAGCATTTTTTCGTTTAAGAATTTTTGTGTATTTTTGGATCCTTTTAACGTCCCTTCGGAAATTTTTATGGAAGAAAAGTATAATTTTTCCAGATATTTATAACTTGAGTTTTCAGAAGAGAAGTGTTAAGTTCAGAAAAAGATAGAGAAACTTATTCTTTTAGATATTTTAACTTTTACTTCTCTGGCTAATTTTTGTTAAGGGGCCGACGAGGGAGGGTGCCGTTACTCCGCCCTTTAGTACATGATGGTGTTTAATGACCAGTACAATGCCTTCGTCACTAAAACAGGCAGTCAACAACTAAAATACCATGACATTTTCATGACATATAGCGACGTCGAACTCGGTGCTTTGCACTTCACAGTGTCGTGTTAATTACTGCAACAAACAACGGTCCTCGATTGATAGGACAGCACAAGATGGGCAAGAATTGGCGCATACTTATGGCAGCCATTTCGAGAAAGAAACTCCTTGTGCAGTCTAGTGTGTCATTTGGACTCCCCAAATTTTCCATTAAAAAATACCACCGAAATGCCTCCACTGTTTAAGTGGAACCATCTGAGTTCCTACAGCTTATAAGCTGTCCACCGGGCCTTATTTCCCATTCATTAAAAAATGGTTTATGAGGAAAAGAACTTGCAATTAATTAATGGAAAATAGTTGGCCCAATAAGTACACCTTCCTCTTTAGCCCACCATATTTAGGTAAAACCGTCTAGACGCGTGCAAAAAGAGGAAAATCAAATACACACAATAATAAATTTTCTCAGTCAAGCTGCATAAGTATTAATAGCGAAAAAAGTAAAATAAAAGAAGAGAAGAAAAAAAAACAGCAGAGAAGTTTGTAAAACAAACTCCAGTTAACATTTTTCAGTTATGATTAGAAACTTTATTTGGAAGCCCCCTTAAGAAACCGTTCGCACATACGCTTGAATTTAGATCATTGTGGCGCTTATTTGCTGGAATTGTCATATTTTTCCATCATTTCTATGAAACCCACATAAAATAGCGCCACTTAAGAGCACGAAAAAAAAGAATCAATTGCTTAATGGGGAAGAAAAGAAGGAGCCATGGCTGGCAAACCATAATGATCATCGTATGCTTATGAAGAAAAATTCTTGCAATCCAAATATGGTTTCGTTTATACGCACTTTTTCCTAAAAGATAAATCTGATGGAAAACAACAAAAAAAGAAACAAACAAGAAGTCAGAGATACTCCATCGCTTGCACAGGGTACGACTGGCTGCTCACATAGAATGTGTGAGTATCTTTTTTCGCTGGCCCCTACGGACGATGATGCTGTCCGGCTGCTGGTTGCTGATGCTGCCGTTGTCGCTCCTCTGTACAAATAAGGCCGAGTCTCCAAGGAATTTTTGTCATAAGACTCTGACAATACATGGCGTCATTATTCCTGTTAATATGTTCTCACAATTTCAATTTAAAATAATGCGGTGGCTGCTTTACGGACGGTTGTTCAATTGTGGCTGATAAATACTCGTAGCTGGGCTGCTTAGAAGTTGGTTAAATAAAAGACTGCACTGCACTGCCACAAACAAAAAGCAACAATTTAATTCTTTTTGCTTGCAACTCAGCAACTACAATGTCTTGCAACTTGTGTTGCTAATGTGCGAAATTGATAGAAATTATTGTATTTTTGTTTAATATGTCAACTTGGAATTCCAGTGGCTGGCTGGGCCTTGTGAATTTTTTTGTGTGGCTGTTGTTGTTGCTTGGCCTGAAATAACTTTATATACTCGTGAATAAGTTGGTGGGTATAGGAATGAGCTTCTACCGCGATTAAATAATATTTTGCCGTTTGGAGCACCTGTCAACTGACAAATGTCAGGCCATTTATTGGCTTTCGCAAACAGACAGACAGACAGACAGTTTGGGTTTTGCATTAATTTGGAACAGAACGTTTTAAGGATGTACGAGTATTTTGAGTACGAAGCAGCTGAAGCCGGAAGCATTGAGTTGCCGTGTGTTTGGTTGGTTAATGGTTAAAGCATCTAATAAAATTAAAATTAATTTAAAAAATGTCTCAGAGCCACAAAATTGGCTAATGGAAAAGCATCGTTTTTAATTTTGTTGTTGCTTGCGCAAGACCCTATGATCTTATTCATAAAAAAACATATTTCGTTTATAAAAGAAATTTCAATACAAAATTTGTTTTATAATCCCTTTATAAAGCAGGCATATCTTTTATGAATAAGGCAGCTAGACTTTAAGCAAAATCCAGATATGTTGCAATTAGGAAACATTTCCTTCCTGCCTGCTGCTGTGTCTGTGGTGTTGCACCGTGCTCTTACCTGAAGTAGTTAACGCGAGGCTAAGAAGCCGAAAATCCCGAGTTCGAATCCGCCCTCAGTCATGAATATGATATCAAATTTTCCTGATCAACATTAAGGCATGGTTGCGTTAGATGTTGTTGGTCTGTTTCAGTGGCGATGCTGATGGATTGATACTGGGAGCGATCGACTCTGTCGTGTACTAAAGAGCGAAAAAAGTCTCTATATTCTCATCTTTTATCGTCTGGTTTTCAATACTATTCCATCTTTTCTAGTTGCCTCGTAGGGGGATGACACCTAGAATGTACTGCGTATGTAGAGGTCATGCCCTGAGCCACGTAACCACTTAAATGAAAATGCGGTTCATCGTTCATGAGGTGAAAATTGTCCTCGGATGGCTCGACAGTAATTCACACTGGATTAACGGTCAGGAAAAATTAAATGCTGCACTGTCTACACTTTCTAAGGGAACAGGTGTAACATTTTTACCAAATTTCAGTGTTGCATGTGTCTAGTGATGTCCGATGTCGTGACACGTCGTTTGGAGTATTTATTCCTTTTTGGTGACATCATCTGCTACACCCGTGATATTCTTGACAAAACGAGTATCCAGCTGGCGGGCTGGAATGTCTTTTGTGGTTCCAGTCTATTCGACCTCAACACCCAAACCGAGGAATATTTGCCTAGTTGACAACGTGACACGATTAGGAACTCAATGACGAATCTCTCAAGCACTCCCAACACTGACCGATCATTGGTGAGAAAATGGTCACAGTTATTCCAGCGTATAGCGCTTCCTAACTTGTCTGTTCGAAAAATCTTTAATTAGTCCTGGAGCCAAATTACTGCATTCCATATCGATCGAAATTGCAATATAATTTAAATACAATTTTCGAACGATACCGATTGCCGTGAATTGCCTCCTGTTTTCAAAACTCACGAATAGAATTCAGCACAAAGAGAGAAAAAAGAAATGGCGTCACTTCGTAGTCCTATTTATTGCCTTTCTTTTTCACAAATTATAGCTCGTTGTTTTGTTAAAATTAATTTCCGTTTATTATTCTTTCAAGCAGAGAGTAAAAATAAAACAATTCAGATAAAACAAGTGATTTTAAATTAAAATTATAGATACAAATTTTTATTCAGACTCAAGTTCAAATCTACAATCTGCAAATTATTAAAAAAAAAAATTTTAAATGAATATAAGAAATTCTCACATTCTATTTCGTTAAAAACTTTGGTCAAATAGTTGATATTCCTAATGAGTACAACCACCTTGGAAAGTGAACAAGTTGAACAAAGAACGCTGATGAAATGGCGTAGTAGCCCGGAAACCAGTTCTGTTCTAGTTTGATGATTATAAAAAATATTCTAAATACATATTGCACTTTTAATAAAAATAACTTGGATTTAATAAAAATTACAAAAAAATATAATAATAACTTGCAAATTGCAGATTTGAACTTGAGTCTAAATAAAAAATTCTTATCGCAATAATAAAATTCAAAAGTTCTAAAAATAAAAAGTTACTTTCATGATCATTAAAATAATAGTTGAATGCGCTGCTGTTTAGTTTCCTCAGAATAAGTGCATGACGTGAGGCCCAAATCGTTGCCATTTCCGGCAATTCTTGAGATTCGGGTGCAAAACGATTTGAGTGGAAAAATGACTTTAAGGCTGCAATTTAATCTTATTCTGAAGGACTTTCGGCAAAATCTCCTTTGCACACAGCTTTTATCTGGGCTCATTGCAAGTTATTGGATTCTTCCTAATTTTCTATTTGATTTAAATGCACAAATTAATAATGAAATTATCATTTATACGAAGTGAAACAAAAAGTTAAACTCATTACAAATTCATATGATTTCGTTTCATATTTTTGTATGCAATTTCCATTTAATAAGAAAAAATAAAACAAATTAAAATAAAAACGGAATAAATTTATAAATTTATAACTCATACATGTCTTTTTAAAATAAAAATGCTCATATACTGTTTTTTTCTCTCCCAAAATGTGCCAGCATATTCCATTATGGGACTTGATATTTTTTCCAAATACATTTTTGTTGACAAATTTTCCTCATCTTCCACCGAACGAGTGAATGTGAATATATTTCATTTTGTAATTTGCCTAAGTACCTGTGTTATATGAAATACTCAGACAGCTACATATTTAGAAAAATAAAAGAAAAATATTTGAAAATTATTCATTAGAATATGGAGGAGGTGGAGGCAAAATGGCAGCAGCAAACAACTTTATGGTTAAAGTGTCACAAAGGTGCAAATTTTAATTTATATGCATAAAAGAATAATAATGAAAATACTACGAGTGGCAGAGGGAGGGACGGAGAGCTGAACAGAAGAAACGCATACGGAGGAAAACAGAAAAGTGTCGCCAAACGGAATGTAATTTTGAATTTAACAAATTGAAAAAAAGAAAAAAAATATATATATAAAAGGAGTGAAACTCACACCAGTAAAGCAGTGCATCCTTGAGCCAGGATATACCATAGAAAAAGAAACCAGCAGCATGCCTGGTTTTGCTTGGTACGTATGTAGCTCCCAGCACCCATCCTCATGGTCCCTACGATGTGCAATATCTCGTATTTGCCGATTTAAATATTAAAACTCCAAATGGAAAGTGCTTGTCAAGAAGAAGACCATGTACTTCACTGTCTCTTGAATATGGGTGTATTTAAATGAAGCATTTTTATTTGTTGCTGATGTCTTGGGTATTCAAATTGTTACATCCTAATGGTTGTTTCCTGCAACTTCATGTGCGTTTGTGTGTATGTGTGTGTGTGTGTGCGTTCATGTATGCACATACTTTCCATTCAGTCATATGGAGGATCCTTTATTTGTGGAAATGAGTGTGAGCATTAAATATTTAGGGACCTGCTTTTGGGAGAATTTTGCAGTACTTTACTACAATGGTTTCGTTTAAAAGCTAAAGGGCTCTGAGTTTCATGAAATAAAAATATATGCCCAAATATGCACTAAATATGCATTTCCTAACAATATATGCTGCAAAAATTATATGTTATTCGCCTAGCTGTTCAAGTGTTTAGATACACTTTATACAACTTTATCGTATGTGGTGTTCACTGCTGAATAAGATGGCGCACAGTGGGGGATTTGGGTAAAATACATATTTTATTCCTTCTTTAAATTAGAGCTGTGGAAGTTTCAGCAAATTACCAGATGGATTTTCTTATTTCTTTTAGTTCCCTACACAACACACTGTAAGTGAACAACAGAAAACACTTGTTTGCTTTCTAACAGCCGATGAAAAAAAAATAATACAGCGAGAAAGAAATAGAAGGATTTGTAGTTGTTTAGAAGGTTTTTTTCTAACTTTTATGTAAAAAATTTTGAATAGCTATTTATTTTCTACATATCTACATAAAATTACCTTTTAAAGTGTGTAAAGTTTGATAGTATTTAGTACCGGAAAAATATATAAAATTGTACCACAAAAAAATGTACTTCAACTATTAATTTGAAGTATTTATTTGAATGTTTTGCTTAATCTGTAACAAGAATAATTTGGGTGGCATAAATTCGTTAATTTGGCTCCATTAAGAGTTACACACATCAATTTTAGTGAGTTCTGCAGATTATTAATTACTTTGTACAAAAGTACGTTTTTGTGGTCTTTTAAGATTCAAATGGGTTCGTTTCGAATTCCCCTTCATCTTATGTGAGAAGTACCTCTAAAATATGGTCTAAAAGCATTAAAGAAAATGATTGAATGAAATCACTTCTTAAATATCTGATATTACAAAATTTGGAATTGAGAAATCGTAAAGAAACCCAGAATTGCCGCCGTGGCTGAAAATGATGAAATTTTATAGCCGAAATTGTGTGTTCGTTTGTTCGACCAGTTTCTTCGTACGTTTCAACAAATTTTGTGAATTTGTTTTTGTTGTCTTTCTGTTTTATTTCCAACAAAAAGGCCACAAAAAATAAAAATGATGCGCGCGCGTTAAAAATGGGCGGAGTTGTTGTGTAAAAGTTGAAATAAAAAAATTATATATATTTGCAATAAAAAAGCTTGTGTAAAAATTTCAATTTACAAAAATAAACAAATAGAAAATTTACACAAAATATGTACGTGTGTAATCGTGTGCAAGTATATAACACATTTTTATTATCTACAGTTACACACACACACACACACACACACTCGCATACATACTGGATAACATTTTTTTTTAATTTTTATAAGATGAAACACATCAAAATGAGGACGATGCTGTTGGAATTTCATTTCATTTTGTGTTTTTTGCTAAAAAGAAAAAGAATTAAAACAAATAAACGTCTACAGACGAAAAGCAGCATCTGCTGTCTGTAACTCGTTGTACGATTGGAAATCATAATATTTTAATTTCATTTTTGTTGTATTTGTTAGTGTTCAGTTGTGTGTGAATTTTTTCTGTGAGCAGGAGGCGGAGCATGTGAGTTGTCTGTAATGGCAGTCAGCAATTTATATGTTCCATGTGTGTCTACGAAGTTTCTTCGTGCAAATGGAAGTGTGTTGTGGATTCAGGAACCTATTTTTGTCCACAAAACAAATTTATAAATGAAAAAAAAGTACTGTAATAGTTTGAGGAGGTACAATTATTCTAAAACTATTTCATCACAACTTGTCCGTTTAACACCGCTGGCGATTTCTGGATTTATGTTTAAACAAATTAAAAGAATATATATTTAAAATAATTTTATCCCTTTTGGTGAGTGAATGGACGGACCACTTGAACGTATGATTTCTTTTGTCTCCAATTTAATTATACATGCTATTGTCCTAAATTAATTACAATACCGGTCCTTTAGCAAAAAAAAATATATTCAATGTCTCACTGTTAGTTATAAACTTGGACTCAAATACCCAGTCAGGCAACACCAATTACTTTTACAGCCGCTCAGTGTCGTCCATGTGTTCTGATGTCCGATCCATTCACCATTTACTTGTAGAGGGCAGCTACTTTGAATCTAATCTAGATGTTTACAGTCTTCAACGCCCTGATTAAAATAGTTCTTCTACCTCCGCTTACAAAAAATCAGCATTTGGCTTGAGTACATTCCAAAATTTTATTGTGGCTCTTCCCGACAATTGATCACCAGCACATCACTGATGCGTAAATTACCGGTCATATCACGCCCCTAAACAGCCGATGTGTTGCATTGGATGATTAGGGGTCATCCCTTGGGTGCTGGTCCTTCAAACAATATATGACGCAGGTGATGTTTTATTTATGATTTTGTTATTATATTAAATTTATTATAAATGAAATTACAATTAATTAAAGAAAAAATGCACCGGCAACTATTTTCTATCGGCTAGAAATTTACATTTACTTTGGAAATTTAAAGGACGTTGAAGATTAAATTTTTAACAGACCATTAATGACATAATTTTGTCCTTTGAGTGTTGAAACAAAAATTGTATGGGATGGGGAGTTCCGTGCGTATACGCTACAAATTCTTGTGCAAAAGAAACGTATACGTAGTGGAGTTTTTTCTTCTTAAACCAAACAAATTCAATTAAAGGACATGATATCGCACCTCTATTGCAACATAGACATTTCTCAAAAAAGTTAGAGCTGAGAAAAATGCGATAGACTTTCAGATACGATTACACAAAATATTTTTTGCTTTAACTTCGATTCAGCTTGAGATATAATTTCGAAATTTTTTTTTACAAATGCAGATTGTATGGATTGATTCGTATTTTTAAATAATTAAAAATACGAATTTTTTGAGATATGACTATGTTGCAATAGAGGTGCGTTATGTATTAAATTTTTTATACAGTCGTGAGTTAATATTAGAGATGTGGACGCGAGTAAGGTTATGGTCAGGACTGCGAAACTAAAATTTTTTTCACGTATGCTCTGGCACGGCAAGATTTAAGGCATTCACGATCAAGCACGCTCACGAACTCATTTTTTTTAATCACGTACTTTTAGGCTCGACGGTAACAATTTTGTAAAGTTAGGCACGCCACAGTAAAATTTTTCTCATGTGCGAATGCGAATGTATCTTTGTAGCTCATAAAAATCACGCACGGTTCTAAAAATTTGAATCACGTTCACGCACGCTCCCAAGCGTGATTTTAATATTTTGTAATATTGATTCAAGTGAGTCACGTGTGACACGAAAAAATTCCGAAATTTGCACTTCTCTAGTTAATATCAGATTATCGAGAGGGAGACAGAAAACAAAAATCAAATTAACAAGACTTTGAAAAATCGAAAATAAGTTTTTTAAAAATAACGATGTAAGAGTACAAATTTGGTTGCTTTTTTATATTATTTTTGCATATAAAATATGAAAAAAATAATTCAAATTATAGTGCTTAAAAGCGATAAATTTTATGTGAAATTATTTGGATTTGTTGCTTAATTTATTGCATGTTTTTCAAGAGACCTGGGCAATAATTCAAGTTATCGCGATACTCAAGTTAACGAGTTTCAAATTATCTCCTGATCTCGATGCATATCGTATATGAAACATATAAACGACAAATTTTATTAGAAATAAGATAAAAACATCTTTAACATGATGTCCTAGACATTAAAACATGATCGTTTGTTATATTTAATTCATTTTAAATAGCTTTTCACATCTTCCTTATCAAAGTGAAATTTAACAAATTATTTCCCCACAGTGGCTCATAATTCAAATACATTGTTGCCTGCAAAGCACTTGTATCTAAGATTTTCAACAAATTATCCGACCATTAAAATTACAAGTATCATTCATTCGTTCAGTTGTACCGTTGAAACTTCCAACAGCAGAAATAAAATGCAGTTAAATGTTTAATATAAAATTAAATGCAATAAAATATATTATAAAAACAAAAACAATGTCATCATGTTGCAAGAATCTGGAAAATAATTTCAACGATGGCAAACATTTGAAATGAATGGTAGGAAAAATAATTGCATGATCTGCAACAATATTCTTAACATGTCCAGTAAATCATGTAGGCCACACTGTAATTAACTCTTTAAAATAAAACAACAACAACAACAACAACAACGACAGCAACTAGAAAATGAACAACTGCAAAAACACAAAAAGCCATTAAAAAGAAATCAACTAGATGTTCGTTAGATAAAATTCAAACTGGAGAAAAAAAAGCAACAAAACAACATACGAGTACATTTAATGGAAAAAGATAAAACAATAATAATAAAAAAGTCATTAAAAGTAAAATATTTTTCGCAAAATTATAAAATGCGCGTGAAAAATTTTTAACGCAAACACGCACAACTTGTTATTAAAAAAACACTCACACACACACACACAAATGAGCAGACATAGAATGAGCTGCTTTTGAGCAAACTGATCTAATTAAAACGTTAATTAATTAAAGCGAAACAACAAAACATTGACTACAACTTCGAGTAATTTCTTTAGTGCAAAAAGTTACAAAAATATACAAGTGGAAATGCCAAATCAAAAATGAAAATAATTCCTAGTTATTAATTTTGCAATGCATTTTATAAAATAAAAATATGGTTGCGGCAACCATAATTTAAGACTGCATAATACTGTTGCAGTCAAGTTGTTATACTTGTATTTAATCTTTTTTAATAAAACTAATGATTCCTAATATTTTTAAAGTTTAAGGTATATTTATTTTAAAAAAATAAGCACTCCATTCCAAAGCTCAGTCGTTTGGAATTGATGTATCCTTATTTTATCGTATTATTAAATGGCTGATTTGTCAAAATATCTGCTGGGATTGTGCTCGTTTGATTTCAAATTATTACAAGTTTAACACAATAAGCAATTTTGATTAAAATAATTTCAAAATTATACTCATTTCAATTAAATATACTCGTATATTTTTATTAAGCTGAATTAATTTCGTGGTATTTAAAAGATTTTTGCAAATTAATGCTGCAAATAGAATATTTCCTGAGCTGAATTCAATAAAAAATTAATTCGATCCTTGTAGACAACAATTAACTACTTCGGACAGCTTGTGACTACCCTCTATGATCTGGCATAAAACGGTTGATTTTTTTTAGCAACTTTCGTTTTTGGCAACACTGCTTTTGACAGATCAGCTGTTTATCTGCAGCAAATTTCGGGATGACCCTACGGTTTGTACTTGTTAATTGTATTCAGGTCCTGTCTTCGTAGCAACACCACATTTTTCTATGTGCCAATCTTTGAAACTGGAGTTTAGCAGGGATCACATATAACTATGAAAGAAGTTCTTGAGTTGTCGCAGATGCTTTCATTGCCACGGTTGTGGTTCATGCTTCTCTGTCTGGTTGGTCATAGAAGCAACATCTATTTTCAGTGGTCACTCTTAGTTTTTCAATTATGTATTTTGTTTTTGCTTTCTGGTCTAAGTTTCAGTTCAATCTGAAGTTTTAAAATTATGGTAAACGTTTTGTAGCGAATACATTTAAAAAGATATTTATTTAATCATCGGAGGGTATAGTTTTCTAATTTCATACAAATCATAAATAATTTAACTGGTTAATTCCTCTTGTTAATGCGTGAAAAACAGATAAAAAAATTGCGTTAAATATAGAATATTTGCAGTATTTGAAAGAAAAAATATATAATTTCTTCATTTTTTAAAGTATTTGATTCCCATGTTGTTGATGTTTTGCTGTATTTGTACCCTACAGCAAGAAGTTCTTTACAGCCACTCACATGCAATAAAAAAACGTGTTTGAGGGAAAAAGGCAACAAAACTTCAGTTCATCAGATGTTCCCATATGACTAGATGTCTTCATAGCAGAAAAGATTTAAAAATTTTGATTAAATTTGTTTTTTAATTTTAAAAAGTTGGCATATTTCAGATTTCTTTCGATGTTGTTTACAGTGATCTGCAGTTAGCACTTATCACGATCGGTTTAGTTATAAGATTTTACTGCAGAATTTTCATCTGTTTTCATCGTATTTATTTTTCCACTGCTTGTATATTTAAAAATTATGTTGAGAATGCGTGTCTTAATGCAATTCGCATAATGAATAAATATCATGTTCGTAACTGCAATTCAAAATTGAAAATGTGTGTTTCTTGGGTGCACACACGCGCATACACAAATACAAATGGGCAGTCGTATATCAAACAAAACATACAACAACAAAGAGGCATAGCAGGGTGTTACGATTCCCTGTAAGACGAATTATTCTAGCATTAACGATCACAAGCAGAAAAATCGAATATGAGCGTATGGAATAAGTGAAAATATTATCTAAATTTTTCTGTTGATGCGAAAATCAAACTTGCATACAATAAAAATATATATAAAAGAAATTGGTATTGATTTTCATTTAATTATTTTGTATCGAAATTGTTATTGCTTTATTAAATTCAATTAAAATTGATGCTTGAAAATTTGTTTAAATTCAGAAACACATAATAAATATTGTAGGGTACGGTGGAAAGTCAACATCAATTTTAATTATCCAACTTACATAGCAGAGCAGAACAGCTGTTTTCGAGAGCCGCTACACTTTCATCAACAGTACTCAAGTGTATTATTACTTGTCACCACTTTTTATGTGGCTTCGTTGAATGTAATAACAGTTTTTATATATAAAAATTTTATTAGGAAGTTGCATACGAGAACTGTATCAAAACCATGATAACACACTTGTAGTCCTGGTGCTGCCGTTTGATTGTTTGGCCCATTTTCGACATTTTTTGTTCCATTCTACTTAAGCCAACATTTTATGTCCTGAATTTTTTTTGCTTAAGTACATGTGAAGTTTTCGTTTGTTCTTTTTGTTCTTCCTTGGAATATATATCCTGTATTTCTGAATGTAACATGTTGCCGGGTAATAGTAATCTGAATTGATTTTATTATAGCATAAATAAAAATAGTTCGATATAAATACTTACTTACACAAACAAAAGAGTAAAGAAAACTCAATACAAATTTAAGAAGTTTAAGATCACAGAATTAACGTTAGATCACCGAAAGCAACAAACAAATTATTAAGTGTTTAGAAAAAATATACTTCTAAAGGGTCGCATATGCCCTATACTTAAAATAAAAATGCTTGAAAAATTACCTATAGACTACAATATGCAAAGAATTCTGCAAAATTGAACATATGCAAAAATATGCAAAAAATATGCAAAAATATGCACTAAAAATCGATGTGAAAATTCTTAAAAAGCCCTAAAACGACTATATATATTGTTTCTACATCCCTGAGACGAATAGGAAAAGCATGCATTTGCATATTTACGGGTTTTCTATAAAATATTTGATATTCAATACATAAAAAATAAAAACAGAATTTCTCCCGTAATAAGTGATTGTTGTGAGCCAGTCTAATGTTAAGAGGAGTCTACACAAATTGAAGATCTATTGAGAAAGATTGCACTGGAAATTGTACGACGGCTTTCTGTGTGTAAGAGATTGGAAACATAAAATAATTGAATAAATTTTTGCCAACAAAAATGCATTCAAACAAACAGACAAACTCTGCGAGTTGTACTCGTTCGTAATTGCATGAAATGCTTCAATGATGTACAAATATTTTTCTAGTGATTACAAGAGCAGACTTTTTGTGCTGTTCATGCGTGCTGTACAGGGAAACAATAGTTGTATGTATCTGCTGAATTACTATTATTAACTTTATTATCATGATAATTGCCATTGTTTAACAGTCTTAATTATATATTGTGTAAAAACATTTGAAAACGAAAAAAATGAAACGAACTGAAATAAAAAAGTTTATTTGAGCATAGAAAACATTTTCGTCCGCATGCATTTATGTACGTGTGTGTATGCGCAACATACCACTATTCGTGTGTATTTTCATTAAAGTGTCTTGTTAAAATTTATTACATTTTTACTAATTATGTTATATATTTAATTTAAGTTTGCTTTACTTTTCGCATAAATAATTTTAAATTAGCAAAGCCAGTTGCCGGGTTATGTTTGGCTATGCCTGCTGCAAGTCTAACAGTGGATTTGGGGAACTTGCAAAATGCTTAAATTAAATAAAAATAAAATCATTTCACCAACTCCCATAAGTGGAAAAAAACTCAGGGACAGGGAAATAAAATTTAACAACAGTAACTGTTGCAAGATGTGGCTGGGTTGCCTTCCACACGAAACTACATTCCCATTCAAGTTTAGTGCTGCGGATTAAGATGATCTGAAGCCTAAGACCTTGTCTGTGTGTTTTTAGTAGAGGATACCACCTTCATTGCCATTCATAACAATAACATTCAGAAAGCAAAAATATGTCTTTCCTTAGTCAAATATTTACTTAGACATCATTACAACTTTTTTGTCGTGTGCTCTCCCTTTAAGCTGCGAGGCATTTCAAAATCTGATTACATAATAAGTGTCCTTTTTATTGTGCTTATTTTCTCCGGACTTATGACAATGCTAATCCTGTCGAAATGCCAAGGAAACAATAAAAAACAATATTTTTTAGCCAAAATAACGATAATAAATATAAAAAGAGAGTAACAGGCCATAGAAAAAACAGCACCCGCTGTGAATGACACATGGAGAGTGTGATGATTTTGTAGGGGAAAAAAGAAATCCAGCAGCAGCAAAAAACATGTCATACAACAGACACAAACACAACATTTGGGTGGTCTAAATAATGGCCCTTAAGCGAAGAAGGCTATAAAAAACGAAGAACTGTAACTTAAACTTACAAGGAAATGAAGTAGAGTTGAGAGAAAAACGAAAATGGATTCAGGGAAACTGAAATGGAAACGGTAAAATGGTTTTAAACCATTTAAGCACTTTTTGGCAGTTGATAAAAAGAATGTCTTTTTAAGCTTCACAGAAAAAAAAACACAAGTCATATGCACTCATACATATGAATCTGCACTCACACAGACACACACATAAATAAAAACTTTTAAGCCACACGATACGGGAGAAATTTTAAGACCTGAGGATTTCTCTAACTTTTTCCATTTAATTTGAGTTGTTGTTATTGACAAAATCCTAAAGTGAAGCATAAAAGCCATGACCACAACACAACATGTTGCATAAACTCACTTGTTCACGATTTTGCTAAGGTGACCAGCTGTTGAGAGTGTGAGATCGCACTTACTTCCTGGAACGGGTAAATTACTTCTTGTTAATTAGGTACGAGAACATTAAATAATATGTATTTAAATGGGTAATTTTTCTAGTAAGCATCTAAAATTGGCCAACAAATATATTTAATACTAGCTTTTACCCGCGACATTCTCCGCGAAGAATATGTGAGTCTTCAGCCAAAGTGTAGGTTATGTCAATGATGTGTTGTATTTTTAACCGCATTAAAGCTTAACGTATTCATATTCATCAGTTTCATAATTTCATATATCCCACGGTATTTTAGATCAACTTTGCCAAACACAAATACTTTTTAAGTCTGCTGTGTAAAAGTTATTAGTTTCATAATTTTATATCTCCTTGCAAATTTTCAACCACACTTGACTACTTAGTAATATCATTTCTAAAAACCACCCTAGGTTATTACTCGGATCTCAAAATATCTCTATGCCAAATTTCATTTCAATCGGTTCAGCAGTTTGAGCGTGAAAAGGAAACAGACATATTCATATATTTAGTAAGGAAACAAGTGCAAGTCATTATAAAAAGTGCAAGTCATTATAAAGAATTCAAATCATTATAAAAAGTGCAAGTCATCATAAAAAGTGCAAGTCATTATAAAAAGTGCAAGTCATTATAAAAACTGCAAGTCATTATAAAAAGTGCAAGTCATCATAAAAAGTGCAAGTCATTATAAAAAGTGCAAGTCATCATAAAAAGTGAAAGGCATCATAAAAAGTGCAAGTCATCATAAAAAGTGAAAGTCATCATAAAAAGTGCAAGTCATAATGAAAAGTGCAAGTTATTGTGAAAGGTGCAAGTCATTATAAAAAGTGCAAGTCATTATAAAAAGTGCAATTCATTATAGAAAGTGCAAGTCATTATAAAAAGTGCAAGTCATTATAAAAAGTGCAAGTCATTATAAAAAGTGCAAGTCATCATAAAAAGTGAAAGTCATCATAAAAAGTGCAAGTCATAATGAAAAGTGCAAGTTATTGTGAAAGGTGCAAGTCATTATAAAAAATGCAAGTCATTATAAAACGTGCAAGTCATCATAAAAAGTGTAAGTAATTGAAAAAAGTGCAATTCATTATAAAAAAAGCAAGTCATTATAAAAAATGCAAGTCATTATAAAAAGTGCAAGTCATAATAAAAAGTGCAAGTCATTATAAAAACTGCAAGTCATCATAAAAATTGTAAGTCATTGAAAAAAGTGCAATTCATTATAAAAAATGCAAGTCATTATAAAAAGTGCAAGTCATTATAAAAAGTGCAATTCATTATAAAAAGTGCAAGTCATTATAAAAAGTGCAAGTCATTATAAAAAGTGCAAGTCATAATAAAAAGTGCAAGTCACTATAAAAAGTGCAAGTCATCATAAAAAGTGTAAGTCATTGAAAAAAGTGCAAGTCATTATAAAGAATTCAAATCATTACAAAAAGTGCAAGCCATAATAAAAAGTGCAAGTTATCATAAAAATGGAAGTCATCATAAAAAGGTCAAGTCATCATAAAAAGTGCAAGTAATTATGAAAAGTGTAAGTTATTATAAAAAGTGCAAGTCATTATAAAAAGTGCAAGTGATTATAAAGAATTCAAATCATTACAAAAAGTGCAAGCCATAATAAAAAGTGCAAGTTATCATAAAAATGGAAGTCATCATAAAAAGGTCAAGTCATCATAAAAAGTGCAAGTAATTATGAAAAGTGTAAGTTATTATAAAAAGTGCAAGTCATTATAAAAAGTGCAAGTCATTATAAAAAGTGCAAGTCATCATAAAAAGTGAAAGTCATCATAAAAAGTGCAAGTCATTATGAAAAGTGCAAGTTGTTGTGAAAGGTGCAAGTCATTATAAAAAGTGCAAGTCATTATTAAAAGTGCAAGTCATTATAAAAAGTGCAAGTCATCATAAAAAGTGGAAGTCATTGAAAAAAGTGCAATTCATTATAAAAAATTCAAGTCATTATAAAAAGTGCAAGCCATTATAAAAGGTGCAAGTCGTCATAAAAACTGCAAGTCATCATAAAAACGCGGTTCAGCGGTTTGTACGTGAAAAGGTAACAGACAGAGTTACTTGCATATTCATTTCATTAGTAAGGATATTCTCGTTGAGCTGTTGTATGGCAGCCTGCAGTAGAGAAATCTATTCTGTCAATGGAAAACGAAATTTTTTATAGGAGTGAAGTTTCGGAGTGCAGTAGTCTCTGAGATCAGTTATGTCCCCCATGGTCTGTGTTGCCCGTTGCTGTCAGTCAGATTGCAAGTTATTACAATTAGAGAGCTGGTATACTTTTCAGCACGGTTTGTTAGCAAAGTTTTTTACCGGAACTGGAATCTGTTGGACAGTATGGTTTGTATCAGTTCAACAATGTTTTTGTCAAACTTTATTATTCAGTATGACCTCTGACATACAAACCGGTCAACGCAATACCCATAAATTTGTGTTAAAGCCAAGCAAAATAATAGAGAAGTAAAAACAAGTTTAATGATGTCAGATTATGAGTTCTGTGAGGCCAATGGAAAAACTAGACCTTTTTTTATTCTTGTAATAATTTTAAGGAACCATAAATTTAAACATTAGCTTTAGAGCAAATTGAACTTGACGTTGACATGCAACATCCTTCCTTTTCACCGAACGTTTGTTGCTGGTGCTCGTACATTGTTTGCAACATGGGAAACAGTTGCTTTACGTGCTGGCCAGCAAATGCTAAAACATGACTGAAACTCCACTTGGGGCCAAGAGGAAGAAAGAAATCTAATTAAATTCTAAATTTAAGGCCAGTGACAAGAATTTCTGTTGGGCCAAGCCAATTCTTGGCTGCAGTGCAAGAGGCAAAAAGAAAATCAAAACTACAATTTAACATGCATTTCGGGTTGTTTTCTTCTCATTTCTTTTCTAATGTTTGACTTGGAAATTTCCGTTTGTTTGCTCAGGAAGAATGCAAATAGAGCAAAAGTTAAATATGCAATATTTTCAAATATTTACAGGCTAAATTGCTGTAATTTACCTTAATTTCTGTTGTACTTGTTCGCCTTTCCCCTCCACAACAATTTTAATTTGAAGACATTTTCAAGGAAATCCTTTTACACATACAAGTGACTTAAGAAAATTAACAGGGAACAGTTCAAACAACAATTTATTGGCGAAACTATTGTGACAGTTTCGGTGTTGGTCTCTTCGATAAGCTTCAATTTAAATATTTAAAATTCATTATTTTTGTGTGCAACAATTTCCCATAATTCTGTTTAAATACTTTGAAGCTGGAGAAACTTTTACAAGAGGCTGTAATAAACTTTAGATTACCTCTTCCCTGCTTCGCCTTTGATTTCATTACGTGGCCTGAGTTCGTTGTTACCTTCAACGAAAAGAAAAAGTTTTTCATTTTTTTCCCTCCTCTGCCTGCCAGATACAAGTAATTTCTTTTAGCCAGAGTATTTTGAATATAATCCTAGGGGATGCTGCGCGGTTTGTTCTTTAATAAGGAACTGATAAGCAGGGATTTTGTGAACTAAAGAAAATTTATTAGCTGAATTTATCTTTGCGGTGAAGGAACTCATTCGTACGAAGAGCATAAGGAAACAGTATCTTGTATCGCGTTGTAGGTGTGCAACAACAAGGCTTCGTGGCAATTAGTACTCTAATCAAATAAGCTGTTTTAATTATTCGCCAGTGTTGCACGTTGTTTCACAAGTTGGTGTGGTGTGGTTGCTTTTAAGTTTGTTTCAAAGGCGTAGCAGAATGAAATTTAAAAATACGGAAATAAATTTCAGCTTGAATATTCATTTTAATAATTTAGACGAGGAGCTTTATGTGTCCCGGCCTATATGAAATTGGAAAGACTCTTCGGCACCTTTTACTTTAGCAATTAGATTCAGAGAACACCCTGTGAGTTAACTGCTTTAATTAAATGGTCCATAATATCTATGCTAGGTCCAGCTTCTAAGCAAACTTCTAATGGATTAATCGGTTCTTCTTTTAGTTGCATGAGAACTGAGTTGACATTTCGGCTCATAGAGCCATTTTTCCATTGATTTAAAGGAAAAACTCACAGTGAAATTAAATTTAAAAATTTACAAATAAAAATGTTGTTCAATTTATAGAGAACATGTGTATTTTAAATAAAATTCCCACATGTTTGGCATTTGTGATTTTTGCGGTGAAATATGTTGCACATGCTGTTGTTTTTCCTGTTTTTTTTTTTGGTTTTTTTGTTTTGTTGTTTTCTTTTTTCTTCCCGGTGAACTGCAATAACATAAAAATATGCCCAGGAAATTATTTCTATGCTTTTCCATATTGAAAACATTTTTCTAAATCGAAAATAAGCGTAAAAATAAAGTTATTGTGTGTATGTGTTTGTGGCTTTGCTTCTGTGTGTGCCGGTGTATGTGTGTGTGTGAGTGAATAACATTGGCTTACATAACAATAACATGGAATTTACGCTTTAACTGGTTACGAAAACAACAGCAGCAACAGAAATAAAAATAGAAAAACATTTAACAAAAATCGCTTCATTTAACAAATAATAACTGGGAGCCATGACTGCAATGATGAGCTTTTGTTATCTACGCAATAATCACACACAAACACACACATACACACACACTCTCATATTCATACATATTTGCATGTACGTTACAAATACACCCGTGTGTATGTAACAGAGCACTTAGTTGTATCATGAACGTTCATGTAAAATCTGTGCTGAATTTAAGGCTGACGAATTGTTAACCCTTGTGAACTCCTGCAAGACTGAGCCTGCATTTGCATGTTGGACTGACTCAGAATTTAGTGCTCACAAGCACGGTTGCCACTGAGTAAAATAATTTTTTACCAAAATTTTCCAAAAATGTTACCAAAAAGTTACCAAAATTTTTTTATAAAAACAAAAATCTTTATTTTTATTATAATAAAAACAACAACTTTTATTAATAAAAAACATAACATAAAACGTTTTAATTAATTTTAGAACATAAATAAATATTTCAATTCATTATACCTACGAATTCCGTATTTAATTTAAATAAATTATTTAATATTGCAGTCATTTAAAAAAATCTTTAGCTGACCAAACATAATGACATTTGCATATTACGCCGTTGAACAATTTGGCGCACATTCACACAGTTGTTTTTAATGATTTTTTTCTCAGTGTTGAGTAATGCGGAAAAATGATAAAAGAAAAGCAATAATTTGATAGTTTGTCAAGCCTTAAAAACAAAGTTACCAAGTTACCAACCCTAAAAAAGATTACCAATTTTGGTAGAATGTTACCAACTGTGGCAACTGTGCTCACAAGCACTTGAAATGCTAATAGTGGGAGTCGGTGATTGTACTCTGGATCAGAAAAATGTTTACAAGGTGTGCATGCATGGGCATGCAGCAGCAAATTTTTTTCCAAAATGACTGAGTTCTAACCTAAAAAAATCGTTTCGTTTCGAAAAATTATTATAAAAATTAAGGAATATGATAACGTGATTTGTTGTGCTTTTTTATGCCTTTAAAAAAATCGAGAATATTCAGACTTTTTTAAAGAAAATACTTTTTTCAAATTTTTTCGTTCACGATATCTCACGAACACATCAGCCAATTTTGACTGAATTAGTGGCAATGGACGGGGTTTGTCGATTTCAAAAGTTGTGGAAGCGATCCGAAAAGCCATTTTAAAGTTAATAACATTTGAAAATATTTGTTTATTTTTTGAGATTTCTCGAAATCGGTACCAAATCACAGGAAATTGATAGAACTCTTTGAAACGCCACCAGTTAGACTCGATTCGGTCAAGCCGTTCAAAAGTTACAAACGGGTTACATACTTACACACATATAGACAGTGCCACCCTCTCTCGAGTAGTCAGAGAAGCTTCGAAGGAACTCAGAACGGAGAGATCTGGTGAAAATTCAATTTTTGCAAAACGTGGTAAAACCAATAACTTTTCAATTTTTTTAACACTTTCAATTTCCTTAGCAATTTTGCTTCAGCTGAATAGACGGACACTACAGTAGGGGTCCGACTGTACATAAAGTTCTTATCCGTGGTGACTTGAGAATAATAAGTGATAAGAAAGAACAAAACATGATCGAACAAGGCCTGAAACTTTGTTTATTAATTTAACAATAATATAAAAAAATCAATTGAATAATTGAAAACCTGGTCCTTTTGTAAGACACGGTTTGAAAAATATATATTTTTAATGCGAATAAAATATATCAGCTATGAAATTAAAAAAATATATACATCATGGATTTTTAGGCGGAATTCGCCAGAGTTCAATAAAATAATAAAAGAAGAGCGAATTTGTCTCTTGCAGCATCTTGAGGTTTAATCCTAAACATAAACATAATGAGGGCGATAAAATTTTATAAATTTGCACAAAAGCATTTACAGCTGGGAATTTGCTTTTGTTGTTACTTCCCCCTCCCAAAAGGCATGAAAAGAAAATGCAAAATAAAAACATAATATATATCAAAAATTAGAAAAACATAATTAGCAAATTGTGTGACGGGAGAGTCTCTTCCGCGCTGCCTGTTGCTCTACACTGACACAGTTTAACGACAGGATTTCAGTAAACGAAAGGAATTTGAAGCAAAATGTAAGAACTGAAAATATGAAAGAAGGGGAAATAAATGTTGTTGATCTTCCATTGTTTATTTTGATTCTGATGAGCAATTGTTATTCCTTTTTTTATTTCAATTTTGTAAATATATCCTTGAGTTTCCTTTCAATTCAGGGAATAAAAATTGCTAAAGAGAACAAGGCAACATGACATTAAGCAAACAGAAATAATATTTTGAATACAGAAGGAGTCTTTCACTGGAAATTAAGCAAAATGTTGTGATAAAAATATTGTGGAAACTTTTATTTTAGTACGAAATCCGATTCAAGGAAAACAATTTTTTTTCTTATTTTTCAACAAGTGTTTTTCTTTCTTTTTTTTCTAAATACAAAGTTTTCAGACATGAAGGCAGCAGATTTTTCATGATTTTTTTTCTATTGTAATTTATTGAAATTATTAGGCAGCATTATTGTTTTATAACATTTTAATTTAGTTTTCTGAGTCAATATGACAAACATGAAATCAAGCACATTAAACGAAATGATTGATTTAAGTAAAAAAATAGGTGCTTCGGAAGCAATCACAAAAGTTTTGGATTTCATTGCAAATTTTTTTAGTATATTTCAATAAAAAAATTTATTTCCGATGACGCCGCCAGCCCCGAATTCACACCGAACAGTAACTTTGATAAAATTATTTTATTATTTGCTCCATGGTTATTTGGCAAAACAGACTAAGTAACTGGCAACTAATTTGACAGATGACGCTTCAACCAGTTGGCCGTTATCTACTGTCAAAGCTCAAAAGTCTCTGTTGGAAAGCGCTTTAAAAATAATTAGAATTGATTTTTTTTCTACCATAACAACATTGAAGAAAAATCATGGTGTGAAAGCAACATTTGAAGAAAATTACACGTAAACAAGGAAGAACGTTATATTCGACCGGGTCGAATCTTAAATAGCCGTCAAATATTTTGTTAAAAAAACTCTATTTTGTAGGGGTCACTGAGGGAGGGGCCGGTGGGGGAGACGTCTCACCTTTGTATGGGGTCTCAGAACGATATTTTACTGCGTTACACACGGAATGACAAATTGAACATACCCGCCAATTCTTAAAAAAACTGATCTTTAAGCCATCGTATGAATTGGTTGCATGTCATTGCAGTCGAAGTATCCTCGCAAGGACGACAGTCTTGCCAACTATAAATAGTCAGTCTTATCAGGAATAAAATTTCCCATGGAAACGTAAAGTTTAAAAAAAATTTTTGGGAAATTTTCCCATATGGAAATCATGAAAAGGCTGAATAAATTATGTGGGATCGTTTTAGGAACAACGATGTCTCTCGGTGCGATACCGAGTGAAAAAGCTCAAAGTGACTCATTGATATCGGCTCTGCAATATGTTTTTGATAAATTTTTCTTCAAAATGAAAATCATTGCATGATTCTATTTAAGTTTTACTTTTCTTTAAAATCAAGTTTTACAATCAAATGCTGAAATGTTTCACTCACTCACGTTGACGATGATGATGATGATGATGATGATGACAGAAGAATATGTTTGTCCTTCCACGACTAGAAACAGAAAAATGTATGTGATTTGCCCGCGTTGACATGACAAAAGCGGATCTGCATATATTTGCATATAATATTTTTATTTTGTGAGTTTTTTTTGCTTGAGATTTTTTTTGACGTAAGAAAAATAAAATTCGTTTGAAGCAAAAATAGAAAAAAGAATTAAGAGATTTCTGGGGTATTTTCTGTCGTACAAGTACATCGTCTTCATCATGATTAGAATCAACATTTCATCTTCCTCATTTTATTGCTCAACAAAGGGACATTAAAAATCCTTGAGTTGTTTTTTTTGTTTGTTTGCAGTTTGGGAAAAAATCTCCTGCGATTTTCCTAATGTCTTGGCGTTTGCTGCTGTTGCTGTTACCCCTTTTCAGTTGTTGTCTTGAAGAAACACGCATAATAATTTTCCAAGCGCTGAAAAAAATCTTTTAAAAGATTTGCATGTTTTATTGAGTTAAAAATGAAATATTATTGTATTAAAATGTGTCATTCTGTGAAATCATTTATCAGTAGATTTGAATGCCTTTAATCCGTTTGCAAGGGATTTTGATGTTTTATTCTGGTGCCTTTAAGCTTTTTGCTTTCGAAAGACCATCTAACATGTGTTTCGTGGATAGATTTTCATTTTAAGCCAGACAGACAGATAGATTATGCAGTTTACTTCACGAATTCAAAGAGGCTCATGAAAGTGTGTGATGAAATAGTTTTGTTTTGCAGAAGGTAAATGGAAAAGTATTTGCAAGAAATTTGTGCTGCTTCTATTGTGCGTATTCGTCTCAGGGCTAATGGAAGTACAAGTTGTGCTGTAATCCTTTTTTTTAATTTTATTTACATTCACAACACGATCGTGACCGATTGGCAGTTGGGTATCAAATAATATTCATATTTATAAATGTGCCCTCAGGCACATCCATTCAATGATTTCCTAATATTTTTTCCAGCACTTTGAAATAAAAATATTAAATTAAATTATTATTTACCGTCATTTACACTAAATAATATAATTTTTTTTTTTATGCAACTGAGGAAAGGGTTGGATTTTCAAACGTCGTATCATTTTGGTCATCTTCATATGTGCCTTCCCTTCTGTGGGGAGTGTGAGAGAGTTCACAAGCTTTGGGAAGAAGACGCTAAAAACTTTTTATTACCTCAAAATAATTTTAATGGACAATATAAAATTTTTAAACAATTTCAAAACATTTCCTCGGCCGCCAACGCAAACTACACACACACACACACACACACTGACCATTAACAACTTAACAAGGATACACGTTGATGAAAACAACAACAACAATCGGTTACATTTTGAAGGTGTGAGAGAAAATGTTATTGTAGTTGTTGTTGGGGCTTCGTATTTGTAACAATTTAAACAAATAAATGTTTGGTAGGAACAACAAATGACCATTAGCCGAAGCTTAAAGTAATAAATTTGAAAAGTACCCTTGAGGCAAATATTTATGGAGCAACACAACAGCACACATGCCCGTATTAAGGACACTTGCATCTACTACAAACTTTCGTTACATGTACGAGTAAAACTTGGAAAAAGAAGTGGGGGAGCAGCATAATGAAATGAATACGGCTACTTAAAACAGATAGAGTTCGCTCTCGCACATAAATTTGTGTCTTCATTCCAAGCAAAAGTGATTTCCGTATGCGGTGGGCAAAAGGATCAAGTGCTTGTATGTGAATTTTCCTTTTCATTTTTTATCGAAATCATTATTATAAATACCGACAGCAGAAGGGTTTTAAATAACCACAATATTATTGCTGTTGTTGTTTTTTTTTTGTTACGTTCGTTTTTGTACCAGTTAAAAGGAAAATTCTGTTGAAAAGCAATAAAATTGAAAGGGTTGTGCTGTTATTTTTTGTTATTTATTTCAAGTAGGCGTTCAATAATGTTTTAGAGTAACTTATTATTGTTATTGTAAAGTCTTTGAAGTTGCGTATTATTTTATTTTAAGTTTTTCTTTTTATATTTTTTTGCTTGGAAAAAGTTATTTATTTTTATTTTATGGCTTTATCTAAATTGTTTTTATAGGCCCATTTCAGCCAGCTTATTAACATTATGGTGAGTTCAGCAGAATGGAAACACTTTTAAATAACATGAAATACTACACCTCTCCCCCAAATGCATTTGGTTCTTGCCACACGATTTTTGTTTTGAGGAAATTTTGTTCATTTTTGGCTTCTCTGTAAAACTATAAATTCAGAAAATGTTTTATTTTTAGCGTATTTACAAATATTTCTAATCGTATTCCCAAATATTAATCGCTTGATTACGATTAAGTATTTTATACCGCTCTAAGCAAATTAGTGAGGTTATGGTGTCTTTCGTACCGTTTCGTACCCTCGAAAAAGGAATTGGAGGGTATATTCACTCTGTCATTCCGTGTGTAACGCAGCGAGACATCTCTCTGAGATCCCATAAAGTATATATATTCTTAATCAGTGATAAAATCTAAGACGATCTAGGCATGCCCGTTCGTCCTTGCGTCCATTCATCTTTGAAAATCACTATTCAGTCCAAACGATAAGAGCCAGACCCTGATAACTTAGTATAAATATATCTTGAAGAATAGCACAGGTCAAGTTCGTCAATGGACTGAATCGGACCAGAGGGAAAAATATCCCCTAAGAAGAGCTAAACCAACCTCTAAAAAACATAATTTAAAATTTTTTTTCGTGATTTTGTTAAGCAAATGATAAATATTTTTATCAAACTTAGAGCCATAAAATAAAAAATTTTTTTTTGGACCCCGCCTCTTAGAGTGTGGGTTGTTATATGCAAAATGAGTGTAAAAATGTAACAAATTGTATAACTTAAAACTACATTCTTTAAAAATAACATTTTTAAGCTTTTTGAGACGTAACCTGATTCTCCTTTGCCCTACGCCCCTCCTCCCTCTTTGCCCTCCAAATGACGATATAAAAAAAATTCACATAATTATCCCAAAAATGTATTTTTAGTGTTTTATGGCAAAGGGAAATGTCTCCCCCACGGCCCTTGCTAGAGCAGTTTTAATACCCTCCAAAAAGAATTCGGCCCCAGAAAATATATATATTCTTGATCAGTAATAAAGTCTAGCAATGCCCATACGTCCGTCTGTGGAAAACAAGATATAGCCTATTTTTGGACCCCGCCCCAGTGGGCGTTGAAGTTACATATTATTTGAAAAAATAGTGTAAATATTTAACAATTTGTATTCCTTAGGCCTATATTCCTTAAAAATTTAATGTATAAGCTTTTGCGACGAAGGTTCTCTGATCTTCCCCTGCCCTACATCCCCACACCCATTTGGACTCTAAATGACCTTATCAATCAAATATATTTTTTCTACACTTAACCACCCCGCAAATTTGGTTTTTAAGTTTTTACGATTTAGGTGAGATCTCTCCCCCTCGGCCTTTTCGGAGTGGCCCTGTATAGAGTTTTAGAATTGGGCACAAAAATATCTTAAAGGAACTTTGAGCCAGCAGCTTGAACACTTTTAACTTATCTCAGTCCCTTTTTCGCACGTTGATATAAAATGTTAATGCGTAAATTGCTTTCATGCTGACGGAAAGATGTCTCTGTCACGCCCCTTCCAACACGTTGGAAACGACCGTATTAAAAAAATTTTTTTTCTTGTTTACTTCAGCCAAATACCATAAAAATGTAAATTTTGATAAGAATAAAAATAGAGTTTTTATTTGCCAAATATTTGCAGGGTATTTAAGATTCGACCCGGTCGAATATAACGATTTTACTTGGTTTAATCTTAAGCCTATTGGAATATTTTTCGCTGATTGCAGTTGAGAAAATTTGTTATTTCGATTTCGGTATCCGTTTGTGTGACACTTCCATAATGCGAAAATTGCTGATCAAAATTAAGGCCATCATTTAACTCACAAACTAAAATGATTGCGTAAATCCGGTTTCAAGTGTGGTATCAGTTTTAAATTGAACGGTTTTGGGGAAAGATTTGCGATATGCTGGAATGCAAAGATATGCTGTAACCAGCAACAGAATGGGGACATAACAACGACTCGAATCGAGTACAAGTCCACTGCCGCAATAAGTGTCTCAATTTAAAAAATGATTTAATAAAATATTATTATGCAATAAACTTGAGTATTAAAATTGTGGCACTTTGCGAAAAAAACACAAAATTAACGATAAACAAATTTATGAGCTCAACCCCTTTTTTTTAAAAGGCGTTTGAGATGACCATAAAATTATTGTTATGAATCCTGCAAAGAAAATATGAATGAAAATGCTAAAAAAATTGTACAAAAAAAAACAGAATTCATCAGACCATAAAATGTTTAACAATTAACAGAAAAATGCACAATCGCACCAGTTTACAAGGTAAACATGCCTCACAAAGTCATTGTGGAAAATATTTTTATTTTATTTTAATAAATTTTTTTTCCAGATGTCCATTGTTCGAAAATAGAAAAAATAAAAAAGTGACACGATATTCGCGTTCGCGAGTTACATGAAAAACAATTCGAAAAAAATGGAATGAAATAACAACAGCAGAAAAGTTATGAGAACGCGAATTGTGCTGCTGTTGGAAGCAAAAAAAATAAAAATAATGAAACGAAATAAAACCCTTTTTTATGCCAAGATTATGAATGTGAATTTGTCATGCAAGCATTAGCAGAAGTTGTTAACAATAAAATAACCAAAACGCTAAATGTGTGAGTATTTCGAGTCTCTCAGCCATGCACAAGCACCATCGGTATGTGTGTGTGTGTGTAGTTAGAGGAAGGAAAGGGTTTTTTTAGGCTTGATGACTGTGGCAGACCACATTGTTTTAAATACCATTACCACAGGAGTATGTGTGCGTGTGTGTGTGTGTGTGAATAAATGATGGTGGTCGGAATATTCAGATTTCATTTTGCAATTTGTTAAAACCACTTGCAAAAAACTTGGCCTTAAGTGCACAAAAACTTACACAAATATTTTGTGGAGTAGATAGATTCTAGTGCTTGAAGTTTCTACCTGCAGTCGGACTTGCAATGCCACTCTCTGCTTTTACAAACAACAAACCCACAAAATAGAACTAAAATTATGTAACATTTTGCCCACATTTAGATTATTTTGACAAGCCACAAACACAAGTACGAGTGTTTTCTTTGAAATATTATTGTGCCTTTTTTTATTGTTTCATTTCGGTTCAAATAAACAACTTTATTACAAACACTTAAGATTTTAATCGGCCTTAATATGAGGCCGACAAGAGCAAAATGTGTGTGTGTATATTTCCCTTGTTTGCCCGAAACCACCTCTACACTCAGCCAGTCTGCTAGATGAATAATAAAAATATATAATTTCCATATTTATGAGTTTGAGGCTCATCGAGAATGTTTTGAAAATTAATTTTAAGTGAATTAAATTGGAGGCAGAAATGGCTAAGGAATTTCCCTTCTCCGATAAGAATCTATACGGGCTGATTGATTGAATTAATGAATGTTTGATTAACTTTCTGTGTGTGTGTGTGTATGTATGTGTGTGTGTGCTGATGATATCCGTAAACAAATTTCGCTATTGGAAAAGTTTGTTTTTGTGTTTGCGAGTCTAATAAAATATTTATAGTGGATTTTAAAAAAGTTTGTTTTAGAAAAATCAATGCAAGAGAATTAATGTCAATATTGGCGCGTGTTTAACCCATATCGTCCCAGAGATTTTTTTTCGAATCAGTTTATAAGACTTCGTAGTTAAATGGTAATTTGGGTCCGGAAGATACGAATCAGATGTCCGAAATTTTTTCAAAATTTTTTTTTAAATTTTCATTAAAAATTTTTTTTAATTTTCATTAAAATTTTTTTTAAAAATTTTCATTAAATATTTTTTTTTTTAATTTTCATTAAAAATTTTCATAAAAATTTTTTTTAATTTTCATTAAACATTTTTTTTAAAGTTTTTATTAAAAATTTTATTAAAAATATTTTTAAAAATTTTTATTAAAAATTTTTTTAAAAATTTTCATTAAAAAAGATATGTTCTTAGTCTTTCCTAAACAGATAAAAAAAAATTTAAATCCTTGAAATTTACTGTTCGAAAAATGGAACACTGGGACAAAATGGGTTAAATATTGTGTTATTGTAGAAACGTTTGGCAAAATTGAACATACGAACATAAAATGTTGATGCTGCACGTCTGTACATGTGCATCGTTTATAATATTGAAGGATCAATAGAAAAGTAGGTTTTTCGCAGTGAATTTCCAAGAGCTTTCGTTTAGTTTCACTTTTATTAAACAATAGACTTGGCCTTGGAACACAATTTTGGCGTAAAACTTTATTGTACTTTATCCACATTTTTAAAATTAAAGCACACAATTTATAGAGTTTTTATTTTAATCGTTTAATCACTCGATTATTAATGGAGATTAATCGCTTTATGCGAGGCCAGGTTGTACAGGATGCCTGTTCTTAGTCACAAGTCCAGC
Organism: Linnaemya tessellans; assembly: GCA_951800035.1. Taxonomy (NCBI): domain Eukaryota; kingdom Metazoa; phylum Arthropoda; class Insecta; order Diptera; family Tachinidae; genus Linnaemya; species Linnaemya tessellans. Next base: position 2,461,014 of record OX637535.1, read on the forward strand.
TGACTTGGGTCCCAATAGGTTCCCTTCTGCTGGCTGAAATAGAGAACCATTTTCATGATCTTTTCACTAATAGACTGGAGTTGCTACCAATCAGTCACAGCACTATCCCTTTAACGGATTAATATTAATTTTCCATAAATTATTTTCAATTAATTCAAGTGTACGGTTTTGAGATTGAATTCCTAAAAAACTATAGCATAATAGACTTAAAAATTTTGGAACTATCTGCCTATTTCTCATTGTCGAATAAATTCTTTCTTTCGTATAAATATACTTAAAACAAAAACAAAATTTTATAAATTGTTTTTTTGTTTCAAATGTATTTATACGAAAGAAAGAATTCATTCGACAATGCGAAATAGGCAGTAAATCAAGCCGAACAGGAACTCATAATTGTGCTTTATAAATAAATAAATGAGATAATTAATTTGTAATTTAAAAGGATTTCTTCAGGCTTTAATTGATTTTTTTAGTTTTAATAAAACTTTAATGAAGAGTAACGGCTTTCGAAAACAGCTATTCCGTTCAGCCAGATAATTAAGTTGAAGTTGATTTTTTTCTTATTTCTTGGAATATTTAGCATGCGTTTTTGAATACAACCCGTTACAAATCTTAGCCCAATTGAATTTAATATAAAAAAGAAAGAAATTAAAAGTCGAAAATCCTGAGTTCGATTCTGCAGTCAGTTGTCAGTATAGGATCGAACTTTTGTGTTGTGTTAATTGATGTCGTCTTGCTTCAATAGCGAAGGCTTAGCACTGGGTACTGTAAATTACTGGCAGCGATTGAAACTGTCGCAGTACAGCACCCTTCTGCTAGCAAATCTTCGCCGGCGAAGTAGACATAAAAATAGCTACAACAAATTTCCTAACTTCTCATTTTTCTTCACCTGTCCTCTCTATACTATCCCCTGCCTTCCAGTTCTAGCGCAAGGTACTTACGAGTCAGCGGCTGAATGGCGGTCCCACTTAAAAAAAATATTATTTTTTTAATCACATACATATCAATTGAATGTAATCGGTGGTATAATTCTCATATAGTTTGTTTTAAAATTAATACTAGGGTGTGTTGTGTTTTTTGTTGTTATTGTTTTGCCATCTAGTTACTAGCTCATGAAAAGTTTTGCAAAAAATAGGTCTTGTGGATTTTTGTGATTTACAAAAAGTATACCAAGTGACTTTGACGACAAACTAATAAAATATTTTATAATTTTGAATTAAGATTCTATAGGCTAATTGATCGAAATTTTAATTTAAATCTCAGAAAGACATGATAAATATTCCAAGGCATTTTATTTTTAAGAAATTACTTCTATCCTAGGCTTGTAGGCTCATTAAATTGAGTTTAAATGGTATCGCGTATACAGCCGACGATGCGTTGGACACTTTGCAACATCTTTAGGTATAACTTTTTATTTTTGTAATCTGGTAACACTGGTAATAATATAGAAAGACTGATTTTTGGTGTAATTACAAAAGCAATTGATATATAAATTAAAATTTTGGTGTATTAAAAAAATTTGCATTTAAAACATTTATTCACCTGAAATAACACAATACATACGAATTTTAAAAATAATAATATTATTATTATTATTATTATTATTATATGAGGCCATAAGCACCGCGATCCAAAGGATCTTTTGTGCAGCCCAAGTGTTCACTGATGTAGATGGAGGCTACGAATAAAGCCAATTACTCTACCCGGTGAGATATCGTACACCTCCCCTGGAGTCATGAAATTGCCTCCGAGGAACCCCCTCCTGCACGACGCCACCGCCAGACAGTCACAGAGAACGTGCTCTAGTGTCTCATCCTCTGCTCCGCAGAGTCTACACACTTTGGTCTCAGAATTGCCCATGGTAAACTGGTGTCGTCTGAGACCACAGTGTCCGGTAAACCAACCCGTTAATAATCTAATGTCATTCTTGTCCATCAGCGTTAATTTTTGGGATTTGTTCCGAGATAACGTAATGAAACGTTTTGCCTGTCTTAGGCCGTGAAGGGCTTTCCAGTGGCGATTAAACTCCACCCGAGCCTAGGAGCCATTCTGTTCCTTGACATATCCTCCTGAGATGCCAAAGAAGGGTTCCGGTCCTATGAATCTACGATGGGCTCCTCTATTCGCCAGACAGTCAGCCCGTTCGTTCCCAGCATGGCTCTTATGGCTAGGCACCCAGCATAACGTCAGCCTGTTCTGAGCGCCCAGTTCTATCAGCGATGTAACACAGTCCATAACAACCCCTGATCTGATCTCATACGAGGTTATGGCCTTGAGCGCTGCCTGGCTATCAGACATCAGATAGATACGAATATTCTTACATCTTCTCCTCAAGCATTCCCTAGCACATATGAAATATGGCATAGACCTCCGCTTGGAAGATCGTAGGGTATTTACCCATGGGAATTGCCCTTTGAAAGTTAGGGCCATATATCCCTGCCCCCGTATCCCCATTTTCCTGTTTGGAGCCGTATGTGAACCAGACCTGGTCACCATCTTCGTGCCATGAAGTGTGGTTAAGCCATTGACTCCTTTCAGGAATGAGAACATCAAAGTTTCTGTTCAAAACTAGTGTTCGTTGTATTTGATCATTCACCCTAATGTATGGGTTATTCAGGAGATGTCCTAGTATGCCCATGTGACCAAGCATATCTCCAGGTTTCAAAGTGGGGATGTCAGGCAGCCGTAGTGCGCTCCTGAGGCCCTCCTCCTCCTTCACTATAATATGCAAAGGGGGAATGTGCAAGATGGCACCCAGAGCATGTGTTGGGCAAGTTCTCATTGCCCCGCTGATCGAAATACACACAAGGCGATAAACCTTGTCCAGAAGTGCCCTGGTAGTGGCTTGTTCAGGTTTTGGCCACCAAACCAGTGCCCCTACGATCATATATGTAGCTCTTACTCTAAGTATTAGGTGGCCAGGTTGACCTTAAACTCAGCTGCCTGTCTTCAAATTATTCCTGCCATAATTGTATTTAAAAAAGTAGGGAAGGGACAATCTCCCAGGGACAAAATCTGAAGGGACAAAAAGCCCAGCTCTCCCTACCTCGAGACACAATTACTTAGGCAACCAAATACTAGATGAGCTCTCCAAGTAATTAGAGATAAATGCCACGGGCTGGATCTATTATGAATCATCATATCCCCGCAGTGAGACGTGATCAGGAATAGATTGAAACTGATGAGAGGAATGGTCCTTCGAAAAGGCATCATTTGGATTATACTAGAATGCCTGTGGGTAGGGAGCAGCCTCGTAGGCCCACATAATATAATTTTAAAAGCTCAATATCATACTCAACTCATCTAATATTAGAAATAGCATTGAGGTTGTCTCTGTGTGTTTTCAAAGCACGCAACGAATGCAAAGCCTTTCGTGATATTTCTGTTTTTTGTTTTTAGCATGTAACATTGCAGAGGATGGAGCTCCATTCATGCATATAAATTATATATCATTCAAGTATTATTTTAATTGCTTCTCTTCCTTACAATCCTGCTTAGACGATCATCTTACAGCCTAATAAACACCCTGCTGCAGTCCGTAGGGTTACTTTTTATATTTGATAATAACAATATTAGATTATGATCACGACGATAATAATATGATCTTATTATCATCATATCATTAAATTTCTATTCTGATTGCGTAAATTCATTCACATATTGCGGGCATTTTGTCGCCAGTTGGAAAGTGGCTGACTGATATTTTTTGTAAAATAAATTGGAATTTTCTTATTACATTTTATTCGTAATAAATGTTTATTAATATTTCATTTCGATTTGATTAACCTTAATTTTTTCAAGTTCTCTTCAGAACGATAAGATAATAAAAAATATTGTAAAATTTAACAGAAAATAAATTTAAACTACATTTGGCAAGCATCTTATGCGCATGAGAAAAATATTGTATTATTCGTATTTTATTTTACTGGTTATTGTTTGTCAAATGGAGCTCCTCCTATTTTTCACGCACGAATCACACAACGTTTGGGGCAACGAAAGCCAGCTCCAAAAACAACAATAAACAGCATACAAAAGATAGAAAGAGCATATGATATAAGTATTACATAAACACACACACTCCTTAATACACTCACACACACACACACACACACATACTTGGAAAAAATAAAGTTGTGGTGGAGCTGGCAAAAGTACTTAAGCACTAACAACAAAAACAACAGCAACAACATCAAACTAAAAGATGTTGCAAGAAGTGCACTACTGCTGCTAGTGTGTGTTAATGGATACTATGGCATACTTTTAGGGGCGGGAAACCCTCCTCATTCACAGACATTCAATGATAAGTATTTCGTTGTTGTACTTTTTTTAAATGACTTCTCGCTGTACAGGGCATGAGAAGAAGTTTTTATATACTTGAAAATAAATAAATTTATTTTTATTATGCTTCCATGCACATGTACCAGTGTATGTGTGTGTGTGTATGGGGATACTCATACATACATGTGTGTGTGTGTGTGTATGCCTGCAGTTGTATTATTTTATTTGTATGCTGTCACTTTGGTTTTCGTTTGTATCGCACACACTCTTGCGAAAAAAGAAAATTATTATTGCTTGCAGTTTGTCCTCCCATTCCAATTTGCCATGTGGAAAATCATTTTTTTCTATTTCACTTTTCAGCGTGCGTGTGCATGCAATTTTTCTTTATTTTCCTCTAATGAAACTATCTGTTTTAGTTTTTTTCTCTCCGTTCCTTTGCTTTCCTTTGATAACATGATGTTGAAAATGACATTATTTCCCATTTTCTTTATTGCATGTTGTTTTTCGTTGTTGTAGTTTTTCTTCTCTTTGGAACACGTCTTTGAATTTAAATTGCATTTTATATTTTCAGCTTTATTAAAAATGCATTTCATTTGAAATTAGTTTCTTCTTTGCTGTTGTGTTGTGGTTTGTTATCTCAGCAAGAAATGGAATAAATGAAAACTACTTATTTTTATCAGCAAGAAAACTTTAATTTGTAATTTTTCGAGTGGCTTAGAAGAATTTGTGCAGTTGTTTTTTGCAACTCTTTAAAACAACATTGACAAGTTTTTGAAAAATTTTAATTGTCTATTTCTATTTCGTTTAAGCGAACTAATGATGATTAATTATTTCGCAACAATAAGCGCAGCATTTCTGAAGCATACGAAATATGTACGTGATTGTACATGGACGGACGCAGGAAGGCAGACAGGCCAGCAAGCAAATTTTAATAAAACACACTCAAACATGCTCACAGACCACAATCATCAATGAATTACGACGCATAACACGCGTTTTCCAATGAAAATTTTTTACATTCGCAGCGAATTCATTTTTAAAATAAATAAAATCAACTCATCCAAAGAAACATATTGTTCATTCATAACAACATGCCAACCAAAAGGAATCTCATTAAATAATCAGCAACATCAGCAGCAACAACAACAACAGCAACAACAACAGCGACAACATAACAACGAATACCAACAATATTTGTTGACATTTTTCAGCGATCAATTTGAAACAAGAAGACAAAGAAGTTGTTGTTGCACTCGACGATGCTGGAAGCAACAACGCGAACACAAACAATTAATTATGAATCAGTTACAGAGTAATTACATGACATACGATATGCGTTTTGTGTATTTCGTTTGTTGGTTAAATTTCGCGTCCGTCCCGTTGTTTGTCCGTCTATATGTTTTACTAATGTAGCAATTTTACAACCAAAAGTACACGTGTATATGTGCGTACGTACGTATTTATGGCGTTTTAACAGGCAGAGTTTTAAAGAAAATAATTCGCTTTTCGTAGAGACACTTCAGCTTAAAAGCAGATATCAAGTCTGCAAGTGATAGTCTAACTAGCGATCACTATCACGCTAACTTTATTACTTATACGTTTTTTTATTTTGATTAAAAGAGTACTTTCCACAAAAAAAGGTACTTTCTACTCAAGTTAGTTTTTATGAAATATACTTTGCACAGAAATTAAAAGATTATGTCTATGAATTATAATTTTTACACAAGGTGCTTTACCATATACATAGGTACCATATAGGTACTTTATATATGACATATATGAAGGTACTTTATAAATAGTTACTTGCGAAAAAGGTACTTTTCAAAAAACGAAGTTCTAGAAAAGAAAGAGTTTTATTTATTTCTTTTTCTTTATAAACTATATATTTTATTGCAACTACATTTCCGAAAAAGTACTTTTTATAAAAGTACTTTTTATAAAAGTACTTTTTATGAAAGTTATTTTCAAAACAAATTAATTGTGTTACACATTTTTGCTTCTTCTTTCTGCAAATTTCTACTTAAAATCAGTTTTAAATAAAAAATTTATTTTCTTAAAAGGTGGTAGAAAAATTTTTGTTTGAAAAGTACGAACAAGGAAAAAAACAAAGTACTTTTTTCGAAAAAAAAGAAACAATATATTTTGTTATGAAAAATACTTCCCATGGAAATAAATTTTGTTAAATGTTCTGTCGATGATACGCAATTTTCACATAAGTTTTTTTTTATAAAACGTACTTTTCCTAAAAAGTACTTTTTCTATAAGGTACTTTTTATATAAGCTATTTTTAAAACATCGGCGTTTTATAAAAATTTCATAAAACGTGCTGTTTTTGAAAGGTACTTTTTGTATAAGGTACTTTATATAAAAAGTACTTTTAGGAAAGACTATTTTTGTTAAATATTGTTTTGTGTCAAATGTACTTTTTGTAAGCACTACTTTTTGTAAAGTTTTATATATTTTATAAACTTTTTATATATTTTATAAAAGGTACTTGAATACAAAATTAGGTTTTATTGAAGGTACTTTCTAAACAAATGAATTTTTATAAAAGATAATTTCTATAAAGAACTATTTTCGTAAAAAATGTTGTCTATGATATACCATTTTTGTAAAATGCTTTTAAGAAAACCCACTTTTCAAGAAAGTACTTTTGGTACTTTATTCAGAAGGTAGTTTTAAAAAGTACGTTTTAAATTTTTTTCTCTAAAACGTACTTTTTGTAACCGCTACTTTTTGCAAAACCTTCTTATTTTATAGAATTTACTTTATGTAAAATTTTAGCTGTGAATGGTATTAGTAAATCACGACGCATCGGCTGGCAATTTTCCCTTTAAATTAATATATTTTTGTTTTTTCAAAAGGTGTACAGCGATAATGTTTGAATTCTTAAAATACTCTGGTCATGAAGGGTTTTATTTTTATATAAACAAGAAAAAAACACGAAAAACAATAACAACAACATACGAATAAAAAATAAAACTAAAAATTGCTTAATGATACGCAACATGGATCGTAGTTAAAAATACACTACCAATTGGTATCGTTAACAAAAATACAGGCCGCGGTGTAAAAAGTTTAGTGGTAGGCCCTGTTTAACGTAAAAAGCTCTACTTCTTCCTTGAAATATGAAACAAATTTAATTAATGCACTTTACGAAATGACATCCTTAAACGGGAGGCCAAAGACATGGTGGAATACATTAAGTGTATTAAGTGTGCTGCCTGAAGACAGGTGCGGCGAAATCCAAGGACATTGGACATAATTACGGCTCCTTTTTGTTTTTTCATTTCAGCTTATCTTTGCTCAGTTTCCAGCTGAACCCCATAGAGACTTTTTCAACTTTTGATTGGGAAAATCTGACTGCAAAAGATAGTAGAAGGAACGATATTGAAGTAGTTGCATTTGTGAATTCACTTGCCAAGTAGGCATAGAGACGGAATGCTGTGTCTACGAACGGTCCTAATTTCCTACAAGACTTTCGCACTGTCACAACAGTCGCCGATCTTCTAGCCAACATTTTAAAGGACGAAAATTATTATGAACTCTGGCTGCCATGAAATATCTAAATGTTTTTGTAATATTGGACCAGTAGCAGTCCATTGTGTGGGAATTAGGAAAATACGAGTATGTTCTACGGGCGGGGGCACAGGAATTAGTGTCTGTGGAAATTTGATTTCAGCCTCCGAACATTGAAACTGACAGGAAATACATCTGGGGTTAGTCTATTCCACAGAGGACCAGTACGATTATAGAAAAAATTCTCACTCTCTCTCTCTCTCTCTCTCTCTCTTTCTGTTATATATTGCGCGATTGACTAGGCAATTAATTACGAATAGCTTAGCATTGGAAAGAGAGCGCGTATTATGTAAAGAGACTGGGGTTTTTGTGATCTCCTTAGAACAAGATCCATTACGATAGAACAGAATCACGCAGATATAATGCCCCACTGTGCCAGTCAATTTGAATGCCCCACTATCACAGATGAGATTATTCTTTCTCTGCTGCACAGCGTCCTGTAACCACAAAATAGAGTTTAAATTTTAAAGCAACGACCGAAACATAAGAGTCAGGGAAGCGATATATGAAAATACAGTCCTGTCTGTTGAACCAACAGGGTAATTGTTTCCTTCAACTTAAACTTTTCTCGATTTGTAATTTCAACTTCCACTTATAACAAATAATTTTTAATTTTTTTTTTATAAATCACTCCTTAAAGGCTGCCCAATCAAATTGTGAGTTATTTCTAGGAAATTTCTACTATGATGCCCTGCTGCATAAGGGCCTTCGCCATTTCCACGAACATGCGCTATTGTTTATGTAACGCATGTAGGCACATACGTGCTCACATGTACGAAAACATCCACACATGCGTGCATGCATGATAGACTTTAGCCACAACTAGCATCTGATTTTATGTTGCAGTTGCTGTTGTTGCAAGTCTAACAAGCGCTACGACAAATGTCTGTGACAGTTGTTGATTTGTCTGTAATTGCATGTTTTCATTCTGTGTGCGCCAGATGTTGTCTGCCGGTGCTGATCTTATTCGTACGCGAACGAGATCTTGCTGGGATTCACTTTTGTTTTCTGCATATTTAATTTTCATTGTTTTAAAGATGCACCAGGAAAACAAAAGTGGTCAACTTTGGCTATCGATCGCTATCAGTGATCAATTGATGCATATTTAGAAGTCTAATTAAAATGTACTTCTCTGCCTCTGTGAATACATGCAAATGTTCAGTTTTTACTATTTTGGAAATATATCGATTTGCTTAGAGCCGCACTGAAATGTCCAGAGCTAATATGTTTGTCCGCTGCAATAGGTTGAAATGAAATGTTTCCCACTCAGTGTTTGACAATCATTATCGCACAGCAGGAATGGACAATGCGATTCGTTTTTATTTTTATCATAAATCAAAAAATGAAATCCTTTTACACGTTGTCTCCACAACCGCCTCTCCAAATAAGTTGGGAAAAAGTTCATCAACAATTTTCTTGTGCTTTGAGGTGTGAAGAAATGGATTTTTTTTGTTCATCAACAACTACAATGAAGTTCATTATTAAAGCCAAATGCAAATAAACTTGTGCTGAAAAAAAGAAGGAAACAAGGAGCATAAAATCCTTTTAACAAGCCTCAATTTTTGATAAACGATGTACTCTGCTGCCACTGCTTTAATATTATAAATTCACACACTAGAGAAAAAGTCAGCCAGGCAGTAGCACTTTGTCATCGTTGTCATTGCGGTTGTTAAAAATAACAACTTAAAATTGTCATCCCTTTTTTTTGTATTTGGGACAACAACAAGCGCACACACATGCATACATACACTTATTTTAATTTTGAATAAAATTACGAAAGGGTTTCAAGGATTTTTAGTTAAATTTTTATGCAGATTTGGATTTTTGCGCCCTCTTACACTTAGACTGTATTTAAAATAGAAAAATATTTAAGACTCGTCCGAAGAAGAGCGGCGAAGTTGTTGCTGTTGATGGCAAAAGTGTAGTTGTGTTTGATGCGCTTTCAATACGGCTGAGTGATTTGTTTTCTGCCAAAGCAGCCAGTTGACGATGACGATGATGTCATTGGGAAAAAGGTACTAAAAGGATTTTCTCCGAATGAGATGTACAAAAGAAGACGAAAAGAATAAAAAATATTTTGCATGTAATCAGGAGCTCAAGCGCCAGCAGCACACGCCCGTGTTTGTAAATGTTTTTGCCGCAAAATTCACTTTTGATTTTATTACGATAAATATTTTTATTGAAAGGCGACAGGCCGTAAAATGATGTGTCAATTGCACTGACGGAATTGAAGTAAACAATCTCGTGAAGCAAAATATTCTTCTCTTACACAAACTTTTTGTAAATTTATTTATGCCTGAATTGTGTCAATTGCTGCAGTCGCTTGGCATTGTTGCCAATGTTGCTGCTGTTGCTGTTGTTGCTTTCAAATTGTCACCGATTATGTAAATTCGTGTAGTTTATTTTGCAACAATCAGATATAATTTTAAATCAAATCAAAGGAGTGTGCAGATAGTGTCTTCAGTTGTCCGGTCGCCAGTTCGCAGGATGATGGGTTCTTTTGTTCAAGTCATTTAAAATAATTAAAATTCTCCTTTTAAGTTTGCAAAAAAAAAATTATAGCAAAGGATGTGCGTACATGTGAATACGTAAGTGTATGTGTATCGGATGAGTTATTATGATAAAGTTTCTCTGAAAATTATAATGAAATTTAAATAAGTTTCTTAACTCCTACAGCAGTTTTCGTTAATGATACTATTCTTCATTATGTTAAATTAAAAAATGAGTTTCTTACTTCGTGTACAGTCGTTTGGACTTTCAATGAAATATTATAATATTATTATTATTATTTCAAGTCTATTATAATTAAAATTACAATAAACAAAAAGAAGTGAAGGCACTAGCAACTAATGGCTATCGGCCCGAAATATTATAATAGATTTTCATTAATGTTCTCCTTTTATAAACTTCTTTAATAAAGCTTAAGAGCAAAACAGTTGCTGATCTTGCACTACCGAACGATTTTTACATTTAAAATTCATTTATTGTCTATACACATACACTGTTCTTTCATAGACGGCCTTCGTGTGGCATTAAGGATTTTCTCCACTACTGGCTTCACTAGGTAAAAATCTTTCTGCATTGACGTCTGTAGGCTTATCAATCCTGATGTTCGGCTAGATGGCGGTAATGCAGAACCACTTTTCTCCAAGAAGCCACATTTTGACAAATTCAGATGAGGGAATCCTTTTTATTATTTTATTTTTTCGTTTTTGATTTCTAGTAATCCTTATCCTTACTAATATAATAAATATGAAAGCAGCTCTGTCTATCTGTCTGTTGCATTTTCTGTTACTGCTGACTTGCAATTTTTATTAGGACTTGCACTTTTTATAATGACTTGTACTTTTTATAGTGACTTGCACTTTTTATAATGACTTGCACTTTTTAAATGACTTGCACTTTTTATAATGACTTCCACTTTTTATAATGACTTGCACACCGCCACTCCTTCAGGAAAAAATTTAAATTTTATTGGTAAACAACTTTTTTCTAATAAATTTTTTTGTCAAAAAGTTTTAAAAAATTTATATATTCAGCATCTGTACATAAAACGTATAGTGCAGTTTTTGATTACATAACAGAGTAATAATACAGGAATGTTATTCTCGGAAAAACAAAGAAAAAAGCGACAAAAAATCCTCTGGAGATTTTCTCTAAATTTTTATCAACAATCTGAAAAATAAATCTCCAATTTGTAAGCAAATCTCTAAAACTAAAAATACTGTCCCAAATTTGTCACCAACTCAACAGGGTCTTTATATTTGATTTCATATTCATGATCGAATTTTTTTCAAATTCGTATTTCCTTTTAGATTCGAATATTAAGAATATTTCTTATGACCACCAATCAATTATTTATGAAACAATTGTTCGTAGACCATATGAGAAATATTTTCACTGAACAAGAGCCCGTCAAAACCACTGTGCTCTAGTAGTCTCTCTCGTGGCATCTTAAGTATTTTATAAACAGCAAAAGTTTTCGAAGCTGGTGTTATTAACACTTGCCAAGAAAAGTTTTTCAAAGACGGCCACAAGAAGTTCATAATTAAAAGTTATTATTGCAATAAACATTTTGGGAAAAGTGTAAAAGAACACCCTGAAATAAACTAAACGACTCGGAATTTAATAATTTTAAGGTCATAAATTTTATTACAGTTCAATTATGAAATCATATTGTATCCCTTATCCATTTCCAAAACGATTTTGGAATTAATTTTGCTGAAAACTTAAATGAGAGAAATATGAAAGAGTGTGTGTGTACACATTTTCAAGGGACATTAAAATAATTGGCTGTAAACCGAAAACAATTAATGGCAACTCAAAAACATCAATTAGCCACAAAAATGTATTGGAAATTCTAAATTATACAAGATAGGAATTTGTTTTAATAAAATTAAAATGTCATCACTGACAACTGGCACTAGAAGAATGGCAAGCAAATAGGATTGACCATTACAAAATTAAACGTTTGCTGTGGCGCAACAAACACCAACACAAGTTGCACAATCTGGTTACTAGAATTTAAAGTGATAATTGCTGCATGTTGCCACTTTTATTACAATTTAATAAAATTAATGTAAAAATCGAACGGCCGAAGACCCTTTCTGGCAATTTATCAAAGAAACCCACCCTCTTTGTGTTTGACCACTAACTGGCCTTTTAACAAAAGAGTCGTTTTAAAATATTCACAGATAACGACTTTACAAAAGCAGACAACCCTTGTTTCATAAATGTTTCATGAAAAGGTATCACCTTCTGAGAGTTGCAATCAATTGATCACTTTACAGTTTGCCACATTTGCCTGATTGCGTTTGTGTTATTTCATTAATTTTTATATGACACTTTAACAGTTCTGCTCTGTTGCGTACCCGAAAGTTGGACTGGAACACACACACAAACGCCTGTTGTCAGCCAATTATGCTCATCAATTTAAATTTAAACTGTTAAACGTTTCAACAGGCCCACGTTGGCACTGTTCTATTGTTGGAAGACAACAAAAATATCAATTAAATGTTTAATGAATTTCTGTTGCATGAGGCAGCCCTTCTGGCAGCAAGAAGTTAAACTGAATTGGTTTGCCATTAATTGGAAATTTAGAATTTTACACTTACAAGAGTGTTCATTTGAAATGCGTGTTAAATTTTCAATGCGATCAGTTTAAAGGAAGAGGGTTTGTCCATTTCCCTGCAACGACTCTTCATTCGTTCATTGTCTTGTTGTCGATTTAATTAACAAATAATTTTTATGTTTTTGTGTGTTTATTGACAATTTTGTGGCCGGAAAAGGGGGACCGTAATGACTGGCAGCAACTGATTCGATTAGCATTTAATCAGTTGTGGTTTTGATTGCGGCCATATGAAGACTTAAGAAATTTGTTGCTTCTGTGGTCAATTTGTGGGAAAGACTCTTATTCATCGACGATCTTAAAGGCTGCATAATTAAGAACTTTAATTGATTGGTTAAGAACATGCGATATACTCGTACATATGAAAGTTTTAATTAAATGAATTGGCAAATATATGACTTTGAATTTTTCAAAATATGTAACGCCATTCTGTCCCAATTTTTCGAATATAGTCGGTGCCAATTCGATATCGATCCAAATTTTAATACAATTTATATGGAAATTTCGATCGATATCGAGGCTGTAATTTGCTTCCCGGTTTTATTTCGTCAATAGTGTGTCGATTGTTGGTTTTTAAATGATCAATTGCTCCTGATTAATCAGCAGAGTCCAGAGACTAGACATGTTCCCACAAAAGTAGTCGGTGTAGATGTGAAATCACAGCAACGAGGTGGCCAATTCCACTTCTTGAGGTAATTCGGTCACGAAACGTCTGCGTCAATAAATGATCACAAATGATTTCCAATGACATGAAGAGTAAAAAAATCATGAATTATTCTGTTTTGTCAGTGATGTGGGTTGCGGTGACATCTTCGGCGTGTAGATCGCACCAACCATTGATTTTTTGTGGATGTTGTGGAGCAGTGATGTCAGCCTCATACACAATTGTGGAAGCAAAACTCACATGTACGCTTACGCTCTTTTAATTTGAGAGCGTAATATATAATTGTTTACTGAAAAACACTCTCATTCAGCGGGAAATATCGCAAGTCCTGTTTTGAGGCCTCTAAACAGAAATAATATATTTATATAAATATATATATATATATATATATATATATATATATATATATATATATATATATATACAATACATATAAGAGGTTTGAAATAAGTTGGATCCACTGTATGTAGGTACATCTTTTCGAAAATTTCTTAAAGTAGCTTTTAAATTAATTCATAAGTAAGACTTTTTGTAAAAATTGTTTCTCTTGTATATAAACTAACCAAATGTTCAGCTTAAAAATGGAGAAATATTTTAAAATTAAATATCTGAGCACTTGGCAATTTTCGAAACCCTTTTTTACAACTTATAAAATTAGAAGATATTATTGGTAAATAAAAGGATACTCTTAGAAAAGGCCACTAGTTAGGCCTCGCAACCGCACATTGCTCCCGCTGGGAATGTAAGAGATAAGAGTGATTTCACCAACCCAATCACATTTGACATCACTGTTGTGGAGTCTCAAGAGTGTAAGGAAAATTGTGCTCTCTCTCTCTCTCCCTCTAATACACCACAATTCTGTTTACTTTCATATGCATTCAGACAGAAAAGAACTTGATAGCTGAAAATGATTTAACCATGAGAATCTGGTTGAACATCCAACTGATTCTCAGCCCATTAACCGAACACGCGATGGAATTGTTGCAAGAAGTTAACATTCTCGGCAGAGAATGAGCTGCCGAGAATGGTAACTTCTCCGGAATTGTTTCCGGATGTGATGGAGTCTCATGAGGACTGCTAGCCATGAAGTGAGCACTCTTTTCCAACAGCATCGATATCCTCTCTTAACAAACCTTACTGGCTGCATCTGGAAGATTACATGTTATCATAAAGTGATCCATAGTATTGCAGTTTATCTGCGATTGCAAAAAAATCAAGGCAAAGCAGTTTGTCTGGCAGTTATCGTTATCCGAGGTTCCGAAAAAAATATTCTTTCCATAAAATTTTAAAAGGGAAAAAATACTCGCCTCTTGTTCTCTTCACAGTGGGATCTACACGCGATCCTAACACTTGATAAGGATTTTTTTTTTGTATGCCTGGAACAGCTATGGTCCAGGACAGCAATGGTCCATTAAATCTTCGAAAATCAGTGAATCTAAATGGAAGCGCAGAAAATCAACCAAAAGTCGTTTTGACAAATTGCAAATTTTCTTCCAATTGTCAACTGGAAGAGAATAGGAAGAGACATCGAAACAACAACAATCCTCCAAATGTTCAGAAAGTGGTTGCTCGTTTAAGAAATTAAGAAAAGCGAATTACAGACTACATTGTAGCACTTAATAAATGAATGAAGCCGAAACAAATTGGAAACGCTGCACAAGAGGAATATGTCACATAAATCTGAAAATCACTTGTCTTGCGGGCATTAAAGTTTTACGCGCTATTAAAAGACATCTTTGTGCAAAAAAAAAGAAGTGAAAAAATTAGGACCCTTCACTTCTAAAACATTCAGTGAGAAACGCAAACAGAGAAAAAACAAATAAATATGAACAAAACTCTCTTGTATCGCACTCGGAATAGTTTCAAATGCAAGGATATTTAGCTTTTTCCTTCCACTTCATTGAAAACATTCGCAGCATTTGTTTGTGACGTTAATTTATACAATAATTGTGGTTTTAGTTGTCTAATTCCATGCGAACAGGACTTTCTTGCCATGTTAAAATAATAGATTGTTAAAATATCATCCTTGAATTATACGTGTGTGTGTTTGTGTGTGTGTGTGTGTGAGTTTGGTGTATCATAGTTAGTGGTGGCTTCTGCCCCTCAACCACTTGACTGAATACGCCGAGTGGTTACAAATTGACAGGCCTAGCGAATCTTCATTCCAAACACAATAAAACAAAAATCATAAAAAGAAAATACAAACACTTAGCAAATGAAGGCAAATAAATAAACATTTATTTACGTTGAAAAATCACCGAGATTTAAAAACATAATTCGTGATTTGTTAGAGCAGACAAAGAGAGACACGCGGACGGACAGGCCAACGGACAAATTTGTTCAACTTGAGTCTGCCAACTGATGACCCCGTCTCTAAATGATTTTCTCTTTTGTTAAATGAAACAAATGTTACATTTATTTTTGTTTGTTGTCTGTTGTCTGTTACCTTTCATCTGAAAAGTTAGAGAAGAACTTATTTTTAATGGTTTTTATGCAAATAAGTTTGTCGTACATAAAAGTTTTTTTTTCTGTTTTTGTTTTAAAGCCACATTAATATCAGAAAGTATTTCTTTTTGAAATTAAAAAGTAAAAAGCCTCATTAACACATGGCAGATCAGTATGAATAAATTCAGATTTACAAAAACATGGCCGGGCAGAAGGATGTCGACGGTATGGCATCTTTCAAAAAGTCAATAATTTATTTTTATGAAATTTTATTTTAAATATATAAATATTATGTGAAAAATCTTTGTTCTAGAGAAATGAAATAATATCTCAGGCTTGATGATCGTAGAGGGACTGTTCGAAATGAAAATTGGATTTAAAAGAAATCTGGTAATTGGCATAGGAAAATTGCGTTTAAGCGCTTAAACCAATTAGTCGATTATGACTGATTGAATGAGTTGTCTTAAAATGTTCAGAGCCATGAGGCAAAATTCCAACTGAAAAATATTGTGTTAATTATTTTAAAAAATATGATAAACTATTTTCTCCGATATGCAATTTTTAATGTTCTGTAGAATACAATCAATTGTTATCCTGAACAAGATTTCCAGAGGATAACGAAATATTATCAATACTTTTAAAGTTATTATTTAATATTATTACTTAAATTAAAAAATTAAAGGTTACAAATAATAGAACAATATATAATTTGGCTTCGGTATAATGGGACGAAAAATTCGAATAAATGGAACATGAAGAAAATAATCAAACGGCAACACTGGAATTAAATAAAAATGTGCTACCATCGGTCTGATACAGTTCTCGTATGCAATTTCCTAATAAAATTTTTCTAAATAAAAACTGTCATCATATTTAACTGAGCCACATACGAGTATGAAATTGTGACAAAAACATAATACACATGAGTACTGATGATGAAAATGTAGCGGTTTTCGAAAACAGCTGTTAAGCTCCGCTGTGGACGTTAGGTCATTAAAATTTATGTTTACTTTCTTTTGTGCTTTCAAATATTTTAATATCTTTCTGAATTAAAAAAAATATTCGAACAATTAGCCTATAAATCTGAACTAAATTTAATAAAAAAATATTTTTCTCAGCGGTTATGGTCTCTAGAGTCCATTTTCCATATCTTTTTTTAATAATAACACAAATTCAATAGAATGTCCAAAATTCTAGCTGCACTAGTTCTCTAGTTTTTTAAAATTCAGTGCTTAAACTAATTTTCGGCATATGCGCCTCAGGAACGCCATACTGTCTGTCCAATTTTGCACCACTTTCTCGGGCATACCCGGTCAATAGTGCAGGGAAATACCCTTAATGAAGCTAAAATTAATTTTGGTTAAATTGTTGACTGAAAAATTGTTACAATCTTCAATCTGTCCCTGCCGTAAAAATTTGCCTTCTTAGGATGTGCCTTAGAAAACTCCACGTTCCAATTGATGGATTACAAGAAAGAAAATTTCTGCAATTCCAGAGTCTACAGAGAGGATCGTCCTCTTCAAATTCTATTGTTAATCTATCAACTTCATATGAATATATTTCCAAGATGGAGCAAAAGTATTTGCTCCCCTCCCTCTCAACACATCGTTACCCCCAAATAAAAGGAAAGCAGCTCTACACAAACAGCAATCAATTGCAGATATTCGTTACAAATAACGGCAGAAAAGGAAATAATTGGAAGCACCCGAACGCCCATAGTTTGTGGTGTAACAAAGAAACAATTTCAAACATCTTAAGCTGGTGACGACCAGAATAATTGACTGCAATTTAAGTTCAAGTATTTCGAAGAATTTGCGATACCAGCGAACGCACAGAAACACCAAGAAAAACCTTCGTGTATTTCGTTCCATCCAATAACAAGAAGAGGAGAAAGTTCTGTAGTCGGAATGTGGTTTAGGTCGGAGGAGGCAGCTGCAAGAGCTGAAAGTGGTGGCAGTAACAGATGAAGCTTGAAAACAACCAGGAAATAATCCTGCGACACAAATCTACTTCAACTGATAATGATACTTCGTGTAATGTTTTTGTTGTTTGTTGCAGCTGCTGCTTTGCAAAAAGAAAGCAGGATATGAAAATGGAGCCCTTAACGTTCGAGCAGTCGAAAGCACTTGAATGCATTCAAGTGTTATTCTCCATATTTCCAGCATTTATTCCGTTTCAACGTTTATTTGTTCAAACAAGTATTTGTATTTCAATGTAATGAAACTGGTAATGATGTTATTTTTTCCTTTGCGCTTCTTCTTTCTTTTCAAGAGGTCCTTTTTGCTTCAACATGGCTGCTTTAGTTTTTTTCCCTTAAGATGTAGCAAAAAGTAGAGCAGGAGCTCGAATCAGTTGAAAAACATTAAAAGAAACGATTAAGAGAAAAAAATGTTAAAACGTTTTTTTTTTGTTTTTTCGAAAGATGTTAAAAGCTTAACATATATTTTACACCATTTCCATGCGTTATTGCTTTTGTTTGTAAAAAATTTCTATTAATAGATTTGCGAAATGGGACACTTATTTGAAGCAGTTTTGAGCAGCTGGCCTGCACCAATTCTTTGTAAAAAAAAATAGGAGGAATATCTTGGTCATTGTGAAGGAATCGTTGTCATATTCCTTTGAGGTCCTCCCTCCTAATTCCTGCTCTCCTCGTTAGTTGCTCTGACTTTTTTTTTTAATTTATTTCTGTTTCTTAAGTAAAGTGACGCCATTTCTTTCGCCATGTTGTAGCTGTAGCCAGCCAAGGAGTCACTCCATGAACTCCACCCGCACGAGCAGGCAGGGTGTGGGCTGTTTATAGTTGCGAGCATTAAAAATTGTAACTGTTAATTGCAGATGTTCTCAATTACAAGTTCTGATAAGCGACTAAATGGCGCTTAAGCTTCTTTAGGCTTAAGAATATTAAATAACTGTAGAACATGAATAAAAAAAACCCATGCATGCAAGTGTATAAGTGTGTGTGCAGTTCAAACACAGCACAGTGGGGCTGATTGCCAAAAAGTGATTCCTTGGAATTTTAAAGCATGATTTTTTTAGATTGTGTTGTGACAGAGCAACGTGTGCAAATTGTTGAAATTTTTAATCAAAATAATTGTTCTATTCGTCAAACTCTTCCATTTAATGTCGCATATAATCGTCCTTCGGTGCGGCTAATAAAGCATCCTCAGTACCTGCCATTATACTGATCTTAGTCTTGACCACATCTGGCCTCCATCTCTAAATGCTCGTATATTTTGCAATCAACCCCACTGTGCAGTGCTATAAAATCATATGTGAGTTGCGGAACTCATTTTACAGTATGGGAATTGAAATTATAATCTCTTCCTTTACGATTCACATATATTTTCTTGTTCTTCTTCTTCTTCTTGCGTTGATTTCCAAGTGCCTGCGAACGCTGTGGGTGGTACTTGGAAACATTCAAGCTTTCACACACCCTTTTATGGTCGTCTGACATCCCCCTTTTCTTAAATGGCGAATTTTTATGACATCCTTTTCCATTTGGCCATAAAGATTGTGGAAATTGCTGGGAATTGTGCATTAATTGTCGTATCATTGTATTTATTTTATTGTTTTTATTATTTTAATCAACATACTTGATCTGTCCTTCTCCCTCTCTCCCCCTCTCACTGGCTGTTTTCTATTTCTCTGTGTCATACATTTTCTTGTTCTAATTATTTACAATTCGTAACTGTGGCTGTAATTAATTTCATTCCAAATATGGCTCCATTTCAATGGCGTCGACAAGCGTCAAGCAGAAAATAAGTCACAGCATAAATTAAAATGCCATAAAGCACAACATTTTAATATCCTGCAGTTTTATGAGACGTTTTTGATTGACAATTTGCTTGTAAATTAGAAATTGTTAGATATGGCGAAATTATTTGCAGGCACTTATTTCTTTGCATATCAAAATGTATTAAATGACGAATAAAAATAAATGTTGTTGTGTGCGGAGGGCTTGCAAACAATAGTTTTTAATATGTGAAAAATAATTCGCAGACTTTGATGTTTGTCGCTTCTTATTTTGCATTGAGATGCATTTTTATTAAAATGAGTATTTTGCTTGAAGAAGGGGGTGCAAGATGAGGAATAAAGCTGTTTTTTGTTAATTTTTTTTTTTTAATTTAATGGAATTAAAAACGTTTGTAAGAAATTTGTAATATTAATGTAACCACTTTTTAAACAAAGCCAAACAATATGCAAATATTAAATTTTATCAAATTACTGGCCACATCCGGTGATCTTCGCTACCTCCATTCCCATAAAATACTCGTATTCTCGTAAATAACATTTATGAGGCAATTAGTATTTCCTTTATGTGGCGGCGGCACCAAGATTTTATTTGTGTGTAAAATTTTTGAGATTCTTGCCGCTGTCATTTAGCAGACATAAGAAATTAATAGTTATTATAAATAAAATTTATTTTTGGAAAATGTGGTTTAACTCAATAATAATTAAAATAAGTAAGAAAGTTATATTCGACAGGGTCGAAGTTTAAATACTCTACAAATAGCAGCAGCGGCATAAAAGCAATTTACGTTATTTTTTTTTAATATCTTGGACCAGCACTCAGGGGATGACCCCTATATATGCAATGCATTGCGATGGAAGTGAAAACGAGAGGATAGTATTGAGGGGACAGATTATGAAAGATGAGAAGATAGACAGTTTTTTTGTATCTAAATTTTGCTACAGGGCCGAAGAAGGTGTGTGCTGTTACTCTGCTTTTTAGTACATGAAAGTGTCAGTCGCTGCCAATTATGTTCAGTGACCAGTGACTATGCCTTCATCATTGAAACAGACTGACAACAACTAACACAACCACGCACTAATGCTGATCAGAAGAATTCCATACAATATTTCATGACTCAGCGGGGGCTCGAACTCAGGATCCTCCACTTCATAGTCTCGTGTTCTACTACTTCTGCCAACACCACCCACAAACATTTTATATCAACGCGAACAAAAAGGGACGGAGACAAATTTAAAATATTTAGCCTCATGGGTCCGAGTTCCTTTAAGACATTTCTGTGGCAATTTTTGAAGGGTTAGTCTTTGAAGGGCCCTGGGGGAGACATCCCACCTTTGCCGTTAAGACTTAAAAAGTAGATTTTTGAGCGAATTAAGCCTAAAGAACATATATTTGATAGGGCAATTAATGACAAACGGGGTGGAGGGGTAGGGCGGGGGCACATCCGAGAGCATCTCACCTTCATTGTAAAACAAGTACAATTTGTTAAAAGTTTGCAATATTTTTGTATGTAATGGGTGACTTCAACGCCCACTAAAGGGGGCGTGATCCAAAAATTGATTTTTATAATTTTATGGCTGCAAGTTCAGCGTTTTGGACCTTCTTTGAAATGAAAATATATCATTTGATTAACAAAATTACAAAAGAACGTTAAAAATTGTGTAGTTTTTTAGAGGTTGGTTTAGTTCTTCTTAGGGGAACTTTTTTCCCTCTAACCCGATTCAGACCATTTCCGAACTTGACCTGTGCTATCCTTCAAAATGTATTTATACGAAATTTCAAGGGCCTGGCTTTTTTCCGTTGGACTGAATTGTGATTTGCACAGACGGACAGAGGGATATGGTTAGATCGTCTTAGATTTCACCACTGATCAAGAATATATATACTTTATGAGCTCTAAGGGAGATATTTCGCTGCGTTATATACGGAATGGCAAAGTGAATATACCCTCCAATTCTTTTTTGAAGAGTATAAAAATAAATTTTGGAATTAATCTGGTGTAGCCAAAATCGGTTTAATAAAAAGTCCGTTTTCTTTTCTTTATTTATTTAATTACTTTTGTAGTTTTAAGTGACCTGCACAATGGATCGATTATGGGTGAACACCAATCTTCAGTAGAGTTGCCCCTTGAAAATGGAGTTACCATCAGTAACTGACTACTGAGTTTAACAAAGTAGAATTGCTAGGGCTTTTTTAACGATCAGAAACCTCCACTTGCCGGCTGTCCGCCCAAAAGAAGTTCGGACAACTTTTGTAGACGATCTAAGAATCTTATAATTTACAGTACAGGCGCTAATTTCAAAACAAAAATTCACTTCTGACTAACGAATTTAATCCATTTTTTGGATGATTGTTATAAACCTGGCATTCGTAACACATGCAGGCATCTAGTCAATAAGATGATGGTTAAGGACGCACTCTATGATGTCGATATAAAAAAGCCTTCTGAAAATATTTCCCCTAAACCAAGGATTTCTTAATTTATGTATTAATTGCTCATTTGATAAGTTTTGCTATTCAATTGATGTATGGAATTCAGGGAAAGTGTTCCGAAACCAAAACAATTCATTTTTCGTCAAGAAAACATCCTTTTGTAGTCGCATGAAGTCTTTGCAGGGGTCAGCCTGCCACTTACGCTATGGAAAAATAAAATCGAATGTTTGCAGAGACTCCTTTCCATGACTAGTTTTAAGTGTATCAGAGTAAAACACTGTAATAGCAATCAACACCTAAGAGACGATTTAAAAATAAAATCTAAAATAAAAATGAATACCTTAAGAAAAAAAATCCAGTAGAGTCTTTAAGAAAATGCAGGAGCAATAATAGACAGAAGTATGAAATCTTTGAAATTGATCATCTTGGAATTATGATGGATTTATAAACCACATATTTGATGGGTCACACCTCAAGTCAGCAAACAGAAAAACTACACGCACACACACATATATACACAAACACAATGCAATGATAATTGAACCATTACGATGACAGTCGCATACGCAAGCATCATTCATGTGTCCAAATGTGTTCGCATTGTGGCAATTTTCCACTAATACCTTTTTCAGATCGATTATGATTGATGTGTCGTGTATCGCTGTTGCATACTAAAGAACTGGATGAAAATCGGTGCCACACATGACTACAAAAGAGCACTTTTTTCCAAACATCGTGCTTACAAATTCTGTGAAATTTGTCACAGAAATTCAGTTGTAATGACACACACACATACACACACACACAACTAAACGAGAGGATGATGACTTGATTTCATCTGCGAATTAACAGGAAAATCACATACAAATCGATTCAGATATACAGCAGACATTTATTTTAATTTTCCTTCTCTTCGATTGTTTTTTAAGGAACGTGATGATAATGATGTGTGTGTGTGTGTGTGTTTGTGAACACTTAGAAGTACAAGTACGAGCATGTGAATATGTGCCAGTGTGTGTGTGTGTGTTTGTGCATGCAATTGTATACGTGAATCTAAAAACCAACAAATTAAAATGCAAATACAAGATGAATCGTTTTATATATTATTTTTTTATGTTTTGTGTGAAATTGAGAACAAACAGAAAGAAATCCATTTAAAAGGGAGTGAAATAATTATGAGCATAATAATGACAGCAGACGCAACATAAAAAAACCAAATAAAATAAAGAATAGAACAGAATAGAGCCGCTGATATGGGTGTTGTTTTTGATGTAATTTTTCCTTTCCGTGGGTTTTGATGAATGAAAGATGGTCTGGCTGTTTTTCCACTCGCACTGAAGAAGGCGTAATACGACACGTGATCTTATTAATGTGATAAAATGTTGGTATTTTTACACTCGTACATGTATTTATAATTCATCCACCAATTTTTTATCATTAATTGGTGTTGCATGCACGTTCTCGTGTGTAATAAACTTATTTTAAGTTCTATTTGCCAATGCAAATATTTTCAATAGGTCGTCTTAAGTACCAGTTGCCTAATTAAAACAAGCAATTAAAACCTTTTCAAGTTCCACCAAAAAAGAATACTTCCTAAGAAGAACAGGACGATCATGTATTTGCGATCTCTTCATGGAGCTAAACTTTAAATAAATTTGGAGCTATAAAACAAAAATTAATTTTTTGACCCCACCCTTTTCAATGGGCGTTGAAGTAACATATTACATGGAAGAATAGTGTAAATATTTAACAAATTGTATAATTTAAGCCTACATTTTTTAAAAATTTAATTTTAAAGTTGGGATGCTCTCTGAACTGCCCTACCCTCCCTCACTTTTGCACCCTAAATGACCTTATACAATTTTTTTTTAAACGCCAAAAATTTACTTTTTAGTGTTTTATAGCAAAGGTGAGATGTCTCCGCCACGCCCCCTGCCGGAGTGACCCCGCCAAAATACAGTTTTTATTTACTAAATATTTGCAGGGTATTTAAGATTCGAGCCGGTCGAATAAAAACTTCTTACTTGTCTTGAACTGCTTTTCCTTCAATAAAATATAAAAGAGACATGAAATCAAATCAATAACAAAATCGTCAACAAACTTTTGAAACTTTTAATATTAACGCCATTAATAATTAAAGATATTCCACTAGCGCAGTAATCGACTTTTTGTTTTATTTCCGCTTCCTTGCTTCGAATTCAATTCTTAAAATCATAGAGAAAACATTTAAATTAAAAATTTTTCATTATTAGAAAATTAATTAGAATTTGTTTTTGATATCAGACCACAAAGAAACGAAAAACTTATTCCATCAGTCATACGGTTCTGCTTTAATGGCAACTGCTGGCCGCCCAATCGCCTTCAATTTGCTGTGGAAGAAATATTAAGACAAACAAAAATACCAACACAAATAAATTCATTATGCAAATCTGAAAGCTTTCTTTCTGTTCCATCTTAAAATAAATTTCTGTTAAGGAAATAAGACAATTTTTTGTGTCCACCATTTTGAACAAAATTGTTATTAAATAAATTTAGCGTTTGTTGTTGTTGTTGAAGTGGTGGAGGGAGAAATTTTATAATAAAAAGGAAAAGGAAGAAAAATTATTTGTGCCAGAATTAAGAGAAAAAAGCAAAAAATAGCAGATTGTTTTCGGTTGTCTGTTTATTTTGATTTCATAATTTTTAGCTGATGTTTTTAATTCGCTAAAAAGGATTTTTATTAAAAAACAATATTAAGAATGGAAGGAGTTTTTGTTAAAGCAAATCGGTTTGTTTTTACATTTCAGTGGAGTTTTATAATTTAATTTGTGATATTTTGATGAGTAATTTTCTTTAATATTAAATCAGGCTAAAAATTAAAAAGTCCCTCTGATGCTGATTATGATTATGGAAGGGGAGAGGGAGGAAATTCAATGTTTAAAGAAGACTAATTTAATATAAAAGTCATAAATAAAAACTTAAAGATTTATTTTTTATTTTCTTACTTAATCTTTTTAATAAAACACATGGGGAAAATTAGGGGCATTTGATATCGAACGCAATTTCCATTTGAATTGTCTTTTTTTTTAATTCGTACCAGCACTCAGGGGTTATACTGAGCGCAGTGCATTTGCCCGGGAACTAGAAAGGAGGGGATAGTATTGAGAGGACCGATGAAGAAAGATAGAGCTTTTACTTCGCCGGCTAATTTTTTTCTGCAGTGCCGACGGATTAATGGTTTTGAAAATTCGATCCATATGGAATGCGATCGATGAGTAACAGCATATTTCCTAATTTTTTTTTGTGGTCTCAAGAAATAATAAAACAACAACAACAACAACAATAATTAGTGTTGAAAAATAATATCAATATTTTTAGAAATTGTTGTGTTTATTTTCGCAATTTTAAAGATTTTTCCTTTGGACAAATGCACGTGTTGCTCTTTTGCACTGCAAATAAAAGCAGCAAGAAAAATCTGATATTCAGGCAATTCTTTGCGATGGCTATTGAACAAAATAAAGTTATTAAATAAATTTAAAAAAGAAATAAAATCCCAAGTTAATGAACCCAATTTTTCATTGCCCCTGTCTGTTGCTGACGTGCTAACGCCAACATTAAAATCCAATTTGTAGGCCAAGAACTGCGTTCTTTTTTCTCTTCAATACAACACGCTGTTGCTTATTTAATGCCTTATTAATTAATATTTCAACAACGTCTCTGTGTAATCTCTAAACTTCACCAAACACGATCCCCAACCCAAGAAGAGACGAGACCCAGATAGCAAGTGGACGCCAAAAATAAAGCCAAAAATAATGAACTTTAAGTGAAACGTTAACAAAAGAAAACAAAAAAAAAACAAAAATGTTGGATATCGTATTTTTTCTACTACTGAACCAGTTACGCGTGAGAAATTTTTAAGTTGGCACGTCAAGTCATGGACATTTTTGTAAATGAAATTACAAACATTTAAGCCACCTTTCCAACACGTTTATTTGGATACGAATTCCATTTGATTTGTTGGCTTTATTGTTTAGGCGAATGCATGAATCCACATCAAAATGTCTATTGAAGATCATAAATTTCCACTGCCATCCACTCCACTAACAAAAGAAATTTCCAGCGGCAACAAGGTCAAAACGCTTCGTCCATATTAAATTTGTTTTAAAGTCGTTTGTGTAAAATTTAACTGGTAATTAGATTTGAATACAATGAATTTCTTTTCTTGCTGATCCCATGTATCGTCGTCAAAAATTCTTACCTAATTCAAGTTTGAAAGTTTTAAATAGTAGCAAGAAGTTTCAGAAATCAACACTAACGAATTTTATTTGCCATCAAAAAGGTGTCTTTGTTTGTTTGATGTCCTACAATTTCCTAAAATTTTTTATTTGCTCAAAGATCAATTAACGACGAAATTGTTTTGTTCAAGAAGAATTTCAGCGACAGAATTTCTGTTACAGAAGGAAGCAGTTGTATCACACAAAAGGTTTCTGTGATCTCTATGCCAGCGATTCCATTTAATTTTCAGTCTTATTAGAGAGGATCAGTAGCTGATCAAGTTGGAAGCTTGACATCCTTTCAGCAGGATATTTATTTACAGCTTGGCCTCACTAATAATCAGTCTATTGGCGAAATATATGATGACTTGAAAAATGTCATCACATGCGAATTAAAATTCATTTCCAATTACATTTTCTAAAACAGCTTTTAATTGTTTCCTTTCATTCATACGAGCAACTGCAACAATCTTAATTGACCGCTTCTGTTTCTGTTTCCAAATAAAGAATTCAATGGTCACATACGAGTGCATAATTTCAGTCGTATTTTAAAGTGTAGGATTCAATAATGGAAAATAAAATATTTTTGTACTTTTTTCAAAGTTTTCAATTTTACTTTGAGCAGACACAGAGCATTTAGATTTTTACAAAGTCCCAGCCAGGCAGACAGACAGACAGACAGATGGACAGACATTCAGTCAGTCAGTCAGTCATTCGGTTGGTTTTGTGCATACATTTAATACGGGAACAGTTCATAAAATGTACAGTGGGTTAATGTATGCTAAGCAGATTCAAATTTTATGTATCGTCATTTAAGATCTGATACAACAACAACGACAACAACAACTATACAAAAGTAGAAAATGAAAAGGCAAACATACATAATTTGCTCATTGCCGATGAAAAACATACCGCACAATCGCCGCAACACCAATTTCCTTAACGAGAGGTGGCGGGGAACTGCGTTTCTGTGTTGCCTTAGAAGTTGAAAAAAATTTTAAATTTACGACAATTTGAAATCAGGGTTCACTGCCAGTATTGCCGATTCACATGCAGAATATATATTCTCACTATTTGGCTCGGAATGACATAAATGTGCGTTGTCATCTTTTTTTGTTTTTTTTATACCCTCCAAAAAAGAATTGGAGGCTATATTCACTTTGTCATTCCGTGTGTAACCCAGCGAAATATCCCCCTTAGAGCCCATAAAGTATAGGGTCCGCCAAATAACTTTTTTTTTGAAAATGCTATAAAAACGCTACTGAATATTTTCTCAAATTTCTTTTTTTATTTGAAAGTACAATCCCTCCGGTTAATAATGGAAAATAATTTCATTCAAATGGCTGCATGGCCCGATAACTATCGCCATTGACTGTAACGGCCACTCCTTGCTCATTTTCAAAGAAAAATGGCCCAATTATGCCTCTGGACCAAAATCCGCACCAAACAGTGACTCGTTTTGGGTGCGTCGGCTTTTCAATGTATGCGTGCGGGTTTTCTGTGCCCCACATGCGACAATTTTGCTTGTTTACATGCCCGCCAAGATCAAAATGGGCTTCATCTGAAAAGATGATTTTTTTTGGCAAAATCGGCATCTTCTGTAAGTCGATCGCAGGCCCACTTAGCGAAGCGAAAACGAATTGGCTGGTCAACCATATTCGTTCAGCGGAAGGATAAAACTAATTATCTGTCAAATCAGACATGAGCTAAATTCACGAAATAAGCACTAGTTGAAAAAAAAACGTTAGATTGCGGACCCTATATATATATATATATATATATATATATATATATATATATATATATATATATATTCTTGATGAGTGATGAAATCTAAGACAATCTAGCCATGTCCGTCCATCCGTCTGTCCCTGTGTGGAAATCACGATTCAGTCCAAACGAAAAGAGCCAGACCCTTGAAACTTGGTATAAATATATCTTGAAGGGTAGCCCAGGTCGAGTTTTTAAATAGGCTGAATCGGGCCAGAAAGATAAGAGTTCCTCTAAGAAGAACTAAACCAACCTCTAAAAAACAACTTAATTTTAAAAGTTTTTTTTTCAAGTTTTTATCTCAAAGAAGGTTCAAAGCGTTAAACTGGGAGCCATAAAATAAAATATAATAATTTTTGGACCCCGCCCCTTTATTTGGCGTTATTATATGCAAAAATAATGTAAAAATTACACAAAATTTATTACTTAAGCGTGCATTCGTTAAAAATTACATTTTTAAGCTTTTAGGACGAAGCTGAGACATTACCTGATCTTCATCTGCCCTACCGCCCTCCTCCCTTTTGCTCCCTAAATGATCATAAAAAAAAATGTTTACACTTAATTATCCCAAAAATTAATTTTTAGTGTTTTATGGCAAAGGTGAAATGCCTTCCACACGGCCCTTGCCAGAGTCACCCCGACAAAATACAGTTTTAGTGTCTTCCAAAAAGAAATGGACCCCATAAAGTATATATATTCTTGATCAGTGAAGAAGTCAAAAGACCATCTAGCAATACCCTTACGACCGTCTGCGGAAAATATGATACAGCCTATTTTTGGACCCTGCCCCCTTCAGTGGGCGTTGAAGTTACATATTATATGAAAAAATAGTATAAATATTTAACGAATTGTATTCCTAAAGCCTGCATTCCCTCAAAATTTAATTTATAGCCTTCTACGGCGAAGGTAATATGTTCTCTGATCTTCAACTGCCAGGATCAGGATATGACCCCTCAGTGTGTTGCATTGGAACTAGAAAGCGGTGGATAGTATTGAGAAGACAGATGAAGAAACACGTGAAGACAGAAGACTTTTTGGAAGTTATTTTAACCTTTGTTACATACCCGACGAAGGGGGGGTGTTACTCTTTAGTGTATGATAGTGTTCAGCGACCAGTGCCCTGCATTCGTTTCTGAAATAGGCTGAAAACAACTAATACAACCATGCGCTAATGCTGATCAAAAGAATTCTCGTGTTAACTACATACTTCGTCCAACAGGTTCATTTCAACTTCTTTGATCAATTAAAACCATATGAGCCAATAATTAGCCTGTCTGTTCTAGAATGCTCAAGGCTCGGCAGCAAATCCTACAGCGTATGATGACTTGTGTGAAATATAGCAATTTTTGGATTATGCACTATGGCAACCTTGGTTGATGATAGCGTTTCAGCTGCCGGTCGGTTAATTTTTATGTAATTTATGTTCGTCCATGGTTTTATTGTCGAGTTTATAGCTCACAAATGCCTTAAATTTGTTAGTGTTTTAATACTTTTTTCTTCATATTATGAAGTTATTAAAATGCCATTGACTTTTTTGCCCCACTATTCATTTTCCGACTTGTTCAGTCGTTTCTCACTTTTTCCATTTCCGTCATATTTTAAAAAGTCAGTTTATATTTTTAAATGTTTCAATTGGAAAAGTTTCATACCGAATACAGCTTTTATATTTTTATTTATTGTTAAAAGTTTTTAGTTTTCAAATGCATTTCCGTTGTTATGTAAATTGCTATTTTGGGTTGTAATAAATAAGTTTTCTTTTATTATTTTGTTTAATTATTAAAGAATTTAAATCATAAATTTAACGCATTTCTAAAGCAGTTTTAGTCGAAATAAAAAAAATTATAATAAGAGGAAGTTGTTGTCCCACAATATGGAAACAAATTTCCATCGAACAAATTTTTATAAAAAAAAATAGTTTTTTCTTTTTATTTTGAATAGTTAAAATTAATAAAATAATTTTTAAGTAAATAGTACATCAGCTGGTACTGAAGTTTTACCACTAAAATTTTAAAATGTCCTATTTGGTATGATTTGAACAAAACGTCTAGACATGAGTTTAAAATAAATTTTTATGTTCAACTTTTATTAAAATATTCCCTCAATCACTAAAGCCTTCAAGATATTTGAGTTATGAAAATTCAATTTAACGGAATGTAAATTATTTTTACCAAAATAAGATACAATTTCCACAAAAGCATGGATTTTGCCAGAATCTAAAAGAAAACAGACACCCAAACAATAACACATGCAAAATAAAGTAATAATTTTAGAAATATTTATTTTTCCAACAAGAAAAACTGAAACCAAAAATATTTATCTGTTCGAGTAGCAGCAGCAGCAAACCAATAACGTGGAAATCGTAAATATCAGTCGCTGATACAAACTTATTACACAGTCTAATGAGATGCGATTCTGTCTGACTTTTTTGGTCAACTGAAAATAACCACCGGCCATACTCCACCCTCAAAATGTGGCCACAATGTAGAGGAGCGGACTAGAGATGTAGGAAAACAAACACAAACCAACAATAACATAATCATTTTTTATGCGAGTGTTTTTACGAATTTCATTTAACTGAAAGCTTTTAGCACACACGAAATTATGCGATCCTTGAAGCATAGACTGCCGTACAATAGCAGCGGCAGCGGGTACACTCACTGTTTTCTTCTATGGAATGACCATCGAAGGATGACTTTTCAACAAGCCATTATCAATGACCACAAACAACAAATAAAGTTTGGCAAACATTGTTTGGAAATTATAGATACATAATCATGCCACAAACCACAAAATAAATGCAACATCATTAAAAACAGTGTGTGACAAAATTCTGTACTTTCTCGACTGTGCACTTTTCAGAATAAAGATGAGGCCAATTGATGTTTGATTTATCAATTGCAAAATATTTTCGAAAACTTCTACATTTTTGTCATCAGTACTCATGTGTTTTTAGTTAGATTTGATGAGAATTTTTATGAGGAAATAGTATACGAGAATTTTATCAAAACCATACGATTTTAATTTGTTAATTGTTAATATCTATTTAAAAACTGATACAGATCAGTTTCATTAATTTTGAAAGTTTAACAGATGCCAGTGCGTAACATAACAAGAGGAAAACAAATGGAATGAAATAGAATAGAACGGAAGAGAATAGAATGGAATACAATAGAATGGAATAGAAATAAAAAGAATGGGGTAGAATATAATAGAATAGAATAGAATAGACTAGAACAGAATAGAATAGAAATAAATTGAATAGAATAGAATAGAATAGAAAAGAATAGAATACAATAGAATGGAATATAATAGAATAGAACAGAATAGATTAGAATAGAATAGAATAGAATAGAGTAGAATAGAATAGTATTGAATAGATTAGAAAAGATTGGAATAGAATAAAATGAAATAAAATAGAATGGAATGAAATAAAATAGAATGGAATAGAATAACATAGACTAGAATAGAGTGGAAGAGAATAGAATGGAATAAAATAGAATGGAATAGAATAGAATAGAAATAAATTGAATATAATAGAATAGAATAGAATAGAATGGAATATAGTAGAATGTAACAGAATGGAATAGAATGAAATAGAATAAAAGAGAAGAAAATAGAATAGAATAGAATAGAATAGAATAGAATAGAAATGAGTAGAATAAAATAGAATAGTATTGAATAGATTAGAATAGAATGGAATAGAATGGAATAGAATGAAATAATATAGAATGTAATAGAATGGAATGAAATAAAATAGAATGGAATAGAACAGAATAGAAATAAATTGAATATAATAGAATAGAATGGAATAGAATAGAATGGAATATAATAGAATGGAATAGAATGAAATAGAAGAGAATAGAATAGAATGGAACAAAATGAAATAGAATAGAAGTCACATTGATATTATTCTGGCCAGTTTTGGTGTGCACTGTAACACATTATTTTAATTTACTGACTCTTCTCAATGTACTCGAACCCAAAGCAAAAATGTGTGTTAAAGTTACTAAAAATAAAACAACTACAATAAAATATTATACGAAATTTTGTTCAATTCTTTTGATTATTATTATTTTTTTTTTGGAAAGAAAAACAATATTTAAACAGTGACTCTATTATCATTCACGTCGGCATCATTATCATCGGTTCGCATCCAGAACTCATATCAGGCGTTTTATATAAAGTTAGAGAAAATAAAACAAAAAAAAAAAAAAATTATAATAAAATATATCCAAAAAGCAACATGGACTTACAACAATCCTGCAGACTTGAGTTTTGTCTAACAGGGCGAATGTGTGATTGTGTTTAGGAATGTGTGCGGATGGATGTGTTTGTGTGTTCTTTTTTATTAAAAGCCAAACAAACAAACAGACAGACAAACATAAATGATTTTTCGTAAAGTAATTTTTCTGTTTTATAATATGCGAGTAGTAGATGCATGTGGGGATGTATGTATGTGTGTGTGTGTGTGTGTGTGTGTGTGTGTATGTGTGTGTGTTTGTATTATTATGATGATTCTAGCTGGACTCATGCATTATTCAATAGAATTTCTAAATGATTATTCTTTATGTGACTGTTTATTTCTTTTGGCCATTTATTCATTTCTTTGTATGATCTTTTTCTTCTTTTATTTCATTTAATTTTTTGTGTGTTGGCGATTTTTGTTCATACACATTTACGAGTATTTTCACTGGCGTTGGCATTGTTTTTGTTTCTGATATCAATAGCGAGTTTCCACATGCTTGACTTCACAATGATGTCGAAAACCATCACCATCAGCATCATCATCATCGTCATCATAAAGATGACCAGCAGCTTTAACAATTCTAGTGACGCATAACGAATTCAGCACTAAATGACTGACTGACTTGACTACCAGCCTGCCGCGGAACCACAACATTTTTGTTATTTTCATGTTTTCGTTTAACAAATTCACATATGAAAGCATCTCTTTAGCTTTTATTTTATTTTTCATGTTATTTTTTATAAAAACACAAATAAAATATATTTTTCCTTTTTTTTTTTTTGCTGAAATCGTATATGTGAAATTGTACTTTTGAAGTTGTGTGAGTTCATTTTCAGAGCAAATTTATTTTGCCAATGATAGAATAAACTCCACCCATAAGTACGAGTTTTTGTATGAACGCAAACGTTTTCCTCTGCATCTTGCCACTCCCTTGTCCTTTGATATTTATTCCTTTTGGCAGTAGAATTCGATTGCCACATTATCATTGGATTTCATTTTTATTGTATTTTTAGTTGCGGTCAATGTGGTCGAAATGTTTATATAAAAACAATAAAATAAAATAAATTTTATTTGTTTTTCCCCTCAATTGAATGAAATGTGCCTTTAGAAGTGCATTCAAAATTTAATCGTGATATTTCAAAGGGTGTGTAGGGTTGTATTTAAAGTGGTTTCATAAAATGCTTGTGTGTATTAACTGTCGAACAATATTTGGCGAATCTATTTCATTTCCTTTAAATAATGTATTGCTTTTTTCTTTTACTGTTTGGCTGTTAATAATAATAATAATAATAAAACGTGTTCACTTTGTTTTTAATTTATTTAAAATGTCCACTCGTCTGGATGATAATCTGGATGGAAATTGTTACACCATTTAATTGGATTGAAATTAATAAACTGTTTATTTTTATAGGTCTGCTTATAACACGTCTTGATGCAATTGCATCACTATGTCTCGTCAGAAAATTTGCTGAGCCCTGCTAAAATATGAAATTAATTATTTCAAGTCGAACCATAATTATCAGCCATTAACCCCTTGTGAAACGAGCTATTAAAATTTGAATGAATTAAGAGAATTAAAACTTAATAAAAAAAAGTTATTTTTAATTATAAGAACTTTATTTTTGATTTATAGTCCTTTAAAACTTATTTAAACTGTACGTACAATTACTTTAGTTTGGTATCTTTTCTCATAATTGAGCCGTCAGTGTATATTCTGATTTTGCTCTCTGTCTCTCTCTCTCTCTCTCTCGCTCTCTATTTTGTCTTCCTTCCGCTTTCACCTGGAGAGTATTACGACTTTAAATATGTTGTCAAAGTTTAAATAAGGCACCGTGTAAAAATAATATTCTCCCTGTGTTCGACATAATTGCTATAGGATCCTGGCCTTACCATAAGCTCTTGATCTCCACAGTCCAGATGCTTGCAAAAGCATCCTGTGATCTCGATGAAGCCGGATCTCTGTATTCTGTGTAGCTGATCTAGTACAATTTCTTACTTGTGTTCTAACAATCCAGTTGAATAAAGCAGTTGAATGAAAATCAAATACGTTTGATGTTTTATTCAACTGATGACCAAACAGACCTCCAACGTAGCAATTGGTTGTACAACTTGATAAAATTGTACAACAAGTCGCAATGTGTAGGGGCCGCATTAGAACAGACAAGTAAGAAATTGTGCTGGATCAGCTGCACAGAATACAGAGATCCGGTTTCATCGAGATGACAGGATGCTTTTGCAAGCATTAATTAATTCTTTAGAAATATTTACAAGAACGCTGTGGAATTTACTGGTTTAAAATGGGTTAAAGTTCTTGTCACCCATATTTAAAACAAAGAGCCGCCGGAGAAAAATTAATTATTTAAACATGTAAATAAATTATTATAAATAAAATTCAAATTGAATATTGAAAACAAACAGGCAGCTTTATTTTTAGAATAAAACTGCGAAATTGGAATTTGTTTACTATTTTTGAAGCATTTGAAAATTGCATAGCGGGAATGCGCCGATGATAAGACCCCCTACTCATGAAGGCAACTGCTGCAAAAAACGCAGGTGAAAAGGTGATGCAAGAGACTTAAAATATTTGTTAATGCGAATTAAATCGTTTGCATTAAAAATTCGCATGTGCAGTAGCATACTTTTGATGTGCTGAGCACAATTTCTTATCAGTTCTGTCAAACGAGTTCAAAGGATCGGCAGAGCTGACTTAAAGAGATTAATGCATTAGCTGTACACTTTTTGGATTAATTAGCCATAATAGCAACTTAAAGATATGAAGGCAAATTTATTTGTATTTAAATAGATGTTTTCGTAAAACATGTCGTTTGCTTTAACGTCATCGGTACCTGTTAAATGAAATGGCTTTTGTGACGAGATAAAAATTAAGGAATTTGTTCGATGTACAGCAGCCAAAAATCGAAATAAACACGCTTCGTAACATGAGCGCAAACATCAAGTTGGCATCACCGTATTAAAGGCCCATATGAATCATGGTGAAATAAATATAAGGTGGCAGCGCTACGGCAGATGACAGTTTTTCGCTCAACCCACGCTGAGTCTAGATTACAGACTCTGGAATGATGTCAAGTTCTTGTGTCCAACAAGTGCTCCTTGTGTTTGTATATGTGAGCATCGTTAGTAATTGTGCATGTGTGCAGCAATACCATGTGTTTTGTTGCTATAATTTTGACGTTGGTCATGGCCAACACAAACAACAACTCCCTGGGTTGTTGTAGTATTGTATGTGTTGCCGTAGTGCTGCCACCTTAAGCTCTAAACACATAGACGACAGCAGACCGCAAGCAGCAATATGTCAAAAATAAAATCCATGTGTATAAATGAAAATGATTATTTTGAGGGCAGCACAGCAGCAGGACTGCACAACAGCATTTGCTGCTGCTGCCAACTTAGGCTATTTTCTATTTTGACGGGCAGCAATAAACAAATATGGTGTTGCCATTATGTATATAAATTGGAAAAATAAGAACAACAATGTTTTTTTTTAATATTAAACATAAAAGAACATTAAAAAAATATACAATATAGAAATAAATTTATGTGTTTTTATAGTTTTTCGTGATATTATTACATATTTTGTCAATAACTATAATATTGTTCATTATAAAATATATATGCGGCATCCCTGCTGCATCCCTGTTGTTGCTGTCTTCAAAATAATTATGAAGCTGAAGTCAGCAGCATTTGAAGTTGGCAGCATTTGAAGCCGTGAAGTTGTGAAGTCTGCTGTCGTCTATGTGTTTAGAACTTTATATTGGTTTCATCATGGTATGAATAAAATTATAGTTTTTGTATTTTTAAAGGACGCTGCGGCCGTTTATGTGATGACAGTTGGCGAAGCCACAGCAAAGCTTAGCCCTATATGCAGTGCCCATGGCCATATGCATATTTTGCTCGCGTTAGATGAGTCCTGGCAAATCAAGTTTATCGCTGATTTCAGGTGGAAATAAGACCCAATCCATTAGCTCTAGAGTACACGTATCACACAAAACAAAAAAATAGAAAATAAAAACTTGTGCATCTCACTATGCGCCTGTTTTTTTTTCGTTTATTCAATTTCATTGTTTATAAATATTTGTGTGCGAGTATAAATTTATTTGTTTTTAATTCCGTGGGGTGCTGATTTCTGTTATCAAAGTGCAATGAAAACTTTTCCACTTGGTTCAATCACTCTGGTTTATTTTTACAATTTTATTTACAAAAATTGTTGTTTTTTGACGTCAACAATAACAGCAAAGGAAAATAATTGTTGTCACATTTACAGCAATTATGCTGGCATCGTACGCATTTGTTTTTGTTATTGAAAGAATAAATGTATTAATGAGCCGACCATTCTTTGCTGAAGGAGAGAGAGCGCGAGAGAGAGGGAGAGAGAGAGAGACAGGCCCCAATGGCGAGGGGCTTGGCCGCTAAGTACGTACAAATTAAGTATATTTAAATTATTCTTCGATTGTTTAATTGAGATAAAGGAACTACAATATTTTCGCAATTGTTTACGCACATAAAAATTGTTTATTTCATGCTTCACTTCAATTTGCCCATTTAATTTTTCAATTTAGATTTAACTTAAGTAAGGTTAAGATTTGTGATTTGATTTGATTTGCTTTGATTTGAAGTGATTCGAGTGAACATGAAATCTCTGGATGTGGCTCATCTAACAGCTCGTGTTATCTGTGAATTATTGTATGGGAATATTTTCTGTGCTGTAGCTGAGTTAAAATTAAATTATTTGTTATCAGTTTTATATGAATTCGTTCGAATGTATGGAATCTTTTTTGTTTCGTTTTGCTGAAAACGTGATGATTTCGTGTCAAGTATTTTCAGTTTCTTGTTAGATTGGCCAGTGGCTGGAATTGCCAAGTCCCGTCCTGTTGCTCATTAAAAAAGTATTTGAACACAAATTTTGCACACCTTTTGTATTCCATGGTGGGGACCACCATCAAGAGTGCGAATTTTTTTTTTTTTTGTGAAAATTTGAATTAATTTGTATTTGTTTAAAAATAGCAAAACAATTTTTATTATAGACCAACAAACATTTTTCAAATTCTTATCAGTTGAAATTCCATGTACTTGTAGACGTCGTTGTTGTTGCTTTGAAATATAAAAACTATAGAAATAATCTGCTAATCGATCGGCCGTTCATATCATTGTGGCTTGAATTTAAATATATGGAAGTAATCTTGAGAAAATTTCATCAGTTTTAAAAAAGTATTTCAAAGAAAAAGACGTGCTGAGATTTATTGAAATTAAATTATTTGCCCTAAATTTTTATAAATAATTATTTAAGAATTAATTTATTGGCATTTTCTACAAGACGTTTAACAAAATGAGTTGCAACATCTCTTCAAGTGGTAAGTAGAACCTTTAAGTTATTTTTTATTTTGTTTTTATTTAAGAGGGAAAATTTTCAGTGGAAGCTGCTGCTGATACGACAAAAGCAAATTGCTGCGGCGATAGAAATTCCTGCTTGAAATCCTTTCCCGACAAAAAATACAAGGAAGTGCAACCGACAGGAAAAGATGTGTCGGGTATGACGTGCGAATGTGGTGTCTTTGGTGCAATTGCCTGTGGCGATTGGCCAACACAGGTAAGAGCAAAATAATTGATTCGAAATTGATTTCCTTTCGAACATTAAATCCAAGAGACCAGTGAATGGGATTTTTGTGGTTTCCTTTCGAAATTTATTACAAAGATTTTTCATTAAATAATTTTTTTTTGGAAATTATTGTAAAAAATTTTTCTTTCGTCCAATCACATTTAAAAGACAAAAAACCATATAAATTTTATTTTAAACGTAAAACATTCTTTGTTCTTTCCATATCCTGGAATTTTTCCCAGACTCTGATATAAAAAAGAAGGTCTTTTAGAAAGTTGTGTGCTTTTATTTATTAAAAAAATTGCTAAATTTGGAAAAAATTTGGACCAGTTTTAGAGGTTTATTTAAAACATTTTATTTATTTTGTCTCGGTATCAATAATTTTTCGAATGTATTTAAGGAATTCACAATAGAAGATTTGAGAATTTTTTTTTCAATTTTCACATTCACAGCAATTTCCAGTCAGATGAGTCAGATGCGATTTAGATTTTTTGGAGAATTTTTTAAATTTATATCTGTTGTCCAGTTTCATTGATTCAGGGCAGTCCCATTTACAATTTGATGCAGCTGGTCTTGCATTCTTGCATTTACTATAGTCCTATTCACAATCTGGTGCAAATGGTTTTGCATTATTGCATTTGCAAACTGAGAGAGTATTTGAGAGCATTTTCAATGTATTTCGTTGGTGTGGAGTACAATTATTTTGCAAATGCAATGAAGCATGACCATTTGCACAAGATTGTGAATAGGGCTAATGTATTTTAGGCCTTTTTTCCTTTTTTTTGTCGTGGACTAGCACGCTGGAGATGCATTTTGCCGGAACTAGAAAACTTGGTTGGGGGAAGGAGGATAGAGGGAGTAGTGTTTGCGGATGTTCGCTTTGAACCCCTCCCAAGTTAAAATTGTCTGAGTTATTATCTCGCAACACGTCAGTGTTTGGTGCGATTTCTCTTTTTTTGCGATTTTCAGTGTAGATGAATTAAAAACCTTTTGCTGAATTTACAAAAGTGTTATATTTTCTTATTTTCGTTTTTGTAAATCTTTGAAAAATGTTCACTGCGGCTGGCAGCCATCAGTGCTAGTCGGTCAGTGCGATATTAGTGGCAAAGCTAAGAAAAGAAAGTAAAACTCTTTTTTTAAAATATTTTTCTATTTATAATAAATTTTCGCCAGTGGTCAAATCGATAAGTGGTCAAATTACTCGTAAAGAATGTGATCATTTAAGTCAATTTTTAATAAACATCAGGCTTTGCAAGAATTGTGTGTAAGCGTATGCGATTTATAGCGGAATGATATATAATAAATAATAAAAATACTTTTGCAATTGCATCCAATTTTCCATTGCCAATTAGTTATGCCAAGCAAACAAACGATAATGCAACTGCTAAAAGAATACAAGGGGGTCGTGTTATTTTATTGGGAGATCGGTAAAAAACTAAACTGAACTATTAATTTTTGTGACTTGCGGCATATGATTAAAAATTAATTATTTCTTTATTCGGTGGAATTATGAAAAGTGTTTGCCTAGGGTCCATTTCTCAGAAAGAAAAGCAACAACTAAAATACATTCAAAACAGCAACATTTTCTAAAATTTATTGCATAGATTTTCGCAATTTAATTTTAACCGACTGGTTACTTGCCACAATTGTTAATATCTTAAAAAAATTAAATTGATTAGGCATCAAGAATATCATCTTCCCGCAACAGAGACAGTGTAATTAATCTGCCGTAACAAAATTTATTTGGTTATACAAAAATATTCTATTTGTTATTAAAATTTATCGCATCATGCAGGAATATATTTTATTCGATTTTGCTAAATTAAATTCTGTGTATATTTTTTGGCAGGTTTCGCCTAAATTTTGACCTCAAGCAATTGACGTCATTTGCAGCAGATTTTTGCGATTTTATAAAATACTTTTGCAAACTACTTGTTTTCAAACGATCTCTGTAGATCAATGGCATCTGTCAGTTTGTTATTGTAATGCGTAAATGCGACTATTCTTTTTACAACAACGTCTGCGCCACATGGTTGAATATGAACAACAACTAAATAATAATCATCTGACTGACGTCCTTATCACTCACACTTCAAAGCCAATAAATAAAATTCAACACACAACAACACACACACACACACATACACACGCAACACGCAATTGATGCGGACGTGCTTTCGTATTAAGAAGAAAAAAAGTTGAACAGCTGAATCTGTTGCCACTGTAAATAAAAAAAAAATATTGTTGCTGTGCTGGCGACAACAACAGCAATTAATGATAACGAATTCTGATGAATTTTTTGACAAAGACTCCTCAGTCCAGATAAGACAATTTACCACTAAGTGGGTCAACCTAGTGTAAGATGAAATTTCGGAATTCAATTCCCACAAAAAAAATATTTTCTTTAGCTTTTGCTCCACCGATTCCCACTGAACCCTTCATACGAGTAGAATGTTATGACCAGCAGCGGGCCCCTACAAAGTAGACACTCAAACTTCTTGAATGTAACATAATTACTACAGCATGCGCCAGGGCTATCCAACCTACTGCTGAAGATATTTTGCTGCTTGGATTTTTTCCCTCAATTTATTTTCTTGTGTTCTTTGTTTCCACTTGCAGATTGACATCGCGCAAGTCATATGCTTAGGTTTAGTTGCGCTGCAACATCGTGGCCAAGAATCAGCTGGCATTGCCACCAGCGATGGCAAGTCGTCGAAAAAGATCAGTGTCCACAAGGGCATGGGCATGATAAATAATCTGTTTAACGATGACTCGATCCAAAAATTACGAGGCAACTTGGGTATTGGCCATACACGTTACTCGACAGCGGCTGCCTCTGAAATGGTGAACTGCCAACCGTTTGTAGTGCACACTTCCCATGGCGCCCTGGCTATAGCCCACAACGGAGAGTTGGTGAATTGTGAGCAGCTGAGAAGAGAGGTAAGTGTTGGCGGCAAGAATGAGTTGCACTTGAGTTGTTATTGAAAATTATTTCCCAGGTCTTGGATCGAGGTGTGGGCCTGTCTACCCACAGTGACAGTGAACTGATTGCCCAGTCGTTGTGCTGTGCCCCCGAGGATGCTTCCGAGCATGATGGCCCCAATTGGCCAGCCCGTATACGACACTTTATGACTTTAGCTCCTTTATCGTACTCGTTGGTCGTCATGCACAAGGACAAAATCTATGCGGTGCGCGATTCCTATGGCAATCGTCCTCTGTGCATTGGCAAAATTGTGCCCATCACACTGGGGGCTGGCAAAGTGGACGAGTGTCCTGCCGAAGGCTGGGTGGTGTCCAGCGAAAGTTGTGGCTTTCTTTCGATTGGGGCGCGTTATGTGCGCGAGGTGGAGCCCGGTGAGATTGTGGAACTGACACGTAATGGCTTCCGCACAGTGGACATTGTGGAGAGGCCTGATTACAAGCGCATGGCGTTTTGCATTTTCGAATATGTGTATTTTGCCCGCAGCGATTCAACTTTCGAGGGCCAAATGGTCTATTCGGTGAGGTTGCAGTGTGGCCGTGAGTTGTGCAGGGAGTCACCGGTGGCTGCTGATATTGTTAGTTCGGTGCCAGAATCGGGTACGGCGGCGGCCCATGGCTATGCCAGGGAGGTAAGATTCAGCGAAGTAAAACTTTCAAATTGTTGTCAACCCTATTTTTTTACTTTTAGTCCGGTTTGCCCTTTTCTGAAGTCCTGTGCAAGAATCGTTATGTGGGCCGTACTTTTATTCAGCCTTCGAATCGTTTGCGTCAACTGGGCGTGGCAAAGAAATTCGGTGCTCTGTCAGAGAATTGCAAGGACAAGCGTGTGGTCCTAATAGACGATTCTATAGTGCGTGGAAATACAATTGGTCCTATAATCAAATTGTTGAAGGACGCGGGGGCCAAAGAGGTGCACATTCGCATAGCCAGCCCTCCTCTGCTGTATCCCTGCTACATGGGTATCAACATACCCACCCGGGAAGAACTGATTGCCAATAAACTCAACCCCAATGAGTTGGCCAAATATGTGGGTAAGTCTGGTCTCAAATCAAGGCCACAAAGAATATTCTATTCTATTTATTTGACGATTAAATTACTGCGGTTACAGGTGCCGACAGCTTGGCCTATTTGAGTGTGGACGGCCTGGTTAAGGCTGTGCAACACAGCAAGTCTGCTTCGAACCCCATCAAGTCGGGCTATTGCACGGCTTGTTTGACTGGAGAATATCCGGGAGGCCTGCCAGAAGAGCTCAGCTGGTAGTCAAATGGAAAATACATATACATTTCATATCAATATCATTAAAGTGTAGCCTAAGATTATTATTAGCACGATAAGTTTAATTTAATTTCGTTTCAATTGTATTTAATAACACACACATACACACAAACGTGCATAATTTTTGTGTACAAACAAGTAAAATACTAGCGACGTTTAGAAAATATTTATGAAAATTATGCAAAATTAAAAAAAAAACAAATAAAAAAAAACAATAAGACAGAACACAATATTTGTATCAAGTCTAAAAGATAATCAAGTGTTTGCTTAACTTGGCAGCAGGTAATTATGCCTAATTTGACACGCACACACACTCTCACGGCCGTTCCATTTAGCCCGCATTCACACTCCATTTTATTAAAATTCCCAAACGTTTCCATAATATTGTTCATCATATTTAAAATTCAGCAGCCTGCGCTGCCGCTGAAGTGCTGTTGTTTCATGTCACTTTAAATGCAAATTTTAAATTTCATTTGCCAAGTTATACGACATAATTATCCTGTCACATGATTATGTTGCTCTCCACTCGTCTGAAAAAAATTCTGCTCCCGTTTCCTTGAATGCGTGTGAGTTCTGTTTATCGCAGTTTTTATTTTGTTTGCAAAAGCCAAGCAAATTTATGCAATACGTTTTCCTAATGTCATCATCATCATCATCTCTAGCCGTGTTTGTGTAAAGGCCTGCCACCCAAAGGCGTTAACATTTAGCTGAAAAATAACATATACGAGCATATAAAATAATGCGCATATTAGAATAAAAACAAAATACAATCAGGGAAATTGAATTCATAAGGAAAACAGTAATTTTGAAAAAATACAATATTCTCATGCACTTTGCCTCGCGCACTCCGTACAATTCGAATAAGGTAAGAAGTTTGTTCAGTCGAGTAGAAATTACATATATATTAATGCTAAAAAATAATAATTTTCTGCATATTAAACTCATTTAAAATCTATAGGCAAAGTTTCGTAATATTAAATTCAGAGAGACATGATAAATATTCAGAGACACAAGCGATCATCAACCACAATTTACTTATTCACCTTGAACAACACAACAGGAGAGTAGAACTGCTTTGCCTACTGATCTCAATTGAATATAAAATATTGAAAAAAAAAATTCTAAGGCGACGAATTAGCTGCATTAGAAAGTGAACTTCTGCGTAGAGCACCAAATCTGTCCCCTCAATACTATCCCCTCGTTTTCAGTTCCGGTGCAATGCATTGCATATATAGGGGTCATCCCCTGAGTGCTGGTCCTACTCCTAAAAAAAAAAGAAAATAAAAAAATAAAAAATAAAATGTAACAGAAATTTCAGAAATATGGAGCATGAAAAATTAATACTTCAACATCAGCTGGGTATTGTTGCAGTTCTCGTATGCTATTTCCTAATAAAATTTGGTAACCAAAATACATATGAGTACTGATGACTAAAGTGTAGCTGCTGTTCATCTCTGCGTAATGGTGGGTGCTATTGACTGAAGTAGTAGAACACGAGACTATGAAGCGCAGGGTCCTGAGTTCAACCCCACGCTGAGTCATGAAATATTGTGTTGAATTCTTTTGATCAGCATTAGTGCGTGGTTGTGTTAGTTGTTGCCAGCCTGTTTCAATGATGAAGGCATAGCACTGGTCACTGAACATAATTGGCAGCGACTGACACTTTCATGTACTAAAAGCAGAGTAACAGCAGCATCCACCTTCGTCGGACCTGTAGCAAAAATTAGCCGGCGAAGTAAAAAAGGT
This sequence comes from Linnaemya tessellans, assembly GCA_951800035.1. Taxonomy (NCBI): domain Eukaryota; kingdom Metazoa; phylum Arthropoda; class Insecta; order Diptera; family Tachinidae; genus Linnaemya; species Linnaemya tessellans. The sequence continues at coordinate 2,505,178 of OX637535.1, forward strand.
TGAAATAGCTACAAAAAAAACTGTCTATCTTCTCATCTTTCCTAATCTGTCCCCTCAATACTATCCCCTCATTTCAGTTCAGTTCCCTCGCAATGCATTGCATATATAGGGGTCATTCCCTGAGTGGTGGTCCAAGATAATAAAAAAATATATATATACAGATTTCTAATATTTTAGACTATTTTTCATTCCGAATATAGCACGTTACTTATCGTGGTCATCAAACTTAATTAAATTTAAAAAAATTGTTACTGAAGATTAACATATTTTTTCTGGTGATCCAAGACCACAACAAAAGTATAGATTAAGCCCCTTATTCATAAAAATTATGTGACGCTAATAACAGCGTAATAAAACAAAATTTCATATGAAATTTGCTCTATTACACTCTTATAAGCCTCTCATAATTTGTATGAATAAGGGAGTAAGTGTATCTACCAAAAATTAAAATTAAAGAAATATACATCATAGTTATTATGTATGTATGTGTATAAATCAGTAGCATAATTATGCAATTCTGTAGTATCTCTGCGTAATAAATCGCAATTAACAATATATTTGCATGATGAAATTACCTTTTACCTTCATAGAGACGAAATCTTTTTAAAAAGACTTTATTGGATGTTGCAATATTTAAAAAAGAATGAAGGCGACAGCACTGCCAGAAATTTAAGTGACTTTAAGTTTAATACAAATGGCATCATCTTGGCAGCAATAAAAAACTATTAAACATATAAAACAGACACTTTTGAAAAGACCGCCACACCCATATGACAAACTGAATGTTGACAATATTTCGTGTTTTACTTTTAAGTTCTTCTCAGTAATTTCAACAACTTCACAGAAAACATATTTTTTTTTTAACAGTAAATGTTTTTTAAACGACCACTAGCAGAACCACCACAAGCATACAGCAGCGCCGCAAAACATGCTTTAAAAAATACACATTTTAATAACAGTTTCACAGTAGCAAACACACACTTGCACTTTGACAAAAACAAAGCAAGGAAGATGTTTGGTTCAGAGAGAGAGAGGGAGGGGGTGAGAGAAAAGAACAAGAAAAAAGGAAACAATAAAATTGTGCTGCTAGAGGAGTTGTTGCTGATGATAAAGGAAGTTATGTAAATTAATGTTTACTCAACATCTTTTTTAGAAATGGAAATAAAAAATAAGTTTTCTTTAAACACACACTGAAATATAAACTGAAAAATAAAAACAGAAAGAAATAATGCCGTCAAGAAAGGCGTATTTGTGGTTGCGGCTTTTGTTTTGGGTACCCTACACTAAAAATTGATGGAATTTATACTTCATAGCTTGGACAGAGCAATTTATGTTCTAGTGCTACCAATTGCCGCGGTTTTGTGGAACTCAGCACGGTTTGTAATAAGTTTTCATGTTTATAGAGCAAATAGTTTTAAAGGACTTCTTTTAAAATTTACAGGATCGAGAAATGTGAGATATCTCATTCGAGTGCAGTGCCATGCCAATCTCATGGGCATTCGTATAAATTTTTTATATTTGACTAGTCGAGTGTTGATACTTTATAAAATAAGTTTATCAGTATTAACGGAAAATTTATTAAATTTATACATAAAATAAAAATATATGAATGCATCTTGGAAAAACGCCACAGTTGAATATGGATGGATACAAGAGGCAATCTTTTAATTAGATCATGCAAAATATGCTAGAGAATAAATATCTGAAGCAAATAGGCAGCCATAAAACAAATTTAGATTTTCAATTTTCTCACATTTGAAACCCGAAAATATTCTCTAGAATCTGGGAAAAGAGCCACACATACATAAATACGGATGGATACAAGCGGAAATGTTTTAAATTATGTATGCATTTTTATTAGTCGAACTTTCTTATGTAAATTGTTAATTTTTTCAACGGGCTTAAGTTCGAATCTGCATGACTGCAAATGATTTTTCATTATTTTATTAATAAATGAATTTGTTCAAATTCTATTTATTATTTTATATTAAGATTGGAATATTAAGAATATTTTCAATAATCATCAAACCAGCAGAACGGATCAGTACTGATTTCGAGGCCGCTACGCCATCTCATCAGCGTTTTTTGTTCAATTTTTCCACTGTTTCTAGTGGTGCTAGTTAGTAGGAATATCAACTATTTAACCAATGTTTTTAACGAAAACTGAATATGAGAAGTTCCCACATTCATATTTTCAAGTTATTACCTTTTTGGTTAGTACGAAATTCCCCAACCCTGACGATTCGTTCGTTCTGCTGGTTTAATGACTATGAAATATATTCTTAATATTCCACTCTCAAAAATAATAAAGAGAATGTAATCACGTTCATTTATTAAAATAAAAATAAATAAAAAATAATTTGCAGTTTCGCAGATTTGAACCTATAGCCTGTTGGGAAAATTAACATCCTGTAATACAATTTACATAAATAAAGGTTCACTATTAAAATAGAAATTCATACATTAATTTAAAAATAAGTAAAAGAAATTTAGATATTCAAAATTTCCTACAACTAGGACTTGAACAAATTTCCCAGAAAGGTAGCGAAAATGCGACTTGAACTTTAGCAAATTAATATCCTTCAAGAACATGTACATTCATATGATGCTTGTCTAATCCCGCCAAATAAAAACAATGAGACAAGTAGCGGGGGAAAATATAAATAAATGAGGCGATAAAAAAAATTGCAATAAATTTTCGCAAGTTAACTTTTCTTCCTTTGGAAAAATAAAAATGAACCCGAAATGGAAATGGGTGGCTGGATTTTGCAATTTAATAAAAATGTGCGCACATAATCAAACATCTTTAGAAACACGCAAGCACCCACACGCACACACACATACACGCTAAAGTATGCATGACAGTGTGTAGGCATGTCCTTCAACGCATGTGTGTGTATGTGTGTTTGTTGTTGGTGTTGTTCCTAAACCAAACAGTTCTAGTAATAAAAACAATATTACGAAAGTCACTTAAGGTAAGTAGAGAGAAGTAAATAGAGATTATGCATTTTGAGAAAATAAAAAACAACAACAAGGATATTTTAATAAAAAGCTAAAAGCTGCAAGAATTATGGCTAATATATGCAAATGTAATAAATAAGCAATAGACGAAAATAAATGAGGTAGAAAACAGAAAGGCTTTCTGCAGTTTCCGATAAATCCAACGGCAGGAGAACTTTCTGGCAAGAAGATTTTTTTAATTTAAATGATTTAAACTATCAGGAGAAAATTATTTATTTCACCCCACATAAATCAAGTTTCCCAAGCAACAAGTGGAGCCTCTGCCAGCCATTCCGGTCACATTAATCACTGCAAATCAAAAGCGTGCTGGGCATAAAATTTTTCCGAATCGAATCCTTTCCTTACTTTGCCATCCATACTCGCCTTGTGGTTGCAGCAACAAAACAAAACATCCTGTTAACATTTGTTCCCGGTCATTTGCAGGTTATTGTAGATATTTTGTAAAACATGAAAAGACATCGTTTAACATTCTGGGCAAATTTATTTATATTTTCCTCTTTGATTGCATGCAAAGTTGACATTTTTCATGTGCCTCGTAATGTTTTATTTCTGACATTCGCTGGAAGGACTGTGAAGGATGTCCGTTGGACAGGCAGACAAAAAAGACAGCTTAAACTGACGGACGGACGGACGGACGGACGTGCACATTATTCTTTTATTCCTGTATTTGTTTAAAACTATTTGTTGTGCTTAATTACATTTTTTTGTTGCATATAAATTTAACAAGATTTTGTCGATTTCTTTTGTTCAAACTGTTAAAGTATCCTTTAGTGTCCTTGCGACTGATGACTGTTTTATTTCTATGTGCTTTTGTTGTTCAACAGTGTGGCTTGCTGTGTACGGGTCTGTTTTGGTCCTTTTTAAAATATTTCAAATTTATGTAAATTTTATATAAAGTTTCCTGGTAAAGTTGGCGACAACAACACGTTACGAATATTGCACGTTTTGCTGGTGGGACTTCAAAGCCAAGAATAATAAATTTAAATTGTTATTTTGGTTATTAATTTTCATTGTTTTAGAAATATATTAAAGCGAATCGATGGCCTCCAACTCTTTTGCAACATCAATTATGAGGCAGATACGAAAGCAATTTTCTTTAATTGCACTCCGCATTTAATTTTAAGCAAATGGAATTAATTTAATTCTTATATTACGCATGAAATTGTGTACATTGAGGTCGAACTGCTTCATAATTTAATTGCCTGGGAAATGGTGCCTCGTTGTGATTTCCATCAAATGAAAATAAATTCATATTTCTCACTTGGCGCCAACACAAACGAATTAGAATTGAGAATTGAAGTGTTGCACAACAATTCCCAAATATATTCATTTTTTTTTATCTTGGACCAGCACTCAGGGTATGACCCCTATATATGCAATGCATTGCGCCGGAACTGAAAACGAGGGGATAGTATTGAGGGGACAGATTGGGAAAGATGAGAAGATAGACAGTTGTTTTTGTAGCTATTTCAACCTTTTACTTCGCCGGCTAATTTTTGCTACAGGGCCGACGAAGAATTTAACAAATGATTATCCCTTAATGTCCTTATATTGTTGCTTTGGGCAATATCTCGCAAACAGAAATGCTAAATAGCATTTTAAGTAACATAATTGTATAATATTCGTCCAATAGACACGCCATAAGAAACGAAATCTGGATCCTCTCATATCTAAAAAATGGGGTTTGCTTTCGACCAATAAATAGTTCTTTTCTACAGAAAAACCTCAAGCGAAAGCAACCAGCCATGAGATGACACAAGTTGGCCATAAAACGCACTTAAAATGACAAAAAAATAACATAAAAAAACAAATCAATCACGAAACCAACAAAAAGCTAAAGAATGCAACTCGCACGAGATGAACAACACCAAGCGTAACAAAATGTTGCTATTGGTTGACTAAACAAATCGTACAGGAACTTTAACGCCATTACGGTCTCAGCGACACGCATTCACACTCACACTACGAGCACAACAACACGTCGTCTGCACATTCAATCTCACAATTTCCCTGCCATGAACCGGAAGTGAAATATTGTTGTAACTGCATTCTGGCTGCCATAACAATTGTGTTCCTCCCCTACACTCCACCGTACAAGTGCTATTCATATTTAGTTGTTGTATATTTTAAGAGTAATTTAAACCTAGTGTTTACCCGCATTGTTTTTGTTGCATAAATAAAACTGTGGAAATAATTATTTTTACTCCTCCATTAAATCTGTTGTTCAAGTTATTGTTTTCTGTACTGTTTCTGTTTCATTTTTAAAATAATTGTAATGATTATCTGCAAATATGCATTAGGTGTAAAGCTTTACAGTTGTGCTAATAAAAATAGCACAACTTGTTTAATTGCTAAACAGTTTCACGTTTTTAAATAACTTCTTAATTTTTGTGTAAAATAAATTTTATAAAAAATTTAGCAGTTTCTTCTGCTGGGACCGAGTTAATGGCTTTAGTTGCAATTCAAATTGAAACCTTTTGCTAGAAATGAAAAGTTGGTGTGAGTTTCTATTCTTTAAATAATCTTTGTTGTATTTTTGCAAATAGCATCTCTATTTTAAGCAAAAATCTTCTTTTTATGTGTAAGCCAGCTGAATAATAATATCTATATATTCCAAGCTGGCAACACTGTAGTCAGCAGTCTGGCGGTTATTTGCCTTTCGCTCAAAATGTATGTGAACCCACTACTGCCAAGTACTTATTTGGGTGTGGAATTTTTCTTTAATAAAAAAAAAAAATGCTGCACAGACAAACACGAATTTTTATTTTTCTAATTTTTATCGAAATTCCTTTGCCCTTAAAAAAAAATCAAGTTTTAGTTTTTAATTTATTCGCCTCTCACTTGAACATTAACGTAATATTTTACCCTCAGGATGCCAATAAAGAGATATTTTGTCCAAACTTTTCACCCGAAACGAAGAACAATACGAAGAATAAATGGGCATTTTTAACTCAAGAGCCACTTAATTCTCCTCTATGAGTGTTTTAGTAAATGAGGAATTAGTTAAAATCTTTTGCACATACCAATACACTAAATTTCTTATTAAAATTGAATCATGCAACACAAAAAAAAAAAAAAAAAAATAAAGAAAAACAACAACTTTCAGTGTAATGGTCGTGGGTTCGATTCCCGCCGAACACTCTGGGTATTTTCCGCCGGCAAGCAAATCGCTTCGCTTTGCTTATAAAAAAGTGATTTTCAATACTTTAAAAGATAAAAAGAAAAACTTGTATTTAGATTTTTTTTAATAGAAACTGAATGAGAGTTTAAAAGAAAATTTTCAAGATTTCGTCGAAATAAATTTTGCCTGTGCGAGGGAGGTCTAACTGTTGAATAAAACCATCACCCATTTCGAAGTTAATAGCTGCTTAAGCCGCTTTCACACTATAAGACTGAGTCTTATGATTTTCATTCGAGTTTCTCTTTTGAGAATGCCTGAGATGCCAAAAAATCTAACGTATCATTACAAAACGCTTTCACACTATCACACTTAAAACAATTCATGAAATCTCTGTAGTAGGCTGTTGCAAAAAAACAACCCTGATAATATGAAATGTCTCAGCTTTTAGAAACATTTAAAAAAATGGGGAGAGTCATCGATGTGTCAAATTTTACTTCTCGCTCTATGAGATTTTACTTCAGATCGCTTTCACACTATAAGACTTTTCATATTATTTCGAATTTTTGACAAATCTTAATACTCAGTATTATAGTGTGAAAGCCGCTTTATGCCGTTCGTATAGGTTTAATTGCAAGCAAACATCGCCAGATACTGGGTCGATTAGGCATAATATCAACGCTGGGCTCAATGATGATCTAGATAAAAAAGTTGCAATGGTGTCCGAGATGGATGATACATTTTAATGCCCGCAAGACTAAATACCACAGGCTTACACAGCGACGCATGTCCGATCACGCTGCTTTGCCCACAAAAATGGGTGGTACAGATATCGAGGAATCAGTGGCTTTTCATGTTTTTGGTATGAACATGCAGTGTGATATTCGATGGCCATGGCACTTTTTTAATATTTCAAAAGAAGCATAGAAGTGATTTGCCTTTCAAAGACGGTGTAGGACATACTTCACTCCGACAAAAATGGAATACAACTCGCATGTATGTATGAGCAGGTGCTTCAAAGTCTATTTTCAAGTTAGTCGACCGCGTACAGGAGATGACTGCCATTTGTCATGGATTTACCAGTGAGTCGGGCTACACGCCGCAGGCAGAATTCGTTTTATGGCGGGACTGTCTGTAAATAATAAACTGCCTGCGGAGGTCTTCCTTTTGTATACAGCAAGGAAAAACTCACATTGATTCTTAAAAAATCCTTTTTTTTTTTTAAATTATGGGTACAAATTTCATTATTGCATGGAAAATTATTAAAAATTAGAAATAAATTTTGCTGTTTATCTCAGCCGAACTGTAGCCATTATTTTGATTTCTGTGTATGAGTGATTGTATGTGTGTTTGTGCGCTCGTACAAACACGGGCAACATGTTTTCTGACTTGTTGCCACAAATCGACAAAAAAAAAACACAGAAAATATATTAAAATAATAACACAACTCTGTAATCAAAGCGCGGGAAAATCACTTGATAGCACGCGATGACATTTTTTGTTACAACAAATTTATTTGTTGTTTTATATCATTGGCGTTGTTGCTGCTGTTGTTGTTGTTGTTTGTGCTGAAGCATATTGAATGCAGCCCATGAAGCTGAACCACAATAAAATAACAAATGCGATTGTACCAGACTTGACTTGAACAGCGAAATTTCCTTTTAAATTAATAATAAATAAAATTATTGCAATTTTATGTTAAAACTTTGCTGCACTTGTTATTATTTCAAAATTGCATTTTCAATTTATTTTTATAAAAAAACAATTTCCGCTCACATGTTCCAGCTGTTTGATATTTCGTTACTTGTGTGCTGGCAATTTCAAATCTAGGAACCAACATTTGGGTTCCAGATTAGAGATCAACTTGGCTGTAATTTTGGTTCATGGAATGGCATTATTTTAAGTTGCGCTTGCCAACTTAAGCAGCCATTGTTGGTGGTTCGTTCTAACTTCACAGCACGCAAGGAGAAGATTTGACTGTGGCAGTTTTTGAAGTAGTCTTTGGTTGAGGAAAAGAAATGATTGAAGTTTTAAAATTATGTCAGCCTTTATTGGGTTACGATTACCAAACTTGTGTTGCATATAATCATCAGATTGTTGCCATTTGTGAAAATTGCAACATAGTTGCGTTTAGCAATGCTTAAAGATATCTGGCTGATGCAACAACAATGTTATCTTGCCAAGATAGTAAAGAGTGTGATTACTTTTTCCGTTCATCTACTTCGGAGATCCTTTCCAGAGCGGAAGTAGATTGTGAATAATAGTTCTTGCTATTTACAAATTGTCTGCTAAATATTGAATTTGATGTGACTAAAAAATAGAGCATTTTTTATTGTGGGAGTTCTTTTAGATAAAATAAAAAAAAATTTAAAACCCGTGACCCAAAAAAAAATTTATATATGTTATGAATCTGCTATACATGATATGAATCCCCATAAATACCCTTTCCATAGTTCCATAGCCATTTTTTAGTTTTCATAATCATACAAGGCATGACTGTCAAAATAATAAAAACAAAGGTGTCACACTCTGTTACAGTTCCCCTCGTGTTTTGCTTGCGTTGGCAATAAACTATACCCTAGTGCTCTGCCTTTTGGCTGGAGAGTTGCACGAACAACTCGTTCTTCTCCGAAGTGTACAGGTGGATTAAGAACAACCTGTTGGGCTGTCTGTTCCACTTTCAATAATTCGTAGCAAGATGCCTTGCTTTCTCTAGAATAGTTAAATATGTTTTGGTTCCAGTTATGAAAGCTCTTCATGGCCACAGCGGGTTAAACTACGTGATGCCCAAATGATGAGCGAGCTTTTCTCTTACTGCAAATATGAAGGATGAAGGATGGAAATTTTTGGTGGGGTCTCTTTCTAAACCGACATTTCATGGCTCGCTTGAATATTAGTTGAACGCAAACTAGTCCGTTATGGTGGTCACTGTTGGGAAATATACTCAAGGACCTGTACAGACTTTGGACTACGACTCCAACTCCAAATGATCAGGCCCGGGTAGGGGTCATAAAAAGAGCTTTAGTCCATCTATGCTTTCCTCGAAAATAATCGACAGCAGCTGCTCTTCCCTCTATTCGGTTCCATGTTCGCTGCGTTAAACACATGTTGCGATTCTTAACAATCTTTCAAAAGTTTTGGCCGATTTCAGCCGAATTAAATTCGCCGGTTTGATCACAGTCATGAATATGCGATGGGAGTTTTCCGATCTGTTTGTTGCCAGCCTGTTTCAATATCAAGTACCAACAGCTACCGCCACTAGCAATAATTCGCTGAAAAGTAAAAAATAGAAATTTTGTCTTTCCTTATATTTCTCTATCTGTGCATTCAACATTTCCCCTCTCTTCATATTTCCGGTACAATGAATTGCATGAGTATGGGATATCCCCTGGTCTTGCATGTTGATGAGAGTGCGGTGCCTCTGGATCACTGATATACGAAGAATAATGATTTATTTCACCACTATGAATTGTTTTTTATGAAGTATGTAAAATTGATTTTACATACGGTACAGACTACATTGAAGGCCAGCCGATTTCTGGTCCTGTCGTGAAAGTTTATTCTCCTGTGATAATTGGATATTTAAATAATCTACGACTACGTTACACAGCATGTGTAGGGGACATTCCCTGCGAATTTGACCAGCTTTGGTAACACCAACAACCGAAAAACAGAAACATTTTTTATCTTCAAAATCAATTTTAATTTTTAGGCCACCATGAATTAAGCATTTCATTTGCAATATTGGAGGTCAAGAATGTAAAAGCGTAAAGAAAAACACTCGTTTCAGCAGATCCATTATTGTTTTCAAGTTTAATTAATCTAAGCAACATGTAACCCAAAACTCTTGTCGTGAACCCCGCTTCCCCCCTGGAACTCTTTGGTTACTCATTTTCAAAAATCGCATTTTAAGCGAAACAAAAGCTCAACTGCTAAGCTTCCCATTGCGTGTTGCAGCCTGTCTATGTAACTGAGACTGTTTTTTTTTTTTTTTAATTTCATTTTTCCATTTTCAAACAATTGTTAGTCTGACTGTGGCTTTGCCAGTGTGGAGGTTTTTCCAATTTAGCAAAATAAATTTTAGTGCATTTTGTGTTTGTGAGTTTCCACTTGGGCGCTCAACTGAAAATTGTTTGAGGTTTCGTTATGTTTTACTCTGTCCAATGCTACTCGGCTAAGGTTTTGGCAACAGCAACAGCAGCAACAACAACTACAATGGAAGACAATTTGCACCAGTTGGCACACTGTGTGGTGAGTGAGTGGCTGGCGCATTTTCAAAGTTCCCGTTCCCGTTGTGAACAACATTTTTTCCACATCTCTACTTTTTTCCATTTGTTGTTGTGGGAAAAAGGCAGAATATGTACGGATTTGATGTAAATAGTTTTGGAGAATAATAAAAAAACGATAAAACAACAACTCCCACTTGGCTAAATTATAACCTCCAAATCACGACAAGTGCAACCAATTAATTGTCAGTGATTGTTGCATGTCACACAGACTGTAGCAGTCAGCCGCAGGCATTAATTTTGTCGCTTCACAAAACCATGACTGGCAAACAGTTTTTTTTTTTAAATTCTATTATTTATTTTAATTAAACCCTGAAATAAAGCAGCAAATAAAATAAGAAAATAGAAAATAAATAATTTTTTTCAAAAAAAATAAATCAACATTAAAGCGTGACATACATCTGCCCCGTTCAACATCATGGAATACACTAACAACTTTTGCTCCAGTATTTATTGTTTTTGTGTGCTCCCCAGAGTTGAGCACGACGCATGTCCTGGGCATCCGTTTGGAGCTCTGCCCCATTACACAACATGGTTTGAATCTGTGCTTCCTTTTTGTTGTCTGCTGCTGCCAGTGGACAGCCAGAGCCATCTGGTGGTTTTTTGCAAAATGGAAAATATGTGAAGGTGAACTAAAAGTTTTTGTACGTGGAAATAAAGTCGTTTGAAAATAAATATTTACTTCTATGTGAAACTTTTTTTTTGTTTTCGAATTAAAACTACGACTTAATTTTATTTATTATCTTATTTTTTGTATCACGTATTCATCAAAATTTCTGTTTTATCAAAGTTGACAGCCGTGAGAAATTGTGGCTTAAAGATTTTGTTCAGCGATAAAACGCTGCTGGTGCATTAATTCTTTATTTTGTTTCATGTTTTCTGACTTGGCTTTTGAAAGGGACACGTAAATAGCTTCAAGTTCACACGCAGGGCTGGCTTTCTTATATAAAAAGCAGAAAGAAAAAAACAACACTTGATACAAAGTTGCAAATTAGAACCCAATAACGATTAATTGTGCTATTAAATAAATGGAGAAGCTTTTGGTTTGTTTAATTATTATAATTTTTATACAAGTGATATTTCGCTTTTGGCAATAGAGTACCGCGTATTGGCGGAATACATTGAGGGGTAACGGATGTACAACTTTCGATGGGTTTGTACTTTTAAGATGGAAAGTGTTACAATTTTTAAATTGTTGATTAGACATGAAACTATTCGTATCTGCTGTATTTGAGTTGGGAAATTAAATTTATATTAAGCTTGGCTTAGTAAGAAACTGGATACTGATTTTTTAGAGATTCCGGATTAAAAAAAAATACACATAAAATTTAGAGAAAGAAATGCACGAAATATTTAATTGGAATTGGTAAAACGATCTATGTAACTCTACTTTTAAAGATGATTCCATGTAAATCTTTACCGCGGCAGTGCCTCATATAGTTCATACGCTGGGTCTAATTTTCTCTCCAATATATCAGACGGGATCTCTTGAATAAATTATTTACCTACAGGCATCGGCCCTAAAAAACCCTTCGAAAAATTCTAAAGGCATTCAATGGCCCTACTCCCAAATAAGAAATTGTTCGGCTTCAAACGTGAAATGAACTGTTCACCGAATTCGCCTCTGAATTGGGCCATTGCTTTGCGTGCTGTGTGGCATGTGGCACTGTCTTGCTGAAAGCACATGTCAGCTGATATCAGCTCCCCCATTGTGGAAAAAAACAAATAATTAGTGCTTTTTGTTTGTTATGTGGTCAAGTATGTCTATATGCCTGCATTTCATTGATTCTTACACCAAATCATTAGTCGACTTTAACCTAAAAACAACTAATAAAATATTGTAATTATCGCACAGTAGCGTTTCCCATTCACAATAACGTTTCTGTATTCGTCGTCTGTGCAAAATGATTCTACTGCCCCATAGTCCTCACCAAACTGTGCATTTTTCGGGATGAGTTTGCAGATAGGGAAATTTTATTTATTTTTTATGGTCTTCGCTCCAAATAGGGAAATTTTATTTCTTCAAGTATCCATTCAACCAGAAATGAGTGCACGATGGAGTTTCTTCACTGGTCAGGAATTTTCACAATAAAATTTAATAATCTGCCGGCGTGGTTCGTTTGTAAGTCGATTCCTGTTTAAATTCCAGACCAAACTAAACATGTTCAAAAGTAACATATTACACTAAAACAGCTGAGCGGCCAAAAACAGTGTTGCCAAAAGGAAAGGTGTTGAAAAATTCCTCTCTAAGAAATTATTTTTATTTACAAATGGTACCTCAAAATGGACTTAAAGCTCACTTGGTTGTAGAGATACAAAACATATGAAGTTTGGATGATCTTCGTGACCCGCTGTTAATCGATATAAAACTAATAAAGTATTATTTAAACACAGAAGAAAAAATATTTTCAAGCACAATTGCAGATCGCTAAATGCGAATAAGATGAAATAAAAATAAAACAACAGGTTTTCCAATTTAATATAAAATTATATTTTGCGACTTTTTGAAATTAAAATTTTTTTTTTATCGCGCAGCTCTCAGCGCCTAAACGCTATTTCCTTCATTAACCGTTATATTTAATTTACAACCGAAATGCACAACGGAAAATGGTACGCCCTCTTAGACACTTTCAAGTCTACGATTTCAATAGAACAGAGAAAAAAATAAAATTTATTTTGTTTTATCTGCACCTACAATTCGAAACACGTATAATTAATAATTTACTTACAAAATATCAGACAGTCTCGAGTGAAAAAAAGTAATTGGAAATAAAAATAGCAACAACCAGTCGTAGACTCGTACTAATGAATGGGTCCAGTATCTGCTGTTCCAAACAGTCGTTGAAGTCACACAGCGGAACTGAACTGAACTGAAAAACGTAACGTTGCCAACATCGGACACTGCAATAAAACAGAAAATAAGACCAAAAGACAAGATTATATCTTTGAGTAGGGAAACGAAAAGCATGGACTCCAGAAGTCACTGAAGCATGGCAACTAAAACAAACTCCAAAAATGAGCCAAACACAAGAAGAACAAAATAAATAAATAAATAAGTGCTCGTAGCAACGGTCAGATGAATGAATGGATGGATGGATTGTTGTTTGAAAGCGTTTCCTTAGTTCGTTTGCAGTTTGTGCCACCCTAAAGAACAGGCAGCGAAATAAAAATGTACTGCAACTGCAGATGCTTTTCCCGCTTTGTAAGACGGCAGCAGCGACTAACTGACAACCACAAAAGCAATAGCAGCAACAAACTGCTTAATGCGACGCTAATTCTGCCTGCTACTCCGCTTGATAAAAGTGGCAATTCATTCAACTATTTGTTAGTGTCGCCCTTGTTGTTCAGCCAACTATTGTGTATTTTGCAGGTATTTATTTACCTTTTTTCGTTCTCTTTTGAATTGTTCAAAAAGATCTGACGACAAGATAGCCACGGTCAAGTTCACGTTAGCGTGTCATTAGCGTATAAAATGCTACAATCACACTCACACTCATACTCACACACCAACAGAACATCATAAACAAATTAAAGCAATTGAAATTGTAACGGATCCGTGTTAATGCAATACAACTAGAGTCAAACAAGTATCTCTTACAATTCCAGTCATTATCCTTTAGCTCAAGGTGCAACTTTCCCTCTCTTGCGTGTCCTTCACTGCCAGCAGCGGCGATGATGAAGATGTTGATAAAGATCTAAATGTACGCTGCTAAACACATTATAAATTGTTGTAAAGTGATATTGTTTACCGTGACTTGGCTACTTGTTTTACATTTTCCAGCTTATTTCGGCTTCTCTTACACACACGCACGCACACATGCACAACTAATCCCACTCTCTTTTAGGGTTTTCTTACATGTTGTCCTGTTCCAGTAAATGATCATTTCATTTCTTAATTGAAAATTCCTTTTGGGAACTTTTTCAGTTGAAATATTAACTCATTAAAGGCAGCTGATACAAAATATTTTTCGTTTAATTTGAAAATTACTTTTAACGTTTTTTAAATGCAGAATTGTATTGAATAAAAGTTTATAATTACATATGAGTATCACAATTACATGCTGCTCAGAAAATATTAAAAACCCATTTACAGATTAAAAAACTACGTGGACTGACATGTGGGATAGATAATAGCGATTATTGCTTTATAATTGGAGCAATTGCAGCTGAATTGACGAATCGGACAAAATTCATTTCAAAACTTAACTGCCAAATTAAATTTTGATGTGGTGGTACATAAGCGTCATATACTTTACATTTTGCGTAATTTTCGGACCAGCTGAAATACAATTCGACCGATACTTTTTTATTACGTCTCCCGTACCTGACAAGTCGATTTAAAATTTTTGTATTTAAATTATTTTTTCTTTATTTCCTTTTTCTAAAATTATTTAATTTATTTTCTTAAGTTTCTTGATACACAAATAAGTTCCCTGATTTTATTATTTTTGCATGAAAGATTTATTAGAAAATGATGAACATCTAAAACAACAGGACGGTTTCCTTTTCAAAGCTTAGAAATTCAGATTGGGGAGGTAATAATACCTTCTTTGTCCATACGATGGTAAAAAAATACTGACAAGCACGCGCATATTGCATTTAATTTGACATTAACAACACTGAAATACACCGTAATAGATTTATTTTTAATATAAAATTTATGTGTTCTTTTAAATTTTATTGAACTTTATTTTATTATACATCTATATTAAGCTCGGGGAATTTTTATGAACTTTCCAGCTTTTACCCGCAAATTTGTCCGCGAAGAATACGTGAAATTTCAGCTAATGTGTATGATGTGTCAATGATGTGTTGTATTTTTACTAGATCAAATTTTAAAACGTTCTTAGTTATCAGTCTAATAAATTCATATGTCTATAAAAATATTCGAACACCCTTGACAGCTCAGCGGTTTGAGCATGAAAATGTAACAGAGAGACAGAGTTATTTTCATATTTATTATATAGTAAGGAAAAAAGTGCAAGTTATTATAAAAAGTGCAACTCATCACAAAAAATGCAAGTCATTATAAAAAGTGCAAGCCATCATAAAAAGTGACAGCCATCATAAAAAGTGCAAGCCATCAGAAAAACTGCAAGCCATCATAAAAAGTGCAAGCCATCATAAAAAGTGCAAGCCATCATAAAAAGTGCAAGCCATCATAAAAAGTGCAAGTCATTATAAAAAGTGCAAGTCATTATAAAAACTGCAAGTCATTGTAAAAAGTGCAAGTCATTATAAAAAGTGCAAGTCATTATAAAAAATGCAACTCATCATAAAAAATGCAAGTTATTATAAAAAGTGCAAGTCATCATAAAAAGTGTAAGTCATCAAAAAAAGTGCAAGTCATCATAAAATATGCAAGTTATTATAAAAAGTGCAGGTCATTATAAAAGTTGCAAGTCATTATAAAAAGTGCAAGTCATTATAAAAACTGCATGTCATCATAAAAAATGCAACTCATCATAAAAAATGCAAGTTATTATAAAAAGTGCAAGTCATTATAAAAAATGCAACTCATCATAAAAAATGCAAGTTATTATAAAAAGTGCAAGTCATCATAAAAAGTGTAAGTCATCAAAAAAAGTGCAAGTCATCATAAAATATGCAAGTTATTATAAAAAGTGCAGGTCATTATAAAAGTTGCAAGTCATTATAAAAAGTGCAAGTCATTATAAAAACTGCATGTCATCATAAAAAATGCAACTCATCATAAAAAATGCAAGTTATTATAAAAAGTGCAAGTCATTATAAAAAGTGCGAGCCATCATAAAAAGTGCAAGTCATTATAAAAAGTGCAAGTCATTATAAAAACTGCAAGTCATTGTAAAAAGTACAAGTCATTATAAAAAGTGCAAGTCATTGTAAAAGGTACAAGTCAACATAAAAAATGCAAGTCACAAAAAAAGTGCAAGTCATTATAAAAAGCGGAAGCCTATGCGATCACACCCGCGACTTTGTTAAACTTCAGCTAATGTGATCTCTCTATGGCAAATTTCATTTAAATCATTTAAACAAGCAGACAGACAGACAGACAGAGTTACTTACATAAATATTATATTTGTAAGGATTAAGCTCGGGGAATTTTTATAAACTTATTAAAAATTTTATTTATTGGTTTTCAATATTTCTTTAACAAAATTTAAAAAAGTGTCGGCAATATAAATATGTCCTGATATATCGAAAAATCTGGGTTACATTTCGAGTAAAGAAATCTAAGGCTAACTTTTAATGTCGATGGCAAACAATGTAAAACCTAGAGGAGCAAATATATGAAAATCATTTTATTCTTTCATTGGTGATATAAAAATTATTGTTGTTTATAAGCCTACACGTTTAAATTAATAGAATATACAACGATCGGTAATAAAAAATTCATTTAATGACCGCAACAGCAATTTTAAATAAGAAAATAAAAATGCAGGAAAAAGAAACTGTTAGTTCAAAGAGGAACTTGACTAAAGATTTTGTATATGTAGTCACACCATAATGTAGCCAGTTAAAAATTAAACTGACCTGCTATGGAAATGGTGCTTTAATTATTAAGTCATCTCTAAGAAGCGAAGAAAAAAACCTCTACTAAACTCCCTTTCCGTGAAGTGTATTAACCGCATCAATACACTGAAATACTTCTTGAAGCATTTAAAATATCTTGCAACACATGCACACACGCTGAAGTGCAATAAAATTCCAAGCAAAAGAAAACACCGGCAAGAAGTCATATAATAATAAAAGTAAAAGTGAATAAAGCAATTCGATATAAAAATAAAACAAACAATCAAATTTAATGAATGAAATTATGCTAATTGAATTTACAGTAACAACAAACACACTTAAAGCGATATGGACAAATTATAATAATGAATTATTTATAACTACAACAGCAACAAATTTACATAAAAACAACAAAAAATTACATAAACAAATACCAACTTGGAGTTGTATTACAGTAAAGCAAATAACAGCAACAACAGCAGCAACAAAATAATAATAAAACAATCTTCCAGCCGCAGCAGAACAACTGAAGAAACATAAAGCAAACAAATTGAAGAAGACATGCTAATTAAGCCGGCTTCATAAATAAATGAGAATAATTTTAAATGAAAATTAAAGAAGACAGACAGACAGACAGAGAGCCGGGCAAACAATGAGAGTGTGTTACAATAAAGATCGCACTCGCAGGAAGGAAACTGAAAATCACACACAACTACAATAGAGAGTGCCAATAAGATAAATTTCCTATTCAAATGATCTAGTTTGCATTTGAAGCCTCCATCAAGTTTGCAAATTTACTCAAGTTCGATGAACATTTTTCTTTTAGTCTACAGCCACATTTTCATTTAATACAACTCTGCTGTTGGCCACCATAAAACGTCAGTAAATAGTCAGCAACGCTGTAAAAACGCACCAGGTTTGTGATGATTTTCCTTTTGACGTTTAATAATGCCAAAGTGTGTTTTTACCGCTTTTTTCTGTTGCCTTTTCCATCAGTTTTCTTTGAAGATAAAGAAAAATTATTACAGAACATGCTCACATCTAAACGAACTCTTAAAAATAACTGTTTTCTCTTAAACTTGAGTGTTTGTTGGGGCCCCAAATAAAAATGGGCGTTGCTTGTTAAGCTCTCATTTCCAATAGAGCGCGCATGCACAAGTTTGTTTTCCCTTAACGGCACTGGAATAAAGAGCACAACCTGTTTCCATGGCCAGAGTTCACAAATATTAAGAACGAACAGGTCGGCTATACAGCAGCAAACCATAATGGCCTGCTTGAGTTGTACAATGGAAAAACAAAGTACTATTGGAGCTTAACTGAAAGAGATGGCTATAAAACAAAATGGCTGCTATCATCAGCCGGCTAGCAATAGATGGCGCTGTATGTACCATTCAGTTTGCTGGGACATGCTGGTCTTAAGCAAAAGTTCTCGTAGAGTAGAGAACAATAATTGAACGGTTTTTGTTTTGGGCGGTTGAGTGATTTTATGTGTGTGTGTGTGTCATCTGTTGGTTTTATGCTGTCGTATGAGCGCTAAAGAATTTTACCAGAATTCTTGTTGCAAAAAATCAAAAAAAAAATTATTTTTAATTATTTTTCGATTTCAAATTTAAATTTTTACAAATTTGTCTTCATAGTTTTTGGAATTTAAAAAGTATGTAATTTATTTCCGCTTTATAATTTCTTTTTTTTCTGTCCTATTGTAGCTGTTTTTTGCTTTCATTGTTTTTGTATTCTTTTGCATATGCGCTTGTATGTGTGCGGATGAGTGAGTGTGTTTTAAATTTTGGTAGTGCTGCTTCTGATTTTTATTTTGTTGTAGTATATTTTTCTTTTTGCCTGTTAGCATGTCCTGTAAGCATTTATTTCATGCTCGCTTTGCAGTCATTTGATTACAGTCCTGTTAATAATGAGTGTCGAATTTTTGATATCTAACACTTAATCGATTCGTAACAATGCTACTAACCACTTTATCGATTAAAACATTTTTCATTTATACAAACGTATTTTTATTATGCTATCATACCATGAGCATTAATATTGCGTTGCCGGCGGCACAGTGGAGGCAAAGGAAGCTCTTTTGAAATAGATACAAAAAAACAGCTATGAACAATATTATTTTGATCTATCGTATTTGGCTCAAGTATACAACAGCAGAATAACAGTCATAATACTGAAGTAACATGCCATCCATATCACGGCAATAGTTGTTATTTTCGATCACCTGAAATCATTGCGAGCTGATTTTTGCAGGAGTGGAACATTTTGCCACTATTTACAATTTTGAGATTTTTGCTTGAATATTTAAAATAAACTATTATACTAATGGAGAGGGAGTACATCCCTCGTATCGATGGCCCGCCTGTATTATTTGTCGATGCCTGCCAATTTCTGATAATTTATTGTCAGAGTATATAAATATGTAATTTTTGCTTGCCAATATCCCCTATTCAAATAGTCCTGAATTACTATTTGATTATTTCAAGCCCAAGATTACGGTTCATCATATCAAAACTACATTTACCCTGAGAATTGATTTTTTTGTTTTAGAGATAAAATCTGTTTCAAAGAAGAGCTGATTTTTTCCTGGATCCTTGACATAACAATATTTTTTTTTATCAAATGTAAAGAAATTTTTTTTGTTATACAGACTATAATTTTTTATTGCCACCAATAATTTTGATTAAAGAAACTGGTTAAATATTTTTAATGCAATTGAATTAATTACCCACTCCCCGCTATCATCACTAGAATTTTTTTCATATCAAAATAATTTCCGTGAGCGACCCAAACAATTAATCGACATAAGAGCAGCTCTAATTCACACTATTTTTACCTTCTTTCAATTCTTTTTGTTCACTTTCCTGTTCATTTCTTTTATTTACAAATTTTGTATATATATTTTTTTACTTGGCCATGCCTGGGCATTGTTTATGTCTTTTTGGCCGCCTTGGGCGTTTAAATATCACTGAATTCCAAATGCAAGGAATACCATCGTGCACTTGTATTTGCTTTTCAATGCATGTGTCTTGCTTTTTTTCCTTTTTTGTTGCTTAGCTGTTCACCAATTTTATATCGGTTGCAGTTCCTGCAGTAGCTGCCTGCTGCCAGCGTCTGTGCCTGTGCTACAGCCTTTGTTGCTTGATTATATGTTGGCCGATTAGCATGGATAAGTCATAATTATTTTGTTTTAATGCAGGTGTAATTTTAAGAAAAGGAATTTTTCAAGCATTTTTGTTAAAATTATTTGGGGGTGTGCGCTTTGAATATTTTGTTGGGTGGAGAATTTCCAGAAGACCGTTTTGGTATTTTAATTAAAAGGTATTTTCGAAATGCATGTTTGGGAATTACATGGACGTCAAGAGCAAATTTGAAAATAATTGGAATGTTTCACTGGACTCATTTGCATATTTGCTGTTTAATATTTCACTGAAACTAAAATGTTTTTCCGATACAAATTCAAATTCATGTGAAGGAAATATTTTATAAAATTGATTTATTTGTGGGACAATCGCGAATTGTTTTATGTGAGAACATTTAAAGATAGCAGATTCTTCAGTTGGTTAATCCTTTCCTTAAAACTCTTAAGATCTTCTTAGTTATTCTTCTGGGGCGAGAAGAGGTTTAATCATAATTGTAGAGGGGCTTGCAATATGTACTCAGTTATTGTGAAGTGTGGGGAACAAAACATTTTTTTTTGTATAAAAAAATTATATTAGGAAAAATTTTTTTTCTTCGACTGATCTTGTTTCTATCAGACTGTTAATTGTAAAAATATAATTTGCTCTTTAATTATATGACAAAGTTATTTGTTTCTATTCTTTATCAGACTTTTAATAGTTCCTTGCAACATTTTCAGTACATTAAAACTTAATTACGAAAAAACCCATTATCGGATTTAAAAAATCTAAAACCCAACCAAAGCATAAATCATTCCTTAAGGTACTGCCCTCCAAAGGAATAAAATCCACCACCAAATAATAAATTACAAACAGGTTTTTAGCAGCGACAATTTACCGCACATTTTAAGTTTAACAAATTTTTTTAGTTGGCAAAAATTTTTTGTAACAATATATCAAATTTTATAACTCGCCGGGATTAGACAAATTTTCCAAATCATAAAACGATACAGAAATACAAATAAATACCCAAATAAAATAAAGGAAAAAAAACGTAATAAACTAAAGCCACCGTGCAACACTTTTAGATTTAAAAAAAAGGAGACAACGAAATCTTGGGATAAAGCATTTAAGCGAAAAAAAAAATAATTTCTTAAGTTTCAGAAGGTTTTAAAGTAATTGTCCCAAAACAAATGCAAAAACAAAATCAGAAACAAAAGATAGATAAAAAAGCTTAAAAACAGACAATACCACAAAATTTATTAACAACCACCCCGGTGTTCGCAACTACAAGCGAAAATACAGTGAACAGTCTGCATTAGACTGGTACCGGTAACTGGCGGGTTTTTTGCTTCTATTTTGCACAATGGGACTTAATTCAAAGAAGTTCTATTAAATGCGATTCTCATTACAAATGCACGTTTTATTTCGTCATATCTGAAATTACATGAACACTTAGCTATATTCTTCCAAGGAAAAAATAATATATTTAAGAGATCATATAGGATCCAAGTGGGTTGGACCCCTCCTCTTCCGCCAGCAACCTGCTAACGTAAGCTAACCTAATCTAACGTTTTATTATCTAGAAGTAGCTGCGGCTTACAATTTTATACTAAATTTATTTAATTTACATGCACCATATCCTGAAGACCGTGTTTTTCAATTTCAGTTCTTAAGATTTTTGTATTTAATACATCATTTTTCTCAATGTATTTCTTAAGCCTTGCTTTTTACATATCATTGCATTTTTAATTCTATATTAATCGGAGTGAAATTCACTCACTCTTTCGTCGGTCCTGTAGCAAAAAATTGGACGCCGAAGTAAAAGGTTGAAATAGCTACAAAAAATTTTCTACCTCCTCATGTTTGTTCATCTGTCCCCTTAATACTATCCCCTCCCTTCTAGTTTCGGCGCAATGCACTGCATATATAAGAGTCATCCCCTGAGTGCTGGTCCGAGTTAAAAAAAAAATTAACTACAAAGGAAGTGTAGGGTGCTTTCTAGAAGGTGATTGGCTCCTCCTTTTGGTGCTGCTCACTAAATTCCACAATTTTTTATGTCGTTATCATTGCAGATTCGGTCTTTTGCACTCATATCTTTCTCCCGAGATTATAAAAGACCTACAAATTGGTGGCTTCTCGAAGAAAGCTTTTTTAATAAATCCCTTGAACGCTTTCACGATTTGGTATTCAAAAAGTCCTACAGATGAATACCTTTAAGTTTAAGTTTTTTTTATAATTAATGTTTCTTATCTTGGCTGTCGTCAACCACTTTTATGGGGCATTCCTTAACAATTAAATCAGATTGTTAATTGATCCATAAAACTCTCTTAGGGGCTCTTCATGAGGCCTGAAATAAGATGGCCTTCACTACATGTTTTATCACCTCTCTTTTGATGTTCTCTCATTACTATCCTCTCCTTTCCGGCACAATGTATTGCATTACTACTCGTCATCTCCTTAAGTCCTAGTTCTAAAGAAAATTAAAGTTCTAAAGAAAATTAAAAATTAAAGTTAATATAGTCATCGAGGCCCTGAGGAATCATGTGGGTCAATCTCGGTGTGTACAACATTGCAAGGATGAGATTAACTCATACACGCACTGTGGAGGCATAGAGATAATATGGATTCCAGGACATCAGGGAATACCTGGAAATGTTGACTCAGATAGGCTAGAAAAGATGGGAGCATTAATGGCGAACATCACACTAGACAGTCCGAAGCCATTTCAGGTTTTTAAGAACGAACTGAAACGATGGGCATGTATAGAATTGCATGCAAGAGATTGGCAGCACTTTACCGTAGGTAGGGTGACTAGAATTCTGTGGGGGGATCCACATGGTTACAAGACAAAGGAGATCCTAATATTGAGTAGGCCAGCACTATGGAGATTGGTTTATTTAATAACAGGACATACAGAGTTAAGGAATCACCTGGCACGAATGGGTATCGTAGACGATATAACATACAGAGCCTGGCAGGAAGAGGACGAGACACTGGAGCACTACTTGTGCTACTGTCCAGCTTTTAGCCAAGTCAGAAGACAAACATTTAATCAGGAGATTATACAGGAAGTGGAATTTCTTAGGGGCTCCAATTGGAGAGACTTAAGGAAATACATTGAAGAAACTGGGTTCTTAACGTAATCAAACTCGGAGGTTTCCTACAGTAGAGTGGGTACTCCTTATTATAGAGCGCACAACAGGCCTATGAGGCCTAAGTGTAATCCTGGACGGATTGGGATAGCTTATGCCCCTCTCTTCAACCTAACCTAACCTAATATATTCTTATAACAAGTGGTGACAAACAAGATATACATGATTACTGACGATGGAGTGGCTTTCGAAAACAGCTGTTCTGCTCTTCTGTGTAACTGAAATAAAAACTGATGTTGACTTTACTTTGTGCCTTCGAATATTTATCATGTCTTTCCGAGATTTAAACAAAAATTCCGAACAATTAGTCTATAAATCTCAATTGAATTTAATAAGTAAATATATTGATTTTTTTAAATATTATTGGAATTAGTTGGGACTATTCTAAATTTGAAATTCAGTTAATACGGAAGAAAGAACACAATCACTTTTCAGATTCTTCAGTATTTTTCTTATATTTGCCGCAGGTAAAAAAAAATTCGTTTGATGTATTTAAGTCTCGGGTTCGCGACTACATGATTTATCAGATATTGTAATTAAGCAGCCTTCTTGAAGACGGGAGCTTGGTCGGCCAGTGAAAATCATGATTCTTCTTCTTTTTTTGTATTTGGGAGCAGCCTACTGCGCACTCACTCATACTTACGCACACAAATTTATATTTTTTTCTGTTCTTCTCGCTAGGAATCACTACATTTTACTATTTAGAAGTTGTGCGATGAAAAAATAAAAAAAGAAAGAAGGAAAAACCTTTAGTTTGACTTTGGGGCATGAATATGCATACAACAGTCCATATTTTAAACAACGAAACTAGAAACAACAGCAACTAAAAGAGAAAAACAACAAAACGCACACAAATAACCAGGAAACCAACTCCAAAAGATACAACAAAAATCCTAGAAAAAGTTGTAAAAATTACACACTCCGACATACACACACACACGCTTCACAAAACAAATCACTCCATTGAAGTTTCGCATAAAAATAACAAAAACGAGATGTTGTATCTGTGTTCTCCTACTTTTTAAACTTGATAAAAACTAATATTTTGTAATTTTTATGCTGAACTTCATTGGCCACAGCCAAAGCGAAATGAGAAAAAATAAAATATAAAAAAATATGTCTTTAAAACTTAAATTTCTAAAGTATGAAATATTTGATGCAAAAAAAAAGAAGCTGCCCAATTACTTTGTATCTTGTTTGCTTGCTCGTTTGTTTGTTTGTTTATTTGCTTATTTATTTGTCTCGCCTGTGGAAGCATGAATACTCGCACACACACACTTACGTGCATATGCAGATACAAGCTAATGTGGTTGTAAGTGTATGAGTGTGTGTGTGTGTGTATGCCAGTGTTGTGTACAAAGTTGAAAAAGTAATGAAGACAATAATTTAAACATGGTTATATTAATGAAAGCTTTGCTCTTCACTTATTGTTTCAATATCCTTCGAAATATAAAGAAATCTGCTTTAAAATCGTACATTTACAGTTGTGTTCATATCAATAGCAACGGTATGCTACATGCTAAGACTATGTCCACACGATGAAACATTTGCTGCAGAAACATTTATTAATTCCCTTTTGAAGCTGCATTCGTGTCCACACGGTTGAAACATTTGTTTTTTTTCTGCATACATGTATTACATTATATGCAGAAGCGGAGAATGGCGTGCTCAACATATGTTTCATGTACATGAAACACCGTACCCTTTTCCACTCGTCTTTCCGCTCTCATCAACAAACACAATGTTTCTGCAGCAAATGTTTCACCGTGTGGACATGGTCTAAGGCAAGTTGCACGTTGATACAATGCAACTGCCAAGATCGACTCAGGCAGGTAGTTGTATCAGTGTGATCCATAAGGATTTCACACAATCGTTCACTCTTCCACGACTGGCTTCATGCCACTGGACATGCCGATCATGCCGCGATTGCATTTGTTTTTGTAAGCATCGTTCGTTATTTTTTATTTTATTTTAAAATTCTTCCCTGGACTAATTTTACCTGGTCATGGAGTTCCCTCTCACCTACAAACATTATTCTTTAAGGACTTTCAGCAGAAACGTCTTTTCATACAATTCAATTTGATTGATTGTTTAAAAATGTTGTATGTGAGTTTTCCATCTCTGCCTGACTCATAAGCAAAGTTTGTTAATCAACAAAATTTAAAATATAGACGACCTGGGTCATCGTCAGTTTGCTGAAATATTGTTCAACACATCGAGTGAGAGTGAGTCAATAAATGAGTTTTCACATACGCACATCATGCAGCCCACACATCCCAGCAAACAACAACTCTGTCAAAATTTATATCTACTTATAAATGAAGAATAGTTTTTGTACGATGTACGAACTCAAGGAAGAATTCTTAAAGTTAGCAACTATTTTTTTTTTTTTTGTAAAGAACAACGTTATTTTTTTTTTTTTGTGAAGTCACACAGTCAAGTTTTTCGAAATACACTATCATATCGTTGAATGCAAGCCTATTGCGATTTTTATTGAAGGTAATTATGGGGTGATTATATATAAATATTTTTTTATTGGAACCTAATTAAAGTTCTGAACACCTTTACGGCAGCAGACTAACGACTACAAACTGTGAAAACTACATCATGTGGGTGTAGATGAGAAATATTACTTGCTGCTGCAGTTTGTTTGCCAAGGAAGCAGAAGTAATTAATAGATTTATATAGATTATTAACAAAATATCTGTTTGCTTTACCAAGAAATCGTTAATGCTTAAACAATTCTAAACATTTGATTTTGAAGCTAATGACGTCTGAGTGAATACTGACTCTTTCTGATGAAGTACAAGTTAAATGGCGTTTATCATAAGAAAAAGAATTGGCCTTTCAGTCAGCTGTAACTAACTTTGGTTTAACCATGAGTTAGCTTCAAGTTAACTTCAATTTAACTTAAATTCCGGCATGTTGCAGCCACCGGCATTTGTATTCGTATACAATAATAAATTCCTTCTCCGAAAATATAAAACTGCTCTCGAAATCTAAAACTAATCGAATGCTAAAACTTTTTTATCTGGCACATATTTTTAGATTCAGCACTTAGGGGGTGATCACTACAAATGCTGTGTATTTTTTTTAACTCAGGCCAGCACTCCTGAGATGTCCCCTGCATATGCAGATAATTGCGCCGCAACTAGAAAGAAGCGGATAGTATTGAGGGGACAGATGAAGAAATATGATGAGATTGAGAATCTTTTGTAGCAATTTCAACATTTTACTTCGCCGGTTAATTTTTTGCTACAGGGCTGTTGGTGTAATTCGCTGCCAATTATGCGCAGTGACCAGTGATTTGCCTTCATCACTAAAACAGGATGACAACAACTAACACAGCCATGCACTAGTGCTGATCAGAATAATTCGACGTGATTTTCGTGACTGAGCGCGGAGTCGAATTAGGGACTTTCGGCTTCATAGTCTAGTGTTAACCACTTCAGCTAACAGCATTTCGATGAAACTAGAAAGGAGGGGGTATTGAGAGGACAGATGAAAAGTTAGAGAATTCTTGGTGCTATTTAACTTTCACTGCAGTAATGCGCTCTATAGTATTTGATAGTGTCAATCGCTACCACAAATTCTGCAGTGGCCGGTGCTAGGCCTTCGCTACTAGAGCAGGCTGACTACAATTAATACAACCATCCACTAGTGCTGATCAGAAGAATTCGACATCCTTTTCGTGACTGAGCGCGGAGTAGAGCTCGGGACTTTCGGCTTCATAGTCTAGTGTTAACCATTTCAGCCGACCTCACCGTCTTTGCTATTTAGTTTCTGTATTATATATTACCAATAAACACTATAGCAGAAGTATTACCATTTGCAGGACCAAGGGATTTCATTTATCACACAATATATAATAAAGCCATGGTTTTTAAATTGACATCATTAACCTGGACTTTCGGTTGATTTGACGAATTGAAAGTTAAATTAATCACGGATATGCTTTTGATTTATTTCTCCTCCTGCCTGCTCTTCTTTTGTTTCCTTGTAAATTAAAATATTTTTGTTTGCGTGTGTTGTGTTTGACTGTATGTGAGTATGTTTACTTTAAGTATCCTCTAGTTGCATTATTAATATTACAAATGCATGCCATTAATTACTCGTGCATCATAATTTATTGTATATTTTGAAGAATTTTATTTATTTTCATTCAACTGTTCGATACATCGTGATGCATGTACGACTACTACTGATGCAGATATTATTGTTAATAAATGTCTGTGCAACTTCAATTTCAAATTGTTTGTTTGCTGTGTTGTGTCTGTGTGTGCTAGTGTTGGGATTTTCTATCATGTTGTTTGTTCGTTTGTTTGTTTGTATATGTTAACGCAAAAGTTTGCGTAACGAAATTTGCATAATTTTACTGTGAATTTTATACAACTTTTCGTATTACAGCAACAAAAATGGAAAAGAACAAGAAGAAGGAAAACAAAAGACACTAATAATGGACAATCAAACGTATGAGTACTTGGAAAATTTTGTGTATTTTGCCAGAGCAAACAATTCTGCAAGAACGATGTCCTCCTCGTTCGCTCTGGCCAGTTGGATGTGTGCATGTGAGTAAATACTTTTATTTGTACAAAAACAATCACACACACACACACACAAGCACATTCATGTAACTTGTGAAAATTGCATTATGCGTGTAGGAATCAAGCCATAGAAATCCTTTGTGCTCCACTCTCTCTTTCATTTCAAATTGCATTTGCCTTGATTAAACTGATTAATTAGTTTTCGAAATCTTGCCTTTTTCCCAGAGTTTAGGAAATTGCTGTTCATCATAATTGTGCGTAGCAGGAACGCAAGCTTCGAAGCATCATGCTCTTGTGGTTGTGTGTTGAGTGCTCAAGTTCAATTGTGCCATTAGTTTTAAACCAAATAAGGCCATAAAAAGCTGTACAAACGATTTATTACCAAAATGAAAACAACTTGGAAAAATTTTATTTGAATTTTATTTTTTTTGTTTGTTCGGAAACGTTATGAAATTGAAAATGGAGTGAAGGATTGACTGCGTTGTGTGCGACATGAAACTTTTTTGTAACAACAATTTTATTTCCCACTACAACTCCATTATTACAGTCATTAAATCGAGTTATTAGGGCCATCAATTCGAATGAAATCAGGACGAACTATAAATTTCTAGCGGATAAATAATGTCAACCCCTTTTCCACTGCTCTGTTTGTAATTTTCATTACTTTTTCCCTTCAGTTCTTTTTTTTTTCAATTTGCGTATGAACAACGTTTTTTTTTTTTTTTTTTTTTTTTTTTTGTTGGGTGCGTGTGTATTGATATTTTTCGAGGTTTGGAATTTGAGCCTTCTTGACATTCGGTTTTATTGCCGGAATACATTTGAAAATAGTTGAGGAAATTCCTACAACTCCATTCCTCGTTTATATTTTTTATTATTTGTTTGCTGGCTTAAATTGTTGTTTGTCACATTTTCTTGTATCGCTATTGGCACATTTTTGTTATTTTTGCTTTTAGTTTGGGCAAAAAAGAAAGAAAAAACTTTTTATTTCAGTTTTCATGAAGAAGTCATTAAAAACATCTAAAACTAGTTTAGTGGTTTATTGGTTAATAGAAGTCACATTAAAGTTTATGGTCGCGGTTGACTTTTATGAAGGACTGAATGGAATTCAATGCCACTTAATTTCTGTTTGAATTTAATGCTGTTTATTCTCTTATTATAATTAATGTTTTGAAAGAAATCACTCCTTTTTGAAGGACATGTCAGAGTCGATGAGAGTATTAAACAGACTAATTAGATTAATTAGTTATGAATAAACTGAATTTGGCTTACAGAAGCTGTCTTCGTAGACTATTTCAGCGAAGAAATTAAAAATTTTTCAGTCATAAATTTTTTTTAAATGGGTTCCACGTGAATGCTGTGAGAAATTTCATTGCAAGCAGATTATCCGTTTAGAAACTGCAGAATTATTATCATTTTATTTTCAAAGCCCCCATTGTCTCTGTGTCGGCACTGTTTAAAAGGCAGTGGGTAGTTCCAGTAAATTGGGAGTTTTCAAATTGAAACATTAATAATTATTTTTTCCGTATAATTGTTTTTTTGCTGGGCAGTCCATAGAATATATGCTGCTTATTATATGAATCATTTTACAGACATATAAAAAGGTGCAAAAAAATCAAATGTGCATTTCCGTTTTTCACAAAATAATATTTCTTTGATGGGGGAACTTCTCACTTTAAATATGGCAAAGAAGCGCACTGCTATGCCTTCGCTCTATATACTGCCCGACAACAATTAATGGTCTTTTCTTTTCTGGAAAACATATAACATTGTTTCACTTTATTTCTTATGATATGAAGTTAGGCAGAGTTTTAAGACACAAATTAATATTCCTAAGGGTGGGCAGTTTATTTTCTAATAAATTCAGTAGTTTGAAATTATATAATAGTGCCATTTTTCCATAAAAAGTGCACAAAATGTTGCACTCTTTTACAGAAAAGAAAACAACATAAGGCAACACAAAAATTCCATCCCGCATTTCGGACTGAGTACAGAGTGCCAAGGACCTTCGTCGTTTGCTTGTTTTAGCGAATAGCACAGCAAACTCTTGCCAGAATATTAATATTAATTATTTTCATTCTTCTAACATTTTCAAGTTTGTTGATGATCTATTTGCAAATTTTCTCAATCACCTAAAATCTGTTAAACTATCAAATATGTATTTCTGAATCAAAGCAATTTGAAATATTTATTTTATTTATTATTAATTGTTGGGCCAGCACTCAGGATATGACCTCCATGCATGTCCTGCTCTCTTGCTTTTGTGGTTATTCTATTTACACTTTTCCAGGTGGGAGATAACAATAGGGACTTTATTTCACTTCAGTCCATTGCATTGGATTGTGTTTCCACTCAAACGATAGATTCAAAGCTCCATGCATGACTCCAGCGATCCGGCAGCGATTCCTACTCGAGCAATGCATTGTGGCGGAGCTACGAAAAGGGATTATTTTTGAGAGAACAGTTAAAAAAAAGGTGAAAAGAAAGAAAATTTGTCGTAGTCATTTCAGTTTTTACTTTTTCGGCGAATTTTCACTGCAGCAGCGACGAAAAAGGATGCTGTTATTGAGTTCATGATGGTGTCACCGCTGCTGAAACTCTGCAGCGATCAGTGCGATGCCTTCGCTATTGAAACAGGCCAGTAGCACAACCACATGTTAGGTCAGAAGGGTTCGATCCTATATTGAGTTCGGAATCGAACCTGAAACTTTTGTCTTCGTAATTTACGCGTTAAATACTATAGCAAATACTTTTAATACTAAAACGCTAACTTGTTTTCTTTTGGTACATTTACTTGTTGCTGCTTTTAATTTATTAATTCGTCCTGAAGCCATTTCAGTTATTGCAAGGATGTCAACACATGAACTATCAAGGATATAAACAATATAATAATATCTATTTTTACACAAACGGATCTCTCATCATCCATGACTAGATCGGCTACCGGAGCTGAGGTACTATATGCCCGCTATGCTTTGATGCAAAATGATTTATTAAAAGTGAAATTTGAAAATTATGGAAAAAATTTATTTGAAAATTATGAAAAAAATTAATTATTATATAGGAAAACAAAAAAAAAACCTTTCAAAAAGTTCATGTGCGGCAGTACTTGCATTTGTAGGTCTCACAGTGCATTAAATGAGATGTTCTGAAGCAGCATTTTTCCATTTGGATTTCAAATTAAAAATTTAATAAATAAAAATCTTGCATGTTTTTAAGTTAGAAACTTAAGCAGAGAGCAAAATCAAAGTTAATTAAAACACATTTGGAATCCTTGACATTAAATTTCGTTGTACTTTTTGCAAATGCCATAATATTTCGCGTACAGGAAAATCATTGTAATTAATTTCTTATAACAACTTTTTTTTCAAATAAATAAATAAATAATTAATTGCCACCTAAATTCGCAGTGTTTTGATTTTAATTTAAAACAATATTTCCCTTAACCAATTGCTATTGTTCGAATGTGAGTGCTATTGGGAGTGTGAGTGTGAATGTTTTTGTGCGGCTTTAATTTTTACACTATTGTTGCACGAACGCAAACACATTGACAGCCATATAAGAGTATGCGAGTGCTTAGCAGGCAACAGCAACAGCACCGACAATAAACAACAAATAAAAATTTGCATTACGGCTGAATTTCGTTTTTTTTAGTGGCAGCAATACCAGCAACAACAATGTATGATTTATGTTTTTGCATGTTGATTTTTACATGTGAAAGTGTATGTATTTACGATCTACTTGTGTATGGGTGTGTGTGTGTGTGACTATTTTTTACCTTTAATTTTATTATTTAATGGTTGCCTGACAAAAATCAGTTGCATAGTGAAATGAAGCACAGAAAAAATAAAAATAAAAATAAAAATCATATGAATTTGGGTGGAGGCTGGTCAATAATACAATATTAATGACAGCAACTGACGTACAAACAACAAAATGGAAGAACACAAAGTTGCATGTGTTTGTGTGTAATTATTTTCAACTGACTGTGTTCGTTGTTGTTGTTGTGGTTGTTAGAATTTGGAGAACATGTTATTTTCACTCCCCAATTAGTTGAAACGGCAACTATGGCGTTTAATTCTTTACAGTGACTGTGTGAGTGTGTTCGTGTGCATGTAAATGTGTATCTCTCTGTGTTTGTGTTTTGTGTATGTGTATGTGTATGTAAGAAAGAAAAAGTTTAATAAACAATCAAACACACACACACACACACATGCACGCAAACACTCATTATACAAACAAATAGAAATTAACAATCAACCGGAGTTTGGGAGTCCTTGTACACAATGCGTATGGCTGTCAGACAGGGTTGCCTCAGCAACAGGAATTAACGCAGGCGCAAGTTCATCCACACACAATCAGACGCAGGCACAAGTATGTGCACGTAGTCTTACATACATTCATAATTTTTTATTCACTATTTTTAACAAAAATATTGCTGAACACAAACAAAAACAACTCGTAACAACAACGACAAAGTCTTCCGCGTGTAAACAATGTTTTGTGTTGGTGTGTGTGTGTGGGTCGTGCTACAGCAAAACCAACAGCAAACTTTTGTTAAGAAACAGGAAAAGTTAATGAAAAAACAAGCACAAATTTATAATAATCAGTTGAAGATAATTATTGTTGAAAGTTGGAATGTCTGTGAGGGAATGGCTTTATTAAGGATATTTACTGTCTTTTAAGGGTGGCAATGGATTATTTTGGTACAATATTTCGGGTTTTGTTTCTTTTTTTTTTTGTAAAATCAAATAGTGATACTTGTAGTTGTTTATTTAAAATACCTTGAATTTATTTAGAAATTTTGTAGTTAAAATACTTTCAAATTTGTCTAGACTTTTATTATTAATTTTTTTTCTTTTTGGATTTTTCGTAAAATTTCATATGTGGAATTTTTCTAAGGCATTCATTTCAGGAAAATGGGTATATCTGGGCGAAAAAAGTGATTAAAGTTTATATGTAGGTCCCGTGCTCCTATATGACGCCCAGGAGTCAAAATATTTATCAATCCGATTTTAATAAAAAATTTAGATTTTTGTAGTGAAATTTTTTTAAGTTATTCATTTAAGGAAAAAAGGTATATATGGCGAATAAATTTTTTGCTCTACATTTACAATTTTTCTTCTATAATTTATGGTATTTTGTGGGTCGTACAACATTTGAAATATCTCAGTGCTGCGTTGAAGGAATTAATTTGAATATTTTAAGAAACAATCGCGAGACATTGGCCGAGAGCGGAATTCATCAGCTCTTAACTCTTTTCAGTGAAACAATTTGGTCTTTTCAAATAAAACTTTATATTATAAAACAAGGGAATTTAGTAATTGTATTTTAACGAAAACGCTACTGCAGAGAACTGATGAAATATTATTTACATTTTCCACTTAGAATAAGAATTCCTTTATTGGGCTCAAAATTAAATTTGTAATCTGCAATATATAATATTATGTTTTTACAAATTTTTATTAATATATTTTGAATATGAGAACTTCTTATATTCAGCTTTAAGTAAAATTACTTTTGGTTAGCATGAAATTGCCCAAACCCTGACGATTATTATTCCTAATATTCCAGATTTTCCATTTAGTTTTATTGGAATTGACAGTTTTAAATAAGAATTCTATAAAAGTATTTTTTATTAATTCTCATTTCTTATGTGGAAAAGGCCAATATCGGCATGACATTAATTTTGAGGCATAACTTATGATTCTTATTTTAGCTCAATCGAGAGTAATTTTTTTTAGGTTTCAATATTTCGATTTTTTCGGTTGATATAATCCCTGTTGGAGCTTTGAAAATTCTTCATCACACACTGTAAAAATTGCCAGATTGTTTAGTTACATACATATATAAGTGCGTACAGTGTGCGATGTTGTTTTCAGGGTGTTTGTTAGTGCTTTTTTATTAGGAATTGATCTCTGTTCTACTTGAAATATATATAAAGTGAACTTAAAGATTTTTTTTAAATTTTGTAATAATATGTCATATTTCATATTGAGTGACATTATTATCTACTTAATTAACATAAAAATAAATCACTCATACGCCATGGGGAAAATCTATATGATGGCGTATGAGTGATGCTGATCATATTACGATATAAGCAGAGCTGCTGCTTTTGGTTACTTCGTGTAATAATTATTATTATTTTTAAAGCAGGCAATTTGAAATAATGATACGTCACTTTTGCAAATATTAAAAACGCGTTTTCAATCGATGGATATACAAAATTTCTTTAGGCAGCCAACTTGACAATTGCAATAACAATATTTTTCTCTCACACAAATAATTTAATTAAAATTAATATGAACGATCTGGCGTCTGGCGAAAATTTCTTTCATTTCACTGTTTAAAATTGTTTGTTAATAAAAGTGTGATTTTTTCACAAATATTTTAAAGTAAACAGTGAAATATAACCACAGACAACAACAACATCAGATATACTCGTACACATGTAGGTAGAGTCTTAAATTTGTACAAAACATTTTTTACAACAATTGTTTTATATACACACACATAAATATTGTCTGCGATAAGCATTTGTTTTTGTCATAAATCTCATTTTATGATGAATTGATATGAACACCATGAACAAACAACAAAGACAACAATTGCAAACTCAAATACTTACAAACACCTATACAAATATAAGTTTGTATATAGAAAAACATTAAAACAAACATTTAGAATAGTAACCGGCGGTTCTTAGGCTGGGAATAGAACTACTGGCTGGTGAAACACGGGCAGCACTGATTACCTTACTGTGGCAAGGGCCAGCCGTGAGGGCATCTCAAGATTTGCTCACAACTAATTTTATCCTTCTCTCGAATTACTTTGTGAAAGTTCTCAGCAAGACCTATTCGTAGAAATTAGTGATCTGCTAAAAAGGGTGTTATTTACAGGCCCAAGTGACAAAAGTTTAAGTCATAATAAAGCAAAGAAATATATATTTGATATCAATGAAACGGGCTTTATCGGAGAGAAAATTTTATGAAATTAATGTTTAAATATGATTTCTGGCATATGGCCGCCACGGCTGGCGCGTAGAAGGACCAATTTTCAACTACTAAAAAATCGCCCATAAAGTAGAAGGACACAACCCGAGTTGCTGAGAACGGCGACAAATTGATTGATGAAGATCATCTTCAATGCTTTCTTGTACAGCGGCTACAGCTTCTTCAGAGTGCACTGTTCGGCATCTCACGAGGTGCACATGGTCAGTAACAGTAAATGTGGCCCGAAAACGAGCAGTTGTTCTCCGAATTAGCCGCTCTAAAGTACGATTATGTACGCCAGTCATAAAATCGAAGAAGTGCACGATGAGTTTGACGAATGGAACAATTATTTTGATTCAAAATTTCAACAATTTGCACTCATTGTTTTGGCACTCTAAAAAAACACGCTATAGAAATAAAAAAAAATTTACTAATTATTTATTTTAAAGCATCTAAGAGTGGATAATTAAGAACTATAAAAGTTTGAGTGAAGTGAAGGTCTTGGAGTAGATTGTAGAGCACCCTAGAGGTGCTCACTACCACCGTCAGGACCGCACCCAAGACACGTCCTTATGTCATACCAGTTGCACACAGGCTTCTAGTGCATGGTCACTCCCTATACTTAATCCTCATCGTGAAATGCTTGATCATTTAAAATTTGTGACTGAGGAATAAGCAGCAAGATTGAGATCTACCAAAAGGCAGGTCAACAGCTCAGCACATCTTCATTGCAGGTCCTGTTGAGTTTAATATTTAAGGTATCGCGTTCAATTTTTCTTTTAGAAAATATTTTTAAGTATAAAAGTCACATAATTCGAAGAATGTCACGGCAAACATATTCGAAAGCTACTTTAAGCCTTTGATTCTGGTCGGTCGCTTGAGTGCTCGAACTAAAGGGCACATTTAGTTGAGAATAGAAATAAAAGTATTTGATGTGAGTGGCTGTGTGTGTGTCTATAAATACAACTACAAAAATCTATACGTGTATTTGAGTTTATACAAATATATTTATGAATATGTAGATATTTGAGAACATGCATAAATATAGCACTGCCACACACACACACACTCACATACTCACACATTTGCACAGCTTTTATTTTTTAAATAAATTTTTTATTACTGTGTACACAGGCAGTTGTGGTTCTGTTGTATATCTCGTTCACATGGATGTTTCGCATGTGTGTGTGTGGTGTGTCTATTAGAAATGTGTGCTGGTGTTTGGTTGTTGGTTCGTTCGTTCGCTCGTTTATGTATCGGCGGTATGTAAAATACAGCCGGAAGGGACGTCAGTAGTTGTTGTATTATCAATAGCAGTTATTGTAGGTGCACAAAAATTGCGAAAACAAAATAAAAGGATTCATTCTAACCGAACAGCTAGGAGTTAATGGTTTCACGCACAATGGCTGGGTAAATGCTAAAAGAACGAGTGGTTAATTTGTCTTTCAGTTGAGTCGATGCTGAATATCTCTGAAATGACTGAATCTTAATTGCAACAAGACTGCCACATCATGTAATCCTTTTTGTTGTCTCAAGCACCCAAATAAAGAATACATTTCCTTTGGAATTGAACTCTGTGACTTGGATGGTTATTTAAATTATGGCATTTGCATATTATCTTTTATTCGATAGACAGCAGATAACTGATTGAGGAAATATTTTATTTCCTGTGTAATTTTCATACATGAATAAAGTTTTTTCCTTTTAATGAAATAATTTTTGTTGTTGTATTACATCTTAGAAATTTTTTTTAGAAATTTTCATATATTATTCAAAAAAGTGATCAGTCCAGGGTTAATAGACACTTAATTTTTCATTAGTTTCAAAAAATTTGGGAAATAAGATAAATTGTGTAGTAATTACGATAAGCAAGTGTACCATTGTTTTAAACGGTTAAAGGGTTGAAAAATAACACTTTCTTCGGGTCGGCGCTCGTCGTAGTCGTGACAGACAATTGACGATCGGCAGACATGTCAGTAGAATAAGCCTGTGGTGAAGAAAATAGGGAAGAGAGAGTTTTCCAATTTTTGTTGTTGTAAATATGCAGCTCTACAGCTTCCTAGACACAAATTTTTAGGCACTCATATGCTGACCGATCGATCTTTCAGTGTTACCAGAGATTGATCTAGCAGATCAAGTCAGATATCACAATGCGACTGGTTGGTTAAAGTATTAAGAATCGGATCTGTACTTGAATACCGAAAAGGCATCACTAATACTGTAATTCAATGCATGTGCCTAGTGGGCAGCCATGTAAACTAAACCAAAAACTGGCAGGTGCTGTTCATATACGAGTGTTATGCCAATTAATATATTCAGCAATATTTAATCGAAACTAATCTCAATTGCAAAAAATATCTACTCGCTTAAAATGTAAGCAATGTTTTTAAAAAATATGACGGCGATGGCCGGTTTTGGATCAATTGAATTTCTATAACAGGAGGTATTTCGAATAACAGAAAATAATCAGTAGCCGATTAACAGAATATATTTTCAGTTAATTTTATATATATGGGTATTTGTTGTTTTAATAAAAAATTTTATCATTTTATTCGTGCCGATTGTTTTCCTAAATTTCCAAAAAGAAAATATATCAAAATATAATTTCTGTCGATTTGCTATGCCGCGAAGGATTATAATATCACCATAGAAAATGCAAAACCCCTTATCTAACACTTTTAATTTAAACAAATTTTATGTAAAACTTTTGAAATTTTTAAACAGGACTTTTTGCATTTTCTGTAACGATATGCAAATTGCGCGTTGTTAAAAATTAATTGCAGCTTTGAATAGAAAATTAAGCTAGTTTTTGGAAATAAATTGAGTTACGGTGAGTTCGGCGAGCAGGAATATCTTTTCCGAAACTCAGTTTTCATATATGGAAAGTGAGAGGTTCCAGCTGAAAACAATCCATTGTGCGATGTCGGTGTGCATGAGTGGCTACAAGTATGCTGAACGTATGGCATTTGTTTGAATGCTCTTAAACAATAGTTTGCATGTGTGAGTATTTCCTTTGGATGTGTGTCGACTAGTGTGCATGTGTTTTAGTACAGCAACACTTCCTGCATGGGAATGTGCATGTGTAAATTTATGGGCATGTGTTGGTGGTGCGAGTCAAGTTGGAGGAAGAGATTGAATTGAATGTTTTGGTTTTTTGGTTTATTTTATTTGTTTTTGTTATTGTCCTGTTTCATATCCATATGCACATTGATCACTGTGTGTGTGTGTTTGTGTGTGCAGTTGTTTGAATATGTTTTTTTCTACAGAATTACGAAATTAAAAATTAAATTGAATTTCAATCTCATGCACAGATAACAAATATTTTTCCATTGTGGCTGGTTGTACTTGCACTTTGATTGTAGTAAAAATATTATGAATAATACATTTACACACAGATCCAAATAGCAAACACTCTTACACATACTCACACATGCTCTCTTGCAGCCACAAATGCAAATATTCAATATTTATTTTATATTTAATCAAAAGAAAATACAGTTACAAATAATATTATTCATATAAATAAAATTCTATACAATGAACGGACGAGTCATTTTATTATTTATAATCAGCCTGATTGACTGAATGTCTGTCTGCCTGCCTGCCTGTCTCTGCAGTTGACAGTCCAGGTGCAGTGTAAAGAAGAAAAAACATTTTCAAATTAAGTGCTCGTACACTTTAAAAGCATTTTGTGCTTCGCCGTCTACCTGTTGGGTCTTTTGAAAGAGTTTTGAAAATAATCCATTTGGTTTTGCTTCGGCGAGCATAAATCATATTTTCTTCAAACGAAATAAACTCTTACAGCAACAACTGGAAAGAATGTTTGAAATCTTTTGCACAAATCGTTGCAAATCTTTGCTCTCATTTTCCATTTCTTTGGCAAATACACTCGTACCGGGGCTTGTCAGTGTGTGAGTTTAAATATACTTTGCAAAATCTTTTTAAAGTCTTTTCGCCTAATGGCGTGAATTATGTCATATGATTGCATGTGGCAAGTAGAGTTTAGTTTGTGCCACTCCGGCTATAAAAATGACAGTAAAAGTCTGCTTATTAGAAACTTTTTTACGATTTTTACATCTTTTTTTGCGGGTGATTTACATGTTGTCGTTTCTTTCGGTTGCCGTAGAGGAAAGACCAACATGCCGGGGAGCAGGAGGGGAGATAAACTGTGCATTTGCAAAGATTTTTGTCTGTGGTTTCGGGTGTTTTAAGAAATTTTTCGATTCTATTTTGTGTTTTACTGCTCTGCTTCAATTGCTGCTGTTGCTTGTGTAAATTTCTGTGTAAATTTGCATAAATGCTGAGTTGTCGTCAAAAGAAATCAACTGTTGTTTGGTAGGGAAGTGCTCTACTACTCTGCAGTGTATGATTAATGTAACTGATTTACAAGTTTCTGGATTGTGGCAACGAATGTGCAACAAAGACAAACTCGGAAAAATCTTCTTCAATAATGGAGGGATTAAGTTTGCTATTTTCCTTGCAGCCTTAAAATATTTTTTTCAATTTTATTTCGCATGTGATTGTCTTTAGAGTTTGGGCCGTGCATTTGATAATACAAATAAGCAGAGTTATTTTTGAGTTTTTAGAATAAGTGGATTTGATTGGAGTTGCAAGATTAGGATTTGCCTTTAAGCAATTTGCCTTCTACTTAAAGAAGTTTTGCGTTTGGCAGGGCGTTCAAGGTCAATCATAAGATATTTTAATGAAAACGATTTTGTGCCGTAGGGGCAGGAGTACCTTTACAAAACACCTGAAGTACATATGCTGCACTTTGATATGTTTGTGTATGAATGAGATTCTCATGGTTACAACACCTCGTTTTCATATATTTTGTTATATGCAGAGTGTGGCATGAAGTATGACAAAAACTGTGGTACAACTTATTTATTAGCGTAGCAAACAAGCCTTCTTTCTCGTACTGTGTTTTTTTCTGTATCGGGAGGGGATAGACGCTATATTTCCGGCAACATACAATGAAAGATGACGGAGATTTTACAGTAGTAATTTATAACTATTATTTTACGTTCAATCTGCTGGAATATCGGAAATGGATCCTTTTTTTTAGTCATAATTGTGATTTTGCATATAGTACTACTCCTGAGATCTTTTTCAAAGACTGTATTGCTGATCTTAAGAGAAAAAGTCTGAAACTATGTTATGTCAATAATGTGTTGTATTTTTGCTGTATCAAAGTTTAAAACGTTCTTAGTTATCAGTTTAATAATTTCATATGTCTGTACAAATTTTCGACCAGCCTTGATCCTATGTTGCTCCTCGAATTTTAAAATATCTCTATGCCAAATTTCATCTAAATTTGTTCAGCGGTATGAGCATGAAATAGTAACAGAGAGACAGAGTTAATATCATATTAATTATATTAGTAAGGAAAAAGGTGTAAGTCATTATAAAAAGTGCAAGTCATCACAAAACGTGCAAGTCATCGTAAAAAGTGCAAGTCATCGTAAAAAATGCAAGTCATTATAAAAAGTGCAAGATATCGTAAAAAGTGCAAGTCATTATAAAAAGTGCAAGATATCATAAAAACTGCAAGTCATCATAAAAAATGGAAGTCATTATAAAAAGTGTAAGCCATTATGAAAAA
The DNA here is from genome assembly GCA_951800035.1 of Linnaemya tessellans. NCBI lineage: Eukaryota > Metazoa > Arthropoda > Insecta > Diptera > Tachinidae > Linnaemya > Linnaemya tessellans. The sequence goes on from OX637535.1 coordinate 2,545,510, forward strand.
TGCAACTCATTATTAAAAGTACAAGTCATTATGAAAAATGCAAGTCATTATAAAAAGTGCAACTCATTACAATAAGTGCAAGTCAACATGAAAAGTGCAAGTCATCATAAAAAATGCAAGTCATTTTAAAAAGAGCCAGTCATTATAAAAAGTGCAAGTCATTATAAAAAGTGCAAGTCATCATAAAAAGTGCAAGTCATTATAAAAAGTGCAAGTCATCATAAAAAGTGCAAGTCATCATAAAAAATTGAAGTCATTATAAAAAGTGTAAGTCATTATGAAAAATGCAACTCATTATTAAAAGTGCAAGTCATTATAAAAAGTGCAAGTCATCATAGCATCTGCAAGTTATTATAAAAAATGCAACTCATTATTAAAAGTGCAAGTTATTATAAAAAATGCAAGTCGTCACAGAAACTGCAACTCATTACAAATAGTGCAAGTCATCATGAAAAATGCAACTCATCATAAAAAAATGCAAGCCATTATAAAAAGTGTAAGTCATTATAAAAAGTGCAAGTCATCATAAAAAGTGCAAGTCATCATAAAAAGTGCAAGTCATCATAAAAAGTGCAAGTCATCATAAAAAGTGCAAGTCATCATAAAAAGTGCAAGTCATAATAAAAATGGAAGTCATTATAAAAAGTGCAAGATATCGTAAAAAGTGCATTAAAAGTGCAAGTCGTCATAGAAACTACAACTCATTACAAAAATTGCAAGTCATCATGAAAAGTGCAACTCATCATAGAAAAATGCAAGCCATGATAAAAAATGTAGGTCATTATAAAAAGTGCAGGTCATCATAAATAGTGCAAGTCATCATAAAAAGTGCAAGTCATCATAAAAAGTGCAAGTCATCATAAAAAGTGCAAGTCGTCATTGAAACTGCAAGCTATCACAAAAAGTGCAAGTCATTAGAAAAAATGCCAGTCATTATGATAAGTGTAAGTCATGGGGGGACTATTTTGAAGTAGAGAAAATAGAAAATGATATACGAGTATAAATAAATATTCTCTGGTGAAAAATGAAAACTCACTTTATTTTTTAACTTTAACTGCATTAATTATTATTAAAACTTTCTATAGTTCGGTTTTAATGATTGGCCTCACAGGATAACGTCTTTGTACAGATCAACATCGAAGCACTTCCTTCCAAACTGCAATCATATCCACAAGGCAAATCTGGCATTCAATGAAAGTCGTTTATATCTCAAATGAAAATGCGGCAAAGAATTTTCAAATAAATAAATAAAATTCAATATTGAAATCTATAATCCTGCTCTACTTTCTGAAAATACAAGTGATTAATTGAATAAACCACGATCTACCTCAACGAAATGTCTTGTCTTCTTATCAAAATCAATCGTAAAAAATAAAAATAAAATTCATACAACGCTGATTGCATTTTGATGATGTGTCTTGTGCTTCGAAAGTGTTCCTGCCACTCATGCACCCACGGAAATGTAATCAAAATAACAAAAAGAATTAAATAAATTATTTTGTGAATATATTTCACTGTGACGTACTATCTTGATGATTACGAGTCATAATCATAAATTAGTCCATAAAGTTCACAGTCGTGTTCGTTGTTTGTTTTATTATTTATTTATTTATTATTTATTTTTATTTTTTGTGTGTTAAATGTTTGTTATTTTTTATGATCATTTTTGAAAGTGTAACCTTGCCCTTGTTTGTCGGTTATAAGTTTTACGGCTGCTGCATGCATAAAATGCTAAAATATCTCATACACACACACACACACAGATACACAACTTTATAAGAGATGGCGGTATTTTTATGTGGAACATGTAAGAGAAGAGTCAAAAAAATTATAAAAACAATCTTTTTTATTCACAATATCAATACACTCAAACAAGTGCATGTACATACACCAGCTCACACATACACACACACACACACTTGGATATACAACAAAATTTTCATACATTTCGAAGGAGTACAAAAAAAATTGATTTGGAATTCTGGAAATGAAAAGAGTTTGTTGTTTGAATTACAATTGAAGGAAGGATGGTTCAAACACACACACACACACACACACTGGCACATACAATCAAAGGATGGTAGGCCAGGCTATAAATTGTCACTCTTACTATTAAAACTGTTGTTGGTGTGTGTTACAAAACTTCACAATTTTTACATACACACACACACAGCCACATACATATGCAGAGATATAAATAAACATGACACTGAGTACGCGGCCTGCATATCAAATACGGCCGCTGGTTTCCTATGCTGCTGTGGGGCAGCAGCAAACAGCAAAACAGCTGATTGTAAGTGGCAATGCAAGAAGAGAGTTGCCATAGATTTTTGCAAAATATTTACATGAATAAAAAAACAAGTGTTTAATAAATAAATTTTTTATTTGTTTTAAGCAACAAATAAAAGAATAATTAAATGCTAAAACCTATTGAAGCTGAGTGTTCAATCTACAGCGCCTGCGTTGAATAATCCCCAATGTGTTCCCCCCTTTGAAGTTGTTTGTGTTTGAGTGTTTGTGAACACGTGGGTGCGTGTGTGTGTCTGTATTAAAAATAACCACCCCAATGATTTTGTTTATCTCTGCTTTTCCTTAATATATTAATTCTTTATTAAAAAATACTTGCAACAAATAGTTTAAGTATTTTTCTTTAAACTTAAAGCATTTTTCTTGTTGTTTATTGAACTTTTTGTCCTGATCTCTTTCCCCAGTTCTGGTTTATTGGACAAGTAAACAAACAAACCATCGTTTATATGCAAGACATGTAGTTCTCTGTCACAACTCGTCTGGAATACAAATTAGATGGTTGTGCCCAACAACTGGCGTACTACTACTATTACGCAGTCTGCATCTACGGATGTATGTACTTCGTATATGTGAGTGTATGTGTTGATGTTACATAGACTTTTTGCCTGTGAAAATATTGGTGTATGTTTGTATGAGTTGTTGTATGGAAATTACGCGTCACAGTTCTATTGTGAGTATTTTCTGTACGATATTTTTCTTATTTTAGTTCATACACAGGCAGACACACACACATACACACTGCATTGTAGCCTTGTATGTATGTGTGTCTGTAGCATGTATTTTTTTCAAAATGAATGATGAATGATTAAAATCAACGAAAAAAATAATAAATAAATAAATAAGACCATCAGGATAAAAAATTTCACTGCAGATTCTTTTTACCTACATTATTTTTTTTTGATGAACAATTTTCTTAAAGTTTTCACTTGGGTTTTAAATTCAAAGTATTTTCCATTAACGTTGATAAGGATTAATTTTTCTTGTGCTTTCAGTTGAAAATTCTATATTTTTTCTACATTTCTAATTAGTTTATTTCTGATAAAAACTTCTGCTGCTATAACCACAATCCTTACTAATATAACAAATATGAAAGTAAGTCTCTCCGTCTGTCTATCTGTACAACACATCATTCACATAACATAAATATTCACATATTCTTTGCGGACAAAGTCACGGGTAAAAAGTATAATAAAATAAAAAAACCCAACTTTAATACTTCATACACACTGGTACAAGCGAATAAGCTTCTGCTCTTTTATTCTGGGTTGCACTTTTTATAATGACTGCACTTTTTACAATGACTGCACTTTTTATAATGACTGCACTTTTTACAATGACTAGCACTCTTTATTATGACTTGCAATTTTCAAGATGACTAACATCTTTTGTAAAGACTTGCACTTTTTATAATAACTTGCACTTTTTATAATGACTTGCACTTTTTTGATGACTTGCTCTTTTTATAATGCACTTTTTATAACGACTTGTACTTTTTGTGATGACTTGCAATTTATATAATGACTTGAACTTTTTATAATGACGTGCACTTTTTATAATGACTGCACTTTTTCTAATGACTGCACTTTTTACAATTACTGCACTTTTTATAATGACTGCACATTTTACAATGACTTGCACTCTTTATTATGACTTGCAATTTTCAAGATGACTAACATCTTTTGTAAAGACTTGCACTTTTTATAATAACTTACACTTTTTATAATGACTTGCACTTTTTTGATGACTTGCAATTTTTATAATGACTTGCACTTTTTTGATGACTTGCACTTTTTATAACGACTTGTACTTTTTGTGATGACTTGCAATTTATATAATGACTTGAACTTTTTATAATGACGTGTACTTTTTGTAATGACTTGCACTTTTTATAATGACTTGCACTTTTTATAATGACTTCCACTTTTTATAATGACTTCTACTTTTTATAATGACTTGCACTTATTTTTAATGACTTACACTTTTTTTGATGAGTTACACTTTTTATAATGACTTGAACTTTTTATAATGACTTGCACTTTTTATAATGACTTGCACTTTTTATAATGACTTGCACTTTTTTGATAACTTGCACTTTATTGATGACTTGTACTTTTTATAATGACATTTTATAACGACATGCACTTTTTTTCCTTACTAATATAATAAATATGAAAGTAACTCTGTGTCGTTCTCTGTCTGTTATCTTTTCATGCTCAAACCGCTGAACCGATTCAGATGAAATTTGGCATAGAGACATTTTTAGATCAGAGAAAACATAGAATGGGTTTTGTTGTTGGAAATGATCCTATTGAGTAGTCAAGGGTGGTAGTTTTAAATTTTGATACAGTTCATCATATACATAAGCTGAAGTTTCATGTATTCTTCGCGGATAAAGCTGCGGGTAAAAGCTAGTAGATTAAGAATTTTTAATTTACATAATTCGTATTCATTGGCATTGAGGAAAGGAGTGTCACAATATCACCCGGACCAGCAGAATGGGAAAAGTGGTCTTAATATTGTCTAGTAGGAGTTATTTATTAAAAATATATTTGCTTGAACGTATTCTGTTATTGGAAAGGATCATATTTTCTTTTGATGTTGTACTTTGGATTATGAAATAAACATTTTTCCAGATTTCTTTCTTTTACTATCGTGCACAAAGGGAATATGCACCGCGTGATTGCCAAGGTGTCGCTGACGTTCAAGTCGAAATAAAACTTCAAAATAACAGGGGACCAAACAATATCTTTTACGTTGCTCTGGAATCTGATAAGAAGCTAGAGTCTAATTTTCTTCAAACTAATTTCCTATTTTGTTTTTGAAACAAATAAGTTTTGCCACGAACAATTAAATCGTTATTCCATTTAGCAGCTCAGTTGTGCTTGTGAACAAATAGATTCGCTGTATCGTTATATCGCCACATTTTAAAATATCAGAAATTCAAAATGTTAATTCAATGGTATGGAAACTCCAATTTGATGCCAAGTGGTTAATTAGTTTTTCGGCATAAAAATTTTAATTAATCCGCTTTTTCTCTCAATACAACTATTTAAGAAACTTGTAAAACTCAGTTGTATAATTATAACACACTTTCAGTAGCCTTTTCAGCAAAATGTCCATTAACTGATTTTCATATATCGTGAAGAAATATTAAACAAATGAAATGGAATAATTTTTTTTCTATACTAAAAGCCCTCAAACCCCAAAAATTATTATACAAATAAATAAACAAGAACTCTCGATTTAATGCAATAGTTCAAAAATATAAAACGAATTTTTATAACATCCAAAAAGTGTATTCGCCTGTACGCAAGCAATTTTTCTAGTCACTTGTATGATTTCATATATGAAATAAAGTTTCATGCAGCACTCCCCAATAAATAATTTGGATTCTCTTCTCATCTTTCAACACCTGATTAACTGCTGAAAGTCCGTAACGAATTGTTTAACAAATTCATTCCTATTTGCCATAACGAAAGCATACACGCACACATGCACACTCTAATACGTTTAATTACTTCTTTCATCAGTATTTCTTAAATCCAATTATCATAGGCTGAGGTAAATATTTAAATTTCTTTTCATTCGATGCGATACGATACATTGCGAATGCCATTCCAAATGGGAAGTAAAAAAATTTTAATCATTTAATTTAGTCTTCCGTAGCCTCAAGAGAAGACTCGCTGGCACATTTGCCTGCTTAGAAATTAACACCGTAACACACAATGAAACCACACCAAAGGCAACCCTTTCAATGCTCGAGTTGAATTGTCTCTTCTTTATCCTCTTGCTCGTCATAAATGTTGTAGTCCTGGTTGAGCACAGTTGTTGTTGTTGTTTTTGTTGTTTTTTGCTAACCCCTTTCACTTTCTGCCTCGTTGATTGTATTCAAGAGTCTGGTGAAATTTCTTCGCGTTTCAGCTCCTCAGTGTTCATTAAAATAAATTTAAATAAAATATTGGGTAGTAAATATTGGGTTGTTCTTATTGTTGTTGTTGTGCTTGAATGTCTTTATTTAAAAGTGATTAAAGCTTAAAGTTATTTACACACACATCTACTCTTTCTAATCATTCACATTGACAACAAGTTTTGCCAGGGTTAAAGATATTGAAAATGTTGATGGCCAAGTTTACCGACTTTGGTTTTCTGTCCTTTTTTTTTTTTGTTTCGTTACTCTAGAGATTTTAAAAAAATAGAGTGAGTGAGTAAAAAGTTCCATGGAAAACGCTGAATCTTGTGGTTATTTCTGAGTTTTTTAGTCCTGCAGAAATATTTTATTACAGAGATGCAGTTCTAGTTGGATAAATTATATTACAAGTCCAATAAAAAATAGGAATTTTCTCTAAGATTTTCATGTAATAAAATTGGAAATGATGGGTAGAAATAATTCTTGCGACTCTTAAGTAGAATTAAACAACATAGTCCCGGTTTACACTATGCAATTTTTGTCTCAGCAATTCTTGATATTTAGTGAGAAAGAGCGAGAAAGGAATACAAATGGTATATATTCCTATTTCAGGACTCTTACACAAAATAAGAATTGCTGCAACAACAGTTGCATAGTGTAAACCGGGACATACTGTTTTTGTAGGCCAATAATTACTTTAAGTCTAGGGTAGCTCATCTAAATTTAAGGCTGCAAGACCACAGAAGTTGCAGGAAGAGCTTTTGAAATGCCAAAGAGTGCATCAAACACCGGAATCCGTGTTGCCAGTGTATGATTTGCGGTTAAGTCTCAAAAGAAAAACCCCTAGAATTTATATTTCTATCGCTTTTGGCCTTGGGTAATGCCTAAAGTGTTCTTTTTCTTATCTTCATGTCAGTCGCTGTCTTATTTTAGTAAACGTACGATTTAAGGGTAATCCGTCAGAAGTCTGGACAGCAGAAAAACGAAGACTTCTAAAGGGTGATTAGGCACCGAGTCGCTTAATTGTCTCTAAAAAATCGATACTGAATTTTTTTCTTACTTGCAAAAGTACCTAAAGAACAACCCTGACGTAAGCAGTTTATTGTCCGGGAACTGGGAAAATAGGTTGTGGGAAGTAGTGTTTGCCCTCAATTTAATTTGGACCTTCCAACATTCAAAGTGACGGGAAGAACTTTTCTGGCAGAGGAACCGTAATGAATTTTGCGAAACAATGAACAATCAACTACAAATCGATGATCGTGCGTTACGCAACAATATCCCTGAGATCGACGGCACATTGAACTCGTGCGGACGCGGTTTCGCAGCAATATCCTTGACATCGGCCGTATATTGACTGATACCCTGAAGTTCAATATAATAGGAAGCTCAGGTACTAAACATTTAGTGAAAGGAAATGCTGTTCTTTTTTTACACTGAATATGAGCGGCCTGAAAGGCCACACATGAACTTGACTAATCCGCTCATCAACAAATCGATCTAGTGCACAATAACTTTTACAATTATGATTGTATTTGGGCCAAGCGAAGTAACAATTTTTGGCATAACAACGAACGAAATTATACATTTACAAATACGAGTGTATGTGCGTGTGTGTGATTCTCATTAAATTATTTTGTCAACTTAGAATCAAATTCAATTGCTGGACTAATTTGGATTTTACACCAGGACAACGTTCCTTTGGTCAATGCAACAATGCAATTGGCTTTTTCGCAGCCCCTGACTAAATATCGTGGCATGTGTTACTTTCAACAAAATTAAGACACATTCACTGTCTCTCCGCTCTGGTATGCGCTCATCATCACAATAATAACAGTAATTTGAATAATTCATATCCCTTCCAGTCACCGGCCAACGAGCCGAGCCTTCTTTAATAAGATAATATTCAATTAAATCGCATTTAAATTCTCACCTTCTTCCGCTGCCGCTGCCTCAAAACAAGAAATACAATTTCACCAGAGTTGACTGAAGGCCGCCGCATCATCCCTTAAATGCTGCAGCGGCGAGGCAATCAAGAAAGACATGATTGCGTGGCATTATTTGGAGATGCGTTGCGTTTGATACAATTCCTTGTTGCTGGCAGGGGGAATGAACGTGTACTTGTTCTCTTGTTCTGTGTGTGGTGGATGTCAAAAAACAAAAAACAGAAAAAAAGAACTATTCATGCGTTGATCCATTTTAATTTAAAGGTATTTAAGGCAATCCATCATAACCGCCGTGTTGCAACCTGATATGAGTTAGACAATCTGTTATTGCAATCGTTTTATTGCCAGGGCGCCCTGCTGAGCGTTCTATTGTATGGCCACAAGGGACCAATTCCAATTTACCAACAAAAGCTTGATGCTGTTTGCTCACTCTCTGCGACTCCTGGGAGTGTTGCAACATGGAATCACTTTCGTTCGTACTGCTTTGCTTCTCTACTTGCATATTTCCTTCTTTCATTATGCCAGTCGCCAGTTGCCAGTTTTGCACATTTTGTTTCATTCTGTCTGATTTTAACGGGGAGAGCATCATTTCATATCTCGTTAAAATGTGCCTTTGATCTTAACTGGAGTTACGACAAAGTGCCGTAATGCTTCCTCGCTTGTGAGCTGTAAATTGTAAATTGTGTGCTGGTGGAATTAGTGTTGCGTCCTGTTTGTCAGTCTGACTTTGTGTTTGTTTGTTTGGCAGTTTGTTGGTATGGATGACTGAAGGTTGCTGATGGTGTCACCGATTGCAGTGGTGGTTGACGTTTCACACTCTTTGTAATTGTTGTACGAATCTGGCTGGCAAAAAGGGTGTACGAGTAATAGCATTTTGGTGCAGCCAAATACGCTTCGTAAGTCGTATGCTAAAGAGTGGATGTTGGATGGTGAAGGTGGTGGATGTGGCAGTGGCAGTGAAGATGGTGTTGCATGTTGGTTCATTTGTGGCCTTGTGATGAGCTAAATACTGATGTTGCTTGGCAGTGGTACAAGTCAAGTTAGCGATTGCTTGACTTTAAACACTTTATACGAAAACAGAAGGCGGAACACAAAAGCCGGAAAATAAAGTTACGCAAACACGGCACACACGCACACGCACACACACACGCACCCAAACCCAGCAAATATGAAAAAGAAAAAGCCAGAGATTTGCTTGTTGTTCAAACTAAACTGAGCGTATGAAATTGGGGTGTTTTATTATTTTGTTTTGTGCTGCTTTGAATTTGTGCCTCATCAAGAAGAGATGTGATGTGTGGCGGTGACAAAATGAGTTCTTTAGCGCAAACGAGTGCCTGATCGACCAACGTTGTCGGTCTTAAAACGATGATTAGGTTGTTATTTTTAATTTGCTCATTGATTGTAATGTTCCTGGATTGTTGTTGCTGCTGCTGTATTGTTTCGCTGATTGTGTTGTGGGGTGTTGTTGTGTCTTGTGCGTTTTGTCTTTGCCAACAGCAAAAGCTCTTGCTAACAAGCCAAGGCAATTGAAGCAGTCATTTCTGGTTTCTGATTGTTTCAGTAGATCTGCAACTACAGGCAATATTTTATTGCTTTTTGTTTAAGTAGAACGGGAAATAGTCGTTGAGTTCCTCTTGCTTTCCATACTGGCTGATAAGGGTGTTTGGGGGTACGCGGGGGATGGTTGCTGCTGCTGAACAGCCAGAATAGTTGGTTGGTATGTAAATTCTTGCCTCTATCGCTTCCAGTTTCTGTGTGCTGGCATTGCGTTTGTCAAGCATAACTAAGCGTAACGTGTTTGCAATTTGTCATCGATTTTGTTGTAGCGTTTAGCAGACGAGTACTTGGAATATGACTTAACTACAGTTTAATTTTGTTGTTTTGCTTGATGTTCGCTTTTGTTCAGAGATGTTCGCTTGTTTGGTTACGAAATATATTAAATTTAGAGTTCGCTTTACGGGGTTGTTGGTGGTGTCTGTTGTTGCTTGTAGTTATTAGCGTATGGCCAACATCTTCATTTACATGCACATGCATAAATAAACATGCACAGGCTTGATTAAACAATCAATTGTTTGCCATAAATAAATTGACCTAAACAGGCTAGGAAATTTTGTATAATTTTCGTCAGCAAGTGCTTGGCTTGGCATTACACATGTTTGTCTCTGTGAGCTACCCATTATTGTTCCAGTGGCTGCTTCCATTGTTCCCTGGCAATTAAGAGTATGACCTGCATAAGCAAATTATTGGGAAATCCTAAAAATTAATTGTGATTGCAAAAAAAAAAAAAAGAAATCCTGTGCAACTTCTGCTCTGAAATACTATCAGCATCCATCAAAATATGATTTCACTTAACAGATTTTATCTAGAATGAAGTGCATTAAACTGTTGAAACGAAATTGCTACAAAGATTCTTGATTATTGTGTGTATGCATGTGTGAGTGCATGCATGTACGTGTTTTATTTTTGCTTTTTGACACAAAGCAAATGTTCAATTCGTTTTCATATCTCTTATTCCTTTTTCGTCTGAGCTTTTGACGCTAATAAGATTAGTATCGGTTCACAAAATAGACTCCGAAGTAAAAAAAATTGCTGGGAAGGAGAAGCATAAAGAACGCATCGAATTGCAATTGTAGACATAAAAACAAGAAAACTATAGACAAACAGAAATAAAAAACGACACGCAAATTTCCACCCACAAAAACTGTTGCCACTGCGGACTGAAAATATTAAAACCTAAAATAAGCCGAAGAAAGAAAACGCTTTATGCAGAGTGGAAATTTGAATGAAATTTACAGAACGACACAAATGACTGGCTGAGTGACTGAAACTGACTGACTGACACTGATGATGATGAATATCACGTGAATCCTTTTATGACACGCCATATGTGCAAAATGATATGAAACGCCCTCGTATAACAAGATCTGAAAAGCCATACATGTGTTTTGATATGCACGTTTGTATGTACACAGAAAGAAAAGATGTTCAAGTACAATTGATTGCATACAAGTCGGATATTTAGATTTCATTTCAAATTTCACTTTTTTGTTTTTTAGTGGGACCAACAGTCAGGGGATGACCCTTACAAAGGTAATGCATTGCGTAGGAACTAGAGTGGGATCGATAGTATTGAGAGAAAGGGATAGTATTGCTACTGTGCCGACGAGGGAGGGTGCTGTTACTCACCTCTTCATTTTATAATAGTGTCACCCACTGCCAGTAATTGCTCGGTAACTAGTGTTATGCCTTCGTCAATGAAAGATGCTGACAACAACTAACACAACCATTCACAAATTCTGATCAGAAAAACTCGATACCTACTAAAGAATGAGTGCCGAGTTGAACTCGGGACTTTCTGCTTCATAGAAGCGTGTGAACTTTTTCAGAATTTTTCAGCATTTTTCAGCTTTTTGGACAATTGAGATGCAAACTAAGAACATTCATTTGATGAGGTCGCTTCTGTTAAACTGAGAATAACTCTTGCTGATAGACAATCCCATGACATTATTTTAGATTGGATTGATTCTATGCTTCGATTAAGGGCTATAGATCTCAGAAATGCAGTTTCAGTGTTCAGTGGAGCAAACAGTGCAGACCCTTGTGAAGTAGGACTCTCTTGTGTCTTGTGTTTAGTGGAGAACGTATTCGTTTAACAGACAGGCATTGGGCTGATTAATGCAATGGGCCACCTGCTTGAGGTGGAAAAAGTGAACACGTACTCTAAACTAGAGGTAGAAAGTGTTTCAAAAATCAAAAGCTGCAACTTCGTAAATGCCGTAGGAGAGCTCTCAAAACAGGGATACACTGTGGAGTTTCGCAAACTAGAGACCAGATTTGCTCTGGGCCACAGTGGTTGAATTCTAAAGACCTGGAAATTTGGCACAAGATAGCAATTGGTAGACGGCCTCGTATGAGTCTTAAGGAGCTCATGATCAGAACAGCGTATAAATTTCTTAGGTAGTAGCAGAAAATCTTGTCCTCGTTAACTGTGTTTAATTTCCTGCCAATTTTAACTTGGGGAGGTTTAAATCGAACGTCCACAAACACTAATGCCTCTATACTCCTTCCCATAAACAACTTTTCTAGTTATGGTCATCGCCTGAGTGCTGGTCCAAGACAAAAAAAAATATTACAGGACATGGAAACTTCGCGTACCGAATGGCGAAGGTAAAAGTCGTACCGAATGATGCTGACAAACTACCCCTGGAAGAGGCTGAGACACAGGAATCAATTGTATTTGGGTGCCCGAAGCACTATGGGAAGCACTGGCCACCACATGTTAGTTGTGGACGCCATGAGGCAACTCCGCCCAAGTCTTCATTGTAGGCATTCACATCTTTTATTAATAAATAAAAATGATACACAATTTTTCTGTGTAGATTTAAAAGCAAAAAGTGTTACAAACATTTAATTTCGAGCTCCACTGGCTAAAAACACCTTGAAAAGAAATTATAAAATAACTCCCCCACAAAAATCTTAAAGAATAACAAAGAAAAAAAAACTATTTCGAGGGAGCAAAAACTGCATAAACAGATTTTTTGTTTCGCTTTCAAGGGATCAAAATCCATATGACAGCTAAGTTGGCTGAATTGCTACATGTGTAATGCGCAGTGTGTGTCAGTGTGGACAGCAGACAACCTGTGGAGGCCACAAAATATTGCCTGAATGTTGCCAGTTCGTCCATGTCGTACGAGTTACTTTCAAATGTTGTGTTGTGGCAAAGAAAATACTGAATCGCAAAAAGCCACTTTCGAAGAGATTGATTGAACTTGATAACAGCTCATTGAGTGAAGTGAACTTGAAGAGTTTTTCGTTTGTTGTGGACAAGAAATTTCGTTTTTAAGATCTCTGAAGAGATAAATTTCAGTGTGTTACCAGAGACCATTAAAGTTGCTGTAAGTGTTTGTTGCTGATGAAAAGCAAATAAATGAATGGAAAAAATTTGCCACAACAAGCATATTTTCATAAAAAAAAACAACGAAATATTTAACTGAATGTGGCAGCGGGCGTCAATTATTTCTCTGTGTCTTGTTCCAGGAGTGTGAAGTATTAATCCGGAAATTGTATATAAATCCTGCAATGACACATGTTTGAGTAGTTTAGTAAATTGGCAAGCAAGTTTTTTTTTGTTTTTTTCTTCAAGATAAAAAATAAAATAGGAAAGTAATCACACTATCACCACAAATTGTTTGTTGTTGCTGCTGCCTTTACATTTTTATTAGACACAGAAGTATCTAATGATGTCGAAGTTGCTGAAGAGGAGAGCAGTCACTGAAATTTGTTAGCTACACTAGAGATTTCCTATAACGAATTTTTTTTAGCAGAATTATGTTTAAAGCTGTTAATGTAAAAATAAAAAAATCCTTGTAAACACTTAAAGGAGCAAACGTAGATTTTGTAGAGGAGAGAAGGCCATAAACTTGCGAAAGAGTCATATATTTTACATGACGATTTCCTACTTCGAAGAAATGTAATTTAATATATAATTTTTTTTTTAAATATGTGAGAGCTTACACAAGAGGTTCCTTCTCTTCCTTGCCAACCTCGGAGGACATGGAAATATTTTCTGGGTAAAAGATTTTAATATTGAGAAAGCAAACACTTATACAATTTCTACGCAAGCCTTACTAATATCTATTATAAATATGAAAGTTACTCTGTCTTTGCACTTTTTTAATGGCTTGCACTTTTTATAATGACTTGCACTTTTTATAATGACTTGCACTTTTCATATTGACTTGCACTTTTTATAATGACTTGCAGTTTTTATAATGACTTGCAGTTTTTATAATGACTTGCAATTTTTTGGATAACTTGCACTTTTTATAATGACTTGCACTTTTTATAATGACTTGCAGTTTTTATAATGACTTGCACTTTTTTGGATAACTTGCACTTTTTATAATGACTTGCACTTTTTATAATGACTTGCAGTTTTTATAATGACTTGCACTTTTTTGGATAACTTGCACTTTTTATAATGACTTGACATTTTTTAATAGCTTGAATTTTTTTTGATGACTTGCAATTTTTTATTGGCTTGCACTTTTGTTATGACTTGCACTTTTTATAATGACTTGCACTTTTTATAATGACTTGCACTTTTTATATTGACTTGCCCTTTTTATAATGACATGCACTTTTTATAAGGACATGCACTTTTTATAATGACATGCACTTTTTATAATGACTTGCAGTTTTTATAATGACTTGCAATTTTTTGGATAACTTGCACTTTTTATAATGACTTGCACTTTTCATATTGACTTGCACATTTTATAATGACTTGCACTTTTCATATTGACTTGCACTTTTTATAATGACTTGCACTTTTTATAATGACTTGCAGTTTTTATAATGACTTGCACTTTTTTGGATAACTTGCACTTTTTATAATGACTTGCACTTTTTATAATGACTTGCAGTTTTTATAATGACTTGACCTTTTTTGGATAAATTGCACTTTTTATAATGACTTGCACTTTTTTAATAGCTTGAATTTTTTTTTGATGACTTGCAATTTTTTAATGGCTTGCACTTATTTTATGACTTGCACTTTTTATAATGACTTGCACTTTTTATAATGACTTGCAGTTTTTATAATGACTTGACCTTTTTTGGATAACTTGCACTTTTTATAATGACTTGCACTTTTTTAATAGCTTGAATTTTTTTTTGATGACTTGCAATTTTTTAATGGCTTGCACTTATTTTATGACTTGCACTTTTTATAATGACTTGCACTTTTTATAATGACTTGCACCTTTTATATTGACTTGCACTTTTTATAATGACATGCACTTTTTATATGGACATGCACTTTTTGTAATGACTTGCTCCTTTTATAATGACTTGCATTTTTTATGATGACTTGCACTTTTTATGATGAACTTGTACTTTTCATAATAATTAGCATTTTTTATAATAACATCCACTTTTTATAATATCATAGAGATATTCTAAGATTCGAGGAATAACATAGAATGGATTTTGTTTTTGGAAATGATCCTATTGAGAGGTCAAGGGTGGTCGTTTTAAACTTTGATATATTAAAATATACAACACATCATTGACACGTACTCTTCGCGGACATAGTCGCGGGTAAAAGCTAGTATTTTAATAAAAACATAATTGAACTGTAGATGATTTGCCATCTTTAGACGCGTTATGCAGAGGTTCGGCTGTACTTACAAAATATTATTATTTTTTGCTTGTATCGGCCGTACAATAGGAAGGTTGTGTGTATGGGTTATGGAAAATAAATTTTAAGTAAATCGCGTGAAACTTTTTTTATAGTTTTCGACATATTTCGTTTTACGTAGTTTCCAGTTTTTGTGAAAGCTCTTCTTAGATGAATAAAATGTATATTAAAGATTTACTAAAATTGTTGTTGCAGTTTGATTCAAGTCTTCTGAAGACAAATTTCATCTGGGATCGTTAGATCGAGTGATCATGCTGACCCTGCCAAATTATCAAAATCGCAGACTACGCCACCAGAAAAGGCTACCCTTACTGTAAACGTTGTTGATCCTGTAGTATATGCGACAAGTGGTTGTTGCTATGCATCACACGCGAATTCGCCTAGGTACGAATATTTTGGTTATTCCCGTAGTCGCTTATATGATTATTGTTAATTTTCGACTATAAATAAGACACAAACATGAATATGATATTTTTAGCTTCATTCATTCTTGTTCTTAAAAAACAGCGGAACTCAGGGAAGGCAGACCATAAAAACTTGATCCCACTTTCAAGGTCAGTACGGAATCGAACCCACGGCTGTCAGGTTCGTAGTTAACGCGTAAATTATTTCGACTGACGGCCTTGAGGAACACATCACCTCCACTCTTCTCTCTTCAACGATTTTCCACAAAATGGCTGTTCACTATTGTTTTGTTGCATGTTCACAGAAGTTTTCATATGTCGACATGACCCTCGCATGTCATTGATGCGTAAATCATTACGCTTCGTGCTATTTCAGCGTTTCAAAAGATTAAAGGTATTTATTTGTTGATAGTCAAAACAGGAACGTGAGTAAGAGCGAGTGTTTTTTTCCTTTTTGCAGAGGAACAGCAACTACACATAAACAAGCAAAGCAAAACAAGGCAACAAACAGTCAGCCAACATAAAAGGAGTATGAGGATGCAAGAATCATAGAATCGAATTGGTGCTCCAGCGCACATCCTTTTTTACATTCCCATTGATCCGCTAAATAAACAAACCATCTCTGAACAGCCCAAAAAGAACACACAACTGATACCAGTTTAAAATGTCGCTTTGTTGTGTTGCACGCCTGTGGCTGACTGTGTGCGTGAGTGTGTGTGTGCCACTGCTATTGCTTTTCAATAAAAAAAATGTGCAATCAGCTGCAAATATTTTTAAAATTTCCACGAGGATTTTTGGACTTTTTTCACATTTAAAAACAAAATCTAACAACAAACAACCAACCATTTGCTTAATAGAAGGAGTCTTTTAGCAGAATGAGTTTGTGACCAAGAATGTTTGTGTTGGTGTGTGTGTGAATGTGTTGGTGTGGCTAAGTATGTGTTTCTTTTGCTCATTGTATTCATGCAACTGCCGCTTGTTATCATTTCTGGAGTATTTGACACTTTTAATTCAGCTGATAAATTGAGTCTTATTATCACAATCGTTTTCTGTTCTTTGGCTTAAGATGTCCTTGTTTGTTGAGGGAGGATGGGAGGGCTTTTTAATTTCTAAAAATGTTACACTTCATTCCATTCGTATTTTAAAATTTTAGCTGTAGTTCAAACAAAAAGTTTTCTGATGTGTTGCTAGTCTGCAGAAATTAAATAAAGTACGTGCAACACGTACACGTTCTAAATGAGAACGTTGCAACAGTCTGTTATTTACTACTAAAAAAAATTTATATGTGTACTTCTGTTAACTAAATCTAGATGGTTTAATGTCCTGCAGAAATGCTATATATGACAAATTATTTATTGTTGTGTTTAAGAAATGAATTCAATTAAAAGTCCTGTTCATATAGATTTTAAGATATTGTTTGCAACATTGATTCCCTGTTAAAATAGTGACACCATGAAAAATGCCAATAGGATCAAAAAGTTTCATTGCCATGAAAGAAACTAAATGGCACCGATATTTTCATTACACTTTTCGTGTTTCAGTGATACTTTGAAACAAAAAATATACAGCGGCATACGGCAGATGGACGTCAAAATGTATTAAACTTAATTGCTTTACAAAAAGGCGAGAAAAGTTTTTCCAGATCAAACAGAAAATAAAATAAGTTGTTGCTGCTGTTAGTGAGTGCTTTTCAATTGACTCCCTTCACCGGGGAGACTTATAGATGGCCAGCAAGCACCACCATAGAAGTGCCATGGATATTTGAAGTTTGCCCGGTACAACAAAAACAAAAAGTAAGCAGAGAAAAAAGAAATCCAGCTTTCAAGCCTGCCATTGCTCTGCATTAATGCTGGAAATTCGATTTTAACGATCAAAGGAAAACGCACTTAAAAATGCTAAATTGAATTTTCTGGTCTAGCACCTCTTGAACAGGCACACAGCGACACACACACACACACACACACACACACACACACAAACACAAAAGGCATCATGTCGTAGCGTACAACAGCAAACTTAATAAACAATTGGCAACAATAATCAACCACCATGATCCTTAGCAAGACCGAGACTCCATGCGATGAGTGCAGTTGATGAAAAAATACCAGAAAACCCCTCATATTCGTATCACATCACCAGCACCAGCACCAGCACCATCACCGTGTGTCACTGAAGTGAAGAGTGTTCCAAAGGCAACAATTTTGACAGAAAGTTATTCCAAACAAGAGCGAAAGATTAAGCTGAAGTGAATCTGCATGAAACATGTGGATTTAAAATGATTTTTTACTCAATTTAAACATTTTGTTTCGTTGCAAAGGAATCAAATAAACTTCTTGCCATTTTTGTTCCTGTTTAAAAACAAAATTCCCGCAGGACTTTTTGTTTCAAAAATTTCTTTCATATAGAAATAATTTAATAAACAGTTTTTTTGTTCAATAAGGAAAAAAAGAAACGTGAGTGTCTGAGTAACAAAGAAGTACGCAGCGAATTGAATGCACTCTACTGATGTGACCTTTTCCCATATTTTTCTTCTATTTGTATCTTAATTTGCATTTGCTGATGTGCACCTTCCAGCTTGAGACAAAATATTGTCATAATTAAGTCTTCTTTGGAAGAAAGTGCAGCATAGAGAATGGAGTTATTTAGCAAATATCCTGTAATTAAACATCCTATATTTTTAGTACTAAATTTCAATTTATTTGTTCTTTTTTTCCAATTGAATACAAAAAAATAATAAATAAATAGTTCAAAATAATTTAATGGGATGCTTTTCGGTGCTTTTAAACTAAGTTTTTAATGCACTCATGCATTGTGACGGAACTGCGCAAAGAAGGGTCGATGTTGGATCCTACGAGCTCCGCCTCATATCAGCTTTACAGATTGAAACCAATACAGACCCTGAAGTGGGTACACCATACCGAACTGTTGAGTGCATCGCGGCTGTCGATACCGATGCCCCTGAGAACAGGACGCCATCGTCAATACGTTTACTGGTGATTGCTACAGGGCCGTGATAAATGAATTGTTACTACCGGAATTGAATGAGCAGTACATGGTGACAATGTGGTTTCAACAAGATGCTGCATCCGCATACACATCAGAACCCTTAATGGATATTGCGAAGAATCGTTTCGTGGTGACACAGTCTCCCGTGTTGGCGATTTGGCTTAATTAGTTCAAGTTCAACCGATTTAACCATCCCAGACTTGTTTGTCTTGGGGCTAGTGTCAAGAGTCAACAGCAACCAGACAGTCCCAGGAGAGTACTTGTATTTAATAGGAACGTGGTTACTCATCCCTGGAAATGCTGTGGATAGGCATGGAAATCCCCCCATGTATTTCAACACTTGAGGGCGCTGTGGGCTGATGTATTTAGCGCGATGCTAAGAAGCCGAAAATCTTAAGTTAAACTCTGCAATCACCTCTGAATATGGTATCGAATTGTTGTGATCAGTATTACTGCGTGGTTGTGTTAGTTGTTGTCGGCCTATTTCACTGACGGAGGCCACTCAACCCAGTACACCATCATGTACTAATGAACAGAGTAAAACTCGCCGGCGAAGTAAAATATTAAAATAGGCACAAGTAATTATCTAGCTTCTTCTACATCGGTCCTCTCCACAGTATCCCCTGCTGTCTATAAGGGCAATTCCCTGATCGTTGGTCTTAATAAAAAAACGCTATCGGCATCCAATTGGCGTATAACATCTTTATCATTAATAAAAAACTTTATATTTCCACATAAAGATTTCCATCACGTTTGTTTCCTTAAGTAAAATTTAATACAAAAACAAAATTAGATGAGCAATTGTGTGCCACCCTGTGCAACATAGTGCTCATGAGAGTTGAAGGAAAAGCGAAATACTCTGTTGGTGTTGCTCCGTAAAAATACGCAGATCGCTCTTGATGCTCCCCAAGAATTTAATTAAACTTCAGCACGCGAAGCAATAGGACTGATTCGAAACCAATTGCTGGCAAACAACAATTTATTGTTCACTTATGGTGGAATGATCTATATTATTTAATCGGTCTAATGTACATAAAACGATCTCGTGTTTTTATAAACTGTGCAAATTATAAAATCTTATTTTCTTTCACATAAAAAAAAGTTAATTTACTTCATTCAAATGACGCTTAATTCAAGTGGCCTGATTTGTGCTCAATTTCTGAATGGTTTTATTAGCTCAAGTGCTTTGTAACTTATAGCCCCGGGTCAAATTTCACACTTAATAAATATTGTAGACAATTGCGAATGAGCGAATGAATGGATGAATAGATGAAGAGTGTGTGAGTGCATTTCAAGTACCATTAACAGGTACTTGAATGCGTCATTATTGCAAACACTCGCAAACACACGCTGTAATTGGAGTCTCATGCAGGAACGTACGAGTGAGTACACGGCCCACCAACCCTTCTTCGGCACAAAACTGCTTCAGTTCATTTCTCGAACGGTTAAATTAAAAGTTTTCATGTGACCATAATTGTGTACTTTAATACCAGCATTTGGTGCGTAACTTATTCCACTTTTTTTTTCTTGCAATTTCAAATGGAACAAGAAATAGAAAAAAAGTTTTAAAAATGCTTTGCTACAACACGAATGTTGTACCATTATAAATGATTAATGATAAAGAGATTTATGTATGAAACAACAACTGCCTGTACGCACAAACATTTTCAATATAAATTGCAGGCTGAGGGAAAGCAACCCTTCCTTGAGGCAGGCAAGTAATTCACAAAATCCCCTTGAAAATCCTTTAAAAAGCTGACACTATTTCTCGCCTTTCCACGTGATTAGAGAATATACGCTTTCATTTAAGCTTTGAACACACACAAACGCACCAACAACAACAACAACAACAGCAACAACAGCAACAACAACTTTACTAAATTGGCAACATTCAAATGAATATGGCGACAAAATAAAATGTTGTAATAAGACAAGTCATTTGGCATGTTGGCATCTTGTTAAAGGGTTAAAAGTGGCTACAAAGTATTTGCGTTTGTTGCCTGCCGTAACGGAAATTTATCAACAACTCATTCATGCCTCCGTTAATATTATGACAGCGAACGTTTGCACGAACGTCTGTGCGTTCGCCCTCAACAAAAAGAAAAAAAACACAACTTTAAATTAATCTCCTAAATAGAAATACAGTCGTCGCGTACTCGTGTGTGTTTGCAGTTTAAGATGCTGCTAAACAACCCAAAATTTCTCGCCTAAGCTGCGACACTTTATCATGGATTTTGGAAACACCAAAACCAAAAACAAAACAAATGAAAATCCCAGACGAAGTGTCGAAAATCCTTTTAAAAAAATGATCTTTAAATTATATTAAAATCTTTATGAAGTACTTTCGAGTTGATGACGGCGCTTAAGATATTAAATTGTGTGGGGACTGGAATGTTTTGCAATTTTATTGCCACCAGTTTATTCACTTGGCTAAGACAATAATACTCGTATTCCAACCAGACTCGTTACTTTGTTGAATTGATATATCCTTTTAATTTTAACAGCCAATTTTAAGTAAAAGTATTTTCTTGGGTGTTCATCATGTTGAGAATAAGTGGGCACTGCAAACCCGACATTTGAATTGAAATTCAACACCATCCACTTTATAATGAACTAGTTCTAAAAGAAGTTGCTGTAGGCCGAAGTAGTTAACACGCGACTGTGAAGCGGAGGATCCTGAGTTCAACCCCGCGCTCAGTCATGAATACAATTGTTTGAAATTCTTTTGATCAGCATCAGTGCATGGTTGTGTTAGTTGTTGCCAGCCTGTTTCCAGTGATGTAGTTCTAGCACTAGTCACTGAGCACAACTGGCAGCGACTGACACAATCGTGTACGAAAGAGCAGAGGAACAGCACTCTACTTCGTCGGCCTTGTGGCAAAAAATTAGCCGGCGCAGTAAAAAGGTACAAATATCTCCTCATCTTTCTTCATCTGTCCCCTCAATACTATACCCTCCTTCACAGTTCCGGTGCAACACATTGCATATGCAGGGTCATCCCCTGAGTGGGAGTGTTAAAAAATCAAGAATCAAGAATTTGTTATCCGATTAATTGCTGTCCATTCAAGGATGTGAATGTCGTATCCAGTACCAATTAATATTTAATGTTGCCCAAAGACATTGAAATAAATTCTTGTTAAAGCAATTTGTATACCAGCTGCATGGAAATCGATATGAAAGCAAATTAATCTAATTCGTGTAAAACTCATGCAAAATGCGAACGAATTAGTAACAACATAATAATACAACAACAAGAAAAACTGTGGCCGCAAATCTCACCCTCCGAGCCAATAAATTAATAAACATTATTTTCTATTGCACAAAAATAGTGGCTAAAAAAAATGTGTAAAATAACAAAAATTACACACAAAAAAATTGTATATGAAAACGACGCCTACATGCACATGTTTTACATCTATTACCCGCACTCGCACTCGCACTCGTAAATCCTCTGGTCATTTCTTTCAATTGTCTAATGGACTACAACAAGAATAGAGGAAAACGTAATGACGGGGTCTACAGCAGAAACAATGAGGCTGCAACAGGAAAATAGTCTCTTATTAAACCAAAAAACTATAAAAGAACACAACAACAACAACTACGAACAACATTTAATAACACCAGCAGTTTGATGGTAGGAGTTGCACTCGTATACATTTGGAATTAATACGGGACTGCTATTACGAAATATCATAAGTTTATGAGTTTTATTTGAAGAGAAAAATAATGAAATGAATTCTGATACGAAAACAACACGAAAGAAACCCTCTTGGATGAACGGCAAAAGAGATGAAGAAGCTGATAGAAGGCAAGGCGAGGAGGGCGCAAACGGATGTTAAGGATGTTCGGTGGGTGTTGTTGTCTTGCGTGGCTGTGTATTCTATTGTCATATTTATAAATTTATTTGTACGAGTATGTGTGCCAGAGCGTGTGTTGGCTTGGCGCTATTCCCACATGAATATGCAAAGCAGTTAAAAAGGAAAGGAAGTTGTATTACAGCAAATTCGTGCCGTTTAAGCAATTACGAATATTACATCGAAGATGATTTAGAGATTTAACTATTATTCTTATTTATTTTTATTTTTTGTGCCATTCTACGAAATATCAAACAATAAAATGACCTTAACTTCACTTTATCATACTTTCGACTCGTACGCTTCTCAACATTTGCGTACGAGAATCGAAGGTTGTTGTTGGCTGTTGCAGCCAGTATTTAAATTGGTTGGTTGCCTTTTAGTTGCTTGAGTTGTCTCGTACCACAGACTTTAGACTTTGGTTTTGGGTGGTTATTGTTTAACTGCGTAACGCATTTTGTTTCTTTTTTTTTATTTTGCTTTTTGTGAAGTAAATTATGTTTATGGCCATAAAAAGTAAAAGTAGAGAACACGACTCTAGCAATTATCCTTATTACAAGGCTATAAAAGACTTAGGACTAGAGTGATTGTGGCAGCGTTAGTCGCAAGCCTGGGTATTAGCCATGTACTCGGAGAATGAAATAAAAGCAAACTGAATAAAAATGAAATAAAAACGCGGAAGTATTAAGATTGTATTGGACTTTGTAATAAAATTAAAAATGGTATTCAAGAAGGATTTACCCACTTTGCATTTCACACGATTTAGAACAATTTTCTAATCAGTGCAATCAGCAGTTGGAGCTGGTTGGTACCAACTTTTGTGTTATCGCTACGTAATATTTGTTGTCATAAAAAAACTCCTCCAAATAGTTTTTGGGAAAGGAAAAGCATTTTAGAGGCCTGAGAGGGCTCTGTTTTAGAGGCTTAGAATTTTTTTTTAAAATAAAATTCATCTAATTCAAAGATAGAATCATTATTTTTACTTCATTAGCCCACTAATATCCTGGCATTTAGAGCTTAAAAATTATTTCTGAAATATGACTTTAGCATTTCGTCTTGATCAAATTGGTGGTGCCACTTTTTCGATCATATTCAGAATTATTCTCTCTATTCTCCGTGGAATGTTGGCTTCTAAATGATCCATCATTACAAGTTTATCAGCATGGATCAGAGATTTGGCGCTACCTCACAAAAAGTAGTCAACTGGCTTTAATTTTTCCACCAGTTGTTAGTTTAAAGATATGGGCCGAGATGTTTTCTCAAAATTTTCTTTGATGGTGCTGTTGGCTGAAGTAGTAGAACACGAGAATATGAAGCGAAGGGTCCTGAATATTGTGTCGACTTCTTCTGATCATTATTAGTGCATGATTGTGTTAGTTGTTGTCAGCCTGTTTCAGTGATGAAGGCACAACACTCGTCACTAAAAGTAATTGGCAGCGACTGACACAACCATGTACTGAAGAGCAGAGGAACTCTCCTTCGTCGGCCTTGTAGCAATAAATTAGCCAGCGAAATAAAAACATTCAAATTGCTACCAAAAAATTCTCCCATCTTTCCTCATCTGTCCCCTCCACACCATCACCTCCTTCTCAGTACCGGTGCAATGCAAGGCATATGTAGGGGGCATCCCCTGAACGCTGCTCCTGCTCCTAAGAAATAAAAATAAAAAATATTGGATGTGAAAACACTCAGTTACTTAGAAAAACGTCGGGCCAATAAATTCGAGTCCTCTGTCACACTCACGCCTTCTTCTGTACGCCTGGTACCTATTCGAATTGAATTACAATTATTCGAAAGAGAGTATTTGCTTATGACTCGATCCATTGGCAGCTCAGATAGACGTTGATATGCACTAAAAATTTAAAAAAAGTGTTCTTTACACGATTTGTAAGTCTCTGTATGGTAATTCGCCACGGCACTTAAATAAGTTGGAAAACACTTCATTCGACTTGAAGCAAAACTTTTGTGCTCAATCTGTATGTCAGTCAGTAGCTGCAACATTTTGCAAGAAAATAATGCCTTTAATGACAACAAATTAAACAATAAAGTTTTTTAATTTTATTAAATTGATTGCATACATGTGCCCTAACGATATTAAATTAATACAAATTGTTGTGTGATTTTCGACTGCTAAAAGTCAACAGATGAGTTGGCACAACCAACAAGAAAATGGAGTCATATTGACAGACTTAGGCCACAATAAAATTAATTTTTTCGATAAATAAAATTGCTTAATAACTCTGAAGCGAAAGAAAGGAGAACAGGCTTTGGGTCACCAGTGATGGAAATTGGGTCATAAGTGATGGATTTTTTTTTTAAGTTGCACAAATTAAATAATTCCAATATTTTTTCGACATGCCCCTGAAAAAGGTAAAAAGCATACGACGTAAATAAAACTAATTTCAAACAGTGAACAAATTTGAAGCACTTTAAATAAACTCCTTATAAATATTTTTAAAGTAGGGAAACGTTTTGCGAAACTTAAATAGAAAAACTTAATTAAATGGCCTCCATCCTCCGTGGCAGTTACATGTTTTCCCTAATTAATATATTTTTATTTTAAATGAAACAAATACCCCTAATAATGGCATAGAATGAAAGTAGAAACAGTTTGGGAATGGATTACAATTGTAGAGACTCTGTGCTGCAATCCTCTGGAGAATTATTATTAGCTGCTTCGTAAGTTCCTTCAGCTTCACGCACAAACACGTTCGTCGTTCATTTGCAGCCAAGAGTTTCTATAAACAATAACTGAAGGCAGCTTTTGCTGTAGATGGAGAAGCGTGTTAAGCGAAACAATGCCGGGCAAATAAACAATCAAACGTTTTTCGAAAGCCAGAAAAGGAAGAAGACTGGCAGGCAGGCAGGCAGGCAGGCTGGCTGGCTGGCTTTCAGTGCCTGAATAAGTACTTATATTTTCACTCAAACATTATTTCGTTGGAGTTTTTGTAATTTTTTATCGTTGCAGTTCTAAAAATCCTGATTAAATACATTCATTTAAATAAAATTGTTGTATTATTGCCAGTATTATTATCATTATTATTGCTTTGTTATGCTTGTACTCGTTTAAAAGAGTGTTTGTGTTCCAGTATTTGAAAAAGTGTTTGAAATAATATTTAAAAGAATTGTTGCAAACGAAATGATTCAATTTATTTAAATTGCTAAAATTAACATCAGACTCTTGAAAGGAAACAGGCTGGAAGGAGGATTATTTTGTTTCATTTTCAATTCCTACACACAGAGAAATATTCCATTAGAATTGAAGTTTCGTGGGATTAACTGACGATTTATTTTTATTGTTGAAACTTTAACGCTTCAACTAACTGAGTTTTTGCTATCAACAATCAATTTGATCTAAAGAAATTTTAAATACTATTTATTATGTTCAAAGATGGCAATTAGAGTTAGCAAAGAGCCGGCATAGGAAGAAAAGGATTATTAAGTTGCTAGTATTTTGGCTTTAGCAGAAGTTTAAAACAATATCTCTGGGTATAAAAAAAGGATTTTTGGGTAAAGGAGCCACAGTGAAGTAACTTAAATTCCCAATATTATAATAATATATGTATTTTTTTAAGCGTGGTGAAAAGCAGTCCGAAAATATGAAAAGTTAAGCGTGAAGATGTGTGAAGTAATACTTTTGGCATTTAAAAATGTTTTGGAACTATTAATCGTGAATATTTATACTGGCCTTCTTTGAGGATGGGTGAAGAAGGAGGGTGGAGCGTACTGTTCAGCGTCGTCTGAACTATGAACCGACTTATAGATTTCCTTCAAGATTTAAATTCATGTATATAAGATTGAAAAGGTGTAATGATTAATATAAAAGTTGATTTGTCCTCTTCATAATATTTATCAGAGGTTTATAAAAGGGTTATAAGACAAATAATCTATAGAAATCTATTTCATATACTTTTTACAAACATTCGATAATATATCATGAAGGTGCTGTTGGCTGAAGTAATTAACACGAGACTATGAAGCGGAGGGTCCTGACTTCGAAAGTACAAAATGTAGGAAGTACTAAAACCTGCCCTGTTCCCACTGTCGTATAAAGAGATATCGATCGACTTGAGGTTTAGCATTCATATTTTGCCTCATGGCTGTAATTAGTTTTCTCGGTGTAAATTTGCTTTAAGCAATTCTGCTAAATGTTGATTCATTTAACTTAAATTAAAGCGCAAGTCGATTTCTTTACTTGCCGTTGATCCTGCAACAACTTGCTTGCAATTGCAAAATATTCAATCGGCTGTAAGGACACGATGACATCTTTTATTACAAATTCCCGTAGTTACATGCGCATACAAACGTTGTTGCTGTAAATGTGAAGACAATCAATCTTGCTTTGGGTTTAATTCAATTTCAATTGTGACATCTGCCCTGTTTTAGGCCTTTAATGTGGTACAACAACAACGTTGCTGTACACAATTTTCAAGGCAATTTTTTTCAATTTTCCTTAACAAACTCTAACACTTCGGGCAATCGTGCATAGAGGAGACACTTTTTTCTAACATTTTGCCTGTGTTCGAGCTCTTCTTTTTGTTTTTTTTGCAACAACTAATTTTATTTTTTTATATGATTTTCTGTTTACTCATGTGGTTACTTAAACTATTGTCAGTTGAGTGAAAAAGGTCTGTGGAAATATACGCCAAAATTGGCATTTCTAAAAATAAAACAATAAAAAAGAGAAAAAGAAAATTCAGAAAAACCTCCCTTTTGCTCGTGGTTTGTGCTGTCACCCGCCTGCCTGTTGAAGCATATGTGGGTGTCCCTTTGGTTTGATGCATTCTTGGCTCTAGTAGTTGTAGTTTAATAGACCCTGTTTGCTAGCAAAAAAAAAAAGCGAAGCAGAAAAACCAACAAGTTGAGTCGCAAATCTGTTTGTCATGCATGACAGTCACACTAATCCTGTGTCATTCATCCATCTCCCGGCTATACGCACGCCGAAAGGGTTGTTAAGAAACACAATGCCATCGAAGAGTACAGAAAATAATAATCAAAGGATTTTAACGGTCATCGTTTCTAAAGAAATTTATTAAATTTCGATAGATGACACTTATCGACAAATTTAATTTTTTAAAATTCTTTAAAGTCAACTACAGTAGAAAGATTATATAAAATGTATATGGGAAATTTAAAAAAAATAATATTCTATGAAATTCGCTTCCCCAGTTATCAGGCATTCGATTTGGGTCGAAATTTCTATGCAATTCAAATTGACTTTTCGATGAACATCGAATGCTTCTAAGAGTTCTCTTTTTATTTTTGTCCAAAAATTTGAATAAAAAAATACCTGCAGTGATCTTTGAGAGCAATATTCTGCTCATTGACGGCTTTATTGTGATTTTTTTTGGTTAATTTTGTATTAAAATAATTTCAAATAATAATAACAACAATAATGATAATAATAGGATGCCTTAACGAAATCTAACGTGACTGAATAAGTTTCATTTATAAAAGAAGTTTTTTGTACATTGTAAAAAGGAAGACTAAAAACTGTCGACTAGTGTAGTCGCAGCATTCTATTAAGGATATTCACTTAGTTACGAAGGCTGTACTGATACGGCTGGACATGGAAAGCAATAGCAGCTGGGGATTGCAGTTCGTTGAAGTAATAAACGTTGCCTGATTGAACACCCCATCAACAAACACAACCATTTAAATCCTTTAAAGATTGACAGTTTTGCCGGTGCACACAATGAATGTTTGTATATCGTCGTATACCCGTGTAAAGTTAATCTAAAGTTAATTCGTTATTCGACATTCATCCACGTCTAACAGTTGTCCTCCATATAATTTGGTTTTTGTTTTCGCCGCATCATATAAAAATTCATTATGGAATTTTCATTAAAACGTCTTCAATGCCAAAGGACAAAAAATCCCCGCCACTACCCCTTTTGCAAAGACACAAAAGAGGGTGTAGAATGAAAAGTCCGTAGCAAGAGTAAATGGAAAAACTGTTTAACGAGCAAATAAATGTTGTTTGTACGAAATTTATGGAAATAATGCATAAAAATTATAATTTACCTTATAAATGGAAAATAATTATGGCAACACAAGCAAAGAGAGAAGAAGAAGCACAAATATTTCCCAAATCGTGTCCTTAAATCATCTGGAGGTTTTCATGGTAAAAATGTGTATGAAATTTTATCATTTCTTTCCCAGCATTCAACAACTGGTATATACTTATTTCTATGCGTGTGTGTGTGTGTGTGTGTAGGCAAGCATAAGTGTATGTCACATCTGTCACAATATAAGGAATATAATAAGGAATCATCTTATTAGTAGCACTGGCCGCAGGCTACAATTTTCCAATAGTCAGAAACCCGTACGTAGAAAAAAATAAAAAATAATCAATAATAATCCATGGCTCTGTAATTGGCTCTTTAGTGTTTTTTATTATTATTTTATTTCACTTCGTTTTATTTTTATTTCAATTTGCGCTCAACACTTGAAATATCTGCTTGTGCTACTCACCGATGTGCTGTGCATCTGTGTGTGTGTGTGCGGTGGTGCGACAAGATGTTGTTTGTTGTGGATGCGGTAATCGTTTCTATACCTGGAGGCCATTATTCAATGATACTTGTACTTAGACGAGTACAAATGAATCAATCGCAGACTGAATGATGAAGAAAGGCAAGAATGCATAAATGAATGATTGTTCTATATTAGGGCGATTGATTATGAAGAGCGCTGCATATGGAGTTAATGATGTTGAATGAAGAGTAGCTGGTTGTTTTTTGGGATATTCCTTTATATTGAGTTGGCCACTACAAATGAAACTATGTGAACAGAAGCTTGAGATGTTTGATAGAATTTATATTTTATGGCAAATTAAAGTTTAAAGTACATGAGAAAGTTTATTGTCTCAACAGGAGTTGAAGAAAAAAATTACGGAGTTTTGTCCTATTAATAGAATGAAACATTTTTTAAAATAATCGCTTTGATGCTAGAAAAGATTTTTTTTTTACTTAATGCAGAAATATAGGATGTGAAACCAAATTAAATGGTACTAATCAATAGATTTCAATCTGCTCGGCAGTTACAAGATTTATTAGGCTGATTCGCTACTACGATGGGCTAAAAAGGTGGAGTTATTTATCTTCTTCTACACCCAGATTTTTAAAACGTTGAATGGAGTACCCTTTTGGGCATACTGGCCCCAATAAGTGGTTAAACGCCTTGATTTTATGTTCTAAACAGTTTTTTCACCACTTTTTAGATCAACACCATTCAAACATCAACAATTTTTTTTTTTTTTTAGGAGTAGGACCAGCGCTCAAGGAATGACCCCTACATATGAACTGCATTGCGCCGTAACTGAAAAGGAGGCATAGCATTGAGCGGAGAGATGAAAAGATCGAGATCTTTTTTGTAGAAATTTGAACCTTTTTACTTCGCTGGCTCATTTTTTGCTACAGGAGCGAAGGAGGAGAGTGCCGTTTCTCTGCTCTTTAATACATGATTGTGTCAGTCGTTGCCAGTTATGTTCAGTGCTGTGCCTTCATCACTGAAACGGGCTGACAGCGACTAACACAACCACGCGCTAATGCTGATCAGAAGAATTCAACACAATATTTCATGACTCAGCGCGGGGTTGAACTAAAAACCCTCTGCTTCATAATCTCGTGTTAACTACTTCGCTTAACAGCACCCTCAATGCTGTTACTGAAATGGATGAGATCTGTAAACTGTAATCTCATAGTCATTGTAAATATTTTACAATTAAATATTTAGCAATCCAACTCATATCTGATAAAACGAACTTTTCATTGAAATAATTCCATAGAGTTCTTCATACTCAAATAATGTACTCGTACTTGTGATATTAATTTAGCACAATTTAGAGCCAAAAGTTTTGTTCTTAAAAGTACATTAATTTTTCCTTTAGTGGCGGCTTTTATTGAAAATAAACATACAAAAAAAAATGCCGAATCATCAGTTTCTTCCTCGCAAGTAAATTGAAATATATACGAGTACAACGAAAATATTTAGTCCTATTGGAAAGAGGAGAAAAAATGCTTTTATTGTTGGTTTTATGATTTGACTATTTGTTAAACCAAAATAAAAAACAAATAATAAAAGATCACAAAGTCATCTTAACAACACATCTTACATCTAACAAGCGTGTATCTCATCGCTACA
The DNA here is from genome assembly GCA_951800035.1 of Linnaemya tessellans. Classification (NCBI taxonomy): domain Eukaryota; kingdom Metazoa; phylum Arthropoda; class Insecta; order Diptera; family Tachinidae; genus Linnaemya; species Linnaemya tessellans. The sequence continues at coordinate 2,576,274 of OX637535.1, forward strand.
CGTCTCATCAGAGATACTCGTACAAACAAACAAACAAACCAACAAATTTTAATGTGCGAGTACTCTGGCCGTTCAAGTGAGTTCACATACACAAATTTATTTTTATTACCAAACTTTTCTTTTGGTTTGTTGTTGTTGTTTCGCTTGTTAAATCTGCTTTTGTAGATTTTTATTGCCAGGCATTTAATAAATACTCCAGCCATTTCAAACAACTATTAAGATGACCCCTTCCCTCTTTGTGTAATTATTGAACTACTTAGACGAGCACTTGTGAGTCCGTCCACTGGAAAAAGTGTTTGATGGACAAGCGTTTGCGATTATTGAAAGCCGATAGAAAAATAAGTTTATCATTTAGTTAAAACTGCTAAGACCAAACAAAGTCAGGCAAAAATACTGCGCAAGCAAAGCCTAGAGCTCTATTGTGAGATTTCTAAATGGTTGTTTCACTACTTACGAGTACCTTAAAGCAAATTAATATTCCGGCAGTTCCGTGTAACTGCCTAAGAGTATGTCTTCAAAAATTGCTAAATGAGTCAGACTCAAGCAAAGCCCTCTATATGTTTTCGGTCAAACCACCTTTAATAAGCCCCATCAGGAATTTCGCTTTTAATATTCAAAGGCTAAGATTCCTCAAGTTTTGTAATTAGAAAGACATGATCAATATTCCGGGGAACAAGGTAAAATCAAATCAATGCCATTTTTCAACTTGAGCAACAGAACAGCAAAAATACTTTGAAAAAAATACCTTCTCTCAGTTGTCAGCAGTGTGACCATTTTAGCTTTTTTTAAGCTAAATTTAGCTTATTTTATTGCGATTTAGCTTCATAAATTTCATTTAGCTTTTAGCTATTTTTTTGACTTTTTCTTTAATACAATTTAGCTTTTTTAGCTTTTTTTATATACTTGCGATATTTGTAATAAAATTAAAAAAAATAAATTATAGTTTCTTTAAACTTATTTGTTACCACTGGTAACCAAATCACAATTCTAAAAAATAAAATCTGGCACATAATCTGAACTTATACATATGGCAGCATTTAATTTTCGTTAAAGTGACTCTGTGTTTCTTGTTTTATTCTTTGGTTAATTTTTTATCGTGAAATATTAAATTTGGTGATTTTTAAAATTTAATTATTATAAGCACTTTGCAGACTTAAAATATTTAAATTAATATGGAAAGGTAAGTCATAGCGTAAATAATTTTATACGAAAAATATTAAAATATGAATGTTTAACGCAGATATATAAAAAGAAATGCAAGTAATTGTGAGGAAGTTTTTGACAGTGACACAGGTGAAGATGATTGTTTGCCCAGTACGAGTAAAAGGTAAGGTTTAAAAATTGAAATAAAACGGCTTAAAAAATATATTTCGTTTTCTAGAAAATATTCACAAAAGTTAAGAAAAACTTGGTTTAATGATAAAAGACTATCAAATTGGATTATTGAGATAAATAACAATGAGCTAAAATGCAAGTACTGCAACTGCACATTGAAGCCAAAATTAAGTAACCTGTTGGCGCATTGCAAATCTAGTAAACACGAAGCAGCTTCCTCACCTTTCAATGCCAATAAGCAAAAACAAATAGAATTTCCTTCTGTAAGTACTAATCTAAAAAATAAAGAAGCTGAGTTGCTTGAAGCGTTGTACGTGGCAGTCCATACCTCCATTAGGTCTGTAGATCACTTAATAAAAGTACAAAAAAAAATGTTTAATGACAGTAAATTGGCTACAGAAATAACTTTAGGACGAACAAAGTGTACAGCTGTTATAAAGTCTGTTTTAGCACCACATTTCAAACAGTTATTAACAGACGATATTAAAGGAAGTTACTACAGTCTTATTATTGATGAGTCAACCGACATTACCATCCAAAAACAATTGGGAATAGTAATTCGTTACTACAGCAAATCACTTAAAAAAATTGTAAACACTTTTTTACATCTTTATGCATTGGAGGAAGCAACAGCTATTGGTATATCTACAGCAATTTTTAAAGTTTTAAAATCTTTTGATCTAGACATAAATTACATGGTAGGACTAGGTACGGACAACGCAAAAGTTATGACCGGTATAAATCGCGGTGTTATCGCTAATTTGAAAGAAAAAAATGACAAAATTGTGCTTGTTCCTTGCGTTTGTCATTCGTTACAATTGTCTGTTTCTTATGCGTCAAAAAGCCTTCCAAACGAAATAGAGTATTTAGTAGCAGAAACATATAATTGGTTTTCAAAATCAAGTTTAAGGCAAAAACACTACAAAAATATATATGCTGCCATTAACTCTGATGATCAGCCACTCAAGTTAGTAAGAGCTTGTGACACCAGGTGGCTATCAATCGAAATAGCCGTAAATAGAATTGAAAGCCAATGGCTGGAGTTAAAAACACATTTTGAAATTGCATCTATTTCTGAATCGTGCCACCAAGCCAAAATTTTAAAAAGTTTATATAATGAAAAGAATTTGCTTTACTTAAAATTTCTTAAACCAATATTGTCAGAAGTTCAACGGGTTAATAAAATGTTCGAAAGTAACGACGCGGATCCCACACTATTATTTTCAGAACTTCAAGTATTATTACAAAATCTTTCAAATCAAATTATTTTAAAAAGTGATAGTTTTGATCCTTTAAAATCAGATTTAGAAAATTTCCTTATTCCTGTGCCGTATTTTAACTATAATTTTGAAAATTATCTAACTTCAAATAAACATATTATAGATTCTGTGACAGAAAATGAGATAAGATCTATTTGCCAAAATTTTATAAAACAATTAATATATCAGCTACGCCAACGTTTGCCCAAAAATTTTTTAGCTTTGCAAAGTACAAACTTTTTTTCATTAGAAAACAGTCTTAAAAATTCAAAACCGAAATTGTGTGATAATTTTAAAGAAGAAATGGCGAGATTGAAAATACATGATATAACTCTTTTAGAACTACAGTGGCAAAATTTAAATTCTTATAAGTGGCCGAATCAAAATTCGACAGTTGAGTTTTGGATAACAGTTTTTGAATACAAAGACGCTTTAAATGAAAATCCGTTTAGGGAGTTGTCTTTGTTCGTCATGAAGTTTCTAGTCTTACCATTTAGTAATGCTGAAGTTGAACGTGTCTTCAGCGGTATGAATTTACTAAAAACAAAAATTAGAAACAGATTTACCTTAAACACAATTAATTCCCTTCTCTATATTAGATGTGGTCTTAAAAGGTTAGGTAAATGTTGCCAAAATTTTGAAATAACAACAGATCTCATAAACGACTATAAAAAGTCAATTTATAAAAACGATAATGACTCTTCTTCAGAGTACTCTGATCTAGAGCACTATTCGTATGATGATATATTCAACATTTAAACAAATATACAATTTTTAAAACTTTGATAAATATGTTATGTATGTATATATACATACATACATATGTATGTACCTACATTTCGTGAAATTTTTAATTGAAAAGACTGAAATTTTTTTGTATTTTAAATATAAAATTTTTTTATAAGTATGCATTTACTAATATATTAGAAATCATATGTACCTAATACTAAAAGGATAATTTGTTAATTTCTTTTTTCATTTCATTTCATTTTTGTTTTTTATTTTATAAGAAAATACCAAAGCAAATTTACCTTGCAAGGTAGCCCTATTTTTACAGCAACTAAAAAAATTTTCAAGAAAAAATGAAAGAACAAGTCAACAAAATTGTTTATAAAAATAAAATACAAAAAAATTAACAATATTAAGTTGTTGTTTAATCAGGACCACGTTGTAAGATAATTGCGCCGAGGTAAATAACTTTAAGGTGCTTTTGAAAAATTGTTAACTAACTGTTACTTAATAAAATACATACTTTGAAAAAACCTATACAAAATTTAGCTTTTTTTGTTAACTTATTTTTTGTTTTCTTAGCTTTTTTTAGCTTTTTTTGAAACACGATTTAGCTTTTTATTATTTTAGAATCTGGTCACACTGGTTGTCAGTTTTTTTCCAATTGCTTTATTCAGAAGTGAATAATTCATAAAAAAAGGATATGACTATATGTAGAGGATACAGGACAAAACGAGATAAACGATATCTGACCAATACAACAGACGGAAGCTACTTTGATTTCTTAGGCTGAAACGTAAACTTACCCCACTTTTCAGTTGACTCGAAATGCTTGAAAATTGAGTCTTTTGTACAAAAATTGTGAACGAAATTTGCATATGAGAAGTTTTCATAATGACGGATAATTTAAAATTTTTAATCACAAATCGATGGGCTATTCAATCGTTAATCGATTTACAGTAAATTGAATTAAAAAATTCTGCCACGAACAAGGAATCAAATTTTTCTTGTCTGCACTAGTGCATGCTAAGATTAATTGTTGTCGGCCTGTTTAAATGACTAAGTCGTATCACTGTTCATTGAAGAGTACCGCCAGCGATGGATCTTATTCCATCTCTCCTCTTATCTCTCTGCATGTGTTGCCTCAAGACTTTACCACATTAAGCGTAATTCCGGTGCAATGCATCGCATGAATACAGCCCATTTCCATGGTAGCGTAGTTACAAAGAAGGAAAAGTAATTCATAGGAAATTATACAGCCATTTCAGTTCAGAAATGGCATTTTGATTTCTCACAAAACAGGAAAAGAAACAATTTTTCGGAATGACATTTTTTTTATTTCCTTAACTAATTTCTTCCGTTCATGATATTCGAATCCAAAATACGAAATCAGTTCCCTTTCCGAACGGAATCGGAATTTTTACATGGCTGATAATATATAGGGTATTTTTTATAGAGTGTCACAAGTTTAAATCGTAATAAAACAAGGAAATATATGTTTAATAGCAATGAAACGGACAAATTTGGAAAGAAAATTTTATGAAGTTAATGTTTAAATATGATTTCTCTCATGTGGCCGCCACGGCTGGCGCGTAGAAGGCGCAATCTGGAACACCACTTTTCAACAACTAAAAAAATCGTCCATAAAGTGGAAGGACACAACCCCAGTTGCTGACAACAGCAACAAAATGATTGACTAGGATTATCTTCAATGCTTTAATGTACAGCGGCTACAGCCTCTTCAGTGCGGCGTCTCACGGGATGCACATGATCAGTAACAGTAAATGTGGTCCGAAATGATCTATTGTTCTTCAGATTAGATGCTCTGAAGGACGATTATGTGCGCCATAAAATTTAAAAAGTGCACGAAGAGTTTGACGAATATAACAATTATTTTGATTAAAAATTTTAACAATTTGCACGCGCTGCTCTGGTGTTGTGACGCTCTAAAAATAACACGCTTTATGTATCATGTGTAGACTTCATTCGAATTCTCGTATTCAATTTTCACTCATAATTCGCATCATTAAGCCTTGAATTTACACAATACAATTACAGCGATACAAAAAGTGTTGAAATACTTCACATGCACTTGGCCACGGAACAAAAGTGCAGCATTTTGTTGCCTACATTTGCTTAAATTAATAATTTTTTCCTCGATCCTTAATAGACTGTCTTTAGACCACTTACTTCTGAATAAAATGTTGCAATCTTTAAATTAATAAAAATAAAAACTTTATTTTAGTTCGAAATAATCCCATGAAATGAATTACTTCTAGCTTTCAGAGTTTACTAACTTTTTCGCCCGAGCGTAGCAACCAATTGGATTAGACAACAAGTAAATAACGAGCAACTATCAGACCCAAATATCAAAGTAAATGGCTTAAAAGATGATCAAGGCTTTTTTTGCTAAACATTTTGTTAGAAAATAGTTTAAGCTAATTTTCAAAATTAACATGCTTTTTGCTTCCGTCCGTCTGGCTAATCGGGCTGCAAGTGTTGTTTTAACCTTTTGTTAAGGTCATTGAATATTCCACAAAAGGTAAAGCGAACTGGTCAATAATGTTTGTGTAAATTTCTTCAAGTATGTGTTGCAAGTTGTAAAACATCTTTGGCATTTTGTACAATTGGGAATGTATAGAGAAGTGAAGAAAAAAAATCCTGCTTAGCTTTTTTTAAATTCAACTTTTTGTCATATCCATTTGTATATGAAGCAGCCAGCAAAGTGTCCTCTCTATTGCCCCACATCGCTTTTGTTCATAACGAAAATAGTTGGTTGGTTGGTTGGTTGGTTTTTTTTTTGTGGCATGTTCAGCAGCATGTATTACCCGACACAAGTAAACATTCAATATGCATATGTAACTGTTTGCAATAATATCAGAGTATTTTGTTTTTAAAGAGCCAGGGACCGATTTCGGGGCGGGCAAGAGTAACCAGCCATATGTTGAAATCTTCTGATTGTTAAGCCATCACACACATCCACACATTGCGAATGGTACACAAAATATTTGAATATCTCATGTAAATGTAGTGAGGACGTGTATGTGTATGCGTGTGTGTATGGGTACGGCTTTTTGAAGGATGCTTGTGTCACATATCGATTTCTTTATTTTAACTTTCGCTTAAAAAGAATGCGCGTACAACATTTCATGATTGTTAGTTATTCATGCTTCGGTGGGAGTGAAAGCACGAGGGCTGCTTCATAAGTTATGCTTTCATTTCAAAACAAAAAAAATTTATTTTCTTATTAGTCACTAATTTAAGAGTAGGCATTTTACTGCAATTTCCAAATCGCTGTGTGGAAAAGTATACAACTTAGTGCGACGTAACTATGAGAGTGATCGTAGAGACAAACTGATCACGATCGAGAATATGCACTATAACGAATGAGTTGCTAAAACGATCGAGAAATAGAAATGCTAAGCTTTTCAGAAAAGTGCTCTTTTGATACTGGAAATACGCTCATTAAAACCGCGCTCACTCCTTTTGCTCGTATACAAAAAGTTGCATGCAGATTAGGGAAAAGTGACTCGTCATATCAGCGACGAAGTGTAATAAATTTGAATTTATGAGGTTCCCTTGGATGTCCCGCTAATGAGAAAGTAAAACGAATACAGTTATTACAACAACAGATGAACATTGAAGAATACGAGAGTCCATAAAATCGTTTGTATCGCAAAACGTTGCAAATACCACCCTCGTTGGTGTGTTTTCATCTTTGCTCCGAAGACAGTGCGAAAATGTCTAACTGTTCGTGTGTGTTTGCATGTGCACATGTTCGCCTGAAAGTTTGTAGGAATTTCTTATTTGGCTCTACTTAATATGCAGGATGTGTAACAACGAGTATTGATTGACAAAACTTGGGCTACTTGTAGCAATGGCGGATCTCGTTTCACTCTCGCTCCGTCATCATCAACGAGGCTCTCTGTCGGAAGCCATACCAACACACAGTAAAACATCGAACAGAAAACACATTTTAAATTTGGGTTCTTAAAAAATAAAAGAAGATGAAATAGTTGCAGAACAAAAAAGTAAATGGAATAAAAACGGAACAAAAATTAAATCAATTGATATTAAAGTCACTTTTTTATTTTGCTTCTTTAAAACTGATGGAGATAACGGGATGTGTGTTTTTGCAGGGAAAAAGCGGCAAAAATCAGAATAGTAACAGCAAGAAAAGGCACAGTTAGAAAAATTAAACATAAAACACGAAAAATATAAAAAATAAAAATTTTTAGGCAGACCTCGACGTAGAAGAGAAACAAGCTGCGGTATCGCTCTGGTAACAATTTTAAAAAAAATTGTGGTGAACGCTGCACGACCACATTAGAGGATCGCTGTGAGATGATTAAAACTGCAAAACTCATAGTCGAACAAGAACAGAAAAATAAACATTTCCCGTAAAATCTGTAGAAATAAGGAAAATTAGCACATGGAATTTAGGCCCTTTATTTTAGCACTATATTCTGATAAATGAAAATACTGTTGACTATTGATGATATAAGTGTAGCGGCTTTCGAAAACATCTATTCTGCTCTGCTGAAAATTAAATTGATTTTTCCTTGTTCTTAAAATATTGATCATGCCTTCTAAGTTTGACCATTAAAAGTCTTAACTGAACCATCCTGGTTATTTTAACTCGCGGTTATCGACGATTGTTAAGGGAGAATTGCATGAACCTGATTTATTATGCCACAGCGACAATGCTTTCAAAAGGTTCTGAACAGGAAACTAGTAATCGGAAGATTTGCGCGGCATAGAAGTTAATTGATCCAGTACCACAAGTCCTTTATCATTCAGATGTCGTCCATACACGGGGGTTGATCGGTACAATAACTTGCAGTCGCGATGCGTTCTGTGAAGTTAATCTACAGCCGCTAAGCAGTTAGCGCTTACGCCCCATGTGATAGCAAAAATTAAAATTTTGTTCCCAGGAGTCTAGACCACAGTCTGTAGCCCAGTTGCTGAGTACGACCAATGGTTTCATCGAACATCTGTTTTTTTTTATAGTAGGACCAACAATCAGGTAATGACGGCCACATATGCATTGCACCGGAACTAGAAAGAAGGGGAGATATGAGAAGGTAGAGCATATTTTTTGCTATAGGGCCAATGAAGGAGGGTGCTGCTACTCTGTCCGTTAGCACATGATGGTATCAGTCGCAAACCGAAGCAACTAACACAACAGATCATAAAAATTCGGCAGGACGTTCATGACTGAACGCTGAGTCGAAGTCGGGACTTTGGGTTTCTTAGTCTCATGTTCGGCTTCTTAATATTGAATTTTAATATTTTAATTTATTATTTATTTAATAAATTTAATATTGGATTTTTTTTAATATTAACTTTTTCTTAATAAACAAACTTATGGCGATTTCTTTTCTGGAAAATATGTAACATTTTGTCACTTTTTATTCTAAAAACCACAATTAGGAACAATTTTAAAATAAAACACATCTTCATACGAGATGGTAAATCGATTTCCAATAAATTCACCATTTTCAAATGCCACAATGTTACCATTTTCCATTGAAAAGTGCAAAAAGTGCAGCATTAGAAAAGAAATCAATATTTGTCTCATGAAAGAGTGCCCCCTTCCACTCTATGAAAAGCTCAGTCGATTCCCGTTGCTGAGATCCAAGTATGACTTGCTGAAGGGCGAAGATGGGTTCATGAGTTCAACATGGAAGCACTTAAGGAACTGTGCAGTGACGTTCGCTCATTAAGGAGAGCGTTCTTGGGTCTAAAACTTTTTAGAGGTCTGACTATTACACTTCGGAGGATACACCTCACAATCAGGCAATAGTGCAATGCTTGATTTGCAACAACTTCTAATCTTTTATTCTGTTTATAAGATTTGTTGCTGTTGTTACACAAGTCATTTGTAAGTACAGATCTGCCCATATTACAGCTAACGATATAGAAGCCTTTAACAGACGGACAAGGAAAAGAAAACAATAGATTCCCTTTGTCACTCTTTGGATATCATCTGTATATCACAGATTGCTGTGATATACAGATGATATACTAAATTTTTAGTGCGAAATTCAGCAAGAGTCTGAGACAAGTTTTACAAATATATTTGAAAAAAATAAAATAAAAAATCAGATGACGAAATAAAATGCGTTCCTTGTGTCCCCTCAAACACCGACACACACACACACAAAGAGCCATTTGTTGCCAAAAGGACAAGTAGAGATCACAATAAAAAGGCAAAGAGTGGCACAGACATGTTTATGGTGGATTTGAAAACGATACATCAATCAAAGGGAAACAGTTAAATCCAAACCCCAAAAAACGTTTTTAACAACGATCGTTTTATATCGACACAACAATCTCAATCAGCACACACAGACTTTGATTGATAAAATATCAAAAGCAAAAAATAAAAAATAAAACAAAACATTCAAGGGAAAACAAAAGAATTTGCCAGCCAGGAACTTTGGTCCAGCAAAGACTGCGACAGATTTCCAAAGTGACCATTAACTTTGACATCGTTATGATGTCTGCAGCCACAGAAATTGGCGGACTATTTTTGCCACAATTCGAGACAAAAATAAACGGGGGATTTGAGCCACTTTTAAGCAGCTTAATTGGCTAAAGCCGTTAACAATGTTTCCCTTTTCCATGCTGCCAGCCATCCAGTTAGTCAGTTGTTGTTAGCCACAATATTTGCTTGGACATGTCATTTAAAGTCCGATAGAGTATTTTTAGCTTTTTTTGCTGGTTCCTTAAAAGCAGTTTTTTGTTGTTGTTCGTTTTTGGAGCTGTTGAATGGTTTGTACTCGTATGTTAAACGACTTTTTAAAAAATCCCCTAATTATTTAACGCTTAAATACCTGCTTAAAACTTAATCACTTCTCATGTTGGCTGCTGTCTACCAAAACGGGCATGATTTTGGTGTGTGTGTGCTTGCAAGTACTTGCAGCAAGCGCCATTTGTTTTATATGCGTTTTGTTTTTATTTCTCTGCTGCTCATGCTTCACCAGACTTGGCTGTGTATGTGTGTGTGTGTGTGGTGCAAATGCTTTGAGCACCAAATCGTGCTTAACTTTTTTTCCCTAATATCTTTGTCATTTATTTGAATGCTGGCTGGTGTTGTTGTTTGGCGTATTCGTTAAGATGCTGCTTGACTGGCCCAGGAAGGCGGCTTGAGGTTTCTGTTTTTTTTTTTGCAAATCTAGATCTTGTTGTCAAAGTCTCTTTTAATTATCCTAGTGGTGTTAATGAGATCTTTAGCCAAGTCATATAGTAGCCTCTGGTGTGTGTGTGAACAACAACAATTTAAGACAGTTTAAGCCTGGTTTTTTTGTTTAATTCCTTTGGTCTTTGAGTTGGATACAGCGGTGGTGCGCTGTTAGCATTGCGTGATTTAAAGAACTTCATTAAGTTCGTGAATTCGACTAAATCACGCTCAGGCGCATGATTATTTTTTTATTTTTACAAAAGTATTAGCGGTTGTGTGCCAGTGAACAACAAGAATGAAGAATGTAACTATTTTTTTTTGTCTTAGCGATGATCAGTTGACGGCTTAAAATGGGATCGTGTTAAAATAAATAGTTCAAACTATGGCCACAAATCCAATACATTCGTTGTTGTTAATAAAAAGGGCCAGGAATATGTAATTTTAATATAATTTTCTTTAATATTTTTGCGTTTCCTTTTTGTCTGCAAAACGTCTAAGTCACCATAAAAGGGTTCAATTTAATATAATAAATAAAATTCGCAATATATTATTTAAGTAAAAATATATTTCTTTAACCCATTTTTTCTTAGATTCAGAATGAATTTGAAACTTTTTCTTAGGGTTCTTATGGACAGGAAACCTGGTTGTTGACTTATCCTGGTCCGTCCTTTTTTAACATAAGATTTTTGTGATTTTTTCAGAGAGAAACTGCAGTACCGAAGATATTGGACCTTAAGAACTAAAATATTTTTGTGGATCAACAAAGGAAATAGTCCTTGGCAATAAACTCGAAATATAACATGATACCATATTTACTTACTAAAACTGTAAAAATTTACACTGGCCAACAGCAAGCATTTATCCTTTTTTTTGCCGCAACTTAAATTAGTCATATTAAATTTTTAAATAAAATAACACGAGTGCAATCTTATTTGAGCTGAACTGAGTTTCTTAATCATGCTTATCCATATGAAATTCCACACCCACACACACGTTTGTGTTATTTTCCTATTTATTCTTTTATTTTTCCAATAACAGAAACGTGAAAAGGCTTTGAATGAACAATGAATATGGACACAAGATTGTTTGTTGTTTTAGGAAAATATAACGACAAGGCAAATAATGGAGAGAACGGCCTTAAACAAATAAGACAAAACAGCACACAACCCTCACAAGTCAGTATTTACTTATTTGCTCTAATAGACCAAAATGTGCCATCAAATGAAAGAAGGTAATGACTTCCCCTCCGGTATTAGAATAACATGATTTCCGTTGATGGGAATTCAAATAATGGCCGTATTGATGAACCTTTTGTAATATTTGCTGTCGCATCAAACTTTTATTTGGTTGTCTTGCCTTCTTTAGGCATTTCAAGCAACAATCAAGGTACGAGTACACAGGGGCAAATAAGGTTTTTGCCATGTTGCGTTGGATGTGTTTAAAGATTTGCTGCCCAAGATACACCAGCTTATAAAATAATAAGACCCATTCATTCTATTTCTATTTTATGTTTTTGAGAGGAAAGTGAAACTATTTTTGTACAACATTTTGATTTGGTACTGGCCGGCCTTGTATCACCCGCACTTTGTGCTGGGCTCTTCAGAGGGGAGCAGCATCCTTTTAATCAATAGATAAAGACAATGTGTTAAATGTCAAGTATTTAGGAGGATTTAAGATAAACGTTACATTTACACCAAATAAAAACAACAACAACAACAAGTTGCAACTTGTGAAACGGTCAGTCATTATACTTGTTGGCCAGCAAACTTTATGGCAGGAAATCAAATTAGTTGGCCTGTCTTTTGATTTCTTCGAAGGTGTAATGATACAAAATGCTATTTGTACTTCGGCTTCTTGTTTTTTTTCTTTGCTTTAAACAATTTTGTTGACCAAGATGATACTACCAAATAAACGCCCACCCAGTTTGTCCTTAAATATTACTAATACACTGATGATATTTACTCAGCAATGTTTTTGTTAACTCATGCTTTCTTTTTTTTTTTTTGCTTTTATGTTTTTATTCCCTTTTCCAACAGTTCATTTTAGCTGAATCATGTTTAAATTATTGACATGCTATTGTGCGGAGTATTTAACGCGTGTTGTCTTTTTAATATTTCGATTAAAATCTCTCCAATCCAATTGCCTGCACTAAGAGAAATTGATAAATAAATTAGTTTCACATATTCGTTAGAGCATATCAACTTCTTTGGCAATAAACGCAGGAAAATAGGCTCATCAATAAATTCAAAGCCTTATAGGAATCTGTGATAAAAGATTTAATATGACGAAAAATTAGAAAAAAATATATTCAGGCGCAAAGGTTGAGACCTATAGGATCCTTGGATTCCAGGACATTAGGGAATACCTGGAAAAGATAGGCTAGCAAAGATGGGAGCATTAATGGCGAATATCACAAGAGACAGTCTGAAGCCATTTCAGGATTTTAAGAACGAACTGAAGCGATGGGCTATACAATTGCATACAAAAGAGATTGGCAGCACTCTACCGTAGGTAAGTTGACTAGAATTCTATGGGGGGACCCAGATGGTAACAGGACAAAGGAGATCCTAACATTGAGTAGGCCAGCACTACGGATATTGGTTTATTTAATAACAGGACATACAGAGTTAAGGAATCACCTCGCACGGATGGGTATTGTTGCCGATATAACGTACAGGGCCTGCCAGGAAGAAGACGAGACACTGGAGCACTACTTGTGCTACTGTCCAGCTTTTAGCCAAGTCAGAAGACGAACATTTAATCAGGAGATTATACAGGAGATGGAATTTCTTAGGGGTTCTAATTGGAGAGACTTAAGGAAATACATTGAAAATACTATGTTTTTGACGTAATCAATCTCAAAGGTTTCCATGGTATCGGTGGAGACTCCCTACAGTAGAATGGGAACTCTTTATTATAGAGTGCACAAGAGGCCTATGAGGCCTAAGTGTAATCCTGGACGGATTGGGATAGCTTATGCTCCTCTCTTCAACCTAACCTAACCTTCGTACGTTAAACGTTGGCTCTTTTAACTGACATGAACGTACCGACGAGGAAGAATGGACACTTTACTGACGGACATACATATTCCTTCTTTAATTTGAATTTATTTATTTTATAAAATTGTTAGTATATTATTTTATTTTCCTGAACATCCTGGCAGCGAATGGAACTATCATCTACTAAAGAGAAGAGTAGCGGCACGCTTCATCGAACAACGAAGTGAAGATTGAAAACAAAAACTGTATCTTTCTTCATGTGTCCTCTGGATACGATCGTCTCTTTTCTTGTTCCGGCTCGATGCACTCCATATGCCAGTGTCATCCTCTGAGTGCTGGTCCCACAAACAAATAAATGGTTAAGTATTATTTTGTAAGACGTCCAGAATATATATAATATGCTTAAACTTTGGTATATAACATATTTTTGAATGTCTGGTAGGAAGAGCACAAGTGCTTGTTTTTATTCCTTTGAAATTATTTTTATAAGGAAGAGCAAATACATTATGAATAAACATTTTTCATCACATTTTTATTCAGAAATTTCAGAAGCTCCAATTTTTAGAAAGAATCACATATATTTTATACATAAATGTCACAGTTATTGAGTTTTAAACGTCAGACGATCCTAGTAGATTTAAAAAGGATTTAAAAATTTTTTTTTTTTTAAGGAATCTAGTATAGACAGTTGGCAGACCCTATACGTACAACTCGTTTAGGACACGAAAAGCAACTCTTTTGCATTTTAACACTATGGCTGCGAATATTCTCTTAAAATGTATGAGAAAAGCAACAAAAAGCCAATAATTTCTGTCAGTGTATTAAGAATTTTCGTAAATATTATGACTAGTAGTTACCCTTTCGTTTTACGTATTGATTTTTTATTGGATTTTATTTTTGTAAAACAAACACTTGAAAACTGCAGTTTCGAGCCACTCCAACACAAAACAACAGCAACAAGAAGTGCACACACGATCCGAAGTGCACCGTACTTCACGTTAGTGTTTGAAGACGAGAAATAGAATGAACGGTGAACAACAAGCACAATTTTATGATGACTCAATAGTGAAAAAAATATATGGAATCACAAATCAAACATTTAGGAAAGAAAAAAAATTACGTGTAAGATTTTTGAAAAAGCACTTGAAAAAACTTGACGTTCTTTCTCCTGTTTATTTAGCAAGACTGCTGCTATTCAAATCATATTTTATTTGATTTAATTTATTTATTTTATAATTGAAAAATAGACGCCTTTCAACTGAAGTGTGCAGCAGCGGCTGCGGCTAAAACTGGCAATTTCCTTAAATTATTAAAGATTTTTCCCAACAATTGAAAACTTGTTGTTTGCAAGCCAAAAGAGGCTGGTATAGGTTACAAATAAATGAGCAGATTATTTTAATTTAACGTTTTGTCCTTATAGACACCTGCCAAGAGTGCAAAATTAAGTAGACAATTTGATGTAGTTGTTGGATTTCATGTGATCACTATTCACTGGTGTCCGTCCGTCGATATGTCTGGCGAGCCGGTGTGCGCTGCACTGCACTGTCGCCAAAATGTACGTGGCTATTTCCACAATGCCATATAAAATAATTAATGAATGTCCAAGTTGCATGCCGAGCGTTCATAGCGTTTTTGTGTGGAACGCAGTTTACACGCGCAACATCACATTTAAGACGCGCTTAAAGTGTCGCACAATTGCTTGGGTCTCATCAGAGTCGTCATCATGATGCCGATGACGGTGCCGATGATGATCATCTTCTTTAAGTTGGTACTTGTTCAAGTATCGGCACTCATGTGAGTGGTACGGTTCCAAGTACATATTTGGTTGGTCTTCTTAATAAATTTGCCTTCTTTTCTTTTGCTTGCAAAAGAAAGCACCATCATCATCATCGTCCACATCATTATCATCATCGTCCTCAACGTTGTTGTCATCAGGAGACTTCCAGCATCATCAAGTGGTAGAAGTTTGTCTTCATCTTCATGTGGCGAACGATGCAGGGAAACATGACAAAACTTGACTACTGTGCAATGTGTGTTTTTCGGGAAGTTTCGCATGTTGCATCCATCGTTCAGCTTCATTTTCAAGTTGTTATTGTTGCTGTCGTTATTTTTCGCCGTCTTTCTATTCCAGCCTGTACACGCATCACCATCCTCGTCATCATCCTCGTCACTGCTGCAAATGTGGTTTATTTTAAATTTTTATTTTCATTATTTTGTGAGAGTTAAAATCTGTGCTGCATCAAATCAGCACTTGTGGGAAACATATGGGTGTTTCCATAGCGTATTCATTTAATTGAAATTGGTCGAGTGTGTAATGATTTTCTGATATTTTAATTTTCTTATTCTTGATTATTTATGAACTACAGAAGTAGTGAAGTTATTTAAGGAAATAAATGCAATTTCTGTTCGAATTCTCAAATTCCAGGGAAAACTTAATCTCTTCGAAGTCACCAGCTGCTGTTGCCTGATGTAATTAAAGCGCTGACTACGAAACCATAAGTTTTGAAAGCGACCACGTAATCAGTTAAGAATGTGAGACAAAATTTTTCTGATCCATACGAGGACGTGGTTTCGCTAATTGTTGTCTGAATGTTGAAATGACGAGGACTCTGGTTACTGAAGACTACCAATCTATTAACAGTCTCCTGTACTAAAGGGACCACTACAGCACCGTCGTTTTTGAAGTAATATAATAAATAGGAAAACGGTTGCCTATAAACTCTCTTTTTTTTCATCTCTCTCGCTCGGTATTCTCTCAACACTATACCCTTCTTTAAATTTCCCAGGTATAATGCATTAGAGGTTATCCTCTGAGTGCAAGTCCTTACAAAAAAGGAAAGCAGCTGAACGAGACGCAACATTTGGCGATTCCTAACGACCCATTCGTAAATTTTATACCGAAAAAAATTCAGTTTTTATGTAAACTTATTGAATTCGAAGTCATATTCACAGGGCTAAAAATAAATTCTATTTTGTGGAGTTCTGTTTTACCCAGAATGGGACTCCAATCGAAAATTTAATGTCATGATCCGCTTGAAAGGCATTTTGAGAAGCTGATCATACATAAAAGGATTCTCAAAGCCGTGCAAAATTATAATAAAAAAAAATGGTGTTCAACAAGACTCTATAAGTATTCTACGGTACAAGTGAAAGTCAGTATCAAATTTAATTATTCAACTTCGTCGGTTCTGTAACAAAAAATTAGACGCGGAAGCAAAAATGTTCAAATTGTTAAAAAAAATTCTCTATCTCCACATCCTTCTTCATCTGTCCCCGCAATACTCCTTTCTACGTCCGGCGCAATGCTTTTCATATGTATAGGTCATCACCGGGAGTGCTAGCCCATGTTAAAAAAAACTTACACAGCTTTGGAAGAACGAAAAACGTTAATTTTGAATTTTGATTACGTCTATAGGAGGCATTGGGTAGAACTTTTATTTTTATTATACATCCGCTGGACACAAGTTTACATCTTTTGAAATCTTTTACAAACAACATCAATAGGAAGCATCGTTCATGTTGCCTTCTCATCCCAATCGTCATGGACCTTTCGTATCCTTCGCTCCTTTGGAGGGCCCCATAAATATCAAAAAATGCATCTCCATAAACCTGTTGCCCAATACACGAATTTGAATTATTTTTTAATCATCATGGAAACCGTCATATCCATCAAATGTATGAATATCGATTGTCAGCATTTCTTGAATATTTGGCGTCAATATTAAGTGAGGCTGATGGATGTTTTGTTATTTTCATACGAATAACTTAAGCTGGAAATAACTACTGAATGGATGTTCTGAAGCAATGAAGTATCGAATGTACGAGCAGTACTTGTATGCGGCCATCCATCCGTACACGCATTCACATATGTAACGCTTCAGGATGGACGATGGCTAAAGTTAAATGAACGAACGAACGTAAGAACGAAGGACGGACGGCCAAAAGCACAAAATGAACCAACCAGCAAACAAAAAAAAAACAAAAAACCAAATGAAGAGAATTATTTTGAAAGTTACATTGGCATTCAATGAATGACAGAGGCCCGAATCGTGCAGGTATTTTGCGTGTAGTACGAGTATGAATATGTACGGAATATTGGAATGATGTTGATGAGGTTTGGATGGCTGGCTGGTTTTTCGTCTGTTTGTTTGTTTGTTTGTTGGCTGGATGACTGACTGGACGGATGGTTGGTTGGTTGGTTGGTTGTTTGGCTGTTTGGTCACTGAATGATGATGACAACCAGTAAAATAACAACATACAACAAACATCATGCTACTAAAACAACAACTGCAACAATACAAGGAAAACATGCAGAAAACATGGTGTGACATCTTTTTACAAACTTACCCATACACACATACGCGCATAAGCGCATTCTCATGCTTACAAATAACGAATAACGAATGATCGAACATACAAACAGACAGACGGACAGACAGACAAACATCAATATGACGACAACATTGATGAAGAAGAATGATGCAGAATTACGCATATTGTAGGAAAGAAATGAAGACAGACGAATGATTGGATGGTTGGGTGGACGGACGGACGGACATTTGCTATAAAAATTTCGGATGGATAGGTGGATGGACAGACAGACATACGTTGCATTTCAACTGAATATTATATATTGACTCAGTGGCAGAAGTGCATAAAAACACGCATGTTTTATTATATTATTTCATTTAATTTTTTTTTCTTCTTAGGCATCGTTGGTTTTATTTTTCTTTTCTTTTTTTTTTTTTTGTATGTTGTATTCCTAATACGGTCAGAGGAGGCCCAAGTAAAACAATATGTTTTCATGTTCTGTAAGGTCTCAAGTAATTTTACGTATGAAAGGATTTTCCAGTGGAAACAGCAACCGGCAACAGCAACAGCAGACAGCGAAGTTTCCGATAGAGATGATATATTCTGATGACGTGTGTAGTATTCAAGTTTTAGAAGCAGCAGGAAATTAAAAATGTAGAATTTGCAAAAGGATATATGTTATATCTGATTTCACGATATGTCCAAAGTGGAAGTGTGTCAACTGCTCTTAGACACCCTTAACCCATAATTATGTTTTTTTAACTCGGACCAGCACTCAATGGATGACCCCTACATATGCAGTGCATTGCGCCAGAACTAGAAAGACGGGGATAGTATTGAGAGGGCAGATGAAGAAAGATCAGAAGGTAGAGAATTTTTTTTTAGCTTTTTCAACCTTTTTACTTCGCCGGCTAATTTTAGCTACCAGGCCGACGAAGGAGGCTGCTGTTGCTCTGCTCTTGAGCACATGATTGTGTCAGTCGCTGCCAATTATGTTCAGTGACCAGTGAATATGCCTTCATCACTGAAACAGGCTGGCAACAACTAACACAATCATGCACTAATGCTGATCAGAAGAATTCGACACAATATTCATGACTGAGAGCGGGGTTAAACTCAGAACCCTCCGCTTCGTAGCCTTCGTGTTAACTACTTCAGCCAACAGAGTGTCTTGAATTATTGTATTTTTCGTTTGCGGATTGTGGAATCAAATGCTGTAATAATACTGCGGACTATTTTCTTTACAACACTGAAGCATATACTTGTTCGTTTTACTTAATGATTTGGATGCTAATAACTCCTTCGGAACAATCAAAATATAAATTTCACCGAATCTTACAAGTATAATTTAAATAACTCCGTTCGCAGCATAGGAGGTTCTCTATTTAACTCACCAGCGTGCCTTAATGATGGTCCATACATGAACACGTGCCCATCGCTGCTTCCAAGGACATGCTGGAGTATGATGGATCTTGTGGAAAGACAGACCAACTGACTGACTGCCAGACGGAATTGTACAGAATGTAAAACACAGATAGTTTATGGTTACAAATGAAAAATTGCAATATCGCATTTGTGTACACACACATCATCATTTCATTGTTGTCGACATGATTATGATGATGACACTCTGTTCACTGCAATCATCAAATCAAAAGTTTAAGTCAAGTTGGCTCAAATGCATCGTCATCATCGTCATCAGCAAATTCACATTTGTCGTCATCATCATTATTGTTGTTGTTTTCATACCGACGATGCTGGTATGCTAATGGGAGTGTCTGCTGCAGAGAGGAATCTTGAAAGTCCTTTTTAGTGTATGAAAAATATGGAGACAGACACGGTTAAGGATTTACAGTGTAATTAGTGCGGGAATAGGATAAGATATTACTGAGCGTTTTATTTCCAAATTTTTTATTGAAAGATTAATTAATTTATTAATGTTAATTAATATATATGGCAATTTTATTTTATGTTATCAAAAGTTTTTTCAATATTCGACTTCCCTATTCAGTTCGATACTTTAATAGTATTTCTCACAATTCAGTTTGATTTGCAAAATATATTTTTTTTTGCAAAATTTCATTTCAAAGTATCTTTCGTCTTCAGTTATGAATTCCTGTGTCTGTGCTGAGCAACAATTCCTGTGTAACTTATGAGCTGCCGAATCCACAGTCGCACTCACTAGAAACTATGGCTGTTGATTAGATTTCTGTTGCAAAAATATGTGAAAATGTTTATTCTGTTTTGTTTTGTAGTCATTGCAAATGTAAGGGAATCCGAAAGAAAGGCCCCTCCGGCAGTAACGTAAACTAATCTGCTTAAACACTCTTTTCTCCACCCACCTGCACTACACGATGATGATGGCACATTGGCGTAAGTGCTGCGACATGTTAAACGGAGTTACGTTTACGTACGTACTTGTTGTGTGTATGTGTGCTACACACACACACTCACACGACTCTATTTCCATACTTATTTATTTGTTCAGTTTGACATGCATCGGCTTGTGTAGGGAAATATTCTGTTTTAAGTCAGACTTTTCGAGGACTTTTTTATTTGTGATAGCGCATAGAGAAAGGGACCTAAGGGTAAAAAAAATGACTTTTCCCTTATTTGTTTTTTTTAATGTGGACACCACCTGACCATCGAATGAGACCGATCCCATGCCCTAAAACTGTTCCCTCCCAGAGATATGCGCGTTTTATGATGGTGATGGTACACCAAAGATACACGTAAATCTTTAAATCTTTAAAATGGCTCTCCTGAACAAATCCGTAGGTATCTTTCTATTTTGCGCGTCAAATTTGTTATTTAGCCGTGACAGTATTTTCTATAAACTATTGTGTTACCAAGAACTGAAGTACGTACTGGAGTACTGGTCTGTGTAAATTTTATACCGCTGCTAATGACTTGCCCCTTATTCACAGGACAAGAGAAAAACAAAATTACCACAAGTTACAAAATATTTTTTATCTCAATAAGACGACTGGTCTGAAATAGTACACAATTGAAATTTAAAGGCGAAAATTATGTGTTGGATCATGGGATAGTATTTTTCGGTTCTGCATTAGTGAGTGCTGATGTTAACTGTTGTGGGCATGGCGAAGGCGATTGTCAACAACTTCTCTCATCTTCTTCATCTAACTTCCCAATAATTTCTTTCTCTTTTATAGTTCCGGCACAATGTATTTTCTGACTAGGGTTCATTCCCATCGTACCTGTCCTAGTTAAAAAAAACTGGCACATAAATTTATGAGATTGAAAACATTAAGTTCATTTTATATATATTTTAGTAAAAAAAATTTTTTTTTATTTAACTCGGTCCAGCAGTCAGGGGATGACATATGCAGTGTATTGCGCCGGAACTAGAATGGAGGGGATAGTATTGAGAGGACAGATGAAGGAAGACGAGAATATGGAGATATATATTTTTTTTCTGTTTGAACATTTTACTTCACCGGCTGATTTTTTACTACAGGGCCGACGAAGGAGGGTCCTGTTCCTCTGCTTTTTAGTACATAATTGTGTTAATTGCTGCCAGTTATGATAAGTAATAAGTGTTTTATCTTCATCTCTGAAACAGGCTTAGAACTAACACAACAATGCATTAATGCTGATCAGAAGAATTCAACACAATATTCATGACTGAGAGCGAAGTCGAACTCAGGACCCTCCGCTTCATAGTTTCGTGCTAACTACTTCAACCAACAGCACCTCTAACTAATAGGTTATATAATATGAGGGCGTTACATTACGGGTCTGAAGCTTTTAGCTCTCCAGCAGCATATTTATATAATCCTGAAAAATTTGTATTCCATACTATTTAAAAGTTTGTGTCTGGAAGGGTCGGTGTCACATGAAGACGCGGTCGTCACAAAAATTTAGCTCATTTTTGCAATGCAGAGAAAAGAGAATAACCGTCATAATCCACCGTTATGTTAAGGTACCTTCGAAATCAGCAAAATAAAATTTGTATACAATTCGTTATTTGTACGCTTCATCACACAACTGATGCCTGTCTACGAGTTCGAACGAACAGGGCGATGAATGCAGGGTTTTGGTGACTATCGGCCCTGACAATTGTTTCAAGAAATTTTGTATTCCTTAAAATATGCACTCTTTCAAGAACTGCTTCTGCAAATACTCACTTACAGTTCCATGTAACGGAAATGACAATAGACGAAGGGTATGAACGTGCATGTGTACGATATGAGTGCTCACTCGCCCATAAGAGTGTGTCAGTGGTATGATACTCTAAGTTACTAGATGGTAGATGATTTTGTACAAAATGTGCTGCTAACATGTCTAAACAAATATGGCGTCCAATCAAGCAAGTGACGCCACAATTTGTTACATGCCTTAAAGGGGAAGCTTCGACAGTAGACATGATTACATACTCGTACACAACGACAACAACAACAACAGCAACATCAGCAGCAGCAGCAATAGTAGTAGAAGGTAACAAGGTAACAATAACAACAAGCCAACTTACCTAAACAGTGAACAACAACAAAAGCAACAGCAACGATACGTTAGGAGCTCTAAAGCAGGGAAAAATACTTGGAAAAAGAACAACATGCAGAGACAACAAAGTAAGCAAATTTTATGTATCACAATGATAAACTAATTGAATTGACACTTGGAGCTTGAAATCATCTACATGCATGCCCAACTGAATGACATGAAAAGAACAGAATGAAATCACCTGGAGGTGGTAGTGGTGAAGAGGCTAAACGCGTTAAGGATCAAAATAAGCTTTAACGAGAAAAAGTCTTGGCAACAGCACAAAAGAAAATTCCCAAAGAATGTTTACATTTACGCTTAGTTTAAAGCGTTAGAAAACAAATAGCGTGTATTTGCTTATATCCTTAATATGTCCTTTATAAACACATGCAGTTGGTTTATTTATACGCAGTCTTTTACCCAGAAAGAAAACGTCAATAAGGGAATGACGACCCCATGTGATTGAGCGCGTGTACTCTGGTCTGCACATTTTGCTTGTTCTTTTCCTGTTATTGTTTACAGTTTTTGATAATTTTTTAATTTGTGTCAACATTTGTTTTAATATTTAAACAATTTGCGGCTGAAAGTTCAGCTGGCTGTATTCCAACCATTCGTACAGCCACTGGCGAGGGGGAGGGTGGACTTTATAAATTTCATGTTACACTTAGGCTTAAAATTATTTTATAATATTTTATTAAGCTCACGAAAAAAGAGGCTTTTCCCGTTTTGCATATTTATTGTATTTGGGAAATTTCATTCATCACTTAACGGCTCAATTTCCTAAAACATTTTTATGCTCATGTCCTTTTGGCAACCATCACTCCACTTGCCCCACTTTCGCTCCGGCATTCACACAGCCTGACTGACCAATTGTTTCACTGCTGCGCGTACAAATAAACAAGCAAACAAACATCGCTACAAACAACCACTTAAATGTATTATATTTTCGCGTGCCATTGAAATCATTTCGCGGATTAAAATATGAAAAAGCATCATCACTCATACGAATGGGTATTTGCTGGAATCTGTTTACATGGAATCTGAGAAAAGTATTGTTCAGCCAGGACATTTATTTGGCGTCAGCGTTTGTGTTAATGGCCACGAGAAATGAAATCGGTACACATGAGTTCGAACTAGCCAAAATTATTAGACGAGTAGGGTTTTCATTTGGGTTAATTAAAATATTTCTATGTGCATAAATACTGCTAAAGGCCACGATTTACAATCCTTCACAATAGCGCGATTCAGTCTCAGTAAAATCTTGCAGTAGTAGAAAATCGCTTAAAAGTTACGTTAAAATGACAAAACACAGTGATGCAAAAACATCTGGCTGACATTAAATGCTACTCTGATCGCATGGACTCTGCCATTTTATGAAAATGTTTATAACGTTTTTCAAATCGCACAATTTGTCCACAAAATCTGTTCCACAGTTTAAATTTTAGGACACTCTACGATTCTTTTTTAGCACTCAATAATGAATCACTTCGACTGCTACAAATTGCTTCAACCCACATCCCACAACGACTAATTTGTCTTCGAATATAACGTTAGTGTTCAGAGTTCCCCAAAAAAACTAAAGCAACCATTTTTAAATAATTGATCTTTATGTCATATAAATTGTCAACATTTACAGGCTCTAAGACCACTTTCCGACAACATACTAAACAACAACATGCAACACACTTGAACAAGTTTTGCATAAATAAATTTTTTTCAACATTGAAATCCATTGATTTTTGCAAACTTATTTATTCTTAAAACATATTAAGTAGCTATTGCATAACAAATCTGATTTCGCACTTCTCAAATGGTTTTTGAGAGTTTGCGCTCAAAATTATGATTGGGTGAATGAAGCACAAGACTTATTTTATGTGGAAATTAATAACTTAATATTTTAGCTGTAGCTTTGAAAAACGTCAACAAAAAGCCACGTCATATTCACACTTAACACAAAATATCACACTCTGAAACAATAAAGTCAGGCTATTTCTTAGAGCCACAATCATAATTAAACGAGAAGGATGAACTCGTACTGAAGTGCGCGTAGAAGCAAATTATCCGAAGTTTTACGAATAAAAAACTGTGTTTTGGATTTTTTTGATATCAATAGATTTAAAATTTTAATGAAGAAAATATATCATACAAATAAAATATTTGTCAAAAATACATAAGAGCAAAATATCAAAATGCACTCAAAAGTATCAAATTAAACTGCATCAGAAAGCATTTTGTATCACCCGAATTGTAGGGGAAAAATGCCAGACAATTTTAATTTCCTTAATCCCCACTGTGCAGCGGCACTTGTAAAACCACTTCAAACATACAAAGGCCAGCAAAAATGGTGAGAAATAACTAATAAACAAATTTGCAGTCCAAACCATCTTAAGAAGTAATCTGCGCAATAAAATTAATATTACAGTCAGATTAATCTTCATTATATGATTTTTGTTTCATTTGCACCGCAGGCCAACGTCGACATTTTATTTCAAATATCCACAGGCTAATTATTCCACAGAAGGATTGTACGGCTAAAGAACTTATTTTACCCCTCCTCCTTAGGCGATCCACTTGCCAAGAGGTACGCTTCGGCAGCAATACCCCTAGCCATCAATAACACAGCTTTACAAATTTTTAATTTTGAAAAATACCAAGATCGCCGCATGTCTAGATAAGTTAATTGGGACCTCCTGAACACGAAAATCGCTGTAATTTTTTTTCCTAAGTACCGTTTTTTAGATAACGGTACTTTTGTGTTTTTCGGTGCATGGTCCCACTCAAACCCTTGTGGAGCCCAACCAAAAAGTCCGATCAAAATAAATGGCATATCGTTGGAAAGGTACTTGCATGTCTTTTCCGTTGATATGCTGGAATTTTCTATCTGACATGAAATGGCTCAGTTATGTCACCTCAAAGTTCAAAACTTGCCTATTTTTTACGTTTGTTTCAAAATTTTTCATTTTTATTTCGTTTTTTTTTCTACGTTATAGTAAAGATCTGGAATGTTTTATTTTTTTACCAAATAGTTTATTTAGTTACCAACATTTTAAGCGTAATTTAAAAAAAAAATTGATGAAAAATAAAGTTTTTATTAAGGATTTTGTGGAACGACAATATTTTCATTTTCATTGCTCACACACTATATTCGGCGTCCAACAGTAAAAATTTAAATTAAAATGTCGAGCGACTTGAACTTTTGCGTTTTTTTTCTGTCTTACATACTTATATAAATGCAAACATAACATATACATACATATATGCATACATATATTCGGGCTCTGTATGGTGACCAAGCATTTAATGAGTGTTTAGGTCCAGCTCATTTGGAGGCTTGGGAAGCATTCCAGGACATCGTTCACAATTTTTTGGGAAATTACAGAAGTCCTGATTACGCTGAGAAGATCGATATATTACTGCAAAAATTCAATGCCATTGGTAAGCGTTGAGTGAAAGCATGTATATCCATGTTATCATTTGAAAATTCATTCTTTTTAACTTTTAGGTTCAAATATGACACCTAAATTACACTTCTTATTCAGTCATTTGGATATTTTCCCCACGAACTTGTGCTCCGAAAGTGATGAACAAGGTGAAAGATTTCACCAGGAAATGGAAGAAACCGAGAGACGTTACAAAGGCTGGTGGGATGAACAAATGATGGCGGACTATTGTTGGTTCCTCATTCGCGAAGATCCATTAGAAAAAAAAAAAACGCAAAAGTTCAAGTCGCTCGACATTTTAATTTAAATTCTTACTGTTGGACGCCGAATATAGTGTGTGAGCAATGAAAATGAAAATATTGTCGTTCCACAAAATCCTTAATAAAAACTTTTTTTTTCATCAATTTTTTTTTTAAATTACGCTTAAAATGTTGGTAACTAAATAAACTATTTGGTAAAAAATAAAACATTCCAGATCTTTACTATAACGTAGAAAAAAAACGAAATAAAAATGAAAAATTTTGAAACAAACGTAAAAAATAGGCAAATTTTGAACTTTGAGGTGACATAACTGAGCCATTTCATGTCAGATAGAAATTTCCAGCATATCGACGGAAAAGACATGCAAGTACCTTTCCAACGATATGCCATTTATTTTGATCGGACTTTTTGGTTGGGCTCCACAAGGGTTTGAGTGGGACCATGCACTGAAAAACACAAAAGTACCGTTATCTAAAAAACGGTACTTAGGAAAAAAAATTACAGCGATTTTCGTGTTCAGGAGGTCCCAATTAACTTATCTAGACATTATAATCAATAGAGTTAAATATCATACTCTCACTGTTTCGATTCTTCGAAATATCCTGCACACGGTCGAGTAACCCCGAAATATATTTTTAATACATCATACCAAACATTAGAGTCACATGAAATTAGTAAAAAAATCGAATGGACTGAAGTATATCCTGGGGGCAATTTACGCCAGTCGATATCGATCGAAATTCTTATTTAAAATGTACTGAAGTTTCGATCGATATCGAATGCGGTAATTTGGGCCCGTGGTCTTTTCAAAAACTATATCTTGACTTAAAAAAAAAACGACAACATAAAGATCTTCATATTAATCAATAAAGTACGTAAGAATAAAATTTCAGCAGCATTGGCTGTCATTCGTCCATGTGTTAGTAAACAACACTGGATCTAACGAGTTGTTACGACCCCATTCCGAGGTTGCATGTAAATGGGGTAAGAGCTTCAGAATACAATTTGCAATAAATCTTCATGGCCTAAACAACTGAATGCAATTATTTAAAGCTTGGTTTAGAAAGACAGAGGGGGTAAAGGCGGTTCGTCAGGTCGCCAATAGTTGATCATATGTAGTTACACAACGATTGCAGACTTTGTAACTTTCAGAATTATTAGTCGACCTCAATTAATTTTGTAATTTTACTGTAACACGCAGTAGATTGGAAATTAATTTTCCCCATGACAAACTTTAGTAGGATGAGAATTCTTAAAAATTTTATTTTTCATGCACTTGCATTATCAACAGCGGGTGTTCTCGGATATATTTCTATTTAACGTTACCAAGTGTGAAAATTTGTGGCGCTAAAAGCCAACTGCAAGTAAATTTGCAATAAATTTTGTATGTGGAAAAAACACATCGCAATTAGTTTTTTATTAGAAGTTTCTTATTTTTATTATTAAATACGAGTATCATATCAGATGTGTACATACTTTGCCGCCTTTTAGCAAAACGTTGTGCAAAATCTAAAATTTACCAAGAAAAAAATCTAGTCGTTCTATAAAAAATGTTTTTAGCAGAAAAAAATACACTCCAAGTACCAGCAGAAGCAAGTGTTCGAACGAGTGTTCATGTCATTTCTCAGTGGAATTGTTTCATAGAGTCGAACTTGTTAAAGTTGTTCTCACTTACGTAAGTTCAAGTTAAGACAACAATCCGGTACACACGCTTGCACGCTCTGGCAGTGGTCAAAACATCAGCAATACTCGCAAGCAAGAAAGTCATTTACAACAACATTTGTTAGATTTGTTAGATATTTATTTATTTAAAATCACTTTATTTTGTCAGCCAGACTTTTATGTGAACATGAATTTCAGTTTTTGTTTGTTTTAGTTTTGTAATTGAAACTTAAACAAAGAGAAACGGCGACGGCAACGATTTACTAACGTATTGATCTTGTATTTGACGTTGTGTTTTCTTACCGTGGGTTGAATTTCTATAAAAAAAAATAACTGGGAAAAAAGTTGCAGCAACATCAGCACTGCAAGTGAAGGTCAACGTTTATTCAAGTAAAACAACACACAACCAGCGAAATGTATTACGTTATTGTTTGCGCATTAGTTGTCTATAGAGTGGCCCGTCGTCGCCGATACTGACGCTTGGCATTTCAAAAGAATGCTGGCAAACTTTACAGAAACTTTATTTTGTTATTATTTGCAAGAAACATTTCATGCATCCACTTGCCCAAATTTAATTTAATGCTAAAATTCAACTGACACATGGAACTTTAAAATTAACTCAAGTAGACAAGTTTTAAGTTTTGGCTACTTTCTGTGCCCGCTCTTCCAGTCCCAACGGTAACAAGCCTTCTGGCATTATTCTGCAGTAGCCCCATTGTGCAACGGTAATTATCTTTGCTGGGACTAGGTTTCATGGAGAAAAAAACTTTCAGGGTTTCGGGGATAATCGATGACATGAGCTCTAGACTAGTTGCCTCGCATCATTACCTACCAGCCAGGGAGGCACTCATGTTTTGCTTACGACTATCGATGGGCATTTGATCCGTCCATATGATTTTGAATATTTTGGAAATGTTTGTTTCCTTGGAGTAGTAAATTTTGGCCGCCGTAATATTTAAATAAATTTGTTTGCAACACTTTAATTACAGCACTCATGCATTCTAGCGGTGGTAGTGTTACCCTCGGAAGGGTCAGTCTACGGCTGTGGCAGCTTGTATGAACTTGCGCTAACAGTATCGACAATCAGCAGCAGTTGCTGTCACAGGCTTTGTGTTTGCCTCTACTGCATTTGATTTTGCTTCTGGTTTGTTCTTGACATTGTGTCTGTCGGCTATGGTGCGACTTTAAGATGCAATAACTTGTATGACTGTTTGGTTGTGTGCCTCATTGTTTAATGTGGATAATAAAAGTATTTATACTTAATATAATCTCTGTATTTGTTTTTGCACTTCGTTGCTGTTGTTAGATCTGCTGCCCATTTGAATAGTTTCTATTTCAAGGTTACATTGGAATTAAAGGTGGAAATTGATAATTAAATAACACTTTGTTACCACTTTTTACAATGAATTATTTTATTTTATTTTTTTGTTTTACAGCTTAAGGAAAACAAACAACAAACAGTTTATATCGCTAGTGTTAAAACTTTTATCTGTGTGCAAAGTTTGAGTGCGATTTTATAAATTAAATAAATGTCACATCAGCAGGCAGCATCATATATTTTCTTATATGACTTTTTTATCGTTTCAGCGTCAATAATACAAAGTGCACGAAGAATTATGCAGAATATGCAGAAGATAAGTTATTTCTAAAGAAACTTAGATAACATAGAGTTACTATTTGGTGTTACGATTTGGGGTTTTTTCAAAGCTTCTTTGCTTTCGAACCTCCTTTCAATACTCATTTATTCGAAATAAACACGTTTTTGGTAAATTTGTGTTACAACCAAAAAATTGGATTTTTGCAAAGAGGTACCCCTTCCCAAAAAAATTGGAAAAAAAATTTTTTGTTCAAATGCATGCGATTTGGGGTTTTTTCAAAGCTTCTTTGCTTTCGAACCTCTATTCAATACTCATTTATTGGAAATAAACACGTTTTTGGTAAATTTGTGTTACAACCAAAAAATTGGGTTTTTGCAAAGAGGTACCCCTTTCCAAAAAAATTTGCAAAAAATTTTTTTTTGTTCAAATGCATGCGATTTGGGATTTTTTCAAAGCTTCTTTGCTTTCGAACCTCTATTCAATACTCATTTATTGGAATTAAACACGTTTTTGGTAAATTTGTGTTACAACCAAAAAACTGGATTTTTGCAAAGAGGAACCCCTTTCCAAAAAAATTTGCAAAAAAATTGTTTTGTTCAAATGCATGCGATTTTGGGTTTTTTCAAAGCTTCTTTGCTTTCGAACCTCCTTTCAATACTCATTTATTCGAAATAAACACGTTTTTGTTAATTTTGTGTTAGAACCAAAAAATTGGATTTTGGCAAAAAGGTACCCCTTTCCAAAAAAATTTGAAAAAAAAATTGTTTCTTCAAATGCATGCGATTTAGGGTTTTTTCAAAGATTCTTTGCTTTCGAACCTCCAATCAATACTCATTTATTCGAAATAAACACGTTTTTGGTAATTTTGTGTTACAACCAAAAAATTGGATTTTTGCTAAGAGGTACCCCTTTCCAAAAATTTTTGCAAAAAAATTTTTGTGTTCAAATGCATGCGATTTGGGGTTTTCTCAAAGCTTCTTTGCTTTCGAACCTCCTTTCAATACTCATTTATTCGAAATAAACACGTTTTTGGTAATTTTGTGTTACAACCAAAAAATTGGATTTTTGCAAAGAGGTACCCCTTCCCAAAAAAATTGGAAAAAAAATTTTTTGTTCAAATGCATGCGATTTGGGGTTTTTTCAAAGCTTCTTTGCTTTCGAACCTCTATTCAATACTCATTTATTGGAATTAAACACGTTTTTGGTAAATTTGTGTTACAACCAAAAAATTGGATTTTTGCAAAGAGGTACCCCTTTCCAAAAAAATTTGCAAAAAATTTTTTTTTGTTCAAATGCATGCGATTTGGGATTTTTTCAAAGCTTCTTTGCTTTCGAACCTCCTTTCAATACTCATTTATTAGAAATAAACACGTTTTTGGTAAATTTGTGTTACAACCAAAAAACTGGATTTTTGCAAAGAGGAACCCCTTTCCAAAAAAATTTGCAAAAAAATTTTTTTGTTCAAATGCATGCGATTTGGGGTTTTTTCAAAGCTTCTTTGCTTTCGAACCTCCTTTCAATACTCATTTATTAGAAATAAACACGTTTTTGGTAAATTTGTGTTACAACCAAAAAATTGGATTTTTGCAAAGAGGTACCCCTTTCCAAAAAAATTTGCAAAAAAATTTTTTTTTTCAAATGCATGCGATTTGGGGTTTTTTCAAAGCTTCTTTGCTTTCGAACCTCTAATCAATACTCATTTATTGGAAATAAACACGTTTTTGGTAAATTTGTGTTACAACCAAAAAATTGGATTTTTGCAAAGAGGTACCCCTTTCCAAAAAAATTTTTTTGTTCAAATGCATGCGATTTGGGGTTTTTTCAAAGCTTCTTTGCTTTCGAACCTCCATTCAATGCTCATTTATTAGAAATAAACACGTTTTTGGTAAATTTGTGTTACAACCAAAAAATTGGATTTTTGCAAAAAGGTACCCCTTTCCGAAAAATTTTGCAAAAAAAATTTTTTGTTCAAATGCATGCGATTTTGGGTTTTTGCAAAGCTTCTTTGCTTTCGAACCTCCTTTCAATACTCATTTATTAGAAATAAACACGTTTTTGGTAAATTTGTGTTACAACCAAAAAATTGGATTTTTGCAAAGAGGTACCCCTTTCCAAAAAAATTTGCAAAAAATTTGTTTTGTTCAAATGCATGCGATTTTGGGTTTTTTCAAAGCTTCTTTGCTTTCGAACCTCCTTTCAATACTCATTTATTAGAAATAAACACGTTTTTGGTAAATTTGTGTTACAAGCAAAAAATTGGATTTTTGCAAAGAGGTACCCCTTTCCAAAAAAATTTGCAAAAAATTTGTTTTGTTCAAATGCATGCGATTTGGGGTTTTTTCAAAGCTTCTTTGGTTTCGAACCTCCTTTCAATACTCATTTATTAGAAATAAACACGTTTTTGGTAAATTTGTGTTACAACCAAAAAATTGGATTTTTGCAAAGAGGTACCCCTTTCCAAAAAAGTTTGCAAAAAAATTTTTTTGTTCAAATGCATGCGATTTGGGGTTTTTTCAAAGCTTCTTTGCTTTCGAACCTCGTTTCAATACTCATTTATTAGAAATAAACACGTTTTTGGTAAATTTGTGTTACAACCAAAAATTGGATTTTTGCAAAGAGGTACCCCTTTCCGAAAAAATTTGCAAAAAAATCTGTTTGTTCAAATGCATGCGATTTTGGGTTTTTTCAAAGCTTCTTTGCTTTCGAACCTCCTTTCAATACTCATTTATTAGAAATAAACACGTTTTTGGTAAATTTGTGTTACAAGCAAAAAATTGGATTTTTGCAAAGAGGTACCCCTTTGCAAAAAAATTTTTTTGTTCAATTGCATGCGATTTGGGGTTTTTTCAAAGCTTCTTTGCTTTCGAACCTCCATTCAATACTCATTTATTAGAAATAAACACGTTTTTGGTAAATTTGTGTTACGACCGAAAAATTGGATTTTTGCAAAGAGGTACCCCTTTCCAAAAAAATTTGCAAAAAATTTTTTTGTTCAAATGCATGCGATTTGGGGTTTTTTCAAAGCTTCTTTGCTTTCGAACCTCCTTTCAATACTCATTTATTAGAAATAAACACGTTTTTGGTAAATTTGTGTTACAAGCAAAAAATTGGATTTTTGCAAAGAGGTACCCCTTTCCAAAAAAATTTGCAAAAAAAAAATTTTTTTGTTCAAATGCATGCGATTTGGGGTTTTTTCAAAGCTTCTTTGCTTTCGAACCTCCTTTCAATACTCATTTATTAGAAATAAACACGTTTTTGGTAAATTTGTGTTACAACCGAAAAATTGGATTTTTGCAAAGAGGTACCATTTTCCAAAAAAATTTGCAAAAAAATGTTTTTGTTCAATTGCATGCGATTTGGGGTTTTTTCAAAGCTTCTTTGCTTTCGAACCTCCTTTCAATACTCATTTATTAGAAATAAACACGTTTTTGGTAAATTTGTGTTACAACCGAAAAATTGGATTTTTACAAAGAGGTAAAAAATGCATGCGATTTGGGGTTTTTTTCAAAGCTTCTTTGCTGTCGAACCTCCTTTCAATACTCATTTATTAGAAATAAACACGTTTTTGGTAAATTTGTGTTACAAGCAAAAAATTGGATTTTTGCAAAGAGGTACCCCTTTGCAAAAAATTTTTTTTGTTCAATTGCATGCGATTTGGGGTGTTTTCAAAGCTTCTTTGCTTTCGAACCTCCTTTCAATACTCATTTATTAGAAATAAACACGTTTTTGGTAAATTTGTGTTACAACCAAAAAATTGGATTTTTCCAAAGAGGTACCCCTTTGCAAAAAAATTTGCAAAAAAAGGTTTTTGTTCAATTGCATGCGATTTGGGGTTTTTTCAAAGCTTCTTTGCTTTCGAACCTCCTTTCAATACTCATTTATTAGCAATAAACACGTTTTTGGTAAATTTGTGTTACAACCGAAAAATTGGACTTTTACAAAGAGGTAAAAAATGCATGCGATTTGGGGTTTTTTTCAAAGCTTCTTTGCTGTCGAACCTCCTTTCAATACTCATTTATTAGAAATAAACACGTTTTTGGTAAATTTGTGTTACAACCAAAAAATTGGATTTTTGCAAAGAGGTACCCCTTTGCAAAAAAATTTGCAAAAAAATGTTTTTTTTAAATTGCATGCGATTTGGGGTTTTTTCAAAGCTTCTTTGCTTTCGAACCTCCTTTCAATACTCATTTATTAGAAATAAACACGTTTTTGGTAAATTTGTGTTACAACCGAAAAATTGGATTTTTGCAAAGAGGTACCACTTTCCAAAAAAATTTGCAAAAAAAATGTTTTATTCAAATGCATGCGATTTGGGGTTTTTTCAAAGCTTCTTTACTTTCGAACCTCCTTTCAATACTCATTTATTAGAAATAAACATGTTTTTGGTAAATTTGTGTTACAACGGAAAAATTGGATTTTTGCAAAGAGGTACCCCTTTCCAAAAAAATTAGCAAAAAAATTTTTTTGTTTAAATGCATGCGATTTGGGGTTTTTTCAAAGCTTCTTTGCTTTCGAACCTCCTTTCAATACTCATTTATTAGAAATAAACACGTTTTTGGTAAATTTGTGTTACAACCGAAAAATTGGATTTTTGCAAAGAGGTACCCCTTTCCAAAAAAATTAGCAAAAAAATTTTTTTGTTCAAATGCATGCGATTTGGGGTTTTTTCAAAGCTTCTTTGCTTTCGAACCTCCTTTCAATACTCATTTATTAGAAATAAACACGTTTTTGGTAAATTTGTGTTACAACCGAAAAATTGGATTTTTGCAAAGAGGTACCCCTTTCCAAAAAAATTAGCAAAAAAATTTTTTTGTTCAAATGCATGCGATTTGGGCTTTTTTCAAAGCTTCTTTGCTTTCGAACCTCCTTTCAATACTCATTTATTAGAAATAAACACGTTTTTGGTAAATTTGTGTTACAACCGAAAAATTGGATTTTTGCAAAGAGGTACCCCTTTCCAAAAAAATTAGCAAAAAAATTTTTTTGTTCAAATGCATGCGATTTGGGCTTTTTTCAAAGCTTCTTTGCTTTCGAACCTCCTTTCAATACTCATTTATTAGAAATAAACACGTTTTTGGTAAATTTGTGTTACAACCGAAAAATTGGATTTTTGCAAAGAGGTACCCTTTTCCAAAAAAATTAGCAAAAACATTTTTTTGTTCAAATGCATGCGATTTGGGGTTTTTTCAAAGCTTCTTTGCTTTCGAACCTCCTTTCAATACTCATTTATTAGAAATAAACACGTTTTTGGTAAATTTGTGTTACAACCGAAAAATTGGATTTTTGCAAAGAGGTACCCCTTTCCAAAAAAATTAGCAAAAAAATTTTTTTGTTCAAATGCATGCGATTTGGGGTTTTTTAAAGCTTCTTTGCTTTCGAACCTCCTTTCAATACTCATTTATTAGAAATAAACACGTTTTTGGTAAATTTGTGTTACAACCGAAAAATTGGATTTTTGCAAAGAGGTAGTACCCCTTTCCAAAAATTTTTGCAAAAAAATTTTTTTGTTCAAATGCAGGCGATTTGGGCTTTTTTCAAAGCTTCTTTGCTTTCGAACCTCCTTTCAATACTCATTTATTAGAAATAAACACGTTTTTGGTAAATTTGTGTTACAACCGAAAAATTGGATTTTTGCAAAGAGGTAGTACCCCTTTCCAAAAAAATTTGCAAAAAAATTTTTTTGTTCAAATGCATGCGATTTGGGGTTTTTCAAAGCTTCTTTGCTTTCGAACCTCCTTTCAATACTCATTTATTAGAAATAAACACGTTTTTGGTAAATTTGTGTTACAACCGAAAAATTGGATTTTTGCAAAGAGGTACCCCTTTCCAAAATAATTTGCAAAAAAATTTTTTTGTTCAAATGCATGCGATTTGGGGTTTTTTCAAAGCTTCTTTGCTTTCGAACCTCCTTTCAATACTCATTTATTAGAAATAAACACGTTTTTGGTAAATTTGTGTTACAACCGAAAAATTGGATTTTTGCAAAGAGGTACCCCTTTCCAAAAATTTTTGCAAAAAATTTTTTTTGTTCAAATGCATGCGATTTGGGCTTTTTTCAAAGCTTCTTTGCTTTCGAACCTCCTTTCAATACTCATTTATTAGAAATAGACACGTTTTTGGTAAATTTGTGTTACAACCGAAAAATTGGATTTTTGCAAAGAGGTACCCCTTTCCAAAAATTTTTGCAAAAAATTTTTTTTGTTCAAATGCATGCGATTTGGGGTTTTTTCAAAGCTTCTTTGCTTTCGAACCTCCTTTCAATACTCATTTATTAGAAATAAACACGTTTTTGGTAAATTTGTGTTACAACCGAAAAATTGGATTTTTGCAAAGAGGTACCCCTTTCCAAAAAAATTTTAAAAAAAATTTTTTTGTTCAAATGCATGCGATTTGGGGTTTTTTCAAAGCTTCTTTGCTTTCGAACCTCCTTTCAATACTCATTTATTAGAAATAAACACGTTTTTGGTAAATTTGTGTTACAACCGAAAAATTGGATTTTTGCAAAGAGGTACCCCTTTCCAAAAAAATTTGCAAAAAAATTTTTTTGTTCAAATGCATGCGATTTGGGGTTTTTCAAAGCTTCTTTGCTTTCGAACCTCCTTTCAATACTCATTTATTAGAAATAAACACGTTTTTGGTAAATTTGTGTTACAACCGAAAAATTGGATTTTTGCAAAGAGGTACCCCTTTCCAAAATAATTTGCAAAAAAATTTTTTTGTTCAAATGCATGCGATTTGGGGTTTTTTCAAAGCTTCTTTGCTTTCGAACCTCCTTTCAATACTCATTTATTAGAAATAAACACGTTTTTGGTAAATTTGTGTTACAACCGAAAAATTGGATTTTTGCAAAGAGGTATCCCTTTCCAAAAAAATTTGCAAAAAAAATTTTTTGTTCAAATGCATGCGATTTGGGTTTTTTTCAAAGCTTCTTTGCTTTCGAACCTCCTTTCAATACTTATTTATTAGAAATAAACACGTTTTTGGTAAATTTGTGTTACAACCGAAAAATTGGATTTTTGCAAAGAGGTATCCCTTTCCAAAAAAAATTGCAAAAAAAATTTTTTGTTCAAATGCATGCGATTTGGGGTTTTTTCAAAGCTTCTTTGCTTTCGAACCTCCTTTCAATACTCATTTATTAGAAATAAACACGTTTTTGGTAAATTTGTGTTACAACCGAAAAATTGGATTTTTGCAAAGAGGTATCCCTTTCCAAAAAAAATTGCAAAAAAAAATTTTTTGTTCAAATGCATGCGATTTGGGGTTTTTTCAAAGCTTCTTTGCTTTCGAACCTCCTTTCAATACTCATTTATTAGAAATAAACACGTTTTTGGTAAATTTGTGTTACAACCGAAAAATTGGATTTTTGCAAAGAGGTATCCCTTTCCAAAAAAAATTGCAAAAAAAATTTTTTGTTCAAATGCATGCGATTTGGGGTTTTTTCAAAGCTTCTTTGCTTTCGAACCTCCTTTCAATACTCATTTATTAGAAATAAACACGTTTTTGGTAAATTTGTGTTACAACCGAAAAATTGGATTTTTGCAAAGAGGTATCCCTTTCCAAAAAAAATTGCAAAAAAAATTTTTTGTTCAAATGCATGCGATTTGGGGTTTTTTCAAAGCTTCTTTGCTTTCGAACCTCCTTTCAATACTCATTTATTAGAAATAAACACGTTTTTGGTAAATTTGTGTTACAACCGAAAAATTGGATTTTTGCAAAGAGGTACCCCTTTCCAAAAAAAATTGCAAAAAAAATTTTTTGTTCAAATGCATGCGATTTGGGGTTTTTTCAAAGCTTCTTTGCTTTCGAACCTCCTTTCAATACTCATTTATTAGAAATAAACACGTTTTTGGTAAATTTGTGTTACAACCGAAAAATTGGATTTTTGCAAAGAGGTATCCCTTTCCAAAAAAAATTGCAAAAAAAATTTTTTGTTCAAATGCATGCGATTTGGGGTTTTTTCAAAGCTTCTTTGCTTTCGAACCTCCTTTCAATACTCATTTATTAGAAATAAACACGTTTTTGGTAAATTTGTGTTACAACCGAAAAATTGGATTTTTGCAAAGAGGTATCCCTTTCCAAAAAAAATTGCAAAAAAAATTTTTTGTTCAAATGCATGCGATTTGGGGTTTTTTCAAAGCTTCTTTGCTTTCGAACCTCCTTTCAATACTCATTTATTAGAAATAAACACGTTTTTGGTAAATTTGTGTTACAACCGAAAAATTGGATTTTTGCAAAGAGGTATCCCTTTCCAAAAAAAATTGCAAAAAAAATTTTTTGTTCAAATGCATGCGATTTGGGGTTTTTTCAAAGCTTCTTTGCTTTCGAACCTCCTTTCAATACTCATTTATTAGAAATAAACACGTTTTTGGTAAATTTGTGTTACAACCGAAAAATTGGATTTTTGCAAAGAGGTATCCCTTTCCAAAAAAAATTGCAAAAAAAATTTTTTGTTCAAATGCATGCGATTTGGGGTTTTTTCAAAGCTTCTTTGCTTTCGAACCTCCTTTCAATACTCATTTATTAGAAATAAACACGTTTTTGGTAAATTTGTGTTACAACCGAAAAATTGGATTTTTGCAAAGAGGTATCCCTTTCCAAAAAAAATTGCAAAAAAAATTTTTTGTTCAAATGCATGCGATTTGGGGTTTTTTCAAAGCTTCTTTGCTTTCGAACCTCCTTTCAATACTCATTTATTAGAAATAAACACGTTTTTGGTAAATTTGTGTTACAACCGAAAAATTGGATTTTTGCAAAGAGGTATCCCTTTCCAAAAAAAATTGCAAAAAAAATTTTTTGTTCAAATGCATGCGATTTGGGGTTTTTTCAAAGCTTCTTTGCTTTCGAACCTCCTTTCAATACTCATTTATTAGAAATAAACACGTTTTTGGTAAATTTGTGTTACAACCGAAAAATTGGATTTTTGCAAAGAGGTACCCCTTTCCAAAAAAAATTGCAAAAAAAATTTTTTGTTCAAATGCATGCGATTTGGGGTTTTTTCAAAGCTTCTTTGCTTTCGAACCTCCTTTCAATACTCATTTATTAGAAATAAACACGTTTTTGGTAAATTTGTGTTACAACCGAAAAATTGGATTTTTGCAAAGAGGTATCCCTTTCCAAAAAAAATTGCAAAAAAAATTTTTTGTTCAAATGCATGCGATTTGGGGTTTTTTCAAAGCTTCTTTGCTTTCGAACCTCCTTTCAATACTCATTTATTAGAAATAAACACGTTTTTGGTAAATTTGTGTTACAACCGAAAAATTGGATTTTTGCAAAGAGGTATCCCTTTCCAAAAAAAATTGCAAAAAAAATTTTTTGTTCAAATGCATGCGATTTGGGGTTTTTTCAAAGCTTCTTTGCTTTCGAACCTCCTTTCAATACTCATTTATTAGAAATAAACACGTTTTTGGTAAATTTGTGTTACAACCGAAAAATTGGATTTTTGCAAAGAGGTATCCCTTTCCAAAAAAAATTGCAAAAAAAATTTTTTGTTCAAATGCATGCGATTTGGGGTTTTTTCAAAGCTTCTTTGCTTTCGAACCTCCTTTCAATACTCATTTATTAGAAATAAACACGTTTTTGGTAAATTTGTGTTACAACCGAAAAATTGGATTTTTGCAAAGAGGTATCCCTTTCCAAAAAAAATTGCAAAAAAAATTTTTTGTTCAAATGCATGCGATTTGGGGTTTTTTCAAAGCTTCTTTGCTTTCGAACCTCCTTTCAATACTCATTTATTAGAAATAAACACGTTTTTGGTAAATTTGTGTTACAACCGAAAAATTAGATTTTTGCAAAGAGGTACCCCTTTCCAAAAAAATTTGCACACAAATTTTTTTGTTCAAATGCATGCGATTTGGGGTTTTTTCAAAGCTTCTTTGCTTTCGAACCTCCTTTCAATACTCATTTATTAGAAATAAACACGTTTTTGGTAAATTTGTGTTACAACCGAAAAATTGGATTTTTGCAAAGAGGTACCCCTTTCCAAAAATTTTTGCAAAAAAATTTTTTTGTTCAAATGCATGCGATTTGGGCTTTTTTTAAAGCTTCTTTGCTTTCGAACCTCCTTTCAATACTCATTTATTAGAAATAAACACGTTTTTGGTAAATTTGTGTTACAACCGAAAAATTGGATTTTTGCAAAGAGGTACCCCTTTCCAAAAATTTTTGCAAAAAAATTTTTTTGTTCAAATTCATGCGATTTGGGCTTTTTTTAAAGCTTCTTTGCTTTCGAACCTCCTTTCAATACTCATTTATTAGAAATAAACACGTTTTTGGTAAATTTGTGTTACAACCGAAAAATTGGATTTTTGCAAAGAGGTACCCCTTTCCAAAAAAATTTGCAAAAAAATTTTTTTGTTCAAATGCATGCGATTTGGGTTTTTTTCAAAGCTTCTTTGCTTTCGAACC
Organism: Linnaemya tessellans; assembly: GCA_951800035.1. Classification (NCBI taxonomy): domain Eukaryota; kingdom Metazoa; phylum Arthropoda; class Insecta; order Diptera; family Tachinidae; genus Linnaemya; species Linnaemya tessellans. Next base: position 2,615,961 of record OX637535.1, read on the forward strand.
TCCTTTTAATACTCATTTATTAGAAATAAACACGTTTTTGGTAAATTTGTGTTACAACCGAAAAATTGGATTTTTGCAAAGAGGTACCCCTTTCCAAAAAAATTTGCAAAAAAATTTTTTTGTTCAAATGCATGCGATTTGGGTTTTTTTCAAAGCTTCTTTGCTTTCGAACCTCCTTTTAATACTCATTTATTAGAAATAAACACGTTTTTGGTAAATTTGTGTTACAACCGAAAAATTGGATTTTTGCAAAGAGGTACCCCTTTCCAAAAAAATTTGCAAAAAAATTTTTTTGTTCAAATGCATGCGATTTGGGGTTTTTTCAAAGCTTCTTTGCTTTCGAACCTCCTTTTAATACTCATTTATTAGAAATAAACACGTTTTTGGTAAATTTGTGTTACAACCGAAAAATTGGATTTTTGCAAAGAGGTACCCCTTTCCAAAAAAATTTGCAAAAAAATTTTTTTGTTCAAATGCATGCGATTTGGGTTTTTTTCAAAGCTTCTTTGCTTTCGAACCTCCTTTTAATACTCATTTATTAGAAATAAACACGTTTTTGGTAAATTTGTGTTACAACCGAAAAATTGGATTTTTGCAAAGAGGTACCCCTTTCCAAAAAAATTTGCAAAAAAAATTGTTTGTTCAAATGCATGCGATTTATGGTTTTTTCAAAGCTTCTTTGCTTTCGAACCTCCTTTCAATACTCATTTATTAGAAATAAACACGTTTTTGGTAAATTTGTGTTACAACCGAAAAATTGGATTTTTGCAAAGAGGTATCCCTTTCCAAAAAAATTAGCAAAAAAATTTTTCTGTTCAAATGCATGCGATTTGGGGCTTTTTCAAAGCTTCTTTGCTTTCGAACCTCCTTTCAATACTCATTTATTAGAAATAAACACGTTTTTGGTAAATTTGTGTTACAACCGAAAAATTGGATTTTTGCAAAGAGGTACCCCTTTCCAAAAAAATTAGCAAAAAAATTTTTTTGTTCAAATGCATGCGATTTGAGGTTTTTTCAAAGCTTCTTTGCTTTCGAACCTCCTTTCAATACTCATTTATTAGAAATAAACACGTTTTTGGTAAATTTGTGTTACAACCAAAAAATTGGATTTTTGCAAAGAGGTACCCCTTTCCAAAAAAATTTGCAAAAAAATTTTTTTGTTCAAATGCATGCGATTTGAGGTTTTTTCAAAGCTTCTTTGCTTTCGAACCTCCTTTCAATACTCATTTATTAGAAATAAACACGTTTTTAGTAAATTTGTGTTACAACCAAAAAATTGGATTTTTGCAAAGAGGTACCCCTTTCCAAATATATTTGCAAAAAAATTTTTTTGTTCAAATGCATGCGATTTGGGGTTTTTTCAAAGCTTCTTTGCTTTCGAACCTCCATTCAATACTCATTTATTAGAAATAAACACGTTTTTGGTAAATTTGTGTTACAACCAAAAAATTGGATTTTTGCAAAGAGGTACCCCTTTCCAAATATATTTGCAAAAAAATTTTTTTGTTCAAATGCATGCGATTTGGGTTTTTTTCAAAGCTTCTTTGCTTTCGAACCTCCTTTCAATACTCATTTATTAGAAATAAACACGTTTTTGGTAAATTTGTATTACAACCAAATAATTGGATTTTTGCAAAGAGGTACCCCTTTCCAAATATATTTGCAAAAAAATTTTTTTGTTCAAATGCATGCGATTTGGGTTTTTTTCAAAGCTTCTTTGCTTTCGAACCTCCATTCAATACTCATTTATTAGAAATAAACACGTTTTTGGTAAATATGTGTTACAACCAAAAAATTGGATTTTTGGTAAAATTAAAAAAAAAAAAATTTTATTCAAATGCATGCGATTTAGTGCGTCATCATAAAACATGCAAGTCATCATAAAAAGTGCAAGTCATCGTAAAAAGTGCTAGTCATTACAAAAAATGCAAGTCATTATGAAAAGTACAAGTCATCATAAAATGTGCAAGTCAATATAAAAAGTGCAAGTCATTATGAAAAGTGCAAGTCATTATGAAAACTGCAAGTCATCAAAAAATGTGCAAGTCATCATAAAAGGTACAAGTCATCGCAAAAAGTGCAAGCCATTATAAAAAATGCAAGTCATTATGAAAAGTAGAAGTCATTATGAAAAGTGCAAGTCATCATAAAAAGTGCAAGTCATCATAAAAAGTGCAAGTCAATATAAAATATGCAAGTCATTATGAAAAGTACAAGTGATTATGAAAAGTGCAAGTCATCATAAAAAGTGCAAGTCATCATAAAAGGTACAAGTGATCGCAAAAAGTGCAAGTCATTATAAAAAATGCAAGTCATTATGAAAAGTACAAGTCATTATGAAAAGTGCAAGTCATCATAAAAAGTGCAAGTCATTATAAAAAAATGCAAGTCATCATAAAAAGTGCAAGTCATCATAAAAAGTGCAAGTTATTATAAAAAGTGCAAGTCATTATGAAGAGTACAAGTCATTATGAAAACTGCAAGTCATTATGAAAAGTGCAAGTCATCATAAAAAGTGCAAGTCATTATAAAAAACGCAAGTCATAATAAAAAGTGCAAGTCATCATAAAAAGTGCAAGTCATCGTAAAAAGGGCAAGTCATCATAAAAGGTGCAAGTCATCATAAAAAGTGCAAGTCATCATAAAAAGTGCAAGTCATCATAAAAAGTGCAAGTCATTATAAAAAGTGCAAGTCATTATGAAGAGTACAAGTCATTATGAAAACTGCAAGTCATTATGAAAAGTGCAAGTCATCATAAAAAGTGCAAGTCATTATAAAAAATGCAAGTCATTATGAAAAGTGCAAGTCATCATAAAAAGTGCAAGTCATCGTAAAAAGGGCAAGTCATCATAAAAGGTGCAAGTCATTATAAAAATGCAAGTCATCATAAACATTTTGATTCATCATAAAAATGACTTCCGCTTTTTATGATGACTTGCACTTTTTATAATGGCTTGCACTTTTTATAATGGGTTGCACTTTTTATAATGAAAATGATCTTCCATGCCGACAAATATCAAGCTTATTAAGTTTGATACATCCAACCGCGTATTTTTTTTATTTGGGGAATATTGAGTGTTATGCTCCAGCAAGCAGCCATTCTTTTATATTTTTTTTCTTGAATGGAACACAACAGATTATTGTTCTATCTTTCTTAATTTTTTTTCATTTGACTGTTTACCTAGAAAATGTTTTATTTTTAATTAATAATTTTACGTAATCGACGTTTTTTCCAACTTAAAAAATATTGGTATGTACTTATATATCTATAAATATATAATGCACCATTATCTTTCAAACGCTTGCTTTTTGTTTTTGGTGGGTAGCTCGCAAGCTCAACACATACACAATTTACCAATGCATTGACGGTGCCCACCACTGCTGTAAAATAACAAATCAAATACCCGCGACAAGTTCTCTCGCTCTCTCCCTCTCTTACTCTGTAGCCCTAGTTCCGGTGTAAAATATATTGCATAACTTTGGGGTCATCCTCTGAAATCCGGTTGCGGAAATAAATTTTAAAAATTAACTTATTTGCTTGGAATATACGGCAATAAATTTTTTTTTAAACTTTCCAATATTCTTAACATTTATCTAACACAGTCGCAGAGAAATTGGCTTCACGCGGACGAAAAACTCTATATTTGAGAAAGGACGTGCATGCAGAGAGTGCGATATCGCTCTCTTAAAAGGGAACTTTAATAAAAAAAATATGGGAATACAAAATTTTTCAGATTCACTTAAGATTCACATAATAAATGAAAGTTTTTTAAATTGAATTGAATTTGAAATGACTCAGCCATGGTTCTGGTGAAATCTAGAATAGTCGTTGTCGTATTATAAACATCGAGTGCATGAAATTTTATTTATTATAATCTGATCGATTACAATCACCGTTTGACGCTGTCAACTCTTCAAGTGCTTTTATGCACTCAATTAATTCCGTGTATTACAAAAAAATTTATGCAATTTCTTTGATTCATTTCATTCGACTTGGGAAAATCGTAAAACCCACAAACATTTTTAATTGTTTTTGATTCTAACAAACAAACTAAACATGCTGGTTAGTGGTAACTCTGAACACCTGATCGAGAAGAGTAGACTTACATAAGAAAGACGCGTTGAAACATTCACTTCATTACTTGAACAGACCTTGTATGAACAGATGAGGAATGTGGAGACGTATGACAATCGAAACACAAGGAAAAGAAACGGATTTACAATTATAGAAAACTTATATTCTTATATTCCCTGAAGGCAGAAAAGGATATCAGCTGCTTGTTTTTCTTTTACTTGAAGTGTTTAAAATATAATAATTTTCCGCAATTTTTTTTCTAATTTTGATATATTATTTTACCTTTTGATATTAAACTCTGGAGAGGTGGCATCGGCATTCCAACTTTTAATTTATTTAAACCAGCAACCGATTGAAATCTTGGAATGAAACGCTTGACAAGGTATTTTTGTTTCACGAAATCTTCACTTTTCTCCTCGTTATCGAAATGTTGCAAACTCTTCCATACGACTGATGTATTTCATGCCTCTCCTTGTTGCAGCAATAAAAATAAATAACATATTATAAAAAAAAGCAGAAATGCTCAAGTTTATTAATCTTGGATAAAAGCACATGCCTACACATCAATAACAAGTGGAAAAATTTATAAATATTTTACTTCCCTCCACCCCTGCAATAACTGTGCATGAATGCTTGACGGCCAGGCCGACTGCCTGAGTGTAGGCACGAATACATGAAAGACTGAAGGAATGAATATTTCAGTTTCGACCAACAGCGATTAAAGACAATGCGAAAACACATATATTTTCAATGGAATGTCGATTATCTTATCCAAAGTTATTTCGTGTGAAAGCCAACAACCCAACAAGTTCAAAGTAATTAATGACCTCCCTCAAGGGATAAACAGGGTGAGACAGGGAAGTAAAAGTTAATGAAATCCTTTAACAAGCAGCCAGTATGCGAGTGAGTGTTTGTGTGTGCAGGCGATGGTCAAAAGCCAGACAGGAACGCAAGTGAAAGTGCCAAGTAGGGCGGCCAATTTTACTGATTAGCGTTTTGAACTTTGATTTATGCGCCACTGTGTAAATGCAAGTGAGTGAGTGAGTGGGTGAGTGTGTGAGTGTATATTGGATATCAAGTTCAAGCGTACATATGCTGCCTCGGCCACGAGTAGTTGTTACCTCAACTTTTACTTCATGCCACCACTTCTTGTATGCCAGCAATCGCTCGTACATCTTTTGGCCTGAAATGTATCTCTCATATCTTATCAGTTTGGCCATTGTTCTTTCAGTGTCTAAATGTTAAACGTACAATTACAATTAATTATGAATTTTTATGCTTCTCTAACACACACACACACACTCACACACACAAACCATCCTGCATACATATTTATTTATGTTTTAGGTAAATGTGGCTGAGTGTTATCTTCAATTAAGCACACATTTTATATTTTTCTAACTGTTTAACCTCTTGCTGGAGGACGGTGGTTGCGGTTTCTAATACCGACTCGGTTAACCGGCCTGCACCAGGAGTTGTAGCAAATGAGTGAAATATTTATCTCTTCCATACGCATAAATAATGCCGTTTATGCTCGTATTTGAGTTTTTACTTTTGTTTTATTAGGGAACAGTTTCCTTCATAAAATTTCACGCCACATTAGCAGTTAACAATAAAATAATTAAGCCAGTTGTAGTTGCCTGGGGCTTGCGGGGGACTCCTTTATGTTTATGTAGATTTTGTTCAATTGGAGTTTCATTATCTTAAAAGCTTCTTATAATGGAGTCTGTTGCTAGTGGAGTGAAGGTGTTGGAATTCTGTATAAATTAAGGCAAAAGTATTAATTACCTCGAATAGTGGAGTTGGAAAGGTTCCTAAGGATATTTTAATATCGCATATAAAAATTTATTATATTATATTTCCTTCGTTTTAGGCATGTGATCTGGGAATGTTGGCTTTAGTGACATGACAGTTACTGGCAAACAATTATTTACACAACGATTTTATTTACAAATTGTGTATTTCAAATACAATTTTCTTACCTTTTACTTTCTTAAAAGGGAAACTTTTTTTCAAACATTCAATATGGAAACAAGGGCAATCAGCCATATCAAGGAGTCCAAATCTGTTTGGAAAAAGAATTGATTCCATATTTTGTTTTCTCAGAAAATGAAGAAATTTTTTTAATGTCATGATAATTCCCACAATGAAATGAAAGAAAAAACCAGTGCAAGTTCCAAAAAAATAAATGTTGGTGGTGGAGGAAGTAGTCCCATAAAAAGTAACTACCAATTCTTCTATATGTGCAGAAGAGAGGGAGAGAGAGAGTCTCTGAACTTGATGTGAAAATAAGGACAATATGCATAAAAATTTTGCAATTGTAGGATGGAAGGAGCATGCCTCCCGTACGAACTAATTATTAAATAATTATTGCGTTTGGATGAGAGTCATCCAAAATTAATTTTTTAACTAGCCTAAGAGTACTCACGAGGCGTGATATTAAAAAAGTTTTAAAATCACACGCTATGACCCACGCATAGAACATCACAGTATTGTCATAATAAACATACAAAAAAAGAACAGCAACAACGGCAATAAAGTGCTTAGCAGAGGATTTAAATCACTTTTTATTGGTAAATTAAAAGTGCGATAATATTATTAATTCCTATATAGCTCTTGGGGCGTATCGGTGGGAGGCCTAATTTTTTCCTAAAGTAACGCTTGTTGCTTAACTTTTAAAATAAAATAAAAATTTCTGCTTAATTCACGCTAATTAATAGCTTAATCTCCATTTAAGCGGTGAAAATCTAGTTTTGGGATTCTTCAAAATTCCTTTAGAAAGGATTTCCGTTTAGGCTTTTTAATGCATATTTCTCCGCGTGACTACAAATCATATTGTTAATATATATTCTTTTTTTTTGTTAATTAATTATTTATTTATTTTTTTGCTCAACTCTGCTTTATTGAGTTGTTGCTTAAATAAGGAAATCATAGCAGTAGGCACTGATCTGTAAAATAATGAATAAAAAAGCCCACGACAAACTTACTCTCTCTCTCTCTCTTTCTCTGCAGCTCTAGTTCCGGTGTAAAATATATTGCATAAGTTTGGGGATATCCTACCAAATCCGGTTGCGGAAACAAGTTTTTAAAATTGAAATTTTTACTTGAAAAATAGGGCAATAAATTCTTTAATATGTTTCTGTTATAAAATTTTTATTTGACTTATTGTTGTCACAATATATTTTTAAATGAAATTTATTTGTTGGTGGTCAAGCAATGTCTATATGCATTTCATTGGTGCTTTACTCAGATGGTTTTCAGAAGTATGTGCATAAGATAAGAGGTTTTTAGCTTTTCAAAACTATGGTTAAAGTCTACTGACGATTTGGTAAAGCACCAATGAAATGCATTTTGACATTCTTAATATCTTTCTAAAAACATTTAGATGTAGCAACACAATCGCTGATACATGGAAATTAGCTTCCAAGGATCTTCAACCTTTCACGCGGAAAGAAAATTGTATATTTGAGAAGACACGTGCATGCAGAGCACTATCGCATATAGCAATTTTGATATCTACAAAAGTATTATGATTGAAGCACTAGTGATGAGTTGTCATTAGAATCAATTAATTGCAGTCAAGTTGTAGTTTATTTAAAAAAGAAACAAATGATCAGTACCTAAAATGCACATGTTTCCTCTAAAATTATTACCAATAGGAACTCCCCATATTGTTGTCACATTCAGCCATCGTTTAATAATATTTGAGTTTAATAATGCAATCATATTATGGTTACATGCTACCACAATATGCTCCATAAAATTATATTCATTTCAGCATACTGATCACATAGGAAAATCTTTGTTGTTCACTTTTCAAGCTAGATTAGATTGCAAAAATGCTATGCAATAATTTTTACTGAAATCTGTTAGAAATAAATTATTGAAAGAAATAGTTTTTTGGAAAATATTAAAATTCTATAAATATTATGATGAGAGTCAAATGCATAATTGCCTGTGCCGGCTCGGACTCCACTTGATTTAATTTCCTATGCCGTACAAATAACGTTTTGTTTAAATTCCGAATTTGGATTTTCACAAACTTCTCTCGTTGTGTTTTTTATTAAATTATTCCCTTCTCTAAATGCAAAATAAAAAGTAGAAGTGCAAATAAAGAAAAAGCCTTAAATTATTGGTCTCTTATTTGCACATTAATCTAATTTGAAAGCGTCGAAATCAAATTTTGTGAGCAAGTGGAACACAAAAAGTCAAACAATGAGTGAAGAAAAAAGCCAACCGAACAATGAATGAATGGCTCTTCAGCATGCAAAGGAAGCAAATAGTGTCTTGTTGTTGTGTCTGCAACTCACAAAAGTGTATTGCAACAGCAGCAACAACCAGTACGAGTGTTTGACATCTATTTACCCAGCACAGTGTTGGATAAACAAACGGAATACTCGTGCAAATAAAAAGGACACAATAAGGGATGATGCAGATGAGCAGCAGCATCAAGGGAACGATGCTACTGCTGCCACTGTATGTGGAAGGTGAGCTGTGAGCTGGGAGGAGGCAGGCCACACAAGTTTTAAAATTTGAATTTCACTTTAGTTTATTTTCTTATTTGTTCTAAAGGAAATACATGCGTTCGTTCGTTGTTGATTGTGTGTAAAGTTTTGTAACAAATTTTGAAAATTATGTTTTTGTAAAATACAAAAACAAAAAGCACAAACAGCAACGTTCGTCATCGTTTTCAGCGCAGCAGCAACAAGGTGGTTGATTAGAAGGTCTATTGTGGCATCCAGGAGGTGTAGCACACACACGCACACGCACACATACACACTCTGTTAACAAATATGAGTTATAAACCATGAAATGCAATCAAATTTGTGGTTGACTATTTTAACAAAAATTATTTGTTTGTGTGTGTCTGATTTATTGTTATTATTGTTGTTGTTGTTGTTGTTGTTGTTATTGCTATTATGCGTAATAAAACTGTTTGAGGGGGGAGTGGGTGCAAAATTTCAGTTCCCCCTTTTGGGAAATAAATAAAAAAAAATTTTAAAATGTTTCATTGTACAACAAAATCGTTGTGACAGGTTGTCATCAGATGAAAAACGTTAAGCGTCAGCTTGTCTATTTGCAACAACAATTACTTTAACAATAAGAAGCAAACAAAGAAAAAAACCACAAGAACAACTCAATTTGCTGTGGTCTGTAATGAAAACAGGAACTAAATACACTGAAACCTCAAGAATTAATTTCCAAACCGAAACTGAAAGCCGGAGCAGCATCACAGATTCCCATAAGAGTGGCAAGCACCTGTTCTATTGAAAACTCAGTTTTCACAATTTTGTGATTGCACTTCTTGATTTACGTTTTCGGCAGCCAAACTGATTTTGAAATTTCTTCAAGTGTATTTAAATGCGGCGGTATGAGAGTTAATGAAAATAATGCACATGTCAGGTTTAATTTGACTTTTTTCCTTTTTGTGGCCTGAGCAAATAAAGTGCGTGAGGGTTTCGAAATTAGTTACACTTGCAGTTGCGACACCACAAAAGGGTCTTTAATAAGAAATTACATTTTGCAGTCTCTTGTCTATCAACACGAGGAGGAGTTGACAGAAATCTGTTTCGATTTTTCAAATTTAAATTGCTTCATCTCCAGTAACTGGAGAATAGGAATTCTCCACTAAAATTTAACTCTTTTTTTTTTTTTAATAATTTTTTCGTATTAAAAAGTCTGTAATAACACTTTGACTTGCAACGTAATTACATTTACTTTAAGGTTTTTTTTTATTTTGCATAAAGTGTAACTAGAACAAGAACTCTTAATTTCGCGACATGATGTTTATGCTGCCAAAAAATAAAAAATAACTTTAAGGATTATGAAAGAGGGCAACAGCAACTGAAACACGATAATCGTTCAAATAAGTTGAACAAAACACACTCACACTCGCACATACACCAACATAAAATTTAAAGAAAACAAAAAATGGCTTCAAGTAAAAACGCTTGAAATGTATTGAAACACGCCTAATGACACTTTGTATGCCATGCAATACGTGCAACAAAAGCACCGCATGTGCTTAATTGCCAAAAATACAATATAAAGGATCCACAATGACGGCTTAAATCCACTTTAATGGCAAAAACACGACAACAACTCAAAAAACTGAACACAAACGAAAAAACACGTCAACGACGACACCAACAACATATAATAAAACTAGAGCATGCAACAACGCACACACTCGCAACACACATGTTGCCTAGTGCACTCGCACACACGAAAAAAGTATTTTCACATAAAAGCCGCTTTTAAGCAACAAGATTATTTTTAATAACTGCAAAATAATGGAACCACGCCGTTTAAAAAATTTTCTTACATTTTTTTTAAAGATTTTTAATTTATTGAAGGTTTATTTATTTTCTGACTCCAATAAAGAGTTTCAACTCGTAGCATTGAATAGAGTTCCATGGCCAGAGAAATGAATGGAATGGTTCAGACTGCTGTCCACTCCGCCTGCATGGATCGGAGAAGTTTTATAAATTATGGTAAATTAATTTGCTTTTCCTGGTTGATGGATTTAAGATCGCTGTATGGTAGTGTTGCATCATCCAAATAATGGGGTAGCAGTTCTGAGAAAGATGGCTAACAATCAGGGAAACTAGAAACATGCCCTAAAATATTTTTCTTCCTTTAAGGAGGCAAGCGTGTTTTTTTAGAGTGTCCCAACTTGATAGCAACGCGTAAAAATTGTTGCAATTTTTAATCAAAATAATTTTTCTATTCGTCAAACTCATCGTGCACTTTTTCCATTTCATGGCATACATAATCGTCCTTCACAGCGGCTAATTCGAAGAACAATAGATCATTTTCGGACCACATTTACTGTTACTGATCATGTGCATCCGGAGAGAGGCCGAACAGTGCACACTGAAGAAGCTGTAGCCGCTGTACGGGAAAGCATTCAAGATGATCCTAATCAATCAATTCGTCACCGTTGTCAGCAACTGGGGTTGTGCCCTTGCACTTTGTGGAAGTTTTTTTTAATTGTTGAAAATTGTTGTTACAGTTTGCGCCTTTCACGCGACAGCCGTGGCAGCCGCATGGCAGAAATCATATTTAAACATTAATTTCACAAAATTTTCTTTCCAATAAACTTTATTTCACTGATATTAAAAATATATTTCCTTGTTTTATTATGATTTAAACTTTTGTCACTTTATTAAAAAACACCCTATAAATACATATAGTATATCTAAAAATGTGTATGTATTTGGAAAATACTTTGCAAAGGAAATTTGCAAATATTGGTCCATAGATGCCCACGGGGACCATATGCCGGCAATGTTGTTAACCGGTATTTTTATCCGCTACAGTGACTGACTGTAGACGTCGCGACGTCTGCCTTCACATAAGAAATAGAAAGTAGATAATTACGGAATATTCCTCAGGAGAGTCGTAAATTTATACAGCCATCTGAGGCATAGAAATTGACTGGTACGAGGGAGACTAAAGATTCTCGAAAAAAAGTAAGAGATCCATGGCCTGACTGTACTTAAAAATTTGTTGCCAACAAAGTTTGAAGTTCACTGATTGCTTTGTGACCGATACTTATATATTTGTTTGATTTATCTCATACAGAAAACATTCGGAAACTTTCTCCTTTCTGTTATTTTTGTTTAAAAATAAACCAGCAACATTTTGCCGCAACAGCAAAATGTTATTTATTTCGCCTTTTTACACGCGCACGTAAAAATACTTTTTGAAATGTAAAATTCGTCTTCCAAATCTTTTACATTTAACTTGTTTCATAAACAGCAACATATTAAAACCATAAGAAACATGTGCAGTTAATTGCACAAGACTAGATAATTTCTCACACACGATACGAAAATATATTATCAAGCGAAATAGCACGATTAGTTGTTGTAAAATTTTTAAGAAATCTTGTTACTGTTCTTGTTCTTGTGTATGAGCAACGACGAATCAATAAAATGCAGGTGGTGTTAGGGAGGCCTCTGCTTTGTTTCATCCGGGCTATTACACGATTCTCTTTGGTGTAGCGCAGCACACAAATCTAACCGCAATTGAACCACCGCATGCATTCAAATATGAAAATATTTATTTTGTGTTACCTTTAAGACGTGCTCCTGCTTCACACCTTTAGAAATGTTTATCTCGAAAAATTGCTGTAATGAAATATGAAGTTCAAATTTACTTTTTCCATAGAAAATATTCGTTACAAAAAATGTTTTAAAGATTTTTTTGTTATTGACAGTTTGAGATATATGAAAACTTAGAGAATTGGCATTAATAATATTAATGTGCCTGGTAAATTTTTAGAAACAATACCGATTTTTAGTGCCCGATTATATCGACTGCTGCCTGTTTGTTCATTGACTCAGTGCTTCTTGATTTAAACAGGCCGGCAGCATTTACCATAGCACTTTGCTAATTGATCAGAAAAATTCTATCCCATATTCGTGACTGAGCGCAGGATCTTTCGCAAGACCATCGACTTCGTAGTCAACGCATAAAGGCCCAACTATAATATGAATAAGCAAACTTAAGCAACTATGCGATTACATAGAATACGTATGTGTGCAACTATAATGTACTTAAGAGAAACTTGAGAGAAACTTTTCGTCAAGTTTCGTCAACTGCCATTTGTTTAAGTAAAGAGCCAAACTAAACGCACATTCCGTACTGAATTGCTTATTTATATTATAGTTGGGCCTTAAGCTAGTTCAGCTATTCACACTCACTGAAGCAAATATGGCGGTAGTTATTTTTAGCTGGAATATTCGACTACTTTTGTCATCGGTATCTTAAATAATGCCTTCCTATATTTCAGGGTTTCTAAACGTAAACCACTGACACAAGATAACTCCATAAAAAGAAAGCCAGAGCCGTTTAATCACACCAGTTAGGGAGACAGGGATCTAGACCACTTTTGGAAATAAAGCTGTCACTAAATTAATTTTGCAATAAATCGATTGGTAAGCGCACTCTATAGTGAGTTGCAACGTATTGTTGGGGCCAAATGTCGTGTTGTTTACATGAACTATTTCTAATAGCGATAGCGTTCGCCATTCACCATAAAGTCACATCCTTGCTCATTTTGGAGAAAAGAAGCTGAAAAGTGCCCTAAACAGTGACACCTAATGATTATAATAGGGACTCGTCAACGGCTTGATAACTGTCTATCAAACATTTGACGAAATAAGCGTAACCACTATTTTTCGACAAATGTTTCTTTAATATTTCGTAGGTATAAAATACATTATTGAATTTTTCATCAAATAGACTTATACTTATTTTAAAAATAGTTTTCTAAATTTATATAAAATTAAAATGGAAATTTATTTCGTCCAATATTTATTAGATGTGAACTTGTCCATATTTTTTGTATCTAGAATTTTTTAAATTTATTTTGCCAGGTTTTTCATTCAAGCAATAAAAAATGTAAATTGTTAATTTTGGGCTTAAGTTCGAATCTGCATGACTGCAAATGATTTTTTATTATTTTATTAATAAATGAATTTGTTCAAATTCTATTTTATTATTTTTTTTTTTATATTAAGATTGGAATATTAAGAATATTTTCAATAATCATCAAACCAGCAGAACGGATCAGCCATAAAAAATGTTTTCACATATCCTTAAAAAGCATATTTAAAATGCCACTTTATTAAACGTTATCAGCTTCGTATGCTTCCATAAAAACTTTTTAAGGAGTTGTCAACAGTGTTTATATACTAAATAATATATAAAAATGTAAATAATTATTAACAGATATAAGAAAATAAAACTTTACAAGGCCACATAGCAAGCGCACTTAACCAAAAATATACATGAGTACTGACGATGTTGGTGTTCCAAAAATAGCGCTGCTCTGCGGTGTTGTTTATTTTTCCCAGTTTCTTTTGATTTTCCAAAGGAACTTTAACCCATCAATTTGAATTGACTATAATGAATCCGTTCAAAAACAATTTCTAATTTTCTGCCTAAGAAACTTTTATAGAAATCGGTGCCCTCCATCATACTCTACGAGATTAGCTGAAATTAATCTTCCTACTTTAAAGAGCCGGAGAACAATGCATAACACCTCTTTTATGGTAAATCTTTTCAGTGGTAACATCAACTCCGAATTTTTACTGAACAACGTATATTTCAATATTCCTCAACGTTCACTTCCCGTTCTTTTAACCCACTCTATGTTGCAGCTTGTGGTACTAACTATGAAATGTCAGATCCTCTAGAAAACTATGTACTTGCTTTAATGAAATGTATCATTTTATAGATTTTTCGCAAAACCTTTGTATCATCAAACGTAACGTCATATGTTTTTTTAATCATTAACTTTTGCTAATATTTAATTTGTATTAATTTAATTGATTTATATACTATTCTGCTTAAATAGTTTGTAAGGAAATTGTCCATAGACTAATTTAAATAAATAAATAAATAATTTCAGTTAAAATAAAAAGCAGATATTTTTAAAATAAAAACAATTCAAAACGGATTTGGGTTATTAAATAACAAAAACTGTTTAACCGAATTTCGTTTTGTGAGTACTCCAGTATGAGTGTTTCTGCCCTTGTCCTTGACAACCAACAAACGCCAGAAAGAAGAGAATTGTAAAAATCAAAATATGATTTCCCAATACAATTCTAAAATAAAAAGAAACTTAGAAATCAACCAAACTTTGATGTGGTGGTGGTTCTACTTTTTGACGCATAACGGAAACCGGAAATATGTGCTACCCGATACAAATGTAAAAGTGTGTGCATGCACTACACACACACTCGTAAATAGGTGAGTGTGTTATATCAAATACAATTTACATCGGAGCAAAAACAGCAAAACAGAAGGAAAAAATGCACGTTTGTACAAACTTATTTATGTGCATATAAGAAAAGGATAATTTAAATGGTTGTTGGCTGTGTGTAACTGTTGAAGAAAGCACTCGCATTTGTGTATCTACAACAAAACATTGTTTCTTTGCTGCTGTTTCTTAGCATGTAGTTGCTTTCATTTAAATCCACTTAATATTCAAGTCATGCCAAGTGGACGCTCTGCCAACTAAATGGTCTTAAAAACGAAATGAAATCAAAGAAAAAATGCGGCACACTTCCGTACTTCTCTCTTAACGATTACAGGTAATATGAAAAGGAAGTATATAAGCACAAACACACACACACACAAACAAACATACTTTGTAAATATTTTATTTACTTGAAATAATTTATTAAAAAAAAATGACTTTATTAAAAAAATTCCCTTGTCAAAACAATTTCTTTCTTTCCCAGATTCACTGACTGGTAATTGAGAAATGCTTCAAATAATGGCTTGTCAGTTTTATAAGTTTTGTGTTTTGTGTTTCGTGATTTCATTTTTTTTCTTTTCTGTAGTCATCTTGCTTTTGACACATGTGACATTTGTGAACGCAACTTTGTCGTCAACATCTCTTGGTGTCATTCTCACTCTGGCTTTGTGACACGCAGACAGCCGGCTGGCTACCTTTTCAAATATTTTATTATTTTTTGACACATTGTCAGGCCATTTCAACGACTCGAATGTAATCTAATGGATGCAACTCATTGTTCAAATGGCAATTATTAGATAAATATCTGAATGCTTGTTTGAGAAATGAAACAGTTTTTTACAAATTTGCTTTTCTTTAGAAACTCCAAGACGTGTTTTGAGTTTTTTTTTTTTTTTTTGATTCGTAGCTGACAATTGACAGTAACATGATAATGGAAAATCTCCAAAGTCATTAAAACGAGTGCTAAGAAAAAGCTGCCTTTGAAACTCATTTTATAATTGCATTAGTTTTACTCTCTAATTTGCTAATAGCTTTTGATGAAATTAAAAATTTCATTTACACAATTTTTTTTTTAATATTTTTATTTTTTAATAAACATACAATTTAGTGTTACTGACGGTGCGAATTCATATTCACATTCACTTTATCAATTTTCACATCAATACAATTTTTATTAAAAAAATGAATTTTGCCTTAAGAAAATGTTGTATCCCCTTCCATGTAGGCTTCAGCAGTTCACGGAATTGCCTTCTAAATGCTTAAATTAAAATTGATATTGTGGACTTCATTTTGCTTTAACAACTTTCTCAGGAAACAGTGAAAAAACAGTGTCATTAGCAATAGAATTCATGACTTTTAATTTTGTTTTATTTTGGCTGTTTAACGACGCATATTTTAAATGCCGAAACGTTAAAGATGGTAACTTTTCTTTTTATAAAAGCAAAAAAGGGTTAAGTTACTTAATGGATCATGAACACAGTCAGACAGACAGACAGATAGACTTGCAACTTAATTAGAAGGTGAAAATGTAATAAATACAGCAACAGACAACAAACCGTGAATAATATTGTCCACAACTGGTAATAAAAAAGTCTTTTGCTAAAATTGCCTTAAAAGATGGCAACTACGCGGTTACCTCAATTTTAAAATGGATCAATTTGGAGAAATCGAGGATTTGGAAATTAAGAATTTTGAAGGGTGTATTTTTGTAAAAAAATATGATCAGATATTTTATGTATCAAAATAGTCTTTCATTAAGATTCAGAGAATAAAATTATTCAGCGATACAGAATTCATTACAAACCAGCAAAACATTGCAGATGGCAAGTCACCTGGGAGGTGTTCTCTCAAGTAATGGGTCAGCTAAAGGCGACATCTAAAAGGCGACACTCAGAAGGCTTGTACGCCGTTTGTTCACGAAATATTGAATATCAATAAATAAATATAATAAAATCAGTATTATAAAGTAAATAAAATAGAATAAAGATCAATAAAAGTTAACAGAAATCAAAGAATTTCGCCCAATTTAATTTCGACTCAAAAACACTTAAAGCTTTTCATATTAAAACCATAATCGATTTTCCATTGAGAGAGTGTATCGTATAGTTTGTACAATTTCTTCTTCTTCTAAGATTCAGCTGAAAGCCTCCAATCCATAATTCGTTCATTTAACGGCGGTGAGGGTTAAGCCAACAAAGTTTTTGTTTATTTCATTCCTTCCAGTTGTAGTACGTGATCAAATCAAGTTGAAAGGATAACCCCAAAACCCGTCACTACAAACTCTTCGTGTAATTTCTTGTAATTCATACACACGCTCACATCTAAGCAAGATTGCATGTGTGGTGTGGGATGTAAGAGCATTTCTCCATTTGTAGTATGTGGCATTAGGCAGGCCCAACACACAAAATATATATTTACTCTTCTCATGTTTTATTTAGAGCGGTAGTCTTGAGCGCGACTCATGCAATGAATAAAATTGTTGGTGCCATTTTATCTCTTACTTCGCCGGTGATTGTGTTCGCTAAACGAACCCTGAATTGCCGGTTCCCACTTGGTTTAAACGAATACATTTCATGCGTACTGGTCAAGCTCTGAGTGCTGGTCCCAGAAAAAAAAAGTTATATACACATTTCATATGTTGAATAAATAAGCAGTCATTAGACGTCGTGTGGTTGCTCAGCCTTTCGATATTCAGAGTCTATTTGATAAATTGAAAAGCGATAGACTCTTAACGCAAGCAAGTTTCCTAATTTTACAATTGAACTTTAGTTTAAAATACGTATATTTTTAAGTAAAACTTATAACTTTATTCTGATCTCTATACACGAGCCTGTTCCGATCGTCATAAAACATCTTTCCATGAATACAATAACGACAGCCTTAAAAATGTGTGTGTGAAAATATCATACATTTTTTGGGCCGGTCTAATGATACAAAAAAATTTTTTTTGCTGTTCTCTTTTTGGGCCGGCCTAATGAAACAACAACGAGATTTTTCTTTTCTGTTTTTTTTTTTGGTTTTCCTAAACTTAAGTTTCTTGCAAAACTAGGACAATAATCCTCTCTGGCAGATGAAAATAAAGACACTATATACTGGCATCGAAATCATGGGTCAAGTATGAAGCAAACATGTCCCTTCGAATTCTCGATACTTCAGAAATGGGAAAACAATTGTTTAAAGAGGGGAAAACTGCCACTGTAATATCTTGCAAAAAACATTCCAAATCATGAGCTTTTTCAGGAAAAGATAATTAATCTTAATTTTACAACGGTTCCATTGAACTCTTAATAAAAATTGGCGTAAAAGTCGTCAACCGGTTTTCTTTCACTGATACCTTTCTATTAAATGAACAAGGAAATTCGGTCAAGTGCCTGCTAGCCGAAGTATTGTCTTTAAGGATTTGAAAAAGTGTTCTTAAAAAAAACTTTTGGGAAGAGGGAATAAAGAATTTTCGGTATAACATTCAGTTTCTTAATACAGCTTCCATCTGCCATATGCCAGTGCTCAATTTTAATGTGATATACATTACGAGGATCAAAATGATCGTAACTAAAATTGGTTAAGCATCGAAAGTGTCTAGTCTGAATAACTTGAGTTAGACGACTCAAATTCAATTCAAACAATCGTGTTGAACACGAAGACCTTATCGTTCATTGGATGTGCCGGTTATTGTCAAGTTGAAAACACAAAATTAACACCCACTCCGAACAACAAGCCCTTTGATTAGCCGACCGTCAGTCAATCTTAATTTAAATTGAGAAAAATATTTAGACAACATTAAGTAAAAATAATAAAAACAATCTGCAACAAAAAAAGAAATCAAATAAAACAAACACTAAACGATATCATGCAGCGAGAGAGAGGGAGAGAGTGGGGAGTCATGATATGAAAAATGAAGCAATTTACAAGTGGCCAACTTAGCAGCGACCCCTTTTCATTTCACATGGAACAGGCTAATAAGAAAACAATGCGGCAGTTTAATGCTGCATCATGAGCCCGCCAGTATAGACTTAATTTTCTAAAGCATCTAAAGAAACAAAAATAATAATCAACAAAAAGGCAACACTATTGCTGCTTGCAACACACCAATACAAGCACCATTTCAATAACAGCAAATCTATACGAAGTTGATTCTCGTAAAAAATGAAACGTTTGTTGCAAATCAAAACACACGTGCTCCGGCTAAAAAAAGCAAGTAAGCAATTGTGGCTCATTCTAATGGATAATGGAGGGGTTCGTTTCTTATTTGAGTTCGAGATGAGTGACTGGAGTTTCCCATAGAGGCACGTGCGTTTGAGGCAAACAAATGGAAAAAATTAATACAACATCAGCAGCAGCAGCAGCAGCAGGAGTAGAATAAATGTTTACAAAAGGACTGACTTTGAAAGAAAATTTGACTTTACGTGGCTATTAAATTTAAAAACTGAAAACAATTTCAAATTTTACAACGCGGCCAAGATTTTCACAACGCACGCAAAAATCCAGCAAAACAGAGACTTGAAGGCTCTGGAAGACACGAGAAGTGTGGGATTAGAAAAATGGTTTGAATGCTTTTATTAAAATGAAATGAATTGGCAGTATATGAGACACGTTGTTATGCGTGCACGCCGTGGGTGTGGGTGTGGGTGTTGGGGGTGTGCGCGAGTGTGTACGTGTGTGCTAAATGCGGTTATATGGTCTACTATTTACGTTTTTGCACGCGGTCTTAAATATCTAATCTTAAAAAATGAAATAATTTCTCGATGTGATGCTTAAACCAGGCACACACACACACACACACTTTCATGCACATGCAAAGAAAATAGGGGTGTCCTTAACGTTGTGTGTTTGTTTGCTTTCCTTAAAGAGTCTCTGCCACAATGAGCTGGAAATTAACTCACGTAGTCGATGTGTGTTTTTTTTCGTCTTAGTTTTCTTTTTTGGCCAAATAGAAGGTTGTCCTTCCTTAAGCTCTCAGCAGTGAGCGGCAATGAGTTGATTCATGCTTCATTGGTGCAGCATTTGGATTGTATGGCGTTTATTTGATTTATACTCCTGATGTCTGCGAGGCAATAAAGCAATATTTTTTCCTTGATTTTAAAGTTTAATAGTACGATTAAATGGAATTAAAGCCCTACTGTTACAATGAATGTGTTTACCAAAACAAAATAGTTTTTATTAAAAAAATACGTAGAGAAGAATGTGTGTGGAAATTTTGTTTTAATTCAAACTGCAAACCTCAGTTACTTTTTTTTTATAAAGATGGCCCATTTAATTGATTTCACATTTAATTAATATATTTTTTTATTTTTTATTCTGACTGACACATGGTGACACTTTTTATGCCCCCTAAAGGGTTTACAAAAAGTGAAAACGTTTGCCAATTCTGTCCTTAAAGTCTGTCTTAATTTAATTGGAAGAAAAGAACAACAACAACTAATAATAATTGTAAATGCAGACTGATTATTATGTCAGTCACTTGAAATTATGCACGAATGCATTTCTTTTATTCTATAGCTCTTTGCTCGACTCATTGTTCTAATTTTCTAAGAACACAAATGTAATAACCCAAGGCATTTTCGCAAAGGAGCAGTTCAAGAAGCGTGTGCAATTGTGCTAATATTCTCATATTCTTTACTAAGTTGTTCTCTATAAAAGAAATTTAATACATCTGGTTGTTTGCAACGCTACAACACGAATATAAATATGAATTGTGTGTAAGACTATAAAATTGTTTGTGAAGAATTTGTAATAGAGAAATGGAAAGTAAAGAGTGATAATAAATACTTTAGCTACACGAAATGCCCCAGATGGAATTGAAAATCTCAATTTAAACTCGATATGCGTCTCTAAGTAGAGAACCTCTTCTAAAAATTTGCAGAATCGTGGGGGAAGGAGATTGTGCGGGATGTGATCAAAAATATATAAATAAAAAAAATATTCATTATCTTTACCTTCAAAGTAGTCCTCCTCACTTGTATCAGCTCTTCTTCGAACCTTCGAAGCGGTTCTGCTATGAACTTTTTGTTACGTCCTTCTGCAGGAAACTCCGTGATCCATGGGTCTCTTCAATCTTGGGAACAGAAAGAAAACCGAAGGCAACCAAATCTGGTGAATACAGAGTCTGGGGCATAATTACGTTGTAATTTTTGGCTGAAAAATAAAAATATTTGTTTTAGAAATTTGTCAGTATCGGAACGAGCTTCGCCGCTGCTGCAAATATTATGACAAAAATTTATAAAAAAAAAATGAATGGCATGAGCCAGCAATCTCTGATAGAGATTTGGCTATTCTTCATAAAATGTGTCTCTAATTTCTCAACATTCCTATCGATTGCTGATGATCTGGGGCGTCCAGGACGAGCGCCGAAGTTCGCATTCTTCTGACCAAATTCGAAATGTTTATACCAACTGTAAACAATTTTTTCTGGCTCGGGAGTGTGCCCCTCTCAGCTTTTCCAGTGCTCTTGGAGGCTTAATTTAATTTTTCGAAAAAAATTTTAAACAAATTATTTGATGCATTCAGAAAATCTCCGATCATGAAAAACCCTTCCTAATTTTATAATTTTCTTAAGTAAATTAAAAACATCAAAGAGGTGGACCTGTGAAAATATCTTGGAGACGAGTGTACCAACACACACACACAAAAATTGTATCGAATGTATTTTTGAACAGGCCTCGTATATATTGAGGTGGTTTTGAATTACAAGCACAATGACTTAGAGAGCGCACCTCATCAAGCTGCCTTTTACTTACGTAAAAACAAGCAATTCTTTGTGCTCAATTTTCGGCTACGAAGTCATCTGATGGCAACTTGCAGCGCATTCGAAATTCGCCTAATTTTTCATTATTTACAGATTTCTGTTTTCCCCAATTCAACTTGTACTTTTTATTTGGCAAATAGTCAGTAGCATTTTGCAGTTGATCTTTTTATTTGTTGTTGTTATTGTTCTTACTAAATACTGCCTAAAGGCCCATTATAACCCCAACAAAAATTTGCAGTTAACAAAGTCCTGGCAAATTCTGCTATATTCTTCTTTTATTTTTTGCTTTTTCTTGGTTTATTTTGCACAGAACTTAAACAGTTTTAAGCAACTCCATGTACGCTGTTTTGTTTCTGTTCATCTTCGTTTGAACCGAATATGTGACCTTATTTGTGACTGTGTTTGTGTCAGTTTGTGTTTTCCTTTTCTTTATAGACTTTTTTATCTTGATGAATTTTTCAAAATAAAAACTCCCCCCTCAGCACTGAAGCTGAAGGCGAAAACACAAACAAACAAAAAAATATAAAAAATAAAAAAATTAAAAGGATTTAAGATTGTTTCTAGCACCACAATGTACTCCGTGTGTATTGAAATAAAAAACTAAATTGGAAAAATAATATATTTTCTAAAATGCGTTCAACAGTTTTTGTCTTGTTCGTTCTCGGCTGTTCTTTTTTAGGGTTTCTTTTGGCTTCCTCGACACCTTGTGCCTCGTCTGCTTTGATGTGTTCCAATTTCATTTCAGCAGTTGATGTTTTTTCTGTGTGTCTGTGGTCGCCACCGCGTGCCTGTGTGTGTGTGTGAGTGTTTTGTTATTTTGTGTCATTACGGTTCAATATTGTCATTTCGGATTAAAATGACATGTGCCATGGGCTGCTCAAATATGCATACTCTGACACACAAACTTGTGTACACGCAACCATTCCAAGAGGTGGAGGCTGGCGAGGCAGATTTTAAAAAACGAAATGTAGAAACAAATATAATAAAGGAAACTCGTATCGAAAATACCTCCAATGAATACATTTGCCAAATCAAATTAGAAATTGGTTTCTGAATAATTTAAAAAACAAAAATGTCCAATTTGTGGAAAAGTATAATAATACGGGTCACAAAATTGGAGTAAAAGATTTTGCTTTCTCTTACAAAAATTTCATTACAAATTGCAGCAACAAACACAAGTTTCGATGTCTTTAAGGCGCTGCTCTTAATAAACACCTGCGAAAATACTTAAACATAAAGATAATTTTAAGTTCTTTAAATTGACTTTTGCACGTTCACTAATTTTATGAAGAATTAAGAAAACGCCCTTCTGTCGATTCGATTACAAATACCCTAAGCAACTGTTATCCTTGTGAATCAAGCGAAAAGTATTTTTTTCTAAATTAAATTCGAGCCGCCGTATATAGACGTGCCCTTCGCTGATGTTGTTTGCAATAAAATGCTGCATGCATTCAGGAGTTCTGTTAAAAAAATCAGTTGACTGTCTATTTCACGATGCCTAAAAAGTTCTTTCGTTCTTTTCCTTTAACTCGTACCTGCACTCAGGGGATGACCCCTACATACGCAGTGCATTGCGCCGGAACTTGAAAGGAGGGAATAGTACTGAGAGCACAGATGACGGAATATGAGAAGATAGGGAGTTTTTTGTAGCTATTTTAACATTAAATCGTTATTCAAATGTATGTGTCCAGCGAAATTTTAACATAAAGGGTGTTTTTTATGAAGTTTTTTTTTATACGAATCACTCTGTTGTTTGACAGCTGTTTTGACAGTTTAAAGTGACGTCTCTACTCAGTATTGTTTGGCAAATCATCATGAACAGGTCAACTCCAGAACAACGCTCCCAAATCGTGGAAATTTATTTTCAAAAACAGTGTTCAATTAAAAATGTTTATAGAGCACTTCGTGAATTTTATGGTGCACATAATCGTCCGTCTGAGACCACCATAAAGAACGTAATTACCAAATTTCGGTCTACATTCACTCTTGTGGATGCCAAGCCATCGAAAAGAATGAAAAGAGTTCGTACAGAAGAAAATATTGCTCTCGTTGAGCCCAGTGTCGAAGAAAACGGCAATTTATCGATTCGCCGTCGTGCACAAGAAGTTGGACTTTGTCCATCGACTTTATGGAAAATTTTGCGTAAGGATTTGTGTTTGGCGCCACACAAAATTCAATTGGTGCAAGAATTAAAGAAACACAATCATCATATGCGCCGTGAATTCAGTAATTGGGCGCTTAATCAATTAGACAAAATTCCGCTTTTTTACCGCAAAATTCTCTTCAGTGATGAGGCGCATTTTTGGTTGAATGGATATGTCAACAAGCAAAAGTGCCGTATTTGGAGCAAAGATAATCCACACGCCGTTCAAGAATTACCAATGCATCCCGATAAATGTACTGGTTGCTGCGGTCTATGGTCTGGTGGAATCATCGGTCCTTATTTCTTTAAAAATGAGGAAGGACGACGCGTTACCGTGAATGGAAATCGATACAGAATCATGCTCAATGAATATTTGGTGGAAAAACTTCAATATATGGAAGTAAAGGAAATGTGGTTTCAACAGGATGGTGCCACTGCGGGCGAAACAATGGACTTATTGAAGGAACATTTCAACGACAACATTATTTCGAGAAATGGACCGGTGAATTGGTCTCCGCGTTCGTGTGATTAGACGCCACTCGATTATTTTTTGTGGGGATACCTGAAATCATTGGTTTACGTGGATAAACCAGCAACGATTGACGCTTTGGAAACCAGTATTCAACGTGTCATTGCTGAAATACGCCCTCAAATGTTTGAAAAGGTGGTCGAAAATTGGACCTCCAGAATGACCTTTGTGCAAAATAGTCGTGGTGGCCGAAATTATATTTCAATGTTAAATGACAAGAAATTATCTACTAAATAAATAATTTTTTTTGGCCATTTTATAATTTGGCATGTGTTTTATTTAAATTTCAAATTAGCAAGCTCTTATAAAAACACCCTTTACAAGTTTGTAGCAGACCTCGTATATGCCTTAACGTAAATTATAAAATAGTATGCAATAAGTTTTTATTCATACTTTCAAGCAAATGAAACTGTAATAAGAAGACCTGCTGCTTCTGTTGCTGCCGACTTAAATCAAGAAAGTGTCCAATTCGTTTTTCCCATGCAACCTGTGTGAGGAACAACTTGTTTTTTAAATGATTCGCACAAGTTATATGTCATTATTCTTAAGTATCTGTAAATCGTATTTTGAATCGCTCTTACGAGTATGTGAATCCATTCCACGCTGCAAAATAATTACGAATTTCCTCTACGGAACATGGCAATTTATTGATAATGTTGTTGCTGTGTCACCGATTTAGAGATATAGAATCAAATCGCAACAACTAAATGGCCACCAAACGTAAGACAACTGGCCGCATACACACACACACAGACTCACACACACACATGTACATGCGCAAATAAGCTGAATGGCGAAGAGTTGCCTACAAGGAACACGGAGGACAGTGAGTGGTGGTACGTACTACTTGTAATAGCAAGAATAAGTATGTTGTACGATGTCATCATTTGATTAACAAATCGTTTACACACACACAAACGCCTGCAAATAGATATTCACAAATCTACTGCTACTTGCAGCCAAGACGAAACAAAAACGAACTAATTCTCTAAGATAGAAACATAAGCGGCAGGTTGGTCGAGTTACGGCTCTTAAAGCAGTAGCCAAACGGTGGTAACAGTTACCAAGGATTACAAGTTTCAAACAGGCAGCACACAAACACACTCGCACACACACACACTCACACACATGCGCTGATATAATTATACGTGTGCCAGCTTATGCACTTGCAAGAAATCTGTCTGGCCATGCATCAAAGCAGTTGGCAGTGAATTATTGCAAACAAGTTTAAAGCCGCCAGGCAAACGGCGAAACTCATGCAGCATATGGAGGCTTTCCAAGAGAGATAATTTCAGGTGTAGATCTCTGCTGCCATAACAAACGCAGCTAATGTCTTGATATGGCCAGTTTAATGTGCATACACCACACACACACACACACACACACGCATGCATTAATGCACTCAAATGGCATTTGCAATAACAAAAAGTCTTAGCAATTCTTAAATACTGAGCGACTTAAAAATACGATCATTTGCTTATCTTCTGAAAGCAATTAACACTAATTAAATGGCAGCGATAAAAGTTTGTTTTAGGCATAAATAAAAGTCACAAAGGAAACAAAACATTAACTAAATTCAATGTAAAAGGAAAAATTTAAATAAAACTAAACTTTCAAAACTTTCATTCTATATTTTACTTTTTTTGTTGCAAAATAACTCTTAACTGAGAGATCACCACAGATTCTGAAAAAGCATTTCAATACGAATCTATTACTTTATTACGGTACAGATCTCGGTTGTCTCTGTTGGCTGAAATTGTTAAGGCTTAGAATACAAAGAGTCCAAGAGTCCGGATTCAAGTCCGCATTGTGCCATCAGCATGGTATCGAATTTTTGTGATCGCAATTGACAGTATCATGTACTGAAAGAGTTCACAAGCTGCACCACACCCCCTTCCACAGTAACGTAGCTAAAAAACCTGCCGACGACGTCGGATGAATCTCCCCATTTTTCTTCATCTGTCCTCTCAACACTATCCTTATCTTTTCTATAGTTACAACACAAATCATTGCACGAGCACAGGTCATCTCCTGAATGCCGATCGTAGTTTAAAGGACAAATAAATAAAATTTTAAATTGTATTACAGGATGTTAATTTTCCCAACAGGCTATAGGTTCAAATCTGCGAAACTGCAAATTATTTTTTATTTATTTTTATTTTTAATAAATGAACGTGATTACATTCTATTTATTATTTTTGAGAAAATTATATTTTTTAATTATTGTACTTTAAAAAAGTTGCTTAGTTACACACTCTGGAGGCTTGCAGTAGCTTAGCAGCTGCTCAGAAGGACTTCCAAATGGCATGATCAGGCATGCAAAATGCTTGAAAAATTAATTTCACTTTCACATTAATTTTTATTCCATTTTTTTCAAGAATTTCAAAAACTAAAAAGTCATTTAAAACTCATAAATTATGTATTCCTTTTTTAGCCAGACAACCTGACCGAAATTCCAAGCAACTTTTTTCTTTGAAAGTATGCATGTGTGCCGACACACACACGCACACGCACATGTGGACAAGTGTCAATGTGTGAACGTAAACACAGCGTTATTACCGTTTGTAAAATAAACCGAAAAATCATCTAAACGTTGGCTTTCGGAATTATCAGTTGTGCTGGTTGCAGCTCGTACGAGTACAATTTTGCATTTAAAGATGAATTTTAATATTCAGCATGCGTGTGGTCTCATTGTAAGCATTTTTGCAACTTTTTTTCATTGTTGGCTGCTACACTTACTTACTTCTGGCTGTATGTGGATTGTGCTTGAAAAAGTTTACAATATATAAATGTGGCAACACACACACACACACACACACACACGTGCAAGTTACATTTATTTGCTTCATGTACGAGTGTAACATTTATTAGCATTTTCACTTGTGTCTGCAAAGTGTATTTCTGAACCGGTGTTTCAAGAGGTGGCAGTGACAGTGAAAAACATAGACACACATTCACAAGCACATAATCATTGAATGCAAATGCAATTTTTGACTTGTATTTTAAAAATTTATACTTGATACGTTGCACTTGTTAACTTTAATTCAACTGCTTTATGCACGAGGAAGGAAAGAGAATTATTGGAAAAATCAACCAAAATTAGCATTGAAAATAACCTATAACAGGTGATTTTTAGTATTTTTTTTTTGTTGGCATCACTGCTTTTGGCAGTTCAGCTGTTTTGAAGTGACATGTCACTGTTAAACATGTTCCGTTTGGTCTATTATTTAACCTTGAATTGACTAACACACGAACAACGCATGTGGCTTATGGAGTCTTATTATCAAAATTCATGATCGGTGAAGAAAATGCATCGTGTTCAGCGACGAAACTCATTTCTGGTTGAATGGATGCGTATGAACAGCAGCCAGAAGCATTGCAACAACAGCCAATGCATCCGGAAAAATGCACTATTTGGTGCATAATAATTGTTAGTGCTCATACATGGAATCTGACCAAAATGCTTCAGATGGTATTATTGAAAAAAAGGTAAAGAAAGGTAAACAAATAAAAAATAAAATATAAATTTTTTGAACCCACCCTCGTACATGGCTGTTTGCATATATGTACTTGTACTCGTACAAAATTATAAAGTAGTTTTTTTGGTAACTTCTAATAGTTGGCCCCAACAAGTGATGACCTTGAATGAGTGACTGACTGACTATAAGCAGCAAAAAAAGTTTCTTGAATTTGAAAAAAGCGCTTGAATACAAACAAATACAGAGTGAGTACATGCAAAGAAAAAATAAATTTGATATTCTTTCGAAGTTCTTTTTTTTCTGATTATTTTCCCAGCTCAACATGTGATGTGCTTTGCATACATTTTCATGTACATTTTCATGTTTTTCCACAAAACACACATACACATACACATACTTCTGTAGGTATCAACTGCACACACATAAATTACACTATCACATACATATGCGAGTGTATCTGTTCGAATGTATGCATGTATGTATGTATGTGTGTTTGTATGTCTACTTTTATGTGAATATTTTTATATTATGCAAATTGTAAAATGTCTGGTGCACTAGTTTTTATACAACATCTAAAGCGTACATTGACCTGAATTTTTATTTATTTATTTTTTTTTGCTGCTGCTTTTTATGAATTTTATTTTTCATATTGAAATACCAACAGCACAGACATTAACAAATGGATCCAATGAGCAAATTGACAACAAATTGAGTACAAATTTTGTTACATAATAAATAAGAACCAGCCGGCGGACCCAACGGCATACATTTTCATGACACCTTCGAAAAGCAAACATTTTCATAATAAACTTCTTGAGTCAGTGTTGAATAAGTGTTTGGAAAAAATTTCCAAAGATTTGCTTAATGATAATTTTTCATATGACAAAAGAAAATGTTTTAAAAGAGTGCGGCGGCAGTTGTTTTAAGGCTTCTGATTTTTATACAAAACGAATTCACATCAAGACCAGCCATCGTCAACGACATCATCAGCTTGAGTTGAAGACGTAAGAAAAGCCACTCAATGCATTCATGCTGCCATGAAGGCAGCGGTGAGTGGCTTCCCAAAACTGCAGGAATTTTAGTTTTCGATGATAATGCCCGGTAGCAGTTGTTTTGTCGATATCTGTGCAGATCAACCATAAATTTTGGACATGTTTATAAAAAACCAAATTCACACACACGAACACGAACGTTATTATACATCCAACTGCCTGTTATGAACGCGTACATGGTATTTTTTTTTTGCATTGTCGTTTTCGTTTTGCATGGAGTTCATACCTTCCAGTGTGTCTTGCTTTTGTTGTTTCTGTGCTGGGGACTCGATCATTTTTGCTAGTCTTTATCACTTAGTTGGTCATTTTAAAGCTCCAAAGTATAACAACAACATCAGCTTGAGTCTCTTGTGATTTATTTTTGTTTTTTCTTACGCAAAAGGGTTTCACTTCCGTTCGTCGTTGGTCTGAATACACTGATAAAACGTACAGGCCTTAATTTCATGTACACTCAAGGAATCGGAAATACAGGAATGATTGAGAATTTTATTAACAAATTAGAGATCAGTATGCACTCGTATGCTAAGCTGATAGCGAACAACAATTCTACGGATTCACTATGGCACAATTCGCAATAAAGAGGAGACAAATTTTTTTTGTCAAAAATTGTTCAAAAATGTATTCAGTTTCTATAAAATTTAAAATTGCTTTATTATTGAGTAGGAAGATTCAAAATACATTCATACGAGTTTACAGAGTAATTTAAACAACTTTCGATGCACAATCAACGATTTCGATCTTATGCAGGCAGGCATTAATATTGAACTAATTTTTCAAATATTAAATTCAGATAAGTTTGATAGACTAGTATTCGTAACGGGCTAAATTCAGAATGACATGATGATTATTTTGAAGTGCAAGGAAAAGTTAACATCAATTTAATTATCCAAATCATACAGCAGTGCAACAAAACAACTGTTTTCGAAAACCGCTACATTCTTATCATCAGTACTCATTTGCAAGTTTCTTCATCACTCTAAGTTCTGTGTCTTCGTCGCATTTTGCTAGCACTTCTCATTTATAAAAAAAAATTATAAGGAAAAAGAATACGAGAACTGTATTAATACCAAGTTAACAGACATTAAATTCCAGTGTTGCCGTATGCTTATTTATTTCATGTCAAAATTTTCTGAATTTTTTGCTTCATTTCACTTAAGCTAAAATTTAAAGGATAAAACTTGATTTAAACTTAAGGATACTTGAACGCGTTTTCTTTGCCCAAACCAGCAGTTTAATTTAAGCCGCATAAGGAATCTCAATACTAGCACAAGTAGACGACTTTTTTATTTTTTTTCTTGCAAAGACAATTTTTTAATTTGGAATCCAATTCGAAATAACCTTATTATTTTTCCTAACTCCACTGAGTTCATGTGCCACAAAATTAGAAACAAAATTGTCAGGAAATAGATACTGAGCATAATTTTATGAAATTCAAAAGAAACGAAATGATTGCGAACGTTCTTACTCCAGAGTGTTAATGCTGAATCACTACGCAAAACAGTGTTAACATTTCTTTCACTGTATTTGCAAAATCGTATGCTGCAGAGCAAAAACAAATCAAAATTGGTAGCTCCTTCACAGCAGCTCTGATATCATATCGTTTTGGATATTTTTTATTTCTTGTCTTTGCTATCGCATCACAAGTTTAAGAAAAACAATGCAGCATTCAAGCACAAGTAAAACTAAGCCAAACCCTCCGAAGGAAACCAACCAGGTAACCATGTTGCGATTACATTGGAAGTGCCACTGAAACAAATCAAAAACTACTGAAGCCTACTGGCTGATATCGAAACCTCAGCCGGAGTCAGGAGGCATCGAATGCAAGTTGTCTTTTTTTGTTTTTGCTACAGCTCGCCAGACACGGTCAGCGCTTAAATGCTTATCTGTGTGTAGACAGCCACTGCCGTTGGGCAACAACAGACTAAGCAACGCCATTGCCATCCCCAGGGATCGGTGCTGTAGATGCACTCGCCCGTATGTAGAAAGCACCACAACAAATATTGTTATTATTTAAACAAAAATTCCTTTTTTCTTCTTTTTCATATTAAGAACAAAAATCTTTTGTTTTAAAGGAAAAGTTGCAACAATGAAAAATAAATAAGAAAAATATCATGACAGAGACAATGCAGACACAAACCTAAAGTTGCAATAAGTGTTTTCCGTAAGTACGACTTTTTTTCTTCTTTGGCTTTTTGCAATTTTTAAGGTTACAGCATGGCTAATATGTTAGCAATAAAACGGTAGGCCAATGTCGGTTGCACAAACACACCGAGCCCAGCAGAAGATCATTTAAATGCTTTAAAGCTGCAACAAACCCAAAGGAGCACGAGAGCAAGAAGTGGTTGGCTGCATGGTTTCGACTGTTACCACAACGCTTGAGTGGAGTGCAGAATGGAAAATTCACATGTGATTTACGTGTGTGTGTGTGTGTGTGTTATTGTTACAATATTGCCGCAAGCAATATTTGAATGAAGTGCATCATTGAATTGTGTTTTCGGTTGTTGCATTTGCAGAACTGCTGCATATGAATTAATGTTTGTGGTGTGCTGCGTATGATGAGGTTGATGTGATGTTGTTCGTGAAATTTTATTTGCTTTTGGGATGGCTGGAAACTCATGTTACAGCATTGGTTACGTTGGCACTTGCATTCGAGTGCACTTACAATCACATATTCAACCACTCAATTGCATACAATGGCAACCTCCACCTCCACCTTCAACTCTCCAACTTCAGCTTCACCTGAACCTCAGCTTTATTCTACTCTATTCTGTGGTTTCTTCATCGCCAGTTTCTTATTATCTCCGAGTCTGTTCTACAACAAGTAACATTACCTCCACCACCTTTTCATATGATTTTACAACGCTGACTTGTCAGCCATAAATAATAAAACGAATTGTATTGGGCGTCCACCCGATCGAATTGTAATTCATTACTGCTGCAAGAAACTCAACTGCAGCTTCGTCCACATCATCATCCTCATCATCATCATCGTGGGCATCATCATTGTCATCAGCGGGCAAATACAAATATTAATACAACCTCAAGCTATCGACAAAATCAACATGCATTCAAATGGACAACATTTTCGGTTGCACACACACACTCGCCTAAATCGACAGAGCCCAGGCTTGTGCATAAACATTCCCATCATTATTGTACACATTATTATTGACAAACAACTGCAGGAGCCACATCGACATTAACTTTTCATACTGAAAGCCATGCCATTCATTCGGGCTTGATTATGTATGAATGAATTGTTTAGGAAATGAATGAACACAATTTTCATATTGTGTTTTTGTGAAAAACATTAACAGCAACTACAGCAACAGCTAAGAAGTAATAATTTGCATTAAGGGTATTCATGTTGCAGCTGCTTTTTATAATAAGAGTATTTGAGAGACAATTTTTTCTTTAAGGAACATATAAATTAAGTTTTTGTTGGGGAATGAGAAAACAGTCCTGCCATTCTAGGACAAATTATGGCATTCGATGTGATAGAAATTTCCATTTAAATTGTATTGAAATTTCGATCAGTATCGACTGCGGTAATTGGTCCCTGATTGAAGTCACTCAACTCAGACTTTTTACTTTGGTTGCAACTGGCTGAAGTGGTTAACGTTTTGATTACGAAGCCGAGTGTCATAAATATGGAATATTTTTCTGGATGAGTACGGGATCGAAGTCACAACACATCAATTGTTAAATTATATATGCAATCAGTTCAATTAGTTCCTCTGGCAATAGAATGAACAATTATGAATAGTTCAGAACAATTAAATTAATAAAAAAATAATTCAAAATGATGATAAAATGATATTCACGCACCGTTTCATATAGTGTCGAATTTGAATTCCCAAATGCTCATTGATGTCTTTATTAAGCAATAAATAAACCCGCCCTCATTATCTTTAACACCCCTAAAAAATCATCTGCATCTGAAATTCTTTTACTTTTAAATCAAATCGTCATGTCCTGCCATGAGTATCCTTAATACATTTTGTACTTCGGCGAATTCGTGGAGAAGACGTGTTCATTCGTCCAGCAATTGCACACTTTTTTCCATCAAAAAGCCGTTTATAATAAAAATCGTTTAAAACAATTTTAAGGACAGCGAAACATATGGAAGGAGCTGTAAGTTGTTTTTATGTGATATTTTTATTTTAAGTATAATTGCTTTTTATTTTCATTTTTATTTAGTCCTGCGTATTATTTTATTGGGAAAAAGAAAGTATGATTTTTTTAAGCTGCCAAACAGCCAGCCATTCATTCCCCTTCCTGGGACACAATTTTAATGGCAGCTTTAACTAGTTGGACGTATGCAATCGCATCATTTAACTTCTAAATTGTTGTGCTGCTGTTCGATGGTGCTGTTGTCCTTTTAAAAATATTACAAAAATCATCATTATTTTTCCTTTTTATTGCGGCTGTTTTAGAACTCATAGAGCGAAGTGTGTTGGAGTTGCATGGATGACACGGTTTCAGTACATTTCAAATGGCGGCCGTTCATTTTTTTTTTCATTTTATGGTTTATTAACAGCTCAAGTACTTTTTTCTTATTTTTCATGTTTAATGTTCAATGTAGACAAGACGAAATTGTTACAAATCGCCTTATGATCCATTTTTTTTGTCTTAAATGTTTTTTAAGGACTTTAAAAAGTATGAGATTTTTATATTTTATTGCGACATGATCCTCTTAATTGTTTTAT
The DNA here is from genome assembly GCA_951800035.1 of Linnaemya tessellans. Taxonomy (NCBI): domain Eukaryota; kingdom Metazoa; phylum Arthropoda; class Insecta; order Diptera; family Tachinidae; genus Linnaemya; species Linnaemya tessellans. Next base: position 2,649,465 of record OX637535.1, read on the forward strand.
TATTGTAATGATTGTCTAGGACATACTTTTGTATAAAAAGTGTATTCTTGGAAGTTGTAAGGAATTTAGTTTGTTGGATTGACTAAACTGATGGAATAGACAACAAACACAGAAATTTTTATAGCAAAAAAAACATAGATTTTGTACCACTGCAAAATATTATGTTTTTAAAAACGTGATAGTAGAAAAGTCGTCGATACGTGTTTAACGCAGAGCAGACACAGTCATATTCTATACAAAATAATTATTAATTATTATTTTTAAATCGGACCAGCACTTGGACAACACAGAAGATGACCTCTACATATGCAGTTCATTGCGCCGTAACTAGAAAGGAATAGTATTGAGAGGGCAGATGAGGAAAGATGAGAGGCTAGAATATTTTTTGTAGCTTTTTAAAAATTTCACTTACAAAATAATTATAAATTAATTAACAAAATTAATTTCTTTATATACGCACATTTCCGCTGAATTGTCTGCCTTTGAATGACTTTTTTTTTTTTTTTAGGAGTAGGACCAGCGCTCAGGGGATGACCCCTATATATGCAATGCATTGCGCCAGAACTGAAAACGAGGGGATAGTACTGAGGGTACAGATTAGGAAAGATGAGACTTTGCATATAATTAATTTAAGAGTATTTTGACTCTTAGCGACTGCTCAAATCGAATTTGAATAGAAGTAACAGACAGTTTTAATAAGAAACTAGCCCCTGCAATGCATGAGTTAAAGTCAGAAGCTGAGTGCCTGTCTTCGGGAAATTATTCTAATAAAAACTCGTTTTAGAGCTTTGGACAAAGCAGAACATATAGTACAATAATTATTGATATGTTTTATTATTATTATTTTTATTGTTATGAAATTTTTATTTGACATATTGTTGTCACAATACTATTTTTAATGAAATTTATTTGTTGGTGGTCAAGCAATGTCTATATGCCTTTCATTGGTGCTTTACCAAATCATCAGTAGACTTTAACCAGAGTTTAGAAAAGTTAAAACCCTGTTGTCTTATGCACATACTTCTGAAAACCATCTGAGAATTCACAATTTATAAATTACAAACTATTTTCAAAAATCACAGCAGAATGAGCATAGTCGGCCTTGAAACTCATACAAAACTAAACCAACAAATAAATTATATTCGATTTGAATCTTTTTTATTTTTCTACACCTTTATACAATCAGAAATCCAATTAATAAATTTCATTTAAAATATTATTTTTATTATTATTTATTTATTTTTTGGGCGGATCAATGATCGTTCACATATTCCTCTTATTCAAAACGTTATGAGGAGCTCTCAATTTTCAGTTTAGCTTTACCAATTTAAGTATTTCCTAAGCATTTTGTTGAAGTTTTTTACGGGAACTAAAAACTTTTGAACAGAGAAGGAAGTGTTTCAAACAAAGAAAATTAACTCTGAAATCAGTCGCAAAGCAGCAGTCAGTTAACATCAGGCCTCGTTGGCAATTATTTTTTAAGTGCAGCCAGACCACTGGTTGTTTACTCTCTTTCGAGAGTTTTGCGTCTCACTCGCACTAGTTAATTTCAACACCTTAGATAACTGTATAGTTTTACAGTTCTTCTGAGGAATATTCCGTGGTTTACTACGTTGCTACTTCCTATGTGAAGGCACAGGTCGTGTACAGTCAGTCACAGTAACGGAAGAAAATACGGGTTAATAACATCCCCGGCATATGGTCTGAGTCACCCCGTCGGCATCTGTGCACCAAATACTTTGCAAATTTACTTTGTGAAGTATTTCAATCAAACAAACTCTTAAATATGAGCAAATATTTATATCGCTCATACGTAACGGATGACCAGCTGATTTTTGTTATAGGCTTAAGTAGGCGGCCACACACACACAACAACAAAATGAAATCAGATGTTTCATATAACAAGACGCAAGCGCTCAAGTATAAATTCTATTTAAAATTTAAGGTTAGTTTCCTGTTACCATTTTATAAACATATAAAGTCCAGACAATTTTTTTTAGTTCTTATTTCCTTAAAAATACATTGCCACCACATATAAATTGAGCTGGTTAAGTTCTAAAAGAGATCTATAGTGTAGCTGGTACTCAAGTATAAAATTGAATGCGGGACTCCATCTTTCCATACGATTCACATAAATAAGTATTTTATTGCCAATTACTAGCAATCATGTGAACATAAATCAGTCATTAACGAACCTACAATTTTTACAAGTGTAAGCAATCGCACTCCACGAGTGTATGTCACTGGGTTAATCAATAGACTTTTCGAAGCTGCTTTTATAAAATATGAATTTAACGTTAATGATTCCAATTAAATTCAGCCAAAATATATGCACAGTCAATGCGGCCTCCCGATTGCCAAAGCATTGGGGGAAAACAACAGCACACATTCGCACCACTATCGCTACAACTATCCGCACACAATCAAACATACACACGCACACACACACACACACACAAAACATTCAACAACTTGTTTTGTCTGGCGAATGTCTGGGTCAACGTATTTTGAGTATGCAAAGAATATGTAGCATATTTGAATAATAATTAATTTAGCTGCCACCATAGAGAGCTGTTAATAAATATGCAACAATTTGAATAATAAAATACTTATACGAACAACAGCAACAGCAACAACAACAACGCACAGCGTCAGTTACACTTAAAGATAGAGAAACAGAGAGCGAGAGTTTGCCACTATTTAGTAAACAAATGCGAAGAGGCTTGTCCATATTTTGGGGAAAACTGTGTAAAACACAAACAAGAACCAGAGATGAGATCGTGAGTCAAGGAAAATCACGAAAAGTTTGATGGCAAACTTACCAAGAAATGCTTTCCCACAATTTCCAGTTGAGAATCGTATCTTTTTCGGCTTTTCCTATTTAACATCAGATCTTTTAGTCTATAAATTTTATAAAATTTTTCAGAACCAATAAATAATACCTGGAGAATAAATAATGGAGAGCTTTTCATCTGAATAGAGAACCAGAATAATAAAATTTCTTATTTAAATTAGCGATCAATTAGTTTAACCTATAATTTCCAGAAATTCGGAAAATAATTAGCCAGCACACTCGTCAGACTTGCCAGTACCGGACTATTTTCTGTTGAGGTATTTGAAGGAGGAATTCCATTTGAATACGACAGAGACAATTCCTGCGCTCAAGGCCAACATTTATTGCTGCTATTTACTGCTTACAGTTTTGAAAGATCTTATGGAAAATGATTTTAGTGACATTTTTTTTATATTTGGCGTAAGGAAACTTTCATTTTGTATAATATATATTCTGAAAAAAAAAAGAAAATATAAATGCAATATATAAGAAATTAAATTTTAAGACCCCACGGTGACTTTTAGCCCACCCTGTGATATACCCACAAATCACGCGTGATCAGTCACTTGAGCTGAGACCGTCGCTATTTCGAAGAGCAAACGTTGAAATGAAAATGCAAATACGCTTGCAATCAAAGAAAAAAAGGAGTTTTTCCACTGTTCATTTGAAATTCATAACAGCAACAAAAACAACAACACTGGCATTACTACACTTTAAATTTATTCAATTATAAGCCGTAAAGCGATAACAACAACAACCACAAGAACAAAAGCTACTACGCGAGTACATTTAGCAACGCTGCATTAAATGATGCGTCTCTGTGCGGCTGACTCAATGACTTGTCGGTTGGTTGTTGGGCTGGCTGGCTGCCTGGCTGGCACGTTGTTTGGAAATTTAAATAATTTATTTTAATATTTTCGTTTATTTGTAGTTGTTGCTTAAGAAGAGGCAGCAAAAAAGTTATTGTGCACTGCACACAAACACATGCACACACTTTTATGAATAATTGTTACACATTCAAGTTCAAGTTTAAGTTTATCATGATCATCATTATCGTCATCATCATCATCACCGTTATTATCGGCAGAATCGTATATTTTTATTTTTATAAATTTACTTAATTTTTTGTCAAGTCACTCCTACTTCTGCTGAGATATTTTGTATGGGATTAAGATAAAAGCCTAATTTTTCCAAATTTACTTATTAATTGTACATGTATGTGTGTGTTGTTAAGGCTGCTACGAGCAGCGTTGCCATCCTCGGTATTTTTCGACCAAATGAGGTCTGATATTATCCTTTTGGTCGGATGGTAGGCTAAATCTTATTTTTATCAATTAGATAAAATGTTGCGACTACTTTTAATTTAATTCTGCTATTTTTTTAGTCTCTTTTTTAATTATAAAAATCTTTTGTATATTTAAGCTTAAGATTTCTTTGTTTTATATAAAATTTTTTTTTATTTTTCAATATTTCGCCGCTCCTTTGTGTGGCTTCTTCAGTTGAATATTTATAAATAATTTAATAAGTTTCATTAATTGATTGATTTTGTTTTAGGTTCTTCAGGTTTCAAATCATTTTATTTATTTCCAAAAATTATAGAAATAAAATATGACGGTGTTGCGCATGAGCAGTAAATTTTAACGGAAGTGCACTCTGCCACTGCATCAAATGCTTTGGAAATATCTGGGACCACCACCTGACTTTCTCTGAAATGGTGAATGTAGTCACATCATTTCCCTGATAAGAAAATTAGCAGATCCGCCTTAGAGCGACTCCTACGAAAACATTACTGTCGATTTCTAATGCCTTTTATTTTTTTACTTAGACAGGAATTCAAGAATGGACCCTAATAGTGCAATACATTGCGTCGGAACTATGAAAGAAGGCGATAATTTTGAGAGGACAGATGGATAAAAATGATGGTAGAGAATTTGTTTTTTTAATATTCTTCTTATTGCATGTACAATTTCTTGTTGGCTATCTGGGCGAAACTCTGACTGGAAATGTTCGATCAGACAGGGATATTAATGATGGAATTATTAAAACCCTTTCAGATTTCCAATTCCTCTAAAAAGTCTTCAAAGCAGAGAGGGAACAACATTTTCAGATTTATGAAAATTTTGATTTTCAACAGTAGGATCGCGCCGCTGCAAACCCGATCTTAACCAGTTGGAGGAAACTTCAACTATTTTCCAATCGTTGTTTGCAGCAGATTCTCCGTATACTTCGGGCCTATTGGGTAGCGAACAAACGACCGCAATACCATGGAACATAAAACAAAAAAGAACGAATATTCAGAAAAATCACTGAAAAATATTTCCTGTGCAGTCTTGCAATAGCATCAGCAGGGGGAAAGAAGACGAAGCTGCCTCTGGCATGCATGGCTGAGAAGAAAAGTAGGGAGTATGAAGAATCAACCGATGCTTCAGAGTTTCCAGATCATGGTGACATGACAGCTACTCCCCACCATATAATTTTGTAAGTTTTCTTTAGATTCGGTTGCAGATTATTTATCGCTCAGCTACGGAAATATTTAACGAAAACCAAAAACAGCGATCGGTTTTGGAAATCGAAAGTTACAGTTAGTGTTATATGTATGAAATTGATATTCAGTGGTAATGGAGAGCTTTTAGCTGTAATGTTGGAATGATGCCAGTGTGACAACTTAGCGCTTTATAGTTATGATTTGTATGTTTAAGGAGTGTATCGCAGCAGGCCACATTTATCTCACACCTCTAACTTATTTCATTTATACGTACTTCTCAAAGGAAACACCCAGTATTTTAGCTGGTCGGTGCGATATTTTAAGCGATTATATTATTGATGTTGTTGCTTCACTTTTGAAACTTGCTAAACTGCCGTTTTATTGTTATTGTTGCTGTTGCTGTTGCTGTGAATATTCTTGTTAATTACAATAATTATTTTGAACACTTTTGTATATCGTATTCATTGGCCTTCGTTGTTGTTGTTGTTGTTTGCCGTTACTTACAACATTGTTGCTGTTTATGGTCTTGCTGGCATTATTTGTGTGTCATAATTGAGCAAGAATAACAATAAACTTCATCTTCAGTTCATAGCGGCGAAAAATAAGTTCTTATTTTTAACTCTTTGTACAAATTATTTTCATAACTTGAACCTCGAAACAAAAGTTGGCGAGTGACGATAAAATATTTATCATAAATAAATAAGTTTTTAATTAATTCCATTAATTAACACTTTAAATGTTTTAACAAAACTTTCAATGAAAATTTTGTAAACGAACTCAAGCAAATTTTAAATGTAAATACTCGTCATAGTGGGTTGAAAGCTTTTCATATTGAAAATAAATAATATTTTTAATGTTTGTGAAAAGAAATTGGAATAAAGCACCAGTTTTGCCTCTAGACGGTGCAACTAATAAGTAATTAATATGAAAGCTTAGTGATGAACATCACAGTCATGTTAATCTGCGAGGTTTCATTTTCTAATGAAAACTTTGGCTGAAACACAGATGCCAGGCATGACTTGCAGTATTACTTGCTGCCAAATTAGGAGACATTATAGTAAAATTTATGTTTCGCTTTATCTAGTTAACCAAATATCTACATACAACATGTCAATCATTAACAGAAATCTTTGGCTTTTAACACAAAATGCTTAAACGAAATGCTTCAGCAATTTTTGCTAAGAAATCTAGAGATTCTGCTAAATAGCAACGGCAACAACATTTACAACCAGCAACATATCGCCAAGCGACTTCTTGAGAAAGACAACATCTGTGGCTACTGTTTGTCAACAACAACAATAACAACAACAACACACTAACTAGTGACAACGATTCGTAGAATACAATGCTCCTGCTGATTTGGTTGTGGCTGCAGATGATGAAGAAGATCATCCTCATGATGACGATGTTGATGACAGGCCTGTTGACAACTTTTAAGCTAGCGATGGAAAAAAAATTATTATTGTTATTATTTGTTTTTGTCCTGCTGCCAAGGAAAGAGGATGGCTGCCGTCGTGGTGCTGATGATGATGATGATGACTCGTGGCTGCTTTCAGAACGTCATTTTTCCTGGCATTTCAGCTGCCCATACATGTGCACATGCAAGTGTGTCTGAATGTTTTCAACAACATTTAAAGAACATTTGTCTTGATCCAAAGAGATCAGATTACAGCTGTTGAGTTTAAGTTAAAACTCCAGCATTTAAGCACAACAGATGACCACAACGTAACAGCACTGCATCACACATTTTCTCAATATGTGTTCGTTTCAAGGCAAGCAGCCAGCAGCCAGCAGACATGGCATTCAGAGGGGAATTAAATCCTGGCTAAAATTCTTTAGATTTAACTTGGGTGTTCTGACCGACAATGTATGCATTTTTGAACAGATATTCAAGTAATTAAAGTTTAAAGTTATTTTGCTAAAATAGTGAAAGAATGGTGCTGGGAAAGGGGAAGATTGCTCGTATCAACGAATGGGTGTCACGCCACAAGTGATCTCCAGGAACAATATGGGATAAAGCAGATGATGCTGGCGATGATGATGATGATGATCATGGAGGAACAATGAAATTAACGATGTGTGAAGGAGCGTTGCCCAAATGAATGTGGCAGACAACAACAAACTTTTCAATTTTTTTTTCAGTTAAAGTTGTTGCAAAATATGTTTCCTCTCTTCTAAAGTTTGTTTTATTAAATTTTTCCTTTGCTGGCTTTTTATCTGATGCAAGAACAAACAGAATGATGTGAGTGTTTAACGCCCAGACAAATTCGTTTCCAGGAATATTTTGTTAAACAATAACGTCAGCACGCGTTTCATGCTTCCTGAAGAAAATGAAGGAAGAAAAAAAAACACGAAACAACAGCAGCTAAAGCGACAACTGTAATGATATTGATAGACGATTAGTTAACAATTGCTACCGTCATTTAATGTCAGACAGACTTCATGGCCAGCCACTGAGGACGGCAGAGGCAGTTTAAACGTTCATTTTTTATGACCGTCTCTAGAGTGCAGTTTTCCATAATGTTCATTTGCTTTAAATTGAGGCCTAAATAGAAAACAACCCCTTCCACCGTGCACAGCAGCATCGAGTCTATAGATTTTCATTTATTTTGCTGTCTGCATTTCCTTTTCCGTTGTAGGGTTGCACGTTGTGTACAACGAAACATCGATAAATAAATCCACACAGAAAACAAATACAGCAGTATCGATTATTGTGCTGCTCAATTTAAATTTACGAATACGAGTGTAGTGGCCCAATAGAGCTGAAAAGGAAAACAACGCAATTTTAAGAAATTATTTTCCACAGCGAGTCAGTCCTTCAGTCAGTGAGTCAGCCAGCCATTCTGCAAGCACCCCAGTGTGGTTGGTCACGTACGAGATTTTCTCATTTATTACACTTTTTTCCATTCTATTGTACGGTTCCTTTTATTTAGTTTATTGCTGCTAAATATAAACTGCTCTTCCCCCTTGGCGAGCTGAGTCGAAAGATCCAGTCGTTTTGGTTTAAAATGTTACAGTGAAAAGTTAAGGGTTCTTGCAAGAGGAGTTTAGGCAGGCAGAACTGCCTGTAATTGTATTGCTCCCATTTGGGAAAGCACATAAGCTTTATGGTATTGCTGCTATTGTTCATGCTTTTTTTAACTGTCAGAAATTCGTCCATTTGGAAATTTAATTTTTACTAAAAATTTTTTTCTTTTTCTTGTTTAGCTTTTTAAGGTTTTATAATACATATTTTTATTTTTAATTCAGTTGGTTTTGTTTCCTTTGGCTTTAATTTCAGGAGCGTATACGAACAATATGATATTGCATTCGTTAATTTCTGACATATAAATTTTAGTGGAAAATAATAGAATTTTATTACATAGAAATGGCCCCACTTCTGATATCTACTCAATATTTTAATATGCCACTTGTTTTTAAAAAGTTAAACCTTAAAATAACAAAATTGATTTGCAGAGTTCTGAAGCAGTCTTCAGAGATCTTCTGTCATTGCAATATTTGTGCAATGACAGACAAGATAACATTAGTATTACTGAATAAAATTCCTGCTATGATCTTAAAATAGCCCCATCCCAAATTTCATCTGAATCGATTCAGCGGTTTGAGTATGAAAAGGTATCAGGCAGACAGACAGAGAGACGGCGTTACTTTCATATTTATTATATTAGTAAGGAAAAATTTTCATGCTCTTATAAAAAGTGCAAGTAATCAGAAAAATTGCAAGTCATTACAAAAAGTGCAAGTCATTACAAAAAGTGCAAGTCATTACAAAAAGTGCAAGTCATTACAAAAAGTGCAAATCATCATAAAAATTGAAAGCCATAATAAAAAGAGCAAGTCATCATAAAAGGAGCAAGTCATCATAAAAGGTGCAAGTCATCATAAAAAGTGCAAGTCATGAAAGTCAGAAAGGTGCAAGTCATTATAAAAAGTGCAAATCATCATAAAAAGTGACAGACATCATAAAAAGTGCAAGTCATCATAAAAATTGCAAGTGATCATAAAAAGTGCAAGTCATCATAAAAAGTGCAAGTCATCATAAAAAGTGCAAGTCATGAAAGTCAGAAAGGTGCAAGTCATTATAAAAAGTGCAAGTCATCATAAAAAGTGCAAATCATCATAAAAAGTGACAGACATCATAAAAAGTGCAAGTCATCATAAAAAGTGCAAGTGATCATAAAAAGTGCAAGTCATCATAAAAAGTGTAAGTCATCATAAAAAGTGCAAGTCATCGAAGTCAGAAAGGTGCAAGTCTTTATAAAAAGCGCAAATCATTATAAAAAGTGCAAATCATCATAAAAAGTGAAAGTCATCATAAAAAGTGCAAGTCATCATAAAAAGTGCAAGTCATTATAAAAAGTGAAATATGAAAAGTGAAAGTCATCATAAAAAGTGCAAGTCATCATAAAAAGTGCAAGTCATCATAAAAAGTGCAAGTCATTATAAAAAGTGAAATATGGAAAGTGAAAGTCATCATAAAAAGTGCAAGTCATTATAAAAAGTGGAACCCATTACAAAAAGCAGAAGCTTATGCGCACATACCAGCGTGTATGAAGAATTAAAGTTGAGTTTTTTTGATTTTATTATACTTTTTACCCGCGACTTTGTCCGCGAAGAATATGTGAAACTACAGCTAATGTGTGTGTGTTACGTCAATGATGTGTTGTGTGTTAACTGTGTCAAAGTTTAAAACGTTCTTAATTAAGCGAGCGATTAATCTTAGTAATTGAGTCACAGCTGCACTATACCATGGCATAAAGCCAACCGGTAGTTATATAAAAATTGTGAAATAAAAAACATAAAGGCGTCAAAGGCTGCCCCCACTTTTTTCTACGTCCCTGTCAAGCTAAAATTTTAAGGCTGATATGGCAAAAGGCAGAACGACAAAAAAAATCACAATTCCATTAAATTCATATGTACGAAAGAGTACGTGCCTTCAACCATACAAAATCTGACACATACGCACCCATGCAAACTTTGTACTCGTGCATTAAAATAAAAAAAAATTATTTAATACCAAAAATTCATATACGCAAACTTCCATACGAATACATGCCAACCAACATTCACATATTCGCATTCTTGATAGCTTTTAGGCTTTTCATTATTACTTGAAGATGTGCATGTGTGAGTGAGGAAAACTCATTCAGTTACTAACATGGGCACAAAAATCTTTATTCATACAAAACAAATGTCGGAACGATGTTAAAAAATCATAAAATAACATAAAATATAAATTGTTAACAATTTGCACAAAAATTTATTCATTATATTCTTTTTTTTTTCACATGAACTGTTTGCTGCACACGATTGAGGTTGGGAGTGAAAGTGCTTTAAAATCTGCTGAGCTATTTGCATAGAGTTTAAAATGTTATTGCATGATTGCTGACACTATATTTATTTAATTAAATATATTTCCTAGTTTACAGAATATCAAACACTAGGAGTCAAGAGATAAGGGCTGCTGGCTTTTACAGATAAAATAAAATTTTATGCCGAAATAAATCCTTCTTCTTCGAAATAATTCCTTCTTCAAAGCAGATTATTACCTGGCACCCTTATTCGACTACGTTCCAAGGTTTTTCAGACCTGAACTGAAAAAAATCGTTTTGTTACAGGAATCCAATATGTAGGATTTTTAAAAGTAATTTTAGATAAAAGAAAATAGAAGCACAATAATTAAACAATGCAGTTTTGTATTTTTAATTAATTTTTTATTCGTTGCTTCATCTTGTTTTTAATAAAAATTCAAAAAAATTAATTATTTTATATTAAATTGAATTAAGATTCTATAGGCTAATTGTTCGAAATTTTAATTTAAATCTCAGAGAGACATGATAAATATTCCAAGGCACAAAGGCAAGTCAACATCAGTTTTTGTTATTTAACTTACACAGCAGAGCAGAACAGCTGTTTTCGAAAGACGCAACCCTTTCATCATCAGTGCTCCTGTGTATTGTGTTTGTCACTACTTATTAGGTGGCTTAGTTGAATTTGATAACAGTTCCTATTTACACATTAATTATTTAATTTTTATTATTATTTATTTTATTAATATTATTCTTTTCTTTTTGGACTGATTGGTAAAATTGTAGCCACGAATTGGGATAGGATCACCGGTACTTTTTCGCCTTGTATATAAATACATTTAAAACAACTAAATCTAAATTTTATTTTAAATTTCAATGTACTAATATTATTTTGTCTATTGTTCGGCTAAAGGTCAGGTTTGTGATAAAATTAATAAACATTAAACACTTTCTTTTTATTTAATCTTTATTTAATAGCTATTGCTGTTCATCCCAATATTTCGAATAGCTTCGCTATTCAACTTCAGGGGAAACACTGTTGGGTACAAAACAATAATAATAAAATAATGTTTTTTTAATTTAATTATTAAAAATTTCACTAACAAAATCATCACTACATACATGTACAATTAAAATTGAATAATAATTAAATATTTTATAAAAAAAGTTTCCATATAATCTGCGTCGATCGTCTTTGGCTGCGAAAAAACCGATTTGATGAGGTTATTTCTTGTGTTTATTTATTATATTTCTATAAATCTGAGCGCATTTCTCTGTGTCTTGCCGAACAATAGACAAAATAATATTATTGAAAACAACAGGTCAACAATTCAACATAAATATATATACATATTTATTTCAATGTACTTTAATGTAGGGATGTGTTTTCGACATAATGATCTAGAGACTTCTATTTCTAGGTTCGGCCTTAAATTAATATTCGGTACTGTGAGGCCCAGATATTTTACACATTTGATAGGCCTAAATTGTAAAACATTGGCCATAATTATATTCAATTTACAAACATGATGTCGGACGAAAAACGTTTCTATTATAAAATAGAAATGCATTTGCAAATATTCCATTTATTTTATTATAAAGACGATGAGGACAATAGAAATTATTTCAAGCGGAAAAAATTCAAAATTAAACATAAACGTTGCAGGATATGACAATATACAACAACAACAATAGCACAAGCAAAGCCAACAAGATATAACAATAACAAATTTATATTGTCTCGTTGTTGTCTTTTTGTATTTTCATATTTTAAATAATTCATATTCAGGACTGAGAGGGAGTATTTAAGTGAAGTTTATGCAGAGAATGGCATAATTTTTGTGGTCTTTATGTTTTCCTACTTTCGTATCTGTCCAGTTCGAGTAGTACATCTTGCACTTGTTTTAGGCAGCAAATCCAAATCAAGACAACTGCAGAACCAGCACAAATATTGGAAACAAAGCCATGAACAAAAACTGACAAAAAAAAATTAATAAAATAAAAACAACATAAACACAGCAATTGCTATGTGCATGTGTAAGCTGTATTTACTTCTGTGTGAGTGTATTTATGTTCTGCTGTAATATTTGAAGATATAATAACTTCCGGTAATTTGGGCTTTTATTATAAAATATTTTAAAATACACTGAGAAGAATTATATATTACCATTGTTACGCTTTGTATGCCAAGGATATTATTCACCGTAATGCAACTACAACAATTTCTATTGTACTGTTAGCACTTCAGTCAGACTCTATGCATCATCTGAATATAGGGTGCTTTTTAAAGAGTGGCACAAGTTTAAATCATAATAAAACCGGGAAATTTGTATTTGATATCACTGAAACGGGATTTATTGGCAAGAAATTTTATGAAATTAATGTTTAAATATGATTTCTGCCACTGCTGGCGCGTAGAAGGCGCAATCTGGAACTCCAATTTTCAACAACTAAAAAAATCTTCCATAAAAGTGAACAGACATAACCCCAGTTGCTGAGAACGGCCACGAATTTATTGATGGGGATCATCTTCAGTGCTTTCCTGTACAGCGGTTACAGCTTATTCAGTGCCCAGTCTTCAGTAACAGTAAATGTGGTCCGAAAACTATCTATTGTTCTTCGAATTAGCCGCTCTGAAGGACGATTACGTATGCCATAAAATGTAAAAAGTGCACGATGAGTTTGACGAATAGAACAATTATTTTGATTAAAAGTTTTAACAATTTGCACGCGTTGCTCTGGTGTTGTGACACTCTAATAAAACACGCTATAAATAAAATAAAAATTTTCGTTTGAGTATTTATATTGAAACAACAACAAAAAACTCAAATTTATTTTTCTTTCAATATAAAATCCCAAACAAATATTTTTTTATATTATTTTATATTATTGACATGCGTCTGCAAAGAATAACTTTCATGAGGGCCCAAGCCCTCAAATTTCTTTCAGTGTTCTGCTGTTACACAAACTAAACAATTGCAACAACATTAATAATAATAGAAGGAAGTTCTTTCCATTGTTGCTTGGGTGTCATTGTATGGTCATGGCTTAGTTTAGTGCCGTTGTAAGTGTAGTGCCTCAGCTTCCGGTTGTTAGTAAATCATTCCATTAAGTTACCTCATGTGTAGCCACAACAATAAGATGGTTGCTCGTTGTGGTTTATGAACTCGTTATGAAAAGGACAAAATTGTTATAACGGCGATTACAAAGAAGGAATGTTGTCAGATACTCGTATTTTTATGGACACATTTAATCATAAAAGCAAACAATGTGCAAAACAGTCTCCAGATATACGGCTACAGCAACAAAACAATGTATTACATAAGTTAAACAAGTGAATTATAATATTTTCACAACAGCCAATAAAAAGTGCGATATTATTTTATTGCCTTGAAGAAAAAAGTTGATTGAAAACTCAATTTCAATTTCAACAATTTAACCGAACGGAAACTGATTTACATTTACGCTGGCCGATGACGACAAATGAATATAAGAAATCATTTCCTTTAGTTCATGCAACAAATATCATATACAAATATATATAAATGACAACAACAAAGAACCACATCCGGCCAATTCAAATTAGAATAAAAATAATAAAAACAAAGCAAATCTCAACAAGGAGAATATTCCAATTATGATCAATAAAAGGGGTAGAAATGAGGAAACAAGAGGAATGAAATTGGAACGAGGCGACAAAATGCGTGTAATGCCAGGGATTAAAGTCAACAGAAGACGTTAGATGGCACTGCAACAAATATTTGCATTTCCGTTTCATTTTTTTTTCTTTCAGCATATGAAGAAAAATATCAAAAGAAGAATGTGATCTTACTGAACAGGAGAATAAAAGAGATAAAGGGTTGTTTTGCAATTTCCAACATTCTTTAGAAATTTTACAAAACATCCCCTAATTTCTTTTAGTTGCGAAACAAGACCATATTATTTTAATTATAACTTCTTGCGGTGCAAATTTATAGTTGGTTGATTGCGAATGATGGAAAGTATACAAGACGGCGATTCGAAGAATGGAATCTAATACACAATGGCATTTGTGTACATGAAGCAGTAAATGAAGGTTGTGCGCTCATTAGAATTCATTTTATAAATTCGATTTTCTTTTAAGATGTTTGTTGTTAATTTATCTTCTGAGGCAGCAAAACACGCTGTAAATACATATATGAGTTTCTTCTTCAAATTGCTACTGAAATTTTAAATATATAATATATTTTTTTTTCATATATCCTTGTATTTGTTACACAACAACAACCACAATAAGCATTTGATCTATTATTTTTACATGAGAGTATTTAAGTACAAAATAAAAACGTTTGATGAAGATGTTCTTCTTACGGTTAAAGAAAGGAAAGTAGAAATAAAAATTTTGAAAATATATTTATTTTGGGTATATTTACACAAAAATACCTTTCGAACCACATATTTCTGATCAATATTTATGTATGAATTAGTATTTTAAAGTGTACCACAAAATAATGGCTTCATATGGCGACATATATCTTTTTCAATACGCTTAAAGTCTAGTTTTTTATTTTTATTTTTTAATTAGAAAGCGCATCCAATTTTAGAATTACTGTTCCAGCCATAAATGAAAATCTTAGGACGGAACGGTATTAATTTCAATAATACTTATTTTGAAACATTTACGACGTCAGTACAAAAAATCAGGCGAATTTTCTTCACCAATTCCAATATTGTTCACGTAGAGACTATTTCTCTTGAGACAAAACACTTGTGTCAGTGTTTTTTGTTTTTTATCCTTAAAGCGGATATACTCTTTTTGGTATACCCTGGAGCTCTCTCAGCTGTATGGTTTTCATCTTGTCAATCATCCCAAAATGCCGTCCTTGCATGTAAATTTGGTGGCTGAGGTGTTATTTTGGCATTGTCGTGATGCAAGACCTCTGAATTGTTCTTCCACAATTTCCGAAAAAATTGCTACAGTAGCAGTTGGACGATATTTCTCTAATAGTGAATCGGCGATTAAGTATAATAATTTACTTCCTTTCCCACTATTTCCATCGGTACTTTTTATGCTGGAGCGTTCGAAATGAGAAACGTAATTCACATCGACGAGTGTAACGAACATGTGATCATTGAACTACGTGGCCCGTAAAATGAAGTCACAATGAATTTAAATAAAATAGTTCTCAGCAAATATTTTGGAAAAAAATTCCACCTATAAAATTATTAATTAGAAAACTGGAAAAAATAGTTTTGCCGAGGACTAATAAATCAAATAGTAGTGGTCCCCAGTTGACTGAGAATAAATTCATGTAGTGCGTCTGCTGCAGAATTATGCCAGTGAGTTTATTTAACAAAATTGATGACATCAAGCGCTCATACATTTATGTGATTTTCATATGGTTCACCAAAATCTATTGCGTTTGAGAAAATTTAATGATCGCGTCGTATAAAAATTATTCGAGCCACATTCTTTCGCAATAGACGAATTAAAAACATCCATCACAATCGCACAGCAGCTCTGAGTCAGTCACCATCAAGTCTCGTTAGCAAATATATTTTCGATACAGCCCGACCACTGATCTTTTACTTTCTTTTCAGAGTTTTGCCTCTCACTCGCAATAGTTAATTTAAATATCTCAGATATTTCTATAAATTTGGCGTTCTTCCAAGAAATTTTTCCGTGGTTAACTATGGTGCTACTTCGTATGTGAAGGCATAAGTTGTGTAGCATCAGTCACAGTAACGGATAAAAATATGAGTCAACAGCATCGCTGTCATATGGTCCAAAGCAATCCCGATACAGTCGGGTCTCGTTTTATGCGGAATTTTTTTATGAGGATTCGAATTTATGCGATTTTTAAATGAACAATTTTTTTTAGAATTTTAGCAGGTTTTGAAATTTTAGATGTTTTTAGGCTTTTTTACCCTATTTAAATTAAGCCAAGTTCGCATAACTTATATAATCGTTATAGTTGGTTTCATTTTGTGTTTTCTTTTTATGAGTAGACGATACGTATGTATGAGTGCTGTGTGTGTGTTATTATTGAAAGAACAAACTGGGGATTTCCCTTCTTATTAGCTGCTGTTTTTTTAATCACGCTGCAGTATTTTTTTGTGCATATCTGAGACACATGCGTGCTGTGGGAATTCCATATTTTATTCGGTGGTTTATTTGTTTAGTACGTTGCAGTGATAAGCATAGCATAAGCAATAGTAGGCTATAAACTAATTTTTTAAAGACTTTAGTTAAAATAAGAGGTCTGAAACTCTTTAAAACTGTGGTTGAACTCTACTGACGATTTGGTAAATCACCAATGAAATGCATATAGGCATTGCTTAACTTCCCAACAAATAAATTTCATTTTATATAAATATATATTTGTTGGGTTTTTTATGCGATTTTGCTTAGATTTTTCAACTAAAATTTGAATTTATGTGATTTTTCAGAGTTTTGGAACGAATCATTAGTTTTTATATGAATGCGAATTTGATTTATGAGTTTTCTTTGGAATGCATCTATCGCATAAAACGAGACCTGAGTGTACTTTGCAAGTATTTGTCTAATAATAATAGTATTTTTATTTATTTATTTATTTAGTCTATGGATTAATCCTTACAGTCTGATACAATTAATATATAACAATGTTTCAGAAATGATAAGTACATACATATATACATAAATGGAATCGATAAAGCTTTGTTTTACAATAGTAACAAGACAAATTACAACAAAAACAAAAAGTATGGCTTATGCCCCTCTTCTTCAACCTAACCTAACCTAACCTTAACAATTGTCGATTTAACAAATTAAACATTTATTAATAATCAATTTTGTAATGAGTTAAGATGTAAAATTATATCATTTTTTACGACATTAATACTTTTGTTGAAATCGATACAAGGGTAAAGTCTTTTAAAATCACTGCAAATTTTCCGAAAGGGATCGAAGTTACTATAGTTTGTAGTAGTAATAATAATAATAATTGTAGTTAATAATATAAATAATAATAAAACCATCGAAAACTTATTCAATATCGTTTACTTTCTTATTAAAGAAAATTGAAATTTTTTTTAAATTCAGAAAAAAAGTATTTGCTATAAATAAATTTAATAAAAAACAATTGATAAAATGGTGGGGGGGGAAGTTTGCATGGGGCTCTGAAATTTAGGCCATATTGCCAACAATAATTTCAAATATTTTGCCACTCGAAAGATTTAATTTATGGCAGTGGGAGCCAGCGGAGAACAGGCAATATGTTGAGTGGGAACTTCTTCCGAAGCTCTTGAAAGCATGCATGTGCTTGTTCACATACTCGTATATTCCCAAGTGTCATGTGTGTGAATGTGAATGTGTGTGTGTGTGCGTAACCTACTGCCATCCAAGTTGTTTTATCATTGTTGCTGCTGTTGATTTTCTTTATTGTTTATGTAAAAGCAATAAAAAAATTCTTTATATCTTTCCTTTGTCAATTTAAAAGGATTCGTCAGCGAATTTGCGTTTTTATTTTGCTGTAGCAACGGCAGACTCAAGCCATTCCTTCCTAAATTTGTGTTTGTGTGTGTGTGTGCAGTGTGTAAGATGATTGCATGAAGTTTAACTTGTGTTAATATTTGTTTTTGTGTGCTTTTTTTCTCCCAATATTTTACATGTTTAAAATGTCGATACTCGTGTTAAAAACGGGAACAAAAATTACTTAAGATTTTATTATTTTTTTTTTTTCTTTTTGCCAATAACAACCTAAAAATGTATTGTTATTTTTATCCTTTGCTAGAAAATATTGTCACTTCACAACACCCCAGAGTCCTGTTCTCGGTTTGATTTCGTTTGTTTTTTTCCAGATTTTACAACATTTTCCGTATGTAGAATAAATTCTTTTTCGTTTTCTTCTCAGAATTATTTCGCTGACAGGACAAACATACCACAAGCAGCATCCTTGTTAAAATGGCAGCTTCTGAATACACAACACGGCTGTGGTAGTGAGTGTGTGTGTGTGTGTGTGTGCGTGTTTATGTGTAGGGGCACATGTGTGTTCTGTCAATAGTCTGAATAACGAAAAGAACGGGTTATTTTTATTACCCCCACCCGTTAACGTCCTTCAGCGTATATGTGCTGGATGGAGCGTGTTTCTGTTGTGTATGCAAAATAAAAACAAATATTTATAATATATTTTTTTTTCTATTCCTTTTTGCAGTAGTTGTTGGTTTTTATAGCATTTTGCTGTTTTTTCCTTCTTTTTGTTATTGCTTTGGTTTGATTATTTGTATGATTCCTTATTGTTTCTGTTCCTGCTGATTATTTTTGACAAGAGGAGGTGTGATTTTACAGCATTTTTATGTGTGCGTTGACATTTGTTGAACACATTTAAAAAAAAAAGTATAAGATCAGCCGAAATGAAGCAAAGAGAAAAAATATCATGCAGTAAAATATTAAGAACAAACAACGACTTTGAAAATCGGTTGCAATTCGAAAGGATAAAAGCTAAAGTTGAGAAGCTACAAAAAAGCAGCCATCATGTGAAGAAATTTATTTTTATGGCCAGGGATTTTTTATGCTGCGAAATTTGAGCAACAAGTGAAAGAAAGCAAGTAAAAATTATTTGTTTCATGAAATTGTTCGGTTTAAAGAGCTTAAAAATATTGTTTAGAGGATAATGAAAGCCGAGCAGAGATGAAGATAAAATATCAATTTGTATAAAAGGGAAACCAGAAGAGTACAAGATTTTTTAAATTTTTAGGAATCTCATACATGAAAAGAATAATATTAAAATTTTTCATTTCCGGTTCTTTAAATTTTGTGCTCTTTTCCAGTAATTTTCCTTAAATATATTTCTTATTTCAATAATCAAAAAGGGGCATTTATCGCTTAATTAAATTAAATAACTGAAATTTCGTATCGTGCCAAATTAATTTTTATTACAAACTAATTTTTAATAAGCTAAAGTTAGGAATACAGGGTGGCGCAAAATTAAGAATTTGATATTGAATTTTTTTAATATTAACTTTTTCTTAATAAACAAACTTATGGCGATTCCTTTCTGAAAAATATGTAACATTTTGTCACTTTTATTCTAAAAAACCACAATTAGGAGCAATTTTAAAATAAAACACGTCTTCATAAGAGATAGTAGATCAATTTCCAATAAATTCACTATTTTCAAGTGCCATAATGTTACAATTTTCCATTGAAAAGTGTAAAAAATGTAGCATTCTTTTTTTTTAGAACAGAAGTCAACATTAAATAGAGTGATCGAGAATTTTTTTTTTGTAGGGTTACAGTTTGTTTGTTTCTTCTTTGTTAAGCGGAAAAGATGGTGCATTTGCCAAGACAACACATATTTTAGGCCAGCCGTTCACTAAATAAAATGCAACGATCCTCAGTGCACTAAAATTCATTTTCAATTTGGATTATTCTGCCGTATCTAGTTGTGGAACATGAATTGCATGCATGCAACAAAGTGTTGTAAATAAAATTCTAAATATTTATATTCGAAATTATAAAATTCTTTGCATTTCATACATTGAATTGCAATCAAAGTATATTAAACAAGAGTTTTTACTGATCTCGTCATCATCAAGCACATAAATTGCAAATTAAAGGAAACGCAATAAAATCGAATACGGAATGATCGTTTTCATGCACAAGAAAATGGAATTTGATGGGCATAACTTAAAACTATAACAAGCCCATAAAGCAAAAGCGCATTTAATAGGATAGAATCTTGCAGTGCCAACAACGAACAGGTTGCAAACCGTCATACACGGCCAGCGATCATAAAATATTCTAAATATGGGTGTCTCACTAGAGTTCTTGGGGTTTTTTTCCCATATAAAACTCAACGCCAACAGCCGCAACATATAATTTCACACAAACACACACGCACACACACAATCCATGCGAATACACACAGCAAATAGTTAATTAATCAAGTGAAAAATACATGTGTTTTTACACCGTTCAATCACCACTTATTATGCGCTCAACAAACATTTAAATAATAATACAAAAAAAAAAGAAAACACATCGCCAATAATTAATGCATGAGAAAAATGAAAACAATCATTGATTCATTTCAGTTCTAAATGAATTCAGCAACAACAAAAAATATATAGGAAATGTACGTTTTCGTATACGCCCTGTTCTGTAAAATGGAAAAGCAAAACCCTGAACAGCCGGCAAAAGTTGTAGAAAAACCTCAACTGAATTATTCATAATTGAAAATGAAAATCATTGCAACTGCAGCAGAAAAGCAACAAACATTAAACGGCATTAAAAAAACCACCAGAATTATCAGCCAAACCAGGTACTTTGAAAGCAAAAAATAACAAAATATTGAAACCAAAACGAACCAAATGGAATACTGAAAGAGTCTCACTTGCAATCATTTAACAGCAAATCCATCTAGTCTGCCATCCATTCATCCGGCCGATCGTCCATCCATTCACAACCTGCCCAGTTAATTTTTGTTTCAAAATAAATAAATATTATTACTTTATTTGTTTTTGTTTTCTTCTCTTTTTAATATGCGGCGCTGAGTTGCAGCACCATCGTGTGGCGACAAGGTCTTAAATTTTATTTCTTTCCTTCTTTTATTTTGCTCTTTCTCTTTTTGGTTTGCCAAGAATAAATTGTTATTAAATAGAAGGAGCCACAAAAAACTCATATTAATTATTCATTAAATATTGTTATTATTAAAGCATAACAATAATAAAAAGCCAGCAACATTAAAAATATGCCACAGCCAACCATCGGCAACTTCGTTGGTTACTTTGTATGTTGCAAATATTTGCTGTTGTTGCTGCTGCTGCTGCTGGTGCGATTAACACACCAGCAGTAGTTCAGTAGGTCAAGCAGCAGCAACATTGACTGCTGCGACTGAAACACACAAAAACATAAAAATGAAAAATAAAAAATTCAAATTAATTCTGAAAACAGAAACACATACCATCAGCGTTGGACGCATAATAATTAAACTCATAAATAAATACATTAAAGCTACAAAAAGGAACCCAGCACTTCTTGCCGCAGACGAAGACGGCAGTTTGAGACATAAAAAGTGGCATACGAGTATTATTAGCACCCATCTGGCGGAAAGTCATCAATATTCCAGCAGGCGGAATCGGTCGATCCCAAAGAGCACCAATTTAAATCAATTTTTAAACTATGGCATAAACAGTACGGGTCTTAAGGGATTTAGTAGCAGTGAAATTTTGAATATAAAAAATATATACGGTCGCAAAGCAGCTTTAGGTCAGTCAACGGCAAACCTCCTTGGCAATTATTTTTCAAGTGCAGCCAGACCACTGATCTGCTACTCTCTTTCGAAAGTTTTGCGTCTCACTCGCACCAGTTAATTAAAACACCTCAGGTAATTGATTTACAATAGCTTTTACTCTGAAATGAGCAACCTAAATTAGAGCGTTACTGCCATCCCTAAATACGGGCGGCAAGCGTTTTTTAGCTGTCAAAAGTTCTCATGTCCATACATTTTGTATGGAGCATACCGAAATAACGCGGCGGCGACGCTTTGCTATTGGAAAGTCCGATTTTGACAGAGCGTTTTCTAATGAAGTTGGTTGCAAAAGAAGAGAATTGTAACCAGAGAAAATGGGCAAAGATTTAAAAAAGTGAAATATATAATAAAAGAAAAAATTTGTGCACTTCGTATTAGAAAATGGTGGTAAGAAAATATTTACAATATGATTATATACATACCTACGTATGCACGTTTGTAATTTGTACAAAATTTCAATAACAAAATCACGAATGTCGTCCGTCCAGCTGTTAAAATAATCAGGGTTGTTTAATTTGTTTGTTTGATAACCCTGTTTTTATTGTTTTTTTACATAACGCTGCCGCTTTTGTTTAGGTATGGCATTTCAGCGTTAAAGCTCAGCGGAAAAAAACGTTCCGCTTTCCGCCCGTATTTAGGTATGGCTGTAGCGGTTCTTTTGAGGAATATTCCGTAGATTTTCATAACTTGTGTGTTACAGCAGCGGGGAAAATACGGGTTACAAACGTATACAGCATATGGTCTTAGCCACCCCGTCGGCCTCTGTGCGCCGATATTTTGCAAAGTGCTTCACTAATAATTATGGTAATAAAAAATATATTTGTAATAGAGTCAATGACAGAAAAATCATTGATTTAGTAGTGTGTACCCTACAGTGCTGTATAATTGGCGTGAGCATACTATGGTTGTGTACAAATAATTTAACAACAATTTTATCACGCGGGCTACTTTCATTTGACTGGTACTTTTTTAATGTTGGCACACTCGCTTCGAACAAGTGTTGACTGTCCTAGTCTGTGTTTCCGTTGATAACTGTTCAAGGTCAGTTCGAATGTTGAAAGTGGCATACACTGATTGTGCTCGGAGCCATAAAAGTGTTTATAACTGGTAAGAGCTATCCGAAGAAGATCAAAATGACCACGATGACCTTCCTGGACACCCAAGCATATCAGCAACCCATGAAAATGTTGAGAAAGTGGAGAGCCGTTGAATAAAAATAGCTGAATTTTGACCAAAAAACATTTTGAATATTGCAACCATTCCTTTGCCACCGTTTTCACCAGATTTAGTCCGAGGTATGAAGTTCCCTTGTTTGCAAGATTGAAGAGACCCATGAAAAGACGGTGCTTTACGACAATTGATTAAATAAAAATGGGATCGCTGAGAAAGTTCAAGGAATCACCAAAAAGTGCGTGTCAGAATTGTTTCGGGGATTGCAGAAAAACACATTCGCACAAATAGATTATCTTTGAGGAGCAATATTTTGAAGGGAAAAAACAGAAATTGGTGAATAAATCTTTGAGAAAAATTCAATTTATTTAATGAACAGACCTCGCATACCAGCACAAAATTGAGCTTTAGAAGTCTTCTACATGCATTGCGTACGTGATTAACCCGGAAAAATGAAACTAGGAACAGAGTAAAACGACAATTCACAAATACACTGAAAAATATTAATGCAACAATAGCGCGAAAGATGACCACGAAAATCATGTACAAAATAAACGAATAAAATACAATACCAAATGGGACACGAGGTGCCCCAGCTATTTGCTACTTCTAATTAAAGATTTTAAAATTATTAAATAACCCAGCCACAAGTTTGCGAAAGGCTTTCGTTACTTTCGCAAGACTAAAAAAAAACATGTATTTCTGATTGCAGTGACTGACTCGTGTGCATCATTTTCTTTGCCTGCCACACCACACCATGTTCGATCGTTCGAAGCGCAAGCAATTGCCAACATGCACATGCAACCCGTATACTCGTAATTGAAATGACATGAAGTGTATATGACCAACCACAAACAGCTTAAACGAGCAACAAGTTAGACCGCTCAAAGGAATCCTTTTAAGTACAACAGCAGCAAAAAGAAAAATTAAGTGGAAAAAAAATCACATAAAATGTTAATCATGAGTCATTTGTTGCTTGTAGCTGTAAACTGTTGCCACCAGTTTATCAAAATGATAATCAAATGTATGAGTATGAACATTTGAACCAAAAAGTCGAGAGTATAAAACAAGCAGAATGACTGCCACTGCAACAACAAAATCTACACAAAACGGTAAATTAACATAATATTAGAATTGGTAATTACTGTGGCGCCTAGTCAAACATGAGCTGAACAAACCGCACTACAGTAAAAAATACTAAATTTTTGCCGCATAATTTATGCGGAAGAAACAAAGCAGCCCAGCCATTCAGCCAGCCAGTCAGCCAGCCAACAGACTCGTACAGCCTGATCATTTAAATCTGAACAGGCATCGCCAGCAAATAGTTCCACACTTCCACTTATGCTGCATGTGCTGCTCGTACAACTCGTGTTCGCGGTGAGTTTTCTAGGAAGGCAAGAGCTACAGCCAGCGCACAAAGTTGCGCATGCGTCGTGTTTAATTAAAATGCAAAGTCAAGTCATTTGTTTACTTACTGGTATTTATTTTATTTTACAGTCTCAAGCGCGATAATATTTTGAGGACAGGCGTGATGGAGGTAAAAAGGATATTTTGTGTGATATCAGGGAAAAAATAATAAAATAAAATAAAATAAAATTAAATAAAATAAAATAGGCGAATGAATATGATGCGACGCGTGTGCTGAAACTTTTTTTTTACCAAAAAGTAGGTTTTCTTTTAAAATAGATTTCCTAAGAACAAAAACTACGGTTTCCATCTCATCATTGTCAACTTTGTCGCAGTCGATGACGTGGTTCTTTATGAATTATTCACATAAATTTTGTATTGTGAGTCAAAGTGGACTTTATTAATAAGCAGAAAGTACGAGGAGTGTAAGGGAAGTCTCCTAATGCTGATATTGTGCAAATAATTTTAATATTTAGTTATTAATTTTTTTAATTTAATTGTTCGGCGAATCAACTGCGTGTGCCACAATGTGCTTGATATCATTCGGGCAGACATCAAGGAATAGGCAGTAAATGTTTAATAGAGTTGCTGTTTTTAGCAGACGTTCATAATTAGGGCATAATTCCCAGAGAGAACAACTCGCAGTACTTCATACTATTTTATGGTGTATTGAAATGATGAACTGCTTTGGAGAAGAAATCTTCTTGTAGAACACAAATTTTTTTTTGTCCAGTACTCTGTCGACAAAACACTTTTCATAGTGCTTTCGATTGACTCGAGGAAGAAATTTTGGTAGCGTTATTAACTTCTAACAGCGGCAGCCAAGGACTATGGGGGCAACAACCGCAAAATCATGACAGCATCAACTTTTGCGCATCCAAAAACTTTCCTTTGAGGAACTATTTCATTCTTTTGCCTATAGCAGAGAACAGATTGATATGACGTGGGCAGCAAATTGGCTGAGGTGCTGTCAGACATTAAAGGATATTTCTACTGCACGCAAAGCAGTCATTTCTGCTATAAAGAGGGTGTGACCTGCAGTCGAAAGCTCACTGTCTCTCAATGAGTTGACAAGACAATCGAGAAAGAGACTTCTTTGGGTACCGGGAGCCAAGGATGGTCCTGGCAACCCTATTGCGCATGGAGTTAGACGCTTCACTTGGATTTCTAAATTTCACTGTAACCTTCTAAATTAACGCGAATCATGTGAGCTTGTTTAACAAGGAGATGGGAGAGTGTGTCTAATATCCTGGCGGCTAGCTCAAAGTAGCCTCATCATGATTTGCGCAAAATATGAAATCTTTTTACATTTGATCAGAGTCATTTGAGTTAACTGCATGAACAGGATTCTGGGACTCTAGGACTCATTCCAAAAGGAAGCTTCCACGATATGATGGCTAGTGCAAAACTGATATAGTCTTAATATGAGTATAAATATATTTTCCACAAAACTCTCTTCTTCAAGATCTAAAGCAGGAAATGTTTTTGCTTATATGTAGTTCACACTAAGTCATATACTTCTTCAGGTGCCTTTCAAGACAGGCCTCGTATAAATAAACAGTAACTTTGATTATTTAAATTTGTTACCTTTTTATGTTTAATTTTTTTTTTGTTTTTCTTTACTAGTCTGTCTGCCTGAATGTCTGTTTGTCCGTCTGAGTTCTTAGTCAGTCATACATTTCTGGTACTAATGAAATGCAGGATTTTTCATTTTAAATAAATTCAACCATCCAGTCCATTTGGTGTATTTTTGGGGTTTCGTTGTTGTTGTTTTAATTTTTTTTTTAATTTTTCCAAAAAAAAAAATAATATTTCTCGCATTTTCATGCTGATTATGCGCATAATTTTTTTTACTTTTTTCAATTGTATAAATATTTTGTTACTCGTTGTTCTTGTGTTTATTGTTGCTTTTCGTATTGTTTGTTAATGTTTTGTTAACAATATACATATACTGTTGCTGTTGTTGTTGTTGTTGTAGTTTATGCTTTGTTGTTGACAACTTATCATTATGCTAAATATGCTCTCGTACTTTTGTGCTGGTATTTTTCGATTTTTTTTTTTTATTTTTGTATAAATTGTTGAAAATTCCTTTGTTTGTCACTGTTATTGCCTTCGCTGTCGCCTGCCTGCCTAAGGTGTAATGAAGTTGTTTTAGTTGAGGAAAGAACAACAATCAAATTGTGTATTAAGTATTGTAATGACCTTGACCTTAATTATGTATGCGGCACATACACATCCATATATGAATCAGTCTTTTTCTTTTTTTTTGTATCAAAAAACCTAAGAAAAAATATTATATTTAAAAATTAACATAATTTTGTTATGTCTTGCAGCCAAAGGATTATCTGCGATTATATGTTTCCTATTGAATTAGTTGATTTGTTAAATGAATGCATTTAAGAGGTACAAATTTGCATAAACTTTTCATTATGATCTGGTTTATAAAAATATTTCCGAATATGAAAAAAGTTTAAAGGGATTGATTTGAAAAGGCGCACAAGTTGTTTGAGGTCTTACTCGTGAAGCAAACAAGTATGTGGAAATGAATGTGTTTAGTGTTGTGAGTTTTTAATTATTGTAATCTGGCATTTAAAGGTAGCAAAACTATATTTACAATAAAAAAAATTAAATCTTGAAATAAGTTGCTTAAGAGTTGTTTACAAATTTTTAGGTTTCCTGTGAAGTATAAATATTCGCGTTTTTCTCTTTTCTTTTTTCTCATATACAAGGGAAAAAGATGTACCCGAATACAGACAAAAATGCTCCATTCACGAGTGAATTCTTCCTTCTGTGGACTTACGTGTAACTGCTGCACAAAGTTTAGCAAAACCGAAAAGTTGCAAAATTCTCTATAGATGTCGTCGTTGTATACAGACGATCCATCTGACAGATCAGCTTGTGTTGTTTATGATTTTATCTTTCAATTGTTGTGCGATCACGGTTAAATGTCCTTTCGATATTTTTTAATTTTTCATTGATATTTCCACTGAAGTATGGATGGTATCATTAAAATCGATGGAGTATCAATTGATGCAACTTCATGTTAATTGAAATTGGATTTGCACATGGAAATGAAAAGGGAATATCGTGTACGGCTTAGAAAGAGCAACAATGAGAAAGAAAAATAGATCATGATCAGATAACAATGCGTTGCAATGTGCCCCGATTGTACGGCAGCATCGGCAAGAATAAATTATTTGGCAGAAATTCTATTTAATACAGTGCGCAAGCGTTACTTCACTGTCGACAGATGCCTGTGATTTCTCAGCACTGAATTCAGCATTAAAATTTGAGGCACTCTCACTCTTCATTTACGCATCATCGCAAAAAAAAAACGAAACATGTTGTGGACCGTAGGATCTTAGATTGAATATTTAAAATTATTTGCTCAGCTACTTGTCAACGTCGAGTCCAGACAATATCAAAAATAGGCCAGTTATATTCCGGTTTTTAACCAACCACTCGCTACTGCTGATAATCTCTGACTATTCCCTGAAACCTAGAAAATAACAAGAGGCTGTTAAAATTAATTAAACGCCGAGGACAAAGAATATGCCGACGTTTTAGTTTTGATATTGTCTTGACAAGACGTCGACAAACAGTTACAGAATTAGGAAAATTTGTATACTATGTTTTCTTTCGATTTCGCTAAAAGGACACCAGTTTGAGGGTGCTGTTGGCTGAAGTAGTAGAACACGAGACTACGAAGCAGAGGGTCCTGAGTTCGCATCCGCGCTCAGTCATGAATATTGTGATGAATTCTTCTGATCAGCATTAGTGCATGATTGTGTTAGTTGGTGTCAGCCTGTTTCAGTGGTGGAGGCACAGCACTGGTCACTGACCATAATTGGCAGCGACTGACACGATCATTTACTAAAAAGCAGAGTAACAGCAACATCGTCCTTCCTCGGTCCTGTAGCAAAATATTAGCCGCCGAAGTAGAAAGCTACAAAAAATTTTCTATCTTCCCATCTTTCTTCATCTGTCCCCTCATACAATCCCTTTCTTTCTAGTTCCGGCGCAATGCACTGCATTTGTAGGGGTCATCCCCTGAGTGCTGGTCCGAGCTAAAAAACAGAACACCGGTACAGCTATGCGAATGAATATGAGCTATTGCATTCCATGAAAATAATTTTCTCATTCATGTGCCAGGTATCATTGATTCTTGATCGATCTATATTTAAAAAAAATTTTATTTTACTTTTTTCTTTACATGCAAAGCAACAATTTTGAAATTGTTATTTAACAAACTTTTGGGTGTTTAATTTCGTTAGTGTTATTTCCTTAAGGATCGTGTGATATCTAACGAATTTGCCAGAAAGAGCCAGCTCCTTTTAAACATTAAGAAATGCTTAAAATGAGGCCTATCGCTTTAGCAAAAGAAAATAAAACAAAGAATATGTAAACACAAATTTTTAATAATATTCAAGCTGATTCTTTTTTCCCAAAATATTAAAAAAAAAAATCAAAATGATCATTCACGACGGCTTGAGCGTGGAACTCATTGATTTCAGCAGCAAAGAATTTCTTCACTGTCTTCAGTTCTAGTGTGTTTTGCAGCTTATAAACAAGTTCTATTAAAATTATTCGTTAACGCTTAGCATTTTATTTAGCAATAAAAAAACGTTACAATATTGAAAATTCTGTAACTGCCAGTTCGTATTCCCCTCTTTCTCATTTAAATAGTGAACAAACATAAAGCGTCATCTTTACTACTCCATCATTCAAATTTGCAACAACAACAAAACGAAAAATAATATTGAATATAAAATTTTGCCAAGAAAAGTTCCCACGATCTTCGCTGTATGTTTTTTATTTATGAAAATAAATTAATTCATTTCATCTGATCGATATTGAATGTTTAAGAATGAAAAAGACGTTACAAGAAAAGACAACGAGAGACAAAAGAGAGAATCATCATCCTTTTTGCAAATTGTAATAACGCAAAATCCTCTGAACACAAGCTGGGCTGATCTAAGTTTCGACAAGAATGAATATCAATTTAAATTGACATGAGGAAGCGCTGCGCTGATGGGGTTAAAGAAAATTTAAATTTTTGCATGCAAAAAAAACAAAAACAAATCAAACGAAATTTAGTGTATAAAATTGAATGTTGGCAATTTATTATCCTTGATTGCATCTACTGCTTTTATTGTTTATCTAATGTCTTTAAATATTAAGCGAAACATGCACACACACACACGTACACACACACACACTTTCAGGCACATAAAAATGTGTTCAGAAAAGGTGAGCCCAAGTGTGATGTTTAGAAAATTTCCATGGGAACAAAATTTACATTTTTCGTCGTTTAATTTTCTACTGCGAATATCCATTTTTACCCTTTTCATATCGGTGCTCTGCCAAAGCTTGAGAAAATTTAAATTCGTATGCAAAAAAGGTCATCCATACGTTTGCTTATCTTAGGCAAATTATGTAATCAACCCCTTTTTTGTCTCTCGGTTAATGCACAAGATCATTAAGATGATCGAAGTAAAGACAAACACCTTCCTACCCTTCCCTTATTTGAATACTCATCTTCGTTTGAACAAACACTCACTCACACATTCACAAGCTTCTTTCTGAGGCAAACCGTTGCGCGTTCGGTAAATGTTTTTCAATAAATACCTTTCAAAGTGCAAAATGCTTTCGGGAGCGTGTGTGTGTGTGTGTTAAATTTGATTATCCTAGACAAATATAGGAAATATTAAAGAAAACAATTTCCAACCCCCGGAGAGGAAGAAAGGGTTTAATTTTGCTTTGTTTTGCCACGAAAATGATCATCTGACGAAGAAGATCCCAGTTGTGTGTCATTTTTGCCATTCTCATGCAAATTTATTTTTTATTGAATTTCTTACGTTTACAGCAGAATTGAAACCAGATCACTAAATAGCACACATGCACACACACACACACCGCTCTGCAGAGACTCCGGTTTGTTTAGTTTATGACAGGATATCATTAAGGAGTTGCAAGGGAAAAGGTTAAAGCTACACTTCCATCCAAAGCATAAGCATGAATGCAAGAGTACATTTCGTTTTCGCATTGTTTGCGTACATCATGTCTAGAAGATGTCAGCAACCCAACGAAATGTACAACAATTTTTCTTGCGAAATCCCTTGTCAAACTGTAAATAGAAATCACTGAATGTTCAGGGTGAAAGTATGTGCCGCTTCACGTGTTTCTTGTGCATTAAATCCATAATTGAAAGGAAATTCTAGGGATTTTGGCAAATGTGCCAATTTTCTCCACAAGGATTAAATAATTTAAATAACGTTTTTCTTTACACTGATTTAAGGTATTGATATGCAAATTTTGCTGCTGCACTCAGCAGCCTTGGGTGACCTTTTATAGGGAAATAAGAAAATGAGTTTCCATTAACGATCTTATTGATCGTTAATTTATGCATGAAATGAATTCACCTTTAACACCCGTTCCTTCTTTGCATTCTTGGCGATTCAGCACAACACGTACTTCCTGCCCGAAAAGGGTGCAAACAGTTTTAATTTATGAACAATCTAATGACATCTTTGGCACATCTTAAATTTCATTTCAAATTGTACAAAAGAAATTTGAAAGTAACAATTATTTATTGCAGAATAGAAGAAATAGTAAAATTTGCATGCCGTCTTGAATTGCACATGCGCACCCGTGCAGGAAAATGAAAGGAAGGAAAATTCATATTTATTACGTGGTTGAGTATTTTCTTTATATTTTGTAATTGTACACAAATTTTTGTATCCGGTTTTTGCTACATTTGATAAAAAAAAAATTATATTAAATATTGTTTTTTACAAAAAGGTTCAGGCAGCTTTGAAACGCATGTACAGTTTTTCTTCGTACATAAAAGAAAACATTTTTTTCAGTTGTTTTTATTATGCAAAAAGGGTTACGTTTTGGGTAGCCGAGGGCATTAACAACATTAACAAGAGTCCGTTGATGTTGAGCAAATATTTGGAACGCAAAAACTTTAAATAAACAAAAAAAGGAAATTACACATTTTTGGTGACGTCATGAAGATCAGCTTCCTGTATGAACATGATTAAGAAATATGTTCAACCAGTTGAACCGTTTTCCGAACGTGATATTGTTTTTTTTTCAGCTGTTGATTTCAGTTTAAAATTAACAAGAATTCACTTCAGTTATGAGTTTGTGAGGGAATACGAGCCAACTGAGAAGTGGTACTTGTTCATAATTTAGTTAATGAAAGTGATTATTCGTGTTCACTTTTATGTATATGAAACTCTTAACAACTTACCAACTACAGTAAAGCTCGGTTATAACGAAATCTGTTTAAGCAAAAGCGGTCCGCTAGTAAGCAGCGTAGTGATATAATGCCGCGTTGAGTATTCTACACTGTTAGAACCGCAACAATAGAAATCTCTTGAATAAACAGTATTTAGACTTGAGTTTTTTTTCATTGTTGTCTTCAGACTTTCTTTGCTTTTTGAATGTGTCGCCTAATTGAAAATGTCACCATGTGCTCTAAAATTGTAAGATTAACATACGGTACATATTTTTAAGAGTTTCTTATAAAACGGAAAAAAGTAATTTTTTACAAACGAGGTTTCGTTATGATCGATTTCGCTACAGTGAAGTATTTTTGTATGAAAATGGCAACTCAACCTTGGAGCCTATTACAATAGAGAGTCATTACAATAGAGAGTCATTACAATAGAGAGTCATTACAATAGCGAGTTCGTTATAAAAACGAAACATAAAATTTGAATTTTGCCAAGAGTGTAGAGATGAGCTCTTGCCCATTGATCTTCACAAGACAAGCGATGAGTTTGCGAAAATTTCCCATGCAGTTTTTGTTTTTCTATCTGAAATATTACATTTGCAAGATAATAACGGAATATTTAGACTCTTTAGACTCTTTAGAAAAACAATTAGGAATGTGCTTCCTCACTAAGGAACTAGAAATCGTACACCTTATTCTATATCTTCATATTTGTTCACGTTACGTCGAGACAATAACAATAAAATAAAACGTCAGAATACACTGTTTCTACGTAATTAATAGCCTCATTATTTTTTAGGCCTTGAATAATAGTCAGAGGCTGTTAGCAGTCAGTGACTGTCCACAACTAGAATGTAACCACCTTATTTTTGATATTGTCTTGACGTGACGTTTATAAATAGTTACAGAATAAGGGTGATTATAAATAGTTGAGCTTGTCTGTACGTGGCCGTGGCTTGTTTTATTAGCAACTGATTCTGAGAAATATTTTTAGTGGGTGCCACTGTGGCTGATAAGCCACTGTGGGCTGACAGGCAATGCTAGCCTGTCAGTCCAATGGTCATGGATTCGATTCTCGCCGGAGACTCCGGGTGTTTTCTGCAGACAAGCAAATAGCTTCGCGGAGTGTGTTTGTTGTTAAAAAAAAATTACTACCCAAACTGGAATTGCATTACCGCGGACACATCAAAATTCTTATAGAGAAAAAAAGTGCTTCGAGTTTATGCAAATCTCGGGTGAAAAAATTTGTTTTTACTCAATTCGATTACAATTTGCATACAAGAAGTGCGATGTGTCCCTAAGTCTTCTATATATTAATATTTTTTATTTATTTCAGCATCATTTATTTCAATCGCTTTTAATCGACCTTAAATCAATAACCCAAAATATATAAAATGTTTTCTGCATATTAATATTTTTCCCTTTTCCCCCAAAATTGCAATCATGAAAAAATTCCCTGTGAATGATTTCATGCTAAAATTAAATTCCCCTCATCGTGAATAATTTTTTTCCCGCGAGTTTTTTCACTTTTCCCTTTAATTTGTTCACTTAGTTTTTGGTGGGGAATAGAGTAGAAAAGGTAAGTATTTTCTATTATAATACGAATGTTAGAGTTTATAAATTTTATTTTAGCGGCAAAATCTGTTAATAAGACACAAACTGATATATTTTGCAACAAATCAATTGCCTGCGTCTTTGTAAAACTTGTTGCTCAAATTCTACACGTTAAGAATATTTTTAATTTGTTGGCTTCCGTTTCCAAAATGCATCCAAATTATTTGACTATTAAATATTTATGCCATACTTTTTTAAATTTGTTTAAATTATTGCATAAACATAAATTTTTCAAAACAAATTCTTTGATTTTTCATGTTGTTTTCGGCTTCTTCACCTTTTTTGCATTCACTGAAAACTGATAGCGGGAATAATTTCTCACGGGAGATTCACGAGACTATTTTTCCCTTCGAGTGGAATAAAAATTTCACGTGAACAAAAATTCCACTTGTTATTCACGATAGAGGTGAATATGAAATTTCCCTTTTTTCTTTGTAACCATTGAAGTGGGAATAAATAAAATTAGTTTAAATACAAAAAGGCATATAATAAACACATTTTAATATAATATTATGAAAAAAGTAATATAAAATATTTCAAACTCACCAGATATCAGGATGAAAATTTATACGCTGAAAGTAAAAGAAAATCAAAAAATTAATATTTTTCTTTGCATTAGTTTTCAGAATATTTGCAAACTATTAAGATATTTTACTTAATTAAAAATCCTTATCTAACCCCCTGTCCCTGGGAAAAATCACTAATTAAGTAAATATTCATTTAATTTTATTAATTTTAATCCTTTAACCGCAACCAATCGCAAACAGCGTACTTTGCACTTCTTCGTGTGCAGTGCAGCAACAACCCCTTTAACAAGTTTCCATTTAAAATTGTTTGTATTTTCTTAATTTTTTTGTTTTGTTTTTTGTGTTCGCAAACATCAAGTTCATGATTAGAAAAACCTCGTAAATCAACCGTGTAAACAAATCAACAGCAATGAGCGAGATTTGATAAGCTCACACTCATTCAAATGAATAGATAAACCCGCCAGCCGCAAATTATAACAACTTGAATCCTTTTTTGCTGTTCCACTTGCAAACACTGACACACATTTTCGTGTTTGTAGTATTTCTTATTGAAAATACAGAAATCATGGAGCGGTTAGTTCTAATTCCTTCCACTTTTCCGTATAAAAATTAAACAGTCGCGCGTTAAATCAACAACAATTGTGTAAAACCTTAACAGGAAGGAGAACAATTTTAGTCGGAGCTGTAAAGGAATGCATTGTTTTGCAAGGTTACATATGTATAATATCCCACTATATTTTTTTCCTTTTTCATTCGTGAACGTTTTTGCGTTAATGGCATAAAATCGATCGCATAAAACAACTCTCTTCTGACATGCAGACGTTTGGTGTGGCGTTCAACTGAATCAAGAGCATATTAATTTATGACTGAATACCTACTCCCGCTTTAATTGCGACAATTCCAACAACAAATAGTTGCACATAGAAAAAACATTTTCCAGCATCCATTTTTATATATCTTTCTATCATAAAAGCTATTCTGGTCAATGCGCTATCATCACCCGGATCATGTATTCACTCACATCGCACTTAGATCGCATCAAGAGGCGGGAAACATTTTTAAAGTAGGAAAATGTCATACCAAACACTTTTTCTAATCTGTCTTTGCTGGACATAAGAAATGACTCTTTTAACTCCAGCAGCTCAGAGAAGAAGGAACCTTTTTAAATTATTATTTGTTTTGTGTTTTGTTTATTATTTGACTTTTAACTCAACTTCAGTCTTTTGTATTCACCACTCTGAACTTTTGACTTTATTTTGCCGTAGTTTGAGCGTTCCACCCGCACACACCGACACAAACACATATGCAGCCAGTCAAAAAAAAAAAAGCAGCAGAAATAAAACAATTGTTTGTTCTGGGATTTATACAGAATAAAAAATCAAAAAGAAGCTACAAAAGATATTTTCATGCGATTAAAAAGGCTGGCAATCAAAAGAGATTTTCTGTTATTTTTTATTTCAGAATTGTGCTGCCACAAACTACAAATACAACAATGACAAAATAGCAGCAACAAATGCGTTGCACTCGCACTCATAACTCACGTACAGGAAAAACCAAATACGCACACACACACACTCGCACATAACATCTATTATTTATGGTTTTATTCTCGTAACCATCTTCTGCCTCTCCTTTAGCTGTGAATGTGTGTGAATTAACAAAAATCTGTTTCTGTTAGTGTGTGCAAGTGTGTAGGAAGGAATAAAAGGGTTAAACAGGAAACATTTGTCAGAGTATAGAAAAAAACAGTCAATAATCTGTGCACGGATGTGTGTACGCAAGTGTTGGTACAATTCCCACTGCACAGGATACATATTAATTCATACTCACACAGAGACAAACACTTGTGTGCATGTAAATATTAATCTATTAAGATTTATGAAATTATTGATTTCGGTTCGACATGAAATCTTTTTGGTGCGGGGGAACTAAAAACACTCGCTTCTTTTGTGGTTTTATTTAAACACACAAAAATATGACTGCGTTGCATCAAAGTTTTGTGTAAAATTCTTTCGAGCATCAGGCGGCATGTTCCTTCAGTTGGCAACGCAAAATGTGTACTGGAAGAGTGCATATAAGCCAGAATATTTTAACTTGTGATCTGCATTTATCAAGATGTAGCGGGAATTACGATCTACGCAACTTTCTGCCAGAACATCAGAACTCTACAGGATATTGTGTTTTACCTCCAATCAAAATAACTTTCAAATTCGAACATTTTCTTTTCATATCGAAGTAGAGATTAAACCCCTTTATCACTCATTATTACAGAACAAAGAATATTTGAATGAAATAGATCAGTCTCTCGCTTAAAACATTCACGTAACTTCTACAATATGAGAGTTATAAGTAAATCCTATGTCCTTGATAACAATTGAATTTGTACACAAATAAATACGAGTAGAACAAAACTAAATAATTGCAACAGATCATTGTTTTGAATTGCAAATAAGTCTGCACAATTGCCCTCCAGCCAGCAATTGTTTTGACACATTTACAAATTCTGAGAAGTTAATTAAAATTGAAATATTTTTCACAATGGAAAAAGATTCAAAATCCTACACATTCGCTGGCGTTTTAGTAATGAAATAAACATATTCCAGGCAAAGTTGACTCGTATTTCTGTCTGTGTTGTTGCAGCAACAGCAAACGAAGTCATTACATGAACCATAATTAATATAATTGACATATTTTTGGGTTCGGTTTGTAATTGAAATGAAAATTGTATTTTTTTATTCTCAAAAAAAAAATTATAATAAAAAATCCGAAGCTAAGAAATAAAAGCTGTTAGTATTAAATAAAAATGAGATATTAGTAAAGAAAATAACACAACAGATGGAATTCAGGGACGGTAAACGTGGCACAGTTGCCATTTGTAAAGATTTTTTTTTTTGATGTGTTAACATCTATACGCGCGCCTCTAGGGCAGTGAACTATCAGTTTCAATACATACGCAAGTGTAAGTGTAAGACTTTGTTTGTTCGTTGCTTGGCAGTCGGTATTGAAAGTGATTATTGGGCGATTTTCATATAATTTTCCCACGCGATTTTCTCCGAATATTCATAGCCGATTTTATT
Organism: Linnaemya tessellans; assembly: GCA_951800035.1. Classification (NCBI taxonomy): domain Eukaryota; kingdom Metazoa; phylum Arthropoda; class Insecta; order Diptera; family Tachinidae; genus Linnaemya; species Linnaemya tessellans. The sequence goes on from OX637535.1 coordinate 2,686,403, forward strand.
AATTTTTGGATTAAAACGCTAGTGCGGGTTTCGACGAAGAGTTTAGGCCAAAAATTAAGGCGATCCGATATCGGCGAGCGGAGATTTAAGTGTTTTAATTCGGAGTATTAATTTGGAGTAATATTAAAAAAAGTATTTTATGTTGATCTTCGGTTTTGTCTTATGCATAGCAAAGAGAATAGTGACGTGGTTATACGTAGATATACAAAAATGAGATAGCAAGACAGCAACGTATGTAGCTTATGTACAAACATAACAATGTATGTATGTACATTTGTCTGTTGCTTTGCATTCTCTTTGTTTTTTGTGGATTTGATATAAAATAAATAAACAAAAAGGTGTTTACACATCGCCCGTGAGTTCGAACACTCATTGATTTTTTTGTTGTAATTTTGGGGAAGTACCAAAATATTTTATTCTAATTCAGCAACTCGCCCAGAAAATTACATAAAAATAATCATACCAATCTTATAAGACTCAACTTTATATGTTTTTCATACAATTCTATTGAATACAGGTCTGGTGATACTCAATTGGGTCATAGCGGGAAATAGACTCTTCCTAATGGTAACTATATTTAAATAATTGCAATTAAAATTTAAAACTATTTGAAGCAAAATAATCGCGGTACACCGATAAGCTAGTTTCCATCAAATTCTAATTTCCATTCCTGATTTGTGAGATTTTTGACTTGAAAACACGATGAGACAACGATATGACTTATTTGTCTGTTCTTAAGCTCCTAAGCATATATCGTTTTTTTAACCATAAACCATACGACTATGATTTCAATATGTATTTGAATAATACGTTGCCCACCCCTGCTTTATATCCATTATATAAATCATATATATACTCCAGTGTTAAAAAGTTAAACCAAAGCACTCGGCATGAGTTTAAACTTTAAAGCTTAGAACGACGTGCAGTCTAGTCTGCAGTTGGGAGCATGACAAAATCCAAACCTACAATACAGACTGAAGAATAAAAAAAAAACACAAACACACACCTTAAAAGCTGTCAAATTTTAGCACATATTCCAACCAAAGCAAACTAAACAACAACAACAGCAACAATCATTTAATAAACATTTTGCCAGAAGTGATCATGAGGAAAAGCAAAACAATTCATTTTTATTTCATACGAATTTCAAACAAAACAGTGCGTGGACTGATTACGTTCCTATTACATTGGAATTGTTTCACTGATCGTACAAATTTAATGCAGCAAAAAAAAAAAAAAAACAAAAATTAAAAAAGTACGTGGCGGTTGATGATGGTGTCGCTGAATGGATGGATCGTTGGATGACTGGTTTGTTGTTTGATGATGATCTTCAATGAGCTGTTAAACAATCAACGATTAAACGTCATTCATAACTGTCAGTCTTCCTCCTTCCCCACTCTCTCTCTCTCTCTCTCACTATCTCTCACTCTCTCACACATAACCGGCCTGTTTAGATCGCGAGTTCATTCATAAATTGATTTGTGCTTAAGCGAAGAAGCCAAAGAATAATATTCTGCATATTTAAGCCCTTTTTATCCCACAAGGAATGATGACTAAATGTTGTCTCTGCTTTTGTTCGTTCGCGTAATCTTTAACCCTAAGGAGAACCAGCTACTTTTTACGGCATCGTCTTGGTAAAAAATGTGCAGCATTTAAGTAGAATATGACATTTCATTTCCATGCAGTTTCAGCAGTCTTGTGCTGCTGGTAGGCCGGCAGACCAATCAGCTACCCTGCAGTCCTCAAGCTGATAATTTCCAGCGGTATTAGTAATCACCATGTAGACTCTCAAATCCAATATTTGTTGCCCAATTTCAGTGGTGCAAACACTTTCTACCTGTTCGCCGATGTCGCAAGCTAGCGTTCAGTGGAATAAATGACATTTAAAACAATAACAATTTTAAAAATTCTGTTCGGTTTTAAATATTATTTATTCGGTGAAACGATGGCTAGCGAAATGGCATTGGAAATGATCGCGAAAGTATTTCAATATTGTATGTGAAATATACAAAAGCGTAATAATTAAATGACCACATCACGAGTCGCTAGGAAGACTTGCCACACTTTTTTATTTGCAGCAAGCCACGGAGAGCTTCGGGCCATAAAATATTTTTAAACCCAAAAAAAAGGTCTGCCATTAAAAATAATCTCAGCGATTAAAATATATTTCAGCCGCAAATTTTCATAGTCGCGTCATTTCAAACATTACAATCCACTCCACTGCGGACCATATGAGCATATTAGGGTTAACATGCCTACTTGACGCAATTGTTAAATGCGCGTCGGTGTTTCTCAACCCACTATTTGTACAGCGTCTTCTTCTTTGTTGTGCCTGCGTATGTTTGCGACTAAAGAAGGTTCGTACGCTTGCGTTTAAGGCGGTGGCGGCTTACAATAAAGTTACACCATGTGCCTCATCTGCAACACAAAATCAGCCGTTTGCCCTTTCCAAGCAGGCAGCATCAGCTTCACAATCATCATCATCATCATCATCATGGTTTATTTGTCGTCTTCGTCGTCACTTTTGTTTCATGATTCAGTGTACGAGCATTAAGAAACGCGTTTGTTTTTAAGTAATTTTATTTAATCTCAGTCGGATCACGCTGTTTGTAACACGGCTCGTTTCTGAACTTTTTTTTTTTGTTTGCTTTTTTTAAGTTCTATATTAGTATTTTGTAAAATTGTGTAAAAAAAGTAAAAACTTTTCAAGAGATGATTCCTGTCTGCCATTTGGAATATCCCGTGTTATTTTATCGTGGCACGTTCTTTTGGCAATTTGCGGCTCAAAAATCGTTTGCCTCTTAGTCATAAAAGCAGACAAAAACGAAACGAAGATCTGTTTCAATATAAAACCAGATTCTTGAGCTTAAATTTCAATTTATCTTCTTGTGCTTTTAATGCTGGAGAGCCTGTACCTGCCTGCAGTTGTGTGTGAATTGTAACGCGCATGCGCAAGTGTGTGTGTGTATTTATTACTTTGTGTTATTTTTAATGAATGAATAAAGACTTTATATCAAGTCTTCTTGTGCAAAAGTGCAAATAAAATGTTTAATGTCATTTGAAAGTGCTGCGGCCGACTGCGCGAGTCCCAGCCAGCGTATTTCAAGAGGAAGTTAGGAAAAAAAATGTTAAAAAGAATTTTTCAATTCTAAGTTTGTGTTGGCTGAGAGCGTCTTGTACGTAGCGCTGTAAGCAAGTATGAGTTTGTGAGCCGTTGTGTGCCTGTGATTGACATGATCGTGATTTACACCGTTTCTGGGTGCGTAAAGCACCTACTAAAATCATTTAAAATTTTTATTACTTTTATGTTGTTTATTTGTCAGCTTTTTCTCGTCTCGTCTGCTGCGAGTCTACAACGTGTCTGTGAGTTTCTGATGTGGTAAATTGCTTAGAAGAATTATATGGAGGTGACAGAATAGTAAATTAGCGACTGACATTTAGAAAATTTATTTCTTTGCAACAAGAAAATGTTTTTTCTTTTAAATCTATTAAATGCAATTTGTGCATAATTTATGCATGTCCTGGTGTTTATTTGTGTGTGCACACATATCAATCAATTTCTTATAACTACATATTAGAATATAATGTTTGCTGTTGTTGTGGTATGCAGCTCAAGGTTTGTTGAAATCCGCTAAGTGAAGTTGGCAGTTAATAAAGTCACACAGAAGCAATTCAAATACTAGAGTTTTTCTGTGGTACATTTTTAATCTTTTTCTCCTCCGCCAATATTGATAGAAGAAGTATGGCTGAATAGGTGCTTTTGCGTAAATTTGCACAAAGTATTTTTCCAAATTAAACAACGCTTTCCAATTACGGAAGTTCGTAGAACACTTTGCCCATTTATTGAGTTAATGATCGTTTTCGTTGACCGTTTCGTTACTATCAGTCTTTATTATTATTTTTTTATTTTCAACTCGGACCAGTACTCAGGGGATGACCCCTACATATGCAGTGCATTGCACCGGAACTAAAAAGAAGGGGATAGTATTAACGGGACACATGAAGAAAGATGAGAAGATAGCAGATTTTTTGTAGCTATTAGAACATTTTTACTTTGCCGGCTAATTTTTTGCAACAAGGCCGACGAAGGAGAGTGCTGTTCCTCTGCTCTTTAGTGTCCTGATTATGTCAGTCGCTGCCAATTATGTTCTGTGACGAGTGTTATGTCTTCACCACTGCCAACAACTAATACAATCATGCACTAATGCTGCTCAGAAGAATTCGCCACATTATTCATGACTGAGCGCGGGGTTGAACTCAGGGTACCCTGCGCTTCAGCCAACAACAGCACCAACGGAGCATCATTCGCATTTATTTCAGAATGGGAATGATATTGCTGTGGCAGTGAATGCAGTAATTCTGATTGAATTCTTGTTTCCAATAATTAATCACCTAAAATGACATTTGATTTCCACAAGGCGACGACTTTTTTTATATTTTTTTTATCTTGCAGCAGCACTCAGTGGATGACCCCTATATATGCAATGCATTGCGCCGGAACTGAAAACGAGGGGATAGTATTGAGGGGACAGATTAGGAAAGATGAGAAAATAGACAGTTGTTTTTGTAGCTATTTCAACTTTTTACTTCGCCGGCTAATTTTTGCTACAGGGCCGACGAAGGTGGATGCTGTTACTCTGCTTTTAGTACATGAAAGTGTCAGTCGCTGCCAATTATGTTCAGTGACCAGAGACTATGTCTTCATCATTGAAACAGGCTGGCAACAACTAGCGCAACCACGCACTAATGCTGATCAGAAGAATTCAACACAATATTTCATGACTCAGCGCGGGCTCGAACTCACGACCCTCCGCTTCATAGTCTCGTTTTCTACTAATTCAGCCAACAGCACCCAATCGACTAATTGCAAAATCAATTTGGAGACAAATTTATTTCCAACAGTTATTCCGTTCACTGGACCCCTCTTTCGTGCGATTTAACGCCGTTGATATATTCTTTAAGAAGGTACGCCAACAAGTATCGAAGCGGTAGAAGCCACAATTGATGCCACCCATTTAATGAAAAAAGTCCAAAAATGTTATGATCATGCAACTATTAGCCACGTCCGGAAATAATATTTTAAAAATATATGCCATGAAATTATCTATCAGATTATAACATTTTATCTAGCAGATTATAGATTTTAGTATTTTTCTATTTTTCAATTATGGGGTAATTGCTCTTAATTTAAGTAGCCCCAACTTGCATATGTCAAGTGACCTTCGGGCGATATTTGATATTTTTTTAAAGGGAATGGAGATTCGAGTTCTGAGTTTCTTGAAGTTAGTACATTCCGGTGTTTGTAAGATAAAAGGCTAAACGTTTTCCAGAATAATCTTAAATTCTTGACTTGACTTGCTCTTTATTATCATAAAAAGAAAAAATGTAATTCCTTCTTCTTCGAGAGAGTTATTTCCTGATTTTCCACAAGGAAAAATGCCTCTTTCTTGGTGTTACCCTCACCACACATGCGGTATTTCCATTAAAACGAACTTTTACTTTCTGCTCATGTGAGAGTCGGCAGATAATTGTTACATTAGCCCAACAGTCAACACTTGACATGGCATAAACAAATATGTAGCCATGAATAGTCGAAATAAATAACGAGAATAGAAAAAATAAACATTAAAAAATTTTAAGTATGTCAAGTATTTTATGCCGGTGTAATTTACGATTAATTAATTATCAACTAGAGGCAAAGGCTGTGGCAAGAAATGATATAAAGCGAAGACAAAAAAAAAGCCAGCCACTACCGAAAAAATAAAAATACAAAGCGAAAAACCATAACTGAAGTCATGTAGAATTAAATGATATTTAGCCAGTGAGAATTGAATTTATAAAAAATATAAAAACGAAAAATTAAACGGCATGTGGCAACTGAGGTGATACCAAGCAAGAGTCACACACTTAGAAGTCCACACCAAGCGGCCTCATACAGCCAATAAACTCGTAAATGCCAGAATATTAACTGCGTTCAAAGCGCACACCAACACAAACACATTCGTTTTAATTTTGTCGCACATATTTTCTGCTTGTTACGATGTTTCCATGTGTGCTACGCTTTTAGACCAATTTTTATTACAAATTTTTCTATAATTCTTTTTTTGTTTCCATTTCGGTAAAAAAAAAAATGAAACACCTTGCGAACACTACCCAACAACAAACAAACAAACAAAAAATTAAATGAGCAAAAAATGCCACTTAAGGGCTAAGAGACACACACACAAACACACCATCAATGCAGGTCGGCATGTGAACTTCAATAGCGAAGCAACCCTTAGCTGGGGTTAACCAAAACAAGCTAAAACGCGATAAGGAAATAAAAGTCTTAAATTGAAAAAAGAGAAGTTGTTATACACCAGAGCGATGGTAGGTGCCATAGATGGCGAACATACAGTCATGTGGACGCAGGGACGGACGGACGGCCAGTTAGCCAGGCATGTGTTGTTTTCATAACGCATAGATTCCCGTTGGGGGGCTTTTAACATGTGAACCAGCAATTTTTATTTATTTTTTTCGCCGTCTTTGTTACTTCATTTTCCATACTCTAGTTAAAGTTTTTTTTTCTTTCTTTTTTTCTTCCACAGTTTCTGCTGTTCTCTTGTTTGGAGGAGCGTCATGTCAAGCAGATACGCGCATAATTAATGAGCTTTTTATGGGTTATTGAACCGCAACTGTATGACGGCTATATTTTACATGCCTACTCCACTTATTTGCGTAATTATATGTGAAACAACATTCACGTGCTGGCACCGAATTGGGTGGGTACGAAAGTAAATTCGGCTTTTGCCTCCAGAGACTGCTTTTGATTACATGGAAAGCAGGAGGCAATTAGCAAGTCTTTTGGGAACGCAGTGCGAGTTCACGCAGTCTTGTGTTTTTTTTTTATTAAAGAAATTAATTCTGAGGAAGAAAAAATTGTTCCGAGTCCTTGCAGAGTAAAGTGAACACCAAGTTCACTCCAGCTAAAAACGGGCTATTCGGAAACATCTTGGCTATCGACCGCAAACATCTCATGAATCCTACTTATGCAGTGAATAGTACAGAAACTATGAAAGGAGAGGACGACATATGAAGAGGGTGAGGAGATAGAGAATTTATTCTTTAATTCGCCGGCGATTTTTTGTTAAAGTACAGAAGAAGGAGGGTGCTGTAATGCGTTCTTTAGTACATGATAGTCTCAATCACAGTCGAAGGTGTTCACTGACTAGAGACTTGCCTTGATCTTTGAAACACACCGACCACAACTAGCACAGACATGCAGCAAAGCAGATCAGATCAGTTGTATCCCATATCATAATATATAAAACTTCGTAGTGGTCCCATTACGAGTAGCTATTTATTTCTGCCAAGAGTAAACTTTTTTCTAAGCTCAAAACTGTTTCAATTCACGCCATAAAAAAGATTCTAGCAGGCAGTCTTTCCTGTAAAGGTGGCTTCCTCTTCAGGCTATAGCATCACTTGTGGGTGCTGTTGGCTGAAGTAGTAGAACACGAGACTATGAAGCGGAGGGTCCTGAGTTCGAGCCCGCGCTGAGTCATAAAATATTATGTTGAATTCTTCTGATCAGCATTAATGCGTGGTTGTGTTAGTTGTTGCCAGCCTGTTTCAATGATGAAGGCATAGTCTCTGGTCACTGAACATAATTGGCAGCGACTGACACTTTCATGTACTAAAAGAAGAGTAACAGCACCCACCTTCGTCGGCCCTGTAGCAAAAATTAGCCGGCGAAGTAAAAGGTTCAAACAGCTAAAAAAAACAACTGTCTATCTTCTCATCTTTCCTAATCTGTCCCCTCAATACTATCCCCTCGTTTTCAGTTCCGGCGCAATGCATTGCATATATTGGGGTCATCCCCTGAGTGCTGGTCTAAGATAACAAAAAAAAGGTCTAACAGAATTGTTGTTTCAATAAAATTTTAAATTTTTAAAATACTTAAAAACGAAAATATAGTCGGCATGACAAATATTAAAAATTGAAGCGTTAAACAAGGTCAAGACTTTTGTTTGCTGGAAATGGCTTTTTCATTTCTCCAAGGACTTTATAAAAATGCAGTGCGAGTGGAAGTAGTATTGACGGCAAAAACGACACGGTGAGAAGAAGTGTCAGTGACGGTGCCTTTAACTATTTTATATGCCAGTTCTGAAGTACATTTTGTATACACAAGTTAAGTTGTGTCAAGTAGCAGAACTGAAGTTAAATAATCATAAAAAAAGAGTTTGCAAGTCATATGCTTTCATTTTCCTTGAACAGAAACACATACGCACACACTCTGACACTCACACTCTTAAGTACGTAATTGGCGGCAGAAAAGGAAATAAAAGACAAGCAAAAAAAAAATAAAATAAACAGTTAAAAAGGTTGCGGTTGCGGTTGCGCTTGGTTACTTTCGCATAAAACTCAACCAGTTGACAATAAATTTGAAGTTTATTGCTGCGACATTTTCAAGTTATCGCGAAATAAAAGAATGAGTACTTTGCTGGCGATTAAACATCAAGGAAATGAATACGAGTGTAACGTTGCGACACACAAACAGTAATTAAATAGAAAACGTATGCATTTCTTTTTATGATAAACAATTTCGAATTACGCCACATCAACGAAAACCTTTGCAAGGTGAAAAGTTGCCAATAAAAAAATGTATTTATTCAGTTAAGCCGTTTAAAGTATTTTTGCATAAAATGGTGTTAAATAATTTTAAAAACTTTATTTGTTTTGCCAAAAGTAGTTTGAATATTTAATTCATCTGCCCAGCAAGAAAAGAGAACACATGAAGATCAAAGAACATCTCAGCTTCGTCATAAAAGCTGAAAAATTTTATTTTTAATGAATGCAGACTTAAGGAATACATTTTTTTTAAATATTTGCACTATTTGTCCGTGTAATGTGTCACTTCAACCCCAACTAAAAAGGGCAGGGGTCCAAAAATGCGTTTCTCTGGTTTTCAGGCTCCAAGTTCAATGCTTTGGAATTTCTTTGACATAAAAATATATCATTTGCTTAACAAAAACAACAATAAAGACTTTAAAAATTATGTTGTTTTCAAAGGGTTGGTTTAGTTCTTCTTAGGGGAACTTTTTCCACTCTGGTTCAATTCAGCCCATTTATGAACTTGAGCTGTGCTATCCTTCAAGATGTATTTGCACCAAATTTCAAGGGTTTGGGTCTTTTTGTTTGGATGGAATCGTGATTTCCACAGACGGGCGGACGGACGTGGCTAGATCGTCTTAGATTTCATCACTGATCAAGAGTATATATACTTTATGGGGTAAATGAGCTGAGTGGGGCCAGAGGGGAAAATGTTCCCCTAAGAAGAACTAAACCAACCTCGAAAAAGCAAGATAATATTTAAGATATAATTATTAATATATAAGACTTTGTTCGTTATTTTGTTAAGGAAATGATATATTTGTATGTCAAAGCAGGTCCAAAGCGTTAAACTTGGAGCCAGAAAATAAAAAAATATAGTTTTTGGACCCCGCCCCCTTTAGTGGGCGTTATTATATGCATAAATAATGTACAAATTTAACAAATTGTTTTACTTAAGCCTATATTTCTTAAGAATAACATTTTTAAGCTTTAATGACGCAGGTGAGACGTAACCTGGTACTCCTCTGTCCTACCCCCTCCTCTCCTTTGCCTCCTAAATGACCCTTTCAAAAAAATAAATATAAATTAAAAATAAATGTATGTGTGTTAAATACGTTTTTACGTAAGCAGTTACGAAGTGAAGTTAAATATGTTATGACGTAACGATACAAAATTATTATGGGAGTGTCTTCTATCCCATACATAATTTTTTATACACTGGCAATGCATGACATCTCCTTATTTGACCACTGGGGGCAAAATCCCTCCAAGATCACACACACCCTCATGGCCTGTAAATTGACCTTTAATGCATGAAAGGTCATAGCCTGTAATTATTTTCACAAAATGCTCAAAAAATTTATTAAATATGGATTTTCATAATAAAAAAGGGCACTGTTTGCCATTTCGTTACGTCATAACATATTTAACTTCAAAGCTAAATACGTTGTTTCGTAACTGCTTACGTCAAGACATGTTTAACTCGGCATTTTATCTTCGCTCACATAATAAATTTTACATATAATTTTCCCAAATATGTATTTTTGGAGTCTTATGGCAAAGGTGAAATGTCTCCCCCACCGGTCCTTGCCAGAGAGACTCCAAGATATACAGATTTAATGCTCTCCAAAAAGAATTAGACCGCATAAAGTATACATATTCTTGAACAGTGATGAAGTCCAAGACGGTCCAGCAATGCCCATACGTTCGTCTGTGGAAAACATGATGTAGTTTATTTTTGGACCCCGCCCACTTTGGTGGGCGTTGACGTACGCTATTATATGAAGGAACTCTGTCCCACCCAGTTCAACATTTTAATTTTACTTACTAAATATTTGGAGGCTATTTAAGATTCGACCCGGTCGAATATAACGTTTTTGCTTGTTTTTCACCAGGTTTGATTGTCTGAGGAAGAAGTGTTTTAATACAACGTTAATATATCACTAGTCAGACCCAAGCCTGAGAATTATTCAAGAAGTTGTGTTTAAAAAATTTACAATTATAATTCATCAACAATAAAAAGCTGTAAAGCTGCTGTTGTTACACTAAATAAAAATTAGTTGAATAATATTAAAAGCAGCCGTTAAAATACTTCTTTGTGTATGATGAAGAGCATACAAACGCACTTAAAATTCATTTCATAGAAATACCCAAATGAACTCTATCCTTTCTTTTTTATTGCCATCGAAAGCACCACATTACAAGTGATTTTCAGTTCATGACAGGGTTAAGTGGAGACCGTAACGCTCTTATCTCCACAAAAACAAACTATCAAAACTTGCACGCAGGCACCCCCAACAGCATCAACTCCTAAAGCTATTCAGCCTACAACACAAACAACAAGCCAAACAACATTCTAACGGGATGGATATCTTGATAAGGAATCGCACAATCCTCGTAAACTAAAAGTGTATAAAAAACAGCACAACGAATTTCAGATAACCAGAAGAAGAAGAAGAAGACGGTGGAAGGGTTGCTGAAGTCGCAATTGGAAGTTATTAATACATTAAAGGAATTTATTTGACTGCCAGTCAGTCGTTTGAGTTGAATGAATGAAATTAATTTTGCCAAAATAGAAAATTAAAAATTTCTACGATAACGCCGAGTGTACAAATGAAGAAGACTGTGAGTCAAATGTGATGATGCACAATCAAGTAACAGGAAATGTCCTTGGGGTCCTGTTAATAACAACTCAGTTATTAATGAGCACAACGAGCATAAATAATTACAACTTTAAAACAATGATGATTAAACAGATACGAAGTACAACATTTCATAAATACGCAAATAATGCAGATACGAGTGCGAAAGGCGAGAGCGGTCGGGGTGAAGTTTTACTTTTAGAGCAGTTTATTAATTTTAATTGGCTTTCGAAGGAAATTGTTGGCAACGGCAAAGGCAAAGGCAACTGCGGCGCATTATCAACGAAAATATTTAGTGAAATATTAAAAAAAAAGGTTTTTAAATGAAACAAAAAGGTGGGTTTCTGACGGGACGATTGTTTTAATCCCCGATATTCGTAGAATTCAATGTGCAGCCTACATGTTTGTTTCTTGTCAGACAGTCTGTATCTGCTTTTGTTTTCGTGTTCATTTTTCCTTTCAGGTGGCGACAAATGACTGTGGAAAGAAAGCACTCGTTTTATGGCGGTTTTTTATTTAATTTTTAGGGTAGGCTCTGCTCAGCTAAACTGTGTGCATCTTCACTGAATGTTTGTTTGTGGTTTTTTGAAAATTGATTGTTTCGTTATGTCGCAGATTGACTGTTCGCTGCACGCTGCGAATGCGAGTATGTAAAAATCCAATAGACATTCTTCCATCATCGTTCATCAAACGCACCTACTCAATGCAATTGTTCTTTTTTCTTCGTTTTGCAGTCTTTATTTTTTACGCTGCGTTCCTTCAGTGTTTTTTCTTGGCTTTTTTGTATGTTTTGGCGAACAAAAGGACTTTGGAGCTCAAGCACGCACAAATTCAAGAGAGTTGGAAACAAACTGAACGCACTGATAGATGGATGGATTTTTTTCATTATACATTTTATTCAAAATATTTATTGTATATGAATAGTTTTGTAAGAACCAAAAAAAAAACAACAGCAACAGCAACCACATAAAACAATACGGAAAAAAGTAACGTACGAGTAAATGCAGAGAATATGTCAGAAATGTATACTAACGAAACGTGCTGAATGTTCGAATATCTGACTGTAAAGCTGATATGATCTTTTGCGTACCAACCAGCCATCAAACCCAACAGCAGTCAACTAATCGCAAGTGTGCGGGGGTCCATTCACCAGTTAGTATCAAGCTATTATATAGAGACTTTTGAATTTAGTATTAATCTTTTCGGATTTCGAAACACGCCTGAAATAAAGTTTCCGAAATACTTGGCAAAAATCGTATTCCTGTCATTGCGTTTTATTTTCCGGTGGACATTTTTAACAACTAATTCACAGACGGTTGCTTGGATAGGTGAGGTCACGATCGGACCGGAGAACTCGGCAAGTAGTGGCCACTTCTAAGCTGGCCAGGGTTGAGAGAATGGCAGTTCTCCTTGTTACTGCAGTCATGTCTAAAACCAGCCATTGTACGGTCCCAAGGAATTAGATTTTTATAAAATCAGAATTGGAAGAATTCCATGTTGTTTTCTGGCAGAAGAAACGACTGAAGAACAGGGTACAAGGTACAGATCTACAAGGGAAGATGGTGGCCCTTCCATAGACTTTAGTTATTTGATGTGGTACACGCACGATTGCAAGGGGTTTGAGCGGGGGTGCATGGACTCAATGCGGCATTGTTTGAACTCATGAATTCCCATGAAGTTTGAACTCATGAATGCCAATGTACACTCGAGCCCTTGTTAATATGGGAAAGGGTGTCAAGGGCACCCACGTATTTATCAACTACTCAGATAGCCAGCCCGCTCTGAGGAGAGTTCACATGAGAGCTTCGTTTTAGCCTTGTTTTGGAATCCTTGCGGAATGTATCGGGAAACAACTTAGCAGATCCCTTTTCTTTCAAAAAGGCTCAATGGGACTCTAGCAGCAAGAGGTGGTTAAGTATGACGCATGCAAAGGCTTTTATGGAATCCGGTTATATTGTGGTGTTCTAGGCTTTAGCAGGTGCGATCTGCGACTGTTTGTTGATTTTCTTTGGGATCATTTCTGACCAAATGCTTTGGAAATGGAGATAAATGCAGAGTTCACCTGACACACACGCACACACTTGAACCGTAATTCATTTTTGGTGTTTTTGGAGGAATAGCGTACAGCATTTCAATGGAAGGTGTTGGGCAAAATTAGGGAATATTCTCATTCGAATCTGTCGGATTTGATTGTGACACCGATCAATCGACTCACGCACAATGTTTCCAAACTGAAGAAGAAACTCCCAGAACAAGAAACATTTGGAATAAAATAGAATAGAATAGAATAGAATGCTTTGGGGGCTTAAAATGACGAAGACGAATTATATTGAGAATGTACGTCTGTCCGTACGAATATTGCGTACCATATGCAAGCATGCGAGAGTAGTGTGAGTGTATGTGTGTGCGTGTGCGAGTGTGTGTGTGTGTGTGTGTGTGTTGGTTTGTTCATTTTCGAAGGCATTTAAAATTGTCGTCATTCATACGTTTCTGTTTGTCTGCCTATCTGTGACTTTCTTGAATGGATGGATGGATGGTTTGTTTTGGGCTGATTGTATGTGACACAAGTTTCTGTGCGGAGCTGAGTTTCTACTTGCCTTTTTGTCTTCAGCTCATTGTTGTTTTATTGTGCTGTAAACGAAATTCAGTTGCGTAAAGTCAATGCTCCTTCTGTGGAAGCACGTAGCATACTTTTTTATTTTATTTTACTTTATTTCATATATGAACAGCTAAATAAATGACAAACGTTTCAAATAGGGTTCGTTGTGTGTATGAGTCGCTTTTTCAATACATTTCTTTAGTTTTTTAGTTTTTTTCATTTTAGTATTTTTGAACAGTGTACAAATACACATGGCAGGAATGTTTCAGCCAACGCTTTCATATCATAATGTACTCATCATTGTCATTGTCGTTGCTGACGTTGCCGCAGCCGTCGTTGTTGTTACTGTTGTTGTCGTCATCACCATCGTCATCTTTGGTTCAGTCAAAACCAGCAAAACGTTCGTTCTCCAGTTATAAAACGCATATAGCTGCGTTATACACGGTGGATCACGTTTGGCGAAGGCTTCCGGTCGCTGTACATTCAAACATCAGCACAGCAAAAGCAACAACGACACCAGCAACAACAAAACAATAACAATTCCCAACAGCAAATGAATTATATCACAACTCCGGCTTATTGTCGTTGTTGTTGTTGTTGTAAAAATACAAATCAGCGGTCATTGGATGAATTCTATTCTATAGTCAGTCGGTCGCCCCATACATCCCATACGACTTTTTATTGTACGAGCACACGGGCATGAGTTTGTATCAAAAAGGCACGTCATTTTAAGAGGTTTTTTATTTTTTACCATTTTTTATATATTTTATGTTATTTAATTTTTATTTCTAAACCTGCCAAAAGCAGTTAAAACTTTTTATTTATGTCCGAATGTGTATGTGTGTGTGTGTGTGCAAGTACACTCGCATGCCTTAAACTCCCAAACGACAAATGTCACCAACTTTAAACAGAAACGTATTAAGGCTAAATTACGTGATTTCTGATGTGTACAACATCATCAAACAATAACAACTCGTTCGGCTGTCTACTCCTACAACAGCAACATTTAGCACCGGATGAAGGAGTACATTAAATCAATATTCTAATGATTTCTAATTTTTCTAAAAATAGTTTGAAACTTTAACAGAAAAGTAAGCAAAAGTACACAGTCTTTCTAATGCCAATACAAATTTATTTTAAAAAAATCTGCCAAATATTTGCTGAGCCCATAACAACTTTTTCTGACCAGCAAATATTTAATTTCATAACCAGAATCCGCTTAGTCATTTAATTACTGGCACTATCGTGTCCAAGACAGAAAAAATTAGCCGTCGAAGTAAAAGGTTGAAATGGCTACAAAAAGAATTTCCCTATCTTCTCATATTCCGTCATGTGTGCTCTCAATACTATCCCCTCCTTTCTAGTTCCGGCGCAAAGTACTGCATATGTAGGGGCCATCCCCTGAGTGCTGTTGCGAACTAAAAAAAAGTAACATTTTTTTTATTCAGGCAGTAATAGAAACAAATAACAGTAATTAGTTAGCGGTTACATTAATGTAGAATATAACATCAGATGTTTTAAAAGGGCGCAACACCCTTCCATTAAAGAATATATCTACTCCTCAGTCCATTACATGAAATTGTATAAATAATTTTAATCTATACAATTTATATTATGAAATGAATAACAGAAAAAATAGTAGCATTTAAAAAATAAAACGGTATGTATGACAGACTGTTTTCAAAGGCCGCAACACAGTCTCAGCACCTTCCCCTTGGAAGCAAGTAATGAGGAAGCCATATATGATTCAACAACTCAATTCTCTCTTTAAGAAAGTGACTTAAGTTTCTAAAATATTACAAAGAAAAACTATCAAAGGAACACTTTTCTTATATGTGATGAGTATAAGTCACTTTCAGCACAAAAAGCAGATGTACTTCAGGTTGAAGGTAATCAAAAATTTTTCAAATTCTACTAAAAGAACTATTACAGCCAACACATTCACATGGAATTGTATCGTCAGTTGTAAACATTTTTACTTCAATTTTAATTGTCAAATTTCCCTTGGCAATTGTCAAATACTCGTAGACCACAATAATGATTTGCCACTCACCTCAGACCATCTAAATTGCAATTTACAAATACAACGAACTCTCTAACAAGGTGCCAAATGTCCTCGGTTAGTTAAATATTACAACAGCAGCAACAACAATATAATATGTGGCGGGGAAAGGGAACAAACAGAACTGTTATTATGCCACACATCGTAAAATAACGGTAACATACGAGTTAATTCTTTAACCCCGACACACAAAACATGCAGAAATCACATGAATACTAGTACAGCAACCGCAATGACACACACACACAAACGCACTTACATATACAAATCATCTAACACACATGTGTGCGTGTGAGTGTGTCAGTATGTGTGTGCTGTATATTTAAAATTTGAAAGGGTTAAATACGTTACGCATCTGCCTATGGAATATTATTTAGCTCCCAAAAGGGCTGTTCAGAGTGCCACACCAACAATAACAACAACAACAACAAAAGAACACAAGAACGTACTGAACTTAGCAGCAGAGATAAAACAAGAAAAATAGGCCTAAAATAGACTACACAATTGCAATTTTATGACCACGGAGTATGTGTAAAATGGTCCGGGTTCAGCATTAAACAATAATGGGAGAAAATGGGGGGCAACCGTGGCAGAAAATTGGCTGTGTGCAAAGGATTTGTTGGTTATGAAATTCAAACAGTTTATAGCAAAGATGCAAATGGCAATCGAATTACAATAGCTTGGAAACTATTCTTTTATTCCTTCTTAGGAGTTAAAAGGAAACAGCGCCGAAATTATATCTACAATTAAGTCCATTGACGGGTATCCCTCTAATTTATCCAAAGGGTACTCAAAAGCCTTGAGACAATTTTTCCAAGTTTTATTCCCAACATAAAGTTCAAAACAATTTTGAATATGTTGAGTTCACAAAATTTCTATATAAAGGGTGTTTTTATAAGAGCTTGCTGATTTGAAATTTAAATAAAACACATGCCAAATTATGAAATGGCAAAAGAAAATTTTTTATTTGGTAGATAATTTCTTGTCATTTAACATTTAAATATAATTTCGGGCATATGGCCACCACGACTATTTTGCACAAACGTCATTCTGGAGGTCCAATTTTCGACCTCCTTTTCAAGCATTTGAGGGCGTATTTCAGCAATGACACGTTGAATACTGGTTTCCAAAGCGTCAATCGTTGCTGGTTTATCCACGTAAACCAATGATTTCAGGTATCCCCACAAAAAATAATCGAGTGGCGTCAAATCACACGAACGCGGAGGCCAATTCACCGGTCCATTTCTCGAAATAATGTTGTCGTTGAAATGGTCCTTCAATAAGTCCATTGTTTCGCCCGCAGTATGACAAGTGGCACCATCCTGTTGAAACCACATTTCGTTTACATCCATATCTTGAAGTTTTGTCACCAAAAATTCATTGATCATGATTCTGTATCGATTTCCATTCACGGTAACGCGTCGTCCTTCCTCATTTTTAAAGAAATAAGTACCGATGATTCCACCAGGCCATAGACCGCACCAAACAGTACATTTATCGGGATGCATTGGTGATTCTTGAGCGGCGTGTGGATTATCTTTGTTCCAAATACGGCAATTTTGCCTGTTAACATATCCATTCAACCAAATATGCGCCTCATCATTTTTGCGAATTGAATTTTGCGGTAAATAAGCGGATAAACATTTTTAATTGAACACTGTTTTTGAAAATAAATGTCCACGATTTGGAAGCGTTGTTCTGGATAATTTGCCAAACAATACTGAGTAGAGACGTCACTTTAAACTGTCAAAACAGCTGTCAGACAACAGAGTGATTCGTATAAAAAAAAATTTCATAAAAAACACCCTTTATTAAACAAATACAGATTTAAAGTGTAGTTTAAAATTTTTCTTAAAGTATGCTTTAATTAATACTAATTAAATTTTTTCATAACTAAGGCTGATGGGATAAGTTCAATCTTTTCCATGTAATTTCAAGATGATGAATCTAGCTTAAAAGAAAAAGTAACGTTCGATACATAAAACAAACTGAAAACATTAGGCCATTGGAAAGTCATATTATGATCATCATTGTTTTTGTTTTATTAATTTGTGTAAAACGTAGTAAAAAAAGCAGCTGCTTCTGTTTTGAAATTGTTGTAAATTTATTTTAGTTTTCACACGGTGCACAGTGTTACGAAGACGAATTTATTTAAATACAAAAGGTCAGATACTTTTTTTCTTAAGTTATTAGAAAAAATATCTAAATACTTCTTAATATTTTATTTGAATTCACCATTCATGGTTGCTACGAAAAATTTAAATTCTTTAAATATATAAAGAAAATATTTGTTTTTTTAATAATGAACTGATATTTTTAAAGGAAAATAGCACGATTTGAAAAGTAAGATTCTTAGGATCGTTACTAAAACAGAATCCAAAGTGTTTTAATTTCAATGAGCATACAAAACTGTGAACCGATTTTCCATAATTTATGCAGTCAATTTTCCGCCGCCCCAATATTTGCATGAATATCATCAACGTTCTAGAGAATTTATTTTTGATTACAGTGGAAAATAAGAAAATAAAATATTAAAAAACCTTTGAGGCAAAAGAAATAAAAGTTCATCAACAAACTTTCTTCGAACACTTTAAAATTGGGAAAAGGCAAATATTCTCCGACCACATTTCAACTCACATCGTTTTAGTGCGATAAGAAAATGTCTTAAATAAAAAGAAATCCACTGATGAACTTTTCTTATCGCATGAAACCTGATAAGAAAACTTAAAGAATATTTCAAGCCACTTAAATGCTATCAAATACAAACAAAAACTTGTGCAAAAATCCCCAACAAATTAAACTCTCATTTATCATTTTCTATCAAAAGAAAAAAAAAGTTTTAATAACTGCTTTATTTTACTGTATGTGTATGTGTGTGTGTTTTGTGAAACACTTTTCCTTTCCATTCATTTACTGCTCTCTATCTCTCTCTCTCTCTTTCTCTCTCACACTTAAAAACATCCATATGGCAGTCAGGTAATAAACTTGTGCAAGACGAAAATCCATGTGGGTGGCTGTTGGCTAGAACCCCAGCGCCTCAGAATGCATGTAAAATTTGCTTAAATCAGCCAAAGTTTACAACTTCAAAACAATTTTTTATGTCTCATATTTATTTGTTGCCAAAGCACACATAAACCTGACCTACAACAACTTCTTCTTTTTTTCCAATACATTTTATACACAAATTCCGCTCTTTGGGAACTCATTTTTATTATTATTTATAATATGCCACAAGTGGCTGTGGAATACCGTATTTCATTCAAACTTCCATAAGTCAAATTCAAAAATTATGCAAAATTATTTAAATTTAATGATGGCGTCGTTGCTACTTAAATTCATACACATTCACTTTCAAACTTACAAAAAAAAAACAAAGAAAAAAAAGTTCAGACACAACACACACACGCATTCAGACTTTAAATAAATGCAAACGTTTTCAGAATAATTCTACGAAAAATAAGTGAAAACGTTTTGTTTTTGTGAAAAACAAGCCGAGGTTTTTGAGTTAATGAAAAGAAAATTAAGAGAAGAAATGGAACTGATGAGGTGTTTTTAAATCACAAATTAATTTAAATAAAAAAATTTTCATTTAACAAAAACTACCGGAAATAAACAGCAACAGCATTATTTTGTTGACTGAGTGCTTTTTTCCGATAAGTCAAGCAGCCATTTATGAGCCTAATTTGAGCTTCCGTTATTACTCACACACACACACACATGCATTCAAACAAACACTCATCTCTTTCATGCTCTTTCCTCTGTGGTAACAAATTTGTTGGTGTTTTGCAGTGTTGCCATAACAAAAAATTTGCAAGTGAAGAAAGGAGCTTCTTTCTCCACACAGTCAGCGGAATACCTCAGCAGAAATCAATGAGCTAATGGGAATCATAAACTAATCAGATTTTTTAAGAAGTTTTTTATCTAAAAAAAAATTAAACTAAAATTTTGCAGAATGAGTGGACCATAAATAGATGAAAGAGATGCTAAAAAAAGTAATTTTTGTAAAATTTACTTTGGAGTCATGAAAATATTTTATTTTCCTACCAGGAGATCATATTTTTTTTAAGGGGGCAAATCCAATACCAACAGTCGCAAAGCAGTTCTGAGTCACTCACCATCAAGCCCCGTTGACAACTATATTTTGGGTGCACCCAGACCACTGATCGTTTACTCTCTTTCGAGTACTAGTTCATTTACGATTCATCTGAGGAGTTTTCCGTAGTTCACAATGCTTCTACTTTTTATGTGAAGGCATAAGTCGTGTACAGTCAGTCACAGGAACGAAGAAAATATCGGCGGGGTATGGTCCAAGTCACCCTGTCGGCCTCTGCGCGCCTATAAATCGCAAATTAGTCTTCGAATAATAATAATTATAATAACAATAATAAATTATGTATGAATTTTTGTTAGTCGAACTTTTTCTTTATGTAAATTGTTAATTTTTCAACGGGCTTAAGTTCGAATCTGCTGGTTTGATGATTAATGAAAATGTTCTTAATATTCCAATCTTAATATAAAATAATAAATAGAATTTAAAAACAAATTCATTTATTAATAAAAAAAAATAACAAAAAATGGTTTGCAGTCATGCAGATTCGAACTTAAGCCCGTTGAAAAATTAACAATTTAAATAACAATAATATTTATTGTTGCAAGCCGATTATAATAAATATTTTTAAAATTAGTGGTCGTGTGTTTGAATACTTCCGAAGATCCTGCTTGTTTCCCGCAGAGCAGCAAATCGCTATGCAAATTGTATTGCATTAGAAAAAAAAGAGCTGTTTGAGATTTCAAAGCCTTTCGGTCACCGAAATGTAATTAGGCATTTTAAAGAAAACAATTTCCAGACTGGACGGGAACTCACTCATTTTCAAAACAAAAATGTCAATATGGATGGGCCAAGTTAGAAATTACTTGCACTTCCGCAACAATTAACAGACACAATTTGACAATAAATTTTTTATATAAAAAGTGAACTTGAACACAATCATTTGCATGATTTGTTATTTTATATTCACTTCCCTTTTTGCCAAAGACGTTTTAGCTGCCACACACCACCAGCTTATTCATGAAACGAGTGCGACGTACCAGCACCACCGTTTTACTGACGCATTAAATTGGAACTCTTCTCCGTTTGTGGTTGTGTTGCGAGTATAAAACGAAATGGCATAAAAAACAGCATATTTACATATTTTAGCATTTTTTACATTGATTTTTGCATAATTTTTCAAGGTCACATGGTGTAATGCATACATTAACACACTCATGCACACACAAACACATACACACACACACTTGTACGTTTATGAAATCTTCATACGAAACAAGTGGATGAGTTAAATACAATAAATTGACTTTTACAATTCATATTCTGTACTTTTAGAGTTTTCATTCCCGACATGCAGGAATATAAAAATTTTTAAGGATATACAAAGTACTAGAGCATGTCACAAATAAGAACCAGAAATTTTATTAAAAAAATTTAACTCATTTTGGGGAACCGCTCTTTTTCTCCAGGAAGTGGTCATAACAATATGCAAATTATCAATTAAGAAGTTATTTTATTTACCCAAATTGAAAGTTATTTGTAGTTTTTTCGACTAACATATTTTTGATTATAAAGAATATTAAATTGAATTAAGATTTATAGTCTAATTGTTGGAAATTTCTTGTTTTAAATTCAAAAGACATGATAAATATTTCTCTGAAACAATACCCGCTAGTGTTGGCTGACCAGCTTTAACCTTAAAACCCATTTACAACTTAATATTGTTAATATTATTATTACTCTGCCCAAAATGATGGCCGTGGTACTTCCAGCTAAGCAGTCATTCATCCATCAAAATGGTTACGTTACCCTGACATCGAAGAGGTTTGTGCATGGAGCACAGCTGTAAATGACGTCTGAGCAAACGGTGGTTAAGCTATGCGGCCGTTGGTTTGCAGCATTCGTTACAATAAGTGATTTTGGCTTGAAGACACTAAAAGTTTTCCACTGTTCTGTGATTCAATCGTACAACTGGATAAGTGTGACGAACAGTTGAGGTCGTTTATTGAAAGGAAATTAAAATGTGAAGCGAAAAAAATGAACTTCACTTTGCTGCTCTCATGTTGACAGATTTTGTTAAATGAAAAGAAAAGCGAAAATTTTTTATGTTTCCCCTCTACGCAATAGGAAATAAAGGAAAACAAACTTTCACACATAACCACCATCACCATTTTTGCGGTAACAATATTGTGGTCGAATTAGTGGGTTGCAGTTGTTGTTGGTTGGGCTCTCGAGAAATCATCATCATCATTAGCCAACTGCGTTTACAAGATTCTTCATATTTTCCTTCGCACACATTCTAACGTTTTTCCAGAGTTACAACATGAAATGAACATTTCGCTTTTGCAGCTGATATTTTATGCTGTTGTTGCTGCCGTCTTGCTCTTTTTGTATTCTTTGGCTGTGGCAGCGAGCACCATTTTTACACATGTTGTGGTCCATGTTTTACTTTCCAATATTTACCCGTTCCCTCGTCATCTTCATCATCGGCATCGGCATCATTTATGTACATATTTTGGAAGCATGTAAAGTAAAGTGCACACTTGTGAAAACACATACTCTGGCAAATTTTAAAAAGTTTCCTTGTAGTGACATGAAATCTGGTTGTTTGTGCAACATTTGTCTCGCTGGAGATTTCTGTATGTAGGAATTGTTTCTTTTATTTTTTTTTTGTTCCCAGTAACAGGCGCCATTTCGTTTTTCACTTGTCATAATTTGGCAGACAAGCGCGAAAAACATTCTTTGCTGTTCTCCCTTCCCCGCCACCCCCTTTGCCATTGTCGTTGGCAATGATTTTGTGTAGTTTCTGTTATTGATGATGTTACAGAATTTAAACATGCTGTATGTTGCTGCTTGTTTTCAACAATTTTCCCGCAACTGATGTCTTGTTATGGATTTTGTTAGCAGACTGAGATTTTTCTGTTCAAGTAATCAGCCAACATCAGTCGATAGGCAGACACACAGACACACATGCCGTGTTTGTACATAAAAATATCAACGATATAGAGAATTTCTGCACTGACATGTTTTAATCGTGTTCTAAATAGTTTAACTTTTTTTCTTCTTTTTGATCACAAAAAAAAAAAAAGAAGTTAAATGGAAAAAATGTTACATAACATGTTGACAGTGGAAGAAATTAAAAATCAAGTCCTACAAACACATTAAAACTGCATTTTACACGCTATTTGTTAAGCAAATAACATCCTCAGGCAAGTTTTTATTTCATAAAAAAAATCCATTAAAGCCTAGAGTGATTGAAGGGCTGATACATTCAAACTCTAGTTCAAACTATAGAAATCTTAAACCTCTCAGTCTTTCATTTATCCTGAAACACTGCAAGGATATTCAGCAAACCCTTAATAGGACCTCTTCTCGACTAGAATGTCAAAATATTTTGCCAAGAAAACTCCAACAACAACACCAGAGGCTGCAAGATGCTCTTCCCTTTTGTATAACATTCTTATAAAATGATCATGTTTTCTTTTAAGGTGTTGAAAATTTGTCGCCCATTTTGCCACAATGACAAACAATTATTAATTGAAACCTATTACGTCTTGAGCAGGCCACCTCCTCCTACAAAAGACCACAACCTAATTATGGTCACAAATAATTTGCGACCAACTGCAGAAATTGTTGACTGGCTATTGTTTGGGAATCAATTTCAAAAAAGAAGAAAAAAAATACAAGCACGCAAACCCAACAGCCACGACAACAATAGGGCAGGCCCAGCCATGCAACACAACACCAAGATCATTATCGCATAAGTAAACTTAAAAAAGCAGTCAACAACGGACTGCAATTGTTAAGGATCAAAGCGTAACAAAATAATTTGTGAAAAGAAAAACAGGCAGCAGAGGAATGAACAAATGCACACACACGCACACTCGAACCAAACTGAACCGTACGATCATTCTACCGTAAACAAGACAAACAACAAGATCATTGAAGCTAAAAAGCAAACAATGCCCGGACAGCAACAACAAAAAAGGACCTCAAGTGAATGTTTAGTTGGTTGAAAGACCGTGTAAATTTCATAAACATGTACCAACGACCGACAATTAGATCCTTTCTTGCTGTTTGTTCTCTCGGATCCTTTTTTGTTGTTGTGTTTTTTTTTTCTTTCTTTTAATAAAATGCCAGGATAAACATTTACAACAGGAGGTGGACAGCGTGAGCAGAGTGTGCAACGCAGACAAGTGGTGAAAACCGATACATTACGATGCGGTTTAGTGAGCAGGTGTCAATGTTTAATGGCGGTTAAAACAAAAAATTAAAACTCATAAATTAATAACATTAAAAACAAAAAAACTCAAATAAAAACAACATGATCACCTTTGCATAACATTTTGTACACATACTTTCGGCCAGAACAGCCAAACACGGCCACATACAAATATGTATGCAGTCTAAGAGAGGGAGAAAAATAAAATACAACGAGTACAAGTTCTTGAAACTGGACAAGTTCACTTTGTGGCCGCAACTGTTTTGATAAGGCCCCCACTACAAGTATTTCCAATCAATAGCCACAAGTCGTTTGAAACTAGACTTTTGAAAACCAGCAGAAATTAAGAAAAAGAAAAACACTTGTGTGATAGCAAAACTCGCTTTTGTGTCTTGATCTTGTGATCTCAACAACTAAAATGTTTCGTCTAATATTCCACAGAATATTTAGTGCAGACTATGGGAATTCTGCAGAAAGTCATTCTAAACAATTCACAAGTATTTGATTTGGTTTTTACTGCCTTCAGTTTTACACAACAGCCATCACTCTGTCAGACTCAAAGGCATTTCAATTGAAAAACACACACACACACACGTTAAACATACACTGACTTGAGCCTCGAAGCGAGTTCTTCACTTGCTGGCATGTTGATAGTGGACAAATATTGATCAACGGAGAGTTAAAAATCTTGGCAAACAAATGAACAGCCAAATACTCTGGCAAACAAACAGCCAAACAAACAAACAGCGAGTAAATCATCTCAACATTCCTGCAACCAACAACACGGGCAAATAAATGACAAAATATACAAACATTAATACATCCATCCATACAACAACTCATCAGCCACAGCAATCGAACATGTAACTGAAGCCAACAACAACAACAACCAGCAACAACCGAAAATACTTAATATGAGATCCAGAAATAATCTATTCAACTTGAAATGAAACCCCAGCATTATTTAATGGCATTTGGCTGCAGCCACCTAAAGGGTTTTTCAGTGGGGACATAACACATTTCCAAAGAGTTCGCCTGAGACTGATAGCTGTCAGTGTCATACTCAAAATGGTAGTGGGATGGACTCCCGAGGGAGACCCCGCTAGTTTTCTGCTGACAGGCAAATGGCTTTGCGGCCTGTGTTTGTGAAAATGGAACAAATATAGGGAAGACCTTTGACACCAAAGGCCATCCAGGCAAGTTCCGACTAAAACTTTTGAATGAATCAACCGATTACCACGTGATTATTGGTGATTGATATAGTTTGTCGAGTCCTATAAAATAATCGTGAACACTAACTGATCCGATATATAACATTGTAGTTTGCAAAAAAAACACTTTTTCGACTTTTTTCATTAGAGCTGTTGGCTGAAGTAGTTAACACGAGACTATAAAGCGGAGGGTCCTGAGTTCGAGTCCGCATTCAGCATTGAATATTGTGTCGAGTTCGTATGATCCGCATTATTAGTGCATGATTGTGTTAGTTGTTGTCAGCCGGTTTCAGTATTGAAGGCGTAGCACTGACCATAACTGGCAGCGACTGACACTCTTGTGTACTAAAGAACAAAGGAACAGCACCCTCCTTGGTCGGCCCTATATCAAAATTTACCCGGCGAAGTAAAAGGTTCAAATAGCTACAAAAAAAATCTCTAGCTTCTCATCTTCCTTCATCTGTCCTCTCAATACTCTCCCCTCCTTTCTAGTTCCGGCGAAATGCACTACATGTGCAGGGATCATGCCCTGAGTGCAGGTCCGAGTTAAAAAAATTACAATATCTCACCAAACTCATTATTCAATTTTGACCCAGTTAGTAGTGATCGATAGAACCGTTTAAAGTTAATATTTCTCGAAGCCCGAATAGATTCTAATCCACAGGATATCTAAGTTTTATATAATTCTGAAACAAGAGTAGTTTGGTTCGGTTCGGTTCGGTTCAGCTGTTCAAAAGTTATATGCGGGTCACATACTTAAACACACATACACAAACATACATAAGCATACACATAGAGACATACCCTGCAGGGGGATAAGCGTTAATTGTATTTAAGCTACTGGTACGATTACTAGTATAGCAAGCACTAGTTCAAGAGGTGACTGAACATATACAGAAAAGTACTAGTACTTCAAGTAGTTCATTTGTAGATTGATTTGACTTGTAGAATTTCATATTAGTTTGTTTTAAGGCGAATTGCTAATTCGCATTTTCATTGATTTTATTTTTAATTGTTACAATTTTTAAACAAATTCAAATTTGAAACAAAGAATAGTATTAGAAGACTATCCCACCTGCATATCAGTTTATTTATTCGATAATTTTTGTAAGTAAGCCGCAGTTTTCTTGTGTGTTAAAAAAGTGACATTTTAAAAAATAAATAAAATTAAAAGCTAATATTAAAAATTTTTAAACGTGTTTTTTTGTTAATATTTATGTCCATATGTAAAATCAGCGATCTTTTATAAAATAATAAAAACTGATATAATTATGTATGTATTGTATGTTCATTAGTGTTTGGTATATGGTGGAGTACCAAACGTAACTCAAATTGTACAAGGCGCTAGTGGATTGAGTGTGCCCTGAAGGAACTTTCCATTTCCACTTATAAATTAAGAATTGATGAACCAAAAATTGCTTGTGAAGACAAAGACTTAACAAATTTCATTGGGTTTAAAAAACCAATAAATTTAGGGATTTTGTATATATATAAACCAGTTCTTAATGCAGAACTGATTGTACTAGTATCCGACTAGAAGAAATTATACTAGTACTCATCTAGTACTAATAGTACTAGTATCCCCCTAGTTTCTATCTAGTACCAATGGTACTAGTAATCTTCCAAACACACTCAATGTTAATTTGAGCATTAACTTGGTAGAGGAAAGCTCACAGTTGGGAACTAGTACTGGTGATTTTTGTACTAGTGCAATACTAATTTGATACTAGTTCGATCTCCTGCAGGGTAGTGACACCCTCTCAGGAGTAATCAGAAAATATTGCTTAGAACTCAAAGCGCCGAGATCTGGTGAAATTTCGATTTTTTCAAAACGTGCTAAAACAAAAAAAAAACAAAAAAGAATTCGACTTTTTGAAAATTTTCTTAGCGGAAAGTTAAAACAACTACAGCTATTGCTCCCCTATTTACGGGAGTCTTGCAGCAGCAGCAGTAAGTATTATGGACACTACGGCAGAATTCTCATTCAGTTTGCTAAATTTTAAAAGTCGCAAAGAAAATTAAAATCCCAACTTTGAGCACATCAAAAACCCTAAATTATTAATATAAAATTTTTTCGAGCGGAAGTGATTGATTAGGATCATCTTTAATGCTTTCTGTACAGCGGCTACAGCTTCTTCAGCGCCCACTCATCAGTAACAGTAAATGTGGGCCGAAAACGATCTCTTGTTCTTCGAATTAGCCGCTCTAAAGGACGATTATGTACGCCATAAAATGGAAGAAGTGCACGATGAGTTTGACGAATAGAATAATTATTTTGATTAAAAAGTTCAGCAATTTGCACGCGTTGTTCTGGTGTTGTGACACTCTAAAAAACAGGTATTATTTAAAAACCAGGCTAAAACAACGACACGATCTAAAGAAGTTCCAAACTGTCTACAGCGTTAAACATAAACAAACAAAAGAAGTGAGTGAGAGCGAGTGAGTCCAAGAAGTGCAAACAAAAGTGCGATGACAAAATCTCTGTCATGATGGTAATTTGTGGCAACTGCCAGCCAGCACAACAAACAGCTAAACAATTCAGTGAATCAACAACTTTTCTCCAGTGCAGGGGACACGCAAACGAATTCTCCTCTCTCTCTCTGTCTTCATAATAAATCATGTCGTCATTAGAAACGGAGTTTTCATTTCAACAGAAATCCATCACCTTTTATTTAGAATAAAATGTGGGGCGTTTCCTTGTAATTTTCAATTGTAACATTCAGGCGCTAAACATTTCATTTCAGTGCACTTGTGTCGTTCTGCCATCGACTGTGTCACAGTGATAAATTTCAGGCTCATTATCAAGACAACTGGTGTTGTCTGCGACAGTAAATATTGATTCTTTTGTAATTTGTTTTGATTTCTTTTGTTTATTTGTTGTGTTTCGAAATCTGGCAGTAAATAAAATTGAAAGAAAAAATATCTCTTGGTGCTAATTGCTGGAACACATGGAGCGCACTTCGGCTCGTCTTCAGCAATTGCATTTCAAATGTGGCAGTTTACAGAACGCAGGCAGTTCTTCGGAAGCTTTGCTTTTATTTGTTTGTGAATTCAACGGAAGTTTTACTGAACTGTGACTTTTCGTACCTGCTCTCGTTGGAAGGTGGTAATGGATGCAATTGCTTTCTTTGATTTTGTAAATACTCTTGACTGCCATGAGAAGCTTTTTTTTTTTTGTTTTTTTTTGGTTTGTAGTTTCCTGGAAGGTGTTAATCTTAAATTTCTTTGAATTTCTTTACACTCTCTAATTGCTGGCAAGACGACTTGAGTTTGTATAAAAGAAATTGTTGTATTCATATCATAGTCTCCAGTTGCGCTTAAAGGTTAAATGGAACTGATGGCTCACAAACAATTTTATTCACTGAAAGTTTCACTGAATGAATTGAACCACTTCTGCTCTATTGTACAATGCGAAATTAATCCTTAAGACACTCGTTGTCATTTCTACGAAATATTTATTTTTTTAATACAAATTGACTTAATTAAACCGCTAACCTGTTTTCATCTTAACTTTGTATTAAAGCCTTGTTAGCAACTTTTTTTTTTCATAATATAAAGATTTTGTATTATTAGTTAAGATTTGTTGACTTGTTTATAATGTTGTTCATAATATTAATATTTTCCATACACTTTTTAATAATTTATTTATTAAAAAAAAAAAACTTCGTCTTTAATGAAGAAAATATAAAATAAAATATAGAAAAAAGTAGATATCAGCCAGCACACTGGCTGATAAGTCTGCTACAGCCGCAACATGTGCTCGTATGGATTTACACATGCTCTTGCCCGTTCCCTATTCATTTGTATCCCAGAGCACGAGTGCGCATGAATATGTTGTTGTGACACTTGTACGATGTGCTGCTGTTCCATACCATTTTTAAACTGGCAGATTATTTTTTATAGAAAATCATTCATTTTATAGGAAGTCGTGTGCGGCTACTTATTAGAAAGAATTTACAAATGTTTTTAGCTAGAAAACAAAATAAAATACTTAGAACGCAAAAAATCAATAAAACAAAAAAGGCACAACTAAACGGCAACTAAAACTGAAAGAATTTTCGTTCTGAAATGATAAAAAGCGAACAGGTCTAACGTGTTTTTGATATTTATTTGTTTATTTTATAAAAAGGAAATATATGAATAATTAATTTATAAGAAAAAAAAAATGATATCAATTTAAGTTTTTATTAAAACACTGTAAGAGGGTGATCAATTATCAGCTGACAATGTTGTTCTTTTCTCATTAAAAGCAGCTAAAATGTGTTCATATTAGAAAATTGTTAATAATTTAACAATTCAGTTAAAAAATATATATACATATACGAGGTCTGTTCAAGAGATAAGGTGAATTATAAATTTTGCAAAATATTCAGATTAAAAACACCGGTGCCAGCATTTTTTCAAATCCGAGAACCAGTTTTGATCTGCACTTTTTTGTATGTTTCTTCAGCCCTCCCAGCGGGTCAGTGTTTTCTGCTCCATCGTCTAAAATCTAGGACACAGAAACAAACTGTGGCCGTGCCATGAAAACCCAACGATTTCGCAACGCATTTCGCTTCTAGTCCGAAAAATATTATATGCATTAACCAAGTGATATTTCGACATCCTCAACAAATTTTCTAATAGTCGTTCGACAATTCTCCGTAACAATTTATTTGTTCAATTTTTCAAAATGTTCATCGGTTGCTGATGTGTTGGGGCATCCAAGGCAACCTTCTTCAAAAAATACTTGTCTGACTCCGAGTACAATCATTAACATTTCTCTTGATTCCATTTTTTTCCCCCAACATTTTAAGCAAACTTTTTTATTAATTCCTTTCCGTAAGTGAAAATTGACTCTCAATCATCTTATTTTATAACAGACCTCGTATAAACTTCTACCTATAGTCTTGTTTAGTTCTATGCCGCCATTCGGATTGAATTGTGAGTTCAATAAATTTTCTAATTTTCAATTACACAGAAAAAAATTTATTTCTAATGTCGCATTTTCCTAAAATTGAAAAACAATTAATTAAATATAGAATTTTGTTTGGAAAAATAGCAAAAATTTCCAGAAAATTTGAATATTTTTCTTCTATGAGGCTGACTTGTAATAACTTCTCAAAGGATTATAAAACGCAACTCGACAAATATTTGTTTTGTAAAGCTTTAATAAATGACATTTAAAGTATTTTGAATAAAACAGTAAATATTTGCCCAAATCCCTTTCTGACAACAATTTATGACAAATAAAGGAAAATGAAAAAAAAAGTGATTATTGAGTTTTTATTTTAACTTTAATATTGGCTTAAACCTCCCATTCAATTGAGTGGAAATTTTAAAATAATGTATTTTATTGGCGGGTTTAAAGATGCCCTGAACGTCTGCGTTTGTCCCAGTGAAATAACTAAAACCCCCCAATAATCAATTTAAACCTTTCTTGTAAATTTGGGGAAAAAATGTATAACAAATTTTCTTTGCTATTTTATTCCTTAAAACATTTTTTTAACCCCATTTCAAGTGTTACACTTTTTTATTAAGGTCTTCCACCATTTAACACTTTTTTAGAAAATGGATTTCAAAACATTCAGATGTTTGCAAATCATCTTTTAAATAAACGGTTGTAAACAGCAGGTGCAATTTATGGTCTCGGTCATATTCTTTAAAATTTATATTAAAAAAAAAATACAAGAAACTTTGCGTTTTTATTGAAAATTTAATTAACAATTTGGCGTCAAATGTTTATGGCACAACTACGAAACAAAAAAAAAATATTATCAACCAACATCCACATCGAAATTCAAATGCCACTAAAGCTGGTTGTTTCAGTGCTGCTGTTGCACGATGTTGCATGTTAGATTGTAGCCAAGGAACAAGAAAAGTGGCAGAGCCACTAAAAAGGGTTGCTATTATTATTATTTTTTTTTATTTTATGTTTTTATTAATTTTTTTTTCCTTAATATTTTGTTTTGTAATAAAAACGAAATAATTTTTCATGATTCGCGTGCCAATCAACAATTGTTGGTACAGGAAAATTAACACACACAATCATAAAAACTACAAGAAGAACAAAAAAAAAAAAAAAAATTAAAACAAAAAAAAAGGACCTTGTCGTTTTTAAAAACAAGAACGAATATTATTTGAAATGTGCAAGAGTGTGAGTTGCTGTGCTGTTCCAAAAGCGTGTTTAGATTCTAAACAACATTTATTTATTAACCCAAACTCTATAAAATGCACGCACGCACTTTCCCTTTTCGGGTGCTTAAAGAAAATCTTAAACTTGAACAATTTAACAAAATCCCTCAAACCCGTTTGCGTATGCAAATTATGTTACGAAGGCAAAATATTAGACAACCAGAAGAACTGAACAACTGCCGTTCTTCTCCTCTGTACTTTTTCTACCGTCCAATATTTTATTAATTGTCCTAGACACCCTGCAGTTAAATGATGACGATCAAATTCGTCAGCCGTCTAATCATCTTCACTATCAACATCTTCACATGCCGGCCATACGTGATGATACAACACAAAATTACTGCAACGGCGGCGGCGGCGGCGCTCAATGATATCCCGCTGCCGTTAAAAAGCCCAACAATAAACAAATTTGCATAATTATGGGTTTATCTTGTTAAATTGGACGTCTGTATCTGTAACTTAATAATTTGCTGTGGCCCAAAGAGAATCAAAACGAAATGAGCAACAATAAAAAATATTAGTAAAAAGAAAAAAAAAGAAGATTAAAAATCAACCATGAAGCAGGGGTTGGACAAGATCATTAGAAATTAAGCTTTTTGAAGAGGTGGAGTGTAAAACAAAAACTACTCGATGGCGATTATTTGAAAGAAAACATAAAAGACATGTTTTGGTTTAGCCAGAGATAAAATCTCTTCTCGCGTATAAAAAGCGAAGCGCAATTTAAAAACTTTTTCAATATTTCAGTTGGTAGACGAACAAGTTGCAAAAATTTTACCTGCAACTCAAACGCAAGTTCTGAATTTTATTGGAAAATTTATGGGAAAATAAGTCAATATGAAACTCAAAGCCCGCCAAAAGCACGTTAACTTCACCATTTCTTAAAGTAATTGAAAAACCTTTGACTTAAGCACTTACGCAGAAAGGCCGTACTGTAGGGTGTTCAGACAGACAGCTTAATTGAGTTTAGGGCAATTAATGTCATTATTGAGCTCAATTAACCATAAAAAATTTTAATTAAACGATTGCTCAATTAACACTTAATTGCTATAATATGGAGTAAAATTACAAATACAGCACTGCTAAAAAGTGAGCACAATATAAGTGAACTGAGCTGTACAATCTAAAATATTTTCTTTTTTCTTAAGTCGAGCCAGCACTCAGGGGATGACCACTACATATGCAGTGCGTTGCGCCGGAACTACAAAGGAGGTGATAGTATTGAGGGGACAGATGAAGATAGACAGAGATTTTGTTTGTGGGTTGGTTGGTTGGTATACGTGGCTGCCCGCTACACGCAAGCATTCAAGTAGGATCTCTGAGATCCCGTTTTGAAAAACCACTCCACTCGTCAGTGACTACCTATGGAAGCCGTATCCTGATCTCGGGTACGGATGGTTACTAGATCCACCCCGTCGCATTGAGGTATCTAATAAGGTCCCCCAGACCTATACCTGATAACTCCGCGAGGTCGCCTATGATACTATTGCCTAAGAATTTGTGTCTCGTGTTGTGCAAGGCCGGGCATTCGCAAAGGAAGTGATAAACTGTCTCCTCCTTGCTCTGATCCCGGCAGCTCCTACAGAATGCATTGTGGTTGAGACCTAACCTGCCTGCATGTCTGCCTATTACCCAGTGCCCCGTCACAACCGCTACGAGCCTTGAGATGTCCCTGCGATTCCTGTTAATCAATTGTGCCGTTCTATTGTCGTTATAACATGGCCACATGCTTCTAGCCACCCTGCACGTGTTCAGCTTACGCCACCTGTCCGCCGCTTTCTGCCGGAAATGGCTCTGAATGGTGCTCCTTAGGGTGCCAAACGGCATGTCCACCGATACGGCAGTGGAGACGTCCTTAGCAGATCCAGCCTTAGCTAGCTCATCTGCCTGTTCGTTTCCAAAGAAACTGCTGTGAGCGGGTACCCAGATGAGGGTAGCGTCTATCTGACCCCCCAGTCTGGATAGCAGCTCTTTGCATTGGGCTACCAGAGTAGACGACGTAGTGAACGACCTGAGAGATAGGAGTGCCGCCTGGCTATCGACAAAGATACCGACTCTACCCTGAACACCCCTATCAATTAACAGCCTCGCCGCCTCCCTTATAGCCAGTATCTCAGCCTGAAATACGCTGGATTCATCTGGGAGACGGAGCGAGAGTTTTATTCCAAGGTCCCTCGAGAAGACCCCTGCGCCTACACCACAGATCATCCTTGATCCGTCAGTATACACTCTGAAGTTGAATTCCCTTTCTAAGTTACCCCTTCTCCACTCCCGCCTGGATGGTAAGAGGACTTTGAATGAAGTGTTAAAGTCTAAGTGAGGTACTATATAGTCGGTGGGCTTCCTCAGTGTCGGTGGTAGCCGGCCAAGGATTCTTGCGTGGCCATAGTCCCTTGACCTCCACCTCCCTGATGCCGCTAGTCTTGCCGCACTGCTTGAGGATGCCCGGAGTACATAAAGGTCAATCGGAATTAGGTTTAGTATAGCATTCAGCGCCTCTGAAGGACTAGTACGTAGACAACCAGTAATCCCGATGGAAGCAGATCTCTGTATCCTGTATAGTTGATCTACTACATATTTTTTACTTGTGGCGGGCCACCATACTAACGACCCGTAAGTCAGTATAGGGCGTACAATTGCTGTGTACATCCACTTAAGCATTGTGGGTTTTAGGCCCCATCTGGAGCCAAACATTCTCCTACAGGAGTAGTAGGCAACTGTTGCCTTTTTTATTCTATGGTGTATATTTGGTTTCCACGATAGCTTCGTGTCCAGGATAACTCCTAGGTATTTTGCCGTGTCCGAAAGGGACAGTTCCAGATTATTCAGCCGAGGAAGTTTAAAGCTTTGGGTTTTGGTCTTTGTAGTGAATAGTACCAGTTCCGTTTTGCTAGGGTTTACTCCTAGACCGCATCCTGCAGCCCATCTACTGAGCATACCCAAGGCGTTGGACATGATATCGCTAATCACGTCCGTGAACATCCCTGATACCATTATTACTACATCGTCCGCGTAAGCCACAACTTTAACTCCTATAGCATCTAGTCTGAGAAGAATCGTGTTAACAACGAGAAGCCAGAGCAGCGGAGAAATCACCCCACCCTGTGGTGTTCCTCTACATGCCCATCTTGACATTTCGCTATTACCTAACGCAGCAGTGACATTTCTTGCCTTCAACATAGTAATGATCCAGTTGCTGATGTATTCCTCAAC
Source organism: Linnaemya tessellans (assembly GCA_951800035.1). Lineage (NCBI taxonomy): Eukaryota > Metazoa > Arthropoda > Insecta > Diptera > Tachinidae > Linnaemya > Linnaemya tessellans. The sequence goes on from OX637535.1 coordinate 2,721,160, forward strand.
GTCTGCATCCCGGAGAGACTGTTGGATGGCTGCCACTGATACATTGTTGAAAGCGCCTTCTATGTCTAAGAAGGCAGCCAAGGTATACTGCTTGTTTTCTAAGGATCTCTCCACGACTCCCACCACCTCATGCAGAGCTGTTTCCGTGGAGCGTCCCTTCAGGTAGGCATGCTGACTATCTGAGAGAATAAGCGATCCTTCAAGTCGATGCCTAATATGGGTGTCTAGTAATCTTTCTAGCGTCTTAACTAAGAAAGATGAAAGGCTGATTGGTCTGAAGTCTTTTGGGTCCTCGTGACTCCTTTTTCCAATCTTGGGAATGAAAACCACTTTTACTTTCCTCCAGCTGGTCGGAACGTAATTGAGTGTAAGACAGAGTTCAAAGAACCTATAAAGCCAGGGAATAACAGAGCCCTTCGCACTCTGTAGCATCTTTGGAATTATGCCGTCCGGACCCGGCGATTTAAACGGTGCGAAGCTGTCAATAGCCCAAGAGATTCTCTCTGGGGATATTAAATCTCTATTGACAGTGTGTTGAATCCCACTAAATGGGAGGATTCCTATGGCCGTGTCAGTACAGCCTGGAAAGTGGGTGTCGAAAAGAATACTTAGGGATTCCGCGGAGGAATCTGTCCATGACCCATCCCCCCTCTTAACGAAGGTTGGACATGTGCGGTTCATGGTCAGAGCCCTACTAAGCCTTGCGGAATCCCTAGTTCTATCTATTGACTCACAGAAATTTCTCCATGAGCTTCTTTTGGCGACCTTTGTTTGTGGGTATTTCAACTTTTTACTTCGACAGTTAATTTTTTGTTATAGGGCTGACGAAGGAGGGCCCTGTTCCTCTGATCTTTAGTATATGATGGTGTTAATCGCTGCCAGTTACGATCAGTGATCAGTGCTATGCCTTCATTGCTGAAACTGACAACAACTAACACAATCAGGTACTAATACTGATCAGAAGAAGTCGGCGTGATATGCGTGACTGAGCTCGGAGTCGAACTCAGCACCGTCCGCTTCATAGTCTCGTGTCAACTATTTTTGCCAACTTTATAATTGTGGAAAAAGTGAAAAAAAGCATAAACAAAATATGTCGAGCCATGTTGAAGTTAAATTATTGGCATTCAATTTATTATTAACTAGAAAATTAAAAAAAAAAAAACAAGTAAGAACGCTACATTCAACAGGGTCGATTCGTAAATACCCTTCACATATTTAGTAAATAAAAACTCAATTTTGTACGGGTCACTCCAGAAGGGGCCATGGGGGAGACATCTCATCTTTACCATAAAAAACAAAAAAGTATATTTTTGGGGTTATTAAGGGTACATTTTTTTATAGGATCATTTAGGGGGCAAAGGGGAGGGAAGGTAGGACAGTATGGAGAACATCTCAGCCTCGTCATAAAAGCTTTCAAATTTAATTTTTAAGGAATGTAGGCTTAAATTATACAATATGTTATATATTTATATTATTGTTCCATGTAATATATTACTTTAGCGCCCACCAAATGGGCGGGTTCCAAAATGTATTTATTTGATGTTCTGACTTGTAGTTCCACGTTTTGATTTAAAACTACATCATTTGCTCAACAAAATTATAAAAAAACTTTTAAAATTGTGTTGTTTTTCAGAGGCTGGTTTACTTCTTCTTAGGCGAACTTTTTCCCCTCTGGCCCGATTCAGGCCCATTTACGAATTTGACCTGTGCTATTCTGCAAAATCTATTTATACTAATTTTCAAGGATCCGGCTCTTTTCGTTTGGACTGCATCATGATTTCTACGGACGGACGGACATGACTAAATCGTCTTAGATTTCATCACTGATCAAGAATATATATACAGCGTGGCTCAGAAAGACCGAAGTGGTGTGAATTCCTTATAACTTTTTTATTATAATTTTTTTTTTCTTTTCTTTTCAGTATTTTGTAAAGAAGACTTGGACAAATTATAATGGAGCAATACACAACTGAACAACGTGCCCAAATCGTTGAAATTTACTTTTCAAATCAACGGTCCATTGTGTTGACTCAGCGTGCATACCATCGTCTCGAGTAGAAGCAATTTTAATTGGCCTCCGCGTTCCCCGGATTTAACCGCTCCAGACAGTTTCCTTTGGGGTTATTTAAAAGGGAAAGTTTATGTTCATAAGCCTAGGACTATTGAGGAATTAAAAACCAATATTGGAGACGAAATTAACAACCTAACACCGGAAGTTTTGCGAAAGGTCATGGAAAATGTGTTGAAAAGAGCACATTTGTGCGAAGCAGAAAATGGCCACCATTTGCGGGATATCATTTTTAATAACGAATCTAAAAATATTCCCTATAAATTTACTGTATTTAAAAAACAAAAAATTAAAAAAATATGTGTTAAATAAAAAGTTATAAGGAATTCACACCACTTCGGTCTTTCTGAGCCACCCTGTACTTTATGGGGCCTTAGAGGGATATTTCGCTGCTTTACAAATGGAATGCCCAAGTGAATATACCTTCCAATTCTTTTTTGGAGGGTATAAAAACATGTACCAGGACTTGAGGTCCTAATGACGATGAAAATGTTTTACTTTTAGTTCTCAGTTGTCACACGTTAATTGAATTGATTAAATTTTGTATATGTGAACAGGAAGATAATTGGTGAATATTGAGTAAATTAAAAATGCATGTCTGAACACCACACATTAAGCTGTTAGGCTTGTTTTAAGCCAAAATTTGGACAACTCTTAATTCTTGGCTGGTGTAAAACCGATTCTGTATTTCAAAAGCTCAAATTAGAAATTTATTAGCAACAAATTGCTGCAAAAGAAATTATAAAAATCTACTGAAATTAAAATTTTGCTCCTAATTTAACACACAATTACAAAAATATCACATGACAAATGGATGGGCTGTCTTTCAACCAGCACCAAACAACTTTAAGAGTTGAAAAGCATATTTAGAATAAATTTAAAAAAATTCAGCAAGACAGCAAAAAATAGAATTGAAAATTTTATAAAAATTTGGACCACATTATCCTCACTAATTACCAATAATAAATGCAGGTGCGGGAACTGTTCAAATTTAACAAGTTCGTGAACTTTAACTCTCGGTTATTTGAAGTTTTTGCTGGTTTCTCGGTTATTTATTTGTCGAGAGTCGACTGAATTGGTTCTTTTACTTAAATATTTTTTATAAAATTTTCAATATTTTAGACTAGTGCCCCAGTTACAATTTCAGCCACTGTATTTATAAACATATTGGATTAATGATCTTCCTTTAAATAAATAACAGACAGCAAAAATTTAAAAATTTCCATAATAAAAATATTCTTCGATTTCAAGCTGTAGGCCACAGTAGTCGAGTGTGATTGTTTTTATTGTTGTTGTTGTTTTTGTATTTAGCCACACTTGATTTATAATCCTTTGACATATTCAACAACTAGAGGATACCGCATTGACAACTCTCCAAGGTGGCAGCAACACCTGATGGTGACAAGTAAATGAAACTACAAACATGAGGCTAAAAATAGCCGAGATACAGGAAACTCAATTCTTATCGAAGATCTAGAGGTTTTATGGTACAAAAAGTATAAAAAAACATAGAAAAACAGCAACAGCCAGCGATATAACAGAAAGAGAGCTGGAGAGCGAGGGAGACATGTGTAAATATAAATTAGATAAAGAAACGCGCAGGTGTGGCACATCTTTCAGTGACAGGCAGGCAGGCACATGTGTGTTGTTTGTTGTTTTGTGCACATCTTCTAACCAGCATTTTTATTCAATTCAATTAATTTTTTTTGTGAAAAGTTACTGTCTGTGAATTTAAACAATTTATTGAATTGTTTAATTTTTTTATAGTTTTGCCTGCAGCCCATCATTTTAAAAATCATTATTTCGAATGTAAACTAGTGTTTTTAAAAACTTAATTTTTGTCTTAAGCAACTTGCTGCCAGGATGATCTATGAGTTCAGCAAAGCAACGGCAGTAGTTGGTAGAAAACTTGCTGATAATAATAGATATTTTATTGGAAATCCAGCAAGTGGTTGCCTAATGGCAACTGGATCTCACTATTGCACTTGTCACCAGGCCAGGCCGGCTTGTGTATTACACCAGTCGCAGCTTGTGTTTTTTATTTTTTTTTTTGTAATCGTCTGTTTTATGAGTCTGCTGACCACAACTAGCCAGCCTGATCCGATCGATGGTGGTGTAAACAACTGGTTTTACGACTTTTGCCATTTAAGTCGGTCAAATTGATTGAACGGTCACTTAAGCAGCTGACCATTTATACAAGTGCTAATTGCTAAAGATTTTTGTTTTTCTTGTTTCTCGCTTCTAACTACGAGTATTATGTTCGTTCTACGAGCTGGTGTTGCTTTGTGAATTATTTGAAGCATTAACTATGAGATGTAATGAAAGCACACACTTGCATTTGCACAACTTGTTAGCTTTAGATAATGAGTTAATACGAGTATTTTGAACAATAACAATAATAATACATTTATTTAGTAATAACTGCTAACAAGCAAGAGATTACATATTTATTTAAAAAACAATTATACAGGGGAGGGCACAAAAGGATATTTCTAAGCAAAAGAATAAACTCGCATAATTTATTTGCAACCGGCAACACCTTTACATCAATCCTTGACCTGGAGGCTCGACTGAGAGAAACGCATATTTTATATATTGCAATTCAAGTTCAATTCCATGGCACTAAAGAATAACTCCTTGGCAGTGGTTACAGTCATACGCAAGCCAGGAAGGATCATACAAGAAATAAGTCATGTAAGCCTCTAAACCTCGCATCTGTTTTTTTATTTTTATTTTTATTTATTTATTTATTTAGTCTATGGATTAATCCTTACAGACTGATACAATTAATATATAACAATGTTTCAGAAATGATAAGTACACGCATACATAAATGGAATCGATAAAGCTTTGGTTTACAATAGTAACAAGACACATTACAACAAAAACAAAGAGTATGGCTTTAACAATTGTCGATTTAACAAATTAAACATTTATTAATAATCAATTTTGTAAAGAGATAAGATATAAAATTATATCATTTTTTACGACATAAATACTTTTGTTGAAATCGATACAAGGGTAAAGTCTATTAAAATCATTGCAAATTCTACGAAAGGGATCGAAGTTACTATAGTTTGTAGTGTAAATTTTAATTCTCAAGAAGCTATAATACCTTGTTGGACGATTGGGTATATTCAAGTTTATTTTGCTCAGGAGAAATTGAGATGTGACGCAGCCGTTTATTAATTTCAGCAGAAAGGTAACATTTAGCATTTGCCGACGGCTCCTTAAGGTTGGGAGCTTAATAAGTCCTAGGCGTCTCTCGTAAGATGGTAATCTTATATTAGAGTTCCAAGGAAGACCACAAAGACAAAATAATAAGAATTGCACTTGTACTGACTCTATTTTATTTGAATGTGAAAGATATTGTGGGTCCCATACAACAGATCCGTATTCAAGTATTGGGCGAACTAAAGTAGTAAATAACATCTTGGTTATGTAAGGGTCAGCGAACTCCTTGGCCCAGCGTTTAATAAAACCCAGAACACCAGTAGCTTTGTTAATAGTCGAAGTTATATGGCACCTGAAGTCCAGTTTTTTATCTAAAATAACTCCCAAGTCATTAAATGAATCCACAAGGTCAAGAACAGCATTATTCATTTTATAGAGTCCATTGATTGGAGTTGTTCTTGAGAAAATCATATATTTGCACTTTTTCACATTTAGGTCCATGAAATTATTAGCGCACCAAGCGGTTAAGTGTATAATGTCAGCTTGGAGATGCAACTGTTGATCAATAGAATCAAACGATAAGAATAACTTTACGTCATCTGCATACATTAGTATATTTGAGTTTTCAACAACGGATGGCAGATCATTAATAAATAAAAGTGGGCCGAGATTACTACCCTGAGGCACACCTGATATAATGAACGATGATGAACGATTTCTTCCAAATTGGAGGAAAATAACTCAATTTGAGTGATTTGTTGAATAAATAAATTTGTTGTGTGAAATAAAATAATATATTTTTCTTTTAGTAGGACTAGCACTTAGGGGATGACCCCTACATACGCAGTGCATTGAGCCAAAACTGATAAATTGAGAGAATAGACAAAGAAAGATGGGAAGATACAAATTTTTTCGCATCTATTTTAATTTTTACTTTGCCGGGGAATTTTCGCCTCAGGGGTCAACGAAGAAGGCTGCTGTTATTCTGCTCTTTAGCACATGATATTGTTGATCGCTGCCACTAATATTCACTAACCAGCGGGTATGACTAATTTAGATCATGACTCGGATTGAAGTCCGTATTCTAGGGTTGTTATCTCCGTTAAAAACTTCAGCGAACAGATTAAAGCGACTTAAGTATTCATTCCTTTTTTTGTGAGAATCCATGGCAGAAGTATCAAAATCAAATTTTATTAGGCGGTTCTGGATATTGCAACTGGAGGATCTGTTCATTATCCCATGATTTGTTATACATTCCCCAAAAGAAATATTTCGAAAGATCCTCAAAATTTATTATTTTTTTTTATCCTGGACCAGCACTCAGGGGATGACCCCTATATATGCAATGCATTGCACCGGAACTGAAAACGAGGGGATAGTATTGAGGGGACAGATTAGGAAAGATGAGAAGATAGACAGTTTTTTTGTAGCTATTTCAACTTTTTACTTCGCCGGCTAATTTTTGCTACAGGGCCGATGAAGGTGGGTGCTGTTACTCTGCTTTTAGTACATGATAGTGTCAGTCGCTGCCAATTATGTTCAGTGACCAGTGACTATGCCTTCATCACTGAAACAGACCTACAACAACAAACACAGTCATGCACTAATGCTGATCAGAATTCAACACAATATTTCATGACTCAGCGGGGGCTCGAACTCAGGACCCTCCGCTTCATAGTTTCGTGTTCTACTACTTCAGCCAACATCACCCACCCAGGCAGGGTGACCGACGATTGACCTGATATTTTTTTCGCTGAGAAGTGTCCGTAAAAAAGTGAGGCGAGTCGGATCGGTGAAATAACTTGATTCGAACCTGAGCACTTGTATATATATCCCCCCAAAAGTGAATCGGAGGGTATATTCACGTTATCATTCCGTGTGTAACGCAACGAAATATCTCTCTAAGACCGCTTGATCAGTGATGAAATCTAAGACGATCTAGCCATGTCCGCCCGTCTGTGGAAATTACGGCACATTCCAAACGAAAAGAGGCAGACCGCAATGAAATGTAGTATAAAAACATATTGAAGGATAGCACAGGTGAAGTTCGTAAATGGACTGAATCGGGCCAGAGGGAAAGACGTTCCCCTAAAGAAGAACTAAACCAACCTCGAAAAAACCACATAATTTTTAATTTTTTTTTTTGTAATTTTCTTAAGCAAATTATATATTTTTATGTCTAAGAAGGTCCAAAGCGTTGAACTTGCAGCCAGAAAATCAGATAGAACCCATTTTTGGGCCCCGCTCCCTTTAATCGAAAATAGTGTAATTATTTAACAAATTGCATAATTTAGGAGTACATTCCTTAAAAATTAAATTTTAAAACTTTTATGACGAGGCTGAGAAGTTCTCTGATCTTCCTTTGCCCTACCCTCCATCCACCTTTGTCCCCTAAATGATCCTATCAAATAAATAAATTTATTTTTCACTTAACAATAAAAATTTTTGGGGTTAATGGCAAAGGTAAGTTATATCTCCCACGGCCTTTCGCGGAGTGACCCTGTATAGAATTTCAAAACTGGGCACAAAAATGTCTTAAAGAAACTCTGACTCAGCAGATTAAACATTTTTAATTTATTTACTATATTTGGAATTTAAGGTTCGACCCGGTCGAATATAACGTTCTTGCTTGTTGTTTTTAAAGATGTGGAAGTGTGCCAGTGATCATTTAATTGGCAGCGGCTAAACGAGTTTGTTTTGTCCTGCCGTTTTTATGAAGAGACCAGGGCTACGAATTGTATTTCGCTCCAGACTTCAGTTTTGCCCTTGAAAAATAGATATATGGCCCGTAGAGGGATCATTAATAGAACTAACTGCCAACATTGGGCGTGATGAATTGCTTTCAACTTGCACATGCGCATACACTTTCAGCCTGCAAATAAGCCGTTTGCCTTTAAAGCAAAACTCTTAGCTGGCGAAATCACGCAGTATGGCTCTGCAAGCAATCGATCTTTTGTAAATTTACTTTCCATTTATTTGGCTGAACTGAGAAAAACTAAAATTAATTAAACCATGTTGAAGTCAACCAATTATTACAACACACATCTGAGAATTTAGAGCACTTGTTACTTTAAAATATTTTTCCTAAAAATAAATGCTGCAATAGGGGAAACAGCGAAAAGTGGCCTTTATCTTGAAACATCCGACTAATTTCCATGTGTAAAGCTGAACTTTAAAAAATCTATAACAGAAAACATCTTTCCAATACATTATTTTCTAATTAAAAAAAAAAAAGTTGGAAAAATATTAAATTAATTTTCCCAACTGCAGCGGAATGCATCCAGCCATTGAGATAAAAAAACTATTCAAGTTATGAGTGCCGTGTCCTAAATAAAGACAGATCACCTGCTTTGGAGCCAATTGTTTTGCGTTACAAATTAAAATGCCTTTCAACAAAGCCGGGCGGCGTATCAATTTGAGGTCAATGATGGTCATTTTTTAAATAAATTTTTGGTTATTTTCTGTTTCTGGCGTATTAAACGTGTGTTTTAGAGAATTGTCGGCGATAAAGTGCTTGTGACTAAACACTATTATTAAGGGTCACAAATCAATGAAGACTTTATCGTTACCAAAGACAGGCCAAATTATAAAACAGCCTTTCCAAACTACAACAACAAAAACATGTATTTAAAAAAAACCAAAAAAGTTTTTGTTACCTCAGCAAATAAACAGCCCATGGCGATGGTTTTAGAAACGGCAAAAACACAAAAAAAAAAACAACACACAATTTTTGGGAAAAAAAAGGTCGCAAGATATTATTAAAGCAACAACTACAACAACAATTTAAACCTGAAAACTAAAACTGATTAGAAATTCGTTAAACTTTCCCACATAAAAAAAATTAACAAAAACCGAAACTAAAAAAAGTAGAAAGAGACTAAATGCAATCCGCGACTAAATTTATTGATCCAACGTTAGCGAGCGAACCATTTAAATAAACGAGACCCAAAGAAAAAAAAACACTAGCAACACAATACAAAAACAAAAGAAAGGCTATCTAACAGTTTGTTTTTGTAGGTTTCAACCTGGACATTACAGATTTGTCGTTACGAAATTGAATCAAATGCACACACACACAAACAGCCAAACACGGTTCACTCAGCAAAGAACAGGTAAAGAAATGTACGACTACAATACAACAACAATAACAAAAGTGAAACAGATACCGCGCATTCACAACTACAAAAAAAAACAAAATAAAAAAAAACTGGGTGAAATGGATTCTTTTTTTTTGTTTTGGATGCACCAGCCAGAGACAACATCGCCAACAGCCACCAAAAAACAGAAAAACATTTATGGACAAAAAAGGAAGACGGCACAAGAAACACCCCAGGAAGCTGCAGCATGCAGTCATACGAACACATTTTCACTGCCGAACACTGACTACAACGAAAAAAAAGCCCCCAAAAAATAATACTTGGAGTCCCTTTTGGAAAACATACGACACACGAATGTGTAAGCGGTGCCCAACAACACGAACAAACAAACAAAAAAATAGATGCCGAAAAGCCATAAATTTCCAGTTTTTCACCTCTTTTTCGTTGTTAATCTTTGAAAAGAAATTTCCCTTTGACAGCTACTGCTGGTGTCCGTCCCTAGCCTCGCTTTCACAAATGAACTGAAACCCGAAAATGATACAAACAACAACAACAACTGCAAGTTGTGCTAGTTCCATAAGTTGGCAGACGAATCTAAAACACCCTGCCAGGCTGCAAAAGCAGAGAATATAAAAGAACCTGTGCAGCGATCGATTTCAACTGGTTGACTGCTAATGCGACTGCTAATGCATTCTAATTACGACACATTTGATTGATCATTGTTGCAGATCAGTGCACAAAACTTGTGCTTTAAATGCTGCAACACACATCAATTGGCAGCACCAGCCCCTAGAGATTTTGCATTAAAAGGAGGTTCTCGATGATTTGACACTGTAGCCACGCATTATCTGTTTGTTGCCTGGCTCAATGTTGCTGCCTATACTGTGAAGCCGAAAGTCCCGGAAAGATTCCGAATTTTTCTGATATGCATTAGTTCAAAATTGTGTTGCACTGTGTTCATACATACGTTTTTAATTGAAACAATATTCAGTTAATTGACAATATCTTTTTTGTGTCCACACATACTCAATATTGCTACGACAATTAGCATTTGATAGCTGAAAAAAAAATCATTTCAATATTCATGACTCAGCGCGGGGTTGAACTCAGGACCCTCCGCTTCATACTACTACTTCAGGCAACAGCACTAGTCCAATTTCAACAAAGTGTCTTCAACTTTCGTTGAAAAAGCTTTCACTTTTGGAAAAGCTTTTCACTGAACACAATTCTGACAGTGTTGCATTAAAAGTTTTACTCATTATGAAAACAATTATCTCTTTCTTGCCAATAAGTTAATTGAATTTTTTATATGAAATGGCCTTAATTGTTATAATTTGAATATTGCGTTATAAATATGTGAACACTATATCAGTGTTGTTAGCCTATTTCCTTGACGAAGGCATTGCAATGCTCACTGAACATTGCCGACGGGGATTGATCACCATCATGTGCGAAAGAGCGCATTCAGCAGTCCCCTTCGTCGGTACTGAAGAGAAATTCGCCAGCAAATAATAGTAATAGGTTAGGTTAGGTTGAAGAAGAGGGGCATAAGCTATCCCAATCCGTCCAGGATTACACTTAGGCCTCATAGGCCCGTTGTGCGCTCTATAATAAAGAGTTCTCATTCTACTGTAGGGAGTCTCCACCGATACCATGAAAACCTGTGGGATTGATTACGTCAAGAACCTAGTTTCTTCAATGTATTTCCTTAAGTCTATCCAATTGGAGCTCCTAAGAAATTCCATCTTCTGTATAATCTCCTGATTAAATGTTTGTCTTCTGACTTGGCTAAAAGCTGGACAGTAGCCCAAGTAGTGCTCCAGTGTCCCGTCCTCTTCCTGGCAGGCCCTGCATGTTATATCGCCAACGATACCCATTCGTGCCAGGTGAGTCCTTAACTCTGTATGTCCTGTTATTAAATAAACCAACCTCCGTAGTGTTGGCCTACTCAATGTTAGGACCTCCTTTGTCCTACTACCATCTGGGTCCCCCATAGAATTCT